>CM077516.1:77412419-79812419 GCA_039654895.1 Mongoloraphidia duomilia | reverse complement strand
CATATTTGTCATCCGGACTTCTTTACAGCTGCAGAAAATGTGAGAACAGCAGTTGGGTAGGAGGGCAGTATAGCCTAGTGGTTAGCATGCTTGGTGCCGCAACCTCTAGACTGGACTGCCGTGGGTTCGAATCCCACCTGCGCTCATGGATGTTTTGTGATGTTATTTAATTTTAAGTTAGTTGTTTTTTAGCGTAGTTGAAAGACGCTAATGACCTTAGATGTCGACGCGTCTATAATCGACAATAAATAAATAAAGCAGTTGGGTAAAATATCCAATTGCAATCAGGGCCGATGACAGAAATTTTGAGGACTCATACGCAACTGATTGTTCTGGAGACACCTTCCCATATACAGGATCAAAGTTAAAATACTCTTTTATTTTTGGATATAATAATGAATTTAAAAATTTTTGACGTGCAAACGTCTACCTTTAAAATAACCATTTTGGTATGAAACACTAAAAACTTGGAAAAAATCAACATACGCGGTTTTGCCTTTCAGCCAATAATTTATATTTGTAGAATAACCTTTTTAGGGTTCCGTTCGAACTAAGTCTACGATGTCCGTCCGTCTGTCACAAGGCTTTATTTCACAAACGGTAAGAGGTAGCTAGTTGAAATTTTCACAGATTGTGTTTGTGGCATGAATCCTAGCAAATAATAATTAGAATTAGATAATCAATTAATTTTAATAAATTAATGGTTTTTTATTATGTTACAACACTGAGCCCAGTGGTATTTCTATACTGTAGGGTGCAGAGTATATGGTGGGGACAACCGAATCGACTGCAACGTACGCTATGGACAAAATAAGCGTTATAAATCACACTCACGTTGTGAATAAATAAATTAAGCTATTTAAAAAAGGTTGCATAATAGTTGTTGTGTAGTTAATTGTAGAAATACAGGTAGAAATAGTAGTTGCAAATTTTAAATTATGATTATTTTAGCTCTAATGCTATTATAACTAATATTATTATTACTTTTGACAGCTAAACTTACTCCATTCTGTTTTATTTTATGTTTATTATAAACAAAAAAATTTTGATTGCTAAGAACCTAAGTGCAATACCACATGTAATAAACACATTTATTGATTTGATCTATAAAATATTTATTAAGAAAATAACTATAAACTAAGAACAATAATTTACAACATCGAATATTATCTGACAGCATTACGTTCTCACAGTCTGTTCATATTAAGTTACCACTGCCATCTAGTGGACATAGATACATAACACATTCGAAATAAAATGTATTTTATATTTATTAAAATTTTTTATACTTACTTTTTTTCAACACAATACGTAATATTTATTAGCCCCTTTCAGATGTAATATTGCACTTATATTTTTTAGCGATTTGAAATTTTTTATTTATAAAAATTTGTCATTTCTTCAATAGAGTGTGATTTAGTGCGGCCATCAGAAGTCGTATTCGTCGCGCACCCAGCCAATAAAGCTCAGCCGCAACTTTGTTAGCCGCACGGACCAAAATAAGTGGGCTGGTTTGTGCTTCGTTTGTTTTGGTAGAGCGTTCGTATCGCAATATTTTTGTGTTTTTTTATTCATTAAATATTCTGTTAATATATTTTTTTTACTTTAAAAATTAATTTATTTACATTTGATACGGAAAACACTGAAAAGAACCAAATAAAATATAAGTAAAAAGAACTTTTTAAAAACAAGATTATTAAAAATTACAGTTCGATTATTAACTAACTGAGTATACGAGTATTTAATAAAAAGTTTAATCTTTATTAATTTCCAATATCATGCGCTCGGCATGAATGGGATTTCGTCCTCTTCATTAATAATATCTCTGTTACACGATATTAACCATTATTCATTCTCAACTACCAACGCCAACTTCGCGGAATTTTAATTATTTTTTAATACCGCTAAATGAATAAATTATATCTCTCGACAGAGGTTCTTTAATGCTTTTGGGTCTTTCTAATCAGCTTAAAGTCATTCATTTCTTGTAAAAGCGGCCAGTAATTCTTTAACCATAATTACGACTATTTTTTATCTATATACAGACTATTATAGTCCATTCTAAAATAGTGTATAGTAATAGATAGATAAGATAGATAAAAAGATTTATTAAGTTAATTGTTATACACAGGTGTTTACATAATTATATTAGTGCTGGTACCAACAAACCACCCAGGACATTTTAATGTTTCATAATTTATATTTACATAATGTTTATACTTGTTTAATATCTTGTTTTTATTTATATGGGAAAAAATTGTAAAAACCCATCCTACTTGTATAGTAATAAATGATTAATTATTTATTAACCGACTTAAAAAAAAGAGAAGGTTCTGTTTTTCCCTAGTATGTGCGCGATTTTTTCAGAAACTATACGACCGATTTTTATGATTCTGTTTTTATTTATAAGGGCATACCTTGGCGATATTCTAATATAAATTTTACTTAAATCGGTTCAGTAGTTCGACTGATTTTAATAAAAATTGAATAACGGAGTGTAACACCGTTACGGTAAATGTCAGTTTTCACACAGCGAAGTCGCTTAATAACGTGCAAACTACGTATTGTAAAGGCACTAAAAAGTAAAAATTAAAAATAAATAAAAAATTTAGATTATAAACGCTCCACAACTTAGGTTACACATCGAAGGTTGCCGATTTAAAGTATGGGTATACTGTGGGACAGATAGAGTAAAGTGCCCTAATATCGGACATTTGCGTAATTTGGAACACCGCTGTTACAAAAGTTCTAAAAGGAATTAGATGTCGCAAAAAATTCCATTTAAGGTGTATCCAGCAGTCAAACCTTTACTATAAAGTATAATCTTTTATTATCATCACTTGCACACAGATGTCATTATAGGCATTTGAAGAAAAATCGAACATCCGAAAATTTGATGTCTTACTTTGAAGTGCGTATACATTTTCACAGATGAGTCATTTAATTACAAATTTTAGCTTAAGTTAACCTGCAGAAAGTGTAGTTTGATTACTACTATTCAATTTTTTAAAATTACCTTATCAGTGTTATATTTCAGTTTTTAACCTAGAAATAAACTAATGGCGCAATATCGGACAGTAATGACGTCGTAATATCGGGTATCCGATATTAGGAAATTTTTTAAATATTTACTCTGTGATAATACACAATTTGTTTTTTATAAATCAATATTGATAATATTAAAGCATAAAAAAATTATAAAAGCTTTAAAAATATTTTAAACCTTATTAAAAACATTTTCCTTATATCCAATATACTATCCGATATTAGGACTACATTTTAGCATGACAGAAAAATGAGACTTTTTATAAATTTGAATTTTTTGTTCATTTTTGTTCCCTTAAAACTTTCCATATTTTTGAACGTTGTTAACGACACTATACTGTGTATTGTATGTCCAAGAAATTTTATTTTATGTAATGAGTTAAAAAAATATGGACACTTTTCAAAAGCTATCCGATATTAGGGCACTTTACTCTAGTGTCACCTAGTTGACTTCCTACACTCGTTGTCCACAACGTCTCTATAGTCTATTCATTTACAAGATAGAGTGACCTGTGTGCGTGATCAGCTCGTGTCCCTTTGAGTTGTGATTGGTCGGTCGGGAGAATTTCAAATTTTGCAAATGTGCTGGACCGTATTTATCTATTTATTTTGTTACAAGCTGTAGGTAAGTGATGCTGTTGGAATGTATATATTTTTTCAAATTACTTAGAAATGAATACACTAGGTCAGGGGTCGGTAACCTTTTGAGACGGAAGAGCCAAACGTTACAATTTACAAAATTTCCCAGTTTTTAAAGAGCCACTAACATTTCTATTTCAATATTATGGTATTTGATTAGGATTAGGACCGTTGACGACACATTGCACCAATAACTAAACAAACAGAACAGTGTTGCCACATTTAAAAAATGTCAGTTGTCCGTATACTCTCTATTCCACCTATTCTCACTCTTCTCTGTTGAGTGTTTTTATTCTGTTTAAAGTTTTTTTTGCAGTATAATATTTTTTATGAGTTTTGAAAATAAAATAATATAATTATTAATATTAATATAATAAAGTATTGGGTAATAAGGACCAGTTAAATGTATAAATTATTTATTCTTTGCCAACGTTTCGTTGCGAATTTGCAACTTCTTCAGGGCTCTACAACAGTGAAGTACATACATAATTAATCTTTGAATTATAAAAGAAAATATTTTTTAACCTTTAAAAATTTCTTACCAAATGGTCAATATTAAACATTAATTGTCAAAATTTCTTGTTACTTATACTTGATGGTGAAAAATACATAATATATAATTGCCACATAATTCGATTATATTTCTTGTTACTTATTTTAAACGTTATTGATGATTATAATGATATTGTGAAATCCGCGACCAAAATGACATTTCTATTTGTGAAAGAACTTTTTAAGTTGATAGAAAAGGTAAAACGCATCTAAGCCTTGTCTATAATACACATTACATTTTTAATGTATCCTGCCATCTATCATCAAAAGTTCAAAAGGTTATTAAAAGTATATTTATTTTATGTAGTTCTCTTTATATTTATGTAATAGAAAATTATATACCGCACTGAGTTTCTGTGTGTCTGTTTATTATTAATATTTGCGCATGGAACTGGAGAGCCGCATCTTGACATCATAAGAGCCGCATGCGGCTCGCGAGCCGCAGGTTGCCGACCCCTGCACTAGGTATATATAATTGAAAACTCTTTGGTTTTAAAAATTTGTATTTTAAAATATTGAACACTAATTTGCAACACCGCGGGACCTCCCTTAAATTCGTATACGCATTCTCCTTGACCGAACAACTGATTGAGCAAAAAAAAAAAAAACGTTGCTAATGACAGCTGGTCTGTTAAACTAAACACAATTTATTTCTGCCGCTAGAACAAGTCGCGGAAAAATACGTTACAAAATACTGGCCTTCATTTTTTTTAATATAGAGCGATTTCAGCTACGTTACAGTGATTTAATAAATCAACCAGTCAAATACAAACTATATATAATATATACTGAATATTTACGTTAAGCCTTCATATTATTTACTGTAAGGACGTTTTAAAGTCATTAATCAAAAAAATAAATAAAAAAAGTATGAACGTATGTATTTCTACGGGGTGCAAGAGAAAATTATCACTGCGCGGCTAAAGGAACACCCCATTTTAACTTTTGAACAAATGGAGATGGACACATGAGGAACGTAATATAGCGTGCCCCACCATATCTGAGACAGGATTTTAACAACTTAGGTCATTAGCGTCTTGATTACATTAAGTAACAATTCACTTAAAACTAAACACAAAAATAAAGATAGTTACTTCTTACCACAACAGTTTTATTGATGGATGTACATTTCGAAAGCTATGCTTTCATCTTCAGCATGTATAGTGTTTGCTGAAGATGAAAGCATAGCTTTCGAAATGTACATCCATCAATAAAACTGTTGTGGTAAGAAGTAACTATCTTTATTTTTGTTTTTTTATTCCAACCACAGCGCTCATATATTTTTATTAAAACTAAACGACATTACAAAACATCCATGAGCGGAGGCGGGATTCGAACCCACGACAGTCTGATCCAGAGGCCGCGACGCTAACAACTGGACCACACTGTCCTTATTTACTAAAAAAAAAGTCAAGAGGTGTCATGGGACACCCGACAGAAGCTATGCTTTTTACGCATTGTGTATAGATATAAAACCGAATTTATCAAAGCTTTATAGACAATACAATTGAACCGCTATTTTGAAACCTGATGCCGTTTTATTTTTTTGTGTCCTATAAAACTCTTAAATATCAATTTTTAAAAAGATCGGATAATTTTTACAAAAGTACATATGGCCGCCATTTTGAAGTTTTTTTGTGTCCTATAAAACTCTCAGATATTAATTTTCAAAAGGATCGGACAATACTAATGTTGTAAACACGTTAGCCTTTCTGGCTTTGTTGCATCCTAAATAAAGTTATATTCTATTCTATCTTTGTTTTATTTTTATTTATTGTAGATTATAGACGCGTCAAGGTCATTAGCGTCTTTCAAACACACTAAATAACAACTATCTTAAAACTAAATAACATCACAAAACATCCATGAGCGCAGGTGGGATTCGAACCCACGGCAGTCCAGTCCAGAGGTTGCGGCACTAAGTACGCTAACCACTAAGCTATACTGCCCTCTTCTATCTTTGTGTTGGTGCATATATGTGTACACAGGCCACTGCGCGTGCGCCAGTATATTACTTTCACAGCTGGCCAAGCGCAATACGTATAAAGTATATCTATAACTATGAGTGTAGCTATAGATATACTTTTAACATGAGCGTGACGTGACGCGAATCCATAAGTTTTTCCCTTCCCAGAAATCGTCTAACGCGCCTATAGAAGCATAGCTTCAAAAAAAAAAAAATCACGCATATCACAATTACAAAACAAGCTTGCAGTCCAAAAAAAAACTATCTGTAAATACAAATAAAAAGATATGTAAGTAGGTACTACCTAAAATATGTCTGTTTTTTTTTCAAATAAAATTTTAATCCCTACTTTAACTAATTTGTGTTCAGTAAAAATTCCTAAGTTAAACAACAGTAACATTGTATGTGAAAATTAATTAATTTATCAGATATGCTGAATGCCATCCACTTGTTAATATTCAACACAAACCCGGGAAGCACTCAATCCCAAAAGTGTACCGTAGTAGGTACACATACAGTGTGTAAACGGTAGACCCGAATATAGAGAAAATAACATTGAGAACATATCTTACAATTTTGTAGTAGGATATGTTCCATAAGATCTACGTTACAAATAGATTTAACCTCTACCTATAACAATTTTTTTTTTAATTTTTCGGAAGTTTTCTCTACAAGAAAAAATTCCCAACAGTATGTATTTTTCAATGTAATTTCAAACATAGAATTATACCGCTACGGAAGTTACGTCAATCACAGCCAGCCTTCTCTGATTGGCTGGTTGTTGTTGAATGTACTCCCCGCCCACTGATCCATAGATAATGAGAGAGATACTAGATAGTACACTGATCTGTCATAAATTAAAAACAAACCATAGATATATCTATTTAATATACACCTCTCTTTCCATAGACATACCTCTCTTTATGCGCGGAGTGTCTGGCTCAAGGTTAGTACTCTGGTCTGGCTTTGACGTCATCATATGGCGGTTAAGCACAGCCTTTTGAAATGAATACAGTTTTACAAGCTTTTATTTAACTTGCAATGTATGTTAGTTTGTGTGTTTGTTTGTTTAGATCAAAACTTACAAGTCAATTTTGAACGACTTCCACATATCTGATCGATTTGAAATTTTGTACACATATGTATTCCCGATGACAACACATGAATAAATCGTTTTTAGAAATAAATTCAATCCCTAAGGGGTTCAAACGGGGATGTAGGGTTTTTTTTTTTTGACTAATCAACGCCCAGGCCAAATAGCGGAAGCTAGAAACTTGAAATTCGGACAGTTGGTTCCTTTTCTGACGTAAGCATCCACTAAGAAAGGATTTCTCGGAATTCAACCCCTACGGGTGTCAAAGGGAGGTAAATTTAGAAAGACTAAAATGAACAAAATAAAATATTAGTAAAAAAAAACTTTTTAGAGACGATCTTATTTCACGTAAAATTCAACAAAACATTAATGAATTAAAGAAAATTGTTTCACATAAAATGCAACATCTACTGAACAAAAATTCGGTGGATTAATCCAGCCCTGATAAAATACAGTCTTTATTGATTCTGTTCAATATTTACTATTTGGAATTTTATATCGTTTTAGGCTTTTTTCACTGTTCAAACATTGCGACTTTTGATTCTGAGAAAAATATTGGACAAAACTTATTACTTTTCTCGACTCGATGTGTGTTTAATGATGAAAGGAAATTTTTAATCAAATAGTGGAAAAGCGAACAAAATAATGAAAGAAAATAAACTGAAGTTCCAGTTAAGTGATTTGTCAATTTTAACAGATCACCATCTTATTTAAAACTGTTTTAATGAGGCTGTAAAAAAATAATATATTATGACTGCATTTTCTATTAGAAATCATTGCTAGAAACACAATGGCGTTTATTTCATTTCAAATCCTTAATTATTTACAGAGATACAAATTTTTAAACGTCAAAGCTGCTTACGTCACAACACTGGCGAGGTCAAGAATTGCACCGTTGCTATCAATTAACTATCGTACATTAAGTCCATTGAAATGTTACATTTTTTAGGTTAAATTTACATTTTGCGTAGAACAATAGGTTCTTTTTGGGGTCGGTGTAAGTTTTCGGTGTCGGCAGCCATTTAACCGCCATCTTAAAAAAGGGATGCTAACAGATTTTGCACTGTACCTCCGTAACTGCACCTCTTACAAAAAAATTGTAGAGAGGATTTTTGTTTAGAATCGAATTCTCTATAAGTTTACTAGAGATACTTTTTGTCGTAAATTGAATAATTAAAAAGATATGCCTTATAGAAGATTTTTTTCACCTGGTAAGTGGGGTATGAAACGAAAGGGTTACTGTTCCATAATAGTTTTTTTTAATAGGTCGCGTAGTTTTTGGCATACTAGCGAAAATGTTAGCTTGAAACTAAATAAAATCGAACGTAACCTTTGCTGTCGAGCGTCTATAATTTACAATAGGTATCTAAATCGAGCATAACAGCTTTGAGAGAAGTAGACCTGCATTTTAATGATACTGATAAGTCAAAAAGTCGTCTTAACATAGGGATTTTTATTTTTAAACATCTAAACATGAATTTGCAACAGCGGTGCAGAAAGAAGCGAACGGAGTAAGTTATAGGTACTTATATCGTCGAGCATGTTATACCTATATTATTATTATACTTTGTTCATACACCCTATATAACGGTTGCTCTTTGTATGTTGAGTACGTCAATAGCTGCGGAATACGGTAGCAACTAGCAACTATCGGCATCATTATTTTAATTGGGTACTTAAAATCAAAATACACAGATAGCAATAAAATTAATACTTATGTACGTTAAGGAATATTTTAGTGGTCCGGTACAGAACTATCTTAAAGTAATCGAGCTCTCAAATATTAAAAAAATCGGTCAAGTGCGAGAAGAACTCGCGCCACGAGGGTTCCGTACCGTTACAACAATTGAATTAGTGTAAATTATGTCTATGTAAAAAAGCACAGTAAGCTCGAATCTCACGGTTGACAGTTATAAGTATGGTTTGATTCCAATATAAACAATATAGTTTATAATCATCGCGTATGATAACGCCACTTCCACTTGTCAGTATAAAAAACAGTTATTAATTAAAATTAATTGATTATTTAATTCTAATTCATGCCACAACAACACACAATCTAGAGGACAGTGTGGTCCAGTGGTTAGCGTCACGGCCTCTGGATCAAACTGTCGTGGGTTCGAATCCCGCCTCCGCGCATGGATGTTTTGTGATGTCATTTAGTTTTAAGTTAATTGTTATTTAATATAATCAGGACGCTAATGACTTAAGTTGTCGACGCGTCTATAATCATACTAATATTATAAAGAGAAAGGATTTGATTTTTTGTATGTTTGTTTGTTTGTTTGTAATGGATAAACTCATAAAACTATTTAACTGATTTTAAAAATTCTTTCACCTATTATAGAAAGCTACATTATTAGCAAGTAACATGGGCTGTATTTTAGCCTTTTTGAAGTGAAAACTTCCTTAGACGCGCTTTGCCTGGGTAGAGAACGATAGTGAACCGTTCGCACCCGACGGTGACGCTCGCTGAATCGGGGTTATTTGGCTCAAACACGAACACGTATTTGCAGTATGCTAGTATAAATTTGTAGTTCATAAGTGCGCTAATAGATGACACTAAAACTTTATTGAACAGGTTTTTGTAGTGTGTTGGTAATAAGTTATTGTAGTTCATAAGTGCGCTAATAGATGACACTAAAACTTTATTGAAAAGGTTTTTGTAGTGTGTTGGTAATAAGTTATTGTAGTTCATAAGTGCGCTAATAGATGACACTAAAACTTTATTGAAAAGGTTTTTAGTGTGTTGGTAATAAGTTATTGTAGTTCATAAGTGCGCTAATAGATGACACTAAAACTTTATTGAAAAGGTTTTTGTAGTGTGTTGGTAATAAGTTATTGTAGTTCATAAGTGCGCTAATAGATGACACTAAAACTTTATTGGAAAGGTTTTTGTAGTGTGTTGGTAATAAGTTATTGTAGTTCATAAGTGCGCTAATAGATGACACCGGATGACACTAAAACTTTATTGAAAAGGTTTTTGTAGTGTGTTGGTAATAAGTTATTGTAGTTCACAAGTGCGCTAATAGATGACACTAAAACTTATTTCTGTTTAGAACCTTGAAAAGAACTTCTAAATTAAAATAAATACAGACGTACGCTTGTGCCCACGAAATGAGTAAAATTAGAGTCAGTCAGATTCATTGAAAAGAAATCAGTTACCGTACATTTCTGTTTAATGGAAGGCAAGCCAAATGGAGTGTTGCCATTTTATTGGTCTACAGTCATTTGTTTAACACAAAAACATCGTGTCTGAAAGAGAAAGTACACCGTTAGCTTTCGATCGGAACAAATATACAGACAGCATGTTTGTTTTTTGACCTCCAAGTTACATTCAACGAACACATAAAGCTTTCAGTTCGATGAGTTTTTTTGCTTTTTTTTCCTTTTTTTTGTGGAGCCAACACTGGGTAGGTAACTGTTTGTACTTGGCTTTAATTGACTGTGAATCTTTAAATTCAATCCTAGCCCGCATACGACGAGGTTAAAAAAAACAAATTATTGAATCGACTACTGACTTGTACACGACGTTTTATTCTACAGAGTGCGGTACAAGAATGTAAAGGTTTTCAGAACGGTAGTGTAGTGTTATAAAACTGTTTTCTGAGTTGGCGGAATAAATATTTATTAACTTCCCATTGGAAGTTATTGTAATGGGTTCGAAAATCGAAATCAAAAAGGAAAAAAATTTTTATGTTTCAAGGTCACTACACTATTTTTACACTACTTTTAGAAAGATGTCTGTGTGTGTGTATGTGTGTGTGTGTGTGTACGTATGTACGTACGTACGTATGTATGTGTCCATTTCTTTCTAAGACGAAATCTCGAGAATGAAAAATGATATCGACTACGTTAGGGTGCCAATCGACGCGTATTAACGTAAATATGATCTGAAAGAAATTTTTTCAAAATCGGTTCAGCCGTTCTTTTTTCTTAACCAAATAACCTTCAAAAAAGTAGATTTTACACTATATCTCGCGAATAAAAAATTATATCGACTTCGTAAGGGTGTCAATCGAGGCGTGTTAACGTCATTTTGATCCGACATAAATTTTATAAAAATCGGTTCAGCCGTTTTCTTTTTTTTTTAAATTATTGTTAAAAATAAATAATAATTATGTTTTAATGATTAAAATGATTACTTTTCTGTGTAATATCTAATTTAATTATTATTATTAAATATTTATCAAACTGGGAAGTTCGTCGTGTGGACCTCAAGGGTCGCACTTTAGTCCTAATAAACGACCCACCTCACGGCTTGTTTACAATTATTTACAATAATTTAAAACACAATAATAATGAATGCAACAACGAAAAGTCAGTTCTAACAATCAACACAAGTAAACAATAACTAAGCAGTAATTAACACTTAACTATATACAATTAACTACACTAATATTTATTTTATCAGGTGTATTTATATCACAGAACTATTTATATCACTGTATTTATATCAGATTTATTTCGCACTATATTCGCTGTTCAACACTGTCACAGTATAATCTACACTGCCAGACTTCACTCGTACTTGCTGCTTATATAGGCCGCGCGGCATAAGCCCACTGCCTCCTCGATTTCTCTAGAACCTTCGCGCGGTTACTAGTTGTTCGGTAAGCAGACCCCCGTTTCTCAGAATTCTTGCCTGCCGCTTATATACAGGGTGATCCGTAACAGCAGGAATAAAAAAAATAGGTGTGTGCTTATGACCACGCGACAGAAGTGAAAACTTCGATTTTCTAATTTTTGGTGTCATCTGTTATAGCGCATTTATGAACTAAGAATAATTTATTACTAAAATACTAAAATTGTATTTTTAATTATTTACACCTTGGTTCCAAAAAAATTATAATTATTGTCAAAGAAAGAATATAACAAAAATAAAAAAATATATAAATAAATATCATGTAGAATTTAGAAAAAAACGCAAAAAATTCTACGCTGCCATCAGGTCTCGAACCCAGGTTCCCATGCATAGAACGCAAACACGTTACCAACTGCGCTATGAATGTAAGTGTACTGCGTACCGTTTTTATGATATAGCTATGTCAGCCGCGTCACATTTTTGCGAACGGTTACTTTTTTTTAACTGTACCCAGGAAAAGAGTGCCTAACGTGCCTAAGGAAGTTTTCACTTAAAAACATCAATAAACATAGCTTAATAGTTGCCATTTTTCACAAGTTTATTATTTTTACCCGACTACGGCAAAGCCAAAAGGAGGGTAATGTTTTTAGCAGTCTATAGGTATGTATGTATGTTTGTATTTACTTATGTTCCACTGTAGCGCCTAAACTATTCATCCGATTTTGTTAAATGAGGTGTCAATCGATTCGTTATTATGGTCCGGGTGACATAGGCTATAAAATATTTTTATAAATTTAAAATGGCGGCCGTGACGTAGAAAAAATCCCTACTGTCTAAACTCCAAGTTTATGGCTTCAGCGGTTTGGCCTGGGCGTTGATTTATAGTCGAAAAAAAAACCTACACCCCTGTTTTACCCCCTTAGGGATTGAATTTAATTCTAAAAACGATTAAGTCAGAAAAATCTCGAAAACTATAACCTAGGTAGTATAAAATTCTGAAAAAAATAATTTTGAGATCCTTGTAAAGCCCACATGACCGAATGCAAAAATATTTTTTGGGTTGTCAAGCTTTTTAGAAAGTTTAATGTTGCGAAAATGACGAAAAGTTTGTAAATAGAGATGTGTCTTTAAAGAACGTCAAGAAAAACCAATATATATCTGTAATATAGAGTCCCATAAACAGATAATAAGAAGAGATGCCAGACTAAACTTAATATAGTACCAAGTCTAGACGTCGTGTCGCCTTTTATCACATTGCCATAGTCTACCTAAGTAGGGATTAAACTTTTTGATTTTAAACTGTGTAAGGCTTTCGCGGCCGTCGTTTAATATTGACGAGTTTTTTGGGCTATTAGGCCGTCGTTTGTTCAAGGTTTTGGTTGATGTTCTCCTTTCCGATGTACAATTGTAAATGTACATCGGAAAGGAGAACAACTTCTGAAAATGTCAACCACGCGTGTTGGCGAAACGTCAAGAACCAAAACCTTGAACAAACGACGGCCTAATAGCCCAAAAATCTCGTGATATTCAAACACACGACAGTTTAGTCTAGAGGCCGGTACCAGGTACGCTATCCACTAGCCCATACTGTCCTCTATTCTAAAAACGGATTTTTATTTATTGTAAATTATAGACGCGTCGACAATTTAAGTCATTAGCGTCTTGAATACATTAAATAACAACTCACTTAAAACTAAATTACATCACAAAACATCCATGAGCGGAGGCGGGATTAGAACCCACGACAGTCTGATCCAGAGCCCTCGACGCTAACCACTGAACCACGCTGTCCTCCCTAAAAAAAAACAGATGTGTGCACCGGACGTTAATGGATAGTGTGAACGCGCTCATAAGGATAGCGTGGATTATTTATAAAGAGTGGCTATTGTTGTTTCCAATCGAGCGTGGGGTGTGTAGTCAGTGTGTAGGTGGAAAACATGAGGAGAGACTGTGGTGGGTGTTATGTTACGGTTCTAGGTATATTCGATCAATATTCGGTCTACTCACGCACCATTGGACTCGATATAATCCAGTGCATGCGACCAAACAGTGGCGTCACGATAATTGTGTTTTTTAAAGACCACCAACAGCTAAGGTTATTTGGGCCTAGCACCAATTCATATTTTCAATTCATTATTTATTTTTTTTTTAATATTAAATTGAAAATCCAATTGACACTTTTACCAGCTCTCGGGCTAGAACCCGAGAACTGGGTACTTGTAATAGAGGAACCATAGCAACGCCATGTAAACAACAGCATCGCTACACGCTCGGCTATTCTCAAGCCCAGTGGCGTCACGAAACATTTTTTAACCGACTTAAAAAAAAAACTTTTTAGAGACAAGCTTTTATTAAAATGCACTAAAAAGGAAAAAATAATGTTTAATAATTTTGGTTCATAATTATTATAAAAGCGGGGGTTGTAAACTCTATGATAGTTTATTAGTCGCAAGCCCCGTTTTTATAATAATTATAAACCTAAATTATTAAATTTTATTTTTTTGTTTTTAGTACATTTAAATAAAAGCTTGTCGCTAAAAAGTTTTTTTACTAATATTTTATTTTGTTCATTTTAGTCTTTCAAAATGTTATTGGATGCTTACGTCAGAAAAGGAACCAACTGTCCAAATTTCAAGTTTCTATAGTTCCAGTGATTTGGCCTGGATTTTGATTAGAAAAAAAAACCCGTTTAAACCCCTTAGAGGTTGAATTTATTTATAAAAACGATTAATTCATGTATTGTCATCGGGAATACATATGTGTACAAAATTTCAAATCGATCGGATACGTGAAAGTCGTTCAAAATTGACTTGCAAGATTTGACCTTGTTTATAACAAAAAAACTACAGTAAAATTGTTGTAAAATGTGTCTCGTCTCGCATATCTTAAGAACAAAGAATGATATCGTCTCCGGACCAATTTCATTCGACGCATAATTGCATAATGAACACCTGACAAGGTTTGCATGCAAAAAAATTGATTTGGCGTTTTTTTTATAACAAAAAGACTGTAAAATTGTTGTAAAATGTATTGCAAATAGTTTCTCTACGGCAGACTAGTCTCTCATCACTATTGGGCACCGGAAATTTAGCAGTGTGGTTTAACCCACGCACCGCGCCTCTTCTATTTTTTTGATTTATTTTATTTATTGTAAATTATAGACGCGTCGACAACTTAGGTCACTAGCGTCTTCTCTATTTTTTACTTCCCACCTCTACTATGGTAGGGAAGTAATGGATTTAGTCCGAAAACAATATTTCGAGATTTTAACAGATCTTCACGTTTTGAGACCCTAGCAATCGTTTAAAATCATTTTCCGACTGATGTCTGTATGTGTGTGTGTGTGTGTGTGTGTGTGTGTATGTGTGCGTGTGTGTATGTGGTCAATTTTTCGCCTTCGATATCTTAAGAACGGAACAACATACGGGCATGCCGATTGTTCTATTGTGTTTATCAGCCTTTAACTTAGATCTGATTAGATTTTGAGTCAAATCGGTTCAGTGGATCCTGATATATTCAAAAAAACGACCTCAATGTCACGTATTAACATAGGTAAAAAAAAATATAAATGAATTATAGATGTTATAATATGAAAAAAATGTAAATATTTTTTTTCTCTAAAATGTATAGTTTTCGAGAAAAAAAATATTTTACTAAAAAAAATAAAAATTGTACGTAAATCAAGGTAACCATGATTTTTGCTATATTAAGTTAGCCATCAGTAGATCACCAAACAAAAAAGAGGGCCATGCTTTCTTCAAAGAATAAAAATTAAATTGTGTTTTAAAGACCACCAACAGCTAAGGTTATTTGGGCCTAGTCAAAGAATAAAAAAAAGAGTGTTTATTTTTTGCAAATATTTACTAGGTGGGAAGTATAGGACTGGTCATCAGTCGAATTTTTTATAACAAAAAGACTGTAAAATTGTTGTAAAATGTATTGCAAATAGTTTCTCTATGGCAGACTAGTCTCTCATCTCTATTGGGCACCGGAAATTTAGCAGTGTGGTTTAACCCACGCACCGCGCCTCTTCTATTTTTTTGATTTATTTTATTTATTGTAAATTATAGACGCGTCGACTACTTAGGTCATTAGCGTCTTCTCTATTTTTTTTTTGAAGTGAATGCTTTGATGATTTAATATTATTATGACCAATTTTAGATTTAATTATTTTGCCGGAGTCGAGTCAAAGCATTTTAAGTTTCCCGATGCAGCATAATAAACCACTAACATAACGTTGTGATAATGTGGTGAACTATCATAGTAGGTATGTATTATGTAATAAGGATTAAGGAAACCTTCCGCTTACAGTAGTGTACAAAAGATACAACAGGTGTTATGACGTAAATAAAAATTCGACTGATGACCAGTCCTATACTTCCCACCTAGTAAATATTTGCAAAAAATAAACACTCTTTTTTTTTTATTCTTTGACTAGGCCCAAATAACCTTAGTTGTTGGTGGTCTTTAAAACACAATTTAATTTTTATTCTTTGAAAAAAGCATGGCCCTCTTTTTTGTTTGGTGATCTTAACTTAATATAGCAAAAATCATGGTTACCTTGATTTACGTACAGTTTTTATTTTTTTTAGTAAAATATTTTTTTTCTCGAAAACTATACATTTTAGAGAAAAAAAATATTTACATTTTTTTCATATTATAACATCTAGAATTCATTTATATTTTTTTTTACCTATGTTAATACGTGACATTGAGGACGTTTTTTTGAATATCTCAGGATCCACTGAACCGATTTGACTCAAAATCTAATCAGATCTAAGTTAAAGGCTGATAAACACAATAGAACAATCGGCATGCCCGTATGTTGTTCCGTTCTTAAGATATCGAAGGCGAAAAATTGACCACATACACACATACACACACACACACATACACACACACATACACACACACACACACACACACATACAGACATCAGTCAGAAAATGATCTTAAACGATTACTAGGGTCTCAAAACGTGAAAATCTGTTAAAATCTCGAAATATTGTTTTCGGACTGAATCCATTACTTCCCTACCATAGTAGAGGTGGGAAGTAAAAACACTAAAATTAGTCTCGTGTTTCTAAAATTGCTACTTTTGAGAATTTTTTCAGGGTCACTGCTATGAAGGCAAACTAATAAAATGTCAGAGAATAAAAAAAAATTAAATTAAAAAAATCAAAAAATCCGACTGCGTCAAAAGCGAACTAAAAATATGGAAACAAGATCAAATGATAACATGCAGTCGGAGACATATACATGTAGTAACAATTTGAAGAGAAATATTTGATGCCTCCGACTGCATGTTATCATTTGATCTCGTTTCCATCTTTTTAGTTTGCTTTTGACGCAGTCAGATTTTTTGATTTTTTAATTTAATTTTTTTTTATTCTTTGACATTCGCTTTTGACAGTCGGGTCTTTTGATTTTTTTAAATAAATTTTTTATTTACGTCTTTTTAGTGTTATTTTTGTATTATATAGTATATATAATAAATATAAACATAAATTTGAAATTGCCTCAACTAGACCTTTCTTTTGATACCCATATCGATGTATTTAGAAGGAAAATTACTTTTACATTCTGACAAAATGGCGCCTAGCGTCCGCCATATTAAATTTTCCGCGACCCTATGTCACTCTTTGGATTAAGACGAATCTAATGACACCTCATTTATTAAAAACCATCCAGCCGTTTGGATGCTAAGAGAGAATAAATAATCCCACATACAAAAATAGCGCAAAAAACATAACCCTGTCTTTGTTGTCACGCAGTCGGGTAAAAACTCAAACACCTAGCAACAGTAGGTCCTAGTATTGTCTACTGATAGCGTTTTCAGTTGGTTAATCACTTTTTGACACCAGTGGCGCGTAGTTTTGCACAAGTGTAACACTAGCACCGTGTCAATGCTGAATAGTGTACACGCTCTTCGTGTAGGTCATAACCGCTGTCATGTTGCACTTTCTTTACACGATCTCCCTGCGACGGTGGTAAAAGTGTAACACTGAAGTTCACACTAGCATCCCAGCCGAACACGAAACAATGTAACATTGCGCTCTACACTGATCAGTCGAACACGGTTCTTGGTGAAAGTACTAGTGCGGCTGAGTGTAACCAGCTGAAAACGCTATGAATTAGACCTTGCGCGGCCAAAGATGAAGCCACCGCGTCATAGTAACGTGAATGCATTGTGCCCGCCTTCTAGCTTGCTATTGGCTGTTTTGGAGATCCATGAGCGCCGATAGCTGGAATTTTAAAAAATAAGGCGTTCACTAGCATATTATTGATGACATGCCTGGCTTCTTCTCTCACCGCGGGCACTCTACACAGTAGTGTATAAATGTGGGGTATGCACTAGACCAATGGCACTTTCAGTGATGTGGTGACGATGCCGTGCGCTACGCGGTCGACCACGTAGTCCTACCGACCACAGCGCAACTGGAATGCAATTTCAGAACTGAACATTCAACTTTTCCGAGAATGCACATCATTGATATAACACTGCATATACAGGGTGTCCAAAATAGAAATGCATGGGGATTTCCTAAACATTAAGAAATAGAGATTTGGTTAAATGAGATAAAAAACTTTTCAACAAAAAAAAAATTAGATTAGCGCGTTCAAACAAAAAAAGAGTTTATTTTTTTTGTTTGAACGCGCTAATCTCAGGAACTACCAGTCCGATTTGAAAAACATTTTTTTTGTTAGATAGCCCGTTTATTAAGGAAGGTTATAGGCTATTCGATTTTTTTTACTTCCCACCTCTACTATGGTAGGGAAGTAATGGATTCAGTCCGAAAACAATATTTCGAGATTTTAACAGATTTTCACGTTTTGAGACCCTAGCAATCGTTTAAGATCATTTTCTGACTGATGTCTGTATGTGTGTGTGTGTGTGTATGTGGGTATGTGGTCAATTTTTCGCCTTCGATATCTTAAGAACGGAACAACATACGGGCATGCCGATTGTTCTATTGTGTTTATCAGCCTTTAACTTAGATCTGATTAGATTTTGAGTCAAATCGGTTCAGTGGATCCTGAGATATTCAAAAAAACGTCCTCAATGTCACGTATTAACATAGGTAAAAAAAAAATATAAATGAATTCTAGATGTTATAATATGAAAAAAATGTAAATATTTTTTTTCTCTAAAATGTATAGTTTTCGAGAAAAAAAATATTTTACTAAAAAAAATAAAAATTGTACGTAAATCAAGGTAACCATGATTTTTGCTATATTAAGCTAGCCATCAGTAGATCACCAAACAAAAAAGAGGGCCATGCTTTTTTCAAAGAATAAAAATTAAATTGTGTTTTAAAGACCACCAACAGCTAAGGTTGTTTGGGCCTAGTCAAAGAATAAAAAAAAAAAGTGTTTATTTTTTGCAAATATTTACTAGGTGGGAAGTATAGGACTGGTCATCAGTCGAATTTTTTTAAATTCAATCCCAAAGGGGGTAAAACGTGGGTGTAGGATTTTTTGTTATTACAATAAATCCTACACTCCCGTTTTCACCCTTTGGGATTGAATTTTTAAAAAACTCGTATAGGGTCTCATTGATCACTACTTTGCTTCTTTTACAGACTGGTAGTTTCTGAGATTAGCGCCTTCAAACAAAAAAAGAGTTTATTTTTTTTTGTTTTTCTAAGTTCTGAAGAGTCAGTAAAAATCGGAATAAAAACATATTTGACAAGTGCATTTTGAAGTAAATTTTGTGCCCTTTAATTTTGAATAGAACCATTTTTTCGATAGGACCAGCTGTTTTTATGTTATAAGCAAAAAACCGAAAAAAGTGCAAAAAAATCGTGGTTTTTAGCCCACCAAAACTCCCCCGCCCTGTTTTAGAGGTCGCAAACTTGGATTTAACATCTCCTAAATATGCTTGAGGACACAAAAAAATAAAATCATTTGCTGCACAAAACGCAAGGTGGACCCCCCGTTTTAATCTCTCGTGACTGGACTATTACTTCAATTTGAGTTTTTAATTATACTGGTACGAATTTCAAAATTTGAGTATACTGTTTTCTAATTTAAGGAGACTTACCATTTACCAACTGAAATTTTCATTGTGTTTACCGCCATTTGTATTCACTATTCAGTAATGAAACTTCACATACCTGAAACAAAAAAAAACTTTTAATTATGATAATATAATCATAAAACCACAGTACAGAGATAAAACGGTGAACAACATTTTTACTTTAAAACCATTTGTAAAAAAAATGTGGAGTGACGTAACAAAACCAAACAAATCCATGACTTTAACTTTTTCAGATATATTAGTCTTTCTAGCAGAACCGGTGTCATTTTGGGGAGCCCCAACTCAGAGCTGGAATAAAAACTAGGGTGTGGTTTTATATAAAACCACGGTGTTGCCATAACCCTAAACGCTTTTAACCCAAAATAAGTGATGCGCGAATACGAGATGTTTTAGTCGATTGTCTCGATTGTTCAAACATCTCGATGACTCTGGATGGTTGTCACTTAGACTCGATTGTTGTTGTTTCATAGTTCACCGAGACCGAGTCGCATATAGTACTGAATCGTACACTGTCAAGAACCACATAATATACAATCGTTCATCACTCAACAACTGTGGTCGAGTCGATGGTCGATTGTGCAGTAATCGCGTAATACGAATTCAATAGTGAAGAGATCACAAAGTAGTGAGTACTGACTGAACAGTGTGAAAAATGAACAATCAACGAGTCGCGTGAACGTCAGTCGACTAGCATATAACCTTGAATCGCGATTAACGACAATTGACTTATGTCAGCACAAAAACTACCATGCATTAATAAGGTTGGTTTATTTTTTTATTTATTGTAAATTATAGACGCGTCGACAACTTAGGTCGTTAGCGTCTTGATTACATTAAATAACAACTAACTTAAAACTAAATTACATCACAAAACATCCATGAGCGGAGGCGGAATTCGAACCCACGACAGTCTGATCCAGAGGCCGCGATGCCAACCACTGGACCACAGTGTCCTCTAAGGTTGGTTTAAATTTTACAATAATTTAATTATAACAAATATGTTTTACACGTCCTGTACTGGAAGTATGCACGAAGTTATGTACAAATGTGTGGACTAGGGATGTGCAAAATATTTACATACAGGCTGGGACAAAAATTGCCAAATAATAATTTACATTATTTTTAACCAACTTTAAAAAAGGAGGAGGTAATCAAGTCGACTGTATTTTTGATGTATGTTACATCATATTATCTCATGCATTTGTGAATCGATTTTGATGATTTTTTTTCTATTCAATAGGATTTCTTAGTGGATACTTACGTTAGAAAAGGAATCTACTGTACAAATTTCAAGTTTCTAGCTTCAGCGATTTGGCCTGGGCGTTACTTAGTCAAAAAAAACCTACACCCTCGTTTGAACCTCTTAGGGGTTGAACTTCATTTTAAAAACGATTTATTCATGTATTGTCATCGGGAATACATATGTGTACAAAATTTCAAATCGATCGATACGTGGAAGTCGTTCAAAATTGACTTGCAAGATTTGACCTAAACAAACAAACACACAAACAAACAAACTAACATACAAACAAAATTAAGCAAAATCGCAGGATAGTGGACAAAATAATTTGATTTAATAAATCAAATTATTTTGTCCACTATCCTGCGATTTTACTTAATTTTATTATAATCACGATGGACACGATTTCTAATATAACATACAAACATTGCAAGTTAAATAAAAGCTTGTAAAAATAAAATTGTACAATAAACCCAGCATAAAAGTTTTGTCTATACATTCAACATGCTTTACCTATCTTACAGTATATGCGGCAAGGGACATACTTTTGTCTACGATTGTACCTCGATAACATCTTTAAGGTTTAAAGCTTCAGGACTTAAAATTTTTCATCCCTAACTGCTTTCCAAACGGTTGGATGGGTTCACTATTCAATTAAAATATTTCGCTGTTTTTGAATGTGTAGATATATAATTTCAAGATGTATTTTCCAATTAATTGTATTAATTAATATAGGGAAAGCGATCTTCTGTAATACAAATGAAACATCAAACTTTCCTTAGAAGCGGGCTTCAACAACCGAAATGACTATCTAGGTATATTATTTTAATTAAGTTCGAAACAGATATCAAAAACTTTGAGATAAATTAATAGATTTATACGGCTGAATTGCAATTTGTAAATTTTTGTTCGAAAGCAGCCAATTATATAATTGATTCCAAACATATCGGAAAAAATCATTTTACCAACCATAGTCACAGTCAGGATTCTAACCTGAACCTTTCCACTTTCGCGGCGGAATGAGCTTACCATGACATGGTTATTTATAACATTGATATATCTAGGTACTTATTTAATGTATCCCATTAGGGTGTTTGAAATAATTTTCACTTTCATGATGAGCTCTCGCTAGTACGAAGATTCACATCTACAACCTAGCTATAATGAATTAACACTCGCATGTAGTGAAAAGCAATTGATTCTATCAAAAACTTTGTTTTAATAATAACTAGCGACCCGATCCGGCTTCGCCCGGGTGCTATGAATTTATGATTTATTAATACGTTTCGCTCGTTTAAATTTTTAATTTTGCAAAACAAATAAAAACAAAACAAATCACAAATGAAGAATAAAGAAGTATTCAACAAATGAATAAAGAACTGTCTTTAGTTGGTATTGAACCGAGACAAACGTTTAAACAAAGTGTTTAATGCGCATTTCAGTTTCACAGTTTCCTTTTGGTTTCATGCCTAGACCATTACCGAAATGATTGTTCGGAAACCGTTCACAAACGATCACAAAATTGGTTGGAACGCAATCGTTCGTCCATAGCTTGGTTGGAACGCGTTCTATCTACTGCGCATGGGCGTAGCCGCGTGACGGTAATATTACGGTTATAATGTACACGGAAATACGTAGAGTGACACCACTGACTGATTGATCTGTGACTATCGCGACGGTGGTGCAACACTGCCACAGAGGTCGTTGAGTTCATTTGATTGTGTTGCCTTGTGTTGCTAACACGTGTGTGATATATGTATCGATTGTGTTTTGTTCTATTTGCCTGCACAATTGTCGTTCGAACATGGATTTAAGTTTTAATGAAAAATACCAATAAGTCAATTTAGAATGCAGACACAAACATATTCGACACATAATTACATAATGAACGCACCTGATTAGGTTTGCAGGAAATTTCAAAAAGCGGTTTTTTGTTTATAACAAAAAAACTACTGTAAAATTGTTGTAAAATGTTTCTTGTCGCGCATATCTCGAGAACAAAGAATGATATCGACTCCGGATCAATTTCATTCGACAAATAATTACATAATGAACACCTGATTAGGTTTGCTGGTAATTTCATATAGCGGTTTTTTGTTTATAACAAAAAAACTACTGTAAAATTGTTGTAAAATGTTTCTTGTCTCGCATATGTCGAGAACAAAGAATGATATCGACTCCGGATCAATTTCATTCGACACATAATTATTACATAATGGACACCTGATAAGGTTTGAAAAAAATTGAATTGGAAGTTTTTTATAATAAAAAATTCGACTGATGACCAGTCCTATACTTCCCACCTAGTAAATATTTGCAAAAAATAAACACTCTTTTTTTATTCTTTGAAAAAAATCATGGCCCTCTTTTTTGTTTAGTGATCTAGTGATGGCTAGCTTAATATAGCAAAAATCATGGTTACCTTGATTTACGTACAATTTTTATTTTTTTTAGTAAAATATTTTTTTTCTCAAAAACTGTACATTTTAGAGAAAAAAAATATTTACATTTTTTTCATATTATAACATCTAGAATTCATTTATATTTTTTTTACCTATGTTAATACGTGACATTGAGAACGTTTTCTTTAATATCTCAGGATCCACTGAACCGATTTGACTCAAAATCTAATCAGATCTAAGTTAAAGGCTGATAAACACAATAGAACAATCGGCATGGCCGTATGTTGTTCCGTTTTTAAGTTATCGAAGGCGAAAAATTGACCACATACACACACACACACATACACACACATATACACACACATACATACACACACCCACACACACACACCCACACACACCACACACACACACACACACACACACACACACAGACATCAGTCAGAAAATGATTTTAAACGATTGCTAGTGTCTCAAAAGTGAAAATTTGTTAAAATCTCGAAATATTTTTTTCGGACTAAATCCATTATACTTCCCTACCATAGTAGAGGTGGGAAGTAAAAATAGATGTATTGCAAATAGTTTCTCTATGGTAGACTGGTCTCTAATCTCTAAGGCCACCCATTGGGAAGTTAGCAGCGTGGTTTTACCCACACACCAAGCCTCTTTTTTCTTTTTAATTTTGGTCGCGTAGTTTTTGACGACATAGTAACGAAAATGTCTGCTTGAAACTCGGATGGTTTTGTTAGTTTACGTTACCATTAAAACATTTCCAATTAAATATTATAAAATTCAATTAAGTTTATTCATTGCTATGAATAAGACGATTTTAGTACAACGCAGAAGGTTCTACATTTGTCACAGTAGAATATATAACTGCATTATGCATGTACCTACGTTTGTTCTATAGAATGAATGATAGTAGAACTCTGTGAAAGGAACGCTTACTTGAAGATGGGAAAAAGATGGCACCCGTACATCTGTGAAATAGCATCAATTAAGGCGAAATAATACATTTAGTCATGGTTGATTGTTATACTTGCAAAAAAGTAGAAAATAAAGTTTAAAAGCGTGGGACACTCACTCTACCTGTTTTTCATTTAATTCATCGAGTGCCCCGCGCTTTTAAACGTCATGGTTGCTCATATAGTTACAAAAAAGTAGAAAATAACATTTAAAAGCGTGGGACACTCACTGTACCTATATTTTGTTTAATTTGTCACGTGCCCCACGCTTTCAAACGTTATTTTCTACTGTTTTGTAACTATAACCAACCATGACGTTTAAAATCGTCGGGCACTTGATGAATTAAATGAAATATAAGTACAGTGAGTGTCCCACGCTTTTGAACGTTATAAAAAGATAGAAGTTTATTGTATACTTTGCAGTGCGTCGTAACAAAAGCGTATTTTTATTTTAAAATTTTTAGTCATGTATTACCTATATGAAAAAATTCGACTGATGACCAGTCCTATACTTCCCACCTAGTAAATATTTGCAAAAAATAAACACTCTTTTTTTTTATTCTTTGACTAGGCCCAAATAACCTTAGCTGTTGGTGGTCTTTAAAACACAATTTAATTTTTATTCTTTGAAAAAAGCATGGCCCTCTTTTTTGTTTGGTGGTCTACTGATGGCTAGCTTAATATAGCAAAAATCATGGTTACCTTGATTTATGTACAATTTTTATTTTTTTTAGTAAAATATTTTTTTTCTCGAAAACTATACATTTTAGAGAAAAAAAATATTTACATTTTTTTCATATTATAACATCTAGAATTCATTTATATATTTTTTTACCTATGTTAATACGTGACATTGAGGACGTTTTTTTGAATATCTCAGGATCCACTGAACCGATTTGACTCAAAATCTAATCAGATCTAAGTTAAAGGCTGATAAACACAATAGAACAATCGGCATGCCCGTATGTTGTTCCGTTCTTAAGATATCGAAGGCGAAAAATTGACCACATACACACACACACACATACACACACACACACATACAGACATCAGTCAGAAAATGATCTTAAACGATTGCTAGGGTCTCAAAACGTGAAAATCTGTTAAAATCTCGAAATATTGTTTTCGGACTGAATCCATTACTTCCCTACCATAGTAGAGGTGGGAAGTAAAAAACGTGTTAAAAACGATTGGAGACATGTTCTCCCACCATCAATACCGGAACTTCCACCACGTGTGATTTTTACATTTTTATTTAAACTTTTTATTTAAATATTACCTATTATAGGCAAAATCGCAAAAAGGGAACAATTAATTTTGAAAATATTTTAGTGTACAGAAGAACATTATCTACTGAAATTTATACATTTTACTGTCTTTTGAGAAGTAACTTCTTGACTACTTTGCCCACTCAACCATAGATGGCAGTGCTAACCAAACGCGTTGTATACTTCATAAATAGTACGTAAGTTGTTGATTATGCTCTATTTTTAACACGCTTATATTAGTTCCACATGTATGTATGTATGTAAGTAACGGATTCTTTGAACGCGATTTTCACCCACTTCAAAACTTCAGATTGAACTGAAACTTTGCACACTTATCAAGGACCGATGACAATACAATAATTCAATAAGTTTGTCTCATTATCCTGACCAGGATCTCCAGGACAAAAAAGCAAAAATAAATTATAATTTAAAAAACACGCATTAATGGTAAACTGAACTAAAAAGTAAAAAATAATTTTTATTGTAAAAAAGCGTGGGGTGCTTTGTACCATATTTTCATACTTTGTAACAACTGATATCCAGCACCCCACGCTTTTTTACAATAAAAATTATTTTTTACTTTTTAGTTCAATTTACCATTAATGCGTATTTTTTAGTTTTTTTAAATTATAATTTATTTCTTTCCCAATCTATTTATCTCTATCATGTGGCTCACAAGCTTACCCTCACTATTTAAAAGTTTCACTTAAAAAAATCAAATTGAGAGCTACGCAATTTATATGAAGTGTCACCTTTAAAGTTTAGGCTTAAGGTTTCGAAATAGATAAAATAAAAAGCGACGAAAGAGATTTAAAAAAAAGTATAACCACCTGTTTCAATTTATGCAAGCTTCGCAATATTAATGCTTGTCAAATGTCCTTTACCCAAGGATGAAGCAAAATGCATTCCGCAGCCTCCCTTGACTGATGAGAAGTGGCTTTTATTTACTACTAAATCTGTATTGCATAATTAATTAGAACATAAAATATGCAAGTCTTAATTGCATAAATGAGAGATTTGACACGAAGTGACATTTCGCCTTAAACTAAGGAGTAAGAGCCTGCGAGAAAGTGGTTAGTAGGCCTCGGAGATTTTCATCCTATTATGTGCGCGCTACTGAACTGCTTAGTGTCCTAATTGAGGCCTATATGGGCTACATAACTTTTATAATTTATGAAATTCATACAATGTTAGGATTATCAGGGAATATTTGTGACGAAAAATCCAACAGAAAATAATTTGTTGATTTCTTAGTTCTTAATTTATTTCTGTCCACGTTCCCTGCTAAAGGTAACATTGGAAACAAGCCGTGAGGTGGGTCGTTTATTAGGACTAAAGTGCGACCCTTGAGGTCCACACGACGAACTTCCCAGTTTGATAAATATTTAATAATAATAATTAAATTAGATATTACACAGAAAAGTAATCATTTTAATCATCAAAACATCAATAATAAAAAAAAAAAAAAAAAAAAAAAACGGCTGAACCGATTTTTATAAAATTTATGTCGAATCAAAATGACGTTAACACGCCTCGATTGACACCCTTACGAAGTCGATATAATTTTTTGTTCGCGAGATATTGTGTAAAATCTACTTTTTTGGAGGTTATTTGGTTAAGAAAAAAGAACGGCTGAACCGATTTTAAAAAAATTCCTTTCAGATCATATATACGTTAATACGCGTCGATTGGCACCCCAACGTAGTCGATATCATTTTTCGTTCTCGAGATTTCGTCTTAGAAAGAAATTGACACATACATACGTACGTACGTACGTACATACGTACACACACACACACACACACACACAGACATCTTTCTAAAAGTAGTGTAAAAATAGTGTAGTGACCTTGAAACATAAAAATTTTTTTTCCTTTTTAATTTCGATTTTCGGACCCATTACAATAACTTCCAATGGGAAGTTAAAAAAGCACTTGTTTACTAAAATCAGCTTTAAAATTCTGAAAAATATCCGCTCGCGTGAACATAGAAGCGCCTTAAACAATCATTATACAGGGTGAGGCACATAAAGTGTTACAAGCTAATATCTCAGAAAGTATTGGTTGCAGCAAATAAAGTTTCGCATAAAAACTGTTTGGTATCAAGGGGCACGTATGTCGGTAAAATAGATTTTTATCTCGATTGGTATGCTGCGGTTCGGTCAAGGTCACCTCCATTTTTTTTAATCAGACTATGTGGATTTTTTCACAGAATCTTGTAGCCCTTATTAAGACGAATCCAACGACCTGACATAAGGTTATTCAAGGTCACTTCAAGGTCATAAATAAAGCAGTTGTGTAATATGAAAATAATAAATCATTAATTAATACGTTACTATCAAGTAGCCTTGTTTCGCAGTTGATTCGATTGTTTACATTTGACATTTTTATAGTAATTTGATAGCTACTTTATAGTAACATTTAGTTAATAATTATAGTTATTTTCATATTACACAACTGCTTTATTTATGACCTTGAAGTGAATCTGTATAAATTTCATCAAGTACCTAGTGTTGAGCAATATTTGAGATACTGACAACAAAACATGATAAAAAAAACTGAACGAAAAAAGCGAACGAGCGAATCGAGTGAGTACTGTATTAATAAATAGTACCCGGGCAAAGCCGGATCGGGTCGCTAGTTTTGATTTATGAATAAAGGCGTAGTGACATTCTGAAACAAACCGATGAGACTGTTTTACTGAAAGGGGAACGCAAGCGACTGAAGGATTCATAATTCATACCGGGAACGACGCTGTGCGTTCTGGAGCTGCAGCTAGAGATGCGCCATATTGGGGAAAGGGGATAGAAATAGGGATGAGAGAGGCTAAGTAAAATGTTACATCGGATTAATGTTTGATATGTACTTTAACTGCCCTTGTTAGGCGTTACCTGCGGTTGCATAACATAATGACTTTGGAACAAACGTTAGAAGAGAACTATGTCTCCGCCCGTTGAAGATTCAGGGTGTCCAGAATATCTTCGAAAAAAAATTCCTTGACTTTTCCAGGTTTACTAGGCTCGGATTAAAATTTTTCCAGACCATTTTTTTAACATAATTTAAATGGTAAAAGAGACAAAGTGTGATGGTTTTTAGTGGGTAAGAATCTCCACACTATATTAGAAGGTAACCTGCCTTCTAGGGTCTTATGCAAGATTTTCCATAATCCCAACCAAAATAAAAAAAGACAGGCAAGTGGGAGTAGAACTTTCACCCTAATGGTTCCGTACCGTTACAAAAATTTAATAAAAATTAAGTTTGAACAAAAATAAAGATAGTTACTTCTTACCACAACAGTTTTATTGATGGATGTACATTTCGAAAGCTATGCTTTCATCTTCAGCAAACGCTATTATTAAAATTAAGTTTGTCATGTAATAATTCCACATAGAATTAGAAATTAATGATTTTGGGATTTTTTCCTTGTTCATTTTTAAGATTCTAGGTCAACGGGAAGTACCCTATGAGTTTTGATGAATAAATCAGTAGATATCAAAAAAATACATGTTTTTTTTATCTTTTTATTGCATTGAGCTAGAAGCTTGAATTTTTTACAGGACTATTAATTATGGGGTTAATTTCAACTTGATACTACTGGCAGTTTCTGAGAAAAATTGTTTTGACAGGCCGACAGACGGACGGACGTAGGTACAGACAGACGGACAACAAAATGATTCTATAACGGTTCGTTTTTTCATTCTGAGATACGGAACCCTAAAACATAGACTGCAATTAAAATCATAACCCTTCCTTTTTCGCAATCGGGTAAAAAACGTACCATATACAGATCTACCTTAAGAATACGTACGTTTCTACGTGTTCTAATAACAATATTAAATAAAAAGAAGGTGTCTGAAATGAAACTGTTAGGTCGTTAATAAAAATACAATCACAATAAAACCTCTATATTCGCGCTCTGCCCTTCTCGGCCCTAATGACTCGTGCAGAGTCGGTTTGCAGGCCTCGCTCATACCGGCCATGTCAGTGGTTTTCAACTTTACGGTTTCGATCCAAAATATGGTCGGAAAGTTAAACAATAAAATTGATATTTTATGTGACGCCGCCTTTTAACATTATTATAACATTAACATTTGGTTTAAATTGTACCCTTAGACCAGGGGTTCCCAAAGTCGGAGTCGCGACCCCAAATGGAATCGCGGGCTGATTTTTTAGGTTCGCGGCCTGTTTACGTGATTATAGAATTTATAACTCTCGTGATTATACCATTAAATTCGAATAATAGAAAAAAAAACTAAATAAGAACACGAAATCAAATAAAAACGGAGTGAAGTAGCGGGAGGGAGGTCTATGGGGTAATAACGAGAGAATGGGCCCTCCCACCTGTCACCTGGCGCCCTCTACCCTGTTCATTTGCTCCCACTCCCAAGAGGCAAGAACTGAAAAATCTTTTTTATAGACTATATTGTACATTGTGGAGAAACAATTTTTAAGGATCGCGAAGACTTTTGCAATTTTAAATTAGGGTCATGATCAAAAAAGTTTGAGAACCCCTGCCTTAGACAGTAGCGTTGCCAGAAATAAAAATTGCGATAGATATTGTAAATTAAAAACGCTCGACAACAGAGGTTATAAATTGGAGTAACGTATATCTTTTTGAATTCCAAAATACCTGTAACTAAAAATACTCGCCATCTCTAAGTTCCTGAGAAAAACGACAGACATACAAACAGACAATCAAGACCCCTTTTTCTCAGGAACGGCTTGAGATATCAAATTGAAATTAATATCAAATACTAAGGTCTCCAGCCAAAAATTCAAACTTTTAACTCGACGCATTAAAAAGTTACGGCCTTTCAAAAATCACGTATTTTGATACTAACTTACTCATCAAAACCAATAGGTCGAAAGTAAGCGAAAGTAGCGTCATTCTACGCGATGATTGTAAACTATAGTTGGGCCGCTTAACAGATGGAGCAATGAAAACGCATGATCACTGCGTGATCACCGCGTGCAAAGTACCTGATTGGTTGCTTGAACGTTCAGAAACGAAACTATATGTGAAGGCCACGCCCGCGGCGCAAGCTATTCATGTGCTTTTCACGTGATAACTCCATCTGTTAAGCGGCCCGACAAATATATCTGCGAATAATTACGTGAAAAACTTAATTTTTTATAAATTGTTATAACGTTACGGAACCTTTAGAGCGCGAGTTCTAAGCTCCCACTTGACCAGTTTTTTAACATTTTGGCATGGAATCCTACAAAGGGATATTGTAATAAAGATCTAGAACCACTGTACTGTATAGTCTATATAGTATGTACTATGCTGTTGTTCTGTAAGTGTAGTACTATACAGGGTGTATCTAAAATGTTTGGCCAAACTTAACGAACATGATGTATGGAACAAAACGGTGAAAAAAGTTTTTATTGACATGTGTCCAGAAATTCTTAGATACTTAATAAGTTACACGCGAATTTCAAAATTGATGAAGCAAATAATAAGGTTGTTATTTCAACCGTTTATCCGAATTTATCAAATGTGCTGTACTCAAATTAGAAATTACTGTAACCGTAGGCGTGCCTAGACTTTTTCATTAGGATGGGCCATAGATAGAGGCGCGTAGCTTTCAAAGCAGTGGCGTCAGCCCGAGTACCGGGCAGGCGAAAATATATCAAATTTTCAAGCGCGCTAATGCAAAAAAGAAAATCGCAATACAAAAATATTTTCGCCACAAAATAGGCTTTACCACAAATTTTCTTAAAAAACTTTTTAATTTGTCTCTATCGATAGTCCGTCCGCGGATGCGTCTATGCTTTTGTGTTGCCGAGCGTCTATAATTCACAATTCAATTCAATTCTATGCTTTTGTCTAGGTCACTCCATAAAATTTACAATATAAAATTATGAAATTAGAGGGCTAGGCTTACCCGTCCCCCCGTGGGCACACCTATCACTGTAACCATAGCACATTAAATGAATTTTTGCTGTTTAAATAAAAAAATGTTACTGTTTTATCGCAATTTTGAAATTCGTGCGTAACTTATTTAAGTAAACATTTCTGGACACATGTCTATAGGAACTTTTTACAAGCTTTCATTTGACCTGCAATTATGTTAGTTTGTTTGTTTGTGTGTTTGTTTAGGTCAAATCTTGCAAGTCAATTTTGAACGACTTCCACGTATCCGATCGATTCGAAATTTTGTACACATATGTATTTTCGATGACAATACATGAATAAATCTTTTTTAGAAATAAATTTAACCCCTAAGGGGTTCAAACGAGGATGTAGGGTTTTTTTTGACTAATCAGCGCCCAGGCCAAATCGCTGAAGCTAGAAACTTGAAATTTGGATAGTTGGTTCCTTTTCTGACGTAGAATCCACTAAGAAAGAATTTTCCGAAATTCAACCCCTAAGGGTGTCAAAGGGGGGTAAAATTTTGAAAGACTAAAGTGAACAAAATAAATATCAGTAAAAAAAACTTTTTAGAGACAAGCTTTTATTTAGATGCACTAAAAAGGAAAAAATAATTTCTAATAATTTAGGTTCATAATTAATAAAAGCGTGGGTGGTGACTAATAAACTATCATAGAGTTCACGACCCACGCTTTTATAATTATGAACCTAAATTATTAAAAATTATTTTTTCCTTTTTAGTGCATTTAAATAAAAACTTGTCTCTAAAAAGTTTTTTTTTACTAATTTTTTTCAGTTTTGTTCCATACATCACGTTCGTTAAGTTTGGCCGAGCATTTTAGATACACCTGTATATTGTCGTTATATAATATTGTATGTGTGTACTATGAAGTGCAGAGGAGAGTCAGATATCAACGCGGCTGCTGCCTTTTCCACTTACAAACGCGTTGGTTGCTGATGCTGATCCGTCGCTCTGCCGCCTTCTTAAGACATAGGGCTATTCCATAGCTGACTCGTCTACAGCTGTCAAACTCAGGGGTGCCGTAAGCGGGCGTGCATTGCACGCGGGCGGCGCAAAACACATCAACATCTACCCTTTTTATTTATTTATTCCTTTTAACAATGCATTTTTCAAAAACAACTTTTATTAATGATAGCGGACCCGTCCCGGTTTCGCCCGGGTGCTAGGAATTTCCCGGCTGCTAAGAATTTATATATTAATAGCCGGGCTGATTTTATTAATACATTACCCACTCGCTTCGCTCGTTCGCTTGAATATTATTAATACATTTCTCACTTGCTTCGATCGTTCGCTTAAATATTATTATTACATTACACACTCGCTTCGCTCGTTCGCTCGGATGTTATTAATAATTTTCTCACTCGCTACGCTCGTTCGGTCGAATTTTATTAATACACTACTGACTCGCTTCGCTCGTTCGCTCGAATTTTTTCAGCTGTTCTTTTCGGTTTTCCCTATATTTTTTTAAACCACCCCTGTATTAGAGCGAACAAAACAAAAAAAAAATTATTCAAATCGGTCAAGTCGTTTTTGAGTTTTACCGAGACTAACGAACAGCAATTGACTTTTATATACTTACACAGCGTGTCCACGAAAGTTCTTTACAAATGGAATTTTTTTTTATTAATTATTGGAGCAAACATTTTTTTCTGTGGAAAAGTTCTGCTTCGTCCAAAACCTCTAAAACACCAAAGAAAATTTTTTTCGGCCTAAAGTTATACGAGGGAAATCAAAAAGTTTTATTTTACTAAAAATAAAAATTATCTGTGATATTCAAGATTTTCGCAAAATTAGTTACATAATCAAATTTAATTCAAAATTATAACATAACTAACTTCTAAGTAATTATTTATTCAGAATTATAAATCAGAATTCAACATGTCCTCCATCTCTCTCCATACAAAGAACAGTTCTCCTTCCAAAATTTTCATTGGTGTTTTAGAGGTTTTGGACGAAGCAGAACTTTTCCACAGAAAAAAATTTTTGCTCCAATAATTAATAAAAAAAATTCCATTTGTAAAGAACTTTCGTGGACACGCTGTATAGATATATTAAAGAACGCTAATGACCCCTGTTTTCGAGCGTCTATAATCCACCATTCAATAAATTAAAGGCATAATATTGGCAAAATTTATTAAAATTAATTGATTATTTATTTAATTCTAATTATTATTTGCCAGGATTCATGCCATAAATCTGTGAAAATTTAAACTAGCTACCTCTTGCCGTTTGGGGAGCCCTATGACAGACGGACAAACAAATATCGTAGGCAGGGTAATAGGTTTCCATACGGAAATACCCTAAAAATTGCAATAAGCAGTTTAGTCTCATGGCCACAGATTTACTTACACGTACGTATGTACTGCAGTTATAACTAAATCTTACACGAAATGAGAAAATGTTACGAGAAATAGAATGCACTTTTGTGAACAAAGAACTCGGAGAGGGTTTAATAAAATATCACATAAATCATATCATAGAGAAAGTGTGGAAGGATCTTGAGTCTCTGAAAACATAATCATCTTTTGAACAAGAGAAACATAACTCATAACGCGTCAATATTTTCTTCCAAAACTCTTCCTAAACTTTTAAACACTGCGCGATTCTCATTTCGTGAAAAAAAATTGTATTTGTACCTATTTGCAATATTTTTTTAAAACTATTTTCTCATTGATTTTAGAATGAATTGTCTTTGTTGTTCTGTTGTACAGTGGCGGACCAACATTAATTGAGACCAGGGGCGACTTTTTATACAAAACCCATTTTTTAATCGCTATCAACTCTGCAATTTAGTATACAGAGTTCACTAGGTAGTTGCTACGTTCGTTTAGGTGTGTGTGTGTGTGTGTGTGTGTGTCTCAAAAGACATCAAGATGGGGTATTCGACCAATCAGAATGGCCCCTGACTGCAGGGTCTAGTCGCTTGTGAAAATTACACCCGACTTATTTTCATACCTATACCTATATTTCAATTATTGAAAACAAAATGAATTTGACTTCTGTTTGCTGTAAGACAAAGAAAAAATTTGAAGAAGAACAGATTTTTGTTCTGACCATTCTTCAATTTTTTATATAGCGTACTTTTTATCCCGGTCGATTTAGCAGCTCCCGAGCGATAAGCCGACATTGTAGTTTGTTACTTCATCACCCCGTGACAACCGATTTGATTGAAATGTTGCTTACAGAGAGTCTATGATTAGGAATAAAATATATATATATAATAATATAATAAAATATATATATATATAAGATAAATAATAGTTTTATACGGCTGAAATGCAATTGAAAAATGTTTTTTCGTTGGAGAGCAGCCAATTATATAATTGTTTCGAAACATATAGGAAAAAATCATTTTACCAACCAGTGGTCACAGTCAGGATTCTAACCTGAACCTTTCCACTTTCGCGGCGGAATGAGCTTACAATACTCAACTGTGACAAGATTGCTAAACTAATATTCTCCTTATATGCTTCAGAATCAATCTTGTCACAGTTGAGTATTGTACGCTCATTCCGCCGCGAAAGTGGAAAGGTTCAGGTTAGAATCCTGACTGTGACCACCGGTTGGTAAAATGATTTTTTCCTATATGTTTCGAAACAATTATATAATTGGCTGCTCTCCAACAAAAAAACATACTCAACTTTATTTTCTCCGCCTGCATAATGATTTATTTAAGGCGCTCCTAGGTCCAGGCGGGCAAAAGCTAATCTACAAACACCCCTTGACATTTATTGCATCGTAATTTATGTAGTAATATACAGGTCAGTTGATATTCAAATGCGAGCGGCACATTATCAACTGGACGGTCGCTTCCGTTTCATGAATACGATATTACGATAATATTATGTAATGACACTGTATTTCAATTTCAAGTATTAATCGTTACATCGGTTCAAAAGTAGATTCCAGTGTTGCAAGATCTCAAGTATAGATCTACCTAAGATGCCTTCCGCCCTAACCTAAAAAGCAGTAACTCACAAATGGTTAGTTTCGAGAAAACGTAGTATAGCCGCAATTCCGAAGACGTATAGAACTATTTCTATAGTTTTAATTTTTAATATTATGTAATCAAAGTATTCAGTTAATTTGAAATTGAAAATATTTTTATTTATTGTAAATTATAGACGCGTCTTGATTAAATTAAATAACAACACACTTAAAACTCAATTACATCACAAAATACCCATGAGCGGAGACGGGATTCGAACCCACGACAATCTGATCCAGAGGCCGCAACGCTAACCATTGGACCACACTGTCTTCAATTGAAAATATTAACATGACATACATGGTACAAAATACAAATAAACTATGGCGTAACTATGGTAGTTCGCGTCACACATTTTTTGTAACGTATCATTTTTTCGTTTCGTATCATGTTACCCCCCTATATACCGCCGGTAAAGACGTAGTTCTACGTCAAAAAAAAACTTTTAAGTTACACGGTTTTATTTTAAATCATTAGCTGTACCAAAAACTAGAAAATAATTAGAACACAAACCAATATTTCCGTTGGTGGGCTTGGAGACAAATTTTTCTAGACAAGCCGTTCTTATTTAATAATTATACAGTCGTTATACAGATTTTTATGCGCTCCACGTTTTTATTACTTATTCCGCTTACGCAGCGACACAAAGTGCCCCTTGGTTTGTGTCCTAATTATTTTCTAGTTTTTGGTACAACTGACGATTTAAAATAAAACCGTTTAACTTAAAAGTTTTTTTACCCATTTTTATTTTCTAGTTTTTAGTTTGATTTCTAGCCCGTAACATTATGCAAACTCCTCATCATTTCAACTGTCCACCTCCTGATTCCATCATCAGACCCTCGTTACCAAGTTGAAATTATCATAATATTGTATTGTCACGGGAACTAAATGTGTGTGCAAAGTTTGATAAGAATCGGTTAAGTAGAAGTAGTTGAAAACGCTGTCGCAAGATTTGAAACCAAGATAGTAACAAAAAAACAATTATACGGGGTCAAGCTAAAAAAAATGCGGAACGACCCCATTGATTTACTTCGGGCATGCACTAGTTCAAGAGCGGACCCGGTACGAAACGTTTGTGAATGACATCACAATCAAACGGCAGGATGTGGCAGAAGAGCAGTTGGATCGTTTACAAGCCATAAAAGGCCAATGTAAAGGAATGGCCATCCAATTCCAAGTGGACATTTGATTTGCGTTCAGGTCAAGGGTGATAAGTTGATGGAATGTTACCATATTATCGTGATTAAATCTCATCTGCTTTACTGCAGCAGTTATTCACCGTTCAATTGAAAGTCATCGAAAAGTCGTTAAAACCTTAAGTATTGAGGTTATGTAACTTCTTACGCGAGTTAATGTTTAACGTTTAATTATTTAACAATTAATTATTTAACAATAACGGGAACCATGGCAACGAAAAACAATTAATCATAAAACAGATTTATTTATTAAAGCTTGTTTTTAAAAAGTTTTTTTACGTATATTTTATTTGGTTCTTTTTAGTGTTTCAAAATATTTTCGTATCAAATTTAATTAAATTAATTTTTAAAATAAAAAAAAACATATCAACAGAATATTGCAGAACGATATGAACACATAGGCAAGCAAGTTTCCCTTTAAGAGAGGGGATTAATACCGATATTTTGTTCTGCAAATTGAATTATATGCTTAGAACAGTCGCGGTAACAACATATTAAAATTTGAACCTTGAACTAATAATATAAATTTCGTCGGGTACATGACACGTTTAGGGTGATCTGCCACCCCTTTAATACTGACCAATCGATCTGCAAATATTATAATGGCATTATTGGGTCACCGACAAGCTATACAAACAATTTCAGTCTTGAAGCAATCATAATTGTCACCATTTTTTGTTACATGTTGGGGGCGGTCTGCATCCCTCCCATACCGCTATCTAGCAAAATCCCTTACTCAGGGCACTTTAATATGCCTCCCTCAACATCTTCACAAAAATAAGGCCTTGAATAAATAACACCAAAAAATGGTCACTAGCTCTCGGTCTATAATATATTGAGGTCATTTACACTGTTTTTTTTACAATCTTCAAATAAAGATATCTTATTATTATTAAGAAGCTAGCTGTTAATGTACCAACTTCAAAAGAACAAAATATAATATAATTTAACGTACATTACAGCCGTGTCGAAAGTGCCATCGCATTTATCATTCCATCTCTATCACACATGGATACGCGTTAAAATGAGAAACAAGTTACAATTTAAAATTCGAAAATAATGTGTCTACGTTGACGAAAATGGTTCCCCTATCTACATGATTACAATATTTTCACATCAGTGCAAAAAGTCATTTAGACACTGTGCAGTGTGCATACAGATGTGTATTTGTGGCAGGGGCGGATCAGATTTTTTCGAGGCCTAGGGTTTATTGAAGTTCAATATGGGGATTGCTAAATTAATATTCTCCTTATATGCTTCAGAATCAATAGATTTTCACTACATGCGAGTGTCAATTCATATGAATTGTAATCAGCGAGTCTTTTTTCCAGAGTATTGTAAGTTTGACGTATTACTAAATTAACTATTTTCGCTCACTGCTAATCCCCCATGAGGAATATCGTGACAGTTCTAATTGGAGATAAAGACCCAGCCTATAAGGTATAGATCTGCAAAGTTTCAATAAAATCTGTTCAGCGGTTTTTGCGTGATGCGCTAACACGAACACCAGTTATCATTTCATTATAATATGTAAATATAGATGATACAAGGGCTTGAGAATAGCCGAGAGTGTAGCAATGTTGTTGTTTACATGGTGTTGCTATGGTTCCTCTATTACAAGTCCCCAGTTCCCGGGTTCTAGCCCGAGAGCTGGTAAAAGTATCAATTAGATTTTCAATTTATTATTAAAAAATAAATAATGAATTGAAAATATGAATTGGTGCTAGGCCCAAATAACCTTAGCTGTTGGTGGTCTTTAAAACACACTTTAATTTTTTTAGATGATACAAGACATTTTACAATCACCAGAAATCAGAATATGCATATATTTACTCTTCATAACTGATTTTGACTGAAACAAAAATCCTACAGGGATTTCAAAGCTTCTGTTACAAGTTACAATTCAGTAAAATACAAAGCTGTAGTTGTTTCAGAGGGTGAAACTTGACACCTTCATTATATCCTGATATTGTTTAATTATTTAAGCTTGCTGTTAAATTAGTGACATATGATATCGTTTAAATTTTATCTGTATTATACATTTGGAATTTATTTTTGTTTCAGTTCGAAAATAATAGACAGTGACTAGCACACTTATACTCAGTGACTAACACACTTATACTTCACAATATAATATATTTATTAAATTTATTGTAGATTATAGACGCGTCGACAAGTTAGATCATTGGTGTCTTAATTACATCAAATAACATTATCACAAAACTAAACGACATCACAAAACATCCATGAGCGAGGTGGGATTCGAACCACGATAGCTTATTTTAACATTGGAAATGTTTATGTTCGTATATGGGGGCAGAGTTACGAGTTTTCGTTCAAGGCCAAAAGACAACGGTGTCGCGATCAAGTGAGGAGCAATCATGCAAAATTGAACAAGTGCAATTTTTTCGAAATGTGTTTTATATCATGTCTAGTTAATTGAGAGGTATTTGCGACGATCTGCGGTATTATTTTTGAGCAAATAATAATAAATACTGTAGAAAAATCCATTTAAAAGTTAAGTAATCAAGCAAAAGTGAACGCGTATATAACAGAAGAATAATAGGGTTATTCCTGACAAAACTAAACAGTGCATTGATAAATATTGTATGTATAATAAACAGTTAATTATGTTTCATATATGCTGTTATCATTTCCAATGTCCTCGATGGTTGCAAGGATTGCGAAATCTGTGAATTTTTTCTAAAGATTTACCATTTTTATTTGAATTTTTCTCAGTCTGATTTGTTCATTAAATATAACAGTTCCTAGATTCTAACGGGGAATTGGTGAAAGTATTAATTAAATATCCAGTCGAACTTCGATAACTCGAACCATGACTTGCCAAAAAAAAATCGAGGTATCAAGACTTCGAGTTATCAAATAATATTAATTTTCACTCTTGACGCTACTGCCAACCAAGTTTGTTCGAGTTATCAATAATTAGAGTTACCGCAGTTCGAGTTATTGAAGTTTGACTATATATTACTTAAATATGAATTGATATTTTGGCTCAGATAAAAAAAATGAGTGTGTGCTTATGACCACACGACAGAAGTAAAAACTTCAGATTTTCTAATTTTAAAATATAGGTTTACTTATATATAATTTTTTAATCACACAGTTTAATTATAAATGTATTAAAATCGACCTATACAATTAAATTTAATGAATATAATACCTTAACGATAATATTAAGTTTTAGTGTCATCTGTTAGCGCACTTGTGAACTACAAATGACCTTTTACTCGTATTAAGTTTTTAGTGCCATTTATTAGTACACTTGTGAACTACACACTATTACCAGCATATTGCAAATACGTGTTCGTGTTTGAGCCGAGTAGCCCCGATTGTCACCGTCGGGTGCGTTTCACATCACTGTTGTTAACAGCCTAGGCAAAGCGCGCCTAAGGAAGTTTTCACTTCAAAATTAAAAGATACTTATATAGTGGCGCTTCAAATTTTTTATAGCATCCTTGTATATTTCACTTTATTTTATTCATATATAAAAAATTGTCGAGCGTCAATAATTTGCTTTCAAAAGAATCACAGTAGCTATAAACACAAATAAATAAAAAATATTTTGTTGTCAGCTTATAAGAACTACATAGATATAGTTTTTTTCCATCAGTGAAAATGGAAAATCAACAATGAATTCATTATTTTGAATACACAGTGCTGTTTTTACAGCACTACATGTAGTGCAAAATGACATTTCTACATAATTGAAAAAAATAACATGTATATACATAATATACAGGGTGTACCATCATCTGAAAATAAATTCAAAGCTGTTTTCCCAGAGCTGGGTGGAATACTGTTCGACCAACGAAAGAACATCGGTCAAGAAAGAGAAATTATAGACGGTCAATATACAATCTCTCTCTCTCTTTTTTTCTCTCGACTGGCGTTCCTTTGTTGGTTAAACAATATTTTTTAAAAAATACAAATAATGCTAGGTACGACCTTTAGTTTTAAATCTAGTTTTAAAAATGTCAATTTTTTCAACTAAATGGAGATTAAATCTAGATTTAGGACTAGATTTTAGAATGTCACATGTTTTCAATGAGCCATTTTCTTGAGAGTAGTTCTTTCAATTATCCACGAGAGGCAGCACTTGTGGTAGGTACAAACATCATTTATTCCCCAATAGTGTCGTATCATTTTAGTAGTATAACTTAATTATTAAATTATTATTATTAAATTAATTAAATAAATTAAATTATATCACTAAAAGGACATGACACTAATGGGGAATAAATAATGTTTGTACCTACCCCAAGTGCTGCCTCTCGTGGATATTTGAAAGAACTACCCTCAGGAAAATGGCTCATTAAATAGAGATCTTCATTAAGTTGAAAACAAAAGTCTTTGTTAAATCTAGATTTAAAGCTGAAGTCGCATCAGAAACAGAATAAGTGTTGAAGATATTTATTTTAAACAGAGCAGTGAAATAATTTTGAAAGATTTTATCAGGAAAATTTGTATTTAAGTCCAGACTTCAAGGGTCTCTTTTCCATCAAGACAAACCGGGAAACGAGAAATCTATAGTACCATGCAGGGCTTGAGAATAGCCGAGCGTGTAGCAGTGCTGTTGTTTACATGGCGTTGCTATGGTTCCTCTTTTGCAAGTTCCCGGGTTCTACCCCGAGAGCTGGTAAAAAAGTCAATTGGATTTTCAATTTATTATTAAAAAAAAATAATGAATTGAAAATATGAATTGGTGCTAGGCCCAAATAACCTTAGCTGTTGGTGGTCTTTAAAACACACACACACTATATAGTACCTACAAATTTATCTCCTAGGCCCTAGGGAAAAAGTTCAACTTCAAGAGTATTCGACCGTATTCGACGAGTCTGGTTCTCCCAACGCTATTTTTTCCCGGGAAAAATTACAACTTTTTAAAAATTACGTAATCTTTCACACGTAGTCAAAACTTTTTCAAAAAATTCGCCTGTAGGATCTGTAGATTGGACCTTCATTTGGTGTTTACCCGAAGCAATTCGCTTTAAAAATAGCGTCGGGAGAGCGGGAACCGTTTAATAGGCGAGGGGAAAGGATTTGAGATGAAGGGTGCAGGGGGTAACTTTCGGTAGAGAATGTACTCTTAAATAGAAATTTTCTAGACAAAACCTTTTTAATATAATAATAATAATAATAATAATGCGTTTAACGTCCGTTTCTCGACATTATGTCATAACAGACGTCATTCGCACCATTACTATTTTTCATTTTTACCACTTCCCGTTTTATACATTTTTATTATACTTCAACTTATTTAATAGCAATGTGCGAATGGAGGAATTATAGGACATTAGGATAAGGTAGGCAACTTTGGGAGCATAGGAGTTTGACAGGTAATCGGCCATGGCCTTAAATAAGGAACCATCTCGATATTCATCTGGAGTTATTGAGGGAAACCATGGAAAAACCTCAAACAAGATATCCGGTACAGGAATTACCGTTTCTCGGCGTGAGGCAGTAGGAAAAAGTCCTAGCCACATCTGCCCCCGCCGGGATTCGAACCCAGTACCTCCCCAATGCGAGTCTAGTGCTGTACCACTAAGCTACATCGCTGGGTTAAACCTTTTTAATATTACTGCTAGGTTCTGTTGAAAATAATACTCTTTATACTCTAAATATTTTGTTACACCTTGTACAAAAGTAATTTTACTATAAATCTCTTTATTCTATTTTATCCGGTTACTTATTCAGCTTATATTATGGCGCCTTTTCAACTCATGTATATTATATGTATATATTATATTATTATCGCTTGAATTCCGAGAATAGCAATGCCATATTTTATAACCTTTAAAATAGAAAATGAAAACAAAAATCATTAAAACAAATATTTTTTGTTTTCGTTGTTTCAATTCATTTATTTAGAAAATTAAACATAGATTTTTGTCTATTAAAATAATAAAAAACTCGGGTCGCAGTGCCAAAACCCTGCCGACAATATAGTGTATTTGCTAATACTGGCATTGTGGCTTTATTATGTGAACTAAGTTTGTTTTTGAACAAAATAAAAAATTTAACCCCTTAATACATCCCTTAAAATAATATTTTTTTTCTTAATTTCATTATTTTTATCAATGTAACCTCGGTGCCAAATTAAATACACCCTTCAGTAAGTAAAGCACTATCCGCAAACCAGTGTTTTCATAAAATTTGTAAGTCCGGTCCTGTCGGGCCGATTTTATTAAAATTTTAGCAGAACATTTTAATCGTTACTAAAGGGTTAAATTTCAATTTTGAAACGATTCTGAGAATTTTTTCGGCATTTTTGGGCCCAAAAACATTTTTCAACCCCTAAAAATCACCCTTAAAATAGTCCGATTGAGCCCATTTTAAATAGGCTTCGTGCGGTGATGGATTTCAACGTGCCTACCAAATTTCGTCAAAATCAATTATATCTTTCGAAAGTTATAGCCCGCACACACACACACTCACATATATATATATATATATATATATATATATATATATCATATATATATATATATATATATATATATATATATATATATATATATATATATATATGTATGTATATATAAATATATATATACATATATAAACAGACATTTCCAAAAATGGTGCCAAATTGTTCAGGAGACTATGAAACGTCGAGAAATTTTGGTCCGACCCCTAGGTCCCGCCATCCCACCGACGCCAATAGTGTATGTGCCATAATCAAATACACTAATAATATATATTCTTTATTTGTAATACTGCACTACAGTTTAAATAGCGTCAGAAAAATACATATTAAAAATTTATAAAACTTCCCTAGGTGGGAAGTATTAAAACAGAAAAAATAAAAACGAATTTTTTAACAAAGTGTACAGTAGATTGAAAAATATATACGGACATGAAAATCTCGCGCGACCGCAAAATGTCTCGGCTGTTTCAAGTCGTGTGAGAACAAGGAGTATATGAAGTGCATACCTAACACACATACCTACATACGTGAACACAGTCTGGAACGACTGTTGTAATAGAGCCGTGCCTTACGGCTGGCGCCGTATTCAGAATCGAAATAGTTCACTAAAATAGATTCCCTAAAAGTAGATTGGTTTTCAAGTTGTAGAGTCCCCTTAACTCTACCATACACTGCAGACACATTAACAGAGAATTAGACCGAGAGCTAGTGACAATTTTTTGGTGTTATTTATTCAAGGCCTTATTTTTGTGAAAATGTTGAGGGAGGCATATTAAAGTACCCTGAGTAAGGGATTTTGCTAGATAGCGGTATGGGAGGGATGCACACCGCCCCCAACATGTAACAAAAAAATGGTCACAATGATTATTGCTTCAAGGCTGAAATTGTTTGTATACCTTGTCGGTGAACCCAATAATGCCATTATAATATTTGCACATCGATTGGTCGGTATGAAAAGGGTGGCAGATCACCCTAAACGTGTCATGTACCCGATGAATTTTATATTATTAGTTCAAGGTTCAAATTTTAATATGTTGTTACGGCGACTTTTTTAAGCATATCTTTCAATTTGCAGAACAAAATGTCGGTAATAACCCCCTCTCTTAGAGGGAAACTTGCTCACCTAGGTGTTTATATCGTTCTGTAAGGGGGTTAATACCGACATTTTGTTCTGCAAATTGGAATATATGCTTAAAGCAGTCGCCGTAACTACATATTAAAATTTGAACCTTGAACTAATAATATAAAATTCGTCGGGTAGGTACATGACACGTTTAGGGTGATCTGCCACACCTTTAATACTGACCAATTGATCTGCAACTATTATAATGGCATTATTGTATCACCGATAAGCCATACAAACAATTTCAGTCTTGAAGCAATAAAAATTGTGACAATTTTTTTTGTTACCATGTTGAGGGCGGTCTGCATCCCTACCATACCGCTATCTAACAAAATCCCTTACTATGCCTCCCTCAACATCTTGACAAAAATAAGGCATTGAATAAAAGACACCAAAAAATTGTCACTAGTTCTCGGTATAAATGGACTGAGATATAGATTAGATAGGCTGGAAAAACTTTTTATAAAAAAATTAAACTCGTTCAAAAAAGTCGCTAAAAAGAGAAAAATAATTAAATGGTGAGATCGGCGCCAATCTATTTACCTTTTAAAATTGTTTATATATCTAAGTATTTATATAAGTACATTGAATGATTAAAAGTAAGTACGAGATATAGTAAAATATTTTTTAACTTGGAAATTATAATTATGATAGGTTATTGTAACATCTTTAGGATATCCAAGTGTGCAAGCTTTCACGGCCGGCATTGTTCCAAGTCTTCATGGTTTCCGGGCTTGTAGGCCGTGGTCCGGTGGTATTTCTACCTGACGTTTCGTCTACAACTGCGGTAGACATTCTCAAAGGCGATGTGGCATTGGTGGCAGCGGTTGGATTGTCCTCCTTACGCTTACCTGTGAGCCGCCAACAGAAGGTTCAAATCTTGATGGTTTTAGGGCTTGTAGGCCGTGGTCCGGTGGTATTTCTACCTGACGTTTCGTCTACAACTGCGGTAGACATTCTCAAAGGCGATGTGGCAGCGGTCGAAATGTCCTCCTTGGCCGTCAAGGAGGACACTTCGACCGCTGCCACATCGCCTTTGAGAATGTCTACCGCAGTTGTAGACGAAACGTCAGGTAGAAATACCACCGGACCACGGCCTACAAGCCCGGAAAGCATGAAGACTTGGAATCTTTAGGATACTTTACCAATAAATAACTGCAGAAGTTAATAATATGATGTAGTTTATACAATGTTCAATAATGGATTAGTACCTAAGTATACCTACTAATATTTTAAATTAAAGAATTTGATTCTACAGTTATATAATTAATTAGTAACGCAAGTAGACTGGACGACAATATTACGCAATTATAGTTAGATCCAGTATGTACAGAATTAATGTAGCACCTAGGGTGCGTTCCACTTGGCGACCATTGCGCCCACTACGCTCGCGCCTTATGGCCGCGCTCATTACATTTGGTCGTTGTAGACGTTGCGATCGCCAAGTGGAACGCATCCTTGGGTGCGTTCCACTTGGCGACCATTGCGCCCACTACGCTCGCGCCTTATGGCCGCGCTCATTACATTTGGTCGTTGTAGGCGTTGCGATCGCCAAGTGGAACGCATCCTTGGGTGCGTTCCACTTGGCGACCATTGCGCCCACTACGCTCGCGCCTTATGGCCGCGCTCATTACATTTGGTCGTTGTAGGCGTTGCGATCGCCAAGTGGAACGCATCCTTGGGTGCGTTCCACTTGGCGACCATTGCGCCCACTACGCTCGCGCCTTATGGCCGCGCTCATTACATTTGGTCGTTGTAGGCGTTGCGATCGCCAAGTGGAACGCATCCTTGGGTGCGTTCCACTTGGCGACCATTGCGCCCACTACGCTCGCGCCTTATGGCCGCGCTCATTACATTTGGTCGTTGTAGGCGTTGCGATCGCCAAGTGGAACGCATCCCTATTGTACTAAATCTTCTTTGAGAACAAATTGATAAAATAACACCTGGGTAAAAGCATATTAAATTCAGTATTCTAGGTTATGTCGCCTGAATAGACTGAAAGTATATATCAGTCGTTCTAAATAACAGGTAATCAGAACTCAAAGCATTATTACGGTGCTGTACAAAATAAAATATAGTTGGCAAAACGAAAAGTTCACATCCGCCCGCTAAGTTTTCCACAGTACTGATGACCAGTCCTATACTTCCCACCTAGTAAATATTTGCAAAAAATAAACACTCTTTTTTTATTCTTTGAAAAACAGCGTGGCCCTCTTGTTTGGTGGTCTACTGATGACTAGGAATATAGCAAAAATCATGGTTACCTTGATTTACGTACACTTTTTATTTTTCTTAGTAAAATATTTTTTCTCTCGAAAACTGTACATTTTAGAGAAAAAAAATATTTACATTTTTTTCATAATATAACATCTAGAATTCATTTATATTTTTTTTACCTATGTTAATACGTGACATTGAGAACGTTTTTTTCAATATCTTAGGATCCACTGAACCGATTTGACTCAAAATCTAATCAGATCTAAGTTAAAGGCTGATAAAGACAATGGAACAATCGGCATGGCCGTATATTGTTCCGTTTTTACGATATCGAAGGCGAAAAATTGACCACATACACACACACACACACACAGACATCAGTAAGAAAATGATCTTAAACGATTGCTAGGGTCTCAAAACGTGAAGATCTGTTAAAATCTCCAAATATTTTTTTCGGACTAAATCCATTACTTAGAATAGAATAGAATAGAAATAATCTTTATTGAAAACCTATAAAAAGGTGTAATAGCGTCATACAGATACAATTAATAAATTAAAAGTATTAAATAAAATAGTTGGACAGATTTGTCTTAGAATTGCACGCGGCAATCATACGGACAACTATCTATCAGCAAATTCTTTACTCTATTTCTGAAAATTGCAAAACTCTGAATTGATTTTATATCTGATGGTAACATGTTATAATAATGTATTCCTTTACAAAGCGGACTATTACTATATTTAGTGGTTCTATATTTTTCTATGTGTATACGATTATTGTTACGGGTACTATAATTATGTACATCAGAATTCAGATTAAAATTATTGATATTATGTTTTATATATAAAATAAGTTCAAAAATGTAGATGCCATAGAAAGTGAGTATTCTTTTGCTGATAAATAGTTGTCTACACGATTGTCGCGAACGTAGCTTAAAGATCAATCTAATTATTCTTTTTTGACAAATAAATATCCTATTGCATTCAGGAGAATGACCCCAGGAAATAATGCAGTAACTCATCGAGCTGTAAGCAAATGCATAATAAACAGATATTAGCACGTCGGTACTGAAGGTGTTTTTCAGAGATCTGATATAATACGAAATTTTATTTAGCTTTGCGCATACGCTGTCAACTTGTACATCCCATTTTAAAGCAGAATCGATATAAATACCTAGAAATTTGGCCTTACTTAACTTGTTTATTTCATAGTCATTATAAGTGATTTTATTATGTATATAGCTAATGTTTGGTCTGTCAAATATTATAAAATTGGTCTTTGAGAGGTTTACAATTAAGTGATTCATTTTACACCATGTAGCGAAATCATTTATGACTATATTAATTTTTTCAACAAGATCGGTAGCATCGTCTGAATGTAAGATGACCGATGTGTCATCGGCATACATGATGAGCTTTCCAGTGGAAATGTGTTGAGGTAAGTCGTTCACATATAATAGAAAAAGGATTGGACCGAGATTACTACCCTGCGGGACACCGACAGGGGTATTAAACATGTTAGATTTATGTCCATTAACTTTAACAAACATTTTACGACTATTCAGATATGAAACAAACCATTCATGCACATTTCCACGGATGCCAATGTTATACATTTTATCTAATAAAAACTTGTGGTTGACAGTGTCAAAAGCTGAGCTGAGGTCAAACATTACGACAGCAACATGCTTATTTATATCGAGTTGCTTCAAAATGTACTGCACAAATTGACAGCATGCTGTGCAAGTAGACCGCTGTGGCCTAAAGCCATGTTGACATTCCGTGAGTAAGTCATATTTTTTTACAAAGTCAATTAGCCGTGTATAGACTGCACACTCCATAATTTTGGCAAAAACACTGATGAGTGATATGGGTCTGTAATTAGAGATCTCATGACAATCATTTTTCTTATATACTGGGGTCGCTACTGATATTTTTAATTTTTCAGGATATCGTCCGTTACTAAATGATAAATTTAAAATGTGAGTTAAAACATGAACAATAAAAACAATAACAGATTTCAACACCTTGGCAGGAATTTCATCATGACCACATGACATAGAGTTTTTTAAATTCTGAACAATACATATTATTTCACTATCAGTCACTGGATTCAGAAACATGGTATGATTTTGTATGTTTGGTACAGTGCACCGTATAGGTAAATTTACACCATAATGTTCTCTTAACTTTGTGTGTGTTAAAGTAGAAAAATGTTCCCCAAATTTTCGGGCAACTTCCCTACCATAGTAGAGGTGGGAAGTAAAAAATAAAAAAGAATGAAAAAAATGAAAAAAAAGAATTTAAAAAAAGTTAAAAAATATATGATTGATTTAACAGGCAGGTGTGCGGAAAATGGTTTACTTTCTGCACTAGCGCAGAAAATAACGGTTGCCGTAGCAACTTCTGTTTATTTTAGTGTTGCCGTCTAGACAAGACAAGACAAGACTTTTAAAGTCTTGTCTTGTCTTGAAATATCAAGACTTCACTAAGTCTAAGTCTAGATTAACAAACTCTTGTCTTGTCTAATATCAAGACTCTAGATTATTTTCAACAGTCTAGATTAGTAGTAGTAGGTAAAATAAACCTTTACATACTACTACCTACTTAGTTTATCTATAGACTCTTGAAAATTGTCTAGAGTTTTGGCAAGTCTTGATCTAGATAAAGCGTCTTGTCTTGTCTTGAAAATTTCTAGACAAGACTTTTTTGCAAGTCTTATCTTGAAAATCTAGACAAGACAAGAGTCTAGAAAGTCTAGATCTAGACGGCACACTAGTTTATTTGCTCTATACGCCTGCGTACGCTTGCGTGCGCCTGTCATTACTTACTTGCACGAGCTTCGCGGCACACTGGAAGGAAAGATGGCGACGCAAATGAACTGTCAGAATTTTTTGGTGACGTGCAAAGTAGGTACTTTGTAGTGGGTATGGCAAAAAATACCATATATGTCTTACTCATCACTCGCCGTAATATGCCCCATTACGTATCTAGACATACAATCTACTATAAAATAACCATACTGGCGAAGTTCATAAAGATCTTTAAAATGTGTTCCTTTGTACAGTACTGTACCGCAGCATAGAATACAAGCAACTCAGTATCAAAGCACATCCTCCTTCTACATATAGGTAGGTACATATATTATCGTAGCATATAATGAAAGCAGGCTTTGTTACCAATTTGATGTGTTTACACAAACAAATAAGATTGCAGAATTCTAAACTGAATTACCATTCGACGACTGCCGTGTATTCAAATTATTTCTGTACCTGAATTTTAGGTCTAAAACAACTGCTGCAGAGACGTTTTTTTGCATTTTAACAAATGAAATATTTTCTGTCAGATGTTTTACATATTTTTTGGTCAAAAACCTTATAGACCGAGAGCTAGTGACAATTTTTTGGTGTTATTTATTCAAGGCCTTATTTTTGTGAAGGTGTTGAGGGAGGCATATTAAAGTGTCCTGAGTAAGGGATTTTGCTAGATATAGCGGTATGGGAGGAATGCAGACCGCCCCCAACATAACAAAAAAAATGGTCACAATTATTATTGCTTCAAGGCTGAAATTGTTTGTATAGCTTGTCGGTGATCCAATAATGCCATTATAATATTTGCAGATCGATTGGTCAGTATTAAAGGGGTGGCAGATCACTCTAAACGTGTCATACACCCGACGAAATTTATATTATTAGTTCAAGGTTAAAATTTTAATATGTTGTTACGGCGACTGTTTTAAGCATATATTTCAATTTGCAGAACAAAATGTCGGTTTTAACCCCCTTGCAGACCGATATAAACACCTAGGCGAGCATGTTTCCCTCTAAGAGAGGGGGTTAATACCGTCTGATTATATTTATTTATTTATTTATTTATTTATTTATTTTCCATTTGAATAGGTAGGTACACGAATAAAAATGTTGTGGCGCTTTAGTCAAGGTGACGAGTGACGACTATATTGTACTACCGATAAAGGTCCACTGGCGTAGAACCATAGACATTTGCAGCAAGGCGTATATGCTTTTCTAGCGGCGTTAATTAGACGTTAGAACTATACACACACACCTTGGGCCCTTGGCGACTCGACTATCAGGCAGGTATCGCGCGGCGTAGCGGGTGGAAGGGGGTACGGCTTTGGCGGCAATGGCATGACGTTTTGTTTGACGTGAATTGAATGTGTAGACTAGATATTGGTAATGTATTGTGAAAAAAAAAATAATATCAGTAACAATATTATCCACATTGTCGAGGTTCTGCTGTAATGCGGAACAAGTTAAGTGTAAGCTAATAAAAGCATATAAGTTTTATGTGTGAAGAATGTACACAGAAAAGGATTTCCGCTCGAACATAAATGATGTTTGTGCAAGCTCAAGTACACACTTATGTCAGCTGGCGATAGACCGACGTAGCGCCGTGCATCGCGACGTTCACTCTTAAGGGACGCATCTCTTTTGTGCGGGACGCTGGAAATTATATTTATATACAATATCCTATACACACTGAATATGGACAAAGCGGATCATAGATGGCGGTAAATCCGATAATTCGACTGTACAAGAAAATATTATGCATGGAAGTGTTTTCAAGCGCACAGTGGGCCACAGACAAGTGACTAGGCCGTGCAGTCAGGGTTCATTCTGATTGGTCGAATACTCTATCTTGATGTCGTTTGACACACAAACACACACCTAAATGAACGTAACAACTAACTAGTGAACTCTGTATACTAATATAGATAGTTGATAGCGATTAAAAACTGGGTTTTGTATGTGGAGAATGTTCAAACACATAATCTTCAAGACAGGCATTAATGTTCACAAAATTAGAATGAAAACTTCAGGTAAGACTTGTAATCTAATTCTTTTTATAAAAGTCGATCAATGTTTTGACATTTCAAATTAAAACCAAATTTTATTTTTAAGTTTTATTTTGAAATGTCAGAAAATTGATCGACTTTTATAGAAAGAATTAGATTACAAACCTTATCTGAAGTTTTAATTCTAATTTTGTGAACCAATAAATACAAATTTTAACACGAACGTCGTGAACAAATACATAATTAAATGAATGCATAATGACTGCAAACAGTATATGAAACACCTGAGAAAGAACCATGACGTAATGTCAACTCAGTTCGCCGCGATAGTGGAAAGTTTAGGGTAAAAATCCTTACGGTGACATAGGTTTGAATTAATGAATTTTTCCTACAGCATTGTGTTACGTCATTGTTCTTACTCAGGTGTTTCATATACTGTTTGCAGTCATTGTGCATTCATTTAGTTAAAATAATCACTTATTTAGAGCTTTCGGACTTTGACTAGTCCATCTTCAGAATTATAAATTCAAATAAATTATAGATAAAAACTAATTAATACCTACATCTTGTACAAAAAGATTGTCAAAAATTTTTGTACAAGATGTCGTAATTAGTTTTTATCAATAATTTTAGTCAAGGGGAAAGGATTTGAGATGAAGAGTGCAGGGGGCAAATTCCGCTATCGAATACTCCTAATTCAACGAACTAATTAAGCATTTGAATATTTGTAGTGAATAAGTTAAAAATAATCTCAGTAAATCGGTTGTGATTTTCGTAAAGGTTATATAAGAAACATGTAACTGTCAGTGATGTAATCTAATAAAGGGACTTTATTTAGTCGCGGATGAAGTTGGCTTTGGCGTCTCCCTTTTCGTTGGGTCTCCTGGAATCGCATTACATTAACCAAGGAGGGAGAGCGTACGATATATGTACCAATAGCTGTCTCAAAGGGTAAACAGCTTTCTCTTTTTTTCTCTTGCATAGAACTTATCATATTATGTATCTACATTTATATATAATACTGTTACGGATCACCCTGTATATAAACGTCAGGCAAGAATTCTGAGAAGCGGTGTCTGCTTGCTGAACAACGAGTAACTACCCGAAGTTTCTAGAGAACGCGAGAAGCACTGGGCTTCAGCCACGCAGCGTATATAAACGAGTGAGTGAAGCGATCAGGCAATCAGTCAATGGTGAGTCGTGCAATTAAGTGGATCAGTGATAATAGTTCCGCGATATAAATACACCTGATAAAATAAATATTAGTATAGTCAATTGTATATAATTTAGTGTTAATTACCGTTTAGTTATTGTTTACTTGTGTTGATTGTTAGAACTGACTTTTCGTTGTTGCATTTATTGTTATTGTATTTTTAATTATTGTAAATAAATATTTATTCCGCCAACTCAGAAAACAGTTTTGTAACAATACTATAGCGGTCCCGTCCGGCTTCGTCCGGGTGCTGTGAATTTATGATTAGTTAAAGCAATTTCAGAGAAACAGCGTGTCTTTCATGAAGGTTTCCACTCACGTTTTCACCCCTTACGATACGAATTTCGATAATTTTTCGAACACCGATCTCTTCAATTTTAATTTAATTTGATCCGTCCGTCTGTCTCGGTCGATTTTCTCTGGACTAAAATAAAGGTATCAAGCTGAAATTCGCCATAGTTATAAAGTTTACTAACCCGAATATATTCCAAATAGTCATAACCTAAAAAATTGTTAAACGAATAAAATGTAGTAGCGCTTCAGTCAGGTTGACGACTATTATACTACCGATTTAGGTTCACTGTTGTAGAACTATTGACATTGCAACAAGGGGTATGTACTACTCTAGCGGCGGATGTCCGGCGATAGCTGGAACACACATGGCACGGCGAACGCTGATTGGTGAGATTGCTCTAGAGGCGGAAAGCGGGCATGTCTCGAACCCAGCGTGCGAGTCGACTTTCTGGCAGGTTCCACGGCGTAGGGGAGGTAAGGGGGAATGGAGGGCGCAATGGCGCGGCTTGTGACGTTTATTTGGCGTGAATTGAAATGTGTAGAAGTTAGCATATACATATTGGTAATTGTGTGAATAGAAATAATATCGATAACATTATATTTTTCAATGACTCAGCTTTCTGGCAGGTTCCACGGCGGAGGGGAGGTAAGGGGCAACGGAGGGCGCAATGGCGCGGCTTGTGACGTTTATTTGGCGTGAATTGAAATGTGTAGAAGTTAGCATATACATATTGGTAATTGTGTGAATAGAAATAATATCGATAACATTATATTTTTCAATGACTCAGCTTTCTGGCAGGTTCCACGGCGGAGGGGAGGTAAGGGGCAACGGAGGGCGCAATGGCGCGGCTTGTGACGTTTATTTGGCGTGAATTGAAATGTGTAGAAGTTAGCATATACATATTGGTAATTGTGTGAATAGAAATAATATCGATAACATTATATTTTTCAATGACTCAGCTTTCTGGCAGGTTCCACGGCGGAGGGGAGGTAAGGGGGAATGGAGGGCGCAATGGCGCGGCTTGTGACGTTTATTTGGCGTGAATTGAAATGTGTAGAAGTTAGCATATACATATTGGTAATTGTGTGAATAGAAATAATATCGATAACATTATATTTTTCAATGACTCAGCTTTCTGGCAGGTTCCACGGCGGAGGGGAGGTAAGGGGGAACGGCGGGCGCAATGGCGCGGCGTGTGATGTTTGTTTGGCGTGAATTGAAATGTGTAGAAGTTAGCATATATTGGTAATTGACAATTGTGTGAATAGAAATAATATCGATAACAAAATATTTCCTGTAAATGTGGGGAAGGGACAAAGCTTGACACAAAAAAATCTTTGTATTGTGTCATGTGGTGCCCAGGTGCAAATCTAAATTTTCGGTCACTGCTCATCAGTTTTGTAATAGCGTAATAATATTATAGTCTATGCCAGCGGTTCCTAACCTTTTTCAGCCGCGGACCCCCAAGGAAATCAGGCATAATGCCAAGGACCCCTGAGTGCACATTTCAGTCAGTCTCGGGCAATGCCCACTGGCGCTCGTTTGCCGCGCTTAGTAAGCGTAATAATTACGAGATGTTTGGCGTAGGTAATTTATTTATTTTTGTTAATGCTCTAAGTAAGATAGATGCGTATGGGACCGCGGACCACCAAACATATGCTCGCGGACCCCCAGGGGTCCGCGGACCACAGGTTAGGAAACAATGGTCTATGCTACTCCCAGAACTATGGGCTATTTGTCACTGAAAAAATTATACAAATCAGTTAAGTGGTTTTCAAGTCTTGAAGTAATGTACACACAAACATCTTCTAATTCTATATAGTACATTTATTATGTTAGTTTAGTTACAGGTTCAGATATAGTGAAAAATGGGCAGTTCAAAGATATAAGGTAAAATTTAAGTTTCTTCTCTTTTTCAATAAATTAATTTTGGACTTAGATATTTCCTGAGAGCGGAAACTTTACGGAAGTTAATGTGTCAAAGGAATAAGATATGTAGTGCGTCCCCCCAGAGGTTAAAAAACAAATAAATAGAACGATCGATTCTTCGGCGCACATTATATTATATACAGAGTGGCCCAATGAAAACAGTCACCTCAAGTTTTGGCCACTTAACATCAGTTTGGCGAAAAAAGCTCGCACACGTCAATTTTAGAATCAAGGGGGACATCTAAATCGATTAGTATTATTTACGTAACTTCAACCCTGAGAGCAGGGTGAATTACACCCCAAAAATTTTTAATGGAAAGGGGTGTCAAACGATTCGCAGTTCGAAAGGCCTCTCAATTCTTTTTACAACAGTATTTTTGTTTTTCAAATCCGATCATTAATTGCGGAGAAAATGACATTTTAATTTGTAACAGGTAGTTTTAAACAATTGAACATAGCAAACAAAAGCACGTCATCTGTCCAAAAATACAGACAAGAACTCAAGGATCATTTTATTAAGTGCTCAAAATGGCCACCTCCAGCTTCCATACAATAATAAAGATTATATTCAAAGCGTCGTCGTACGTTCTCGAATATTGCTGGAGTAATCTAAGATATTTGATACTATTAAAATGTCATTTTCTCCGCAATTAATGGTCGGATTTGAAAAACAAAAAGATTGTTGTAAAAAGAATTGAGAGGCCTTTCGACCTGCGAATCGTTTGACACCCCTTTCCATTAAAAATTTTTGGGATGCAATTCACCCTGCTCTCAGGGTTGAAGTAACGTAAATAATACCAATCGATTTAGATGTCCCCCTTGATTCTAAAATTGACATGTGCGAGCTTTTTTCGCAAGACTGATGTTAAGTGGCCAAAAACTTGGGGTGACTGTTTTCATTGGCCCACTCTGTATGTGAGCCAGTATGGCTAATTTATAAAGGCCTCCGTGTGCCTATATTATATCCTATAGTATCACGCAATAGTAGTACCAGTTCGTATATAACAGCGGTTCTCAATCTCTTATGCTCGGTTCCCCAGGGGTAACATTGGAATGTAGTTGTTCTCGAAAATGCATTCCAATGTTCTTTGGGAATTGGCGTTCCCAGGAGCCCGCGCTCGTACCAGTCGGTTTGTGTATGCCGACTGTCAGATTCTAATACACAAATGGATTATTAATTTTTGTGTTGAAGACGCTAATGACCTGAGTTGTCGACGCGTCTATAATCTACAGTAATAATGACGGGATTTATTAATTATTTTTGAACAGCCATTGTTTTCAAGTCTTCATGGTTTCCGGGCTTGCAGGTAGAAATACCACCGGACCACGGCCTACAAGCCCGGAAACAATGAAGACTTGGAACAATGCCGGCCGTGAAAGCTTGCACACTTGGATGAGCCATTGTTTTGGTAAGAAATGTGTTTTAAGAAAATAGTAACGAATATTCCGTTAAATCCCATACATTTTTGATCGCCAATCGACTCCATTTTAAATTTCGCGCTCAAATTAAGACCGCCTACTTCTGTAGTCTATTGAGAACGACTGGTACAAGAATATGTGGATACTTTAGTTATAAGGAAACTCTATACAGTAAGTATATAGTAAGTATATTTATAGTGGTATGAAGCAAGCGTAGCTCACTTTAGTTGAAAACTTGGGGTCGAAGTTCACTTTATAAAGTGTGATATTATACGTTTGCTGAGGGCTTTTTTCCACACATACAAAAGTACGAACATTATTCAAGGGTTGACCAATACCTCAGTCTAGTTTTCAAAATGCATAAATTAATACGAAGGAAAAAAAACTCCTTTAAAAAAAACACTAAAAAGAGCTGAAAACAGTAAAATTTTGAGGTCGGCGCCTTAAAATCGAGACTAAAACTTTTTCTTTTATATTATTAAATTGGCGTCGACCTCAAAATTTTATTATTTTCCTCTTTTTAGTGGCTTTTTCGAAGGAGGTTATTTTTTTGTTAAATTTTTTTTTTTTACTTTTTAGTGGCTTTACAATGCGTAGTTTGCACTTTATTATTGATCGACTTCTGTCTTGATATTTGATGATCATTAAAATATAACGAAAAAAAAACGCTTTATTACTTTAACTGTGTCGCCAGCTATAATATACAGGGTGTCCAAGACTTGCGTTGTCGGCCGATAATTGATTTTGGGTGAAGATAGAAAAAAAGTTTAAATACAAAAGTTGTATAAATTTTAATGCTGTATAACCTAAAAATATTTTTGATTATACAGCCTGTCCCATTTAAGCGTGGCAGTTCAAAGCTATGTTTTTTTAAATCTAGCACCCTGTTTTTATTTGTTTTTTCAATTCTGCACCTAAATGTGAGGGAAGCCATGCTCGAAAATTCAGTAATTTTTTAGTTATTCAAGTTTTTCAGAAATTTTTGACACATGCAGACCTTTACCTAAAATTCGACATAGCCAAAACAGAAACCTTTATTAAACTGAAATTTTGAGGATCATTAGATAGTAGACGGACAAATCAATGTCTGTCGTAAAAAAATGAATATATTATACAGGGTGTTCAAAATAATGTATTTCTTTTACCTAACTTCAATCACGTGTAACTTTTGATTTTTAAATACAACGAGGTTATTTTTTTGCTGGAATTGTATTCTTTAGGATACCGAAACCAAATATTTTAATACGAAAATATTAGGTTTAGATATGGCAACCCTTAATAAAAGTGTTAGTAAATATCCTAAAGAATACAATTCCAGCAAAAAAATAACCTCGTTGTATTTAAAAATCAAAAGTTACACGTGATTGAAGTTAGGTAAAAGAAATACATTATTTTGAACACCCTGTATAATAAATTCATTTTTTTACGACAGACATTGATTTGTCCGTCTACTATCTAATGATCCTCAAAATTTCAGTTTAATAAAGGTTTCTGTTTTGGCTATGTCGAATTTTAGGTAAAGGTCTGCATGTGTCAAAAATTTCTGAAAAACTTGAATAACTCAAAAATTACTGAATTTTCGAGCATGGCTTTCCTTACAACTTTTATTCACATTTAGGTGCCAAATTGAAAAAACAAATAAAAATAGGGTGCTAGGTTAAAAAAAACATAGCTTTGATCTGCCACGCTTAAATGGGACAGGCTGTATAATTGAAAATATTTTTAGGTTATACAACATTAAAATTTATACAACTTTTGTATTTCAACTTTTTTTCTATCTTCACCCAAAATCAATATATCGGCCGACAACGCAAGTCTTGGACACCCTGTATATACATCACTATAGCTCACTTCTAACAAACTTTTTACGCTGTGTCAAAACTGACATTTACCTTAACGGTATAACAGGAAATTTTCTCGAAAACGGTTCATCCTGTCAAAAATTACCAAGAGACACTTTTTATGTATTTTTACTTGCCTCAATCGACAAAGCTTTCAAATTTTAAAGAAGTACGATAGCTAATGTTTTTGCAGTTTTTGCGGACATTAATTCAAAATACTAAAAGCAAAACATATTAACTCGCACTTGTCCGGTTTTTTCCTGACACGAAAGGCGAAGATTAGCAACCCTTGTGTCGCGCAACCCCGCACACGGCAATAAAAGCTCAAGGGTAGATTACATTCATACATACATACTTATACAGAGACCCTCTCCTGTACATTTTGTTAGAGTTCAATACAAAATAATGACCTATTATGTATTTATGACTCTATGTATTAGCTTTATGTAGAGGCAAATGCAATGTGTTAGTAGCACGTCTGCGTCTACCACACCAACGTTTGTTTGGTAATCAAGCGAGTGAAACTGTAGCTCAGCTAAGAGTTGGTTCATACTAGCCGGATGCCGGAACGAATTTTTATCGGGTGCCCTTGTGACTAATTAGTTTATATGGCATACATTCGTGTAGCTAGGGATTTAACCTAGGGGAGGGGCAACCGCCCAGATGTTCCGCCACCGCAAGGTTTCAATTTCGTTAATACGATTATCTTTTTCTCAAGATAAAAATGATGAAAATAGTATATATTTCTTCAATACTGTCGATTGTTCTAGGGTGGGCAATAAGTTTGGTAGGATGGGCGGTGCTCCCCTTAGCTACGCCCATGATAGCATAGTTCACATTTATCCGACACGATTAAAATTCGTCATCGGCACGTTTTTCCGGGTGGTTTGTCACCGCCTGCCGGACGATAAAAAATCGGGTCCGAAGTCGTTCGCCTATAGTTTCTTATATCTCTGTTCACACTTGCCAGACAGACATGCACCTATTCTATAGATATTCATCGTGTATTGTTCTGTAGTCACCAGGAAGCTCGCACGGAGAACGGTTGTTTTTGTATGTGAATTAAAAATTGTGGACGTATTATGGACACAGAAATAAACCCTGAAGTTTTAATTCCACTGGTCTTTCAATTCACCCATGTTGATGGGTGAATTGAATTCCAAGCAACACTTGGAAAATTCCTACAGAAAAGTCGTGGACGTATTATGGATATAGAAATAAACCCTGAAGTTTTAATTCCACTGGTCTTTCAATTCACCCATGTTGATGGGTGAATTGAATTCCAAGCAACACTTGGAAAATTCCTACAGAAAAGTCGTGGACGTATTATGGATATAGAAATAAACTCTGAAGTTTTAATTCCACTGGTCTTTCAATTCACCCATGTTGATGGGTGAATTTCAAGACCAGTGATGGGTGAATTGAAAGACCAGTGGAATTAAAACTTCAACGTTTATTTCTATATATCCAGAATACGTCCACAACTTTTCTGTAGGAATTTTCCAAGTGCTGCTTGGAAAATTTCTACAGAAAATCTCTATGATAAGATTCGGTAAGTTTGTTAAACGTACGGAACCCTCGGTGTGTGAGATACCCGCACTTGACCAGTTTTGTTTCTACATCAGCTGTCAAATATTAATGTTCAACAAAACCATAAAGCTCTGCATTTTTTTATCACTAAAATAAGTAGCGCTATGTTGTCGTTGAACGGACCCATTAAACAATTAATAAATTTGCAGGCGCAACAACTGTTACCGCCTTTATTATGTACAAACGTCAAATAAACTATTGTAATGTAGGATCGTTAAAGATAACGATTATTTTACTGCCGATTTTACTGTGTTAAATAACAGTTAATTATTGCTATCGTTAATTTGATTATCGTGATTTAGAATAATAAGTCTAATGGACGCAGCAACTGGGAAAACGAGAATAAATGTGATTATCAAAGATATTTGTCAACAATGAGCCATTTTCCTGAGAGTAGTTCTTTCAGTTATCCACGAGAGGCAGCACTTGTGGTAGGTACAAACATTATTTCCATTAGTGTCGTGTCATTTCAGTGGTATAACTTAATTATTTAAATTAATTTATTGATAATAATAATTTGATAATTAAGTTATACCACTAAAATGACACGACACTAATGGGGAATAAATAATGTTTGTACCTATCACAAGTGCTGCCTCTCGTGGATAATTGAAAGAACTACTCTCAGGTGTTTTATCAAAAGTTTTCGTACGCTTACGGTATTTCATACACCCGGGCCGCTAGTCTACAATAAATAAAATAGATACGCACTTCGCCGCTTTTTATACAGCTTGTAGATTATTCTAAGAGTAATTTTCGATTAATATCCGATAAAACTAAAACAATTTATCTACTAACCAAAAGCTTTCAGGCTCGCTGAAATTACATTACAGTGCAATTACTGAAGCCGCACGCTGAGATAACCATATTCTTTCAACGGTTATGACGACATTTTTTACAAAAAAAAAACGACACTAAAATTAAACGGCGGCTTTATTATGTAGGGTAGAACGGGGTCGTTTTGCCAACGGGGCACATATTGCACCCGTACCTTTTTCTAGAATTATTGATATCCACAAAAACAGACGTGCTTTTGTGTAAAAGTATGCCTAAATATTTCTCTCGAAGTTATTTCAGTTCCCGTTGCAAATTATACAGGGTGTACTACTAATTTAAATCAATTTGAAGCTTTTAAGGTCATGACCTTCAAAACGTCACAGCTGTAGGTTTATTATTCCCCGTACGTACGTACGCATGTGTCCATTTCTTTCTAAGACGAAATCTCGAGAATGAAAAATGATATCGACTACGTTAGGGTGCCAATCGACGCGTATTAACGTAAGTATGATCTGAAAGAAATTTTTTCAAAATCGGTTCAGCCGTTCTTTTTTCTTAACCAAATAGACTCCAAAAAAGTAGATTTTACATAATATCTCGCGAATAAAAAATTATATCGACTTCGTAAGGGTGTCAATCGAGGCGTGTTAACGTCATTTTGATCTGACATAAATTTTATAAAAAATCGGTCCAGCGGTTTTTTTTTTTAAATTATTGTTAAAAATAAATAATAATTATGTTTTAATAATTAAAATGATTACTTTTCTGTGTAATATCTAATTTAATTATTATTATTAAATATTTATCAAACTGGGAAGTTCGTCGTGTGCAGGACCTCAAGGGTCGCACTTTAGTCCTAATAAACAACCCACCTCACGGCTTGTTTTTAAAATTAAGTATGTGGCAAATGTGCTCCCGTTCTACCCTAAACCGAGTAGAAAACGTGTCGAGGTGGAAAGTGAAGTGACTTGTCACTGGATAGGCGGACGTGACGTGACGTCACAGAGATCATCCGCATGCGATACAATTTCCATACGCATATCATGGAGAAGTGAGTGTATGCATAAGTTGTATGCAATAAACTTATATAGCATAACCGGATCCGTTATAGAAATATCACGGGGCACAATAGAACCAACGTACCACTTCACTTCGTTAATCGTTGTAACTCCAGAACTATTTATCTAACAAAAAAAATGGTATGTGCCTCACCCACATAAGCGCACGGTCGAAATAATACTTCATACCTTTACATTTTTGCTTTTCTCCTCTCAGAATTTCTAAAATTATAACATTCTAAAATTATAACATTTATAGATAAGTATCCAAAGCCTGCTTACATAATTACCCTATTTTGAACCGTCAAAAAATAGATTTTTATATGTAATTAAAAAATCTATAAGGAAACGAATTTTTCCTGGGATCAGACCTAGCTAGATCGATTTTTTGTCCCCCAAAACCCATTTTCAGTAAATTGCATCCAAATCGTTAGAGCCGTTTTCTCCCTGTCAGCGTGTGTTTCATTAATTTTTGAGTCGAGATCATTCCAACTCACCTCGCTGAAGAAGTACAACTTCAATGAATGAATTGTAAATTATAGACGTTCGACAACTGAGGTCATTAGCGTCTATAACTTCAAAAATATAAGTCTACTTTTTCGTTTTTATATTCTTCCTCTTAAAGAAATACATACATTTAAAACGCTGAGCATTAACTGCCGTATGATGACGTAGAAAATAGTCACACTTCTTTATCTACTGCAGAAAGAGATGTACGTAAATCTATCTTCGTGGTTTGCTATCAATTTGACAGATCAGAGAGAGAGACACAGTAGATCTAGTGAGCCAATCACAAAATACTAATGGTGTCGACGGGAATCGAGGTCTCGAACCCATAACCAGCGACTTTTTGCGTATACGAAGCAAACCCCTGAGCTGTTTATATAATATGCTATATCTAGTTGTTAGATAGAAAATATTACATATGTGATCATTGTTGGACGTCACGTGACGTGACGATCGATATGCACCGAACGAACAAAAACGTTTCACTTAAAAAGTGGGTGTGTACGACTGAAGTGAAAACTTGATTATATGCAAAACATACATAATATTATTTTATTATTATAATACGTAATAAAAAAAACGTAATTCTTGAAACGATGGCACTCCTTGTTAGACAATAAACATGGTCACCGAGCCGAGCGCGCTTGTTGTCGAGTGGAGCCAAGTAAACCCGATTCAGCGTCACCGACCCGAACGTGACGGTTCACTTTCGTTCACTATTTAGAAAGAACGCAAAGTGCGCCTAAGGAAGTTTTCACTTCAAAAATACGTGTGACGACTTCATTGTCTGGACTATAATAATACTATACGGTCATCGCATAGTTATAGATCAATCAATTGTCATATATGTTTTCATATTATATAGACACTGTTCTTATACGGCATATTCATTTTATGACGCATGTCTCGTACAGTCACTTTAACATCTGAGGAAGTCGACGCGTTCGTCTTTTCTCTTCGCATAGCCATCTTAATCCGGCACAACAGAAAAGGATTACAGAAGCAATAATGGCCAATCAGTATTTTTATAAGCATAATCAAGTTCGCCATTTTATACATAATTTTCAAAACTAGCTCTGACTACACACACAATGACATTTATAAATGACGGAGTTCTAACTTTTTTTTTTTATGTATGTACTTGAAAAAGTCTAAATCTATAGACAAAACGTCGTACATTTAATTTAATAAATCCAATTATTTTGTACACTATCCTGCGATTTTTTTAAATTTTATTATAAAAAAAAAATACAACCGAACTGAGAGCCACCTCCTTTTTTTGAAGTCGGTTAAAAACTATAATAAACATGGCGGACTCGAGCATGCGCATAAAAATATAATTTGGTCACTAACATGACACTTCTGTAAATCCTCTTCTGTGCTGGTACACTGCAGGGATGCCTAGTGTCGGAACCTGGTGCCCCGTTCCTCCATATCGTCATCCTCTACCCCCATCTTCCTGCCGTTCGTTTATATCAGCACTCGTGGAATTTAAATTGCAAATTACCCAATCGGTGCTTTGAACGTACCAACTGCTATTTCACGTCAGCGGCAAATGAATTACTAACCCGTACGGTTCATTGTTAATAATATAGATTCGCGATAGATTTAATCCTTATACAGTGAATTTCACTTAAGACGCAACATAGCCTCATAGGCGAGTTTTTTATCTGGTAGTCAAGGAAAACATTAATGCATTAAAGAAAATCGTTTCACTTAAAATGCAATATCCGCTGAACAAAAACATACCTATAGACCGAGAGCTAGTGACAATTTTTTGGTGTTATTTATTCAAGGCCTTATTATTGTGAAGATGTTGAGGGAGGCATATTAAAGTGTCCTAAGTAAGGGATTTTACTAGATAGCGGTATGGGGAGGGATGCAGACCGCCCCCAACATGTAACAAAAAAAAATGGTCACAATTATTATTGCTTCAAGGCTGAACTTATTTGTATAGCTTGTCGGTGACCCAATAATGCCATTATAATATTTGCAGATCGATTGGTCGGTATTAAAGGGGTGGCAGATCACCCTAAACGTGTCATGTACCCGACGAAATTTATATTATTAGTTCAAGGTTCAAATTTTAATATGTTGTTACGGCGACTGTTTTAAACATATATTTCAATTTGCAGAACAAAATGTCGGTATTAATGCAGAACGATATAAAACACCTAGGCGAGCAAGTTTCCCTCTAAGAGAGGCGGTTAATACCGACATTTTGTTATCTATCAAAATTTGTTTTGTTTTTTTCATTAAAAAAATTAATAACATATTTATTTGTTCTACATTTTAAAATCCGGTTCTGGATCTATACTATCTGACACTTTAACAAAATGGCGGCTTGAAAATAACCTACAAATAAAATTAAAACATTCGCACTTCTATTCTTGCACGTTATTATAACACAATTCACCATTTTAAGTTCAAAAAAACTGATTTTTAGCACTGAAAAAACTTGATGTGTACGCTACAACGATCAACGATTGACTGTGCCGGATATGTCAATTTGGACATGGTTTGGTCATGGGCATAGTTACAACATTATAGTACCTCTCTATGATATTATAACTATAATATATAGTAGTGTTGACCCAATGAATGTTAATAATTGAAGGAAGGTTTGGTTGAGGGTCACAATAATTAAGCTTTACTAAAATATCGCTTGTGGGTAACGTTTCGAACGATATTTTGGTAAAGCTTCATTATTTTGACCCTCAACTTCCTTCAATTGTTGTAACTGTGGTCAAACCATAATCAAGCTGACAGTCGGTGTGGTTTTACCAAGGTTATAGACGCAACATTATGAAGGGCTGCGCTTTGCATTATCGTATCTAATAACGGCTGAGACCATTTTGTGGTTTAGCCTCAATATAGAACTTTGCGTTTTTATTTATTTAAATTTTAAGGTAAATAAGTATAGGAATATAAAACGTTGAACCGTATAAATTAGGCTTTACATACTGATATTTATATTCATAAAGGGAAGGTTTGGCGTAATATTTTATATCTGCAAAGAAACAGTGCAGAGGGTACATGCAAATAAAAATCAATTATGGATGATGTTGCATTATCTTCGTTAGTTTCATCGCTTACCTAATGTTTCATTTTTTCCTTTTTTTCACGTTTAATCTACTTTTCCTCGATTATTTTACCTCTTCAAATCGACATTACTCTTTTTTTTTAAGCACGGAACAGTCAGCACAGAATAGTGATGCGCGATACGAGATGTTTTAGTCGATTGTCTCGATTGTTCAAACATCTCGATGACTCTCGATGGTTGTCACTTGGACTCGATTGGAAAATATGAATTGGTGCTAGGCCCAAATAACCTTAGCTGTTGGTGGTCCTTAAACCCAATTTAACAATTGGAGTCGATTGTTGTTGTTTCATACTTCACCGAGACCGAGTCGCATAGTACTGAATCGTACAATGTCGAGAGCCACGTAATATACAATCGTTCATCACTCAACAACTGTGGTCGAGTCGATGGTGCAGTAATCGTGTATTACGAATTCAATAGTGAAGAGATCACAGAGTAGTGAGTACCGACTGAACAGTATGAACAGTGAACAATCAACGAGTCGCGTGAACGTCAGTCGACTAGCATATAACCTTTAATCGCGACTATATTTCTCATTCGCTGCTATTGGTATAACCTATGTGGCAAATAATCAACTTGATCAATCGAACATTTCGATTGTAAAATCAAACTCCGAGTCGATTGTGGACTCGATTGTTATTATGAACGATTACAATTGTTTCGATTGTAAAAACATCTCGTATCGCCCATCACTAGACAGAACAAAAAGAAAATTTAAATTGAAAAACGAAGCAAGTAAAAGTTGTAAATAATTACTCTTTTTATTAGATGATTGCGAAGTAGCTCAAAGTTTCTACATCGATATTTAAGTATAGTACAATTGCAGTCATTTTTGCATGCATCGCGTAAGTTATTTTTAGGGTTTCGTACCTCCGAACGGAACCCTATTACCGAGTCACAAGTCTCTATTTAAACGAGTAATTTTAATTATTCGGGGGTGATGTCACCTGAGTATATCACTAAGTTAACGCGCTCTAAAAGCTTTTATGTTAAAGCAGCCATCTTTTCGAAAAGTTCAATGCAAAATATTTCGCGAATTGTTGGTACTACGACAAAAATGGTAAGAATCTTTTTTGTAGAGCATTAAATTCCCTACAACTTTCTTTACGGGACCATTTTCGCAGAACTAGCCGATCGCGAGATATTTAGCATTGGACTTTTCGAGAAGATGGCGGCATTAGCATATAAACTTTCAGACCGCGATAACTTTATTAAAAAAAGATTAAAACAATTAGGGGTGGTCCTATATTGGCCCATAAAGAGCACCTCATCCTAAAAGGATTTTTGTGCTTCCTCCTTAGCTGGATTTAGTCCACAAATAGCCTGGATCTTGTTATGAGCTCCAGAAAATTGGGCACTAGATCATCCTGTAGAATAATTCCGTCCTCATCATATGTACCGCGATGACTTGATGAAATACTCAGGTGGACATCACCGAATAATTTAAAAAAATTACTTACGCGATCCATGCCAAAAAGTGCTCCTTTACTGGACTAAATCTTAAATCAAGAACAAAATTTTTTTAATTTCTGATTTGATGTCGACATTTTATTTTAAATTAGTATAAACAAGTTGAATTGATTATTTAAGAGAGCTGTCAGTAAATATTTCTAGTGAATAATTACAAGTTTCTTATTATATAAGACGTGCCATCATTAATTAAGGTTAAGTTCACAATTTCAATTAGAACGTTGGATGTCAAGCATGAACAATTAGTGCCACGAATGTCGAACAACAATAATTAATTTATATTTAGTTAGTAAAGTAGATGATTGAAACTAGGTCCATCATTTATGATAGTGTAACAAAACTGTTTTCTGAGTTGGCGGAATAAATATTTATTTACAATAATTCGTAACAATGAACTATATACAATAATTAAAGACACAACAACGAAAAATCAATTCTAACAATAAAAAAACTTATACGGTAATTTTTGAACTAAACGAGCCACTTATATAACACTTAACAAATAACTATATATATACAAGGATTATTTATTCGTAATTATATTAGTCACTGTATTTATATCAGATTTATTTATTTGTTCAACACTGTCACAGTACAATCTACACTGACTGATTACCGTTGACTGATCAATATTTATTTCATTGCATGACACCGTCGACTGATCTCTCTGACTCATTCGTACTTCGCTTATATAGGTCGCGCAACCCCGCCTAGTACGTTCTCGCGCTTTCCAGAACATTCCGGCAGGTACTCGTGGCTCAACAAGCAGACACCGCTTTTCGATTTCTCTATTGGTGACAGTGGCGTAACACCTTGGGGTTTGCTACAATAGGATAGTAGAGGGGAAGTTGGAGCAAGATGGAGTCGTGAGAGAAAATGGAGTGCCACAAAAACAATTATTTTAATCTAATAAAGTCGTTACAATGACAAATCTCTTGCCCCACCTTACTCTATTATTATATCACGACTGATTACTTAAAATCTCAAATTGCGTAATTATATAAAACTATTATGCTGAATTTTAAATAATTTTGCTTTTGTCTCAAAGAATTATTAGAAGTTCCTAATTCTGTACAATTCTAGAAATTGGATCAGTTCTAGAAAAATAGAACAATTTATTGTCATTTATGAAAAATGCAATTTTTGGAATTGAAGAACAATGAAATATACCTAGACCGAGAGCTAGTGACAATTTTTTGGTGTTGGCATATTAAAGTGCCCTGAGTAAGGGATTATGCTAAATAGCGGTATGGGAGGGATGCAGACCGCCCCCAACATGTAACAAAAAAATGATCACAATTATTATTGCTTCAAGGCTGAAATTGTTTGTATAGCTTGTCGGTGACCCAATAATGCTATTATAATATTTGCAGATCGATTGATCAGTATTAAAGGGGTGGCAGATCACCCTAAATGTATCATGTACCCGACGAAATTTATAAGTATTCTTAGTTAAAGGTTCAAATTTTAATATGTTGTTACGGCGACTGTTTCAATTTGCAGAACAAAATGTCGATATTAACCCCTTCTCTTAGAGGGAAACTTGCTCGCCTAGGTGTTTTATATCGTTCTGCAAGGGGGTTAATACCGACGTTTTGTTCTGTAAATTGAAATATATGCTTAAAACAGTCGCCGTAACAACATATTAAAATTTGAACTAATAATATAAATTTCGTCGGGTCCATGACACGTTTAGGATGATCTGCCACCCCCTTAATACTGACCAATCGATCTGCAAATATTATAATGGCATTATTGGATTCACCCACATGCTATACAATTTCAGTTTTGAAGCAATAATAATTGTGGGCATTTTTTTGTTACATGTTGGGGGCGGTCTGCATCCCTCCCATACCGCTATCTAGCAAAATCCCTTACTCAGGGCACTTTAATATGCCTCCCTCAACATCTTCACAAAAATAAGGCCTTGAATAAATAACACCAAAAAATTGTCACTAGCCCTCGGTCTATAAGGTTTGTAGGTACTTAATAATATAAAAATATGTGTCTCAATAAAATATAAAACTAAATTATTTTTAAAGTTCATTCACGTTTTTTGAACCAATATTAACAGTTAACGTATCTCCGTCTAGTTGTGATGCGGGTTGCATATAAACAGGGTAAAAATACACATGCTTTGCATAATACTTAGTATTGAAAACTCAGTTGTTTAATAATATCTCTGGTCACAAGACAAAGTCGTGTATGTCTATTTTTGAAGTGAAAACTTCCTTAGGCGCGCTTTGCCTGAGTAGTGAACGAAAGTGAACCGTCACGCTTCGGGTCGGTGACGCTGAATCGGGTTTACTCGGCTCAAACACGAAAACGTATTTGTTGTATGCTGCGGTAATAAGTTTTTTGTAGTTCATAAGTGCGCTAATAGATGACACTGAAACTTGAATGAAAAGGTTTTTGTATTTGTAGTTCATAAGTGCGCTAATAGATGAAACTAAAACTTTATTGAAAAGGTTTTTGTAGTGTGTTGGTAATAAGTTATTGTAGTTCATAGGTGCGCTAATAGATGACACTAAAACTTTATTGAAAAGCTTTTTGTTGTGTGTTGGCAATAAGTTATTGTAGTTCATAGGTGCGCTAATAGATGACACTAAAACTTTATTGAAAAGGTTTTTGTAGTGTGTTGGCAATAAGTTATTTGTAGTTCATAGGTGCGCTAATAGATGACATTAGAACATTTATATATATTTTAAAATTAGAAAATCAGAAGTTTTCACTTCTGTCGTGTGGTCATAAGCACACACCCACTTTTTTCTATAAATAACGCATTAATAAATAACTGGGCAAAGTTATACAGTTCGCCCGGGGACGCCATTCGACATCATAAGATAATTTTATAATTAGCTTGAAAAATAGGCAATAAGTCCGGTAAAACAATTAAAGTACAAATAAAATTACAATTCGCCTAAGGAATATAAGTACATATTTGTAAAATGGATATTTTTTTAATGTGTTTAAATGTGTTTTACCCCCCTATATACCGCAGAGAAAGACGTCTAAAAATAAAATTCAACCGTATAAGGAGAAGCTGTCAGAAGCCGAACGCGCAAGTTATAAACCCTTATGTTCTGCGTTTCGCATTTCCCTTTTCTTTGTTTTGTGGGTTCGGACAAAAGCAGGTGTAAGATGTGTTCATTGTTCCGAGTCCCTAAAGCAATAAACGAATAGGAAATGATTTATGTCAAGTAGAATCACAACCGTGCGTTCATATATTATGTTTTCTTTTTAGTCCAAGAGGTCGCGGTAAAAAATTGTAATAATTTTCAAAAGGCTGTTTTTAGGTTAGCTAGTATTTAGGGTGTAAATAAATATACTAGTCAGTAAGTCAGCGATCGGGCACCTAGCGTCGGAGCGCTTTTTAGTAACACTTCGTACTATAGGTTACAACTTTTATATATTTTTATTTATTGTAAATTATAGACGCGTCAACAACTTACTTTATTAGCGTCTTCATTACATTAAATAACAACTCACTTAAAACTAAATTACATTACAAAACATCCATGAGCGGAGGCGGGATTCGAACCCACGACAGTCTAATCCAGAGACCGCGACGCTAACCACTGGACCACACTGTCCTCTAACTTTTATATAAATAGTATCTATCCCTATATTATTAAACGAGCAAATCTTGTATATATGTATCTATATAAATATTTTCTCGAAAACGGCCCTAACGATTTGGATGAAATTTACTGAAAAGGGGTTTTGGGGGGCAAAAAATCGATCTAGCTAGGTCTCATCCATGGAAAAATTCGTTTTCTTATCAATTTTATCATTTTAAAAAACAGTTTTTTTAACGGTATAAAACAGTGTCGTATGGTGAGTAGGCTTTGGAAAAAATAAACTATTTTCATTATTTATGTCAAATTACTCTGACAGTCAATCTTTAACTTATTAAAATAATCAGTAATTATTTGAAAATATGTAGGCACATACGTTATGTAGTATGACGTATACTGACGTATAATAATATTATCTACTTATAGGTATGTAATTTTTTTTCTTAAAAACGACTAACGATTTTGATGAAATGGGAACTTTAAGTACTATTTTTTTTGAACTCATCCGAGCAAAGCTCGGTCATCCAGATATTATACAAATATTTGAGTAAAGTTGTACGCAAAACTACTGAAGTGATGGGGGTTACGTTTTGGACGATATATTTCAACTAACTTCAATTAATAACACTTGAATACTGGCTGAACTCGGCAAAAGTCATTCTCCGCTTTCTCAGCAGTGCGAAGTGTAATATAACTTTATGCTGAACATTATTATATAAGCTGTACTAACTCATACAGGGTTAAAACAAAGAGAATTTTCATTTATACTAAAGTACAGTGCCATCTCTTTAAGTTGATACATATAAGTCCGTATTTTTCTTTACCGCTTTCTAATGTCACAAAAAGTTCTTAATTTTGATCTATCTATACTAAGTGTCCCAGGCATGACTCCCTATGCCTTTATCTCGTTAATTTCTGTAGATAACCTCATTAAAGCCTATATATTCGTAAATTGGGTGAAACACTCCACAAGATGGCGGTAAATCATCAAAAATATCCAGATACAACAGTTTTCTTAAACAGAACAGTACGTCTTTTTTTAGATATTTTGATAGAACTTTTAATTTTTTTTCAACCATGTAATAAAGCCGCTCCAAACACGCGCAGTTAAAGGAACAGACGACAGTCGCATTTTCCAAACACGTGCAGTTAAAGGAACAAACGACAATCGCGTGCTCCAAACACGTGTAGTTAAAGGAACTGACGACAGTGGTGTGCTCCAAACACGTGCAGTTGAAGGAACAGACGACAGTCGTGTGCTCCAAAACACGTGCAGTTGAAGGAATAGACGACAGTCGCGTTTTCCAAGCAGTTAAAGGAACAGACGACAGTCGTATGCTTCAAACACATGCAGTTGAAGGAATAGACGACAGTCGCGTTTTCCAAACACGTGTAGTTAAAGGAACAGACGACAGTCGTGTGCTCCAAACACGTGCAGTTGAAGGAACAGACGACAGTCGCGTGTTCCAAACACAACTGTATTCGGCTGTCTCAAGGTCAAATAAACTGTAGTACAAACATCAAAGTGCCGACAAAGGAGCGATTCTATTATGAATATTATTTTTTATATTATGATTATACCTTTTCCAGGTCTGTGAAAACCATGTAAAAAGTCTTTTTCACGAATGGGAAAACACATACGACGCGTGTAAAATAAAAACAACAATATTATAAGAGTAATGCACTGACCTGAACTCAACAAAACCCTGATGCAGCAGCAGTGCCATGAAGTCACCGGCCATGTCGTCACGCTCTCCAGTCAAAAAGAAGATTCCGTCGTAAGCCTCGGGGCGTAGCTCCAGTGTCAGCTGAACATGTTTGTATGCAGCTCTTAGCGCCGGAAACGCTAACCAGCTGTGGCCCGAGAAACGGGGCGAGATCACTGACACTTCTGCAACAAAGAAAGAAAATAACAATCAGCCATGTTAATAAATAAATAATAAATTTATTCCTTGTTGGGTTTAACATACAATGTATACAAAGTTAATAATAAATATCTGGATGACCGAGCTTTGCTCGGATGAGTTCAAAAAAAATAGTACTTAAAGTTCCCATTTCATCAAAATCGTTAGTCGTTTTTAAGAAAAAAAATTACATACCTATAAGTAGATAATATTATAATACATCAGTATACGTCATACTACATAACGTATGTACCTACATATTTTATATAGGTAATATAAAAGTAATATACCTATTTATTTAAATATTAGTTAAAAAAACTAAATGACATCACAAAATATTCATGAGCGGAGGCGGGATTCGAACCCACGACAGTCTGATCCAGAGGCCGCGACACTCACCACTAGACCACCTGTCCTTATTTAAATTCAAATAATTCAATACAAACAATAAGGACAATAAAAATGGCTATAAAACCGAAATAAAGAATGCGGAGATAAAATATATTCGAGTTACGGTCACACGGATGTCGGTTTTAAAATATAGCTCGATCGTTTAATACTGATTGCGGTTTAAGCGCGTCGGTTTTCCTTAGAGGATTATTAAAAACCGATTGAAAAAAAACAAAAAACAGACGCCGATTAAAATTAACACGGGTCGTTAAACAAAAGGTTATTTAAATGTCATCCGAAAAGGTTAAAAAACAAGTGCGATAGACCGAGAGCAAGTGACAATTTTTTGGTGTTATTTATTCAAGGTCTTATTTTTGTGAAGATGTTGACGGAGGCATATTAAAGTGTCCTGAGTAAGGGATTTTGCTGGATAGCGGTATGGGAGGGATGCAGACCGCCCCCAACATGTAACAAAAAATTCGACTGATGACCAGTCCTATACTTCCCACCTAGTAAATATTTGCAAAAAATAAACACTCTTTTTTTATTCTTTAAAAAAAAGCATGGCCCTCTTTTTTGTTTGGTGATCTACTGATGGCTAGTAATATAGCAAAAAATCATGGTTAGCTTGATTTCCGTACAATTTTCTTTTTTTAGTAAAATATTTTTTTCTCGAAAACTATACATTTTGGAAAAAAAAATTTACATTTTTTTCATATTATAACATCTAGAATTCATTTGTATTTTTTTTTACCTATGTTAAGTCGTGACATTGAGAACGTTTTTTTTTTAATATCTCAGGATCCACTGAACCGATTTGACTCAAAATCTAATCAGATCTAAGTTAAAGGCTGATAAACACAATAGAACAATCGGCATGGCCGTATGTTGTTCCGTTTTTACGATATCGAAGGCGAAAAATTGACCACATACACACACACACACATCTCGAAATATTTTTTTCGGACTAAATCCATTACTTCCCTACCATAGTAGACTTCTGTACGGTCAGAGCTTGGACCAATTATTGAGGTTTTATAATCGGTATCAACTAGATGCACAAATAAATTCAATTTATCAAGTCAACTAGGAGTATAGAATGCAAGTTACATTAATTCAAAAACTAAATGTAATTGCCTGATCAACTTTAAGTGGAACAATACAGCTCATGTACATTTCTTCGTTTATTGAAACTATTTATTAGTGGAACGCTTGTTACATTAGCTAATTGTGTTTCAATTGTGGAATACTCTCTACCATTAAATAAACTAGAAACTGAATACAATTTAAATTGCAACATTGTAATGTAATGAAAATTAGTGATGCGCGTTACGAGATGTTTAAGTCGATTGTCTCGATTGTTCAAACATCTCGATGACTCTGAATGGTTGTCACTTGGACTCGATTGTTGTTGTTTCACAGTTTACCGAGACCGAGCCACATAGTACTGAATCGTACACTGCTGAGAGCCACATAATATACAATCGTTCATCACTCAACAACTGTAGTCGAGTCGATGGTCGATTGTGCAGTAATCGCGTAATACGAATTTAATAGTGAAAAGATCATAGAGTACCGACTGAACAGTGAACAATCAACGAGTCGCGTGAACGTCAGTCAACTAGCATATAACCTTGAATCGCGATTATATGTATTCTCATTCGCTGCTATTGCTATAACCTATGTGGCAAATAATCGACTTCAACAATCGAACATTTCGATTATAAAATCAAACTCCGAGTCGAATGTGGACTCGATTGTTATTATGAACGATTAAATTGTTTCGATTGTAATAACATCTCGTAATCGCCCATCACTAATGAAAATAGAATCGCTTTACATATATTTTTAGTGTGAAAATTTACACGTTTGTGCCTAACTCACATAAGCGCACAGTCGAAGTTATACTTCATACATTTTTCATTAGAACACGTTCCGTTGAAGTTTTTGGCATTTTTAAATTTAACTATATTTACTTATTTTTATTTTTGACATATCATGATACTTTATTAGAATATTGGATAAGTAGCCCATTTCCCGATGTTGCAAATTCAATTATGTAATTTGGCTGCTTATCCAATATTCTATTATGCATTTTCAGCCGTACTAAATTTAAATCACCATGAAGATAATTTATAAAATTTTCCTTAAGCCATGGAAACACAAGTATCCAAAGCCTGCTTACAATATTACACAATTTTGAATCGTCAAAAAATTGATTTTTAAAATTATATAATTTATAAGAAAACGAATTTTTCCTGAAATGAGACCTAGCTACATCGATTTTTTGCTCTCCAAAACCTCTTTTCGGTAATTTTCATCCAAATCTTTATTTTTATTTATTATAGATTATAGACGCGTCGACATCTAAGGTCATTAGCGTCTTTCAACTACACTAAATAACAACTAACTTAAAACTAAATAACATCACAAAACATCCATGAGCGCAGGTGGGATTCGAACCCACGGAAGTCCAGTCTAGAGGTTGCGGCCCAAGCATGCTAACCACTAGGCTATACTGCCCTCTTTCATCCAAATCGTTAGAGCCGTTTTATCCCTGTCAGAGCTTCATTAATTTTTGAGTCGATAATTTTTATTTCGGTTTTTTTGAATTTTGACTCGAGGTCATCCCAAATCACTACCCTCGCTAAAAAAGTATAACTTCAAAAAACGTTAAATTTAATATTTCATACTATTACTCCAAGATGACGCGAACCTGCAATCTTATACACGGTACACTAATGTTTTACTCCTGCAGAAAGGGCTCTTCTCATAGACTAGTCAAATTATTAAAACAGACAGGAAAATATGTCCCGCCTCCGCTTATAGATATTTTGTGATAATATTTATAGTTGTTATTTAATGTAATCAAGCTATAATGACCTAAGTTGTCGACGCGTCTATAATTTACAATAAATCAAAAACTTTATTTATTTATTTTTTATTTTTATTAACTTCCCACTGGAAGTTATTGTAATGGGTCCGAAAATCGAAATCAAAAAGGAAAAAAAATTTTTATATTTCAAGGTCACTACACTATTTTTACACTACTTTTAGAAAGATATCTGTGTGTGTGTGTGTGTGTGTGTGTGTGTGTGTGTGTGTACGTACGTATGTGTACATTTCTTTCAAAGACGAAATCTCGAGAACGAAAAATGATATCGACTACGTTAGGGTGCCAATCGACGCGTATTAACGTAAATATGATCTGAAAGAAATTTTTTCAAAATCGGTTCAGCCGTTCTTTTTTCTTAACCAAATAACCTCCAAAAAAGTAGATTTTACACAATATCTCGCGAATAAAAAATTATATCGACTTCGTAAGGGTGTCAATCGAGGCGTGTTAACGTCATTTTGATCCGACATAAATTTTATAAAAATCGGTTCAGCCGTTTTTTTTTTTTTTTTTTTTTTTTTAATTATTGATGTTTTAATGATTGAAATGATTACTTTTCTGTGTAATATCTAATTTAATTATTATTATTAAATATTTATCAAACTGGGAAGTTCGTCGTGTGGACCTCAAGGGTCGCACTTTAGTCCTAATAAACGACCCACCTCACGGCTTGTTTATTGTAGATTATAGACGCGTCGACATCTAAGATCATTAGCGTCTTTCAACTACACTAAATAACAACTAACTTAAAACTAAATAACATCACAAAACATCCATGAGCGCAGGTGGGAGTCGAATCCACGGCAGTCCAGTCTAGAGGTTGCGGTACCAAGCATGCTAACCACTAGGATATACTGCCCTCCAAAAACTTAGTTTTCGAAAAAAAATCTTACTATGTTAACAAACAAAGCAATTATTTGAAAGTGCAGTTAATTACTATAAATAGTGAAAACAAAACACTATATTTTTAAATAGTACAACTATAAGCTAGTTTGTTTTATTCTAGATGTCTATTAAATGTTCCAAATAAAGAACTAAAACATATCTACGATAAAATCGTTAAAGTAAACATTGTTTCGACCGTCGGAATAAGCACTACATAAAAATGGACAATACGAAAGTATAGGTACCACTGTTTATGTACAGGGTCCGGCAGTGGAATAGGTGAGACTTTGCTTTAGAGTTTAGAATATAAGCTATAATATAAATTAATAGATTTATATGGCTGAATTGCAAATGAAAATTTTCGTTAGAAAGCAGCCAATTATATAATTGATTCCAAACCTATTGGAAAAAATCATTTTACCAACCATAGTCACCGTCAGGATTCTAATCTGAACCTTTCCACTTTCGCGGCGGAATGAGCTTACAATTACTCAACCGTGTAAGCTCATTCCGCCGCGAAAGTGGAGTTCAGGTTAGAATCCTGACGGTGACTATGGTTGGTAAAATAATTTTTTCCAATATATTTGGAATCAGTTATATAATTGGCTGCTTTCCAACGAAAACTTTCATAAGCTATAATAACTGGTCGGTCCGGTTTCGCCCGGGCGAAAATCAGGGATATTCTCAGAAATTGCTGAACAGATTTCAATTTTTTTAACTGACTTTTTACTGTTGCTTTATTTTATTTTATTGTAGATTATAGACGCGTCGACATCTAAGGTCATTAACGTCTTTCAACTACACTAAATAACAACTAACTTAAACCTAAATAACATCACAAAACATCCATGAGCGCAGGTGGGATTCGAACCCACGGCAGTCCAGTCTAGAGGTTGCGGCGCCAAGCATGCTAACCACTAGGCTATACTGCCCTCTTTACTGTTGCTGGGCTATAAGAACTGGAGCGAACGCAGTTAACTTAATATTTTTTCACTGTCATTATGACAGCTATTGAGAAACGAAAAATAAATCTATCTGGGACGCTACTCTAGCACAAATTAGAGTTGGTATATAAGCAGAGTGTGACCAATTAACTGGAAGACGCCATTTTAAATGTAAAATACAATAAATAAACAAAGGTTTGAGTTCTTGTGGACAAAATTGATTTTTTCTTAGATATAGCTTATAAAAATCATGGCAGCTTGGCTGTCTGATATATATTATTTTCACCTCTAATTGTTATGTGAATAATATTGTTGTGGATATAAGGGGTTAAAAAATCGTTTGATTTTATCATTTACCTAATATAAAATACAAGGCAATAATTTTGATCGATTGTTCTGATCATATAATTACTAAAAATTACTTAAGTACTATTTTGACAGAGAGAGATGAAATAAAGGAATAAAGCTGAAAAACTTTATAAAATTGCTTTTCATTATAATTTTTCATTAACATTTATGTCGTTTTTATAAATGTCAAAAATATTGTACATATATTTATCTCAAATATTTATTTTATGATGCTAAAAAAATGTCTTAAGGAAAAATGCTGTGTTTTGGAAAACGTCACATTCTAGTGTCGGATCCTGTACATATTATGTAAGTAAGTACGGACACTACCGTACCGATTGTAGACGTGTAGGACTACCGATTACAGATAGAGGTTAAAGTTCAGAACGACATAAAACGCCGTATGGCGCAGGACCCGATTAAGATTTGATAGTCCTGTTCTCATTTTATGATCTCCTGATTCTTTTTACTGTGAATAGTAGGGAACACGGGTTCGTATGATCCAGACGTTCCAGTGAACGTAAGTGTCGTATCAAGGATGAAACATTCATAACTTCTTTATTTATTAAGATATCTAAAAATTTCAAGATCTTTCAAATGGCGTAGGTTTAAAATTTTTATGCATAATGAGATAAAACAAGTGTCGCATTAAGGATGAAACATTCATAACTTCTTTATTTATATCTAAAAAGTTCTTTTTAAGATTTTTCAACTGGCGAGGGTTTAAAATTTTTATATGCAATGCATAATGAGATAACGTAAGTGTCGCATCAAGGATGAAACATTCATAACTTCTTTATTTATATCTAAAAATTTCTTTTTAAGATTTTTCAACTGGCGAGAGTTTAAAATTTTTTTATGCAATGCATAATGAGATAACGTAAGTGTCGCATCAAGGATGAAACATTCATAACTTCTTTATTTATATCTAAAAATTTCTTTTTAAGATTTTTCAACTGGCGAGAGTTTAAAATTTTTTTATGCAATGCATAATGAAATAACGTAAGTGTCGCATCAAGAATGAAACATTCATAACTTCTTTATTTATATCTAAAAATTTCTTTTTAAGATTTTTCAATTGGCGAGGGTTTAAAATTTTTTGTTGCAATGGATCTAATGAGATTAACATAAGTGTCGCATCAAGGATGAAACACTCATAACTTCTTTATTTATATCTAAAAATTTCTTTTAAGTTTTTTCAAATGGCGCGGGTTTAATTTTTTTTTATGCAATGCATAAAGAGACATATTCACATAAACTTTAGTTTATCAAGTGAAACTTTGGCTACGTGGAGAAACGCATTAGTCTACCGTGTATAAGATTGCAGGTTCACGTCCGCTTGGAGTAATATGAAATATTAAATTTAATGATTTTTTTCTTTATTTATTATAAAAAATAATAAACTAAAAACATGAAAAAATGCATATCTATACTATACTAAAAACGAGCGATAGCGAGTTTTTACAGTTACACGAGTCATTACCATTACGCACGAGATATATATGGTATTTTTTGCCATACGTACTACAAAATACCTACTTCTCACTTCATTTTCAAAAAAAAATTTGACAGTTCATTTGCGTCGCTATCTTTCTTTCTACAGTCTGCCGTGAAGGTCGTAAGTAAGTAATGGCAGGCGCACGCAGGAGGATAGAGTGAATAAACAGAAGTTGCTATGGCAACCGTTTACTTACCGCACTAGTGCCTGCCAGTTAAATGACCCATTACAGGCCGGTATACAAGCATCTAAAGTAGCTATTTTGTTGTGGGTATAGCAAAAATGAATTTTTATACATTTATTTTAAGAAATTTTGTTTCAATTGGCGACGTTATGCAATTATTAATTATTACTTAATATAAAGACGATTCATTATACAGTGTTGCTATATGTTTACATTGGTTGAAGTCACCACACAAGAACAAGATATTGTTATAGTTTGGGACTACTGCAATGCAAAATGTTTCTAAGCGCTATCGAAAAAGATAATAATAATAATGATTTTATTTGTTTAGCCATTGATATGGATACAAATCGTCCTTAGTAATTATTGAATGAGTTCATTAAAAACTCAGACAGTCATGTTAAAAAAAATTCACAGATTTCGTAATCCTTGCAACCATTGAGGACATTGGAAATGATAACAGCATATATGAAACATAATTAACTGTTTATTATACACACAATATTTATCAATGCACTGTTTAGTTTTGTCAGGAATAACCCTATTATTCTTCTGTTATATACGCGTTCACTTTTGCTTGATTACTTAACTTTTAAATGGATTTTTCTACAGTATTTATTAACATTTGCTCAAAAATAACACCACAGATCGTCGCAAATACTTGTCAATTAACTAGACATGATATAAAACACATTTCGAAAAAATTGCACTTGTTCAATTTTGCATGATTGCTCCTCACTTGATCGCGACACCGTTGTCTTTTGGCCTTGAACGAAAACTCGTAACTCTGCCCCCATATACGAACATAAACATTTCCAATGTTAAAATCATCTATTTTATAGAAAGTATGATCAATTAAAAGTATTTTTAAATATTTTTTGAAATTGTGTAATGTTTTATGTGCTGTAATAGATTGGGATACTTTATTAAATATTTTTATTCCCAGAGTGTTGGGTGATTTTTGTGAAATTTTTAAACGCGTGAAAGGAATTCTAAGTGCATGTTTGATTTATAGTTTACGCAGCCCTATTGGACGTAGCAATTCAATCGCAAATATCGTCGTACGGCAATACTTCATAGCAGTTTTAGAAAGAAATCAAACACAATGAACAGAAGGAATAAAATCTTTTATCATTTTTACAACTTTTCTTTTGTTAATATGGAGGCGAAGTTTAATAATTTCCTTTTGTTTCCTTTTGTTTCCTTTTATCTATTTTTAAGTGGCAAAAAAAACAATATTTTCTTAAGTAGATACTTGAACCTAACGGTACGGATTAGCCCGAAATTTCTTTTTTCTATTATACAAAGAAATACAGGGGAACGACCCTTTCTCTGTTTTTTTTTGGTTTCATACCTTAAGAAATTTCACTTAAACCGTGCGCTTATGTGGGTGAGGCACACACTTGCCTTTTTAGGGTTCCGTAGCTACGTAGTTATTCACGTCTAGAACGCGCGCCCGCCATTCGCCAGATGCCCCAAACCTCCCTCCATTTCCGCCTGGAGACCTTTCACAATGTGCCGTGTTGGCACAATTAGTTCTCGCCGGTGCCACTAGGCTAGTACATACGCCTTGTTGTTATTGTCTATATTGTGGTAATTGTCTATGGTTATACGACAGCGAATATAGTGTTGCCATCTAGATCTAGACTTTCTAGACTCTTGTCTTGTCTAGATTTTGAAGACAAGACTTGCAAAAGTCTTGTCTAGAAATTTTCAAGACAAAACAAGACTTGCTTTATCTAGATCAAGACTTTTGCCAAAACTTTAGGCAATTTTTAAGAGTCTAGATAAACTAAGTACCTAGTAGTAGGTAAAGTAAACCACTCGGTTAATCTAGACTCTTGAAAACAATCTAGGGTCTTGATATTAGACAAGACAAGAGTTTTTTAATCTAGACTTAGTGAAGTCTTGTCTTGATATTTCAAAACAAGACAAGACTTTGAAAGTCTTGTCTTGTCTAGACGGCAACACTACCAGCGAACCTAAATCGGTAGTACAATTATTGTCATCAGTCGGACTGAAGTGCTCTTGATTCGTGTAACAATAATTAGGTATATTTAACTATTAATTTTTTAAACGTAGTACGTATACTATAAACTACAAAATGTATCGTGACAAGGGGCCCAAACTTAATTTTGCGATTGGTACCTTAAGAGTGTGTTACGACACTGCAAGCCACACACGGTATAACCAACATATTTCTTGGATTTCGATTAAACATTATATATCACAAACATGCACAATCTGAATAATGTTACATAGGGTGCTTTTATCGGGTCCAAAAATAAACTTAATGTATATAATGGCACACAAAAATCCCACCGGGGACAATATGACGTTGGGTGTGGAGGAAAGTGGGGCGGTTGAGGTGTAGGACATGGTCACTGGATGGTTGCACCGTTTTATTTGAACACGGCAGACAGGATTATTGTGTGTGCATTGGACTCGACGAAATCCGTTGAGGTTTGTACTTGTTGACCCGTCCACTATTTTAAGAAAAACGAAAATATACTGAAATCGTTTTTGTGGACACACTATATCTGCCCGGTTTTGCGAAGTTATCTACCTGTTCTTTCAGAAGAAAGGCATTATTTTTTAAGATTCATATCTGCTATTTTAATAGCTATGATATTCACTTCATATCATAGCTATAGAATTAGCAGATATGAATTGACACTCGCATGTAGTGAAAATCTATTGATTCTGAAGCATATAAGGAGAATATTAATTTAGCAATCATGTCACGGTTGAGTATTGTAAGCTCATTCCGCCGCGAAAGTGGAAAGGTTCAGGTTAGAATCCTGACTGTGACCACTGGTTGGTAAAATGATTCTTTCCAATATGTTTCGAAACAATTATATAATTGGCTGTTCTCCAACGAAAAAATCTTTCATTATTTTTTAACCGACTTCAAAAAAAGGAGGTGGTTCTCAATTCGGTTTTGTTATCTCAGAACTCCGTCATTTATAAAACGATTTGGAAAATTCTTTTTTTATTGGATAGGGTATACCTCGAAGTTGATATCATATAAATTTTACTTAAATCGGTTCAGTAGTTCGGCCGATTTTAACAAAAGTTAGTAACGGCGTGTGATTCCTTTAAGGTAAATGTCATATTTTGACCCCCCCCCTTAGTCCGCCACTGAGCATAAGAAGTTTCTCATCAAAAATTGAGAAATCTGAAGGTATAGAAAAAAATTATCAAATATTCGTCATAAGCGATTTTGACATTTTGAATAATAATTACCGGGTGGGGTTTGGGTACACGTCGTCATTGGCAGTGTATAAGTAGGGTTTAAGGAACGGCCGATAGGGTAATAAATGTACCGGTAAGGAAGCTTCCGGCAGATAGCGTGCCGGCGCAATGTACTGTAGGACGTACGGACTATAGTCTCTAACCGGGTCACCAGTCACATGTGCGTTAGCTCTCCTTCGCTTATCCTTCAGACATGTCGTGTAACTGGATTGTTGCATTCACTGAACCGGTTCTGTATACTCTCTCATTCACTTCGAGTTTAATTCAACTTAGAAAAAAAATTGTCACTTTTTGACACATCACACATCGGTTAAAAAGTTTGTAGAAGTGAATATATTGGCAAGCGACTAAACTACGTATTGTAAAGCCACAAAAAAGTAAAAAATAAAAAAAAATTTAACAAAAGAAACCTCCTTCAAAAAAGCCACTAAAAAGAGGAAAGTATTAAAACTTTGCGGTCTGCGCCAATTCAATAAAATATGAAGTCGGTTAAAAAGTAATAGTAGTATAATATCTTCTTTTTAACCGACTTATTAAATTGGCGCAGACCTCAAAGTTTTATTATTTTTAATTGGTATATGATAAAATCAATCGATTTAAAACCCCTTATAATCACACCATATTATTCACATAACAATTAGAGGTGAAAATAATAAATATCTCAGACAGCTAGGCTGCCATGATTTTTGAGCTATATCTAAGAAAAAATCAAATGACCACTGTCGGGACTTGAACCCGAAACTCCCAGTTTCCGGCTAGGTGAGTTACCGATTTCTCCACAGTGCCCGAGAGCGGAAACCGATCTCTTCTTATATATAGCTATTTCAAGTTATTATTTTTCTCTTTTTAGTGGCTTTTTGAAGGAGGTTTTTTTTTTTGTTAAAAGTTTTTTATTTCTTATTTTTTTGTGGCTTTACAATACGTAGTTTAGTCGCTTGCCAATATATTCACTTCTACAAACTTTTTAACAGACTTCTTACGCTGTGTGATGTGTCAAAAAGTGACATTTACCTTAAAGCCGTTACCCACTTTTATTAAAATCAGCCGAACTACTAAACCGATTTAAGTAAAATTTATATGGTACCAACTTCGAGGTATACCCTATCCAATAAAACAAGAATCATCAAAATTGGATTATTCTGTATCTAAAAAGTTATGCGTGGTCATACCTACATAAAAAAAAAGAAATAAGTACCTATATACGCGTCGACATGAGAACTTCCCCCTTTTTTTGAAGTCGGTTAAAAATATCGATTGGTGAAGAAATAGGTTCATTATAGTATTGTACGTATTAAAGAATTTTTTTCAATTTTACGCCTGTAGAATCTGTTGTGTGATTGTCGGTTTTTCATTATTTTGGCGTTTACCCGAACCTTTTAGCTTTAAAAATGGCCTCGGGAAAGCAGTAACCATTTTTAAGGCGAGGGGAAAGGATTTGAGTTGAAGAGTGAAGGGGGTAACTTTCGACAGAGAATACTCTTAAAGTTTAAATTTCAAGTATGTGAGTTCAATATAAAGTATCAAAGACGGCCGTAAAAAGGGTTTTTCATTGGTCAGTCTTCGCACATAAGCCCGTAAGTGTGTACACGAATCTCGTGAACAATAGATCTATTTAAATCACTTGCAGCACACACAGATTGCGATAGTGTCACGTGCATGATTGTATGGCATACCTTATGCACGCCATATTGTATATACAATACATTGGGGTTTGTAAATGAGCCACCCTTATCGTAACACGTTCCAATCGTATATTGCATTCGCGGGTACAAAAATCCGATTCTGTTCGAGCCTTTTGTCTTGCAAAGGAATGCAGAAAACAACGTGTATACCATTTTCAACTGAGAAGATAATATCTTTTTACTTCCCACCTCTACTATGGTAGGGAAGTAATGGATTTAGTCCAAAAAAAATATTTCGAGATTTTAACAGATCTTCACGTTTTCAAACCCTAGCAATCGTTTAAGATCATTTTCTGACTGATGTATGTATGTGTGTGTGTGTGTGTGTGTATGTGGTAAATTTTTCGCCTTCGATATCGTAAAAACGGAATAACATACGGCCATGCCGATTGTTCTATTGTGTTTATCAGTCTTTAACTTAGATCTGATTAGATTTTGAGTCGAATCGGTTCAGTGGATCCTGAGATATTAAAAAAAACGTTCGCAATGTCACGTATTTCGAGTGTGTATGTGTGCGTGTGTGTATGTGTGTGTGTATGTGGTCAATTTTTCGCCTTCGATATCTTAAGAACGGAACAACATACGAGCATGCCGATTGTTCTATTGTGTTTATCAGCCTTTAACTTAGATCTGATTAGATTTTGAGTCAAATCGGTTCAGTGGATCCTGAGATATTCAAAAAAACGTCCTCAATGTCACGTATTAACATAGGTAAAAAAAAATATAAATGAAATATAGATGTTATAATATGAAAAAAATGTAAATATTTTTTTTCTCTAAAATGTATAGTTTTCGAGAAAAAAAATATTTTACTAAAAAAAATAAAAATTGTACGCAAATCAAGGTAACCATGATTTTTGCTATATTAAGTTAGCCATCAGTAGATCACCAAACAAAAAAGAGGGCCATGCTTTTTTCAAAGAATAAAAATTAAATTGTGTTTTACAGACCACCAACAGCTAAGGTTATTTGGGCCTAGTCAAAGAATAAAAAAAAAGAGTGTTTATTTTTTGCAAATATTTACTAGGTGGGAAGTATAGGACTGGTCATCAGTCGAATTTTTTGTTTGGTGATCTACTGATGGCTAGCTTAATATAGCAAAAATCATGGTTACCTTGATTTACGTACAATTTTTATTTTTTTCAGTAAAATATTTTTTTTCTCGAAAACTATACATTTTAGAGAAAAAAAATATTTACATTTTTTTCATATTATAACATCTAGAATTCATTTATATTTTTTTTACCTATGTTAATACGTGACATTGAGGACGTTTTTTTTAATATCTCAGGATCCACTGAACCGATTTGACTCAAAATCTAATCAGATCTAAGTTAAAGGCTGATAAACACAATAGAACAATCGGCATGCCCGTATGTTGTTCCGTTCTTAAGATATCGAAGGCGAAAAATTGACCACATACACACACACACACATACATACACACATACACACACACATACACACACACACACACACATACAGACATCAGTCAGAAAATGATCTTAAACGATTGCTAGGGTCTCAAAACGTGAAGATCGGTTAAAATCTCGAAATATTTTTTTGTAAATCCATTACTTCCCTACCATAGTAGAGGTGGGAAGTAAAAAATCTGTTCTAGAATTCTTCTGAATTCTTCACCCCGCCACCCTTGCAAGAAAAGCTTCTAATAAAGCAGGTAACCAAAAACTCGACATTAATGCGAGCGATACCCCCTAGGAGTTGACGGAATGAAAATAGTCCATGTTGGATAGCTCTCGCACGAAGTTAATTACGACTCAAAACTTTGTGAACATTAACTTCTCGCTTCAATAATACATGCACCTGTTTACGCAATTCAAGCTCATCTTAAACTGCGCATGCGTGTGTACATGTGATCGTAGCAAGTAAACAAATATCCAAAATCTTGTTTATTACTAAAACGTGCCCCAAAGCCTGATTGAACCGAACCAAGCAAAACGAATTATTCTATTTGTTATTCAAACTCCGTACCCATGCACGTACTTCACATATACATACTTCTGGTAGTCGTTTAGTCAGTAGCGTACGATAAATTGAAAACTAATCATTTAAACTGGCAAACCATGTAATTTTAACATTGGAAATGTTTATGTTCGTATATGGGGGCAGAGTTACGAGTTTTCGTTCAAGGCCAAAAGACAACGGTGTCGCGATCAAGTGAGGAGCAATCATGCAAAATTGAACAAGTGCAATTTTTTCGAAATGTGTTTTATATCATGTCTAGTTAATTGATAGGTATTTGCGACGATCTGTGGTGTTATTTTTAAGCAAATGTTAATAAATACTGTGGAAAAATCCATTTAAAAGTTAAGTAATCAAGCAAAAGTGAACGCGTATATAACAGAAGAATAATAGGGTTATTCCTGACAAAACTAAACAGTGCTTTGATATTATATTGTGTGTATAATAAACAGTTAATTATGTTTCATATATGCTGTTATCATTTCCAATGTCCTCAATCGTTGCATGGATTGCGAAATCTGTGAATTTTTTTTTAAAGTAAAACGTCTTCGGCACTTCACTTTTACCCGAGACACCTTGCCGAATGTCTCTGTAAGGCTCCTATGAATATGATCATTTAGTTGTTCGTCGCCAGTCGACACCGACCATTGACCACTCCTCGTTAGAAAACATAGCCCCGTCCGACCCGAAACTTGTTTGTGCGCAGAAATTACGCTATTATATTCTCTAAACCAGCGCTTCTCAACCTTTTTGACGCGCGACCCAACATTTTTTTTTGCCATACCCACTACAAAGTAGCTACTTTCGATGTATGTATAGCGGCCATTAATAACCCATTTAACAGGCAGGTGTGCGGAAAATGGTTTACTTTCTGCACTAGCGCAGAAAATAACGGTTGCCATGGCAACTTCTGTTAATTCGCTCTATACGCCTGCGTGCGCCTGTCATTACTTACTTGCACGAACTTCGCGGGACACTGTGGAAGGAAAGATGGCGACGCAAATGAACTGTCAGAATTTTTTTTAAATTACGTAAAAAGTAGGTATTTTGTAGTGGGTATGGCAAAAAATACCATATATGTCTCTTACGTAATGGTATTACGGCTCATGTGACTGTAAAAACTCGCTGTCGCTCGTTTTTACATACTGTCGCCGTAATATATGCCCCATTACGTGTCCCTAGATATACAATGTAATATTTTGAAATGGTACAGCGACCCCATATTGTTTATTTTATAATATAAAATAAAAAGGTAGTATATCGTCAGCATGATATTCGGATCAACTAATGGTACAATGGACTAATAATTCATAATATTTAAAAGTATTTTTTTTCTAAATTCAACCTCTTTTGTTAATTTCCGAAGTGTTTTCTTTTCAAATAAGATAATTATATATTGTATGTAGATTTTAAATACGACTGTATTAATAATTTAATTTTGGAAAAGATTCAGTCAATTATTGTAGCCATTAACAAAAATAAAATTTTTGCAAAATTAGTCAAAAAATGTTATTATTATAGAATTAGATGTAAAATAATATTTTAATATTTTACATCTAATTCTATAATAATAACATTTTTTGACTAATTTTGCAAAAATTTTATTTTTGTTAATGGCTACAATAATTGACTGAATCTTTTCCAAAATTAAAATAATTATATATTATTTATATTTCGGTAATTCACTAGTTCCTTCGTGACCCATAAAAATTTAACGCGACCCAATTTTGGATCGCGACTTCAAAAGTTGAGAAACGCTACCTACGCTACTGCAAAATCCATACATAAATAGTATAGAATGAATTTCTCCAAGTTTCTAGAAGGTTCCTTTTTTGAACGATCTTTTTCTTTTTGTACTTTCAATTCGTTTTTTTTGATAACATAAACGGAAATTTTTTTCTGTACTAAGTTCTTCTTTGTGTTATTATTACGCTAGATTGATCAAAGAAAAATTATTTTTAAACTTTGTACGTAATTACTTTTTCCCGATAACATTCATCTGACGTATAAACCATATGCAAATATGGCTTCAACAATTTTAACAGAGCCTTTTTATCTATGCATACTTTATTAAAGACACGCCATTATCAAAGACTAGTATAATTCTATAAGACGAACAAGGAAGTTAATTTTCGACAAAGAAGTCAATCACCTGAATCGTAGATTCTCGGTCATATTCGTTATCGCCGTTACTGACATAGATAATCGACTGCTCATTTCCCACTGACATAGACTATAGAGAATTAATAAAATATTAGTAAAAAAAACTTTTTAGAGAAAAGCTTTTATGGAAATGTAGGTAGTAAAAAGGAAAAATAATATTTAATAATTTAGGTTCATAATTATTATTATAAAAGCGTGGGTTGTAAACTCTATGATAGTTTATTAGTCGAAACCCCCGCTTTTATAATAATTATGAACCTAAATTATTAAATATTATATTTTCCTTTTTAGTACATTTCAATAAAAGCGTGTGTCTAAAAAGTTTTTTTACTAATATTTTATTTTGTTCATTTTAGTCTTTCAAAATCCCCCCCTTTGACACCCGTAGGTGTTGAATTTCGAAAAAACCTTTCTTAGTGGATGTTTACGTCAGAAAAGGAACCAACTGTCCAAATTTCAAGTTTCTAGCTTCAGCGATTTGGCCTGGGTGTGGATTATAGTCAAAAAAACCATAAATCCCCGTTTGAACCCCTTAAGGATTGAATATTATTCATGTATTGTCATCGGAAATACATATGTATACAAGATTTCAAATCGATCGGATACGTGGAAGTCGTTCAAAATTGAAGTTTTGACCTAAACAAACAAACTAACATACAAACATTGCAAGTTAAATAAAAGCTTGTAATAAATAAAATAAAAGAAGCATGGCAAAAGTGAAATGTTGGCCGCCATATTGTATTTTAAGATGAAGTCGCCCAATTTCTTAAAATGGCAAATTTCATGTTTTTATAGGTACAAAAATTAAACCATTATTTTGCTAAGCCACCGCATTTTTGTGAGTAAAATTTTAATCAAACCCACGAGTAAAATCGGATTTTTCCTTTTCGCGTATGGACACCTGGTATACAGGATGGTAATTTTTTCGATACTCACTAATGGTATCTTAGGAACGGTTAAAGATACAAGGTCGGTTAAATTAGAGAAAAGCTGCGCTTTTTTATGACGATTGAGAATCTGAAAAGAAATCCAGAATATTTTTATTGGTTCCCGATTTATCACGAAAAAACTAAAAATTGTGTTTTCAGAAAAAAATTATCTTCTCTACCTTTGAGGCTAGTTCAATCAAACTTGATTTTTGACCTCTTCGAGTTGAATAATGTCAACAAAAATTTTCTAGACATCCTACATTTCAAACTGCGATCGTTAACTTTTTTTTATGGCCGCCATATTGGATTTTCACACCATTAAGTAAACCAAAAAATTAGCTTTCCAGATTGTTAAGATACAATACATCAATGGTGAAAAAATCACCAGGGCTTGAGAATGGCCGAAAGCGTAACAATGCGTTGCTATGGTTCCTCTATTATAAGTCCCCAGTTCCCGGGTTCTAGCCCGAGAGCTGGTAAAAGTGTCAATTGGATTTTCAAATTATTATTAAAAAAAAATAATGAATTGGTGCTTGGCCCAAATAACCTTAGCTGTTGGTGGTCTTTAAAAACACACACTCACAAAATCACCACCCTGTATAGCCCTTTTAATTAATCTAGAACAGGGATAAATAGCCGCACTCGCAAACAAGAAGCCAAATAAAAAAACAAAAACAAAACAAATGCTTGTGAATTTAATTCCACGTCTTGCGACAGCCAGGCGCACAAAACCGTGACAGTAAAAAGACAACCGCGAAAGTGATACGAAATGGGATCGCGTTTTATAAACGGTCTGATGCATTCTCTTTTGTCAATGCTTATTGAAAAACCTCTCCTGTATCCAGTGCCGCCTACCGAGTGACGCCGAAACTAACAAACGACCCAGAAACGTAACTTACTGTAAAACACACTCTGAAGATTGCTTGAGGATTCACTGTGTAAGTAGGCGGGCTTTAAGGACAATTTTCACTTTAAGAAGACCGGCATTCGCGGCATTGGGAAGTTTATGAAGTGTATAACTTCTTAAACGAGTTCGGGCCGTTTAACGTTTGCGTTAAATATTTAACGCTAGCTAACGGTGTAACCATGTAATAACAATAATAATAATAATACATAAATTTATTCCAAAATATACACAATTTTTTTTATACAGAATTCTTCGGAATTTAACCTACCCAACTTGGCAGTGCTATTGAAAGTGAATTGAAAATATGAATTGGTGCTAGACCCAAATAATCTTCACTGTTGGTGGTCTTTAAAACACAAAAAAATATAGTTAACTATGTACTGAGCTAATAACTAACAAGTGAAGTTACATAAAAAATTATAAAAATTAGGTACTTACAAAATCCGGTTTATAAATTTAGAAATGACCTAGAATACACAAGATGGCTCCTTACAATATCACAGAATGTTAGTCCGTAAATAAAAAAGAAACACTATAGCACTAAAACTTCACTAAACTACTAATAAAATTAATTAGTATTATTAATATAGTTTTCGAAGTTCTTATAGTTAAATAGAGCAATTTGATCCTTGAAAATGAAAATGAAGAATACCGAAACGTTAGTATTAAATGCAAATTTTGAAATAATCAGTATTGCTTTTTATTGATCCTACGTGCCACGGAAGTGCTCACTTCCAACAATTTCTACAACTAAGTTTATAAAATTAATATTCACTCCACAAAGATTTTATAAATGAACTGAGAAGTCTTTTCAAAATTAATACAAATTTTTGTCTTTGCAATGTCATTCGTAATTATTAATGCTGCTAACATTATGTAACAGGTAATTATTTCGTGTATAATATAATACAGGGGCTGTTCAAAAATTTACTGACTTCATTTATTTGTATATACCTACATATATTCTGCTTTACTTTTGATGTTTGGAATAATATGATGTACTAGCTGTACCCGTGAGTTCGTTCGCGCGGCGTTTTGGATTTTATGGCACATGCAAACCCTCTCAAATTTTAACAGCTGTAAGATATTAATGAGTTGAAATTTTGCACACATGTGTAGCTCCCGTCAGGGTGCAAACCGCATTTTTGAATTTTCACAGGCTTAATGTCTTGCTCCGGTAGCGTTTCAGTGGATCGGATAAATGTAATAAAATCAGACTAAGCAAATAAAGCACACTAAAAAATTAAAAATAAAAATAGGTAAAAAAACTTTTAAGTTAAACGGTTTTATAAAGGATAAAGAAAAAAATAATATTTAATTTAGGTTCATATTAAGTATAAAAGCATGGGTCGTAAACCCTATGATAATTTATTACAGTCACGACCCACGCTTTTATACTTATGAACCTAAATTATATATCACTAGCGGCCCCGTCCGGCTTCGCCCAGACTGCAATAGATACACTACTCACTCGTTTCGCTCGTTCGATTCCGGGTGGTACATTACTCACTCGCTTCGCTCGTTCACTCCCGGGTGGTACGTTACTCACTCGCTTCGCTCGTTCGCTTGAATATTATAACTACCTTTACTCACTCGCTTCGCTCGTTCGCTCCCTGGTGAATTTTTCCGATGTTTTAATAGCTATTCTGTTAACCAGGGCGGAGACAAATTCAAAAAATCAAAGATCATGAAAATCGGTCCAGCCGTTCTCGAGTTATAAATGGTGTAACTAACTAACTAACACGACTTTCTTTTATATATTATATAGATTTTTTTCTTTTTAGTACATTTATAAAACCGTTTAACTTAAAAAGTTTTTTTACCTATTTTTATTTAATAATATTTTTTAGATTTCATAACAGATAAATTAAAATATAGGTAGATACTGTAAACGTTCCATTTTTTCATTTCCTTTTTATATTCATTTTCCTTTAAACGTAAATGGCACCGTATAATGTAGAAACGCGATAAACCATAATCGAATTTGCAAAATAAAAAAAAAGAAAAACAAACAAATGACATTTCTTTAATTAAATCCGCGCAAAGGTAAATGGTGTGAGATATTGGAATTCAATTCAGAGTATAAGGTGATGATTCGGTCGGTCGAACTCAGCGCTCGGGTCGGTTGTTGGGTGAACTACCGAATGGGTTTACAGAAATACGGATTTCTATGTTTACATTCAGATATCGTTTGTGCGCCATCGAACTATGCAGTATTTATATTGAATTGAAATATGTAGATTAATAAACAATTTTCTGTCTGGGTTGTATTAGGATGGTTTGCAAGGCCCTAGCCAGAAGAAAACCCATTTTTAATCGCTATCAACTAAGTATCCATATTAGTACAGACTAGAGTTCACTAGTTAGTAGTTACGTTCGTTTAGATGTGTGTGTGTGTGTGTGTGTCAAACGACATCAAGATGGGATATTCATTCTGACTGCATGAGGGCCTAGTCGTTTGTGTAGTATTGGAGATTCTGCACATTTTAACCAAGACTCTATCTCTTACCGTTTATGAAATCTATGCATTTCACGTTTATAATAATTAATTCAACAATGAATTTTTAATCTACAAGGCATCCACTAGGTAGTGAATAGTATTTCTTAACATATCAGACAGCATATTATGCCATCATGATTGTTAAACATCAAACGATTGTTATAAGATATATAAGGAAAAAATCAGAATCCACTGTCGGGACTTGAACCCAGAATTCCCAGTTTCCGGCTGGTTGAGTTGCCACTTACTCACACAGTGCCCCGAAAGTGAAATCTGTTCCTTCCCCATATATACCTATTTCAATACAAAATCACATCTCATGCGAACTTAAAAATAAATCGGCTCTCGCATAAGATGTGATTTAGTATTGAAATAGATATATATGGGGAAGGAACAGATTTCACTTTCGGGGCACTGTGTGAGTAAGTGGCAACTCAACCAGCAGGAAACTGGCAATTTCGGGTTCAAGTCCCGACAGTGGATTCTGATTTTTTCCTTATATATCTTATAACAATCGTTTGACGTTTAACAATTATGATGGCATAATATGCTGGCTGATATGTTAAGAAATACTATTCACTACCTAGTGGATGCCTTGTGGATTAAAAATTCATTGTTGAATTAATTAATAATTATTATATTGTTGTCCACAATTACCTAACTCATATATTGTTATTTATTTCACGTTTATCTTGGACACCCAGTATAGTTCAGTGGCGTACCAACATAGTATAAATGTAAACACATCGATAATGTCATCCTGAGTTCTAATGACGATTCCGCAATTATTCGTCACTGAAGCATAAACAGGGACGAGACAAGATAGCAATCGATAAAATGTCACAATAAAAAGTCCCGGATTCTTCGAGCTGTAATAAATAGAAGTTTTTTTTGGCATAAATGTGAAAGCATCGAATAAAACTCAAATACAGAAAAGTTTTTTGAATAAACGCCACGCAACGTTCGCAATCGCTAATTTTTTGAAGCTATATGCTTCTTTACTTATTTATTGGAGATTATAGACGCGTCGACATCTAAGGTCATTAGCGTCTTTCAACTACACTAAATAACAGCTAGCTTCAAACTAAATAACATCACAAAACATCCATGAGCGCAGGTGGGATTCGAACCCACGGCAGTCCAGTCCAGAGGTTGCAGCGCCAAGAATGCTAACCACTAGGCTATACTGCCCCCTATATGCTTCTTAACGCACGTTTGGCGCGGGGACCTCAAACAACGTCACGAACGCGGCTATAAGAGGAAAATAATAAAACTTTGAGGTCTGCGATATTTTAATAAAATATGAAGTCGGTTAAAAAGTAGATATTAATTAAATTGGCACTTTTTAACCGACTTTATATTTTATTAAAATGGCGCAGACCTCAAAGTTTTATTTTTTTTTTCTTTTTTGTGGCTTTTTGAAGAAGGTTTTTTTTTGTTAAAAAGTTTTTTATTTTTTACTTTTTAGTTAAAGGAATCACACGCCGTTACTCACTTTTTATTTCATATTAAACCGATTTCTTACGCTGTGTGATGTGTCAAAAAGTGACATTTACGTTACGGGAATCACACGCCGCTACTCACTTTTATTAAAATAAGCCGAACTACTGTACCGATTTTAGTAAAATTTATATGTGACCAGCTTCGCGGTATACCCTATCCAATAAAAAAAGAATTTTCCAAATCGGTTCATAAATAACGGAGCTCTGAGGTAACAAACATAAAAAAATACAACCGAATTGAGAATGCACCTCCTTTTTTTGAAGTCGGTTAAGAAATAACCAATTTATGGAATATACTTACATAATATGTTGATGAAAAAATTAAAAAAAAAATTATCGCGATCGATGCCATGAATTTTTGAGTCATGAACTTTTTTTTCACCGATTCAACAATTTAACGACGTAAAATAATAGCAGCTGTAAACATTTCGAACAATAAAACATTAAACAGCTCTCATTTTATATTTGCGTTCTCCCCGGCATTACCCTATTTAATGACGTGCAAATTGGTACCTATTTGCAATCTGCGCAATCGATGCATCCGTGACCGCTAGACAATACCGTTTATGTCGAATTTTTAACCAACTTCATAAAAAGGAGGTGGTTCTCAATTCGGTTGTATTTTTTTTTTATTTTTTTTTTATGTTTGTTACCTCATAAATTCGTCATTTATAAAGCGTTTTGAAAAATTCTTTTTTTATTTGAAAGGATATATACTTTCAGATTGGTCTCATAGAAATGTCATCAAAATCGGTTCAGTAGTTCGGCTGATTTTAAGAAAAGTGAGTAACGGCGTGTGATTCCTTAAGGTAAATGTCACTTTTTGACACATCAGACAGCGTAAGAAAGTCGGTTTAATAAAACTGAGTACCGGCGCGTGATTCCTTTAATGTAAATGTCACTTTTTGACACTAAAAAATTAAAAAAATTTAACAAAAAAAAATCCTTCAAAAAGCCACTAAAAAGAGGAAAAATAATGAAATTTTGAGGTCTGCGCCAATTTATTAAAATATGAAGTCGGTTAAAAAGAAGATATTAATCACTATAGGTACTATAGTTTTTAACCGACTTCATATTTTATTAAATTGGCGCAGACCTCAAAATTTCATTATTTTTCCTCCTTTTAGTGGCTTTTTGAAGGATGTTTTCTTTTTTTGTAATTAGGCCCGAATGCGATCAGTTCACTTTCGTTCACTACCCAGACAAAAAATCGACATAAGCGATAATGCCTTGCGGCCGTAGATAGACGCTTCGGTTATGTAAAGGTCTGGTTATGATGGATGAGCTGTCAGTCGCCTCGCTATTCAGTCCCACCGTCCCAGTGTCAGTTATCTGTCAAATATGTTTTCAGTCTTACCTACAATATTCAATACACATAGAAATTGTATTTTAAATGTAACATATATTTTGATTTTTTTATATTATTCACACGGCAATCATTTATTATATCTACAGCCTATAACAAAGAGAAACAAAAACGAAACGATTATTCAAAAGTACGGCGTTATTGACGTCAGCATTAAATAATTATTTATTATTAATTGTTGGTAGCGCCTGTACCTGGAAAGTCAAACTGGAGATTTATTTTTGAAGTGAAAACTTCCTTAGGCGCGTTAGGCACTCTTTTCCTGGGTAGTTAAAAAAAGGGAACCGTTCGCAAAAATGTGACGCGGCTGACATAGCTATATCATAAAAACGGTACGCAGTACACTTGTGTTCATAGCGCAGTTGGGTAAAGTGTTTGCGTTCTATGCATAGGAACCTGGGTTCGAGACCTGATGGCAGCGTAGAATTCTTGGCGTTTTTTTTTCTAAATTCTACATGATATTTATTTATATATTTTTTAATTTTTGTTATATTCTTTCTTTGATAATAATTATAACTTTTCTGAAACTAAGGTGGAATTAATTAAAAATACAATTTTAGTATTTTAGTAATAAATTATTTTTAGTTCATAAATGCGCTATAATAGATCACACCAAAAATTAGAAAATCTGAAGTTTTCACTTCTGTCGTGTGATCATAAGCACACACCCATTTTTAACTTCCCATTGGAAGTTATTGTAAGGGGTCCGAAAATCGAAATCAAAATGTATAACAAATTTTTATGTTTCAAGGTCATTACACTATTTTTAGACAGATGTCTGCGTGTATGTGTATGTGTGTGTGTACGTATGTGTCCATTTCTTTCTAAGACGAAATTTCGAGAATGAAAAATGATATCGACTACGTTAGGGTGCCAGTCGACGCGTATTAACGTAAATATGATCTGAAAGAAATTTTTTCAGCCGTTCTTTTTTTTCTTAACCAAATAGACTCCAAAAAAGTAAAAAATTATATCGACTTTGTAAGGGTGTCAATCGAGGCGTGTTAACGTCATTTTGATCCGACATAAATTTTATAAAAATCGGTTCAGCCGTTTTTTTTTTTTTTTTAATTATTGTTAAAAATAAATAATAATTATGTTTTAATGACTAAAATGATTACTTTTCTGTGTAATATCTAATTTAATTATTATTATTAGGTAAATATTTATCAAACTGGGAAGTTCGTCGTGTGGACCTCAAGGGTCGCACTTTAGTCCTAAGAAACGACCCACCTCACGGCTTGTATATCCTTTCGATCTAAAATTGGCCAGCCCTCTAACGCATATAGAGCAGATATTATTAGTTATATAAGTATTATAGTTAGAGGTGGAAAGGGAGGCGGTGCGTAACCGACGTAGGTATTGTTCTCCAAAGCGGCGGCGGCAACTTTAATCCACAAGGCATTAGCACATTATCAGTCAACAGCTAAGCCAATAGAGGTTCTATAATTCAATGTTAAAGGATTAATTAAACCAACTGACAAAATATACGACTGTCCTCTATAAAATGTAAGTCTGATTTATTAATAACCACCCCCACAACCCATTAAAACCTACGTTCTCCCTTTTAGATTTTAACTGAATTCACGACGCGATGAACAAGTATTATCTTTATGTAAGACGTGTTATTTTTACTAAGTAATTGTGTTTACACTCATCAAGTACCTTCAAGTTATTTGAAGTGAAGAAGATTTGAATCAAGAATAACTGAAGCCGAAAAATAAAATTAAAAAGAAAACGTCTCCGTAACAAGACGACATAATAGACCGAGATCTAGTGACAATTTTTTGGTGTTATTTATTCAAGGTCTTATTTTTGTGAAGATGTTGAGGCAGGCATATTAAAGTGCCCTGAGTAAGGGATTTTGCTGGATAGCGGTATGGGAGGGATGCAGACCGCCCCCTACACGTAACAAAAAAAATGGTCACAATTATTATTGCTTCAAGGCTGAAATTGTTTCTATAGCTTTTCGGTGACCCAATAATACCATTATAATATTTGCAGTTCGATTGGTCAGTATTAAAGGGGTGGCAGATCACCCTAAACGTGTCATGTACCCGACAAAATTAATATTATTAGTTCAAGGTTCAAATTTTAATATGTTGTTACGGCGACTGTTTTAAGCGTATATTTCAATTTGCAGAACAAAATGTCGGTATTAATCCCCTTGCAGAACGATATAAACACCTCGGCGAGCAAGTTTCCCTCTGACCAATCGATCTGCAAATATTATAATGGCATTATTGGGTCACCGAAAAGCTATAGAAACAATTTCAGCCTTGAAGCAATAATAATTGTGACCATTTTTTTTGTTACATGTTGAGGGCGGTCTGCATCCCTCTCATACCGCTATCCAGCAAAATCCCTTACTCAGGGCACTTTAATATGCCTCCCTCAACATCTTCACAAAAATAAGGCTTTGAATAAATAACACCAAAAAATTGTCACTAGCTCTTGGCCTATAACGTAAGCCCCTCCCAGGGGGGACATAGGAATGTGGTTGCTATCGCAAATTGCATTCTAATGTTCTTTGGGAATTAGCGGTCCCAGGGATCCGAGATCGTACCAGTCGGTTTGTGTATGCCGGCTGGTGGATTCTAATACACAAATGGATTATTTGTTGTGTTGAAGACGCTAATGACCTGAGTTGTCGACGCGTCTATAATATACAATTAATTAATTAACTATAACGTAAGCATTAATTTGTAGTTATTAAAAATTAACTTTTTTTTAATGTGCCGACCAAAAAGTGGGCCTTTTACCATTGTTTGATAAGCTCTCTAGAATGTGGCGCCCAAGGCGGTCACCAAACCACGCAGCGGCCCATAGTTTCAAGCCTTGCTATTCCGGAATTATATTGAGATGTTTAAATTGGTTATGAGGCACTGCCGAACAAGACAAGCGCTACTGAAATAAAACATTTAAGTACACTATATAATATATTATGAATGTTTTTGTTTCTTCAATTCAGTAGACCAACTTAATGATGTTTATTCAACAACTTTTTCAACTCGTTAACGATTTGTCTTTGCAGTTACTGAAAATAATGTAACAGCTGTTGCTACGACATTCAGGAATATATTATAAAAAAATAAAAATATTTACATTGCGACACAAAATAATATTTTTTTTAACCGACTTCAAAAAAGTAGGAGGTATGTTTACCGATATTTCTCCTGTACCTATTTGTGAACCGATTTTGATGATTATTGTTTTATTTAATAGGGCATACCTTCGGGGTGGTCCCATATAAATTTTACTTAAATCGGTTCAGTAGTTCGACTGATTTTAATAAAAAGTTAGTAACGAACTGTAATACCGTTAAGGTAAATCCCAGTTTTGACACACTGTAAAAAGTTTGTAGAAGTGAGCTATATATAGTGACATAATATAATAGCTTGTGGCACGGTTAGTTAAAGTTAAAAAGTGTTTTTCTTTTTTTAGTTATCTAGTAATCAAATATCAAGACAGAAGTCGGTTAATAACGTTCAAACTACGTATATTGTAAGTAATAGCCACTAAAAAGTAAAAAACAAAAAAACTTTTTTACAAAAAAAAAAACCTCCTTCAAAAAGCCACTAAAAAGAGGAAAATAATAAAATATTGAGGTCGGCTCCAATTTAATTAATATCTACTTTTTAACCGACTTCACAATTTATTAAAATTGCGCAGACCTCAAAATTTTATTATTTTCCTCTTTTTATTGTAGGCCGCAAAGTAAAACAGTATATTTTAGGAAGAAAAATGTCAATCCGAAGTGAAAGTTTAAAGCGTTTTATTGGATAACGATCTGATATTCTCGATGTACCGTACCTACTGTTTTTGACATTTTTCGCACGACGCTAAAATGTAGGTACCTACTGCAGGCTGTTCATATAATTTAAAATTGTATTTTCACTTTCACTTTAAAAAAAGCTAGAGAGCGGTTTTAGGAAATGACCGGTGCAAGTTAAACTTTTTTTTTTTTACAAATTTATTACAAAAAATAAATTACAAAATTACAAAAAATAAAAATAATTACCACGCCTATACATTACAATACTATACTGTTTCCTGCCCAACTTGGCAACGCCAGTGCTAGGGCAGGACCCAACTTATTGTAGCTGTTGTGCAGACTAGGATCTATTTATTTATTACTATAACCTCTAAACGCTTTTATATAATTATTATTATTATTGTCGATTATAGACGCGTCGACAACTCAGGTCATTAGCGTCTTCAACACAACAATTAATAATCCATTTGTGTATTAGAATCTGGCAGCCGGCATACACAAACCAACTGGTACGAGCTCGGGGTCCTGGGAATGCCAATTCCCAAGAACATTATGGAATGCAATTGCGATAATTCATCAACTACATTTCAATGTTTTTAATTTAATATACCGTTTAAAACGCTTTAATACCAAAATGAGAACAGGAACTTTTCCTATTATGCAGTTGGCAATACTGAATAATGCACCGTAACCGTATAGTGTGAAAAAGTAAAAAACCGGTATTCACTACCTGTCTGTACCCGCGATACAGACATATCTACCCGTTTTTATTTTTTATCTAACACAAGATATAAAATAAATACATTTCTGCAAATGATATATCACATACATTAAATTGCGATTTTACTTCTTTTCTAAAATCAGTTTATTCAGTCGAGATTTTGAAAATACAATTAAATAATATAAGAAAATAAATTTTACCGTTATCTGACGTAAAAGATGCGTCCATGTAGCCGGGAAAGAGATAACGAAATGAGTCAGCGCGCTCTCCGTTCGGTAAGTACGCAGAACAGAAGAAAATCGGGCGGGAGAGTTACACCGGAAGTTCACGAGTGGAATGGCGAAGAACGAGAGCTATATAGCGATCAGAGAATTGTGCGTAGGTGATTCGATCACAGATGAATTGTTGTCAAGGGTCATCAACAATATCACGGTTATTGAGAGTGCTCTCTTTTTATTTTTCTTTAGAGACAGAAGAACATAGCGACCGACAGAAATTCAATATTAATGTTGTGCAGGGTTTCTCAGAACGATTGCTTATACACAGTTCAATAGAAAAAAAAGTAGCGGATTGTGTCATCTACATACCGTAGGTATTTTTATGTGACAACGTAGAGTTCATACATTTAGAGAAAACCAAATCCTAACGTTTAACTTGCGCACAAAAACTGATGGGAGAAGTAGTCAGTGGTGTACGAAAAAAAAAAGATTCTGACGCACAGAATAAGGTGCTGGGGGCTTAACTAAATCCGATTTTTTCTTTAATAAAACAAACTTTTATTAGTTCTTTTGTTGAAATAAGACACAAGAAATAAAATGTTAATAAACATGCATCACTATAATAGATCGAGAGCTAGTGACAATTTGTTGGTGTTATTTATTCAAGGCCTTATTTCTGTGAAGATGTTGAGGGAGGCATATTAAAGTGCCCTGAGTACGGGATTTAGATAGCGGTATGGGAGGGATGCAGACCTCCCCCAAAATGTAGGGAAAAAAATGGTCACAATTATTCCTTACATTTTGGCTGTTAAACACATTACCACTCCTTTGCGTGCGCAGTCGGGTAAAATGGTCACAATTATTATTGCTTCAAGGCTGAAATTGTTTGTATAGCTTGTCGGTGACCAAATAATGCCATTATAATATATTTGCAGATCGATTGGTCAGTATTAAAGGGGTGGCAGATCACCCTAAACGTGTCATGTACCCGACGAAATTTATGTTATTAGTTCAAGGTTCAAATTTTAATATGTTGTTACGGCGACTGTTTTAAGCACATATTTAAATTTTCAGAACAAAATGTCGGTATTAAGCCCTTTGCAGAACGATATAAACACCTAGGCGAGCAAGTTTCCCTCTAAGAGAGAGGGTTAATACCGACATTTTGTTCTGCAAATTTAAATATATGCTTAAAACAGTCGCCGTAACAACATATTAGAATTTGAACCTTGAACTAATAGTATAAAGTTTGTCGGGCACATGACACGTTTAGGGTGATCTGCCACCCCTTTAATACCGACCAATCGATCTCCAAATATGATAATGACATTATTGGGTTCGCCGACAAACTATACAAATAATTTCAGCCTTGAAGCAATAATAATTGCGACCATTTTTTTTCTTACATGTTGGGAGCGGTCTGCATCCCTCCCATACCGCTATCTAGCAAAATCCCGTACACAGGGTACTTTAATATGCCTCCCTCAACATCTTCACAAAAATAAGGCCTTGAATAAATAACACCAAAAAATTGTCACTAGCTCTCGATTATTTGATATTTAATGTAGTTCCACGTCTTTGGTTGAGACACAATTGTAATTCCTGTTCCCCTTGTCATTTTTTTAAATTAGTATTCCGAAAAACATAAAAGATACATTACTGTTTATTCATTACTGTCTAATAGACAGTAATGTATCTTTCGTCATTGTGTCTATACTCCTGTAGAGACAACAGCCCTGGTATCTACGTTTCAGGAGTATGGGAGTAAAGAACACACCAGAATCAAACAGGAGCTGTGATGCATGGTTCTAGCAATCTATTAGGAAAACCCAATCTTTTACCACCCCATCGTCGATAGGTAGATGGGAAAGCACAGGTCCAGTCATATTGGACGGTGTGGTCAAACTAAACATGTTTACTCCAAGAAAAAACCGAATACAGCTTCCTACCAGTACCGTCAAATCGATGTTCCTGAATCCTAACTAATATTATAAATGCGAAAGTGAGCTTGTTCCGCTTTCACGCCTCAACTACTCAATCATAGATAGCTTTACAAACATGATGTAGAAATTTCAAAATTACTTTTTTATTTGTCAATAGTTAGTGAGATAAGCGCTTCTAAAGTCGTAAAAAATGTATACCCCCCCTAACTTTTCAACTATGGGGTGGAAAATTCTGAAAAAATTTAAGGTGGTAGAACTTAAAAAACACTTCCAACGAAAATTGGTTTGAATAAGTTATGCTGTGTAGTTTTTGAGATATGGGATATTTTCGGCCGACCACGGAACCCTTCACTGTGCGTGGTCCGACACGCACTTGGCCGTTTTTTTTGTGTCCGTTTCTCCGTGACGCCCTAGTATAAAGGTTGGTCACCGCTATTTTAATTCTACGCTGAGACTATATTTTATCAAGCTTTATAGACTGTCATTTTTGTTTGTTCTTTCTTTATTTTGCTTTGTCATATTTTTAGAAAATAAAAACACATTTCAAATTCCAGTAAAAACAGTGACTTCAAAGTTTCAGCCAAGAGATAAGCGTAAACAAACAGATAATAATAATGCAGTTATTATGCAAGTTGCGCCTACATCCACCGCCACAATGCAGTTCTAAGAGTCCTATATTACCACTTAAGGCATAATTACGGTATTGACAAAACTTCCGTTCTGCCTTATGTTCCCGGCGATATTGAGTCCGTTGTCGAGAATGAATCGTGTAAGATTTTCTGGAATTATTCATTCACTACTACCAGGCAACTTTCAGCTACAAAGCCTGATATAGTTCTCCTTGATAAAACTACGCGATTTATGTATGTCATCGAGTTCTCAGCTCTTGCTGAAACTAACATAGTCGCGAAGGAGACTGAGAAGCGGACAAAATATCAAGACCTTCTTTTTGAGTTCAGGAAGCAGTACCCAGAGTATACTGTTAAATTAATTGTCCTTACAATTGGTGTACTTGGAGGAGTCAAACCGTCACTGTTGGTAAGTATAAAAGCTATCCCGGCATGTCAGCGTAATGCTGAGTCACTAGTCTGCCGCATGCAAAAGGCTGTGCTTATTGGGTCGCTCCGTGTACTTCGTGCGCACGACCCAAACTCACTGTAATCACCCATTTCATGGTTCGAGACGCGGTTATAGTTTCACCTTTCTCCGCAAGTATCCCTTGTGTGACGGTGACGAACCTGAAGTTCAGGGTGCTTGTGGATGCAAAATTCTTTAAGGAATTTATCCTTCGCATAATAAAAATCTTTATTTGGTTAACAAAGTATAAATAGCGCCATGTATACATAATATTAATCATTTACACTGGGACAGAACAGCCCAACCCTATTTTGATAAAAAAAATTCAATATTTCGAAATTGCATTGATAAAGCAAACGACATTCTGCAGCAACCAATATTCGTCCCATCCGAGATTGCGATGCAAAAACGGAACGCGAATGTAGATAATCAACCATTTTGCTTCGTGAAGGGTTTGAGATCGAGTACTTCGATTATCTCTTATTATAGAATATACAGGGTGTCTGTAAAGACACTTAACACACGCCTACCACATGTTCCTGAGACCAAAATAAGCCGGTTTAAGCAAACTTACCTTCTTACAAAATTGCTTAGTTTGGGCGCTATAAGGCCCTAAAGTTACAATTCTGAAATCGTTTTTTTGTTATAAATTTAAAACGGCTTGTGCGATTTTGCTAAAATTTGGCACGTTGACATAGTTTTATGGAACAAAAAAACCCATATCAAAATTATGATTAATTATTAAAATACAAATTTCTCAAAAACCATGAGAAAAATCTAGTCTTATTAAGAGTAGCTTTTTTGTAGCAAATAAGTTACTGAATCTAAATTTTATACTTAAACCCCTTTTTTTCCATTGGCGTAGGATATTGAAACGTTCAAATAATAAAAGACCCGAGTTCTACGCCTATGGATTAATATTAATCATAATTTTGATATGGGTTTTTTTGTTTCATAAAACTGTGTCAACGTGCCAAATTTTAGCAAAATCGCATAAGCTGCTTTAAATTTATAACAAAAAAACGATTTCAAAATTGTAACTTCAGGGCTGTATAGCGCCCAAACTAATCAATTTTGTAAGAAGGTAAGTTTGCTTAAATCTGCTTATTTTGGTCTCAGGAACATGTGGTAGGCGTGTGTTAAGTGTCTTTACAGACACCCTGTATATGTTAGGCTCAATACTCGAATTCGGACAATGCCCGAAATAAATGCGCAAAACTAGTTTTGAGCAACGAATATTTCCCAAACCTTAAAATTTAAATCTTACATTGAATCGGTACTGAGTGTTACAAAATGAGCAAAATTAGTTTTATCATTTTTAATTGCACTAAACTAGTTTTGTACATTTCTGAACAATCAGCAATAATAGCTCTGCTTGTTTTTTTACGTATTTTTGATGTTCAGAACAAGTTAAGTGAGATTTATGGAGTGCAACATGGGTACCTCCCAACTAGATTTTAAAAAATGATATAAGATAGAGCTGGAAGCAATATTTAAGTACCTGTATTTTATTTCGATACTGACACAAATAGGTATAACAAAAAATAAAACTTTATTCTTAGCAGTGGCGGCGCTAGGATTTTTTATAAGGGTGGGCCAGAGTTGGGTATGGTGTTCTGAAGGTGGGCCAATAACATTTGTTCCCAAAATTTCAGTGCTCGTCAAAATTTTAACCTAGATTACTTGCTACAGAATTTACAAGAAAAATTGTTGAAATTTCGGGGGTTTAAAAGATGAACTACAGATTGGGGATTATTCCAGGATGGGCTAAGACAGTTTAAGGTGGGTCATGGCTAAAGTGGCCAAATCCTGAATATCAAAAAGCGGGACAAGGTCTATAAAAACCCGGCGCAGGCAACCGTTGGGTTCCACGCCCAAAAAAGCCTTAAACGCGCTAGAAATCCCCAAAAACACGCTAGAAACCCCAAAAAACTCACTAGAAACCCCAAAAAACTCACTAGAAACCCCCAAAAACTCGCTAGAAACCCCCAAAAACTCGCTAGATACCCCCAAAAACTCGCTAGAAATCCCCAAAAACTCGCTAGAAACCCTCAAAAACTCGCTAGAAATCCCCAAAAACTCGCTAGAAACCCCCAAAAAAACGCTAGAAACCCCCAAAAACTCGCTAGAAATCCCCAAAAACTCGCTAGAAACCCCCAAAAAATCGCTAGAAACCCCAAAAACTCGCTAGAAATCCCCAAAAACTCGCTAGAAACCCCCAAAAATTCGCTAGAAATCTCCAAAAACTCGTTAAAAACCCCCAAAAACTCGCTAGAAACCCCCAAAAACTCGCTAATATTTTTATTTTAAATATTATTTATTTTTTAAGGTAGGTATCAATTATATAATTATTGATAAATAAAATACTTTGAGTGGGTTAAAAATATCTAATGACAAAAAATAAACATTCTTAATGCACGTGATTTAATGAAAACGGGACGCTTGTTGAATCGGAACTCGTGGCTCAAAGTCGGGACTGTCCCGCCTAAATCGGGACGGATGGTCACTTTAAGTCATGGCCCACCCGGTCCACATTCTAACGCCGCCACTGATCCTTAGACAAAATATAACAATACAGTATGGCATCGGAATGTTCTTTGAGTTCTTTTTTCAGAAAAGAGAGCAGTAAGCGAAATAAGTTTGGGAATATCTGGTCTGAATTATAATAATTATATGACCACAATCGAAGGGCCTCTATAAACGCGATGAGCAATTTAGCATAAATCTGTTAAATTGAGTGATCGAAACATGGTTAAAAAACGAATCAATAAGGGTACATTTCCCTAAGGTGCTGTTTGACACAAATAAGGGTAGGATGTCAACGTCATTGATAAGTTAGCTGCTGTTAGAGCGATATACCTAACACAATATATAATAATACGTAGTACCCGTGTGTTTAAAACGCGAAGTTAATAAGTTCAAAGGTTAGCTTTTGTCGCATCGCCAACTTGTTTCCTATATACATATAATAAAACCATTAAATCGTTGTGGTCCGGTACCGAACTATTCTCTGTGTAAACTAGAAGAAGTATAACTTCAGTATACAGGGTGTTTCGTAAAGAATGCGCCAAAAAGTAAACCTGTATTCTAGACATGAAAATAATAAGATTTAACGCAACTTGCCTTATGAAAATGTCGTTCGTTTTGGATATACAGGGTGTTAAAGTTAGATTTTATATTTTAGTTTCTTTAAATAAATCGAACAGTTTTTGAGATATCTAGTTGAAATTTGGTATCCATGGGTTTTTTAGGGCAGGCAAAAATAAAATTTAAACAGATTTGAGTTTCTAAAAAGAGGGCGCTAGTTGCAGCCTATTTGGAGCACATTTATGCCCCCATTTTTTTCTCGAATTTTATAAGGCAAGTTGGGTTAAATCTTATTATTTTTATGTCTAGAATGTAGGATTACTTTTTGGCGCATTCTTTACGGAACACCCTGTATATACAGGATGAGGCACCTAAAATGTTACATTGATTTATTTATTGTAAATTATAGACGCGTCGGCAACTTAGGTCATTAGCGTCTTGTTTACATCAAATAACAACTCACTTAAAACTAAATAACATCACAAAACATCCATGAGCGCAGGTGGGATTCGAACCCACGACAGTGTGATCCAAAGGCCGCTACGCTAACCGTTACACCACTCTGTCCTCTAAAGTGTTACAAGTCAACATTATTGGTTGTAGCAAAAAACAAGTTTTGAATAAAAAATATTTGGTATCAAAGGGGACGTATGTTGGTAAAATAGATTTTCTTCTCGATTGATATGCTGAGGTCAGGTCAAGGTCACCTCCATTTTTTTAATCAGACCATATGGATTTTTCTGCGGAATCTTGTAGCTGTTATTGAAACGAATTCAACGACCTATGACACAAGGTTATTCAAGGTGACTTCAAGATCATAAATAAAGAAGTTGCGTAATATGAAAAAATTAATTATTAATTAAAACGTTACTATCAAGCAGTCTTGTTTCGCAATTGATTCGATTGTTTACATTTAACATTTTTACATTTATATAGTAACGAATGAATGAATTGTAGATTATAGACGCTCGACAACAGAGGTCATTAGCGTCTAATATATAGTAACATTTTAATTAATAATTAGTTATTTTCATATTGCACAATTTCTTTATTTATGACCTTGAAGTAACCAGCGTAGTGAGACGCTGTCACGTCAAAATGTCGTGGATGTTCGAGTTCCGAAGCATTCGTGTAGTTGGCTGGCGCCTATAGTCCTGGATATAGTTACAGAGCAGCCTGTGTTAAATATTAGGAAAACAGGAGAGTGCAGGAGCTCCGGCTGCACGGGCTATTAACCGTCACACAGGTCGCGCAGCAGATAGCTCACAGTTCTCTCTACGACTATACTTAATTGCAAAATCAATGCATTATGTTGCCCACACACAGCCCCATAACCCCCCCCCCCCCTTTCTCCCAAATAACTCGCTTATCGACGATGCTAAGCACTTAGTGGTACTACATTTTTTTATAGTTTCGACAAACGTCAAGCAACTACGGATGGTAATTTAAGAGAAAATGGTCCGTTTCTCTTATGGATTCCTGTAACTATAATAAATATTAGTAAAAAAAACTTTTTAGAGACAAGCTTTTATTTAAATGCACTAAAAAGGAAAAATAATTTTTAATAATTTAGGTTCATAATTATAAAAGCGTGGGTCGTGAACTTACTCTATGATAGTTTATTAGTAACGACCCACGCTTTTATAATTATGAACCTAAATTATTAAAAATTATTTTTTCCTTTTTAGTGCATTTAAATAAAAGCTTGTCTCTAAAAAGTTTTTTTTACTAATATTTATTTTGTTCATTTTAGTCTTTCAAAACTGCACCCCCTTTTGACACCCGTAGAGGTTGAATTTCTAAAAATTCTTTCTTAGTGGATGTTTACGTCAGAAAAGGAACCAACTGTCTAAATTTCAAGTTTCTAGCTTCAGCGATTTGGCCTGGGCGTTGATAAGTCAAAAAAACTCTACATCCCCGTTTGAACTCCTTAGGGGTTGAATTTATTTCTAAAAACGATTTATTCATGTATTGTCATCGGGAATACATATGTGTACAAAATTTCAAATCGATCGGATACGTGGAAGTCGTTCAGAATTGACTTGCAAGATTTGACCTAAACAAACACACAAACTAACATACATTGCAAGTTAAATAAAAGCTTGTAATAATAAAAAGAAAATTCTCGTAGGTATCTGTCCGTCGCACAAACACTTTTCAACGATGAACTATGGCGTCAAGAAATTTATTGTCTTTGACAAATCCGGATGAATGTGACTATTTTTATCCGACTGCAGCTAAACCAAAAAGAAAGGTTATGTTTTTCGTCGTAATGTATGTATGTGTGTATTTCCAATTCTATATTCGCTTCTAAAACAAAAACTGCTCGACCGATTTTGGCAAATGAGGTATCACTGGATTCGTCATAGCACTTCGAGTGTCACAGGGCAGATGACGTCACGAAACGCCATATTGTCAGAAGTTAGCAACGGCTTGATGGATTTTGATAAATGTGTTGATAGATTCGGCATAGACTCACGAGTGCCACTGGGAATATCACGACACGGAAAGTTAAATATGGCGGACGCTAGATGCCATATTTCAGAACGCAAAAAAAAAAAGTCAGCAACGGCTCGATGGATTTTGATAGGTGTCGATAGATTCGTCATAGTCTTAATCCTTAATAAATTTTGGTAATGTACGACTACCATTTTTTTGTTCAGTGGACAGGTTCCTTTATCTATATTCGGTTCAGTGTATTAGCTTTAATAGCAGTAATGATATTTATGTAAAACGATACCAATGTTAAAACTTTAAAGATACTGAAAAGTTCACAGCAATTTTTAAAACGAGCACATTTTTAATTTTATTATTTTATGTCCTTTAAAATATAATGGCATTACAAAAAGTTACGTATTTTTACATCCTCAAAAGTTTTAGAAGAAAAATAATATAAATTTTTGCGCTTCTCTAAACATTTTCTCTTTAAGTTAAGAATATTATTAATTATACTTACGAAATACGTCCAAGGTTACTCACCTGCAATAAAACAAAAAAAAATTAATGTAATTAGTTTTATGTCTGTATTGAAATTTAATAAATAAAAACGTTGACTTGAATTTTTTATTATTTAGGTATTGTCTGTCTGTCTTATTAGTCGTTTTTGTTTATTAAAAAAATATTAGTTTTATAAAAATGTATACTAAATTACACTCAACATTTTTTTTTATCACTTCGACAAGTTTCGGGATACTTCGGGACAGCTCACGCATGCGCATTCAAGATCCTTGTGATTATCAGAAGCTGCGATAAAAACCATAATTTTAATTTATTATTTTTGTCACGTCGTATATACGGGCCGGAAAATACCTATATATCAGTCAGGGTCGAAATTAGATTTCCTAATAGGGCTCTGATGATATACCCCGATGAGGATCGGAACAGGCTATCCGATCAGGGCCGCAATTAGATTCTCTAATAGGACCCTGATGATATATCCCGATCAGAACCGGAACAGGTAGCCCGATCAGGACCGGAACAGGTAGCCCGATCAGGATCGGAACAGGTAGCTCGATCAAGACCGGAACAGGTAGTCTGATCAGGACTGGAATTGCAAAAGCGAAACATTGCGAATCCGGCCCTGATATGGTTACCTGATCCGGGCCATTATTAAAATCGAGTAAACCGGATCCGGGCCCCATTCTAGCCTTACCCAATTTCTAGTCGGGGTGTTACAAAGAAAACATGTTGATTAATATTTTTTTTAAATATTTTTTACCAAATGTCATAGAAAATTTCAGTGGGCATACCTATTATATAATTTGATATAAACTGGATCGTAGCTAATACTGCATGCGCTAAACGCCGACTGGTAGGGACTAGGGAAGTCCCAGACGCGTCCCATTACAGTACAGGCATTGTTCCGTGCTCGCACATGAGGTCCCACAGGAGGAATTAATGTGAACTTGTTCCCGAAACTAGTACTGGACGATTCATTTGACTTACACGCTGGATGATACCACGAGCTCTAGCTGCGTACTAATTAAACTATAGTCTATTCATTAACCAGATAAAGTCATTTGAAAAAATAGGTAAAAAAACTTTTAAGTTAAACGGTTTTATTTTAAATTATCAGCTGAACCAAAAACTAGAAAATAATTAGAACACAATCCAAGGGGCACTTTGTGTCGCTGCGTCAGCGGAATAATTTGTAATCTGGAATTTTAACAGACTAAAATAAAAACGACGCTAATGACCTGAGATGTCGACGCGTCTATAATCTACAATAAAATAAAAACGTGGGGCGCATTTGAAATATTTCTGTTGGTGGGCTTGGAAACACATTTTTCCAGACAAGCCGTTCTTATTTAATAATTATACAGTCGTTATACAGATTTTTATGCGCCCCAAGTTTTTATTTTAGTCTCTTAAAAGTCCCAGATTATTACTTATTCCGCTGACGCAGCGACGCAAAGTGTCATGGCAGCCTTGCTGTCAGATAGATTATTCACTACTTACTTAATTGTTATGTGGATATAAGGGAATAAAAAATCGTTTGATTTTATTTATCTAATAAAAAAAAAGTCCAAGGGCGGCAAAACTATTATATAGAAGAAAATATTAATAAACATACATGACTTCTTTTCCAAATATTTTAATAAATAAAATATTTTCTTCCAAAAACAGAATAATCCAGCTGTGAATAAAAAGAAAATCATAAAAATGTCAAAACATGGATAACGTGACGGGATTTTCAAGATCTGAACACTTCACAAAATATCTGTGGCCAAAAAACAAAACCGCTGATGTCGATTATTGCTTAATTTGTCTGCAATCTTCGGAAAGATTGTTATTTTCGATCCTAAGAGTGGAGAAAATCCTGTCAGTGAAATAGTAGATTGCGTAGGTATATCTAGATGCGTAATGAGGTATATTACTGACGAGTAGTGACAGTATGTTAAAACGAGCGCTAGTATTTTAACAATCACCCGAGTCATAATATCATTACGCACGAGATATATAATATTATATGGTATTTTTGCTATACCCACTATAAAATAGCTACTTTTCGCTTCACTTTCAGTATATTTTCAAAAAATGTTGACAGTTAATTTTATTTCGCCAACTTCACTCTATAGTAGGCCGTGAGTAGCTGTCAATAGGTAATAGCGGGCGGATCAGAGCGAATAAACATTGATCACTATGGTAATTATTGTTTACTTTCCACACTAGAACACTTTCAACACACCTGTCTGTTAAGTAACCCGTTACATGCATACGTATATATGCAAGTAAAGTAGGCATATGCATACAACGCAAATACGCTGCTAACTTAGCTATCGATGCAACTGTGTAGCTTGCCGTTTTTATGAAGTATGTCAGCCGGGCACAGTTGTAAGAGAGTGATCAGTCAGTACCCAGACGTGTATTAACAGCATGCTGCTAATACGTGTTCGTGTTTGAGCCGAGTAACCCCGATTAAGCGATTCTTACTATCGGGTTGCGAACGCGAACGGTTCACTTTATTTCACTACCCAGGCAAAGAGTGCCTAACGCGCCTTAAGGTACGTGCAGTATGGAGCTGGGATTCTAGATGGTAACGTAGATCATAGCAGGGCTTGATTAAATTAATGCATTGTTATATGCGAGCGTACACAACGAAGCAGTGAGTGTAGCAGGTATAAGCGCTGTTACAAGAGCTGCTAGATTCAAGAATATATCTCACCATTCTTTCAACGCGCTGACTACTACAATCAACGTGTGACAACTGTCAAATGGCCGTTACAAGTTTCACAAATCACAATGGATGTGACTAGTTTAATAAGTGAAATTTTGCCAGTTTTTATTTAATTTGTTTTGAGTTTTTTCTAAGACGTATTTAAAAGTGTTAGGTTCCATACGTAAATATTCAAAAAACCGGTTTGGGTAAAATTTTAATTCTTGGTATAAATGATAAAATTCGCCGTGTTTAAATCGTTTTCTATTAATAGGGTGAACATGATAGCTCCTACCCAAATTTGTATTTAAAATATATCACTTTGTAGCAGAAGAACACAAATATTCGTCTTCGCTATCTGACATGTCAAACGCGACTTAAGCTTGTATCAATGCTAGTATCAAAGCTTCGTTGTGCAAACCTATAAGCGCTTATAATTTCAGCCACCATCTACCATACATGCTACCATCTAGAATCCCAGCTGCGTACTGCACGTACCTTTAGGAAGTTTTCACTTCAAAAAGTCGACATAATAAGTTTTGCTTCTTATCTAATAGATGTGATCAGGCTGAAGTTGAGTAAGGGATAATTCTGTATAGAATTTAAACATATCTACTATTTCTGAGACCTGTTTAGACGGAAGACGGGGAAAAAGAGATGACAAAGTCGTTGACAGGAATAAAAGAAGTATAAAATTGAAAAATAATGCATGAGAACAGCACATCGTCTTGAACCAGTGACGTACGTACCGGGATAATCCCCTTTAATACAGTTGACTGAGCCCCTGGCATATTATAGACTGCACGCCAGTAAATCTCAACAATTTATATTGTTACAAAACTGTTTTCTGAGTTGGCGGAATAAATATTTATTTACAATAATTAAAAACACAACAATAATAAATACAACAACCAAAAGTCAGTTCTAACAATCAACACAAGTAATTAACACTTAACTATATATACAATTGACTACACTAATATTTATTTTATCAGGTGAATTTATATCACGGAACTATTTATATCACTGTATTTATATCAGATTTATTTCTAACGTTTATTTATGTCGGTCATTTACTCAGTTACTTCAGTACTAATTATTTATATCCACTCCACTATTTATATCACTGTACTGACTGATTCGACCGTTGATTGACTAATATTTATATCACCGATCCGCTTGGTTGCCCGACTCACCATTGACTGCCTGACTTCCTCGCACTCGCTTGCTTATATAAGCCGCTTGGCTTAGGCACAGCGCGTTCTCTAGAATGTTCGTGCAGTTACTCGTTGTTCAGCAAGCAGGCACCGCTTCTCAGAATTCCTGCCTGACGTTTATATACAGGGTGATCCGTAACAATATTATAGACCCTGTACCCGCGGAGCTACTCAAAAGAAACTTTGATTGAAATTACTAACCAGTTACTAATTCATTAGTAATGATACTCCGCACACGATGCCTACTTAGAAGAGAACGAAATCGGTAATTAATTAATTGTAGATTATAGACACGTCGACAACTCAGGTCATTAGCGTCTTCAACACAACAAATAATCAATTTGTGTATTAGAATCCGCCAGCCGGCATACACAAACCGACTGGTACGAGCTCGGGTCCCTGGAAGCGCTAATTCTCAAATTGGAATGCAATTTGCGATAGCAACCACATTCCAATGTCCCCCCTGGGAGGATGAAATCGGTAGTTTCTTCTGTGTGGTCATGGAAGGTTATTATTGGATAAGCAACAAATTATAAAATTGATACCAGCCATATCGAAAAAATCATTTTACCAACCATAGTGACAGTCAGGAATCTAACCTGAAACTTTCCACTTTCGCGGTGGAATGAGCTTACAGTACTCAACCGTGACATGATTACTAAATTAACATTCTCCTGGTACATATTATCCGTATACATCTATTAATTTATGGAAGGTTATCATCGCAATCATTGTGGGCTACCAATGATAATTATTATGAATACAGTTATTTGCGTTTAACAGTATTCACGTCTTCTGTCTGTACCCGCGATACAGACATAGTCATTTTTTTCGTTTTATCGCTTCATACGAACTTATCCTTACTATGGAAGTTCCACTTCATGAATTATACCTATACACATAAGTATTTATTACAAGCTTTTATTTAACTTCCAATGTATGTTAGTTTGTTTGTGTGTTTGTTTAGGTGAAATCTTGCAAGTTAATTTTGAACGACTTCCACATATCCGATCGATTTGAAATTTTGTACACATATGTATTCCCGATGACAATACATGAATAAATCGTTTTTAGAAATAAATTCAACCCCTTAGGGGTTAAAACGGGGATGTAGGGTTTTTTTGACTAATCAACGCCCAGACCAAATCGTTGAAGCTAGAAACTTGAAATTTGGACAGTTCCTTTTCTGACGTAAGCATCCACTAAGAAAGGATTTTTCGAAATTCAACCCCTACGGCTGTCAAAGGGGGGTAAAATTTTAAAAGACTAAAATGAACTAAATAAATATTAGTAAAAAAACTTTTTAGAGACAAGCTTTTATTTAAATGCACTAAAAAGGAAAAAATAATTTTTAATAATTTAGGCTCATAATTATAAAAGCGTGGGTCGTGACTAATAAACTATCATAGAGTTCACGATCCACGCTTTTATAATCATAATGAACCTAAATTATTAAAAATTATTTTTTCCTTTTTAGTGCATTTAAATAAAAGCTTCTCTGTAAAAAGTTTTTTTTACTCTTATTTATTTTTCCTTTGTTTTTACAGCCAATATATAAATTTATGTACCTAATGAAAATATAAAACCACGTCATTGACTTGAACATCCGCGCACGCAACAAACAATATCCTGTCGACATTACATATCTTTCCAACAGATGTCTTCGTACGATGCACGTTATTCTATAGACAACAAAAACACAGGAAAATACGTTAACAACTTATTTTCCAGAACAATGATTTGAACGTACCAACGCCATATTGTCTTCTTGGTTTATACTTTATAGGTTATGTTATACATCTCTACTTATGTCACATGTGTTACTTTGAATGAATACATAATTTTATATATATATTTCATTTATACGTGTTAGAATTGATCAAAATAAACTCAGCTAGCGCGAATCCGGAAGTTTCGGGTTTGTGTTCCGACGGTGACAGGTTATATAAATAAAAATTATAATTTAAAAAAACTAAAAAACACGCTTTAATGAACTAAAAAGTAAAAAATAATTAATTTTATTGTAAAAAAGCGTGGGGTGGTATGAAAATATGATACAAAGTACCCCACGCTTTTTTACAATAAAATTAATTATTTTTTACTTTTTAGTTCATTAAAGCGTGTTTTTTAGTTTTTTTAAATTATAATTTATTTGCTTTTTTTTAGTCCTGGAGATCCTGGTCAGGATAATGGGACAAACTTATTGAATTATTGCATTGTCGTCGGTCCTTGATAAGTGTGCAAAGTTTAAACTAAATCTGACCGTTCAAAGTTGGTCAAAATCAAGTTCAAAGAAGTCGGTTACAAACTGACAAACAAGCAAGCAAGCAAGCAAACATACAGGTGAAGCTAATAAAAGCGTGTTAAAAATTTTCTGATATTGCATTGTAAAGTGACGTCATTGGGTCTATAGTTGCGTAATGAGGTATATTACTGAAGAGTTGTGACAGCATATTAAAACGAGTGATAACACACGAAACATAATATCATTACGTACGACGTATATTATATGGTATTTTTTGCTCAGCATTTAAAATATATTTCTTTAAGGCCCGTATTCACCGGGCCTAATTAATTATTTATTCCGTTGATTTATTCCTCTGGTAACTATTACTCGGAATAAATAGCAATAATTCAATTCACCAAACGTATTTAAGTTTACTGCAGATATAAACCGTAAGAATAACTATTCTGTCCAATTTCAAGGGTATAAATATTCGCCTAGTAAATTAGGATGGGCACGAAATGGACAGATTACTTTATGACCTGGCGACCTTTTCAGGTAAATATTAATTCCATATCTTTCAGCTAAACGCTTTTGTAGTAAAATAAAATAAATTTTTTTTTCGTTGGAGAGCAGCCAATTATATAATTGTTTCGAAACATATTGGAAAAAATCATTTTACCAACCAGTGGTCACAGTCAGTATTGACCACTGGTTGGTAAAATGATTTTTTCCAATATGTTTCGAAACAATTATATAATTGGCTGCTCTCCAATGAAAAAAAAAATTTCAATTGCATTTCAGCCGTATAAAACTATTATTTATCTTATAAAATAAATTTACATTTTCGATTGATCCGCCATCGGTCGGATCTTTGGTAAACGTGCTTTAGAATCAAAATATTTGACAAAATGTCCATGATGTATGTTATAAAGTAAATTTGTACCTGAAGTTACTATTCTATCGAATGAATTGCTTGGTGAATTGAAAGTAAATTTTATTCCAAGGAATAAATTTATTCTAAGATTAATAACTTCTATCTTTAACAGTGTTTGGTGAATACGAGCCTAATTCATGTTTGCAATTAAGAAAAGAATATAAAACGAAATGTATATTATGCAGAGGATTGAGAAATAACATGTATAAGTATACTGTTCAAAATTATCAAATTTTGATACGCGGGATGACCCTATTATATAAAAGTAGTCGGTCACAAGTAATTGGTTGAAAATCGGTGCCTTAACCCTACTCAAAAAATTATATCTGACAACCCTTTAAAAGGGAACGTCGAACGAGTGAGATTGAAGCAAGATAAAGGTGACGTAATGAGAGAGAACGAGCAGAGAGGGAGAACGAAGACACTTCGACAGAGTTTAAATGTGATTAGCCTGTACTTAACCTCGACTAGTTAATGGATGCCGTGTTTGGTTTGCTGCGGCTGAGAGAATGTCAAATCCTATTCCAAGTGTAAACACTGGTGTCTAATAGCAAAACCGATAGTTCAGACTTAATACGGTATAATTTCAGTGTTGCCAACCTGTCGGGAATTTATAGCTTTGAGATGAATTGCTATCACAAAATATTCTATGAACATGATTCTTTACTTAGCATTATTGAGCTCGAGATTGAGCTTATAAACGTCTTTTTAACTTCCCATTGGAAGTTATTGTAATGGGTCCGAAAATCGAAATCAAATTGTATCACACATTTTTATGTTTCAAGGTCACTACACTATTTTTAGAAAGAAGTCTGTATGTGTGTGTACTAGTGATGTGCCGGATATCCGTATCCGATCCGTATCCGCGGATATCCGAGGGAAAAAAAAGATCCGTATCCGTATCCGTTAGTTTTTTGGCGGATCTTTTACGGATCTTTTACCTTATCAATTTTCAATATATAGGTGATTAGGTAATAATGAAAAACAGTTAAATTCCATTCAGATTATTTTTTATTTTTTAATATCGTGGTCAATAACTTTTTCCCATAACAGATAGTCTCTTTCCAAAGGTCGATGTGCAATATTTAGTATTTACCGCCGCGTACTCTAAGAAAGTTAAGATCCGTATCCGTATTCGCGGATCTTGAGACCAAATATCCGTATTCAGATCCGTATCCGCGGATATACATTTTTAACGATCCGGCACATCACTAGTGTGTACGTACGTATGTGTCCATTTATTTCTAAGACGAAATCTTCTACTCACTATTTTTACACTATTTTTAGAAAGATGTCTGTGTGTGTATGTGTGTGTGTGAGAGTGTGTACGTATGTGTCCATTTCTTTCTAAGACGAAATCTCGAGAATGAAAAATGATATCGACTACGTTAGGGTGCCAATCGACGCGTAATAACGTAAGTATGATCTGAAGGAAATTTTTTCAAAATCGGTTCAGCCGTTCTTTTTTCTTAACCAAATAGACTCCAAAAAAAGTAGATTTTACACAATATCTCGCGAATAAAAAATATATCGACTTCGTAAGGGTGTCAATCGAGGCGGGTTAACGTCATTTTGATCCGACATAAATTTTATAAAAATCGGTTCAGCCGTTTTTTTTTTAATTATTGTTAAAAATAATTATGTTTTAATGTTTAAAATGATTACTTTTCTGTGTAATATCTAATTGAATTATTATTATGAAATATTTATCAAACTGGGAAGTTCGTCGTGTGGACCTCAAGGGTCGCACTTTAGTCCTAATAAACGACCCACCTCACGGCTTGTTAGGGTTCTGTATCTCAGACTGAATAAAAACGGAACCCTATATAGCAGCGGTCCCCAACCCATGGGCCGCGGGCCACCTGTGGGCCGCGGGCAGCGTGGTACTGGGCAGTGAACGCTGGTCGAGAGTCTAAGCCAAGATAAATATTATTGGAGCTTCAGGGGTCGAGATGGGAACAATCGAGTGTGTGTGTTAATAGTTTTTACTTGTTTATTTAGTTAGTGGGCCTCAAATTTTTTTTACAAAATTGGCGCTCCTGCTGAAACTAACATAGTCGTGAAGGAGACTGAGAAGCGAACAAAATATCAAGACCTTCTTTTTGAGCTCAGGAAGCAGTACCCAGAGTATACTGTTAAATTAATTATCCTTATATAATTGGTGTTCTTGGAGGAGCCAAACCGTCACTGTTGGTTGATTTTGTCATTGTAATTAGTTAATTAATTATTGGGTCAATCTACAATAGCTCGTATATTCGAGGTTCTACTCTTGTTTAAAATTATTTAAATTTATAGTTTTCACTTATCACTGTATGTAGTAAATGTAAAACAAAATCTAAACAGTGATAAGTCATATGAAAAAAATAAAGCACCATTTAAACAACTTCGGTATGCGGACTCACTATTACCTGGAAATAATTACAGTGATCAGTTCAGGAATGTTTTGTAATGCCATAAATAAAGGTCTGTTTTGTACCGCAGGGATTTCAGTCAATATGCCAGGGAGCGTTATAAATCGACCGGTCAATACACATCGAAACCGATACGTGATTAGTGATTACTTTACGTTCGTATAAAAGTCACAAATACTAAAAATAAGTGCAGAGCCAATCAGCGTAATGTGTACCGTACGTGAACGTGACTATGTGTGTTTGTGTGTACGTGTGTGGCACGAATCCTGGTGTTATTTCTGAGTTTTGAATCGTAGAGACTTCTAGATAGTAATGGGCGATTACGTAAAAATGTATAAATGTTTATGTAAAATTTTAAGATGTGACAATAAAATCTTATCTTATCTTAAAAAAAAAAAAAATAATGTGTGGGATTTTTTCAAATTTTTTCCCGCAAAAATCATAAACTATATGTTATTTTGTACACTGAAAGATCAAATTCATTCAAGCAGTGGTGCTTATGGAACACTGAGCATAAAAATGTATAAATGTTTATGTAAAATTTTAAGATGTGACAATAAAATCTTATCTTATCTTATCTAATGGGCGATTACGAGATGTTTTTACAATCGAAACAATCGCAATCGTTCATAATAACAATCGAGTCGACAATCTACTCGGAGTTTGATTTTACAATCGAAATGTTCGATTGTTCAAGTCGATTATTTGCCACATAGGTTATAGCAATAGCAGCGAATAAGAATACATATAATCGCGATTCAAGGTTATATGCTAGTCGACTGACGTTCACGCGACTCGTTGATTGTTCACTGTTTAGTCGGTACTCACTACTATGTGATCTCCTCACCATTGAATTCGTATTACGCGATTACTGCACTATCGACTCGACTACAGTTATTGAGTGATGAACGATTGTATGTACTATGTGGCTCACGACAGTGTACGATTCAGTACTGTATGCGTTTCGGTCTCGGTGAACCTTGAAACAACAACAATCGAGTCCAAGTGACAACCATCGAGAGTCATCGAGATGTTTGAACAATCGAGACAATCGACTAAAACATCTCGTATCGCGCATCACAAGTTTGTTGTTTCACAACTATGTTGGCAAATAATTCGTCAAATGCCAAACATTTGGTGTATATGTCACAATGCCACATGTGTAACGCCGCCTTAATACACATAGGGTAAATGCGGGAGAGATGCCGCGGTAGGAGTGACACCGCATGACTATTAACTTACCTATTTACCATTAATGGACGTATGTTCGTTCATCTTATCTTGTCAAGATAATATGAACGAACATACGTGCTTGTAGCACCATCCATTAATGGTAAATAGTTAAGTTAATATCCATGCGGCGTCTCTCCTACCGCGGCATCTCTTTACTCTCGGCAAGATAAAATGAACGAACATACGTACTTGTAGCACCATCCATTAATGGTAAATAGTTAAGTTAATAGCCATGCGGCATCTCTCCTACCGCGGCATCCCTCCCGCATTTACCCTATATTCGCATATGTAACTTTATTGTTAGCATTTTTTACGGTTTTTTCATATGTTTGTGCAACGACATAACGCACAATATCCGGTACATAAATGATTTTATTAGTTTATACGTTTTATTATTGACAGTTCAGAAACATTAATCGTATGTTTCAAATCACGATAAAAAATATGTGCAGTTGACAGTTAATTTGAAAAGCGAATTTCAATAAATCCGATACTTCATTATTTATGTGATTTTGGATATAGACGTTTATTTACGATATTCGAGGGATGAGAGAAAATGGCGATCCGTCAAAATCCGTTGATTATAAATTTATTCAATCCGCGGATCTGTGATGTACAGTCGCGGACTTAAAAAAGTTTACACCTGTATCATCTAGTTACCGGTTTTTTTAATTTTTGCATATTGTAATTTAGCTTTTGATAGTAATTTATCAATTACTAAGGTTACATCCAAAAAATTCAATAAAAAAATATTATCAAAACACCTCAATTGTTTATTATACAATCCAAATTACTCAATATTATTCAATTAAAAGATAAAAAGATTTGATAATATTTGATACTAGCAAATTCCTTCCTCCAATCTGGCAATAATTCTTCTTTTTGATTCATCGTTTTAATAATTTCGAGGCATTTAAACGACAGTTATTTCTTTTAATTTTTGACATTTACATTTACCTATTAAAAACTGAATTTGTTGCTAAGCTACTGACTTTTTGTGAACTTACACTAAAAAAACTCAAGTGTAAACTTTATTAAGTCCGCGACTATACATACAAATTGTGCAGAGACGACCTATTCACGGATTATTTGAGTCATATACATTCCTTCGTGTAGTCATCGTAATAAAAAATATAGTAATGAAGTAACGACAATACGGTACCTAATTTAAATAAAGGCCATTGAACCGGCGTATCGACAATAGGGAAACATTGTTTAAATTTGTAAATAAAATAGGACAAGGTCATCAGCCGAATAAAATCAGATGTTGGCTTAGTAACAAAACATAGATATGTCAACGGCAGGAGAGAAGTGTAGATAAAGATGTTGAGGGGGGGACAAACGGTAGCTCCTGACGGACGAAAATCGCTTGACTCGACATCAACAATAGACAGACACCGTGAGATTATACAAGACCGATAGGTAATTTTCGATATGTAAATAATTTCAGACAAGTCAATTGACAATCATGACAAGTAACTCAGTCTGTTGTATTGTACGGCCATCAGCACACAATAGGGTTGAAATATTAAATGTTTGAACGTAGGTAAATAACAGTCACAATGAACGGGCTGATATAGGGTTGGAAAGTAGCGCTACGTCGCTTCGACGCGACGTACACTAGCTGACTCGACGTCACGTGATTTGGCTAGTCAAATTGCCGGGAAAACCGACCCTATAAAAAGGGCAAACACGCTCATTTTTAGTCATTAGATCCTGGAAAATTAAAATATAAACAACTCTAAATACAGAGTACCGGACTAATCCCCGTACGGCGATTCAGCTTATAAAGTATGTGGTATTTTTAAATTAAGATAATAATTTTATCAGTCAATAAAATTATCTCCAATAATGGAATGCAATGAAATTGATTTAGGCATCACGAAATGTAAATGAATCTATGTTGATTTAGCAACGATAATAATGGCATTATAATAATAATAAATCAAAATAAAAGCCAAAGCGCTTAAAAGTATGATAATACAGATTAAATAAAGGTACGCTAAATATTGATTGAATAAATAAATAAATAATATTAATATGATAATTTCAATAAGTTTGAATTAGAAAATCTAATTCAAATCAGCGGTTTTAAACTAGCTAGAGATAAAATGTTGATTATAGGTTAAACGTTTATTAGAAACTTAAATTCAAAACTTATCGAACCGGGTAGTTTTTTATACTATAGTTATTTAGTTCATGAACCTTTTCCATTCAGGTATAAATTGACAATTATACGATAACTGTAAAATTCGTTTTGATACTGAATAAATTATATTAGAAGTTGTTTGAATTGACTTACTTGTTTTGATGAGTAGCTTTACTTATTTCAGCCGCACAAACTCACACCTTACATTACGCCAACACATACTACACTTTCCCACATCCGAATTGCTGGGCGGTTCGCCAATACTGAGCAACCATTTTGGTGTGGCAGTCCAGTAATCCGGCACACATCTAGTACACTTCACACGATTGTAATCCATCTGGATCATAGTTCCGGCCTTGTGTCTGGTGGGTTACACTCATACACAACCAATTAGGGGTAGTAAATGGGATCTTGACCCTTGGCTCTGAGCAATCAAGCGAAGGTACAGATTCCGTTTGCTATCTAACACGACACCATTCACCACAACGACACTGTACCCCCCACAATTAGCGAAGTGAGTAAAAGTAAGAATAAGTGAGTAAAAGTAGCAATAAGTGGACACTTAATTGTCCTGGCATCCCGAAATCAATCAATTAGAGGTGTGGTGAAAGCCCATGTCCGGTCGAACACGACCGTAATTTCACTGCAGTGGCGTGCTGCCGGGCCCAAGGGGTAAGTTGATAAGACGCCAACACGGTTGTTCAAATCACCGTCAGGCGTTCCGGCAGGTAACAGCTGAGGGGACAAGCTGAACGCGATCACAAAATACATCATTCTCTCTTGAGTTAGTTTTCAGCTTTCATTTCTGCTTTCAGCTGTCACAAGTCCCCCACTCTTGAGCACCACGATCCATCCTCTCAACATATAATAGCTGTCTCATGTCTTTATTTATTTTATTTATTGTAGATTATAGACGCGTCGACAACTTAGATCATTAGCGTCTTAAATTACATTAAATAACACCTAACTTAAAACTAAATAACTTCACAAAACATCCATGAGCGCAGGTGGGATTCGAACCCACGACAGTCTAGTCTAGAGGCTGATACCAAGTACGCTATCTACTAGGCTACACTGCCCTCCCTGTCTCATGTCTGTTTGTTGGTATGTTCTGAACTGGTTCTGAATTCGCAAAGCGTCTGTTGGCAATAAAGAATTCTTCGGACACAGCTGCGTGTTTGTTAATCAAATTTTAGGACTCTTCGAACCTGGTTTCAGTAGGGTCGTTCCGCATTTTTTTTTATTGGATTCTACGTTAGAACGAAATGTTATAATTACCACAAAATTATGGTAATTATAACATTTCGTATCTTTACACCAAAGGTACCACCACTTTTTATTGTCTACGTTACAAATATATAATATAACAATTTTTTTGGGAATCAGTTGGAAGCTTTTTCTACAAGAAAAAAAATCGCAAAAGTGTGTAATGTAATTTTAAACATAAAGTTATACCGCTACGGAAATTACGTCAATCACAGTCAGCCTTCTCTGATTGGTTGGCTGTAGTTGAATGTATATTCTCACGCCCACTGATCCATAGATAAAGAGGGATAGTACATTGATCTATCATAAATTGTAAACAAACCATATAGGTATTTAATATACACCTCTCTTTCCATAGACATATCTCTCTTTATCTATGCGCGGAAGTGTGTCTGGCTCAAGGTTAGTACTCTGGTCTGGCTTTGACGTCAGCATATGGCGGCTAAGCTCATCAGTTTGAAATGAACACATTTTTTTAATTCTTGTTTGCAATTAAGAAGGATATAACAATGAAAAAATTTGTTTACATTATTTGTTTATGTAGAGGAATAACATACACTGTTCAAAATTATCAAATTTTGATAAACGGGACGACCCTATATTCTAGTCTTCTAGTAGTTCTAGGAGCCTAATTCGTATAGTGCCCATTATTCCCATGATTCCTATAATTTGAGCTATTTTTAGGTTTTTCATATTTTCAAAAATATTCAACAAACACACCACTTTAAACCGTTTGAAATTATCAAATCATCGTATTTTTCATTTTCTTATTTGAATTTTTATTCGTTTTTTTTAAATATAAGTATATCCGTTTGAAGCCACATACATAATTATATATTCTTCTGTGACTTTGATTACATAACCTACCTACTTAACTTTTCTCATTTATTTCTTTTTACTTTAAAGCAATCTTTCCATTAACATTAATATATTTTTTCGATTTCCATTTATTTATTTATGTTTTTATTTATTCCTTCAAGAATGGTACATATTTATCAAAAAAAAAAAAACCAATACAAAATGTTTGGAATTTTCCCACCCAACTTGGCAAGCCAGTGCTAGGGTGGGAGCACAAAAATTATTTTTCTATAAACTTTTTGTTTATTTTACTTGTTTTATTTTTGTAATAAACAAATTCAGGAAATAAATTCACACTGTTAGCATGTAAATTTTTTTCTTAGAGCGAAACTACATGGGCGGATTTTCTGCGGCGGAATGCACATCCAAATCGAAATCGTGTCTATACAAACGAGAGAAACTAGACGAACGGAATATACGTCGCGTTTTTTTAAATTCCGTCGGCGTGATCGAGTTAAACGCTTCTGATTGCGTTGAAATCGTCACCGCCACAACACACTTGAAACCAAAAACATTGTTTAGTGTGGGGCAAACTAGACGAGGCGACGGATCATCGACGGATGTAAAGTCTGGGTAAAAAATGTGTGTGGAAATATCCTGTTGATAGTCTGTTTCTTAAAATTGAATGAACCCACCTTCTGTTCTTTAAAAGGGCAAACTAGACGAGGCGACGGATCACCGACGGATGTAAAGTCTGGGTAAAAATGTGTGTGGAAATATCCTGTTGATAGTCTGTCTCTTAAAATTGGATGAACCCACCTTCTGTTCTTTAAAAGAGCAAACTAGACGAGGCGACGGATCACCGACGGATGTAACGTCTGGGTATAAAATGTGTGTGGAAATATCCTGTTGGTAGTCTTGTCTCTTAAAATTGGGTGAACCCACCTTCTGTTCTTTAAAAGAGCAAACTAGACGAGGCGACGGATCACCGACGGATGTAACGTCTGGGTAAAAAATGTGTGTGGAAATATCTTGTTGATAGTCTGTCTCTTAAAATTGGATGAACCCACCTTCTGTTCTTTAAAAATAAATTTGCACATACAAGAGTAGCGCAACCCAACACAGTGGAGTCCATTTTGTAACTAGCAAAAAAAGTCAAGAGGTGTCATGGGACACCCGACAGAAGCTATGCTTTTTACGCATTGTATATAAAACCGAATTTATCAAAGCTATAGACAATACAATTGAAAAGTTATTATTTGGCCGCCATTTTGAAATCTGATGCAATTTTATTTTTTTGTGTCCTATAAAACTCTTAAATATCAATTTTCAAAAAGATCGGATAACTTTTACAAAAGTACATATGGTCGCCATTTTGAAATCAGACGCCATTTTATTTTTTTGTGTCCTATAAAACTCTTAAATATCAATTTTCAAAAAGATCGGATAACTTTTACAAAAGTACATATGGTCGCCATTTTGAAATCTGACGCCATTTTATTTTTTTGTGTCCTATAAAACTCTTAAATATCAATTTTCAAAAAAATCGGATAATTTTTACAAAAGTACATATGGCCGCCATTTTGAAATCTGACGCCATTTTATTATTTTGTTTTCCTCCTGCCAGATGACGTCTAACACGCCTATACAAGCATAGCTTCAAAAAGTTGTATTGTAAAATTAAGCGGAAATCTCGTTGCGAGAAACACGCCGCGGAAAACCCGTCCGTGTAACTTCGTTCTTATTCGAGTAAAATTTTCTACCACCAGATGTCATATGCACATTTGACAGATCCCAATAGTGTATTATAATGTAGTATAGCTACTGCAGCGATGCTTTCAGAAACCGGTCATTAACAAATCTCCTTGTTTTACTAAGTTTGGTGGTTAAAGTTATGTTCAAACAAGCTTCAAAGTTCCGTTGTTTCATCAATCAAAATGGATGCGTCGTGGACGTCGGTCAGTAAGTACTTTAGTATTATTAGTAACGGGTCAATACACAAACAATACACTCATAAATAAAACAAGTGACGTAATACATTTGCTAATGCGATGTTCAGCTCTTTAAAACCTCAAGGGAAAAATACCATTTCGATAATTGGTCTCTATCGGACAGTTAAAGTATGATTCACATATTATACTCGATCTGCATAGGCCCGCACCGGCACGTAACGGACCGACAAGTTGTAATTCACATTTAACCGATTAAAGACAGACAGTACTGCAGCCAACTGCAGCAACCGGCTGCGCGGATATAGTCTTACTTTTGAAAATTTTCGGTCACCTAACATTGGAAAATTTGGCCGCGATCGCAATTAGACAGGCCGTCGGCAGACGTTTGTCATTCACAATACACTGGCCCCGACCGTAAATATATGTACAGGCACCTACCGTCACACCAGGAAAACATCCTTTAAAAGAATGCCGGCGGGCGCTGTACTGTTCCGTACTGTGTCTGTACAGTCTGTATAGGTGGGGATCGCGCCATATACAATAGACCGAGAGCTAGTGACAATTTTTTGGTGTTATTTATTCAAGGCCTTATTTTTGTAAAGATGTTGACGGGGGCATATTAAAGTGCCCTGAGTAAGAGATTATGCTAGATATCGGTATGGGAGGGATGCAGACCATCCCCAACATGTAACAAAAAAATGGTCACAATTATTATTGCTTCAAGGCTGAAATTGTTTGTATAGCTTGTAGGTGACCCAATAATGTCATTATAATATTTGGAAATCGATTGATCAGTATTAAAGGGATGGCAGATTACCCTAAACGTGTCATGTACCCGACGAAATTTATATTATTAGTTCAAGGTTCAAATTTTAATATGTTGTTAAGGCGACTGTTTTAAACATATATTTAAATTTGCAGAACAAAATGTCGGTTTTAACCCCCTTGCAGAACAATATAAACACCTAGGCGAGCAAGTTTCCCTCTAAGAAAGGGGCTTAATACCGACATTTTGTTCTGCAAATTGAAATATATGTTTAAAACAGTCGCCGTAACAACATATTAAAATTTGAACCTTGAATTAATAATATAAATTTCGTCGGGTACATGACACGTTTAGGGTGATCTGCCACCCCTTTAATACTGACCAATCGATCTGCAAATATTATAATGGCATTATTGAGTCACAGACAAGCTACACAAAGAATTTCAGTCTTGAAGCAATAATAATTGTGACCATTTTTTTTGTTACATGTTGGAGGCGGTCTGCATCCCTCACATACCGCTATCTTGTAAAATCCCTTACTCAGGACACTTTAATATGCCTCCCTCAACATTTTGACAAAAATAAGTACTTGAATAAATAACACCAAAAAATTGTCACTAGCTCTCGATCTACAATACATCGCTCAATGTTTTGTCGGTCCGTTACGTATCGGTGCGGGCCTGTGCAGGTCGGGTACTTATATGTGAATCATACTTAATGCGGCAACGGTAACTCATGTGCTCTTCAATATTACGGACAGATTTTACGGAAAAAAAAGATTGAAGGATTGGGAAATGTTTTTACCGGTCACACACTTTGATTTACGTTGAGTTAGTTTCAATAAAAAATTGTATGAAATAAATACAGAATGTTTTACGATTTCGATATCTTATTCCAAAGATGTTTTTTAATAAAAAACCGGCCAAGTGGGAGTCAGACTCGCGCGCCGAGGGTTTATTTATTTATTTAAGCTTTTTTTTTCTTATATTTTATTTTGTTCTTTTAGGCCCGTATTCACCGAGCCTAGTTAGTTATTTATTCCGTTGATTTATTCCGCTGGTAACTATCACACGGAATAAATAGTGATAATTCAAATTACCAAACATAGTTAAGTTTACTGCAGGTATAAATCGTAAGAATAGTTATCCTGTCCAATTTCAAGGGTATAAATATTTATCCGCCTAGTTAAATAGGGTGTGCACGAAATGCATAAATTACTTTATGGCCTGGCGACCTTTTCAGGTAAATATTAATTCCATATCTTTCAGGTAAAGGCTTTTGTAGTAAAATAAAATAAATTTACATTTTCGATCGATGCGCCATCGGGGTCGGATCTTTGATAAACGTGCTTTAGAATCAAAATATTTGACAAAATGTCTAAGGTGTATGGTATAAAGTAAATTTGTACCTGAAGTTACTATTCTATCGAATGAATTGCTTGGTGAATTGAAAGTAAATTTTATTCCAAGGAATAAATTTATTCTAAGATTAGTATAACTTCTATCTTTAATAGTGTTTGGTGAATACGAGGCTTAGTGTTTCAAAATTTTTCCGTATCAAATTTAAATAAATTAACTTTTAAAGTTTAAAATTATAATAACAATATTTGATAAATAAAAAAAAATATTGCGATCCGAAATCCGGGATCGAACCAGGATCTTCAGTCGAACGCGCTACCAACTGAGTTAGTCGAACAATGACGTTAGACGCTCTATTTAGTACAGAAGTACGACTGGAGTCTAAGTTATAGTAAAATACAAAAAAATTATTTATTGAAATTAATTGATTAACGATTTAATTCTATTTATTATTTGCCATGATTCATGCCACAACAACATAATATCTGTAAAAATTTCAACTAACTACCTCTTACCGTTTGTGAGACAGAGACAGGCGAACAAACTGCGTAAGCTCAGTAATAGGGTTCCGTTCAGAGGTACGGAACCCTAAAAAATATTATAAAATAAAAAATTTGTCAAAATAAATATAATATATTATTTTCTATTCTAGTATCTCTTGACGAAACTGCCTCGTCTTCAACCAATCTGTGATCAGGACCGGCGTTAGGATTTTCAGGCCCCGGGTATAAGCGTTCTCAGGCCCCTGTGTCCTCAAAAAAAATTTTTTTTCTAAAATTTGTTTTTTTTGGAAACAAAATTTTAATGCCAAAAATCAAATAACGCCTTTTTTGTTAGGAAAATGTTTTAATGCTCGCAGTTTTAAACACGGTAGTCACATAATAGGAAATCCCCGGGCCGGCGGGCCCCCTTCAGGGACCCGCGCCCGGGGTACTTTTGCCCCGCTTAACCCCCCCTAACGCCGGCCCTGCCTGTGATACACTAAATTTCAAATTGTAAGATGGCCAAAATTTTTGTTTTGTTATAAGTTTTGTTCCGCAAAACTAGAGTGCCCTGGCGGCTATAACATGAACTACAGATTTAAGATTCGATCCTTTCTTGCAGATGTTAAGCCAACTATAATACCCACATTGCACGATATGGACATGGAAATTCAATCTGATGTGAAGTAAAGTGGGTTGTTATTTCCAGCAATTTAACATTATCATGTGATAAATGTTGTGGCTTGCCTCGGGGAGGAGTTGTTAATGCCTCCAGTGCAAAATGCTCGCTGATCGCTCCCGCGTCTATTTTCATCTTCCCTGTTTCTATATGTTTTATAGTTAGGTTCTATTTGTGTTGGCAGTGACCAAAGTTACACTTTTCTACTTAAGATTTATTTTATTTATTGTAGATTATAGACGCGTCGACATCTCAGGTCATTAGCGTCTTTCAATTACACTAAATAAAAAAACTCGGGTCGCAGTGCCAATTGCCAAACCCTGCTGACAATATAGTGTATTTGCTAATACAGGCATTGTGGCATTATGTGAACTTAAGTTTGTTTTTTGACAAAATAAAAATTTAACCCCTTAATACATCCCTTAAAATAATTAATTTTTTCTAAATTTCGATATTAGACATGGATTTTATCAGTACAGCATCTGCACCAAATTAAATACACCCTTCCATAAGTAAATCTATATCAACAAACTAGTGTTTTCATAAAATTTGAAAGTCCGGTCCTGTCGGGCCGATTTTATTAAAATTTTAGCAGCACATTTTAATCTTTACTAAAGAGTTAAATTTCAATTTTGAAACGATTTTGACAATTTTTTTGGTATTTTTGGGCCCAAAAACTTTTTGGAACCCCTAAATACAACCCTGAAAATGGTCCGATCCGGCCCATTTTAAATAGGTTTCTTGCGGTGATGGGTTCCAATGTGTGTACCAAATTTCGTTTAAATCGATTAAGTCTGTCGAGAGTTATCGTGTACACACACACACACACACACACACACAAACATATATATATATAAACATTTTCAAAAAAGGTGCCAAATTGTTCAGGAGGCTATGAAACGTCGAGAAATTTTGGTCCGACCCCTAGGTCCCGCCATCCGACTGACGCCAATAGTGTATGTGCCATATTCTATGGCAAATACACTAATAACAACTTTCGTAAAACTAAATAACATCACAAAACATCCATGAGCGCAAGTGTGATTCGAACCCACTACAGTCTAGTCTAGAGGCTGCGGAACCAAATCTACTTTAGAGACTGAAAACTGTCGAGGTAGTGATGGGCGAATACGAGATGTTTTTACAATCGAAACAATTGTAATCGTTCATAATAACAATCGAGTCCACAATCGAGTCCACAATCGACTCGGAGTTTGATTTTACAATCGAAATATTCGATTGTTCAAGTCGATTATTTGCTACATAGGTTATAGCAATAGCAGTGAATGAGAATACATATAATCGCGATTCAAGGTTATATGCTAGTTGATTGACGTTCACGCGACTCGTTAATTGTTCACTGTTGTTCACTACTCTGTGATCTCTTCATTCTAATTTCCCGTAATTGTCAGTAGCATTTGTTTAAAAAGTCAAGTAAGTAAAACCATGATTTTACTTCTAACTTATTTGGAAATTATTACTATAAATCTGATAAATTTGACAGTTTTAAACCCGGTCCGCAAGATTACAGGCGCCATGGATTTAGGTTATGCTGTCGTCTGTCAATATAAACCATAGACATAGATGTAGGTACACCTCCATGTCTGATATAAATTAATTAGTTATTTTTTATTATACATCAAAATTGAAGAAGAAAGAAACTTAAAATAAATAATTTTCATATACCTTTTATGCTATGCTATTTTTACTATTTTTAACGCAGCTAAAAATTAAATGGTATTCGTTTATTAAAAAAATTCGCGGTCTAAAATAACAATAAAAATGAGTTCAATCGTGCACTATTGCCCGCTAGAGGCGCTAGTAGGCTTCATGCACACAACCTATAACATGAACGTTAAGCTCACGATTATAAATACATCTACTTAATCAAGTATTCATATGCAATTAATCAATAAATGTAAACAAGCAGACTTTAATGAAGAACGATTGTTGACAGATTGAGAGCAATAAATGATTGATTGGTGTCGAAAACCGCGTTCAATATACTTTTCATAATATCTACCCTATCACGCAGTACACGTTATACAGTACGGTTAACGTAAACCTCGATACAGTAGACTTCCGTTATGTGCGCGACTATGGGAAGCAAACGTTGACATACCCATCTATGCTTTATTTGCATTCCTTATCAGACATTCTGTCATACAAAGAAACTTTTTAACCGATTTAAAAAAGGAGGAGGTTCTCAATTCGATCAGTATGTATTTTTTTAATGTATGTCGCCACCGATTGCATAACGGAATGGCTGCACCGATTTGAGAAATTTTTGACTTTCCCCTATACAATTTTTTTCTTAAATCGGTTCAGCAGTTTTTTTATGTTACCCATGCATGTTACCTCATATCTCTCGTATTTGTTAACCGATTTTGATGATTCTTGTTTTATTTAAAAGGGCATACATTCGGGGTTGTCCCATATAAATTTTACTTAAATAGGTTCAGTAGATGTTTTTATTTTTGTTTATTAATCAAATATCAAGACAGATGTCGGGTAATAACGTGCAAACTAGCTATATTGCAAACCTTATAAAAAGTAAAAAATAAAAAATTTTATAAAAAAAACCCTTCAAAAAAGCTGCTAAAAAGACGAAATAAATACAATTTTGAGGTCAGCGCTAATTTAATAAAAGTAGATATATAAAAAGTTTCAGTATTTAAATTGGCGTCGACCTCAAAATTTTATTATTTTCGTCTTTTTGGTGGGTTTTTGAATGTTTTTTTTTTCTATAAAAAGCTTTTAGATATTCGATGCTCAAAACCATATAATTTTTCAAAGAAAACAGTTATTGTTATTTAATTATGCCAATTATTTAATCTATCTATCCGTTGTAGATTATAGACGCGTCGACAACTTAGGTCATTAGCGTCTTAAATACATTAAATAACAATTCTCTTAAAACTAAATTTCATCACAAAACATCCATGAGCGGAGGTGAGATTCGAACCCACGACAGTGTGATTCAAAGGCCACTACGCTAACCGTTACAGCACACTGTCCTCGCCGAGTATTTAACAAAGTCAGTCTGTATACACACACAAATCCTAAACATTTGCTGCGTCGTGAACTTCAGTAAACTTGATAGGACAAGTTGGCTCGTTTAATTAAATGAATGGTTCAAAGTACATACAAGTCGTTTATTAGTATCAGTTGATGTGCTCTCCCACACAGTTCTCTCTCCCATTCACATACAAAACATCAAGAGTCCTTCATATTAATAATTATTATGTACGTCGTTCCATTCATATGCTGGAAAAGTCATTCGACTCAAATTGTCAGCTGGTAATTAACTTGCCTACGCCTGGACCGAAAATAATAATCCGTTGTCATCCTTGTCAAGGTCGTTACTTTTGTATCAATTTAGTCTCAAAATATAAAAACAAACACTTATAGAGCCAGAAAAAATAGTTTTCTTCCAAGTTAATTGAATAAGACTATGTCAATGAACTGCCTACGCCTGGACCGAAAATAATAATCCGTTGCCATCCTTGTCAAGGTCGTTACTTTTGTATCAATTTAGGCTCAAAATATAAAAACAAACACTTATAGAACCGGAGAAAATAGTTTTCTTCCAAGTTAATTGAATAAGAATTTGTCAATGAACTGCCTACGCCTGGACCGAAAATAATAATCCGTTGCCATCCTTGTCAAGGTCGTTACTTTTGTATCAATTTAGGCTCAAAATATAAAAACAAACACTTATAGAACCAGAAAAAATAATTTTCTTCCGAGTTAATTGAATAAGAATATGTCAATGAACTGCCTATGCCTGGACCGAAAATAATAATCCGTTGCCATCCTTGTCAAGGTCGTTACTTTTGTATCAATTTAGGCTCAAAATATAAAAACAAACACTTATAGAACCAGAAAAAAAAGTTTTCTTCCAAGTTAATTGAATAAGAATATGTTAATGAACCGGTACAAATAGTACGTATGAAATACAAGGAAAGTATTTTTTAAATGGCGCATTTTCAAGGCGAAGTTGTTAGTTTTGGAGAGATCGTAAAATAAAATGTCGTTATCTTTAACTGTTCTGTTTTATTGCTGAAGATTTACTGCTACACGTTAGCACTTGAATAGATTTAGGAACATCATTAAATATAATATTTATATTACAAAGAAAATAAAAAGAGAGAATTGAAAATATCATACTACTCTGTTTCCGCCACGAGGAATAAAATAAATTGAAATAATTAAAACATGTCGTTCTTTTGCCTCAGAATGGCCGAGCGTGTAGCAATGCTGTTCATGGCGTTGGCAGTGACGGATTTGATCGTGATGGCACCCTAGGCCCGTACTAATATTCCGCCTTTCTTGTGACGTCAAAATATATATTATAAATATAATATATAGGGTGGATCAGGTTATAGTAGCAATAATTCACCATTCGATGGTCCATCGAAAAATAAGTCGACATGCATAATTTTATTTTTTTCCAAAACGCTTCCTAAGGGAGATACACCCCTTCAAAGTTCAGTTTTAAAATTCTTTTCTTTGTCCTAACTCTCAGGTCATTAATGCGTTTTTGACCAAATTTGGTACAAGTATTTCTGCAATGGATACTCATTACTTGACGTAAGTAACTTTTGTCAAAATTGTCAAGTGGCGTAGATACAGGAGAGTTGTTTCACTTTTCCCGTCCTATTTTCTGCGCCACTAGATATTTTTAAAGAATAACATTTTTTTCGAATTCCCTGTTCAATTTAGAAAAAAACAGTCACTCTTGCAAAATTTCGATTTGAGGCTTCGTTTACGAGATAATTAGAGTTGAAAGTTTAGAACACTTCTAAAATAGCCACCTATGAAAACAATAGGTCTGGAATCTTGTACAACAATTGTAAACTTTTTACTGTTTGACGAATTTAAGTAAATAATTCATTAATTAAATTAAAAACAACAAGTAAATAACTTATGAAAATAACCAACAAAGTAGGCGATACTTGGTTTTGAGATAATTTATGACACTTGTCAGTATTGATTTTTAAAACTGGACTTTGAAGGGCTGTATCTCCCTTAGGAAGCGTTTTGGAAAAAAATAAAATTATGCATGTCTACTTATTTTTCGATGAACCATCGAATGGTGAATTATTGCTACTATAACTTGGTCCACCCTGTATATATCGACGCAGTGAGAGAGAAAATAATAAAATTCAATCTCACAGTTGACGGAAAACTTAATCAATTTTGAGATTCCAGCGTCCGGGAAAAATGTTAAGGTTCAGGCGCCTTCTTAATTTTGCCGCCCCTCAAATGTTGCCGCTCTAGGCCTGAGCCTCGCGGGCCTAGGCCTAAATCCGTCACTGGTTTCTCTATTACAAGTCCCCAGTTCCCGGGTTCTAGCTCGAGAGCTGGTAAAAGTGTCAATTGGATTTTCAATTTATTATTAAAAAAAAATAATGAATTGAAAATATGAATTGGTGCTAGGCCCAAATAACCTTAGCTGTCGGTGGTCTTTAAAATTTCACGTCGTTTTTACTTTGGACGTGATAACGTCTCACTCCTAAGCCTACATGTACGAAAAGTTTGCGTTACGAATACGAAAGCAATACCGCCATCTATTTTTGTCTCATGCAATTAATTGTGAAGTCTACATTATCGACCGTGATCTACACTATGCAATAGTATAGATGGCGACTACCTATAGCAGGGGTTCCCAAAGTCGGGGTCGCGGGCTGATTTTTTAGGGTCACGGCCTGTTTCTGTGATTATAGAATTTATAACTCTCGTGATCAATTTCTATATTACTTTTACAGTACTTTTTTATACTTAAATTCTTGAATAAACGACTTAAATTTGAATTGCTGAATTTTTTACGGAAAAATCTTTTTTATAGACAATTTTGTACTTTGTAGGCAAAAAATTTTTAAGACTTTTGCAATTTTAAATTAGGGTCATGTTCAAAAAAGTTTGGGAACCCCTGACCTATAGCCTACATCAGAATTGAAATTTTCTATACCTACCTACATGTGAAATGTAATTTTTTTTAGAAATACTGAAAATGAAGTGAAAACCAGCTATTTTATAGAGGGTATGTCTAAAATACTATATATATCTCGTGCGCAATATTATGACTCGTGTGACTGTTAAAACTTAATGTCACTTACTCGTCACTATAATCAGTAATATACCTACCTCATTACGACACTAGATATACAATCTACTATTCATTTCTTTCATCCCAGGCAGACGTTGTCACGCCCAAAACACCCGCGACCGTGTAGACGACACAACCCAATTAGTTTATTTTCACATTACACAACTTCTGTATTTATGCCATTGAAGTGATTTTGAAAAATCTCATGTCATAGGTCGTTGGATTCGTCTGAATAACGGCTTCAAGATTCCGTAAAAAATCCACTTGGTCTGAGTAACTTGATATGACTACTTGATAGTAACGTTTTAATTAACAATTAATTATTTTCATATTACGCAACTTCTTTATTTATGATCTTGAATAATCTCGTGTCATAGGTCGTTGGATTCGTCTGAATAACGGCTTCAAGATTCCGTAAAAAAATCCATATGCGGGTCTGATTAAAAAAAAGGGTGTGGGTCTCGGGACCCCCGACAGATGTAAAACATCAAAGAAAACGTTATTGAACTCGGTGGTATTCTCTATGTAGTAGTATATATTTTTTCAAAAGCAGCAACTAACTGTTATGCTGACGTAATTCTATATACTGCACTGTAACACACGCGGTTGTCTTCCCGTGCCCGAGCGCGCGGAAGTCGAGAGAGAGAGAGAGTGCCGTAGTGGTGGGGAGAACAGTAGCGAAGGAGCGGACCATAAATTTCGTTGCATATTTCCCCTTACGCGGCTGTTCACAGCCCGACATAAGATGTTTCACATCAAAAATGGAGGTGACCTTGACCTCAGCATATCAATCGACAAGAAAATACGTCCCCTTGATACCAAACAGTTTTTATTCAACCAATACACTTTCTGAGATGTTAGATTGTAATACTTTATGTGCCTCACCCCTGTATATAAAGTCACAATATCATTTGGTTGATATTTGATAATATCTGAATTGGAAAAAATAAAAGAAAGAAAAGGACGGTTTTATTCTCTTTAAACAATCAAAGATGTCGTATTTTTGACGACAGTTGCGCTCAATTGGCAAAGGTTCATACTATTATATGTCTCAGGTCATGAGAATATTCGCTTTTACGTTCACAATAGCCAATGCCATCTAAACGCACTTCACTTCATGTCATAACACAGTGGGCCATAATAAAAGGGAACGGTGGTCAATACCATAGAATAGAATAGAATACTTTATTAGTTAAAAACCACTATGTGGATAACTTCGTCATAATTACATAGTAACATACAGCATTTAGCTTATCTTGACATCCGCAATCAAAAATTCCTCAACAGAGTAAAACGCCTCATTTGTCAGATATTTCTTTATCACGCTTTTGATTTTTTTTGTATTTAGGTTGCGAACCGAGATAAGAGTAGATAACATAGATAGTCAACTTCAATCAAGTTTCGGCGCGAAATTCAAATTTTTTTACAAATTTTGTTTTCTAACAGCAAACAATTTATTCAAAAAAAATAAGTACTATTAACCAAATAGAAATAAAATACTTCAAAAAATATTCAATGAATATTTTCTTGGGTATTAGAAACCTATCTACTAGAAATTACAAAAAATGAGGACATAATGAAATGCAAGTGAAGTAGATTTATTAGATATACAAAAATTTACACTTTATTCCCGGTGGGGGGGACTGCTCCCCTGCTCTTACGTGTATATATACCCATGACAGTGATTAAGATCAGACGCGGATTCAGGTTTTCGTTCAGGGGGGAGGGGCAACTTTTATGAGAGTTACCTATCTTCCAGGAGATTCGTTCTGATTTTGTGAATGAAACCAAAAATTGGATAAAATATTATTATTTAACTATGGTTCGGGGGGGGGGGGGGAATTGCCATTATTGCACCCCTTGGATCCGCGCCTGACTAAGATGCATTTAAATATCTTTTCCAACAATAAGTATTGTTATTCCAACCAGTTTGCTGTATTTTTATTAATTGAAAACAAAATATTACATTTATACTGTCTTTGATAAACTCATCGCTTATGACCTCTGATGTCGAGAGTCTAAAATTTACAATACGATAAACTCATATGCCCCACTGTGCGGGATGGATATCTCTGAATTGGACCAATCGAATATGTTTTATTTTATATGTCATAAAAATCACAATGCTGGAAAATAGAGTGATCTATATTAAAACATTTTTATACATCGAATTTGTAAAGAGACGTTGTTTTTTTCAAAGAACTTGCAAAAACGAGATGTAACTGTATAATTACCCGACTGCGCCAGAAGGAGGGTATTGTTTTCCGGGTGTATGTATGTATATTTCTTTATCACGCTCTGTAGCCTAAACGGCTTGACGGATTTTAAAAAATGAGGTGTCATTAGATTCGACTGAATCCCGAGAGTGACTTAGGGTATATGACGTCACGGAATATGGCGGACGCTAGACGCCATTTTGTCAGAATGCAAAAGTAATTTTCCTTCTAAATACATTGATATAGGTATCAAAATCAAAACAAAAGAAAGGTTTCGTTGACATTTCAAATAGAATACATGAGTATGACGTCACGGAAAATTCAATATGGCGGGCGCTAGACGCCATTTTGTCAGTACACAAAAAATCGGTAAAACCTTGTGTGTGGAGTATCAAATGAAAAGGCTTGATGAGTAGATTCAACTAAAAGGAAGGAAATAAAAAATTTAGTAAAAAAATAAAAAACCCGACTGCGTAAAAATCGAGCATAAAAGATGGAAACAAGATCAAATGATAACATGCAGTCGGAGGCTTAGTAGTAACAAATTGAACAGAAATACCTCCGACTGCATGTTATCATTTGATCTTGTTTCCATCTTTTATGTTCGATTTTTACGCAGTCGGGTTTTTTATTTTTTTAATAAATTTTTTTTATAATTTCCCATCTATTCAAGCATTTTTCCTTTATCGTTACATTTCAAATAAATACGTCGCTAAAGAAGTTTTCACTTCAATAAAATTTTAAATTCAGAAAAAATAATTTGTCAACATCTGAAAAAAAATTTCCTCTCAAATTCGGTAGACTGTAAAAACAATTAACCATCAATATCGACGTCCACAACAATGCATTAAATATAAAAGGTATAAAAATAAAGCGTTAATTAAAATTCCAAAAATGAAATAAGCCGATAAATGCGTTATAAAAAACGTTTTACGAAAACTAATTAAACACTAAAATTGAATCATTACATCCATCATCCATCCATCTCATTTTTTGTCTCTGTCTGTCCACCCACCAGCTTTGTCTTCTCTTTCGATTATAAAATACCAAGCTCTTCTATTATTAAATCCGAAATTAAAAATCGATAAAAACGCTCGATTATGTACAGTATGCAATGGCGTATCTACCGTAGGGCAATGTGGGGCAGTGCCCCAAAGCTCAGGTAGCCTTTAGCTAACCCTAAAGGTTCTATATTTTGTACTTTGATAAAGATAATACCGGTTAGGGACCCCAGTTTACCCAGTGCTTCAAAGCTCAGCGGGCCCTTGGCCAACCCTAAAGGTTCAATATTTTGTATTTTGATAAAGATAATATCGGTTAGGGGGCCCCGTTTACCCAGGACTCCAAACCTCAGCGGACCCTTGGCCAACCTTAAAAGTTCAATATTTTGTATTTTGATAAAAATAATACCGGTTAGGGACCCCAGTTTACCCAGTGCTCCAAAGTTCAGCGGGCACTTGGCCACCCCTAAAGGTGCAAAATTTTGTATTTTGATAAAGATAATATCGGTTAGGGGGCCCCGTTTACCCACGACCCCAAAGCTCAGGTGACCCTTGGCTACCCCTAAAGGTGCAAAATTTTGTATTTTGATAAAGATAATATCGGTTAGGGGTTCAGATTACCCTGCAGGACCCCGAAGTTCAGGGGGCCCTTGGTCAACCCAAAAGCTTCTACAAGTACGTATGTTCGTTCATCTTATCTTGTCAAGATAAGATGAACGAGCATACGTACTTGTAGCACCATCCATTAATTGTAAATAGGTAAGTTAATAGCCATGCGGCGTCTCTCCTACCGCGGCATCTCTCCCGCATTTACCCTAATTCCACGGTTAAAAATCGATGCCGTAAGCAAGCCATGCCGATAAACACTAAATAGTGTACACTGTTTCATCAAATTCGGTCCAGCCGTTGATCTAGCGAAGCCTTGCGTTGCATTACTCGATACTACTACGACGGACAGAACTCCCCATAACCCGCGTCTCCCTTTCATGGACAGTACTGGGACGCGCAAGAGAGAGAATGTTGACCGTGAGTGGTCGTGCGTTGCACTATTCGATATTAGTACGGCGGACAGAACTCCCCGTACCCCGCGTCTCCCTTTCATGGACAGTACTGGGACGCGCAAGAGAGAGAATGTTGGTCGTGAGTGGCCGTGCGTTTAACTATTCGATTTTGGTACGGCAGACAGAACTCCCCGTACCCCGCGTCTCCCTTTCATGGACAGTACTGGGACGCGCAAGAGAGAGAATGTTGATCGTGAATGGCCGTGCGTTGCACTATTCGATTTTGGTACGGCGGACAGAACTCCCCGTACCCCGCGTCTCCCTTTCATGGACAGTACTGGGACGCGCAAGAGAGAGAATGTTGGTCGTGAGTGGCCGTGCGTTGAACTATTCGATTTTGGTACGGCGGACAGAACTCCCCGTACCCCGCGTCTCCCTTTCATGGACAGTACTGGGACGCGCAAGAGAGAGAATGTTGGTCGTGAGTGGCCGTGCGTTGAACTAATCGATTTTGGTACGGCGGACAGAACTCCCCGTAGCCCGCGTCTCCCTTTCATGGACAGTACTGGGACGCGCAAGAGAGAGAATGTTGGTCGTGAGTGACCGTGCGTTGAACTATTCGATATTAGTACGGCGGACAGAACTCCCCGTATCCCGCGTCTACCTCTCATGGAAGTAGTGGGGCGGATAAGGAGATTCTCCGTTACAAAAATAAAATGTGTTCCCTAATTTCTATTTTTAGCTACGCCGCTGCGATGTATGATGTGACATAAGGCTGCAACTATGAGATAAGATATTATGAACTGTCTAACTCTAATTTGTGTGTACAAACCCTTCAAACTTCGAGTTACACAAGAAGCTACGACCATCGATCAGTTTGTTTATATTATGTTTATCGCTTTGGAGAATTACTCTACTCTAACCGAAGAGCCATGGTCGCTATCGGTTTGATATGCAAATGATAATAGAAGTTAGGAATTTAACAGACTTTAATGTTACAGTTTTGCCGCATCTCGGCGAAAAATAGCTGTTCTCGTGTCGAAAATATTTTGGAATACATCCTAAATAATATAGAGAATTTCAAAATATTGTCCTTTACAAAAATATTGCTTTTTTTGAAATTATAATTCTTATGCGACGCCGAACGCGTTAGCGTCTGCGCAGACCATAAATGCTGATGCGCACGCCATCCCCCCCACTACTTTCCATGAGAGGTAGACGCGAGGGATACTAGTGATATCTAACGGAGTTTTTCTAAAACGTATACGGTTTCTACATTTGGACGCTGATTTAAATCAGTATAACTTCAGCCTTGTGTAAATAAATAAATAAATAAATGCTGACGCGCACGCCTGTACCCTACTACTTTCCATGAGAAGTAGATGCGAGGGATACTAGTGATACCTAACGGAGTTTTTCTAAAACGTATACGGTTTCTACATTTGGACGCGTTGATTTAAAGCAGTATAACTTCAGCCTTGTGTAAATAAATAAATAAATAAATGTTGACGCGCACGCCTGTCCCCTACTACTTTCCATGAGAGGTAGACGCGAGGGAAACTATAGTGATATCTAACGGAGTTTTTCTAAAACGTATACGGTTTCTACATTTGGACGCTGATTTAAATCAGTATAACTTCAGCCTTGTGTAAATAAATAAATAAATGCTAACGCGCACGCCTGTCCCCTACTACTTTCCATGAGAGGTAGACGCGAGGGATACTATAGTGATATCTAACGGAGTTTTTCTAAAACGTATACGGTTTCTACATTTGGACGCGCTGATTTAAATCAGTATAACTTCAGCCTTGTGTAAATAAATAAATAAATGCTAACGCGCACGCCTGTCCCCTACTACTTTCCATGAGAGGTAGACGCGAGGGATACTATAGTGATATCTAACGGAGTTTTTCTAAAACGCACGATTTCTACATTTGGACGCTGATTTAAACAAGTATAACTTCAGCCTTGTGTAAATAAATAAATAAATGCTGACGCACACGCCTGTCCCTACTACTTTCCATGAGAGGTAGATGCGAGGGATACTAATGATATCTAACGGAGTTTTTCTAAAGCGTATACGGTTTCTACATTTGGACGCTGATTTAAATCAGTATAACTTCAGCCTTGTGTAAATAAATAAATACTGACGCACACGCCTGTCCCCTACTACTTTCCATGAGAGGTAGACGCGAGGGATACTATAGTGATATCTAACGGAGTTTTTCTAAAACGTATACGGTTTCTACATTTGGACGCGCTGATTTAAATCAGTATAACTTCAGCCTTGTGTAAATAAATAAATAAATGCTAACGCGCACGCCTGTCCCCTACTACTTTCCATGAGAGGTAGACGCGAGGGATACTATAGTGATATCTAACGGAGTTTTTCTAAAACGTATACGGTTTCTACATTTGGACGCGCTGATTTAAATCAGTATAACTTCAGCCTTGTGTAAATAAATAAATACATGCTAACGCGCACGCCTGTCTCCTACTACTTTCCATGAGAGGTAGACGCGAGGGATACTATAGTGATATCTAACGGACTTTTTCTAAAACGCACGATTTCTACATTTAGATGCTGATTAAAGAAGTATAACTTCAGCCTTGTGTAAATAAATAAATAAATACATGCTAACGCGCACGCCTGTCTCCTACTACTTTCCATGAGAGGTAGACGCGAGGGATACTAGTGATACCTAACGGAGTTTTTCTAAAACGTATACGGTTTCTACATTTGGACGCTGATTTAAATCAGTATAACTTCAGCCTTGTGTAAATAAATAAATAAATAAATGCTGATGCGCACGCCTGTCCCCTACTACTTTCCATGAGAGGTAGACGCGAGGGATACTATAGTGATATCTAACGGAGTTTTTCTAAAACGCACGATTTCTACATTTGGATGCTGATTAAAGGAGTATAACTTCAGCGTTGTGTAACGACACACACATGACTTTCGACGCACATAATATTACGCAAAGTGAAAAGTGAAAAACGCATGGAGAGAGAAAGAGAGAGATAGGTGTAAGAATAATAGAGAAATATTTAATTTCAAACATTGAAGTAATGAAATAGAATACGATATGAATTGTCGAGTTGTATTTCCAGGCATTACGGAATATAATATACATAATATTAGAATATCTTACATACTTCGCACAATTCAGTAACGTAGGCAGCTTTTATTCCAGTTGAGTAACCGGGAGGAGTAACTTTCTAATTTATTTTTGAAGTGGAATTTCTTATGCAGCGACGATATGAAGGGTAAAATACTAACTCGATGAAACGAAAAATGTGTAACTGGAAAGAATGCTTGGAATGTATCCCCTCTTCTCCTGCGTCTGTGTTATATGTTATATAATATGGCAGTGTGTTTTCAAAAAATTTGCAAATCCGGTCCTATCGGGACGATTTTATTAAAATTTTAGCAGCACATTTTTATTTTTACTAAAGGGTTAAATTTCAATTTGGAAACGATTCTGAGAATTTTTTCGGTGTTTTTGGGCTCAAACATTTTCAACCCCTGAAAACTATCCTTAAAATAGTCAAATTAGGCCTATTTTAAATGGGATTCGTGCGGTGATGGATTCCAACATGTGGACCAAATTTCGTTAAAATCAATTAATTCAGGAGGGTATGAAACGCCGAGAAATTTTGGTTCGACCCCTAGGTCCCGCCATCCGACCGACGTCAATTTTATTATTAAAAACTAAAATAAGTATAATTTTCACTTTCATGATGAGCTCTCGCTAGTACGAAGATTCACATCTACAACCTAGCTATAATGAATTAACTCTCACATGCAGTGAAAATCTATTGATTCCGCGAAGCATATAAGGAGAATGTTAGATTAGTAATCATGTCACGGTTAAGTAACTGTAAGCTCATCCTGCCGCGAAAGTGGAAAGGTTCAGGTTAGAATCCTGACTGGTTGGTAAAATGATTTTTTCCGATATGTTTAGAATCAATTATATAATTGGCTGCATTCCAACAAAAATTTTTAAACTAAGTATTGCTCTCGAAATTTACATCCAATACCAAAACGGTTGTGGTCCAATAGTAACTAAATGTTTGTTATTCAATATCGCCATTAAAATTTGGCTCACTCCGCGGAAATTCCCGAGTGTACGCCACTGCATTGTCACCATACACCTTTATGTAGCCCTATATACAGGCAGCAAAGCTCGAGATGAAAGCAGAACGATGCAATAATAGCAGGATTATGAAGAAAAGAGAAAATTTAATGTTGCAGGATTATATCAATAATATGCGCTATACATAATATAGGTGCGTTTACACTGTTACGTATTGTACGCACTATATGTATGTGTTTGTGTATTCAATATACTCCTTGTTGTGTCGAATACCTTCTATATCAAATGCAGATCCACTCATTCAAACGTAACGTGTTTACGACGCATTCGAAAAAAATACCATCTGACCAGGGTTGGGTCTCCCACACAGATCTGAGAATAGTGATGGAGGATACGAGATGTTTTTACAATCGACACAATTGCAATCGTTCATAATAACAATCGAGTCGACAATCGACTCGGAGTTTGATTTTACAATCGAAATGTTCGATTGTTCAAGTCGATTATTTGCCACATAGGTTATAGCAATAGCAGCGAAGAGAATACATATAATCGCGATTCAAGGTTATATGCTAGTCGACTGACGTACTCACTACTCTGTGATCTCTTCACTATTGAATTCGTATTACGCGATTACTGCAGAATCGACCATCGACTCGACCACAGTTGTTGAGTGATGAACGATTGTTTATTATGTGGGTATCGACAGTATGATTCAGTACTATGCGACTCGGTCTCGGTGAACCTTGAAACAACACCAATCGAGTCCAAGTAACAACCATCGAGAGTCATCGAGATGCTTGAACAATCGAGACAATCGAATAAAATATCTCGTATCGCGCATCACTATTATCTTAATATATCAAGCCAAGTGTAGCATGGTACGGAGTGGACTAATCGAATAAAGGAAAATGCGATCAATTCTATGGCGAATTTGTATAAACAAGAAAATAGCTGAAACCGCCCCTGTGTTCCAAATTATTGCATCTACACCTACAGATTATTGAAACCGTCATTTATCGATTTTTTATATTTTATTATTTTTCGCGAACATTCGTTTTATGTAAGTTCTGTTAAAGTAAAATTAATAATATAAAACGTGATAAAACGACTTTTTCAAGCAATATTGAAAAAGTATAAAATCGTTCTCGAATGATGCTGGTATACAAACAGAGACGGATAGATAAATATTCCTGAGAAGAAGGATCTTGACGGACAGACAGACGGACGGACAGCAAAGTGATTCCATAAGGGTTCCATTTTTTCGTTCTGAAGTACAGACCCTAAAAATCACTACAATTTAAATAATTTAAATAAATTAAATGATTTTAATTTTTAGCTAGATTTATATATACTGCATGTTCAGCAGTTTATTGCATTGTTTTGGCGTTTTTCTCTCCCAGTATTCTTTCTTTATCCCCCGTTTCATTATTACCTTTAAGCACCTAATAAGTAATGACAATAGACGGCCTCAGTGCAAGGTCCTGACATTTATTATCTCCTCTACGCAACTTCTGCGCTCCTTGCATATTATTTTATAATTCACTCTCTTTATCTACTTCTATGGAATGGATGGTACAGGTTACCTAATAATAATGGAGATGGGCACACGAGAAACGTAATATAGATGGCAGCAGGTATATAGCAACCTAAGTTATCATTGGTTTTCATAGAAAAACGCGCGAGTAATCAAGTTTTCTTCCTTCTGGCGCATATACAATCAGTTTTTAATCGCACAATTGTTTAGTCGTTTGTCAAAAAGCTATCGAATCAGAAGGGACTGCGCATATAGTTTTACAACAAAAAAATTCACAGATTTCGCAATCCTTGCAACCATCGAGGACATTGGAAATGATAACAGCATATATGAAACATAATTAACTGTTTATTATACACACAATATTTATCAATGCACTGTTTAGTTTTGTCAGGAATAATCCTATTATTCTTCTGTTATATACGCGTTCACTTTTGCTTGATTACTTAACTTTTAAATGGATTTTTCTACAGTATTTATTAACATTTGCTCAAAAATAACACCGCAGATCGTCGCAAATACCTCTCAATTAACTAGACATGGTATAAAACACATTTCGAAAAAATTGCACTTGTTCAATTTTGCATGATTGCTTTTCACTTGATCGCGACACCGTTGTCTTCGTCGCAAATACCTCTCAATTAACTAGACATGATATAAAACACATTTCGAAAAAATTGCACTTGTTCAATTTTGCATGATTGCTCCTCACTTGATCGCGACACCGTTGTCTTTTGGCCTTGAACGAAAACTCGTAACTCTGCCCCCATATACGAACATAAACATTTCCAATGTTAAAATCATAAAACCGCATCGATCGTCTTTTGACTTTTCTATTGAACAACTATCGTCGGCAGCTTATGTCTACAGCTGTGTATTGACGCAAGAATACGCTCGACTAAACAATTGTTCGGTAACCCATTAGTTTAGTAGTGAAATTATGGCACAACTGATTGATTGTATGCGCACCTCTAACAACTAAACAGTTTAGTCGAGTAGAAATCACGACACGTACACAACTCGACTAAACTGTTTAGTCGTGGAAGCAATTGTGTGTATGCGCCCGGCCTAAATCTAGTAGATAACTAATAGTTCGGGATACTGTCGGTACAATCGCTAGCACAGTAAGTTCTAGTCACTTTTTTTACCGCTGCATGGCGACTCTGTGCATTATATTATCCTTTTTGCTAGACCGATGATCATTATCTGGTCTCTATACTCGTTAGTGATGGGCGATACGAGATGTTTTTACAATTAAAATAATTGTGATCGTTCATAATAACATTCGAGTCCACAATCGACTCGGAGTTTGATTTTACAATCGAAATGTTCGATTGTTCAAGTCGATTATTTGCCACAAAGGTTATAGCAATAGCAACGTATGAATTATCATACTGACTGAACAGTGAATAACCAACGAGTCGCGTAAACGTCAGTCGACTAGCATATAACCTTGAATCGCGACTATATGTTAATACATATAGTCGCAATTCAAGGTTATATGCTAGTCGACTGACGTTCACGCGACTCGTTGATTATTCACTTTTCAGTCGGTACTCACTACTCTGTGATCTCTTCACTATTGATTTCATATTACGCGATTACTGCACAATCGACCATCGACTCGACTACAGTTGTTGAGTGATGAACGATTGTATATTATATGGTTCTTGACAGTGTACGATTCAGTACTATGCGACTCGGTCTCGGTGAACTATGAAACAACAATAATCGAGTCCAAGTGACAACCATCGAGAGTCATCAAGATGTTTGAAGAATCAAGACAATCGACTAAAACATCTCGTATCGCGCATCACTAATACTCGTTATTAATTCTATGGTCATAGAGTCTGTTGACGTCAGCAAAAGAGACAAGACGCGACATTCTAGTGCAAGTTTCTGACGTTTATTATCTCTCCGTGTTCTTTGTACCCTTTCAAGTTATAGTGAGTATAATATCTATAGCGTCTGGATAAACAGACCGACGACGACAACGGCGACGACGACGACGCGGTCGTTAGCCTATTTAACGCGTTCTTGTTCATGCCATCAATACTTTACACGGAAATGCTCTTGACTCATTCCTCTACAATAATATTATAAAAAACGTCGGTTTTTCCCCAATTTAATCATTATAAAATTCGCATAGGTATATTTAAGTTGTTCAAAACAAAAGGGTTATACATTTTTTGAAGTGAAAACTTCCTTAAGGTAAGTGCAGTATGGAGCTGGGATTCTAGATGGTAGCGTAGATCATAGCAGGGCTTGCTTAAATTAATGCATTGTTATATATGCGAGCGTACACAACGAAGCAGTGAGTGTAGCAAGTATAAGCGCTGTTACAAGAGCTGCTAGATTCAAGAATATATCTCACCATTCTTTCAACGCGCTGACTACTACAATCAACGTGTGACAACTGTCAAATGGCCGTTACAAGTTTCGCAATGGATGTGACTAGTTTAATAAGTGAAATTTTGCCAGTTTTTATTTAATTTGTTTTGAGTTTTTTCTAAGACGTATTTAAAAGTGTTAGGTTCCATACGTAAATATTCAAAAAACCGGTTTGGGTAAAATTTTAATTCTTGGTATAAATGATGAAATTCGCCATGTTTAGATCGTTTTCTATTAATAGGGTGGACATGATAACTCCTACCCAAATTTATATTTAAAATATCCCACTTAGTAACAGAAGAACACAAATATTCGCCTTCGCTATCTGACATTTCAAACGCGATTTAAGCTTGTATCAATGCTAGTATCAAAGCTTCGTTGTGCAAACCTATAAGCTCTTATAATTTCAGCCACAATCTATCATACATGCTACCATCTAGAATCCCAGCTGCGTACTGCACGTACCTTTAGGCGCGTTAGGCACTCTTTGCCTGGGTAGTGAAATAAAGTGAATCGTTCGCACGTTCGCAACCCGACGGTGAGATTCGCTGAATCGGGGTTACTCAGCTCAAACACGAACACGTAAGTATTTGCAGTAGGTATGCTGTTAATACACGTCTGGGTACTGACTGCTCACTCTCACAATTGTGCCCGGCTCTGACATACTTATATCATAAAAATGAGACGCTACACAGTTGCACCTATAGCTAAGTAAGCAGCGTCTTTGCGTTGTATTCATATTTATTTATTTACTTAATAAGTTTTCCTACCCAACTTGGAAAAGCCAGTTCCAGGGTAGGAACCTCGGTTCGAAACCTGATGGCACCGTAGCATTTTTGACGTATTTTTTTCTAAATTCTACATGATCAAAAATTCGTTTAGATAAATTAGTATTTTGGTAATAAGTTATCTTTAGTTCAAAAATATGCTAATAATAATAATAATACCGACATTTTGTTCTGAAAATTGTAATATATCTGCTTAAAATAGTCGCCGTAACAACATATTAAAATTTGAACCTTGAACTAATAACATAAATTTCGTCAGGTACATGACACGTTTAGGGTGATCTGCCACCCTTTTAATACCAACCAATCAATCTGCAAATATTATAATGGCATTATTGGGTTACCGACAAACTATACAAACAATTTCAGCAATAATAATTGTGACCATTTTTTTTGTTACATGTTGGGGGCGGTCTGCATCTCTCCCATACCGCTATCTAGCAAAATCCCTTACTCAGAGCACTTTAATATGCCTCCCTCAACATCTTCACAAAAATAAGGCCTTGAATAAATAACACCAAAAAATTGTCACTAGCTCTCTATTAATATGGGTAGTAAATATTACTACCTCGGTAAATCGCAAACTCTGATAAACCGGGTTCAGTTAATCTGGGTTTCAAAAAGATGGATTAAACAGACACTTACCTCTTTCACAAGTATCGCCACCTCTTCCAAGCGGACACTGACATCTGTGTCCACCAGGTGCAGTGTCATCGGCACTGCATACGCCGCCCGGACCACAATTCAGCAAACATTGACTCTCTGTCGACGTGAGTACAGTCGTATATGTACCGTCGTTATTCGAACTCCTGGTGACCCCGACGCGTCCATGGCCATTCCCAGCAGACAGGCTCTGAGTCGCGCGCGATGGATAACTGCTTTTCGACGGCACTTTTTGTTCCAAGTTGGGGGTCTGAGTCGTAAGCAACAACCGATATTGTAGTTGTTCGTCGGATGTTAATACACTGTTGTCATCCTCGAGTATCGAATTGTTCGACATATCGAGAGATACCGACAGCTGGGCGGAAAATGAAGCGTCTTTTTGATATAAAATGTCTTCTTCGTTGTTGATGTTGAAGAAGGATGTTGGCGACATTGTTGCATTTAATTCTGAAACAAATATTACATTATTATTACTAATAATAAAACTGGGCCGAAGGTATATATTTTTTTTTTTGGGCTTAATGAATAGCTGAGCGTGTAGCAATGCTGTTGTTTACATGGCGTTGCTATGGTTCCTCTATTACAAGTTCCCAGTTCCCGGGTTCTAGCCCGAGAGCTGGTAAAAGTGTCATTTGGATTTTCAATTTATTATTAAAAAAATAATGAATTAAAAATATGAATTAGTGCTAGACCCAAATAACCTTAGCTGTTGGTGGTCTTTAAAACACAATCACAATAATAAAACTGTAAATGGATGTTGTGTCTATCTATCTGTCTGTCTGTTTCGTCATAACGCTTAAACGACTAGTCAGATTTCAATGACATTTGGTACACGTATATAGTGATGGGCGATTACGAGATATTTTTACAATCGGAACAATTGTAATCTTTCATAATAGCAATCGAGTCCACAATCGACTCGGAGTTTGATTTTACAATAGAAATGTTCAAGTCGATTATTAGCCACATAGGTTATACCAATAGCAGCGACTTGAGGTCTGAGAACACGTCATATAATCGCGATTAAAGGTTATATGTTAGTCGACTGACGTTCACGCGACTCGTTGATTGTTCACTGTTCAGTCGGTACTCACTACTCTGTGTTCTCTTCACTATTGAATTCGTATTACGCGATTACTGCACAATCGACCATCGACTCGACCACAGTTGTTGAGTGATGAACGATTGTATATTGTTACAAAACTGTTTTCTGAGTTGACGGAATAAATATTTAATTACAATATTTATTTACAATAATTAAAAACACAACAATAATAAATACAACAACCAAACGTCAGTTCTAACAATCAACACAAGTAATTAACACTTAACTACTTATATATAATTGACTACACTAATATTTATTTTATCTGCAGGTGAATTTATATCACGGAACTATTTATATCTCTGTATTTATATCAGATTTATTTCTAACGTTTATTTATGTCGGTCATTTACCCAGTTACTTCAGTACTATTTATTTATATCCACTCCACTATTTATATCACTGTACTGACTGTTTCGACAGTTGATTGACTAATATTTATATCACTGATCCGCTTGGTTGCAGACTCATCATTGACTGATCGCTTCACTCACTCGCTGAAGCCCAGTGCTTCTCGCGTTCTCTAGAAACTTCGCGTAGTTACTCGTTCAGCAAGCAGACACCGCTTCTCAGAATTCTTGCCTGACGTTTATATACAGGGTGATCCGTAACAATATTATGTGGCTCTCGACAATGTACGATACAGCCTTTTAAAGGTAGGACAGACAGACAGACGGCGTAGGCTTAATAAATAGTAATAGTGTTAAAGAATTCTTCTATAGACTGTAATAATTATAATGATTTAGCAATCTTTTAATATCGTTTTTAAATGTTATATAAAGGAGCATTTAATTGATTATTTAATTCTAGTTATTATTTGACATGATTCATGTCACAATAACGCACAATCCCTGAAAATTCCAAGTAGCTACCTCTTACCGTTTGTGACAGACCGACGGACGGACGGACATCGTCGGCTCAGTAATAGGGTTCCGTTTGGAGGTACGGAGCCCTAAAAAATAACAGTGTAGCACAAGGCTTCCCAAAGTCGGCGTCGCCACCCCAAGTCGCCGGTTGATTTTTTAGGGTCACGGATCTTTTTTTTAATTATTTAATTTCTTTTAGTGCCCTGTTCTCACCCTGATTTGTTTTTTACTATACTTGTCGCGTAGACAACTAATTTTTAAATCTTTCAATTTTCAATTTTTATTTTACTTTTATTGTACTTTTTTATACTTAAATTCTTGAATAAACGGCTTAAATTTGAATTGCTGCATTTTTTTACTGAAAAATCTTTTTTGTAGTCTATTTTGTACATTGTGCGGTAAAAATTTTTAAGGGTCGCGAACGCTTTTGCAATTATTTTAAATTAGGGTCATGATCAAAAAAGTTTAGAAACCCCTGGTGTAGCACATTACTAGTGATAAAGAAGTGGGAGCACAGTTTGTAACTTGAGAGATCGTAATAAATAGACTGGTTGAAAAACGTTTTAAAAAGAAATCGAATAAAAATGTTTTAAAGCACTTTTATATAACAAAACTGACTGACTTTTATATAAAGTTAAATCGTATTTAATGTCACTGCAGACTGTTCGTGCAGACTCGTGAGTTATCGTACGTTCTTTGGCCAACACTTCAACGGTCACTTTGAAATGTTACGAAAGAAGTTCATGACATGAAAAATCATAAAGATATGTTTTCGAGAATAACATGGGCGCTGGTAGGATAGGGGGCGGGGGTGCACTGCATAGCAGAACGAGAAACTAAGTTAAGTAGCAAACCCTTGATGATCTCAAGGCCATTGATCTCTCGATCTCTCTCTTGCTGTAGCCATTTGCCTCGAACGCAGATTTTAGGTGTTCAAGTTCTGTCTGAATATTCGAGATTTCAGTTATATTAATTATGTAGATTGCTAAAGATTTTTGATGTGAAACATCTTATGTCGGGCTGTGAACAGCCGCGTGAGGGGAAATATGCAACGAGATATGAAACGGAATGTTTGGTCCGCTCCTTAGCTGCTGTTCTCCCCACCACTGCGGCGCTGGCTAGGCTTGCACTGTGGCACACCCGGTCTTACAGTGCAGTATTATACACGCGGTGTTACAGAGCTGTATATACGTCAGCATAATATAGTACGTCGTTTGATTCAATACCTTCGTAGGGTGACAGTTTCTCGCAGGGTGGAAATTAGGGTAAATTAGGGCCAATTAGAGTAAATTAGGGCCAATTAAGGTAAATTAGGATTAATTAGAGTAAATTAAGTTAAATTAGAGTAAATTAAGGTACATTACGGTAAATTAGGGTATTTAGGGTAAATTAGAGTAAATTAGGGTAAATTAAGGAAAATTTGGGTAAATTAGGGTATTTAGGGTAAATTAGAGTAAATTAGGGTAAATTGGGGTAACTTAAGGTACATTACGGTAAATTAGGGTATTTAGGGTAAATTAGATTAAATTAAGGAAAATTTGGGTAAATTAGGGTATTTAGGGTAAATTAGAGTAAATTAGGGCAAATTAGGGTAAATTGGGGTAACTTAAAGCAAAGGGGGCTAAATAAGAGTAAATTAGGGTATTTAGGGAAACCTAGGGTAAATTCAAGAAATTAGGGTATACTAGGGTAAATTTGGGTAAACGAAGGAAAATTAGGGAAAATTGTGTTAAATTGTAAATTCTTATCTCTCGAACTACTGAACCGATTCTAAAAATTCTTTCACTTATTATCTTCGCAGGGGGAGAATGTCTCGCGGCGTTGTAATAAATCATAAATTATTATCTCTGGAACTATTGAACCGATTTAAAAAATTCTTTTACTAATAGAAAGCTACACTATCCCTAAGCGATATAGGCTAGATTGTATTTTGATAAATTTGTCAAGTTCAATAAATAAAAGATTCAAGCTATAAAAATGTTTCACATTTGCCAGGCGTCCCGCGACGGCTCACATTTTTTTTTTTCAAAAAGTGTATACGGTGCCCATCTAGAGGAATTTCACTGTATTTCGTGAATTCCGATCACAGGTGTTGTATCTGTGATTAAACCAGTCATGGCTATTTCACAAACCATCTCTGCATACAATACGCTGCGCCAGGATATAAATGTGTTAGCGCAGGTTGAATTTCGATTTCCGTCGAGTAAACAATAATTATTCATATTTTAATTGACAGCTCGTGCGGAAATGGCGCCGAATTGTCAATAAATTGAGCTCGTAAAATATTACAAAATGTACTGATTTTTATCTCAGCCGTTTGGCATATCGTTCTATCGGTTTGTTCGTTTCGCAATCACGTACGGCCAAGTGTGATAAAAATGTCAAGATATATTGTAGATAATAGACGCTCGACAGCTGAGGTCATTAGCGCCTCTAATAAAATCCCAAATAATATGTTACCTAGTTCATATACAGGAAACTTTAAATAAAATATCTGGATGACCGAGCTTTGCTCGGATGAGTTAAAAAAAAATAGTACTTAAAGTTCCCATTTCATCAAAATCGTTAGTCGTTTTTAAGAAAAAAAATTACATACCTATAAGTAGATAATATTATTATACGGTAGTATACGTCATACTACATAACGTATGTACCTACATATTTTATATAGGTAATATAAAAGTAATATACCTATTTATTTAAATATTAGTTAAAAAAATAACAACAATAAAATCTAAACATAATTATGTAAGTATAATTATGTTTAGATTTTATTGTTGTTATTTTTTTACTTTTCAAATAATTATTGATTATTTTAATAAGTTAAAGATTGACTGTCAGAGTAATTTGACATAAATAATGAAAATAGTTTGTTTTTTCCAAAGCCTACTCACCATACGACACTGTTTTATAACGTTAAAAAAACTGTTTTTTAAAATGATAAAATCGATAAGAAAACGAATTTTTCCAGGGATGAGACCTAGCTAGATCGATTTTGCCCCCCGAAACCCCTTTTCGGTAAATTTGATCAAAATCGTTAGAGCCGTTTTCGAGAAAATATTTATATAGGTACGTAGGTACACATATACAAGATTTGCTCGTTTAATAATATAGGGATATTGAAATCTTCGGTCAATTAAAAATACTATGTGGCAGGAATATTTCAAAATTTATTTTTGAACTTATATGAAATCAGAATGAAGTGATTTAGATGTAATTCTGTTCGAAATTTAGTTCTCTATTAATGTAAAAGCTAAAGTATTTTTTAGTATTTTAGTAATAATAAGTAAAACGCTTGTATTTTCAATAAAGTCTTGCATAATTGTACTAAAAAGAAAAAAAAATTAATAAGGTTCATAATTATAAAAGCGTAGGTCGTGACTGTATTAAATATTTCATAGAGTTTACGACCCACGCTTTTATAATTATATGAACCTAAATTAGATATTATTTGTTTTCGTTTTAATACATTTTATGCAAGACATTATTGAAAATAAAGGCGTTTTACTTAAAAACATATTTTATACCTATATTTTGAGTGTGAAAAATATTGCTTTTCTTAAAATTTTGACGCCCTATGCATTGGCTCGCCTGGTTCATAATAATATGTTAAAATCGTGCCGTATAGAGAAACCTTGCAAAGTTCCACACCTACGTCATTTTTACTTCCCACCTCTACTATGGTAGGGAAGTAATGGATTCAGTCCGAAAACAATATTTCGAGATTTTAACAGATTTTCACGTTTTGAGACCCTAGCAATCGTTTAAGATCATTTTCTGACTGATGTCTGTATGTGTGTGTGTGTGTGTGTGTATGTGTGTGTGTATGTGTGTGTGTGTGTATGTGGTCAATTTTTCGCCTTCGATATCTTAAGAACGGAACAACATACGGGCATGCCGATTGTTCTATTGTGTTTATCAGCCTTTAACTTAGATCTGATTAGATTTTGAGTCAAATCGGTTCAGTGGATCCTGAGATATTCAAAAAAACGTCCTCAATGTCACGTATTAACATAGGTAAAAAAAAATATAAATGAATTCTAGATGTTATAATATGAAAAAAATGTAAATATTTTTTTTCTCTAAAATGTATAGTTTTCGAGAAAAAAAATATTTTACTAAAAAAAATAAAAATTGTACGTAAATCAAGGTAACCATGATTTTTGCTATATTAAGCTAGCCATCAGTAGATCACCAAACAAAAAAGAGGGCCATGCTTTTTTCAAAGAATAAAAATTAAATTGTGTTTTAAAGACCACCAACAGCTAAGGTTGTTTGGGCCTAGTCAAAGAATAAAAAAAAAAGTGTTTATTTTTTGCAAATATTTACTAGGTGGGAAGTATAGGACTGGTCATCAGTCGAATTTTTATACCTATATTTTGAGTGTGAAAAATATTGCTTTTCTTAAAATTTTGACGCCCTATGCATTGGCTCGCCTGGTTCATAATAATATGGTAAAATCGTGCCGTATAGAGAAACCTTGCAAAGTTCCACACCTACGTCATTTTCTTTTCATTGCACGTCAACAGAAGTACAGATTCGAACCTTCGTCCAGCCGTCTGACAACTTGAATAATAAGCTTGTTAATTAATCGTTGCAATTAATATATCATCACGTTATATAAATCTGGTCGACTCTATGTCCAACGAATCCACCCATCGAGGTGTAAGAGATAAGCGTTAAATGAATCTAAATATCTCACTTCTGCATCAATCTACAGGAATCGGGCATATTTTAAGGATAGATTATTTGTATTACACAAGGCAATTTTACTTGTTAACTTCCCATTGGAAGTTATTGTAATGGGTTCGAAAACCGAAATCAAAATGTATAACAAATTTTTATGTTTCAAGGTCACTACACTACTTTTAGAAAGATGTCTGTGTGTCCATTTCTTTCTAAGACGAAATCTTGAGAATGAAAAATGATATCGACTACGTTAGGGTGCCAATCGTCGCGTATTAACGTAAATATGATCTGAAAGAAATTTTTTCAAAATCGGTTCAGTCGTTCTTTTTCCTTAACCAAATATACTCCAAAAAAGTAGATTTTACACAATATCTCGCGAATAAAAATTATATCGACTTCGTAAGGGTGTCAATCGAGGCGTGTTAACGTCATTTTGATCCGACATAAATTTTATAAAAATCGGTTCAGCCGTTTTTTTTTTAATTATTGTTAAAAATAAATCATAATTATGTTTTAATGATTAAAATGATTACTTTTCTGTGTAATATCTTATTTAATTATTATTATTAAATATTTATCAAACTGGGAAGTTCGTCGTGTGGACCTCAAGGGTCGCACTTTAGTCCTAATAAACGACCCACCTCACGGCTTGTTTTTAAACGGTTTTATTTAGCTTGACCCCGTATATTAATTGTTTGTTACTATCTTTGTTTCAAATCTTGCGACAGCTTTTTCAACTACTTCTACTTAACCGATTCTTATGTAACTTTGCACACACATTGAGTTCCCGTGACAATACAATATTATGATAATTTCAACTTGGTAACGAGGGTCTGATGATGGAATCAGGAGTTGAAAGGATGAGGAGTTTGCATAATGATACGGGCCAGACATCAAACTAAAAACTAGAAAATAAAAATAGGTAAAAAAACTTTGAAACGGTTTTATTTTAAAGCATCAGCTGTACCAAAAACTAGAAAATAATTAGGACACAAACCACGGGGCACTTTGTGTCGCTGTGTCAGCGGAATAAGTAATAAAAACGTGGGGCGCACTAAAATCTGTATAACGACTGTATAATTATTAAATAAGAACGGCTTGTCTAGAAAAATGTGTTTCCAAGCCCACCAACAGAAATATTTCAAATGCGCCCCACGTTTTTATTACTTATTCCACTGACGCAGCGACACAAAGTGCCGCTTGGTTTGTGTCCTAATTATTTTCTAGTTTTTGGTACAGCTGATGATTTAAAATAAAACCGTTTAACTTAAAAGTTTTTTACCTATTTTTTGCTGTGGTCACATAAAGAAAATTAAAATACAAAATAAATGACTATGCCAAATTTTAAGTCGTTAGCATATGAAGATCCTGAGAAAACTATTGGTGATATACAGACATACAGACAACGCGATCTCATATCATAAGGGTTCCGTTTTTTATCATTTTGCTACGGAACCCTAAACATCCGTTTCCATCGGTTTAATGTTGTTAGACTACAACCTTTAGCTTAAACGGAAGCGTTAGCTTAAGAGGCACGGTTTCATGTAAATCCCACTTCTGCAAGTTTACATGTAGGTGTGCACTGCGTCGGAGTCATTAACATACTTTACGAGAGCGCTTAATTAAAAACCTTATTTGTGTCAGTCGCTGGACACCACCATTACGCTAAAGTTAAAAGGCATTATTGTGTCTTTTCATGTACGCATATTAAAACAAAATATAAATTGCAAATATCCGGCAGTTATAAAGTGGTATTGTTTACAGGGTGATCAGATCCCCGACAGTAAAAACCGAGACACTTATTGGTTACCCCCTCCCGTCCTTGTAGTTGACAATTAATGTTTTTTAGGGAATAATGTAAAAAAATTCTTTCAGGAATCAGGTATAATTATTAATTAAATGAATGCATAATGGCTGCAAACAGTATATGAAACAGCTATTGTAAGAACAGTGACGTAACACAATGCTGTAATCAGGAAAAATTCATTAATTCAAACCTATGTCACCGTAGGGATTCTAACCCTAAAATTTCCACTGAGTTGACAGTTACTCACACAGTGACACATTTGCAAACGACCGACTTTCTCTCTTTAAAGCATTCTGTCACTGAAAAACCACTACACGCGAGAGTCGATATTCCAACACCACTGCTAGACTACACAACATCCCAACATGTAAAGTAAACACAACAGGTGATACAACGATGAAGAATCCATTTTTAATGATGTTGTGTAGTCTAGCTAGCAGTGGTGTTGGAATATCGACTCTCGCATGCAGTGGTTTTTCAGTGACAGAATGCTTTAAAGGGAGAAAGTCGATCGTTTGAAAATGTGTCACTGTGTGAGTAATTGTCAACTCAGTCCGCCGCGATAGTGGAAATTTTAGGGTTAGAATCCCTACGGTGACATACTCGTCAACTTAGTCCGCCGCGATAATGTAATATAAGTAATATAACTGGCGCAGAAACGTAAAAATGTGTTTTTGCCATACCCACTACAAAATAGCTACTTTCGACGTATGTATAGCGGCCATTAATGACCCATTTAACAGGCAGATGTGCGGAAAATGGTTTACTTTCTGCACTATATAGCGCAGAAAATAACGGTTGCCATAACAACTTCTGTTTATTCGCTCTATACGTCTGCGTGCGCTTGCGTGCGCCTGTCATTACTTACTTGCACGAACTTCGCGGCACACTAAAAGAAAAGATGGCGACGCAAATGACCTGTCAGAATTTTTTGAAAATGACGTAAAAAGTAGGTGTTTTGTAGTGGGTATGGCAAAAAATACCATATAATATGTCTCGCACGTAATTGTATTACGACTCGTGTGACTGTAAAAACTCGTTTTTACATACTGTCATCACTCGCCGTAATATGCGTCCCATTACGTATCTAGACCAGGGTTGTTACGGATGCAAAAATTTAGACATCCGCGGATGCAGATGCGGATGCGGATTATTAGAAGTTCACATCCGCTGATGCGGATTTGATGCGGATGCGGATGCGAATTTTGGGATTTTTAAAGGATAATTATTTAAATTTTAAGTGCATAAATAACTGAAAATCAATTTAATTTTAACTTTTTATTTATTTAATCATATTTTTAGCACGTGCCACTCTGCCCACTTTCTTTACATGTAGTTACTTGTTGATGTGAATCTGCATCCGTAAAAACTCCGCATTGATTGATGCGGATGTGAATGCGGATGCAGATGTCTGAATTAATGCGAATATTCCGCATTTACGGATGCGGATGCGAATATTCGTAACACCCCTGATCTAGACATACTATTACAGTAGTTAGTATATTTATTTTCTTTTAATCAATAATAAATTTCAGGAAAAACAAAATGTTGACCACAGCGGGCAGTAAGTAGATAGGCGACCGCGCGTTAAATAGAAATAATGGCCGACAACTTCCGCAGAAAGGGGGTGGCGTACGCATGGGGAGGGGGTGAGAGGACGAGTTCTTCTGAATAATTAATACAAACAACTAACGACAGCAGGTACAGCCGTTTCCTGTTACAAAAAGAGCCGCACATTGATTTTTTCGTGTTGTTCACTTTTATTCCGATATTTTTGTTCAAGATTCACTTAGAACTTAGAACGCAACCCTCAATACTATAGACAGTGCGCGATCCCTTACACCACCCCACCACACTGTTACGGAGCAATGGCACATAATGAACAGGAGAACATAATATTATACGACATAGTACAACCGTTTATCATGATTAGCGATTAGCCGGTATATGCAGTGTTCTATATTTTAGAGGCCTACACAATGGAGGCTTGCATATTCATTGAAACGTTAATAAAAAATACATCGCTAAACACGAATAACAAAGGTACCATGGAGTATTATAATCACTGTACGCACAGTGGGGCAAAATACAAGGGTACGCGAGTTACATGGAAACGAGTGGTTTGATAAAAAACACTTTATTAGAAATATATATTATACAAGGATTATTTATTTGTAATTATTTCTGTCACTGTATTTATATCAGATTTATTTCGCTGTTCAACACTGTCGCAGTACAATCTACACTAACTGATTCCCGTTGACTGATCAATATTTATTTCACTGATGGCACGACGCACCATTCACTGATCTCCGGTGACTGCCGCTGACACACTCGTACTTCGCTTATAACGCGCAGCCCAGCCTAGTACGTTCTCGCGTTCTCTAGAACATTCCAGCAGGTACTCGTTGTTCAGTATATCTTCGATACCATTCCACGCTTTACTACTGTGACGTTTCTTTCTCGTGGTTTCTATTGCAGGCAGTGGCGTAACATCTTGGGGTTTGCTACAGTATTTATTTTTCAAAAAATGCCACAAATATTACCCGTTTAAAAAAATGTTTACAAAATCAACATATCTATCTACTACTTAACATTATATTTAAACTGATTTTATGTGCCAAATAAGCTTGGAAAATTTTCTCAGGACCTTTTAGCACTGCAAGATGAAAAACTTTGCTTTCAGGAAATTCTTCTGAATAAGAAAGTTTTAGTGAGACGAAGATGGCATATTAACATTTTCTCAATACATGTTATTTTCGACAGTTTGATGTTTTTTAAATGTTTTATTTTCTAATAAAATATTTTTTGTTGAAATAATGTTGATCGCCTTTTTGGTTCAAATGCCCCACTGTGCTACTTCAGTATGCGAGGCTGGGATTTTCCCCACAGATTTGTTTTAGGGGATGTTAGCGGGAGAAATTTTATCGCACAATTTGCTTTTTTTTATTAACTCAAACATGATTTATAATAAGTACTAAAAATTAGCATAAAATCTGTTTTTTTGGCCTAAATAGGTAGATAGTGAAAATTCGGGACATATAGGTTATCTGATGGGACACTATTGATGTTTTGACATATTTAACATACATACCCGAGTACATACCTTAAGGCATGGAGTATAGAGGATAAGGAGACACATTTCTTTTGTAGGTACCTACCTATTCTTTTGGGGTATCGTTGAAAAGAGCCTTTTGAGTAGATTATGAATATGTTTTTATTTTATTTATTTTAAAAATTAACGAAAAAATTTTCAAATACAGCACATTAAGTAAGTATTTTATCAAAATTGTAGGTTTTTGCAAACGGAGGGCAAAAAATAATTTCTTTTTGTACTATCCTTGTAGGGTATCGTTGAACAGGGCATTTTGAGCAGATTATGAATGTGTTTTTATTTTATTTATTTTATCAAAATTAACGAAATAATTTTCAAATACAGCATATTAAGTAAGTTAGTATTTTATCAAAATTGTAGGTTTTTGCAAACGGGGGGCCCTATTCTTGTGGGGTATCGTTGAAAAGGGCATTTTGAATAAATTATGAACATTATGTTTTTATTTTATTTATTTTATCAAAATTGTAGATTTAGAATAACTTACATAGTACGGAGCCCTACTTTTTGCGTGGCTCGACACGCAGAGGCGGATTCAGAAAAAAATTTCGGGGAGGGGTTTTCAAAATATTTATGTACAAGTACATTATACTGATACTTACCTCACCAAATCAGTTTTTACACGCGAAAATATAAAAAAACATCGAAAATATGCAACACCCAACGCCGCTAAGATATGAATCGGATGTCCTTTTCTATGCGTTGGCAAAAATTTCGAGGGGGGTTTGAACCCCCTACTCCCCCCGCCCTGAATCCGCCACTGTGACGACACGCACTTGGCCGTTGATTTATTTTAAATTACGATTTGATTATCAATTTTTGTGCCGCACGTCTTGTTTTGCAATCCACGGAGATCCGTCTCCTTAACTCTATACTCCATGTGTTAAAAAGCTTAAGCTTACAACTTTGATAATATAACTTTAGGTCCGTAGAAAAAAGTTTTATGTCACATCTGCTTTCGTCAAATGGGACAAGATGGCACTGCCAGTTCGGTTCAAATTTAACCTGAGTTAGTTATTTCGGTTGTAAAGTGAACAAACCCGTCCTTTTAATGTTATTGTAACAGATTAGGACGTATGAACAGCTACGCCAGAAAGCGGAGAGTACTTTACACAAGTTTAATCTCCAGAAGATGCGTGAGTATGACTATTAAACAAAAGGGAAATGGCGCCTTCATAGAAGTCACCTGCCTAAATAAAGTATTTCCTCAGTGGAAACTTTAAAATACACATTTGTAGTGATAACCGCAGCCGCTTCATGCATATGGCGCGCACGTTCCAATTTGGTTAAAGGTTTTGCCACATTGCCATTTACTTTCCGACATGCAGGGTGTAAACGGTTTTACCGAATTCATATGGCAAATCATTGATACAATTTTGTAGTAGGCTACAGACTATAAGATCAATTTTTTGTGTTCAGTTTGATTTCTTGTGTCGAGGTCATTCCGAGTCACTAGTCTTGCGTTAACGTTTGATTTTTTTGTGTGTCAAGTTTCATTTTTTTTGTGTTTCGAGTTTGATTTTTTTTGTGTCGAGATTGATTTTTTGTCTCGAGGTTATTCCGAATCACTATAGTCTCGTTAATGTTTGATTTTTTTGTGTGTCGAGTTTGACTTTTTTTTTGTGTCAAGTTTGATTTTTTGTGTCGAGGTCATTCAGAGTCACTAGTCTTGCGGTAACGTTTGATTTTTTTGTGTGTCGAGTTTCATTTCTTTTTGTGTTTCGAGTTTGATTTTTTTTGTGTCGAGTTCGATTTTTTGTGTCGAGGTCATTCAGAGTCACTAGTCTTGCGGTAACGTTTGATTTTTTTGTGTGTCGAGTTTCATTTCTTTTTGTGTTTCGAGTTTGATTTTTTTTGTGTCGAGTTTGATTTTTTGTCTCGAGGTTATTCCGAATCACTAGTCCCGTTAACTTTTGATTTTTTTGTATGTCGAGTTTGATTTTTTTGTGTGTCGAGTTTGATTTTTTTTGTGTCATTTGATTTTTTTTTGTGTCGAGTTTGATTTTTTGTGTCGAGGTCATTCCGAATCACTAGTCTCGCTAACATTTGATTTTTTTGTGTGTGTCGTGTTTGATTTTTTTTGTATGTGTCGAGTTTGATTTTTTTTTTGTGTCAAGTTTGATTTTTTTTGTGTCGAGTTTGATTTTTTGTGTCGAGGTCATTTCGAGTCACTAGTCTCGCTAACATTTGATTTTTTTGTGTCGAGTTTGATTTTTTTGTGTGTCGAGTTTGATTTTTTTTTTTTTTGAGTCGAGTTCGATTTTTTTTTTTTTTTTGAATCGAGTTTGATTTTTTGTGTCGAGGTCATTCCGAATCACTAGTCTCGTTAACGTTTGTTTTTTTTTTGTGTGTGTCGTGTTTGATTTTTTTTGTGTGTGTCGAGTTTGATTTTTTTTTGTGTCAAGTTTGATTTTTTTTGTGTCGAGTTTGATTTTTTGTGTCGAGGTCATTCCGAATCACTAGTCTCGCTAACATTTGATTTCTTTGTGTCGAGTTTGATTTTTTGTATCGAGGTCATTCCGAATAACTAGCCTCGCTAAAAAAGTGTCATTTCAAAAATCACAAACTACTAATAAAATGAGATAAACCACTATCAACAAAATGAAAAAATATATGATTTATTTGTTTTAGGTAGGTATCTATAGAATTTTATCAGCAATGAGTGGATTACATAAAATGATCCGCTATTTTTCACCGGCAGTTTCTTAACTCACAGTGGGACACATAAAACGCTATATTGTGTTATTTTGAGTCATAAAACGAAACTCGGAAGGCTAAAGTGTTTCCTCGTTTATGAAAATTGGATAACATTCGAACATAAAGCGTGGTTTTATCAGATAGTATGGTTTATTTATTTTGTCGACAAAGAAATATCTATGATTAAAAAATAAACACGAACGAAGAGCTTTATCTGATTTTCTTTCAATATTAAAAAATGACTACAAAACATCCACTAACACTGAACACGGAAAAAAATCATTTTGACAATCATAGTCACAGTCAAAACTCTAACCTGAACCTTTCCACTATCGCGGCGGAATGAGCTTACAATTACTCAACCGTAGACGTGGCCGTTATTTCACGTCACTAGTTACAATAACTAGCTACGCGGTATGTAACCGAATCACTAGTTTCGAGTTACATTACAAGTAGTGATTTTTGCAAATGCGTTACTAAGCGAGAGCGGGTGACAGTGACACGAATAAATCCGAAGTAACCCGAACACGCACATGCCGTGATTTAAGTGTATAGCTACAAACACTTAGTGATTTAATGTATTTTAGTTTCGTCTCGTTTCGTGTGTAACTGTATAGTTGGTAACTGGTGGAGGTATTTATGCAAGCAATCACAGTAGCTGAATAAAAATAACTAGTTACAAAAATCACTAGTTTTGAAACAGGTGACGCCGACCAAGTCACTGGTTTCGTTATGCTTTTTGAAAATAACGTAACGACCCACGTCTACTCAACCGTGACATGATTACCAATCTAACATACTCCATATATGCAAAGGAATCAACAGATTTCCACTAGATGCGAGTGTTATTAATTATAGCTAGGTTGTAGATGTGAATCATCGTAGTAGCGAGAGCTATTCATGTAGGTGAATTATTTCAAACACCCAAAATATAAAATTTTTCAATTGCAATCCAACTACATGGTTTTTTTATGAGAAGTGGGTTTTGTTACGTTTTTTTTGTATTTTTCACAATATATTTTAAATTTTCCATGTTGTGCCTTTTTTCCTGAAAGATAAACGTTATGGAACTTGTAAAAGTATAGGTATCCCGTTTTATCCGACTAGGTGGCTAAAACGGGATACTTCCTACTTTTTCAAAAAAAAAAAATTTCTCTTATGTGACTTCTATTTTCTCATAAAGGTTGGTGGCAATCAAAAGTCCATTTATAAGAGAAACAAGAGCCAAAAAATAGTCCTTTGCATTACTTCATTCAAAAAGTTGTGAGACTTAGAACACTAAGTCTCCCGTTTTATCCAACTCTCCCCTACGTGTTCTGCTATGGAATGAATAGATTTTGAAATATTTTGAATCAATGAAAAAAAAAATTCGGAAATTCAAAAAAAAATTCAAAAAACCTCCATTTTCTTGAAAATTTTACTTTTATTTTTTTCTTTTTTGAAATGAAATTTTCTTCACCAAAATGCCTCAGCTACTTGCACTAAGAGTTTGTCCACAAGTCACTTAATCACCCTGTATATCCGATATAAATATATTTGGATATTATAAATATGTATCATGATATTTTCGAATCCTGTGTATGACTCACTATCTTAAATTTTGGAACTCGAGTGTTAGTACCTACTTTGTCTAGGCATAGCACAGTGTGGTACGCACGACCACAAGAAATTACCTTTGAAAGCTGTCAGGAAACTAAATAACCCACCAAACCCGTACTGAAGAGGGACAGAAAACACGCACTGAATTACACCGCAATAACATTACAACCGCCTCTCTTTGTTTAACACATGTCTGGTTAACATCCCATATTATTATACGTTCCGACATTCTTAACTAAATAATGAAACATTTTCAGCTAAGAATTCATTGTAATTATAATTCAAAAACATTTCAATAGCCTAAATCTAATCCGAGAAAGTATCAACGGCATTTTTTTTTTATTATAACAAAAAGAAAAAACAAAAATGCACTGTACAATTGGTAAGTGAATTATAATATGGTAATTATTGACAGTTATTGGTAATAGCAGGTAAGTACAAATAAATAATTGATTTTATGTTGGTATTAGAGTTTCTGTAGTAGACGGGATGTTTCAAGAAATATTAATAATTTTGTGATGTTTTTTTCAGAGTTATTCAAGATGTTCTTAAGATCAATGGGTTAATCTACCGGGCACTTGGTTTTATCTTTCCTATCACAATTCACAATAATTCTATTCCATTTAATTTTCTGATGCAAAATGAAAATTTCAAACTAAATAACCTTACAGGTTCTATGAAACATTTACACGTGCGTGTGAAAATCTATAAGATTTACTAGCAACTGCGCATTAACTTTCTCCACGCACGGCAGAAAAGCAACGACATACAGAGCCATCTATTGAGCAATTAAAATACTATGGTTCGTTTCTGAACTAATAAACTAAATAACTCTAGGAGGCGGAGTTAACACTATCTCAGAAACGGTAAGAGGTAACTAGTTGAAATTTTCACAGATTGTGTGTTGTGGCATGAATCCTAGCAAATAATAATTAAAATTAAATAATCAATTAATTTTATTTTTCTGTTCAAACATAAAACGTTGATTAACATTGCTTGACATTTTTCATGGTTTTCCTGACCTATTCCCTGACTTTTTCAGGTTTTCAAGGTAAATCGCCACCATGTTAAGTCAGTTTTTACGCATAAACAAGCACACATCGAGCAGTATAAAGGAATATAACAGTAAAAATTCGACTGATGACCAGTCCTATACTTCCCACCTAGTAAATATTTGCAAAAAATAAACACTCTTTTTTTTATTCTTTGACTAGGCCCAAATAACCTTAGCTGTTGGTGGTCTTTAAAACACAATTTAATTTTTATTCTTTGAAAAAAGCATGGCCCTCTTTTTTGTTTGGTGATCTATTGATGGCTAGCTTAATATAGCAAAAATCATGGTTACCTTGATTTACGTACAATTTTTTATTTTTTTACTAAAATATTTTTTTTCTCGAAAACTATACATTTTAGAGAAAAAAAATATTTACATTTTTTTCATATTATAACATCTAGAATTCATTTATATTTTTTTTTACCTATGTTAATACGTGACATTGAGGACGTTTTTTTGAATATCTCAGGATCCACTGAACCGATTTGACTCAAAATCTAATCAGATCTAAGTTAAAGGCTGATAAACACAATAGAACAATCGGCATGCCCGTATGTTGTTCCGTTCTTAAGATATCGAAGGCGAAAAATTGACCACATACACACACACACACATACACACATACACACACACATACAGACATCAGTCAGAAAATGATCTTAAACGATTGCTAGGGTCTCAAAACGTGAAAATCTGTTAAAATCTCGAAATATTGTTTTCGGACTGAATCCATTACTTCCCTACCATAGTAGAGGTGGGAAGTAAAAACGTAGTTTTCACCACACTCTCGAGCCAACTAAAATAATGTTTGTGTGGAGACGGCTACGAATCTCAGTTCGGCGAATCGGTTTCCCCCAAAATACATTTCCTTGAAACTCATTAAATCAGTTAATTTCATTTTTACTTCACTTCGGAGGGTGTATTTAAAATTATCAAAAAAAAGTTAAAAATTCTAAATATCGGTTTTACCGTTTACAGACAGATAATACTGGAACTTGACGGAAAACGTGTGACATCTGGAGGCAGAAAACTGGTACTATATTTAATTTACAGCTCATATTGCTTATATGTGTTATTATTTGCTGTTTGTCGCGAATAATAATGGAATTTGTAAAACCGATTTCACTTTTTACAGGCAGATAGTACTGGAACTTGACGGAAAACGTATGACATCGGTGGCATTGTTTTCCATGATTACCTGCAGGTAAAGAAAACTCGCATATTATGTTGCGTCAGTAAAATTAACTGTATAATATTTAATTTTAAGTCAGATCTCAAGGCAGTAACCTCCACCATATTTGATACTTTGCTTCCACCATAAAAATGACACGATTTTCAACCCTCGACTCATAAAAAAGGGGTTTAATATGTGTTCAGGTCGTATGTTTGTTTGTGCATCTGTCTTGTGGCATCACTGATGGACCGGTTTTTCTTCACACGACAGAAATTTTTGCAACATGGCTTATAGGATACAAAAAAAGCTGATGAAACAAAAAACCAATTAAAAACCAAAATAATATATTCAATATAAAATGATAAAATATTGCTGTCACTGAATTAAAAATAAAAGTGTGCCTCACCCACATAATTTTAAGTGAAACTTCTTTCGTCTTCGTCAACCATGCGAATTTAAATAAATAAATTAATATTGTAGTTTGGCGCCCCACGTTGGGCGCCAAAATATATACCTACATTTTTTCAATTTATTAAATAATAAATAAGTAATTAAAAAAATCAATAAATTTAATTTTTCATAATTACTCCATGCTGACGCGAACCTGCAATCTTCCGAATTTAAACAAATAAAATTTAATAATAATATTGTAGTTTAGCGCCCCACGTTGGGCGCCACAATATATTATAGCGAGTTTTCCACTGTTTAAAAAAAATTGAAGCATTTCCTTGTTGAAAAATGTTTTTATTGCTTAAATGATTATTTTAACATGTAGCCATGTATATTTCTGTATGTACTTATATTATGTTTTTATATTAATTGTAATTGTATCTGACTTCTCCTATGCAATTCTTCTTTTGCCGCTGCAGGTCTAATAAACAATTTGAATTTGAGTTTGAATACCTACATTTATTCAATTTATTATTTTTAATAATAAATAGGTAATTAAAAAATCAATTAATTAAATCTTTCATAATTACTCCAAGCTGACGCGAACCTGCAATCTTAGACATCGTATAGAGTATAGTGACAATGCGTTTCTCCACGTAGCCATCTGACTCGTTCTGTGTAAGCGCGTAACAGATTTATACAATAAACAAGCATGTTTAAATTTTCGTGTCGTTATTTTTGTGTCGAAATCATTCCGGTTCATTAGAAGTTTCACTTCAAAAAAACTTGAATAAGTGAAACGGTAACATGACATAAAAATGTCGTTTGAGACCTTTGGCTAAACGCTTCATTATATCATCCATCAGAGGTTTATTTAATGTTCCCATTGAGGTAGGCAGTCCGAGTATACTATGAGGCATGATAATATAAACAGTTGTTTATACGAATGCAGAGGTGGAAAGGTCATCGGAAGGTCAAGCGGCGTGACTTGTTTTAGTGACCGCTTTTGTTTAAACAAGTACCCGTGTCTGACGAACCCTCTTTTAACAGAAACTCGTGATGTTCTTATGTTTAGGTCCACCAAATTCATATAAACGCCAGAGCCTTTGCGTTATTATCAGTTGCGGCAAAAACCTTATCTTACCTTATTGCAATGAAGACATCTAGCAGACGACCTTCATAAAATACGTACGCAAAAAGGGGCGGACGCGTTTGCGCAAAGCGTTAAACGATGACGCGCGCTCCCTACTACTTCCATGAGAGGTATTTCTTTATGGTTTGAGGGTGGTAAAATCAGAATCTGATCTTATCTCGGACACAGGGGCTGATCTACATAGAGACTGATAGGGCTTAAGCCTTGGGCCCTAACTGTCAAGGGCCTACAAGAGTCAAAGACTTACAAGTGTCAAGTGCCCATAGTGTCAAGGGTCCACAAGTGTCAAGGGCCCACAAGTGTCAAGAGCCCACAAGTGTCAAGGGCCCACAATTGTCACGGGCCCACATATGTCAAGGGCCCACAAAAATTAAATTATCATAAATTTTTATTACTTTTTCATTAACAATGAGCACTTATAGTATAGTAAAAAAAGGGGGCCCATCGGACTTCAATAAGCCCTAGGCCCCGAAAAACCTAAATCCGTCCCTGCTGGGACACGACTTTTCGTCTACGATTTCCTTACGGAACATGGAGGTATAAAATCGGTTACCGAGTAACGAATAAATTCTAGAGTGCAACATAAGTTATTCTGAACAATGGCTGTCCGTTTTGAACGAGGAAGGAATGAACGGGACGAAGGTGTATAGCATGGCACGACATTATCGCTAACGTTTTTGGGGTCGCCGTTAAAGTTTGTTAGCGGTTGGTGAGAGCTTTTTTAACGCAAGATCTCATGCGTATACCTATATAAGGTAATTTGGTCGGTCAGAGAGGACTCGACAAGTGGGGTCGTCTGTCAAAATAGATATATTTTGTTTTTGGGGTTCCGTACCTCAGAATGAAAAAATGGAACCCTTATTGGGATCCGTCAAATGAGCATATGACACCTGGTGGCAGAAAATTGTACTCAAAACGAGGGAAAATTTTACATGCTAACAGTGCAAATTTATCGTGAAATTGGTTATTACAAAAATAAAACAAGTAAAATAAACAAAAAGTTTATCGAAAATGGAATTCGCGACGTTTTCTAATATCATGGCATTAAACACTATCAGTCATTGCCTTGTAAAACTTACTTTACAGCGAATTTATTATTTTCTAATGAAATGTAAACAAACTGTATTTATATGAATTAAAAAAAAATATTTTATATTATTAATAATGAGATGTACTCATTATCATACTGTACTACAATAGTTAAATCACTGATGATTAAAAAAACTAAGACTAATTATGTGTATACAAATATTTTGAGGCTAGTAACTTACTTACTTATTACAATATAGAATAGAATAGAGTTTATTTGTTCAAAATTTTTTCACTGTGGTACTTTGCTTTAGGACCTATCGAACAGTGAAAAATTTTTGAAATCGATCTTCTGAGATTATTCCCGATTTTCACACGGGCGAATCCGGGCTGGCCAGTTATTATAGCCTATGTCCCAAAGCAAAGTATCCCCTATATCGAACAGTGAAAAATTTTTGAAATCGATCTTCTGAAATTATCTCCGATTTTCACCCGGGCGAAGGCGGGCCGGCCAGTTATTATGGCCTATATTCATCTCCGTTACGGAAGCTACCCGTGTGAAAAATTTCACAGAGATTGGTTGAGTAGTTGAGGCGTGCAAGCGGAACAAACAAACAAACTCACTTTCGCATTTATAATATTAGTTACGATATAGAAGTGTCGATTGTTTCGAGTTAAGACTACTTGTGCCCCCGGTCTTTGATGCGCCACGTACGCCACTGCTTTACACGCACGCATACAAAAGCTGTAAATGTGTCGACTTTACAACTAACATAATTCGTCACAACACAAGTATAGCGCGTTACGGCAAAACTGAAGCCACATTCACAATGAAACGTAAATCAAAAACATCAAAATTTATAAATAATAGGTATATGATAAAATCAATCGATTTTTAAACCCCCTTATATCCACACAATAATATTCACATAACAATTAGAGGTGAAAATAATAAATAAATATCTCAGACAGCAAGGCTGCCATGATTTGTAAGCTATATCTAAGAAAAAATCAAATGATCACTGTCGGGACATGAACCTGAAACTCCCAGTTTTCGGCTACGTGAGTTACCAATTTCTTCACAGTGCCCAAGAATGGAAACTGATCCCTTCTTATATATAGCAATTTCAAGTATGAAAACACACAACATGCGGGGGCCGATTATTCAAGTAAGCTGCAAAATTTATTTTTAAGCGTAGCTGTTTCTTCGATTAAAAAATAGACACTAATGGTAGTTTTACACGATATTTCTTTTCGCGTATGCATCAAGATGCACAACAAGTGGCATCGTGTAAAGTTAGCATGACTCGGAACACACTTGCGTCGTCTTGCCTCACAGTAAAATGTCTCGTGCGTTATAAATTGACGCATGCAGACAGGCATGCCTTTCACTACGTCAAGATGCATGAAAAGAGGCATCGTGTAAAGCTTGCGTGACTCGGAACACATTTGGGTCATCTTGCCTCACAGTAAAATGTCTCGTGCGTCAATTTATAATGCACGAAATATTTTACTGCGAGGCATGACGACGCAAGTGTGTCTCGAGTCAGACAGGACTTTCTTGCATCATTCATACGTTATGTGTTGCTTTGTTTGTTAAAAAGGAGTGAAATAATGAAAAAACTCCTGAATTTATTGATTCATAAAAACATTTTTCATGTGCAACGAACTATACGTGTAAATTCTATGATGCATAAAGAAAAGAAATGCATTTTTTGCCTCCTATTGCATTCGCAAATGCATACAATGGCGCATGATTTGCCGCACGAAAAAGAGACATCGTGTAAAAGTATCCTACGAGCGTCTATAATCTACAGTCTCTCTCTCCCTTTCTCCCCCTCTCTCTCCCCTCTCCATTTCTCTCCCTCTCCCTTTCTCTTCAATTTAAAATGAGTAAGGCATCGTTTTATTTTAAGAATTTAGCATTTAGTTTTGTTTGTTTGTTGACCCGTATCTTTATTCCGCGATTACGGAAAATATGAGAACAATATTAATGAGATTTGGCAGGAGCTTTCTTCGAATCTAGACTGAACGATATGTACTTGCGATTAATATACCTCCAGCGTGGGTTGGCAGAAGTTCAAAGGTTAATAGATTCAGTAAATGAGAAAACAAGCTAATAACCTTCAATGTGTTATTTTATTTTAATTATAAACCTTCGTGGGTGGTTAAAAGTTCAAAAATACACAAAACAATGAGAAGTTATTAACGAACTTCAGAAAAAGGAGATCATCAATTCGACGCGTATATTCATTTTTTTTTTCAGCTTTAACTTCTCGAGGGATTAACTGATCTGAATTATTTCGACTCCGTAGTTTTCAAGAAGATGCCGGATAAATCCTTTATAATTTTTACTTAAATCGGTTGAGTAGTTTGTATTTAGTATTGTTTAGATTTATTTATTGTAGATTATAGCCGCTCGACAACTTAGGTCATTAGCGTCTTAATACAAACTAAACGACATCATAAATCACCCATGAGCGAAATGGGACTCGACCCCACGACAGCTTGCACCAAAGGCCAGCACGCTGACCATTGCACCAAGCTGTCCTCTGTATTGTTCAGAGAAGACACCAGCAAGATGGCCGATCTGCGCAGTAGAAGTAGTGGGGAGAGCTATCAATGATAGAATATGGACTCGTCCGGCACGAAATACGCCTACCCCTACGCGCTACCCCTTTAAATAGAATATGGCCTCGCCCGACACAACTCGTTTGTGCGCATGTATGGCGCTGGTGTCTTCTTTAAACAATGCGCGCTCTGAAATTACACACACTCAGTGCAAACCGACAAACTCAACTACATAATATAATATACTAGCGGCCCTGCCCGGCTTCGCCCGGGTGCTAAGAAAGCCCGGGTGCAATACACTACTCACGCGCTTCGATCGTTCGCTTGAATATTATAATTACACACTCGCTCCGCTCGTTTGCTATATATATAAACCTTCCGTGAAAAATTATCTAACTGATGGTGAAAACCGTATCAAAATTCGTTGCGTGGTTTAGGAGTTAGCGGTTATACAGACAGACGCGGAAAGCGACTTCATTTTATACTATGTAGAGATATGATAAGCTTGCGGCTCAAGGTCAAGTATACGCTATAGCGATTTCAAGAATGTCCATTGTGAATGAGCCTTTAGTCCAGACACAATGTAGCGAGGCAATCTTGCCTCCTCTGCATAATTCTTGTTGAACGTAAAGATTACCCGCCAGACGTAGGGAAAAACTCGTGAAATTTTTCACCTCGTTTTTAGTCCAGTTTCCACAACTAAATGCCTACCAACCAACATTACATATGGTGTGTCGAAACGAAACTGCTGCAAAGGTAAATAGCATGGATTAAGGAAAAATATTCAGTTAACATGAACGTTCACTGAAAGAAATAATTATGTTTTTGAAAAATTCACTGCGGGGAAGAAAAATTCCTTGTAATAAAAAAGTGGCTGTGTGCTTATGACCACACGACAGAAGTGAAAACTTGATTATATGCAAAACATACATAATATTATTTTATTTTTATAATACATAATAAGTTTTAGTGTAATCTATTAGCGCACATGTGAACTACAAATAACTTATTACCAACATACCACAAATACCTTTTCAATTAAGTTTTAGTGTCATCTATTAGCGTACTTGTGAACTACAAATAAATTAAGTATTACCAACGTACCACAAATACCTTTTCAAATAAGTTTTAGTGTCATCTATTAGCGCACCTATGAACTACAAATAACTTATTAAACGCAAATATCGAAACAATCTTTTTTAGCTAAATAATTATTATTTTTGAATTTTTTCACCCTCTGAAGTGAAAACTATTAACTGACTGCTGACTATGATTGCCTATGTACCGATTTTTCCTGAACACAGTGTATACAGTATACATGCATAAAATATGATCACAGTTTGTGTTCACTTGTAATGTCTCGTTTTTCTTTAAAAACTTTTCAAGAAGTAAAATATCGTCCGGATGAAGGGATTATTTACATTTATACACAGTGCAGCTGCTAGAAGCATACCGGGTTCAGCAAAGACGCTTATGACCTCTGTTGTCGAGCGTCTATAATCTACTATATCTAACCGGGTTTAGCAACTGATTATCAACTATTTTCATTAGGCTGCTATCTATCTATTATTAACTTCCCATTGGAAGTTATTGAAATGGGTCCGAAAATCGAAATCAAAATTTTTAACAAATTTTTATGTTTCAAGGTCACTACACTATTTTTAAACTATTTTTGAAAAGATGTCTGTCTGTGTGTGTGTGTGTACGTACGTACGTATGTGTCAATTTCTTAAGACGAAATCTCGAGAATGTAAATGATAACGACTACGTTAAGGTGCCAATCGACGCGCATTAACGTAAATATGATCTGAATTTTTTTTTTCAAAATCGGTTCAGCCGTTCTTTTTTCTTAACCAAATAGACTCCAAAAAAGTAGATTTTACACAATATCTCGCGAATAAAAAATTATATCGACTTCGTAAGGGTGTCGATCGAGGCGTGTTAACGTCATTTTGATCCGACATAAATTTTATAAAAATCGGTTCAGCCGTTTTTTTTTTAATTATTGTTAAAAATAAATAATAATTATGTTTTAATGATTAAAATGATTACTTTTCTGTGTAATATCTAATTCAATTATTATTATTAAATATTTATCAAACTGGGAAGTTCGTCGTGTGGACCTCAAGGGTCGCACTTTAGTCCTAATAAACGACCCACCTCACGGCTTGTTTTATCTTATTATAAAAAAATGTGCAAATGCTTCAGCTAACATTTTACACTAATAAAATATCCAGTCTCTGGGCTATGGGCCCAGCATGTTTCCACTGCGGCACGTTCTGCTTCCAAAACCGGACGCGTCGATATTCACAGTGGCATTCCGATGTCTCCTTCGTTGGTCATGCGCAATGAACACTTTCATAACACGAATGATGTAATCAGAATGCATAACACGTGTTTCAGAATTGGAACACATTATTAAAGCTTTGTTATATAAAAATGCATATTTGTTGTGTGCTCAATAGCGTCATTATAGAACAATTAACATTTGCATATAAAATTGTTAGTTACTTTATTATTTATGTATGTGAAAAAATGTTCAGAATTACCTAACAAATATTTGAAATTATTAACAGGAACGTGCAGATTTTTTTAATGAGAATGTCAGATTTATTTATTGACTTTTTTACCCGACTGCACGACAGCAAAGACAGGGTTTGTTTTACTGGGTGACAGGGATTCTTTATAACCTCGAAATATCTCAAAGGCTGGATGGATTTTGATCGATCATGAGGTGTCGATTCGTCTAAACCGTGCGATGGTTATTAGGCTACATTTTGTTTTTATAAAACCAAAACGGCGGCCGTGAAATACAAAATGGCGATAGACACGAAAAAAAATTTGCGTACCATATTGAGTGGCATATCACTGAGTAGGTCTTTCAAAATCAAATTTGATACAACAAAACTAAAAATTCTCCCCAGTTCCCGGGTTCTAGCCCGAGAGCTGGTAAAAGTGCCAATTGGATTTTCAATTTATTATTAAAAAAAAATAGTGAATTGAAAATATGAATTGGTGCTAGGCCCAAATAACCTTAGCTGTTGGTGGTCTTTAAAACACACACAAAACTAAAAATTCGTCAAAAAAAATTATTAAAAAAACCCCGACTGCGTAAAAATCGAACTTAAAAAATGGAAACAAGATCAAATGATAACATGCAGTCGAAGGCATCAGATATTTTTATTCAATTTGTTACTATTAGGTATGCCTCCGACTGCATATTATCATTTAATCTTGTTCCCATCTTTTAAGTTCAATCTTTACGCAGTCGGGGTTTTTTTTTAATAATTTTTTATTGACGAATTTTTAGTTTTGTTTTATCAAATTAGTAACAAATTGAACAAAAATATCTGATGCCTTCGACTGCATGTGATCATTTGATCTTGTTTCTATATTTTAAGTTCGATTTTTACGCAGTCGGGTTTTTTTAAAATATTTTTTATTTAGTCGAACGTTTCGTATTTGGTTCTGTTTTATAAATGATTATTTTATTTTAGCAATAATGTTTTTAAAAAGTTTTATTTAAAACACGCTGCCTTCTGTCATTTTTTTGAATTATACAGAATCATTAAATGATTAAAAAAATTGTTTCGAAACATATTGGAAAAAATCATTTTACCAATCAGTGGTACGTTTCGAAACAATTATATAATTGGCTGCTCTCCAACGAAAAAAAATTTTTCAATTGCATTTCAGCCGTATAAAACCATTATTTATATTAAATGATTAAATTGTAACTTTAGCACCGCCGACTTACGCTATCACTCACCAGACGGCAGGACCATGCATCTGTTCGCAGCGAATACCACCAGCACATTCTTGCATAATATAATTGAATTAAGTAAAGACCAATAAAATGGAACTACTGTCAAATTTAAGCTAACCGGGTTTACATTAATAATGGTAGTCTTTAATTATAATTAATTTATACCTATGTGAAATATACATAAATAACATAAGAAAGTGAATAATGGAACGGCGTGTCATTGGTTAAATTAAAAGGTATCCAAAGTGATAGACATGAGACAAGTACACAGTAATAATTATCCTGAAAAGCTTTTTCCTTTTGCATTTTGGAGAACACGTGGACACCAAACGCACTGTGAGTAATTGAAAAGGGGACTTTTGATAGTAAAGAGAAAAGAAGAATGGATCACGATCCCGGAATATATGAAACCGCATAGCTTTTATAAATGCGGTAGCGCGGGTAGTGTATTATTACCCGGGGAAGAGTGGAATACACTAAGTATATAAATATCTTTCCTTCAACACAAGCGTACGGGATGATTTGGTCTCGGGGACCTTTTTAATAGTGATGCGCGATTACAAGATGTTTTAGTCGATTGTTCAAGCATCTCGATAACTCTCGATGGTTGTCACTTGGATTCGATTGTTGTTGTTTCATAGTTCACCGAGACCAAGTCGCATAGTCAAGGCCGGAACTGTTTTTTGAGTTGGCGGAATAAATATTTATTTACAATAATTAAAAACACAATAATAATGAATGCAACAACGAAAAGTCAGTTCTAACAATCATCACAAGTAAACAATAACTAAACGGTAATTAACACTTAGTTATATACAATTGACTATACTAATATTTATTTTATCAGGTGTATTTATATCGCGGAATTATTTATATCACTGATCCACTTGATTGCACGACTCACCATTGACTGATCGCTTCACTCACTCGTTTATATACGCTGCGTGGCTGAAGCCCAGTGCTTCTCGCATTCTCTAGAAACTTCGCGTAGTTACTCGTTGTTCAGCAAGCAGACACCGCTTCTCAGAATTCTTGCCTGACGTTTATATACAGGGTGATCCGTAATAATACCTGCATTTATTTTGCATTTTATGAAATACTTAGACTTAATAGTATTTTTTGTAACACATGCTCAAAAAATATCCCGTAACGATTCGACAATACTGATTGAACCTATAGGTCATGTCTCAGTCTTGCGTCTTGGTCTCGGCACACAGTAAACCACAGTAGACGGAGACATTTGTCTCGGTCTCCCGTCTCTGTCGCGGCGCGAACCGCCACCTTAAGAAATTTTAGTCTCATCTGTCCCCGATTGGGCGTACCGCACTGGTGACAGCCTATCCACTCCATTATATGTGTATAAGAGCACATATAGGTTATGTCGACATTGCAGAAGGATGGTGAGGATTGTGAAAGGGTGAAACCAATGGCTCTTTAATTAAAACGACTACTGAGTATACCTATACTGTATGTGTGTATGTATGTATGTATGACGTATGTATGTTAGGGTGGGTTAAAAATATCAATAATTTTTTTTTACAAGTGACACGGAAAAATAGGTTGCTAGACACCTTAAAAAAATTCTCACCAAATATGAGCTCTTAATTTTAATAGGAAGATCCTCCGCATTACAGTTTTTTATTTTTTTCTCAGTCCAATAGAAAAAAATGCATACCTCATCATTAATTGATTATACAGAAAAATGTTTTAAGAGAATTTTGTAGGAAATTTAATGCTCTACAAAAATGGTATCTTATATTTTTTCCGCAAACCTCACCATTTGAAAGATATTGAAGATTTAAGTTTGGTTATTTTAAGACAAATTTCATTTTTGTTTATGAATTTTATAACTTGACAATAAATGACTATTATAAATCTTCAATATCTTTCAAACGGTGAGGTTTGCGGAAAAAATACAAGATACCTTTTTTGTAGAGCATTAAATTTCCTATAAAATTCTCTTAAAACATTTTTCTGTACAATCAATAATTAATGATGAGGTATGAATTTTTTTCTATTGGACTGAGAAAAAAATAAAAAACTGTGATGCGGAGGATCTTCCTATTAAAATTAAGAGCTCATATTTGGTGAGAATTTTTTTAAGGTGTCTAGCAACCTATTTTTCCGTGTCACTTGTAAAAAAAAAAATTATTGATTTTTTTGACCCACCCTAATGTATGTAGTATGTATGTATGTTATAACAAGATGTGTAGTACTCAAGTGATGTGGTACAATGATGCCAGTTACTAAACAGTCTACACTGAATCTGTATTTCTTGTAAAGTTTGTCAAAATTTCTTAGTTTCTGAAAAATTAAAAGAAAATATTTCATACCTTCTAAACAAAATGTCAAGGGGCAGATTTACGACTGTGTCGCAACCGAAAACGTAGAACAACTTCCATAGTTTTATCTTACATTATTAATAACTTTTTTTTTATATATATTATGTGATCAAAATATTCAGTTATTTTGAAATTGAAACATTTTATTCTTATTTATTTCATATCAATTTAGCGACGACCATGATTTTTAAATGTTAATCAGAAATTAGGTGATCTGTCAAAAAATTGAGTTTTAATTAGTTATAAATCTGTATTAAAAAAAACTGTTTTGACACATTCTTATATACGAAATCTATGTAAAAGTTTCTCCTCTTTCGTTTGAGACAGGCTACTGATATCATTGCCTACAAATTATTTACTTCTAATTATTATTAAGTATTTTCTAATTGTTTTGACGCATTCTTATAATATACGAAATCTATGTAAAAATTTCTCTTCTTTCGGTTAAGATAGCTTACTGAAATCATTGCCTACAATTATTTACTTCTAATTATTATTAGGTATTTTCAAATTGCTTTGACGCATTCTTATAATATACGAAATCTATGTAAAAGTTTCTCTTCTTTCGTTTACGATCGCCTACCGAAATCATCGCCTACAATTATTTACTGCTAATTATTATTAGGTATTTCAAAATTGTTTTCACGCGGTCTTATAATATACGAAATCTATGTAAAAGTTTCTCCTCTTTCGTTTAAGATAGGCTATACTGAAATCATTGTCTACAACTATTTACTGCTAATTATTATTAGGTGTTTTAAAATTGTTTTGACGCATTCTTATAATATACGAAATCTATGTAAAAGTTTCTCCTCTTTCGTTTAAGATAGGCTATACTGAAATCATTGTCTATACAACTATTTACTGCTAATTATTATTAGGTGTTTTAAAATTGTTTTGACGCATTCTTATAATATACGAAATCTATGTAAAAGTTTCTCTTCTTTCGTTTAAATCATTGTCTACAATTACTTACTTCTAATTATTAGGTATTTCTATTAATACCCAAAAAAAGATATGTTTAGTTCGATAAGCCAGGACACGGTATAATTCAAGACCAAGCAAAAGTTTAGTATAAGCTCCACGGTCGGTCGCCGACCCTCCATAGCCCGCTGTGATGGCGCTCCATACAGTTCAACAGATGAATACATTACCTCCTAGGTAGATAGAGAACATCAAGTGCGAATACTCTACATATTTTTTAAATGAAATTTCTTTAGCGAGACTAGTGAATCGGAATGACCTCGACACAAATAATCAAACCCGACACAAAAAATCAAACCCGACACAAAAAATCAAACCCGACACAAAAAAATCAAACCCGACACAAAAAATCAAACCCGACACAAAAAATCAAACCCGACACAAAAAATCAAACCCGACACAAAAAATCAAACGCGATACCAAAAATCAAAGATGACACAAAAAATCAAACGCGGCACCAAAAATCAAACATGACACAAAAAATCAAACCCGACACAAAAAATCAAACGCGACACCAAAAATCAAACGCGATACCAAAAATCAAAGATGACACAAAAAATCAAACGCGGCACCAAAAATCAAACATGACACAAAAAATCAAACCCGACACAAAAAATCAAACGCGACACCAAAAATCAAACGCGATACCAAAAATCAAACATGACACAAAAAATCAAATGCGGCACCAAAAATCAAACATGACACAAAAAATCAAACCCGACACAAAAAATCAAACGCGACACCAAAAATCAAACATGACACGAAAAATCAAAAATGAAACTACACAGCATTTATAAGTCTGTTAAGCGCTCTCACACAGTTTCACGGCCCATTTGATATTTTATTATTCACTATGACCGTATGACGTATTTATGCTTAGCAGTTACCATAGAGAAGGGAGATATAGGTACCCACCGAATGTTTCTCTGTTTATCCGTTATTGCGCGCTAAGTCAATCTGAAAAACCCTCAATGCATCTGCTCACAGCGAATTGGAAGAGAGATTAAAAATCAATTACAAAAAAAGTTGAATAAAACTTATCCGCTACATTTACGTCTTATTTCGCATTAAAAAAGTACTGTATAATGCCAAATAAGAAATATTTTATTTTCCGCTTTATAAACAAGATTTCTGAACATTTATTATAATTTAAGTTGCGAAGGCGTTAAAAGGTCTTAACGTGCAAAGTACCTCCATTTATTTTTCATTTCTTGGAAATCTACGTTCAAAAGTAAAAACCGCACATGTCGAATATTTCATAAATTTTTCAATACTGTTACAAAACTGTTTTCTGAGTTGGCGGAATAAATATTTATTTACAATAATTAATAACACAATAACAATAAATGCAACAACGAAAAGTCAATTTTAACAATAAAAAAACTTAAACGGTAATTATTGAACTATAAACGAACCACTTATAGATAATGCTTAACAACTATGTGAACTTAACAATCGATACTATTATTAATATTTAATTATAACACTTGCTATATATGACTATTTATTTCCGAGTATGCCTATTTATATTTCACAAAATACTGTTTATTTATTTCTGTATTTATGTCAACTTATTTATTTTCGCATAATTATTATCGCCCGTACTTGTAAACGCCCAGTACTTCACTGATTCACCGATGACTGATTAATATTTATATCACTGATCTACTTGATGGCACGACTCACCATTCACTGATTGCCTGATTCACTCGCACTCGTGGCTAACTGTCTCTGTGACCTTAACATAGTTATACATGCTGTGTTTTGTTTCTCATATATGTCAACCTCTTCCGACTATTTCCGTTTCATTTAATATTTCTAAAATACCAGCCCAGTAGAGCTTGATAATAGCCGAGCGTGTAGCAATGCTGTTGTTTACATGGCGTTGCTATGGTTCCTCTATTACAAGTCCCCAGTTCCCGGGTTCTAGCCCGAGAGCTAGTAAAAGTGTTGATTGGATTTTCAATTTATTATTAAAAAAAAAAAATTAATTGAAACTATGAATTGGTGCTAGGCCCAAATAATCTTAGCTGTTGATGGTCTTTAAAAAAACACACACACACGCCCAGTATGAAACATTAGACGTGACTATCACGTCAAAATTGACATAAGCGGTTTTGTTTGTTAGTCACAGATATATATTTTTTTATTTCTTGGAAATATTTATTTTATACGGCATCGGCTGTTTCCGTTTGCACGGTGTGAAATGATTTTTATTTTTCTTCAAAAGGATTTCCGACAGTGTGAATACTACGTACGTGCTTGTAAGTGGTTCAAATAGCACTCATACGTATAATCCAAAGCTTTATTTACACCCATGAACTATTGAAGTTTAAGAAATAACATATTTCTAATTTTTGAGCCGTGGTCTGCTGGAACAAATTCTACTTTCAAATGTTTCGCTTGCTACTGCGGCATGCATCTTCAGTGATGACATCACTTCGATTACGTCCGCCACAATGTGGCGGACGTAATCGAAGTGCATGCAGTTGATTAGTGATGGGCGATACGAGATGTTTTTACAATCGAAACAATTGCAATCGTTCATAATAACAATCGAGTTCACAATCGACTCTGAGTTTGATTTTACAATCGAAATGTTCGATTGTTCAAGTCGATTATTTGCCACATATAATGGCAGCTATGAGAATACATTTAATCGCGATTCAAGGTTATATGCTAGTCGACTGACGTTCACGTGACTCGTTGATTGTTCACTGTTCACACTATTCAGTCGTTATTCACTACTCTGTGATCTATTCACTATTGAATTCATATTATGCGATTACTGCACAATCGACCATCGACTCGACCACAGTATTTGAGTGATGAACGATTATATATTATGTGGCTCTCGACAGTGTACGAATACCTTAGAAGGAGCCTATATCTTTCAAACATATATTTTTTGTTATAAAATGTACAGTGCTATTGTAATTTGAAAGAAATAAATTCTATTCTATTCTATTCAGTACTATACGACTCGGTCTCTGTGAACTATGAAACTTCAGTCCAAGTGACAACCATCGAGAGTCATCGAGATGTTCGAACAATCGAGATAATCGACTAAAACATCTCGTATCGCGCATCACTAAGTCGACTGTACCCACGTAAGTTATGCGATGTTCGACTGTAGGTACACATAAATTATTTTCATACTTAGATATTTGGGTAGGTCAACGACGAATTACGATATGACAAAATTATTTTTGAAGTGAGGTTATGTTTCGCCACATACATAGGTCGTATAGAAAGGTTGCTCGGGACTTGGGAGACGTAGTTCAATAAATATAAAGCACAGAAAGCAATTTCCCAAAACATGAAAATAGGGTTTTTCATGTTGTTTGTGTGAAGACCGTGAGGCTCCTTACATTTAGTTTATCATCAAGCATGCCTTTGGAATCCTATGTATACAAAGCTCTCTATAATAAGTGACAACATACAACCGCATTACACAAACACATATACAGAGTGACATCTTAAACAATGCAGTGAAATATCTCGTAAACGGTACAAACCATAAAAACAAATTTTATACTAAAGTTATAGAGTGTCAAGGGGGACAGAAGACTGTGATATCAGATTTAACATAGGTGGTGCTGTGAAGGTCAGGCGAAGGTCAGCTTCGATTTTTAAATTGTAACAGTGCATTTTTATTCCAGAATACGATACAGTATTTAATAGTGAACAGTAAATTATTAAGGTACATATAAGCTAAAGTTAATAAATATTGGTTGTTCTAATTAAAAAAACAAAGTTGTACCCAACACCACTTTTCTTTGGAACACACTGTACCTATACACAAAAATATTTTTAGGTTATAATACACCATTAAAATTCATACAACTTTTGTATTTAAATAAATTTAAGAAAAATCGCAGGATAGTGGACAAAATATTTAATAAATCAAATGTTTTGTCCACTATCCTGCGATTTTTCTTAATTTTATTATCATCACGATGGACACGATTTCTAATATAAATTTTGTATTTAAACTGTATATCTATCTTCACCCAAAATCAATATATCGGCCGAGAACGCACTATTTGGACATCCAGTATAATTTCATAGTATGTGATAGGACAACACAAAACCTATTATCGTATGGCCCGTACCTACTGCATTTACTATGAGCGATGTCTATTTATTTTGTTAGTAAAATGGTTACCGTTCATTAACATCTTGTTCGCGGGTTGTCGTGACGCTTGGTGCGAATTACGGAGTTACACAACATCTAACCGTTTGCATCAGCTTGAAGTACACCCACAGTACATAACCATAACACAATCCCTCTTAACATCGTTCACAACGCAAATTGTGTACATATACTACATACTCTCTTTACGCTATACAATACACTGTATGACCCCCACATTCTGAAGTGAATGCTCGATAAGTCAGTTATTCCTTTCCTTCGCCTTAAAAATTCAGTATCTTTCCTTTAAGTCGACGCCCGTCGTCTATACATGATGCATCCCCGTTCTTGACCACTTAAGAGGGAGTAAATTTCAATGGTACGCAAACTTTTCAAGATTTTATGAATCTGATTTCTTTTTATATACAGGGTGTCCAAAAATATTTTCAATTATACAGCCTGTCCCATTTAAGCGTGGCAGATCAAACTTATGTTTTTCTAGCACCCTATTTTTATTTGTTTTTTCAATTCTGCACCTAAATGGGAATAGAAATTGTAAGGGAAGCCATGCTCGAAAATTCAGTAATTTTTGAGTCAAGTTTTCTAGAAATTTTATTGACAATTAATGCAGACCTTTACCTAAAATTCGATATTCCAAAAGAGAAACCTTTATCAAACTAAAATGTTGAGGATCTCATGGACGGGCAAATCAATGTTTGTCCTAAAAAAATGAATTTATTATACAAGGTGTTCAAAATAATGTACTTCTTTAACCTAACTTCAATCACGTGTAACTTTTGATTATTAAATACAACGAGGTTATTTTTTGGCTGGAATTGTATTCTTTAAGATATTTACTAACACTTTTATTAAGGGTTCTCCATACCTAAACCTAATATTTTCGTATTAAAATATTAGGTTTAGGTGTGGAGAACCCTTAATAAAAGTGTTAGTATAAATATCCTAAAGAATACAATTCCAGCAAAAAAATAACCTCGTTGTATTTAACGATCAAAAGTTACACGTGATTGAAGTTAAGTAAAAGAAGTACATTATTTTGGTATAATAAAAGTTAACAAAATATGGAAAAAATACTTACATTCGCGAAATTAGTTACTTGTAAAATGGGTTACTCACCTGTAACAAGAAACATAATCGTTAAAAATATTTAAAATATAATTATTGTCATGTATTAATATATAGATTATTTTTAATTTTTCAAGGTTGCGTTCCAGTTTGCGCACACCCCTTTACGTACACACATACGTGCACGAATGTATGCGTGTGAAGCGGTATACGCGCGTTATATTCTAAACGGACTGGCGGTAACAGGAGGAACGGGGTGCTTTTGAAAGTGACGTCCTTCTCCTCGGGGACGCATCTGAAAGCAAGAGATAACACCTCCCCACGTCTTTCAATTACCCCGTTGAGTGTCTGTTAAACACTTGCAGTTATAAGTTCCGTACCCATTCAGCCACGTTCATATAGACTATAGAAGTACACCTACTTACCACCCTTACTAAAATGGACCCGTAGAACAGTCAGTTGATTTGAAATTCATTGTTGAAAAGACTGACTACACGTTTCAGCAACTACACTGTTGTTGTACCAAAATTTAAGGACGTAAATTGTGTTTCAAAGACCACCTTGCAGTTATAAGTTCCGTACCCATTCAGCCGCGTTCATATAGACTATAGAATTACACCTACCTACCACCCGTACTAAAATGGACCCGTAGAACAGTCAGTTGATTTGAAATTCATTGTTGAAAAGACTGGCTACACGTTTCAGCAACTACACTGTTGTTGTACCGAAATTTAAGCACGTAAATTGTGTTTTAAAGACCACCAATAGCTAAGGTTATTTGGGCCTAGCACTAATTCATATTTTCAATTCATTATTTTTTTTTAATAATAAATTGAAAATCCAATTGACACTTTTACCAGCTCTCGGGCTAGAACCCGGGAACTGGGGACTTGTAATTAGAGGAACCATAGCAACGCCATGTAAACAACAGCATTGTTAAACGCTCGGCCATTCTCAAGCCCTTTAAGGACGTATGGCACGTATAGTCACAGGCACAAATGTGTATGTAAGTAACTATGCTAAAAGATACAAGCATACTGGATTTTTTAGCTAAAACTTTTACCCCGGTACAGGTTGTCACACCAACACACAGATATAAATTATACTGCATATGACTGCATACTAATATAAATTGTGTGTTTTTAAAGACCACCAACAGCTAAGGTTATTTGGGCCTAGCACCAATTCATATTTTCAATTCATTATTTTTTTTTAATAATAAATTGAAAATCCAATTGACACTTTTACCAGCTCTCGGGTAGAACCCGGGAACTGGGGACTTATAATAGAGGAACCATAGCCACGCCATGTAAACAACAGCATTGCTACACGCTCGGCTATTCTCAAGTCCCATACTAATATAGCGGAGACATAGGCACCGTCGCATTTGAAAGTTTGAAAGGGAAAACAATCTATCAATTTCATTGGTTAGCTCTCAAAAGTGGGCTGTAATAATATGTTAAAAATGTTTATTTATGAGAGCGTTGTTGCCACGTATAAACACGCATTTTATAAAGTACGCCATTTGTTTGATACTTTTCAGCAATTAGGTATCTATTAGTTTTTTTCTTGTGATTGACATCGGTGTCACATAAATGAGAAGGATAGAGTACCGTTGTTCCCTATCTCCATCCTTTTCTGTACAAGCGATTAAAAGAGAAAGAGATTGGCCACACATTCATTCTATCCTTTTCTTTCGGATCATCTTTTTTCTTTCAGAAACACTTTTTAACTGTTAGGGCACGTCCAGTAGTAGTCGATGACAAGAACTTTGTTATTCAATTTCTTAATATGTCACATTTGACAGGAGTTGAGAAAGTTTTCAATTTGTTTTTGAGGTTAGAAAATATTTGAAAACCGTTTTCTGTTTTAATTTTAACAGCGACAAGTTCACTAGGTAACACGTACAAAATACATTCTTTACATGCAGTACATACACGTACCGTCAGAGCGCAGCACTGTTCATATTGTACCACCCCGGTGACTTATTGTTTTTGTTTGAACTATACATTCAACAACAAGGGAAAATAATATTGACAACTAGACAGGAAAATAGCATGTTAGAAATTCATTGTTTGTACTAAACTCGTCATGAAATTCCAACAATGTTATTTTCAGTTTAAATTTAATGAAATCGTATAAGTCAGTTGTCTGTTTCAACCTTTCTAAAGAAGATTTATAAGACAACATCGATAAATTTCGAAAAAATATATGTGGTCGCGAACAGGCCCGGATTTGCCAGCATTTTGGTACAGGACATTTTCTTTGACCGGTGATCTCTAGTTAGGTAATTTTCTTAGGGCCATTTTTTGACTAGCGTCTAGCCCCCGGTGCATAACTAACGATCCTAACTTATGACGTGCGCAATAACGTACCTAAGTGTTTCAAATTTGAGATCTGTCTTGGAATAATTCACTATAGATCTTTATCCCGCGAAAAACACCATCGCACGAACACCCCTTCCCCGCCTCGCGTACGTTTTTTGGAGAACTCCCCCTGCACCCCTCCGCTTTCACTTCGCAAGAAACGTCACACCACACCAACCCCCCGCGTGCGTTTTTTCGGGAACTTTGTACCTCGATTCGTAGATGTCGTTGCCGTACCAGTCGCGGGGTATATGTTAAGGAGTATAACTTCCATGGTGTGTAAAACTAAGAACTTTAGAACAATCCCGGCCTTTTTGAAGTGAAAACTTCCTTAGGCGCACTTTGCCTGAGTAGTGAACGAAAGTGAACCGTCACGCTTCGGGTCGGTGACGCTGAATCGGGTTTACTCGGCTCAAACACGAAAACGTATTTGTAATATGCCGGTAATAAGTTTTTTGTAGTTTATAAGTGCGCTAATAGATGACACTAAAACTTAAAATAAAAGATTTTTGCAGTGTGTTGGTAAAAAGTTATTTGTAGTTCATAGGTGCGCTATAATAGATGACACTAAAACTTAACTGAAAAGATATTTGTAGTATGTCGGTAATAAGTTATTTGTAGTTCATAGGTGCGCTAATAGATGACACTAAAGCAAATTAGAAAATCAGAAGTTTTCTGTCGTGTGGTCATAAGCACACACCCGCTTGTTTTTTTCAGACACAGAAAGTTAAAAATTAATGTGAGAAATCCTTGTTGCAAGATTCGGTAAAAAATATTAAAAATAGGACGTCATTAAAACCCGAACTGGTATTTTAGAAAGTTTTTTTTTTGTAGTGCAGAAAGTTTCATGCTGATTCGATTAAAACTTTTTAAATAGTATCGATGACAGACATACAGACGACTTAAGTATTCGGTCTTTTTTTTGCAAGGGACACCGCATTTACCACTGGCACATGCAGTCCACGTTCCCACGGTGAACCAGTTTGTTCTTCTTATTCTCCACAGAAGCCTGCATCAACTTTTATTTTATAGGAAAGTTTACTGAAACGTGACGTTTCAAATCGAAGAGTTTCAACAATTTATCAAATGCCACAATTTTTAAAGGATAATAATAAGCTTAGTCTCAATGACTTAATCCTGGGTATTTTTTTTTTTTTCAATTAATGAATAATATTTTATTAAGGCTTAGAATCTAGATAGAAAAGTAAATTTATACAATTTCCGAATAAAAACAAAACTAACAAGCCGTGAGGTGGGTCGTTTATTAGGACTAAAGTGCGACCCTTGAGGTCCACACGACGAACTTCCCAGTTTGATAAATATTTAATAATAATAATTAAATTAGATATTACACAGAAAAGTAATCATTTTAATCATTAAAACATCAATAATTAAAAAAAAAAAAAAAAAAAAAAAAAAAAACGGCTGAACCGATTTTTATAAAATTTATGTCGGATCAAAATGACGTTAACACGCCTCGATTGACACCCTTACGAAGTCGATATAATTTTTTATTCGCGAGATATTGTGTAAAATCTACTTTTTTGGAGGTTATTTGGTTAAGAAAAAAGAACGGCTGAACCGATTTAAAAAAAATTCCTTTCAGATCATATTTACGTTAATACGCGTCGATTGGCACCCCAACGTAGTCGATATCATTTTTCGTTCTCGAGATTTCGTCTTAGAAAGAAATGGACACATACGTACGTACGTACGTACGTACGTACGTACACACACACACACACACATACACACACACAGACATCTTTCTAAAAGTAGTGTAAAAATAGTGTAGTGACCTTGAAACATTAAAATTTTTTTCCCTTTTTGATTTCGATTTTCGGACCCATTACAATAACTTCCAGTGGGAAGTTAAAAAGAGGCTTGGTTTGTAGGCAAAACCACACTGCTAACTTCCCATTAGATGCCCTTAGTTTTTTTCGAGTTTTTTTTTATAAAAAATGGGTGTGTGCTTATGACCACACGACAGAAGTGAAAACTTCAGATTTTCTAATTTTTGGTGTCATCTATTATAGTGCATTTATGAACTCAAATAATTTATGACTAAAATACTAAAATTGTATTTTTAGTTAATTCCACCTTGGTTTCAAAAAAATTATAATTATTGTCAAAGAAAGAATAGTATAACAAAAATTAAAAAATATAAAAATAAATATCATGTAGAATTTAGAAAAAAAAGATACGTCAAAAGTTCTACGGTTCCATCAGGTTTCGAATCGAGGTCCCTATGCATACAACGCAAAGACGCTGCTAACTTAGCTATCACTGTGTAGCTTGTCGTTTTTATGATATAAGTATGTCAGCCGGGCACAGTTGTAAGAAAACGACCAGACAGTTGAGACGACCATACTTATGGAGGCTAGACAAGGAGTACAATTTGACAAAATTTGTCAACAAATCGTCCAAATTAACGTTTACATTTTGTACCACCAGGGCGTCGCTGGATTCCTTCCCGTACTGACGTGAATTTAGTATCATAAATACTTCCATCTGACAGCTGTAAAGTGTAAATAAACAAGCTTCTGATTACATGGAGTTTATATATTCCTTGTGTAAATTCCATGGGCATACTGCTAATACGTGTTCGTGTTTGAGCCGAGTAACCCCGATTCAGCGAATTCTTACCGTCGGGTTACGAATGCGAACTTGCGAACGCGAACGGTTCACTTTATTTCAATACCCAGGCAAAGGCACTGTGTATGAATGTTCAGATGAGCAAAAAATCACTGACCTACTTACTCTTCTTACCTCTCAATTTACTTCCTGTTTGTATAAAAGCACTATATTTGATACCAGACATCTATACTATATGACTCTATGCACTTGTGTCGATACTATTGTAAAGTAATTTCTTAGCAAACAAACAAATCTAACAATCGAGAAACTAATTGAAACTTATTTTCATTGTGTAAAAACCAATGAATATATTCTATAGTTTAACTTTAAAACCAAAACTCATGCTTTCCTTAAGATTAAAGATAAAACAATTAAGGATGATCCTAGATTGGCCCAAAAGGTGCACCCCACCCCATTTTTGTGCTTCCCCTTTTTTTTATTTTTTATTTTAATATGTAAATCTGACAGGCTAACAGACAAATAAAGTCCAGTAACAAGCCTGCACACAGTATTACAATAAATTCACATTTACAGCACAATAACACTAACAAAATATATGAACAAAAAAATTCATATAAAAAAAAATATTTCTGGATCTAGTCAGTAAATAGTCTTGATCTTCTTATAAGCGCCATAAGATTGGCCACTAGATTATCCTGTGGAATAATTCCGTCATTTGATAACGTTTGAAAGCGTGGGGCACTCGATGAAACTAACGAAAATATATAGTTAGTAGCGGACCCGTCCCGGCTTCGCTCGGGTGGTATGAAATTATGATTTAATAGCGGTCACCCATTACTCCGCTCACGTATATTTAGTATAGCTGATCCGGCAAACGTTGTTAATAATTCCTAGGAATAATTACATTACACACTCGCTTCGCTCGTTCGTTTGAATTTTATTAATACAGTACTCACTCGCTTCGCTCGTTCGCTTGAATATTATAAATACACTACTCACTCGCTTCGCTCGTTCGCTTGAATATTATAATTACATTACTCACTCGCTTCGCTCGTTCGTTTGAATTTTATTAATACACTACTCACTCGCTTGAATATTTTCGCCTACTCACTCGCTTCGCTCGTTCGCTTGAATATTATAAATACACTACTCACTCGCTTCGCTCGTTCGCTTGAATATTATAATTACATTACTCACTCGCTTCGCTCGTTCGTTTGAATTTTATTAATACACTACTCACTCGTTTCGCTCGTTCGCTTGAATATTATAAATACACTACTCACTCGCTTCGCTCGTTCGCCATATATGTATTTTTTAAAGCTTAATATAAAAATCGTGATTAAAAATCAGGGGTTGATCGTATAAGGGTGAAAATTTAGAGTTGTATGTATTTTTCAATGCTGAATCATGAGAAAATTAAAACAAAAAATTTTGTCAAAAAAATAAAAAAAAATTTTTTGGGGTGGACCACCCTTAACATTTAGGGGGATGAAAAATAGATGTTGTCCGATTCTCCACCCTACCCGATAAGCACACAAAATTTCATCAAAATCGGTCCAGCCGTTTCGGAGGAGTTCAATAACGTACACCGCGACACGAGAATTTTATATATAAGATAGTGAGCGTCCCATGCTTTTAAGTGTTATAGAAGAGAAAGAAATTTATTTTCTACTTTTAAGTGCGTTGATATAAGCGTATTTTTTAGATTTTTGTAAAACTTGTAAAGCAAAACATCGAAGTAAAGTTTGTCCAGCACTTGGTGACCTTATATCCGCATACCAACAGTCATTTTACAACTGCAGAAGTACCAACACACAAATATTTTTATAGTCCTAGATACGATCGACATTAAAGTAATAAAGAGACATGTAAAGAGTGTTGTTACTACATATTATGTCGTAATCTGACAGTCTGATTCAGGCCAGGGCAGGCGCGAACTGACGTATCGGGCGCAGCCCGACCGGTCGGTAGACTGATGAGTCGGTTGGCTGATGATCGACTTTTTTCCTCTTACTCATTTTATTTGTATTTCTATTTTCTCTTTACCTAAAACTTTTTAATTATGTAAACACTGTAAATGTTCTGTTATATTTTTTATTTGCCAGACTGTTGTAAAAAGGTTAAAAATAATAAACAGACAGAAAGATGTAATAGTTTGGTTTTATAGGTTCTTTTATATTTTAGGAAATTAATAACGTTATCAATTTATTCATTATAGCTAGTTTTATTTTATCAACATTATATTTATTAGTTACAATTTATTAAGTTCACTGACATAGAGACGTTTTACTTACATCTATTTCTTTATGACTAAATGCCATTGTTATTTATATCAATATAAATGATTAGCTTGCGTTGTCAAGTTAGCACAGTTTTAAGTAATTATTGTTCAATAACTATGCTGACTTTGCAAATCTAATCATTTATAATTACTTCGTTAACACTTCCTAGTTGTGCAAATTTATATACACCAATTGTGCAATACTTACATACTACAAAGGCAGAGAAACAAAAAAATGATAAAAATGAATAATTCGGTTGTGGCATCTCATATACTGTCCATTTTAATCAAAATTTTGTTAAAACTTACAATTACTAGTGTTGCTGTCTAGACAAGACAAGAAAGTCTTGTCTTGTCTTGAAATATCAAGACATCACTAAGTCTAGATTAAAAAACTCTTGTCTTGTCTAATATCAAGACTAGATTATTTTCAAGAATCTAGATTAACCGAGTGGTTTACTTTACCTACTACTACTTAATTTATCTAGAGTTTTGGCAAGAGTCTTGATCTAGATCAGAGGTTCCCAAACTTTTTTTTCTCATAGACCACTTTAAAAATTTTGCTGGTTCCGGTGGACCCCCTGCAGCTACATTTCTACCATATTCCCAAATTCGACAAAAAATGTTAAGATCTAACTATGGAAATTTGCGTTGCGGCTGAGTTCCAACCACGAACTAAAAGTTTTCGAAAAAAAAGTGAGAATTGATTGCTTAATTAATTAATTGATTGTGCTGTGAGTGGATGTCAAAAAAGTAAAGTTGGCCAATCAAAAAAGTGATTCCATCCAACTTTACTTTTTTGACATCTACTCACAGCACAAGAAACCTCTTACTCATTATTTTATTTAGAAAACTCCCCATTCGGAGTGGTAAAAATAAAAATAGTATATTTTCTTGTGTTGTATTTATTCAAGTTTTTTGCAAGTTTTTACAAGTAATAGTCGCTGAGCCTCTTAAAATATTATCTGCCAACATTGATAGGTGAAGTCAAGCCAACATTTTAGTTCTTCACTATTGAAACCAGATAAATTTTCGTGGACCTCACTTACGAATTGTGAACCCCCATTTTTTTGTCACGCCAACGTAGATCCCCGTCGAGTCTCCCGTGGACCCCTGGGGGTCCACCTGGACCACTTTGGGAATCAATGATCTAGATAAAGCAAGTCTTGTCTTGTCTTGAAAATTTCTAGACAAGACAAGAGTTTAGAAAGTCTAGAACTAGACGACAAGACTAACAATTACAAAATATATTACTTATGTATATAGGTAATCTTGTCTAAAAAAGACTGGAAAATTAGTCAATATGCCACCGGCCGCTGGCCGCTTTTAGCCTGGGCCGAAATTGAGTCCCAGTCCGCCTCTGGGCCAGGGTGGCCACCACACATACATGTAGCGTGCCACCACTTTAATATAGATTTTTTTGTTGTTGTTTCGTTAAATTACTGACTTTAATAATAGCTGAACATGCAAACTAGAAATCAAATAAATTTTTTATACAGTTGGAATGTCACGTTATACGCTTACCAGTAAATTAAAAGGGAAGTTTAAGGACGAAGCATGCATCTTACTAAAATAAAAGTAAAAAAACTAAAGCCCGACTACATATTTTTTGTCACCCATTATTTATACCGCCGCCCGCCGTGAAAGACGTAGTTCAACGTCAAATATTGTAAATATACGCGTCGAATTGATAACCTCATTTTTTAAACGGTTTTATTTAGCTTGACCCCGTATATATTAATTATTAATTGTTTGTTACTATCTTTGTTTCAAATCTTGCGACAACTTTTTCAACTACTTCTACTTAACCGATTCTTATGAAACTTTGCACACACATTGAGTTCCCATGACAATACAATATTATGATAACTTCAACTTGGTAACGAGGATCTGATGATGGAATCAAGAGGTGGACAGTTGAAAGGATGAGGAGTTTGCATAATGATACGGGCCAGAAATCAAACTAAAAATTAGAAAATAAAAATAGGTAAAAAAACTTTTAAGTTAAATGGTTTTATTTTAAATCATCAGCTGTACCAAAAACTAGAAAATATTTAGGACACAATCCAAGGGGCACTTTGTGTCGCTGCGTCAGCGGAATAAGTAATAAAAACGTGGGGCGCATAAAAATCTGTATAACGACTGTATAATTATTAAATAAGAGCTGCTTGTCTTGAAAAATGTGTTTCCAAGCCCACCAACAGAAATATTTCAAATGCGCCCACGTTTTTATTACTTATTCCGCTGACGCAGCGACACACAGTGCCCCTTGGTTTGTGTCGTAATTATTTTTTTGAAGTTGGAATTATAAAATGGCCTCATATGAATTTTCTTTTGTGATTTAAAACAGGAACATAATTCTTGTCACTATTTCTAGAGTTTCAAATTTACATTGTGAACGGGCTTATAAGTCAACGTCGTCCCAGTGTTGGCAAAGTTAAAGTAAATAGGTATTATAATCCCCCATTATTGTGAACGTGTCTTTGTTTGAAGCATATTATACAGTGTGCAAACGGTAGATCCGAGCATAGGGAAAATAACATTGAGATAAGGTGACCAGAATTTTAAAATTGCTCAGGAGGACACCACCTGGACACAAAGAAAATACTTTTGCAATTTATTATCTCGAAATCTAGACCTAATAGTCTTAGAGTGAAGCACACAGGAGTGGCGCCATCTAACAGTCCATGGCCGTATTCGTATTTGTTGTACTTATAATAATATAATCATTAAAGAATGCCGTGACTACTCTACCGGTTGTGAGATTGTCTACCCATAGTACAGAACCACAAAACCATTAAAATGTTAAATTGGGTAGGTTACTTAGGTGATACACATTTCCCCCCTATTGGAGCATTTCCCCTTTATCTGCTGTTTATATAAAGTAAAATGTCAAAATTGGTACGTTACCTAGGTTATACAAATTTCCTCTCTATTCAAGCATTTCCCCTTTATCGTTACATAAGATTTCAAATAGATCAAATTATTAAAAGATAAACTTATTTTTTTTATTGTGGATTATAGACGCGTCGACAACTTAGGTCATTAGCGTCTTAAATACAACAAATATCGTAATATATCACTTAAAACTAAATAACATCACAAAACATCCATGAGCAGAGGTGATATTCGAACCCACGACAGTTTGATTCAGAGGCTGCGACGCTACCAACTGAGCCATACTGTCCTCAAAAAAAGATAAACTTAATTTTTGATAATATTTGATACTAGAAAATTCCTTCCTCCTGCAATCTGGCAGTACTTAATTCTTCATTTTTGTTCATCGTTTTTATAATTTCGATGCATTTAAACGACATTATTATTTCTTTTAATTTTTGACATTTATATTTATCTATCAAACTAAATTTGTTGCTAAGCTACTGACTTTTTGTGAACTTACACTGAAAAACTCAAGTGTAAACTTTTTTAAGTCCGCGACTGTACATTGGATCTTATGGCCCATAGCCTACTACAAAATGGTAAATGTTTTTTCCCTATGTTCGGTCAGATGTAGTGTTCGCTGAAGATGAAAGCTTAGCTTTCGAAATGTACATCCATCAATAAAACTGTTGTGGTAAGAAGTAACTATATTTTATTTTGTCCCTATGTTCGGGTCTACCGTTTGCACACTGTATATTGTGTATACTATACATTCATTATGCCGCCATCATTCATTATAACAAAAACTGGTTATTATATTCGACACACAAAGGATCAAGACTGCGTGATGTGTAAATTGTTTCAGAATCAGATTTTCAGCGCTGAAATTAAAGATTAAGAAAGCGAAGTGTGTCATGAAGAATTGTTGACACAAGTCTTACCTAATATTATCTATCATTCTATGGTCACAAGGCAAAAGCGCTTTGTCAATTTTTAGAGCTCCGTACCGCCGTATGGAATCCTGTTACCAAGCCTACAATGTCCGTCGTTCCGTCTGTCTGTCACAAGGCTCTATCTCACAAACGGTAAGAGATATAACTAGTTGACATTTTTATATCCTGTGTTGTTATGGCATTGTTACGGATCACCCTGTATATAAACGGCAGGCAAGAGTTCTGAGAAACGGGGTCTGCTTACTGTAACAACTAGTACCTGCGCGAAAGTTCTAGAGAAAGCGAGAACACACTAGGCTTAGGCCACGCAGCATATATAAATAGCCAGTGCGAGTGAGTGAATCAATCAGTCAACGGTGAGTCACGCAGTCAAGTCTACGGTGAATCAGTAATATAAATAGTGCCGTGATTAGGACGATTTTTGATTACATTAAACATACCTAACTATGTTGTATACTTAGATCCATGTTTATGATAAGTAATTACTAATTTTCTCTTAGCCGTATTGTCTTTAAGTTCATTTTAACTAAATATAGGAGCTGTGTTTTAAGTTAAAAGCATTTTGTTGGATTGTATAATATATTTTACGTATCTGCCAAAACCAACACCGGATGGGTCTTATGTTGCAGGGATGTACAAACAACTCTAAATCTTCAGTTTTTCCATTTTTCATTGATATATTATAGTGACACAACACATAAATAGTATAAAGTATACTATATGACTATAAGAATGGCGAGGACAGTGTGGTTAGCGTAAGCGGCCTTTTGATCAGACTGTCGTGGGTTCGAATCCCACCTTCGCTCATGGATGTTTTGTGATGTCATTTAGTTTTAAGAGAATTGACACACAATACTATAACATAGTATAAAGATAATCTATACTATATGACTATAAGAATGGCGAGGACAGTGTGGTGTAACGGTTAGCGTAGCGGCCTTTGGATCACACTGTCGTGGGTTCGAATCCCACCTTCGCTCATGGATGTTTTGTGATGTCATTTAGTTTTAAGAGAATTAAAAAATCTTTTCCTGGAAAAAATTACAACTTTTTAAAAATTAGGTGGCCAAAATTTTTTTTAAAAAATTCCCCTGTAGGATCTGTAATGTGACTTTTGGTCCTTCATTTAGCGTTTATCCTAAACATTTAGTTTTAAAAATAGCACCGGGAGAGCTGTACCCATGTTTAGGCAAGGGGTAAGGATTTGAGATGAATAGTACAGGGGGTAACTTCCGGTATTATGTTTAGGACAGCCCTATGCATCCAGCTACGTAAATATACAAACGTATACATAATATAGTATGTATAATACGTAAAATTTGTATGTTCACATCTCTTCTTTATAATATAATATGGACTACTTATATGGAGACAGTATTGTTGCGTATTGTTTAAAGTAGATATCCTGTGACGTATTCAACGTCTGCAAAACATAACAAAGTAACTAGTAATGTTTTTCACAAGCTTTTATTTAACTTGCAATGTTTGTATGTCAGTTAGTTTGTTTGTTTAGGTCAAATCTTGCAAATCAATTTTGAACACTTCCACGCATCCGATCGATTTGAAATTTTGTACACATGTGTACTTCCGATGACAATACATGAATAAATCGTTTTTAGAATTAAACTCAACCCCTATGGGGTTCAAACGAGGGTGAGGGTTTTTTTGACTAATCAACACCCAGGCCAAATCGCTGAAGCTAGAAACTTGAAATTTGTACAGGAGATTCCTTTTCTGACGTAAGTATCCACTAAGAAGGGATTTCTCGAAATGCAGCCCTGAAATGTGAAAAAGAATGAAAAAAATTAACTAGAACATTTTTGGACTTTTTTTATAATTTCCATCCGCCTTGGCCGGGGTTCCCTCGGTGGCTGGGCCCCTAGGCCGGTGCCTTGTTGGCCTAAGCAGAAATCCGGGCCTACGAGTGAACATGGTGGTATTTCTATATGCTGTGTTATGGTGGGCGCTCTCAATTCATTTAGGTACAGTACGTCCCTGTAATTTGACGTCTTACAATGATTATGTTTCACTAGAATATTTTACGTTCCAAGAAAACAAATCAAGCTGTTATTTGAGGTTATATTGTTTTATTTACATAAAATAGTTGACATGCGATATGTTCAAGCCTGCATGCTGATTGGCTTCGTATAGACTCCCTAAAATAAGAGTTAGCAAATCAGATCACAATCTTTCTTTTAATAGGGTTCCGTACCAAAAAGGAACCCTAGTGCCAACGATATCTGTCTGTCACAGGTCGATCAGAATTTGTTCAATGTACATACGGAGCCCTCGGTGCGCGACTTCGATTCGCATTTGGCCGCCTTTTTTACAAAAATTTCTGCCTTCTACCAAAATACCCTGACTTTCCCCTATCAGTAAAATTCCCTGACTTTACCTGGTTTTCCAGAAAGTGGCCACCCTGAGAAACAATCAAAGTGCTAAGACAGACAGCCGTTAAAATAAGATTTAGAATAATATTACATAAATTTACGATCGTTCTTAACGACTGAGCAACCGTTGTGACAATACACGATAATAAAATATTTTATAGTATACGTGTTCGCACGTAGTAGTCGCGACGTTACTTATTTTAAAGATGCATCTTGAATCGGTTAAAATATAGGTGTGAGTGATACGGTACTCACGAGAGTTGACGTGTAAATAAGCAAGCTTATATTGATTTTACTACATGCGAGCAATATACGCGGTCACATCAACATGACTTACATCTGACGGTCGAACTTACATCTACATAACTTACGTCTGACGGTCGAACTTACATCTACGTGACTTACGTCTGACGGTCGAACTTAAATCTACATGAGTTACGTCTGACGGTCTAACTTAAATCTACATGAGTTACGTCTGACGGTCAAACTTAAATCTACATGAGTTACGTCTGACGGGCGAACTTACATCTACATGACTTACGTCTGACGGTCGAACTTACATCTAGGTACATGACTTACGTCTGACGGTCGAACTTACATCTACGTGACTTACGTCTGACGGTCGAACTTAAATCTACATGACTTTCGTCTGACGGTCGAATTTACATCTAGGTACATGAATTACATTTGACGGTCGAACTTACATCTACATGACTTACGTCTGACGGTTGAACTTAAATCTACATGACTTACGTCTGACGGTTGAACTTACATCTACGTGACTTACGTCTGACGGTCGAACTTAAATCTACATGACTTTCGTCTGACGGTCGAATTTACATCTAGGTACATGAATTACATTTGACGGTCGAACTTACATCTACATGACTTACGTCTGACGGTTGAACTTAAATCTGCATGACTTACGTCTGACGATTGAACTTACATCTACATGACTTATGTCTGACGGTCGAACTTAAATCTGCATGACTTACGTCTGACGGTTGAACTTAAATCTGCATGACTTACGTCTGACGTTCGAACTTACATTTACGTGACTTACGTCTGACGCTCGAACTCCCATGAATCCCGTACCTCGGAGCGAGAGATAAGATGTTTACAAGTAAATAAGCTTGTAATATAAAAGAACTTTTAAAAAATCTCCTTCGAAAAAAGCCACCAAAAAGGGGAAAGTAATAAAAATCTTGAAGTCGGTGCCAATTTAATTACTATAAAACTGTTTATTGCATTGGCGCCGATCTCAAAATTTTTATTTTTTTCCTCTTTTCGATGGCTTTTTTAAAGTGTTATAATTTTTTACTTTTTAGTGGATTTGCAATACGTAGTTTCACGTTATTAACCGACTTCTGTCTTGACATTTGATTACTAAACTTAAAAAGAAAAACGACTTAACCGATTTAAGTAAAATTTATATGGGACCACCCTGAAGGTATGCCCTATTAAATAAAACAAGAACCATAAAAATAGGTTCACAAATGCAGGAAATATGAAGTAACATATTCTTACATAGATAACACACGTAGGTATACCTACTTAAAATAGGTACCTAATTACAAAACTAAAACAAGCCGTGAGGTGGGTCGTTTATTAGGACTAAAGTGCGACCCTTGAGGTCCACACGACGAACTTCCCTGTTTAATAAATATTTAATAATAATAATTAAATTAGATATTACTCAGAAAAGTAATCATTTTAATCATTAAAACATAATTATTATTTATTTTTAACAATTAAAAAAAAAAACGGCTTAACCGATTTTTATAAAATTTATGTCGGATCAAAATGACGTTAACACGCCTCGATTGGCACCCTTACGAAGTCGATATAATTTTTAATTCGCGAGATATTGTGTAAAATCTACTTTTTTGGAGTCTATTTGGTTAAGAAAAAAGAACAGCAGAACCGATTTTGAAAAAATTTCTTTCAGATCATATTTACGTTAATACGCGTCGATTGGCACCCTAACGTAGTCGATATCATTTTTCATTCTCGAGATTTCGTCTTAGAAAGAAATGGACACATACGTACACACACACACAGACATCTTTCTAAAAATAGTGTAAAAATAGTGTAGTGACCTTGAAACATAAAAATTTGTTATACATTTTGATTTCGATTTTCGGCCCCATTACAATAACTTCCAATGGGGAAAAAAAGAAACTGCTGAACCGATTTAAAAAAAAATTCTATGGGACCAATCTGAAATTTTCTTGAACACAAAAGCCATTCCTGAGTAATTTGGTGAACATAAATTTAAAAAAAAATACATACCTATACTGATCGAATTGAGAACTTCCTCCTATATTTTGAAGTCGGTTAAAAATAAATTAAAAATGATACAAACAAAAATAATATGGCTTAAATAACCCGGTTTTGATATAATACAGCATGTGTAAGAAGAACTCATAAGTATATTATGTAATGTATAATATGATAGTATTCATGAATGAAGTCCGTGAATATTAAATTAAATTTGTTGATACAGTTAGAATGAAGTACTTTCATGTATATACAAAATACACCTCGTAATTATTCCCCTTTTAGCATACATAAGTACATATATACACGGTCATTCATTTTATTTGAACACTATTAGGATCTTCGAAACTTTGCTTGTTACTCTTCCCTCACAGAAATATGGTAATATATGTCTTGACAGAGGATGGGCATTTAACATTGGAAATGTTTATGTTCGTATATGGGGGCAGAGTTACGAGTTTTCGTTCAAGGTCAAAAGACAACGGTGTCGCGATCAAGTGAGGAGCAATCATGCAAAATTGAACAAGTGCAATTTTTTCGAAATGTGTTTTATATCATGTTTAGTTAATTGAGAGGTATTTGCGACGATCTGCGGTGTTATTTTTGAGCAAATGTTAGTAAATACTGTAGAAAAATCCATTTAAAAGTTAAGTAATCAAGCAAAAGTGAACGCGTATATAACAGAAGAATAATAGGGTTATTCCTGACAAAACTAAACAGTGCATTGATAAATATTGTGTGTATAATAAACAGTTAATTATGTTTCATATATGCTGTTATCATTTCCAATGTCCTCGATGGTTGCAAGGATTGCGAAATCTGTGAATTTTTTTTAAGTGACAACTTCTTTAAGGTACGTGCAGTACGGAGCTGGGATTCTAGATGGTAGCGTTAGATCATAGCAGGGTTTGCTTAAATTAATGCATTGTTATATATGCGAGCGTACACAACGAAGCAGTGAGTGTAGCAGGTATAAGCGCTGTTACAAGAGCTGGTGATACAAGAATATATCTCACCATTCTTTCAGCGCGTTGACTACTACAATCAACGTGTGACAACTGTCAAATGGCCGTTACAAGTTTCGCAATGGATGTGACTAGTTTAATAAGTGAAATTTTGCCAGTTTTTATTTAATTTGTTTTGAGTTTTTTCTAAGACGTATTTAAAAGTGTTAGGACGCCCACTGATCCATAGATAATCCTAATAGTGTGCACGTTAAATTTATGAACCTGTACACAAAATACATCTTCCCTTTCAACTATATACATAGCTTGTATAGTTGCACCGAAATGTTCCCAAAATTGTGCGAAAATAAATGACAAGTCTACACGTGGCAGGACCAGCGTACTAACCTAATAGGCGTTTGGATTTCGTATGAGAATGGAGCCTAGGTAGGTACTAACTGAATTATTATTTAGTTACGTTCAGTCTGAAGTTTTATTGAAATGGCGTGGTCTAGCAGCCTTATTTTGGAGTTGTAATTTGGAATCCAAATCGTGATACCATCCGCCATTTTTTTTTCTAACTAGAATGTTCTTTCTTTTCAATCGAAGCAAATACCCACATGTTAATATAGTTTGACCAACGACAGAACGGTCGAGAGAGAGATATTGTAGAATGAGCGTCTATAACCTCTCTCCCTCCCTCTCTCTTGACGGTAAAAATTGCATCATCGCTGTGGAGCCGCCTTTTAAGGGTGGGTACACACCAATTAACTAAATATCTATTTTGTGTGCAATAATATAAATTACCTATAAACTAAAAATTTAAAAAAATCGAGATAAGCCATTCCGCCTTGTGGGTTCGATTCATTTATTAAACGAACCAGCGGACTATTTTCAACTCTGCAGTTTGTTTAGTTTCCAATTTACTCGCTGGCGCTGTCACAAATAATTATTCGACCGAACTATGGCAAACTAAATAACTCAATTCTGTGTACCTATAACAATTGCATCGACTAGAAAACTTTATTAATCCTGATTCTGCAAAACTAAATACGTTCCTAGGATCGTGTCCACGCTGGTGCAACAAAAAATATCCAATTAGAACATTGCATTAACATCGTTACGTAACGTGGTGAAGGAAACGGGTATATGGTTGAAGTACCGGGTTTTTAGTGAAGAAATGTAACTGTATAATAAGAAAGCATTTAATAAATTAATAGTAAAATCACTGAATTTGTATCAGCGTTACGTCTGCTAAAATTGGATTCCAGACGTGCAGAAAAGACACGACTATGACGAAATTCATTAAATATAAAAATAAAGCGTTTAATAAAGAATGAAAACATTGACTTTGTATCAGCGTTATCTGCTAAAATTGGACTCCGGACGTGCAGAAAAGACACGACTATGACGAAATTCATTAAAGGAATATAAAAAACAAAGCGTTTAATAAAGAACGATATCACTGAATTTGTGTCAACATTGCGTCTGATAAAATTGGACTCCGGACGTGCAAAATAGACACGACTATGACGAAATTCATTAAATATAAAAAATAAAGCGTTTAATAAAGAATGAAAACAATGACTTTGTATCAGCGTTGTCTGCTAAAATTGGACTCCGGACGTGCAGAAAAGACACGACTATGACGAAATTCGTTACATAAAGAAATATAAAAAACAAAGCGTTTAATAAAGAACGATATCACTGAATTTGTGTCAACGTTGCGTCTGCTAAAATTGGACTCCGGACGTGCAGAAAAGTCACGACTATTACGAAATTCATTAAATAAAAAAAACAGCGTTTTATAAAGAACGGAATCACTGAATTTGTGTCAACGTTGCGTCTGGTAAAATTGGACTCCGGACGTGCAGAAAAGACACGACTATGACGAAATTCATTAAATATAAAAAACAAAGCGTTTAATAAAGAACGATATCACTGAATTTGTGTCAACATTGCGTCTGATAAAATTGGACTCCGGACGTGCAGAAAAGACACGACAATGACGAAATTCATTAAAGGAATATAAAAAACAGCGTTTAATAAAGAACGATATCACTGAATTTGTGTCAACGTTGCGTCTGCTAAAATTGGACTCCGGACGTGCAGAAAAGACACGACTATTACGAAATTCATTAAATATAAAAAACAGCATTTTATAAAGAACGGAATCACTGAATTTGTGTCAACGTTGCGTCTGCTAAAATTGGACTCCGGACGTGCAGAAAAGTCACGACTATGACGAAATTCATTAAATAAAAACAAAGCGCTTAATAAAGAACTAAATTCCTGACTGTCAGCGTTGTGTCTGCTAAAATCGGACCCCGGACGTGCAGAAAAGACACGACTATGACGAAATTCATTAAATAAAAACAAAGCATTTAATAAAGAACGAAATCACTGACTTTGTTTCAGCGTTGCGTCTGCTAAAATTGGACTCCGGACGTGCAGAAAAGACACGACTGTGACGAAATCCATTAAATAAAAACTGAATTATCGTCTAAATATTATCTCACTTACCGCCACAAAACTCGTATACGAGTCATTCATAACGAGCGCGTTCTTGGAGTGAGTCGATTGTAAACTAATTAAAAATCCCCTTAATATACAAACATGTGACTGTCTATAGTTGTCGTTTGTTTACGTGAACGGTAAGTTAAGCAAAAGATGAACCCGTTCGTGAATATCGGATTATTCCACACCACAAAATATCATCATATTAATTATAAGTACCATGTAGTAAATCACATGTGCAATATATCAATGATAAATTAATACAGAGTTTAATTAGTCATCAAACGCTGTTAAATTAATCGCTAAATGAGCCGGAGCTCGATTATATATTCCAAGCATCGAATTATAATATGTAGGGATGCACGTATTAGTGATTGGCCGCGACATACTTGAAGCACAGGCCTGACATCTGTTGGTTAATATACTATTTAACTATTGGGATTCGTCAAATGAGCATATGATATATGGTGGCAGAAAATTGTACTCAAAACGAGGGAAAATTTTACATGCTAACAGTGCAAATTAATCATGAAATTGTTTATTACAAAAATAAAACAAGTAAAATAAACAAAAAGTTTATCGAAAATGGAATTCGCGACGTTTTCTAATATCATGGCAATAAACACTGTCAGTTATTGCCTTGTAAAACTTACTTTACAGAGAATTATTTTCTAATGAAATGTGGAAAAACTGTATTTATGATTTAAAAAAATATTTCATATTAATAATAAGATGTACTTGTTAACATACTGCACTACAATAGTTGAATCCCTGATGATTGACAAATTTATAGGATTAACTTCGTATACAAATATTTTGAGGTTAGTAACTTGCTTACTTATTACAATATAACTTATTATGTTGCAGTTATGTGTTTACATTATTCACCTAACCCAGCCTTAAAAGCGCATTGAACGCGGATGATTAATTTCGTGGAGATTTTCTTTTAATTTTGATGTTTTTAAGCAATATGTCGTAAAGATTACTACTTTTGACAGTTCATTTTGCATACATTTTTCACGTTATATTTCCGACATTTGATAATATGCCCGGCTTTGAGAATTCGTTCTCCTTCAACGAAATTCCTTTGTTTAGGATTCGTACCGGCCCAATCACAAATTGCACTTATATTTATCATTACTTATCACTTTGAAAATCATAAAATTACACGCAAAAGTATACCCCGTATATGAAATTTCCCCCCCTCCGCGCCATGTTTTTGAAGCTCCACCTATCTGACGGATCCTAATAGAAAAAAACTTTTTAACAAAAACAAAAAACCACCTTCAAAAAACCACTAAAAAGAGGAAAATAATGAAATTTTGAGGTCTGTGCCAATTTAATAAAATATGAAGTCGGTTAAAAAGTATAGTATAGTGATTAATATCTTCTTTTTAACCAACTTCATATTTTATTAAATTGGCACAGACCTCAAAATTTCATTATTTTCCTTTTTTCAGTGGTTTTTTGAAGGAGATTTTTTTTTGTTAAAAAGTTTTTTATTTTTTACTTTTTAGTGCCTAAAAGTGACATTTACCTTAAAAGAATCACACGCCGTTACTCACTTTTATTAAACCGACTTTCTTACGCTGTCTGATATGTCAAAAAGTGACATTTACCTTAAAGAATCACACGCCGTTACTCACTTTTATTAAAATCAGCCGAACTACTGAACCGATTTTGATGAAATTTCTATGGGACCAATCTGAAAGTATATCCTTTCAAATAAAAAAAAATTTTCAAAATCGGTTTATAAGGTAACAAACATAAAAAAAATACAACCGAATTGAGAACCACCTCCTTTTTTTGAAGGCGGTTAAAAAATCACGGTGAATCGATTCCGGCCAGAGGGAAACTGTAATAGTACCAACAGTCAAAACAAACATGGAACAAACAAACAAAAGCGGTAAACAGCAGACTATCTCTATATAGTAGGGGTGTGCGAGTAAAACCTTTTTCAATACATAAATTTTTTTCCTCGTAATACCCTGCTTAACTAGATTCAGGTCTCCAAAGGGCCCCCATGGCCCTAGAATGTATCATGGGATTGGAATATCCATTGTTAATTAGAAAAAGAAATAAGTAATCCGCCATTTTGTGTCGGCAGCCATATTGAATTTTGAATGACGTCACACGGCTTATTGTATTCTACTTGTCATACCCTTTTATTTGATATCCATGTCGAGGGGGTTGTAAAGAATAAGGTAATCCGACATTTTGTGGTGGCCGCCATATTGGATCTACCATAATTTTAAATATACTATATTGTATTGTCTTCAGAACCAAAGAAGTGTGCAAAATTTCAGCCTGATTGGATATCGGAAAGTGGTCGAAAATTCGATTGCCAGATTTGTCCCTGACAGACAGACAGTCAGACAGGAAAGCAAGTTAAATAAAAGCTTGTAAAAATACTGTGTGTCGTTACACACGGCTGAAGTGAATACTTTTTACACCAAATTAGTTTAATGACGTAGAATTGCGAAAGAGAGAGAACGTTGATCTTGCGTGGCCTTGCTACTCGATACTGTTGCGGCAGACAGAACTCCCCGTACCCAGCGTCTGCCTCTCATTGAAGAATTGGGGCGCGCGCGTCAACGTTTAACGTTTTGCGCAAACGCGCCCGGAGTCACATAAGAAGTAGTTACTTCAAAAATTGATTAAAAAAAATGTTTATTTTCAAATTCGTTAGGATTATTAAAAAGGCTCCGCAAATTTTAAGGCCGTTGAATAGAGTCAAAATTCGTAGTAATTATTGAATATACTACACTCCAATAGGTGAAGGGCTTGAGAATAGCCGAGCGTGTAGCAATGCTGTTGTTTACATGGCGTTGCTATGGTTCCTCTATTACAAGTCCCCAGTTCCCGAGTTCTAGCCCGAGAGCTGGTAAAAGTGTCAATTGGATTTTCAATTTATTATTAAAAAATAATGAATTGAAAATATGAATTGGTGCTAGGCTCAAATAACCTTAGCTGTTGGTGGTCTTTTAAAAAAAAAATCCAATAGGTGAATACACTATTCGGTAGTCGCACATCCCTAATATTTAATAATGAAATCGGTTTTTCTTTCCTTTTTGTTCCATCACAAAAGAACCTCGAACCGTAGCCCGTAGGAGGCGGTTGAAAACTCCATTAATACCAATAAGTAATAATTTTTTATTTGGTGAACGAGATGTGTCAATTTTGATATAAATTATTATCCGAGGTTATAAAGTAAATGCAAAACGCGCGAGCCTCTCTCTCTCCTGTTTGTATCTTTCTCTCGTTCTCTCAATATATCTATGACAACACGGCAGAATGGCTTATGCAGAATTTATTTATAATAATCTACAATATCTAACACTTCTTTAGACCGAAATTCGTCGGAGTAAGGAAATTGTTAAAATTGAAATGAGTCTTTTAGCGTGTTAGAAATTAAGTAATATATTGTTACGGATCACCCTGTATATAACCGGCAGGCAAGAGTTCTGAGAAACGGGGGTCCGCTTACTGTAACAACTGATATCTGCACGAAAGTTCTAAAGAAAGCGAGAACACACTAGGCTTAAGCTACGCAGCCTATATAAACAGCAGTACGAATGAGTGAAAATCAGTCAACGGTGAGTCACGCAGTCAAGTCCACGGTGGATCAGTGATAAAAATAGTGCCGTGAAATAAATAAAGATTGATGAAATAAATACTAGTGTAGTGGTAATAATTACAAGTTATTGTATATAGTTGTTTTGTTTTGCTTTGTAATTACTGTTTAGTTATTGTTTACTTGTGTTAATTGTTAGAATTGACTTTTCGTTGTTGCATTCATTACTATTGTGTTTTTAATAATTGTAAATAAATATTTATTCCGCCAACTCAGAAAACAGTTTTGTAACAATACCTATTATGTTTTATTTAGTGACACTAATAGAAAAAATCTTTAACGAAAAATATGACAAAAGCCATTTTGGCATGTGACCACCGATACTCTGTAATTAAGAGTCGCGAAGTGCTCGACTAATAGTGACTTATTATCGTCATAAAATCTTGACGCGTCTGTCGCTCTTTATTTTAAATCTTAATATTTTCTCCTGTTTTATGTCACGGAAGTACAGACGCGGTTTTTTTTTTGTAAAAAATAAATACGAAAATGTACCTATTAGTTTTATTGGAAATGCAGCCTGAGAGCTGGTAAAAGTGTCGATTGGATTTTCAATTTATTATTAAAAAAAAATAATGAATTGAAAATATGAATTGGTGCTAGGCCCAAATGACCTTAGCTGTTGGTGGTCTTTAAAACACACACGACACGACACTAATGGGGAATACATAATATTTGTCCCTACCACAAGTGCTGCCTCTCGTGGATAATTGAAAGAACTACTGTCAGGAAAATGGATGATCATTAATCGAAATTGACATCAATGAATTTAATCAATGGATGATGTAGGCATGACCGGACCCATAATATTAGTCAACAAGCGAAAAGTAGCTGCAGAGTACCGTTCCGAATCAGCGCTCAAGTTGGCGTCGAGAGTTCAACTAATTCATCCCAGTTTAAATACAACAATCACAAAGCTAATTAATATGCAAATCTATGGCCTCCCCTGTCTGACGCTGTCAGCAGAAGTACCTTTGCATGTTCGTAGTTTGACGTAGAGCGACGTATCTACTTCTAGAGCGGAAAAAATAATCGGTACAATGGCAGAGATTTCGTTACTTTTTCTTTATATATCTACTAGGCTTTACCCGCGACTAACTCCACATGGATAAGTTTTTTGACGTGAACACACACACACACACAGTGTGTGTGATTTAAATAACTACGTAGTCAATAATTATCGATTTTTGAAGTGAAAGCTTCCTTAGGCGCATTAAGCATTCCGAAGTGAAAACTTCCTTATAGGCGCGTTAGGCACTCTTTGCCTGGGTAGTGAGATAAAGTGAACCGTTCGCATTCGCACGTTTGCGTTCGCAGTCCAAAATCCAATTGGGACGCGGCTGACATAATTATATCATAAAAACGGTACGCAGTACTGTTGCACCGATAGCGTAGTTGGCAACGTCTTTGCGTTGTATGCATAGGAACCTCGGTTCGAAACCTGATGGCGCCGTAGAATTTTCGGCGTATTTTCTAAATTCTATACATGATATTTATTTATATCTATACTTTTTTATTTTTGTTACCTATATAATTCTTTCTTTGACAATAATTATAATTTTTTGAAACCAAGGTGGAATAAATTAAAAATATAATTTTAGTATTTTAGTAATTAGCTGACACTAAAAAAAGTGAGTGTGTGCTTATGACCACACGACAGAAGTGAAAACTTCTGATTTTCTAATTTTAAAATATATATATAAGTATAAGTTTTCACTTCTGTCGTGTGGTCATAAGCACACACCCACTTTTTTTTGATGTGAATATAACTTCTAATGTCTCATACTGGGGTGACATTTTAGAAATATTAGTTGAAATGGAAATAGTCTGAAGTGGTTGACACGTGAAACAAAACACAGCATGTATAACTATGTTAGGGTCTCAGACACAGTAAACCAGGTGACCGTGCGGAAAAGTACGAGTCTACCGACAAGTGCACACGCCAAGCGCAGCCTCGAATCCCGAAGGATTTTAATATATGTTTTTTTTGTTTATATTGAAATTATATAGGTAGGTTATAGATATTGAATAACAATTTAAAATATGAAATAAAAAAAAGTCATTTTGAAATTTCTATATCATTTTCGAAGACCTATCTAACGATACTCCACACGCTTATGTGCACTGGAATTTTTTTTTCATCACTCATTTACATGTATGGAGTGAACTGAAAAGCTGAGCTCGCATTCTTACATCCAACCAAATCTACTTGACGCATAGACGCAAATGACCGCAGTTGTTGAGCGTCTATAATCTACAATCTATCTATCTACTAATGATTAATGACGTTCGGTATATACGACTGTGCCAGCTTATGCCCCAAGGACACAACATGTATGTAAATAACGTCTATACTCAATTATGAATTGCATTTCCAGTGGTTTTATCTATCTCTCTTCACAGACTGCACACACACACACAAGTTAATTTATTGAATTAAACAACAGGGTCCCAGGGAGTAGAAGCCAACACAAGACTCGAACAAAAGTTTATACTAACTCTCTATACCACTATACGTATGCCCACTTAGTTGGTAATTCTCAGAACAGATATCGCTATAGAAGGAGCATATCGCGTTGCTTGTGTTTGTGCTTTCGTACCGCAAAAGAAAAAAACGAAACCCTTATGGGATCACTCGCTTGTCCATTCGTCTGTCGCAGTCGAATTTTTCTGGACTAAATAAAGGTATAAGTAACAAGCTAAAATTTGGCATAAGTAATTACAAAAACTTATACTAACCCGCATTGATATAGGTAATATAGTTAGAACCTAAAAAATATTTTCCCGTAAAATTTGTGCCCAAAAAAATTGTATTCGGTCATGATTTTCTTGAAAACGCAACTCGAAAAGTGGGGATATATATCGAGAGCTAGTGACACATTTTTGGTGTTATTTATTCAAGGCCTTATTTTTGTGCAGACGTTGAGGGAGGCATATTATAGAGCCCTGAGTAAGGGACTTTGCTAGATAGCGGTATGAGAGGGATGCAGACCGCCCCCAACTTGTAACAAAATAAATGGACACAATTATTATTGCTTCAAGGCTAAAATTGTTTGTATAGCTTGTCGGGGACCCAATAATGTCATTATAATATTTGCAGATCGATTGGTCTGTATTAAAGGGGTGGCAGATCACCCTAAACGTGTCATGTACCCGACGAAATTTTTATTATTAGTTCAAGGTTCAAATTTTAATATGTTGTTACGGCGACTGTTTTAAGCTTATATACTTCAATTTGCAGAGCAAAATGTCGTTATTAACCCCCATCTCTTAGAGGGAAACTTGATCCCCTAGGTGTTTATATCGTTCTGCAAGGGAGTTAATATCGACATTTTGTTCTGCAAATTGAAATATATGCTTAAAACAGTCGCCGTAACAACATATTAAAATTTGAACCTTGAACTAATAATAAAAATTTCGTCGGATACATGGTACGTTTAGGGTGATCTGCCACCCCTTTAATATTGACCAGTCGATCTGCAAATATTATAATGGCATTATTGGGTCACCGACAAGCTATACAAACAATATCAGCCTTGAAGCAATAATAATTGTGACCATTTTTTTTGTTACATGTTGGGGGTGGTCTGCATCCCTCCCATACCGCTATCTAGCAAAATCCCTTACTCAGGGCACTTTAATATGCCTCTCTCAACATCTTCACAAAAATAAGGTCTTAAATAAATAACACCAAAAAATTGTCACTAGCTCTCGGTCTAATACGTGCTCCCTAAAAACAGCTTCAAAATAAGTTGTTATTAAATCCAAAAAAAAATTAAATTTTTTCTACCGGCGCCCATGTATTCGACGAGGACAATCAAAACATAACTAAGCGGCATTTAAACAGCAATTTACATATTTTTTCTACGGAAAAAGCAAAAAAAAAAGAGGAAAAAACTGACGCTTAACATGCAACGCGTCGGCAATGAAGTTCCACTCCTGCATTGCAGTAATTTTTTTATAAACTCACGACCGGTGCTCACAATGTGCGACCTGTTGGGTAGCAATGACATAGAAAATAGACCCTACAACAAAGCCAGTATAGCAAACTCGTTTGTTATAATAACACGCGTTCTCGATATGAATTTGTCAAAATTATATTTTCTTAGTTAGGTACGCTAAAAAATTGAAGTTTGTTTTGATAACAACAAAAAAATTGATTAAGAATTAATCAACATTTTAATATTGAGAACACTTATTTCATTGTCAACTGAATTTATTATGTTCTTACTTTAATAAATAAAACACAATAAATTCAGTTGAACAAAATCTCAATGAAATAAGTGTTCTCAATATTATAATGTTGATTAATAATTCTAATAAATCAATTTTTTTTGTTATCAAAACAAACTTCAATTTTTTAGCGTAACTAAGAAAATATAATTTTGACAATGGCATTATTGAGTCACCGACAAGCTATACAAACAATTTCAGCCTTGAAACAATAATAATTGTGACCATTTTTTTTTGTTACACGTTGGGAGCAGTCTGCATCCCTTACTTTTCGCTATCTAGCAAAATCCCTTACTCAGGGCACTTTAATATGCCTCCCTTAAAATCTTCACAAAAATAAGGCCTTGAATAAATAACACCAAAAAATTGTCACTTGCTCTCGGTCTACTTATTGTTTCGTTCGTGCAAAAGTAAACATTTTCAGTACACGCTGCTAAGAGAGCACAGTCTATGTTCTATGTTAATATTGGGTACATTCATATGTGGAGAGTTTCGAGTAGTACAATGCATCGTTTAACACATTAGCCGTATAATTAAAAAAATTTTTTTGACTTATGAACCATTACTGATGAATAATGACTTTAATATTACATGGAAAGGAGCTTGTTCCTAGTTTTCATTTGGCGATACGAAATGCTTTTACAATCGAAACAATTGCAATCGTTCATAATAACAATCGAGCCCACAATCGACTCGGAGTTTGATTTTTCAATCGAAATGTTCGATTATTTGCTACATAGGTTATAACAATAGCAGCGAATGAGAATAAATATAATCGCAATTCAAGGTTATATGCTAGTCGACTGACGTTCACGCGACTCGTTGATTGTTCACTGTTCACGCTGTTCAGTCGGTACTCTGTGATCTCTTCATTATTGAATTCGTATTACGCGATTACTGCACAATCGACCACGCAGTTCTTGAGTGATGAACGATTGTATATTATGTGGCTCTTGACAGTGTACGATTCAGTATTATGCGACTCGGTCTCGGTGAACTATGAAACAACAACAATCGAGTCCAAGTGACAACCATCGAGATGTTTGAACAATCGAGACAATCGACTAAAACATCTCGAAATCGCGTATCACTAATTTGACACCAAATTTGAGGCAGTTACTGCTATATTTTGTCGATCCGTGACGTGGCGGTGCTGGTGTGGGTTGGATATAATATGTGAATCATGCTTTATACGTGATTGAACAGACAAGAATTTATATCAATATTTTCAATTAAAATCTTTGTTATTAGCAAACAGAATTTATTCATTATTAACTTTTAATTAGCTCCGCAGGTTTGATGTTTCGACTTCAATTGTTTCACGTATATTTACACCGGCCTTTGTTTTAATCCCAAAGTACATAAGTTGGGCAAAGAATGACATCAGCTATTTAAAGAATATTTTTCGCTGAATTTTCAAGTTTTAGAAAACATATTTTCCAAAAATGCTGTCTAATTGCATATTGAAAAAATTCGATTGATGACCAGTCCCACCTAGTAAATATTTGCAAAAAATAAACATTGTCTTTTTATTCTTTGAAAAAAAGCATGACCCTCTTTTTTGTTTAGTGATCTACTGATGGCTAGCTTAATATAGCAAAAATCATGGTTACCTTGATTTACGTATAATTTTTATTTTTTTTAGTAAAATATTTTTTTTCTCGAAAACTGTACATTTTAGAGAAAAAAATATTTACATTTTTTTCATATTATAACATCTAGAATTCATTTATATTTTTTTTTTACCTATGTTAACACGTGACATTGAGAACGTTTTCTTTAATATCTCAGGATCCACTGAACCGATTTGACCAAAATCTAATCAGATCTAAGTTAAAGGCTGATAAACACCATAAAACAATCGGCATGGCCGTATGTTGTTCCGTTCTTACGATATCGAAGGCGAAAAATTGACCACACACACACACACGAACGCACGCACGCACACGCACACGCGCGCACACAAATCTCGAAATATTTTTTTCGGACTAAATCCATTACTTCCCTACCATAGTAGAGGTGGGAAGTAAACATATTCCGTGTGTTACAATAATAATTATTTTAGCTTTATACTATATGTCAAAGGTGAGAAAAAAGTCGAAGAAAGCCGAAGCTAAGGTTTAGTTCAAAAACTGGCCTTCGAGTTTCGATCGGAATTTTAAGGTTATTTTACCGCAATAATTTACTGAACGCACTGTATGTAGAATATTTATTTTAAGCACAGCGTTTGTATCGGGCCAATATATTGTTCAATCGAATACACTATTAAATGAAAACATAAAATAACCGATAGTAAATGCAAATATGTATAGACGAACAAACAAACAGAATTAGATAAACAAGTGAATGAACACCAATGTTCACAAAACACAAATATATTGTTACAAAACTGTTTTCTGAGTTGGCGGAATAAATATTTATTTACAATCTTTCGTAAGAAATAACTATATACAATAATTGCAACAACGAAAAGTCAATTCTAACAATAAAAAAAACTTAAACGGTAATTATAGAACTAAACGAGCCACTTAACAAATAGCTATATATACAAGGATTATTTATTTGTAATTATTTATGTCAGATTTATTTATATCAGACGCACTATTCGTCGCTCAGTACTTGACTTCGTATTCAACACGACGCTGATTACCTGATTGACCCACGCCGCTGTTTATATACCTGCGTGGCGTAAACTCAGTAGTGTTCTCGATTTCTCTAGCGTTGTTCAGAATGTTCGTGTAGGCACCAGTGTGTTCAGCAAGCAGACACCGTTTCCTGCCTGACGTTTGTATACAGGGTGATCCGTAACAATATTATGAATTCAGAATGGAAATATACTAGTAATCCTAACACAGCAGATTTGTTTATCCTTTACCAGATCTATATTGACTTCCAATTGACATTTTTAACTTCCGACATAAAAAAATAGGTAAAAAAACTCTTAAGTTAAACGGTTTTATTTTAAACCATCAGCTGTACCAAAAACTAGAAAATAATTAGGACACAAACCAAGGTGCACTTTGTGTCGCTGCGTCAGCGGAATAAGTAATAAAAACGTGGGGCGCATAAAAATCTGTATAACGACTGTATAATTATTAAATAAGAACGGCTTGTCCAGAAAAATGTGTTTCCAAGCCCACCAACAGAAATATTTCAAACGCGCCCCACGTTTTTATTACTTATTCCGTTGACGCAGCGACACAAAGTGCCTTTTGGTTTGTGTCCTAATTATTTTCTAGTTTTTGGTACAGCTGATGATTTAAAATAAAACCGTTTAACTTAAAAGTTTTTTACCTATTTTTTAATTTTATAGTTTTTAAGAGTTTCACTGTCCACCTCCTGATTCCATCATCACCCTCATTACCAAGTTGAAATTATCATAATATTGTATTATCACGCGGGAACTCTATGTGTGTGGAAAGTTTCATAAGAATCGGTTAAGTAGAAGTAGTTGAAAAAGCTGTCGCAAGATTTGAAACAAAGATAGTAACAAACAATACTTAGCTCCACAACGGATGAACCAATTTTAATGCGTTTTTTTGGTTGAAAGAGTATGATTGCCAGCTGGTTATTAGTTATAGAGTTTAGTTTTAAAAAATCGGGCGACGTAAAGATCAAATAGACCCCGAGAGGAATCGAACAAAAAAAAAGTAAACATCAGAAATACAATCAATATGATTAAACACCTATACCGTAACTAAATTCACTATATTAGTGAAATTAACATAAGAATATCAGACAAATTATCGCCATGATATTTATATAGAAGGCTATATAGGAAAAATGTAAATGCACCGCCGGGAATCGACTCCCGGAATCGATTCCCGGCGGTGCATTTACATTTTTCCTATATAGCCTTCTATATAAATATCATGGCGATAATTTGTCTGATATTCTTATGTTAATTTCACTAATATAGTGAATTTAGTTACGGTATAGGTGTTTAATCATATTGATTGTATTTCTTATGTTTATATTAAAAACCGTATATAGATTTCTCGTTATAATTTGAAAAAAAAAAGTAGTTGAGTCATCAGCCTATTGGCGGCAAAACACCTACCGATCACTTAACAAAGGACTGTCTGCTTGACAACCGTTACCCTCTCTGCTGCTCTCTAATGGTTTTTACCATTTATTATTTATGATTATGTTAATTATAAACAATTGAAAATAAAATAATTAAATAGAAATGTAATTTTTAATTAATATCGATATATAGTAATAAATAATTATAGAGACATTTTTACTTCCCACCTCTACTATGGTAGGGAAGTAATGGATTTAATCCGAAAAAAATATTTCGAGATTTTAACAGATTTTCACGTTTTGAGACCCTATAGCAATCGTTTAAGATCATTTTCTGACTGAAGTCTGTATGTGTGGGTGTGTGTGTGTGTGGTCAATTTTTCGCCTTCGATATCTTAAGAACGGAACAACATACGGGCATGCCGATTGTTCTATTGTGTTTATCAGCCTTTAACTTAGATCTGATTAGATTTTGAGTCAAATCGGTTCAGTGGATCCTGAGATATTCAAAAAAACGTCCTCAATGTCACGTATTAACATAGGTAAAAAAATATAAATGAATTCTAGATGTTATAATATGAAAAAAATGTAAATATTTTTTTCTCTAAAATGTTTAGTTTTCGAGAAAAAAAATATTTTACTAAAAAAAATAAAAATTGTACGTAAATCAAGGTAACCATGATTTTTGCTATATTAAGTTAGCCATCAGTAGATCACCAAACAAAAAAGAGGGCCATGCTTTTTTCAAAGAATAAAAATTAACTTGTGTTTTAAAGACCACCAACAGCTAAGGTTATTTGGGCCTAGTCAAAGAATAAAAAAAAAAAGAGTGTTTATTTTTTGCAAATATTTACTAGGTGGGAAGTATAGGACTGGTCATCAGTCGAATTTTTACATATAAAAACTATAGCGACAATACGCGCTGCCCAGCCAATGAGGTGCGTTGCATCGCCACGTTCGTGACGTTTCACTTTTTTTGTATGTTAGGTCCCCATCCTTTACGTGCGTTAAGAAGCTTTGCTTCAAAAACAACCATAACTTTTATTTGCCCCCTCTCGGAAAACATAGTTGTTACCGGGGACGTCCCGGTGTGATTCTATATAGTTTTGTGTCTCTACCTAATTATTACTGTTACTACAAGGAGAATAGAACACAGCAACAGCTGTTTGTGTGTATGGCAGCATGCAAGCATAGAGATATCACAGATAGAGTAGGGGAGTCGCACAATTACTGTAAGTGACAGTGTCAGGTTGGAAAAGAGAGATAGAAAACGAAAAGGTTGACTTTTCCTCGTCTTCTGACTGAATTATAAAAATTATAGTAGATATTGTTACAAAACTGTTTTCTGAGTTGGCGGAATAAATATTTATTTACAATAATTAAAAATACAATAACAATAAATGCAACAACGAAAAGCCAATTCTAACAATAAAAAAACTTAAACGGTAATTATTGAATTAAACGAGCCACTTAAATAATACTTAACAATTAACTATATATACAAGGATTATTTATTTGTAATTATTTATTTACTGTATTTATATCAGATTTATTTCGCTGTTCAACACTGTCACAGTACAATCTACACTGACTGATTCCCGTTGACTGATCAATATTTATTTCACTGTACTGACTGATGGCACGACTTCACCATTCACTGATTACCGATTGCGTGACACCATCGACTGACTTGCCTATTCACTCGTACCGGCTTGTTTATATACCCTGCGCGGCCCAACCTAGTACGTTCACGAATTCTCTAGAACATTCCGGCAGGTACTCGTTGTTCAGTATCTTCGATACCGTTCCACGCTTTACTACTGTGACCTTTCTTTCACGTGGTTTCTATTGGAGGCAGTGGCGTAACATCTTAGGGTTTGCTACAATATTGTTAATTTATATCTGTAACCATGGTTATGTAATTGTGGTAGAAAAGATAGAAGAACACGTCTATTTATTTATTTATTTTATTGTAGATTATAGACGCGTCGACAACTTAGGTCATTAGCGTCTTAAATACATTAAATAACAAAAACTAAACGACATCACAAAACATCCATGAGCGGAGATGGGATTCGAACCCACGACAGTGTGATCCAAAGGCCGCAACGCTGTCCTCTAACAACACGTTTATTCTCCATCTCTATCTTTTGCACCGACAATTTTTGGGTGGCTTCCCTCCTCTATCTATGATATCTCTATAATGCATGCAAGGCGTTTATTAGACAAATATTATAGTGTGCTGTGTGATAATTAGTCGAGACAGCGCAGCGGCTGGTTCAGTGAGTGGATTGGTCCGCTCTGTCGCCCGGTGTTCAGCAGACGTGGTGTCGCCGCGCCGGATACTGCTTTTATACATCACTGATGTTGACACTCTAATTCCAACCTCTAGGTGCAATTGCATCAACGTGCATAATTTGTAAGCCCATAATGATATCGTAGAATAATTATTACGTCATCCAATGCAGTCAGGGGGTTGTTTTTGGACTCATCAAATGTTAGCAACCGTTCAGTCTGTTATTTTATGACTGAAAAAAATTTATATACAGGGTGTTAAAAAAAAGTGTTCGGAAATTTTAAGGGTGTATATAGTCATACATAGTGACACTATTGACGTTTTCACTGCGCAATGTAATTTGTTTAAGTATTGGCGACTTGTTTGTACTGTTCATTACAGCAAACTTTTTTTTTTTATTATTTAATACAACAACATGTTACAGCCAACTTGATTGCATGTGTATAGTAACTTGGTTTTTATAAAAGCTCATATCTTTGAAACGGTTAGTTTGTGGACCCATGTTTATTAGATTTTTTTACTTTTTTTGGTCTATACTATACGCTCCTAAAATTTCCGAACACTTTTTTTTAACACCCTATTAATAATACAGGGTGAGTTCGACCACCCGTATCAGTCGTTTTTTTGGTAAACGGTTAGTCGTAGAGAGTTGTGTTAAAAATTTTTATTATAAAAGCCCTAATAAAGAATCGAATGGTGATAATTTATTTTTTCGGGAAGGTCGGCTTCCCTATTAGTTTGCTCCAGAATGTCCAGAACTCTGGAATTATAAATGTAACGATAGGTCGAAAGTGTTAAAAAATAAACAAGCTTTGTAGGAAATTTTTTTTTATTACTGCCACCCCTGTAAATTTCTATAAGTATAAATATAAATTATTAAACTTATGTTCAAAACTCCGGAATTTTAGATAGCACGATAGGTTGAAAGTGGTGCTGTTGAAAAGCTCTTTAAAAATAGGCAAGTTTTGTAGGAAAAATTATTTAATTACTGCCACCCCTGTTCAGTTACATTCGTTTGAAACTATTAAATCAAAATTTCATAATAACGATCGAAGTCGGCATTAAAAATCTAGCAAGCTTAGACATTGTCACAAGTGTTCAAACTGTCTTCCATTTACTCTTTAATACATACTACTGAACTCTTCTGGTTATACTGTGAGTGTATCTAAGTACTTCTTCAGTGTTTAATGGTCGATAGATAGGTAACTATATTTTAAATTAAACACATCCGCCGAGGTATTTAGGATCTTCATAGTGAAAAAACTGATGAAATAAATGAAACCGTTTTATATTTTAAATGCTGACTTTTAAAATTAAGTTCGTTATTATAAACACTACCAGTCTGGCTTCGCTCCGCAAGAGGAGAATTTCTTGCGGGGGGGGGGGGGGTAAGTAATAAAATCATAGCATCCGGGCGAAATCGGGCCGGGCCGCTTGTTTTGTGCACTAATTTACCACCGTCGGTAACATTTTCATCTAAATTAACCTTGAAAAACGTTGCTGGTCTAATCATTGCGTCAAGAAGTGTACGAAACTTCTGAAAGTCGCGATAATAACCGTGGCGACGGGGCTTGCGCGTAACTACTCGTGAAAAGGTCTAAAATATACGCTTTCCCCCTCTCAGAGTTTACACTTTCCCCCTCTCAGCTTTTCATTTAATAAGTCAGGTTTTTCCGAATCACTACCCTCACTATTAAGAAGTATAACGAGGACACTGTGGTGTAACGGTTAGCGTAGCCGACCTTTGGATCACACTGTCGTGGGTTCAAATCCCACCTCCGCTCATGGATGTTTTGTGATGTCATTAAGTTTAAGGAAGTTGTTATTTAATGTAATGAAGACGCTAATGACCTAAGTTGTCGACGCGTTTATAATCTACAATAAATAAATAAAGAAGTATAACTTCAATAAAATTGTAGTTCAACTGTTTGTGGGTGTATAAACAGCTATTAGATCGCAAACACAAATAGTACAATAATGTAATGAACTTACCGTAGCAACTGTAGCCGTCCTGATGTAGTTCGTAGCCTTCCTTGCAGTCGCATTCGTACATGCCGTCATGTAGCTCGTAGCACAGCTGTTCGCAAGGACTGCCGTGATCGCATCTCCCTGCAAAACAGACACATAATATTAATGTTATACAATAGTACTGTATCAGTCAAATCTACAAGAGTCTATAGCCATCAAGTACAGAGTATTCCCGAACAACCACAATTGCGATGTACCTTTTGAAACTATAGCTTGTACACCGTTTTCTATCAGTTACACACGCTGATCCCAGGTTAGAATCCCGACAGCTTACAATATATAATAAATAATATATTACTTTTGTTTTATTTTTTTAAACAATGAAAATACATTGTATACCAATTTATATTGTTACAAAACTGTTTTCTGAGTTGGCGGAATAAATATTTATTTACAATAATTAAAAACACAATAATAATGAACGCAACAACGAAAAGTCAATTCTAACAATCAACACAAGTAAACAATAACTAAAGAGTAATTACAAAGCAAAACAAAACAACTATATACAATAATTCGTAATTATTACCAATACACTAGTATTTATTTATCAATTTGGTTATTTATATCACGGCACTATTTATATTCTGATCCACCGTAGGCTTGAATGCGTGACTCACCGTTGACTGATTCCCTCACTCACTCGTACTGGCTGTTTATATATGCTGCATGGCGTAAGCCTAGTGTGTTCTCGCTTTCTCTAAAACTTTCGCGCAGGTACCAGTTGTTCAGTAAGCAGACTCCGTTTCTCAGAACTCTTGCCTGCCGTTTATATACAGGGTGATCCGTAACAATATTATAAAAAAATAAAATTCCCACTTGATATTTATTTATATATTTTTGAAGTGAAAACTTCCTTAGGCGCGTTAGGCACTCTTTGCCTGGGTACTGAAATAAAGTGAACCGTTCGCACGTTCGCGTTCGCAACCCGACGGTAAGAATTCGCTGAATCGCGATTACTCGGCTCAAACACGAACACGTATTAGCAGTATGCCCATGGAATCTACACAAGGAATATAAACTCTATGTAATCAGAAGTTCGTTTATTAGTGTATTTGCCATATGGCACATACACTATTGGCGTCGGTCGGATGGCGGGACCTAGGGGTCGGACCAAAATTTCTCGACGTTTCATACCCTCCTGAACAGTTTGCCGCCATTTTTGGAAATGTCTATTTATATATGTGTATATATATATATATATATATATATATATATATTATATATATATATATTTATATTTATATATATATATATATGTGTGCGGGCAATAACTTTCGAAAGAGTTAATTGATTTTGACGAAATTTGGTAGGCACGTTGAAATCCATCACCGCACGAAGCCTATTTAAAATGGGCTCAATCGGACCATTTTAAGGGTAGTTTTTAGGGGTTGAAAAATGTTTTTGGGCCCAAAAATGCCGAAAAAATTCTCAAAATCGTTTCAAAATTGAAATTTAACCTTTTAGTAACGATTAAAATGTGCTGCCAAAATTTTAATAAAATCGGCCCGACAGGACCGGACTTACAAATTTTATGAAAACACTAGTTTGCGGATAGTGCTTTACTTACTGAAGGGTGTATTTAATTTGGTACCGAGGTTGCATTGATAAAAATATTGAAATTAAGAAAAAAAATATTATTTTAAGGGATGTATTAAGGGGTTAAATTTTTTATTTTGTTCAAAAACAAACTTAAGTTTACATAATAAAGCCACAATGCCAGTATTAGCAAATACACTATATTGTCGGCAGGGTTTTGGCACTGCGACCCGAGTTTTTTACACTTTACAGCTGTCAGATGGAAATATTTATGATACTAAATTCACGTCAGTACAGGAAGGAATTCAGCGACGCTCTGGTGGTACAAAATGTAAACGTTAATTTGAACGATTTGTTGACAAATTTTGTCAAATAAAATATGAAGTCGGTTAAAAAGTGCCAATTTAATTAACCGACTTCATATTTTATTAAAATGGCGCAGGCCTCAAAGTTTAATTATTAGTGTATTTGCCATAATATGGCACATACACTATTGGCGTCGGTCGGATGGCGGGACCTAGGGGTCGGACCAAAATTTCTCGACGTTTTATAGCCTCCTGAACAATTTGGCACCATTTTTGAAAATGTTTATATATATATGTATGTATATATATATATATTTATATATATATATATATATATATATATATATATATATATATGTGTACACGATAACTCTCGACAGACTTAATCGATTGAAACGAAATTTGGTACACACATTGGAACCCATTACCGCAAGAAGCCTATTTAAAATGGGCCCTATCGGACCATTTTCAGGGTTGTATTTAGGGGTTCCAAAAAGTTTTTGGGCCCAAAAATACCGAAAAATTTGTCAGAATCGTTTCAAAATTGAAATTTAACTCTTTAGTAAAGATTAAAATGTGCTGCTAAAATTTTAATAAAATCGGCCCGACAGGACCGGACTTTCAAATTTTATGAAAACACTAGTTTGTTGATACGGATTTACTTAGATATGGAAGGGTGTATTTAATTGGGTGTACTGATAAAATCCATATCTAATATTGAAATTTAGAAAAATTTAATTATTTTAAGGGATGTATTAAGGGGTTAATTTTTTTATATTGTCAAAAAACAAACTTAAGTTTACATAATAATGCCACAATGCCTGTATTAGCAAATACACTATATTGTCGGCAGGGTTTGGCACTGCGACCCGAGTTTTTTTTCCTCTTTATTGTGGCTTTTTTTGAAGGTTTTTTTTTGTTTTGAAAGTTTTTTTAATATACATACATTTATGGACAAAATTAATTAATAATTAATTAATTATGTATTGCCTTATGTTTTGAGTGTTATTTGTAAGTATTAAAGGAATGACTATAAGAGTACATTAATTGGCAATTTACGTTTATATTAATTACGCACGTGTTAGTAATTAATTAAATGTTTTGTTACACAGTCACGTTGCCATTCAACAGTCCTCTCACACAACAAAATGTCAAATTCAATTGTCAGACATCAATGATTTTCTACAGAAATAAATGAACAACGTTCGAGAGAACGATAATTTAGACTTTAATTAAGACTCTGGCTACGAGCGATGTCCGCCATTTTGAATTCAATTTTTTTTAGTCGCCATGAGGGTATTTTCGTTTAACAACGTAACGAAAAAATCAAAAAAACGACCCCGTTAGGAGTGAAGGAATTGCAGGCGGGAAACCGATCAAGATTGACTGGCGGGTAGTGCGTTGAGGGGTAAACGCGATCGACACACCCTTTCTGTTCGCATAGTAGAAGGGAGTTTACGACATTTTAAATTTTAACTTTTTTAGTCGCAATGAGAATAATTTCGTTTAACAGCGTAACGAAAAAATAAAAAAAATGACACCGTTAGGAGTGAAGGAATTGCCAGCGGGGAAGCGATCAAAATTGACTGGCGGGTAGTGCGTTGAAGGGGAAACGCGATCGACACACCCCTTTCTGTTTGCATAGTAGAAGGGAGCGTACGAGCGATGTGTTTGTTTAAGTTAAATCTTGCAAGTCAATTTTGAACAACTTCCACGTATCCGATCGATTTGAAATTTTGTACACATATGTATTTCCGATGACAATACGAAAATCAATCGTTTTTAGAATTAAATTTAATCCCTAAGGGGTGCAAACGAGGGTGTAGGGTTTTTTTGACTAATCAACGCCCAGGCCAAATCGCTGAAGCTAGAAACTTGAAATTTGGACAGTAGATTCCTTTTCTGACGTAAATATCCACTAAGAAGGGATTTCTCGAAATTCAACCCCAAGGGGTATAAAAATGGTGTAAAATTTTAAGACTAAAACGAACAAAATAAAATATTAGTAAAAAAAAACTTTTTAGAGACAAGTTTTTATTGAAATGTACTAAAAAGAAAAAATAATATTTAATAATTTTGGTTCATAATTATTATAAAAGCGGGGGTTGCGACTAATAAACTATCATAGAGATTACAACCCCTACTTTTATAATAATTATGAACCAAAATTATTAAATATTATTTTTTCCTTTTTAGTAAATTTCAATAAAAGCTTGTCTCTAAAAAATTTGTTTTTACTAATATTTTTATTTTATGTCGGTTAATTAAAACCGCCCGTGCATACAACTGTCTGCCATTGTTTATTTTTATTTCTTCAAATAGTATTTTTGATTCCCTTGCTCTGTTATATTATTATTTTTAATATATTTATGAGTTGTTTAATCAGTACCGGCAAAGTCGTGAGCACACTCCAGTAAAATATATATGATAAACGTATATAAGTAAAATAAAGAAACGCGAGACAAAGAAAATACTATTTACGGATTCATAAACATGACTGTGTAACAAGCACAACTTTGTTTGGCTTCATAAAAAAATAAAGGCGCAAAGTGGAATATATAAGGCTTTTTTAGAAGAGGCCAATGAACGACCGACGTGGGAGGAGGTTTTTTTTTGGTAACGCAGGAAAGAACTGTTTGCAGATATAGGTCGACGTCCCTTGCCGACAGCAGGGTAAAAAAATGTTGACTGTCTCCAGCTAGGGTTTCCGTATTGTAACAAAACTGTTTTCTACGTGGGCGGAATAACTATTTATTTACAATAATTACAAATGTAACAACAATACAATAACGCAACAATTATATGTCAATTCAAACAATCAACACGAATAATAACAAACAGTAATTCTTAAACAAAGTGAAGCACTTCAATAACACTGACATATAGCTAGATTTATATACTGTATTTATTTGTTGTTTGTATCACGACACTGTTTCACGACTGACTGCCTACGGTGATTGCCCCTGCTTATATAGAGCTACGTGACTTAAACACAGCGCGTTCTAGTACTAGCAGGCACTCGCATCTTCGACACCATTTCACGCCTCGCCACTGTGACTTATTCTCGATGCTTCTATTGTCGCCAGCGGCGTAACATCTTGGGGTTTGCTACAGTATTTACCTATTTATACCGAATACAGTTGTGTGTGTGTGTTTTTAAAGACCACCAACAGCTAAGGTTATTTGGGCCTAGCACCAATTCATATTTTCAATTATTATTTTATTATTATTTTTTTTAATAATAAATTGAAAATCCAATTGACACTTTTACCAGCTCTTGGGCTAGAACCCGGGGACTTGTAATAGAGGAACCATATAGCAATGCCATGTAAACAACAGCATTGCTACACTTTCGGCTATTCTCAAGCCCCCGAACATAGATAGACGCTCTTAAACACGTATTCTCTACCGGAAGTTACCCCCCGCACTCTTAATCTCAAATCCTTTAACCTCGCCTAAAAACGGTTACCGCTCTCCCGACGCTATTTATTGATAGAAACAAATTAAATAAGAACAAGTTAATTATTAACAATGAATATTTATTGAAAAATAAATTCGACCCGATTCGTTTGATATTAAGTCTATAATTTATAGAAAAAATAACGCTGAATCGACTCCAACACCCCGCACTTTTAATTTCAAATAATATAAACAGCATCTGAGAGATTTTTGAGTTTTCTAAAAATGCCAAAAGTAAGAAGACCCCCCTCTTTGTACACATTTGCGAAATTTTTGAAAAATAAATTCGACTAGATTCGTTTGATATTAAGTCTATTTATAAAAAAAATAACGCTGAATCGACTCCAACACCCCGCACTGTTAGTTTCTAAGATATAAACAGCATCTGAGAGATTTTTGAGTTTTCTTAAAAATGCCAAAAGTAAGAAGACCCCCCTCTTTGTACAAATTTGCGAAATTTTTGAAAAATAAATTCGACTAGATTCGTTTGATATTAAGTCTATTTATAAAAAAAATAACGCTGAATCGACTCCAACACCCCGCACTGTTAGTTTCTAAGATATAAACAGCATCTGAGAGATTTTTGAGTTTTCTTAAAAATGCCAAAAGTAAGAAGACCCCCCTCTTTGTACAAATTTGCGAAATTTTTGAAAGATAAATTCGATCTGATTCGTTTGATATTAAGTATATTTATAGAAAAAATAACGCTGAATCGACTCCAACACCCCGCACTTTTAATTTCAAATAATATAAACAGCATCTGAGAGATTTTTGAGTTTTCTAAAAATGCCAAAAGTAAGAAGACCCCCCTCTTTGTACAAATTTGCGAAATTTTTGAAAGATAAATTCGATCTGATTCGTTTGATATTAAGTCTATTTATAGAAAAAATAACGCTGAATTGAGTGAACGATTTAAATAGCGGAGCATGTTTTTTCAGGAAAATCGTGGAAATTTTAAATAGTTGAGGGAACGATATAAATAATTGAGGGAACTATTAAAATAAATTATTGAGGGAATGATTTAATTTGGGGAACTTGTTTTTCAGGGAAATCGTGGTAAAATTGTAGAAATAGTGGAGGGAACGATCTATTGTGAATACATTTAATACGAGGATATTTTGTCATATATATATTTTATACAGGTTTATTTTGTCATGGGGGACATTTCGTCCGGGGATATTTTATCATAAGGATATTTTGTCATGGGGATATTTTGTCCCGGGAATATTTTGTCAGGGATATTTTGTCGGGGATATTTTGTTCGGGGATCAAAACGCCTGATACCATGTAGGGGTTTACCAAATTTCAACTTTTTTCGTCCAGTAGATTCGGAGAAAATAAGCTGTGAGAGACGGACAGACAGACACGAGAGTGATCCTATACGGGTTCCGTTTTTTAATCGGATGTACGGAACCCTCAAAAGAAACTACTGAATACATTTTAAATAAAAATTATATGGGACCAAATTCCGTAAACATTCTGAACTCAACGGCGCTGAAATTATTCAAATCGGTCAACTCCTCCAGAAATTATGACTGAACAAACATAAAAAAAAATAAAAAATATACCTACATGTCGAATTGATAACCTCTGTTATTTTTGAAGTCGGTTAAAAAATTAAGAAGCTAACGGATTTTTTCTTTCAAAAAATTATTGATGACCCTGTATTTAGAACACGCTAAGCCTCTAGATGTCAGAGCTATCCAGCCATAAAATAAACTGGCAATCTAACAGACATAACGTAACAACTTTAATGCCACATTTCGTCTGCCCATTGAAGTCTGGCGCGGATCCAGGGGGGGGGCAATGGGGGCAAATGACCTCCCCCCTGAGTCTTGACTATATAATATAGACTATTGGGATCCGTCAGATGGGTGGAGCTTAAAAAACATGGCGCAGAGGGGAGGAAATTTAATATACGGGGTATACTCTTGCGTGTAATTTTGTGATTTTCAAAGTGATAAGAAATGATAAAATATATAAGTGCAATTTGTGATTGGGCCGGTACGAATCCTAAACAAAGAAATTTCGTTGAAGGAGAACGGATTCTCAAAGCCGAACATATTATCAAATGTCGGAAATACAACAAGAAAAATGCATGAAAAATGAACTGTCAAAAGTAGTAATCTTCAAACATCAAAATTAAAAGAAAATTCACGAAATTAATCATCCATTCCAATGCTCCTTTAAGGCTGGGTTAGGTGAATAATGTAAACACATAACTGCAACATAATATGTTATATTGTAATAAGTAGGTAAGTTACTAACCTCAAAATATTTGGATACACATAATTAATCCTAATTTTGTCAATCATCAGTGATTTAACTATTGTAGTACAGTATGATAATGAGTACATCTTATTATTAATATAAAATATTTTTTTAATTCATAAATACAGTTTTTCCACATTTCATTGGAAAATAATTCGCTGTAAAGAAAGTTTTACAAGGCAATAACTGATGGTGTTTAATGCCATGATATTACAAAAAAGTCGCGAATTCCATTTTCGATAAACTTTTTGTTTATTTTACTTGTTTTATTTTTGTAATAAACAATTTCACGATAAATTTGCACTGTTAGCATATAAAATGTTCTCTCGTTTTGAGTACAATTTTCTGCCACCAGATGTCATACGCTCATTTGACGGATCCCAATAGTTAAATAATAATATTTTACCCAATTTATACCTACTTCACTTTTAAATACTTGTAGCGCCTGTATTACTTTTTAACTCAGTACGTATTACATAATATGTAGACATATTGGAGAAATCTTCATTCTTACGATGTATTTACAAGTTTTGAGGTTTTCTTTGTAACAGAAAGTTAGTTTTATTTGTTTACGAACAGGCGTACCAACTACCAACCAAGGCACCTAGATCCATTTCTCGTATTCACGTTTCATATTATAATATGAAGCAAATAGATTCGTGTTCAGAATCTGAATACTCAGAATTTATGTATTATAAGTTCGACATAACATTTAAAGGTCACAGAATGGTTGAGATCTTAACGACACTGTTGTTTCCACGGTTCATCCTAGGTTCAAAATCTCAGAACTGGTGAACGTACCAATCAGATTTTTAATTTATTTGTAAAAATAATATAGTTCAATGAAATGTTATATTTTTTAGGCAAATTTGCATTTTGGGTAGGACAAGGTTTTTTTCCGTTGCGTAGGAGGGGTCAGTGTATGCTTAAAATTGAGTTTTCGGAGTCGGTGGCCATCCCATTTAGCCGCCATCTTTAAAAAGGTGTGCTAACAGTTTTTGCACTATATCTCCGTAACGGTACATCTTACAGAAAATTTGTAGAGTGGTTTTTTGTTTAGAATCGAATTCTGTACAACTTTACTAGAGAAATCTTTTTCGTAAATTGAATATTTAAAAAGATAAGCCTTATAGAAGATAGAAATATGTCACAACATTTTCTTTCAAGCGCTTTAACTTTTTTTTCAATTTTAACAGAAAAACAAAAAAAATTCTATATTCTATAAGGCTTATCTTTCTAATTATTCAATTTACGACAAAAAGTTTCTCTAATGAAGTTGTAGAGAATTCGATTCTAAACAAAAAACCTTTCTACAAATTTTCTGTCAGATGTACCGTTACGGAGATATACTGCAAAAACTGTTAGCACCCCTTTTTCAAGATGCGCCCAAATGGAGTGGCCGCCGACCCCGAAAACTAAATTTTAAACTTACACCGGCTCCCCCTATGCAACGAAAACCTTGTCCTACCCAAAATGCAAACCTAACGTAACACTTCAATGGACTAATAAAATGAAAATACTAATAGAGGCATGAACAATGAACATATATAATTATGATCAGTATTGTGTATAAATATTGTGAAACCATGGAAGTTCGCCAATAAAACCACTGCCGTCCGCAGCGCTATTAAAAATATTCACTGCGCCGCGCGGAGACAATGAGTACTAATGAATGCATTCATGGTGGTTTAGGTTAGTGGCGATACTAGAGAATGGCTATCTCAATGGGTTACAATTCATTAAGGTTAGACTTTAACGGTCTTCTCAATCAATTTTGTAAAAAAAAACTAACTACGTTCCAGTTGATATTTTTAGGGTTCCGTGCCAAAATGGTAAAAAAATTAAATAAAAATTTTAAAAACCCCCGACGCAAAAAAGCAAACCTTTAAAAAGTGAGAAAATAATTAATTGAGAGAGGAGGGAGGGAGAGGGATGGAGGGAAGGAGAAAGAGAGAGGGAGGGAGGGAGAGGGATGGAGGGAAGAAGAAAGAGAGAGGGAGGGAGGGAGAGGGATGGAGGGAGGGAGAAAGAGAGAGGGAGGGAGGGAGAGGGATGGAGGGAGGGAGAAAGAGAGAGGGAGGGAGGGAGAGGGATGGAGGGAGGGAGAAAGAGAGAATAAGGCAGAAATAGAGAGTGAGGCAGGAAGAGAGAAGGAAGGAGAAAGAGAGAGGGAGGGAGAGGGAGGGAGGTAGAGAAAGAGACGCACAGACCGCCAGACAGACGCACAAACGTTCAGATGTATATACCGCCAGACAGACGCCCAGACGTTCGACATCCAGACAGACGCACAGACAGCCTGACAAATGCACAGACCGCCAGACAGACGCACAAACGTCCAGACGCATATACCGTCAGACAGACGCCCAGACGTCCGACACCCAGACGGACGCACAGACCGCCAGACAGACACACGGACAGACAGCCAGACAAACAAAGGCTTCAAACTTATAACATCCCATCTTTTTTCGTCAAGGGTTAAAAAATAAAAATTGCCGAGCTGAATACGAAAAAATACTCGAAAAAATGTTATTCTAGTAACAAACAGAAGAATTTTTAAATCAATAGCAAAAATAAGCATTAAGTTGAACAGTCTACCCTGTCGTGTTAATCAATGACGCTTGGTACGTGTAATTTGCTGAATGTGATGACATAATAATTAATTGTCGACACATTGTTTCCCTTTTTATATAATAAATTGTACAGAATAACCAGCTCTATTTATATTTTAGTTTTATGAATGTGAAAAAGCTAAATCATCTGACAGTTGTGACTTGTTTTGCAAGGTTTATGGACGAAAATCTATGACGTGAGTAGATTTTAAGTACCGCTGTGGAAGAACAGGAAAACGTAATACCCAAAAAAATATTTATTTAATAGTGTGAATTCAAATTATAATAATTCGAAGTATTTCCAAAACCGAATGTTACCGATTATTTATAAAATCGGATTATCGATTATTTTTAATTCGAATTATCCCATCAGTATTTAAAACATACTTCTGTAATTTGGATACCACTCGATAGTGCACCAAATTTAATCAAAATCGATCCAATCGTCCTCCAGTGATACCAGTATAAACGGACTGCAGATAGACAAACAAAAAAAAACAAAGGTGTAGTTTTTTTAAACAACTAGATATCTTATAAAAGTGTGTCACTATAATTTTTAAAATCTGATATTTTTCGTGAAATTAAAAAAATCTATCATATATAGCGCCATTTGTAAACAGTATAGGTACCTACATTTGAATATTTGTTTATAGGTTAAAAAAAGCATTTTTTAGCATATTAACGTAATTAATGAAAACATCAAATTATTTGTAACAAAATTATAATTAACTGAAAATATAAGTTTGAAAGGTTAAAACAAAAAATACACAAAACTGACAAATTTCTTCTTCAAACAGACCTAAAATCAAATGAACGAATCTACAAACATCGGTGGTCACAAGGCAAAATGGTTTAGGTCGATTTTTTGTGTAAAATTGATTTATAGAGCCCGGGAACTGGAGACTTGTAATAGACGAACCCATAGCAACGCTATGTAAACAACAAGACGCTAATGACTTAAATTGTCGACGCGTCTATAATTTACAATAAATAAAAAATAAATGTAAACAACATTGCTACACGCTCGGCCATTCTCAAGCCCTATTTCTATTGGAATCAAACCATAATATAACAGTCTGTCAAAGCGGGGTCATCCATACGCGATAATTATAAACTATAGGTATTATCTATAACTGTCCATCGTGAGATTCGAGCTTACACTAGTTTACACTAATTAAATTGTTGTAACGGTACGGAACCCTCGTGGCGCGAGTTCTCCTCGCACTTGACCAATTTTTTAACATTGGAAATGTTTATGTTCGTATATGGGGGCAGAGTTACGAGTTTTCGTTCAAGGCCAAAAGACAACGGTGTCGCGATCAAGTGAGGAGCAATCATGCAAAATTGAACACGTGCAATTTTTTCGAAATGTGTTTTATATCATGTAGTATAGTTAATTGAGAGGTATTTGCGACGATCTGCGGTGTTATTTTTGAGCAAATGTTAATAAATACTGTAGAAAAATCCATTTAAAAGTTAAGTAATCAAGCAAAAGTGAACGCGTATATAACAGAAGAATAATAGAGTTATTCCTGACAAAACTAAACAGTGCATTGATAAATATTGTGTGTATAATAAACAGTTAATTATGTTTCATATATGCTGTTATCATTTCCAATGTCCTCGATGGTTGCAAGGATTGCGAAATCTGTGAATTTTTTATCACATTTTTCGTTTATTTACGAAATTCCTCTCGCGTCACAAAATAACAAATCACCTGACTGCGTATGTAAAATTCTTTTACATGCGTATTTTAATGTAATTTGGAAATGTTGGCAAAATTTAATGATGCGCGATACGAGATGTTTTAGTCGATTGTCTCGATTGTTCAAACATCTCGATGATTCTCACTTGGACTCGATTGTTGTTGTTGCATAGTTGACCGAGACCGAGTCGCATAGTACTGAATATATATACAATCGTTCATCACTAAACAACTGTGGTCAAGTCGATGATCGATTGTGCATTAACCGCGTAAATACGAATTCAATAGTGAAAAGATCACAGACAGTGAGTACCGACTGAACAGTGAACAATCAACGAGTCGCGTGAGCGTCAGTCGACTAGCATATAACCTTGAATCGCGATTATATGTATTCTCATTCGCTGCTATTGCTATAGCCTATGTAGCAAATAATCGACTTGAACAATCGAACATTTCGATTGTAAAATCAAACTCCGAGTCGATTGTGGATTCGATTGTTATTATGAACGATTACAATTGTTTCGATTGTAAAAACATCTCGTATCGCCCATCACTAGCAAAATTATTAAAACTGCTAATGTTCACAAAATTTGTACACAAATTAAAATTTTAATCTCAATTTTCACCAAAATTCACGATTTCTCTGTGTGTTATTATACAACGCGGAAATTTCAAATTTAAGTAAAATGTAAATTTTGCAGAGTTTAACGAATTCAATTACACCGTCCGTGGAAAAAAACGTGCTCCTTACTCAGTACAGTCAGGTAAAGAATTTTAAGTCGTAAATTGTAATTTTGATATTCTTTAACGGAACTCGGAACTACTTGTGTGTGTTTTAAAGACCACCAACAGCTAAGGTTATTTGGGCCTAACACCAATTCATATTTTCAATTCATTATTTTTTTTAATAATACATTGAAAATTCAATTGACACTTTTACCAGCTCTCGGGCTAGAACCCGGCAACTGGGGATTTGTAACAGAGGAACAATAGCAACGCCAACAACAGCATTGCTACACTCTTCGTTCAAGGCCAAAAGACAACGGTGTCGCGATCAGGTGAGGAGCAATCATACAAAATTGAACAAGTGCAATTTTTTCGAAATGTGTTTTATATCATGTCTAGTTAATTGAGAGGTATTTGCGACGATCTGCGGTGTTATTTTTGAGCAAATGTTAATAAATACTGTAGAAAAATCCATTTAAAAGTTAAGTAATCAAGCAAAAGTGAACGCGTATATAACAGAAGAATAATAGGGTTATTCCTGACAAAACTAAACAGTGCATTGATAAATATTGTGTCTATAATAAACAGTTAATTATGTTTCATATATGCTGTTATCATTTCCAATGTCCTCGATGGTTGCAAGGATTGCGAAATCTGTGAATTTTTTGTTAAGGTAACAAAACATTGTCAGAACTCGTTTTTGTCATTGAGTGTACCTACATATAGACGAGTCAATTTAAATTCACACTACGTATACTCGCGCGTAGCACAAGCACATAATAGAGAAAACATAAAAAAATAAGTGTGAAACAAAGTTAAAAGTCCTATTTCCTTCAGGAACTGTGAACAGGACCTCGACAGTCCATCCGTTACAACTTGTGCACATACTTGTTCACCTTGTTTGCTTTTGTATCGATTAATATAATCTTTCATACACGTCGGGTGTTTCCGTTGTTTTAACATAACCTTACAAAAGTTTTATTTCAGCTCACCATTTTTGACATAAAACAAGTGCTATAAAAAATTCAATGATTTTTTATATCAATTAATATAACCTCACAATTCACATACACGTCGCGTCGGGTGTTTCCGTTATTTTAACCTAACCTCACAAAAGTTTTCTTTTAAAATAAGTGTCACAAAAAATCCGATGAACTTTGCGATTAGTAAATTATTTGTAATTTTTTTATAGATTTGTTCGTAATAGACGAAAAACTATGGTAATTCGTTATAAATGAATGGCATCCCAACGGTCTCGACCTCAGAACAGAGACAGATATAGAAGCAGCATATCACGTCGCTTGTCAGGTACATTATGATCAATCGTTACGCTTGTATTTCGTAGTGTTAATCACTCTTTATTTGATAAACTTGTGTTTTATTGAAGAAAATGGTGTCGTGTTGTGTGCCTGGATGTTAAAATAAAGGTTCAATAGCGCTCATGAAAATCAAGGTGTTTAAAATGGAGTTGAAATCGTGTCACCTCAATGTGATTTATTGTTCCGCGCACGTCTCGACTACAAGCTGTGATATGCTCCTTGTATAGCTATCTCTGTTCTGAGGTCTCAACTATTTTGAATATGAGTCGACATTTTTAACTTCCCATTGGAAGTTATTGTAATGGGTCCAAAAATCGAAATCAAAATGTATAACAAATTTTTATGTTTCAAGGTCACTACACTATTTTTAGAAAGATGTCTCTGTGTGTGTACGTACGTATGTGTCCATTTCTTTCTAAGACGAAATCTCGAGAATGAAAAATGATATCATCTACGTTAGGGTGCCAATCGACGCGTATTAACGTAAATATGATCTGAAAGAAATTTTTTCAAAATCGGTTCAGCCGTTCTTTTTTCTTAACCAAATAGACTCCAAAAAAGTAGATTTTACACAATATCTCGCGAATAAAAAATTATATCGACATAGTAAGGGTGTCAATCGAGGCGTGTTAACGTCGTTTTGATCCGACATAAATTTTATAAAAATCGGTTCAGCCGTTTTTTATTTTTTTTAAATTATTGTTAAAAATAAATAATAATTATGTTTTAATGATTCAAATGATTATTTTCTGTGTAATATCTAATTTAATTATTGTTATTAAATATTTATCAAACTGGGAAGTTCGTCGTGTAGACCTCAAGAGTCGCACTTTAGTACTAATAAACGACCCACCTCACGGCTTGTTCATTAATGAAGCTGTATGATTTTTTAAAATAAAAATTTACTTAAAGGTCAGATTACAATTTTAGCTAATCTGTGTTTTAGAAATTAAATTAATTAGTTTCAGCACCGGAGATTTTATAAAATTTCCGGAAAAGCTGGGAAATGAGACATTTTAATTAAGAATTATAATCAAGTGTAATATTATAAAAGTTTAAAAAAGGTAACTTTTTGCAGGTTCAAAACTCGGAATTAGAACTTTAACGTTTGGTTTACTGAACCGAAAAAATGCGTTTTTATAATTAAAACGGCCATGTTTTTTCAGTCAATAGTTGAACCGACTCAATTCACTACGTGTCCAGATCACAAAGTTGAGAGGTTATAGAGACACTACAAGCATTTAAAAGTGAAGCCAATCGCCATATTTATTGACCTCATTCACTTTATACAGGGTGGCACATCTTAAACAATGCAGTGAAATATCTCGTAAACGGTACAAACCATAAAAAAATGTTTTATTCAGAAGTTACAGAATGTCAAGGGGGACAGAAGACTGTGATTATCAAATTTAACATAGGTGGTGCTGTGAAGGTCAGGCGAAGGTCAACTTCGATTTTTTAATTGTAACCGTGCATTTTTATTCCAGAATACGATACAGTATTTAATAGTGAACAGTAAATTATTAAGGTACATAGGAGCTAAAATTAATAAATATTGAGATATTTACAAATTGAATAGTAAATTTAATTTGTCAATTCGGTTCTTTTATTAATTGAATTCAAGCCAAGAAGGCCGGTGCGTAATATCATGGCTATCTGCTATGCCTTAATTTATCTAATTGTCGTTCATTTTGACTGTTATTTAATTTCTAAATATCTCAATATTTATTCTGGAATAAAAATGCACTGTTACAATTAAAGAATCAAAGCTGACCTTCGCCTGACAATCACAGCACCACCTATGTTAAATCTGATATCACAGTCTTCTGTCCTCCTTGACACTCTATAACTTTTGTATAAAACATTTTTTTATGGTTTGTACCGTTTACGAGATATTTCACAGCATCGTTTAAGATGTGCCACTCTGTATATAAGAAATGAAGAAGAGAATAATATTCACATTCATCCCCTGTTTGGCCGCCATGTTTGTTAAGACCTGTGACGTCAAACCTGGCTTCAACTTTATATAAGCAGTTGTATACGGTATAGAGCCTCTATTACCTTTTAGTTCAGTGGTTCAGTCTACTTATTCTTAAAAAAATCACACCTGGGTTTCTTTTTTTTTAATTCTTTAAAAGGTTACACAGAATTCTACTTTAAGATGAAAGAAAATCTTCGGTGAGTCTTAACTAAAAGTTGTCTTGAAAACTGTCTAAATATTTTATCGCGCAAAACAAACCATCGTCACAGATCGATTGAGAGAGAGAGAGATTATAAACTGGAAGCAGTCTGTCCTTGTCCAATATACAGGGTGAGTTCGACCACCCGTATCAGTCGTTTTTTTCGAAAACGTTTAGTCGTAGAGAGTTGTGTCAAAAATTTGTATTATAAAAGCCCTAATAAAGAATCGAATGGTGATAATTTTTTTTCCGGGAAGGTCGGCTTCCCTATTAGTTTGCTCCAGAATGTCCAGACCTCCGGAATTATAAATGTAACGATAGGTCGAAAGTGGTATTGTTGAAAAGATCTTTAAAAAATTAGCAAGTTTTGTATGGATTTTTTTTATTACTGCCACCCCTGTTAAGTAATATTTGTTTGAAATTACTAAATTAAAATGTCATAATAACGAACTTTTTAAAAGTCCGCATTTAAAATCTAGTATAACCAGAAGAGCGCAGTAGTATGTATTATAGAGTAAATGGAAGACAGTTTGAACACGTCTTGTGACAATGTCTAAGGTTGCTAGATTTTTAATGCCGACTGGCGACTTCGATCGTTATTATGAAATTTTGATTTAATAATTTCAAACGATTGTTACTTAACAGGGGTGGCAGTAATTAAATAATTTTTCCCACAAAACTTGCCTATTTTTTAAAGAGCTTTTCAACAGCACCACTTTCAACCTATCGTGCTTTCTAAAATTCCGAAGTTTTGAACATATAATAATTTATATTTATACTTATAGAAATTTACAGGGGTGGCAGTAATAAAAAAAAATCGAAAATGGAATTCGCGACGTTTTCTAATATAATGGCACTAAAAAGTGTCAGTTATTGCCTTGTAAAACTTTTTACAGCGAATTATTTTCTAATGAAATGTGGAAAAACTGTATTTATGAATTAAAAAAATATTTTATATTAATAATAAGATGTACTTATTATCATACTGTACTACAATAGTAAAATCATTTGATGATTGACAAATTTATAGGATTAACTTTGTATACAAATATTTTGAGGTTAGTAACTTTATTACAATATAACATATTATGTTGCAGTTATGTGTTTACATTATTCACCTAACCCTGCCTTAAAGGAGCATTGAACGGATGATTAATTTCGTGAAGATTTTCTTTTAATTTTGATGTTAATACACGTCTGGATACTGACTGATCACTCTCTTACAACTGTGCCCCGGTTGACATACTTATATCATTAAAACGGCAAGCTACACAGTTGCATCGATAGCTAAGTTAGCAGCGTCTTTGCGTTGTATGCATCGGGACCTCGGTTCAAAACCTGATGGAACCGTAGAATTTTTGACGTATTTTTTTCTAAATTCTGTATGATATTTATTTATGTATTTTATAATTTTTGTTATATTCAAATTTCCTTGACCATGCATTCGAACACCTTTTATTAAATAAAAAAAAAAAATTTCCTTGACAATAATTATAATTTTTTTGAAACCAAGGTGGAATTAATTAAAAATGCAATTTTAGTATTTTAGTAATAAATTATTTTTAGTTCATAAATGCGCTATAATAACACCAAAAATTAGAAAATCTGAAGTTTTCACTTCTGTCGTGTGGTCATAACCACACACCCAATTTTTTTTCTTATCTTATAGCCTTGTAACTAAATTACCAAAAATTCTACATGAGCGGTGTTGCCTTGTGACTACATGCCATATGCTCACTTGTACAGACTTACCAAAGCTTTATACATGATAAACTGAATAAACTGATCCTTTGATGTGTGTATACTGTACCTATAGACTAAAACAGTCTTTCTCAAAATGTTTTTGTTCGTTTCATTTGTGTTTTTCATTGTGCATTCATTTACCTATACCTACTAGAATTGAGAATGTTTAGTATACCTACTGTTAAAATAAAAAACTCCTTCAAAAATCTCCTTCAAAAAAGCCACCAAAAAGATGAAAAAAAAATTCGACTGATGACCAGTCCTATACTTCCCACCTAGTAAATATTTGCAGAAAATAAACACTCTTTTTTTATTCTTTGAAAAAAAAGCATGGCCCTCTTTTTTATTTAGTGATCTACTGATGGCTAGTAATATAGCAAAAATCATGGTTACCTTGATTTACGTACAATTTTCTTTTTTTAGTAAAATATTTTTTTTCTCGAAAACTATACATTTTAGAGAAAAAAAATATTTACATTTTTTTCATATTATGACATCTAGAATTCATTTATATTTTTTTTACCTATGTTAATACGTGACATTGAGAACGTTTTTTTTAATATCTGAGGATCCACTGAACCGATTTGACTCAAAATCTAATCAGATCTAAGTTAAAGGCTGATAAACACAACAGCCGTATGTTGTTCCGTTTTTACGATATCGAAGGCGAAAAATTGACCACACACAGACACACACATACAGACATCAGTCAGAAAATGATCTTAAACGATTGCTAGGGTCTCAAAACGTGAAGATCTGTTAAAATCTCGAAATATTTTTTTCGGACTAAATCCATTACTTCCCTACCATAGTAGAGGTGGGAAGTAATAAAATTTAGAGGTCGGTGCCAATTTAACAAAATATGAAGTCGGTTAAAAAGAAGATATTAATCATTATACTATACTGTTTATTTTTAACCGACTTCATATTTTGAATTGGCGCAGATCTCAAAATTTCATTATTTTCTTCGTTTTAGTGGCTTTCTGAAGGAGATTTTTTTGTTAAAAAGTTTTTTTTTGAAAAAATTTCAGTATTATTGTCACTTAAGATATATTTTTTATTTATTGTAAATTATAGACGCGTCGACAACATAGGTCATTAGCGTCTACTTAAGATATAGATATATCTGTAATTTTATTCATAAATGTTGGTAAGCACTGTTTAGAGGAGTCCAGAGCCTCTCAACTTCAGAACGATTCTGGCACATCTAAATGGAACTTTGGGACGTATGTGTAATCCGTATAAATGGTCTCCAAATGGGAGGGTTGTGGGGCAGTGAGCTTCAAGACGAAACGCTCGACGGCCAAGTTGAAAAGAAGACATGACTGGATTATCTATATACAAGGTGTTTTGTGTTCAAACTGTTAAAAGAGCGAACTTGTGAAATCATCTGTCACGAATCTAGACAGCCATGCACCAACGTTCTCTGTGCTTCCTGCAGACAGATATTTGTAGATTAAAACGTTCTGCTTTATCCCACTAAATTGTAAAGTTTTTTGAAGTAAAACTTCTTAGGCGACACTACCTCGACGGATAAAATCACTGACCTCTAATACTAACTGATCCAGTATAGTGTCCCATTTTGAACATCAGCGCTACACAATATCAGGCCAGTAACTAAAATGTACCTTATTGCCATGGAGATAGGTGCTCATTTCGTCCCACCCCCTACTCAACTTCGGTCTCCTTCGTTCTAGTCTTCTTAGTTGACGTATAGAAAAACATTATCTCATTATCTCAAATTATTTAATTTTGACGTAATTTAATAATCCAATGTGTAGAAAATGTTAGATTAATTTTTTGAGGGAAACCTTTGAAGTTCAGTTTTAAATAAAAATAAAACACATTGTAGTCGCAGCTTGCTGTGCCTGTGCGTCATGAAACAAAAACATATCGGCGTGGACGAAAGGGACACATTTTGATTGATTTGAATCTGTTGCTTAGATTCTGTTAAGAATTTCGTTATAGAAGACGTTGGGACAGCGGTTTGAAAAATTCAATATCCTGTCCACAGAAACTGACATCTTATATTTTTTATTAGTGTTTTTTTTTTTTTTTTAATAAAACGTGTTGCCAAATATGAAGCCTTCTTTTATACTGTGTTATTATTTGAAATGAAACACATTCCTAACACCACAATAACAAGGTTAATGCCTTTTTCAAGTTTCTTTTATGTAAGCGGACTCTTTAAGGATGTCACACAAAGTATATAATTTTTTGTTTACGTGGTTTAAAAAATATAAAATAATTTCACCTACATGAATAGCTCTCGCTACTACGATGATTCACATCTACAACCTAGCTATAATTAATAACACTCGCATCTAGTGGAAATCTGTTGATTCCTTTGCATATATGGAGAACGTTAGATTGGTAATCATGTCACGGTTCAGTAATGAGCCATTTTCCTGAGAGTATCAATTATCCACGAGAGGCAGCACTTGTGGTAGGTACAAACATTATTTATTCTCCATAGTGTCGTGTCATTTTAGTGGTATAACTTAATTATTAAATTATTATAATCATTAAATTAATTAAATAATTAAGTTATACCACTAAAATGACACGACACTACAAAGGAATAAATAATGTTTGTACTTTGTACCTACCACAAGTGCTGCCTCTCGTGGATAATATATACTCTCAGGAAAATGGCTCATTGTAAGCTCATTCCGCCGCGATAGTGGAAAGATTCAGGTTAGAGTCCTGACTTATGGTTGCCAAAATGAATTTTTCCAATATTTGCAGCAATCAAATATAATTGGCTGCTCTTCCAATAAAAATTTTCAATTGCAAAACAGCCGTATAAATCTATTTATTATAAATAAAAACACTTTTAAGTTAAACGGTTTTATTTTATATCATCAGCTGTACCAAAAACTAGAAAATAATTAGGACACAAACCAAGGGGCATTTTGTGTCGCTGCGTCCGCAGAATAAGTAATAAAAACGTGGGGCGCATAAAAATCTGTATAACGACTGTATAATTATTAAATAAGAGCGGCTTGTCTAGAAAAATGTGTTTCCAAGCCTACCAACAGAAATATTTCAAATGCGCCCCACGTTTTTATTACTTATTCCGCTGACGCAGCGACACATAGTGCCCGTTGGTTTGTGTCCTAATTATTTTCTAGTTTTTGGTACAGCTGATGATTTAAAATAAAACCGTTTAACTTAAAAGCTTTTTACCTATTTTTCATATTGCCATCTCATTGAATTCAAGTCTTAAACATGTATACGGACGGACCGACGGACAGACATCGTATAGGCAGGTACGAAACCCTAAAAAGATAATCCCAGTTTAACAGTTCGTAAATTTTTTTATGTCGATTTATCGATGAGTTGTAATCCGTGCATCTGATATTTATTCGATATCGTTTAATCCGAAACAAGGTTCAATTGTTTCTTTTCAAGCATGGCGAACAAAGGGCAACTGGTACGAGGGGAGAATGAGGGGGGGGGGCGAGGAAGAAGAGGAGGATTTCCTCTTTGCAACACGGCGTAATGTTTTTCAAATGGCCGTTGACATAAAGAGAGAGAAGAGAACCGAGAATGCAAAGTTGGAGAGAGGACTAGCTATGAGAGCCTGTGAACACTTAATCCGCTTAGCCAGGCAACTAAGCCGACCTGTGAACACAACGACTATTGTCGGTCTGTGATCTTCCCCACGGCAAAACGCACCAAGACTCAGTACAATAATTGCGATATATACAGGTCCGTCAAATCGTTTAACGCTTTGCATCAACTCGCATGTGAATAAAATCGAAAATTGATTTTGTATAGTGCACTGTAAAAATGGATGTAAAAATACTTTGAAAGTTAAGGTAGAATTCGCTCGATTTTCTAAGTGATTTTACATTATTATTTATTTTTACACAGAAAACTTCATAAAAACTTGGACTTTTACTGTAAAGTTAAACAAATTTGTGATTTTTACATAAAGTAAATTAAAATTACATATAATAATTAAAAAGTAAAAATTTTTCCATCCTTGGCAAGACTTAGAAATTTTATTAAAAAATAAAAATTACATAAAACCGCAACATGTTTCGGCAACATAGGTTGCCATCATCAGGCAACAAGAAACAATCAAGTGCAAGAGGAAAATGGAGTCTCCTAATAATTTAAAATTAAATAATTTGTGTAATATTCTAATAAAGTGTGTAAAAATTACAAAATAAAATGTATAGTTACATATATAAAATGGATGAATACAAAACAAATTAATGTAAAATTAATAACCACGCATGCCCAATGTGTTTTTATGGAATCACGCGATGTGGAGGCAATACCTGTTTGCGACGCCATTGTCTCTTTGTGTGCCTATTGCCAGATTTAATCGCTGGCTACAAATGGACCATCGATAAGACGCTAATGACCTGAGTTGTCGACGCGTCTATAATCTGCAATAATAATAATAATGGACCATCGATAATCTATGTAATCGGCCTTTTCTCATTTCTTACAGTGTGATGCGCTATACGAGATGTTTTAGTCGATTGTCTCGATTGTTCAAACATCTCGATGACTCTCGATGGTTGTCACTTGAACTCGATTGTTGTTGTTTCATAGTTCACCGAGACCGAGTCGCATAGTACTGAATCGTACACTGTCGAGAGCCACCGGCCGATAGAGGTGCTATTATAAATCGTTTCGTCGCCAATGGAACAGACACAAATATCAAATATTTCGATATTATTCACCCTGTATATGGAACATGGTGAACAATGATAGACGTATTACGTACTCGAGACACTAGACATTGCGATTTTAAAAAACAGATAATGAGAATGAAAAAGGGGTTGAAAATCCATTATTACGTTGTCATTAAAATATTGCACTAAAGGAGAATGGCTGACAAAAGTCAAAAAGACACCAACAATAAAAGAAAGTCGTGTTGGTTAGTTAGTTACACCATTTATAACTCGAGAACGGCTAGACCGATTTTCATGATCTTTGATTTTTTGGATTTGTCTCGGCCCTGGTTAACAGAATAACTATTAAAACATCGGAAAAATTCACCCGGGAGCGAACGAGCGAAGCGAGTGAGTAATGTATTATTTTGTATATATAAAACAAAGATTATTATTCTGTTACATCTGTATACTTATATAAAACAAAGATTTTGTATACTTATAAATCATACCACCCGAGAGCGAACGAGCGAAGCGAGTGAGTAAAGTTATTTTAATATTCAAGCGAACGAGCGAAGCGAGTTGTTAATGTACCACCCGGGAGCGAATGAGCGAAGCGAGTGAGTATTGTATCAGCCGGGAGCGAATGAGCGAAGCGAGTGAGTAATGTAATTTTAATATTCAAGCGAACGAGCGAAGCGAGTTGTTAATGTACCACCCGGGAGCGAACGAGCGACGCGGGTGAGTATTGTATCAGCCGGAAGCGAATGAGCGAAGTGAGTGAGTAATGTACCACCCGGGAGCGAACTAGCGAAGCGAGTGAGTAATGTAATTATAATATTCAAGCGAACGAGCGAAGCGAGTGAGTAGTGTATTGTAGTCCGGGCGAAGCCGGACCGGGCCGCTAGTAATGTATAAAAACCCATTTTCAACAGACTTAAAAAAAGAAGGTTCTCAGTTTGACCTGTAACTATTTCACGGTTATATCGAGAACCGTTGATCATATTTCGTTGCTGTTTTCACTAATCGAATAAGCTATCCCCAAAGAAGGAATTATTATACGTACTTATAAAACATTTCAATATTTAAATCGGTTCAGTAGTTTTTGATGTGAAACAACATCTTTAAGCACGGGTGTAAAATCGTTTGAATGGAACGTCGTTCCAAATTCCAATGTTACGTCGTTCAAAACGCACGTCGCGTCATCTCGCACTATACTATTACACAGTCGCTATGTTAAGTATGTGTGTAAATATCTGTGTATTGCTGTTTCAATACTTTCACAGGGAGAGAGTCTCTCGCGGGCCGGGGGGTGGTAATAAAGAAGGTATGAGTGATCGTGGACAAAATACTACTCACGATTGCACCTCTAGGCGGAATACAACGTTCGTCGGGTATAAATAGAGAAGGTAGGTACTGTGTTTATAAAACCGTAATAATTATTGTTAACAAATGATTGTTGGTATAAAGTTTTAATAGAAATTAAAACTTGCATGGTCTCATAATAATGCATCATTAGACAACGGGATGCTTCTTCATTAAAACAGTGTACTAAAACATTATTTTGGCGTTTATGCGACCTAAGCGGTACAGTTGAAGGAATTTCTGTTTGTGTGCTACTATTTCTCTTAATGGCTTTTAAACGGTGTTGAGTTGTTGGCTGTGCCACAATAAATATACCGGATGAGTCGTTTGGCCGAAAACTAATTAATTCCTGTAGTCTATTCATTTTAAAGATAGAGTGACCTGTGTGCGTGATCAGCTAGTGTCCCTTTGTGTCTTGAGTTGTGATTGGTCGGTCGGGAGAATTTCAAATTTTACAAATGTACTGGACCGTATTAATTTTACTGTAAGCTGTAGGAATGTATTTTTACAAGCTTTTATTTAACTTGCAATGTATGTTTGTTTGTGTGTATGTTTGTTTGTTTAGCTCAAAACTTGCAAGTCAATTTTGAACGACTTCCACGTATCCGATCGATTTGAAATTTTGTACACATATGTACTCCCGACGACAATACATGAACAAATCGTTTTTAGAAATAAATTCAACCCCTAAGAGGTTCAAACGGGGATGTAGGGTTTTTTTTGACTAATCAACGCTCAGACCAAATCGCTGAAGCTAGAAACTTGAAATTTGGACACTTGGTTTCTTTTCTGACGTAAGCATCCACTAAGAAAGGATTTTTCGAAATTCAACCCCTACGGGTGTCAAAGGGGGGTAAAATTTTGAAAAACTAAAATGAACAAAATAAAATATTAGTAAAAAAAACTTTTTTGAGACAAGCCTTTATTTAAATGCACTAAAAAGGAAAAAATAATTTTTAATAATTTCGGTTCATAATTAATAAAAGCGTGGGTCGTGAACTCTATGATAGTTGATTCACCACGACCCACGCTTTTATTAATTATGAACCTAAATTTTTAAAAATTATTTTTTCCTTTTTAGTGCATTTAAATAAAAGTTTGTCTCAAAAAAGTTTTTTGTACTACTATTTTATTTTGTTCATTTTAGTCTTTCAAAAACTATCATAGAGTTCACGACCCACGTTTTTATTAATTATGAACCTAAATTATTAAAAATTATTTTTTCCTTTTTAGTTCAAGAAACACACTGTAAAACGTATGTACCTAAGTATATTTGAAATTTGAATTTGTCCTGGGTAGTAGATATGTATGTTTGTGCATCAGAACTTACATAAATCCGACAGACAGGAAAAGCCGAATGCATAGCACAAGTACTTACCTTTTAACCCTTTGATGTACGCATTTGTATGTCAGTTCACGTACTTATCGTCTGCAATGAATACGTAATAATACTATGACTATGGGATTATTCGTACAACCAACTTGGAGAGGGTTCGCATTATTCGTTAGGGACCCCTAGGGCCCTACTCGACTATTTTATCTAGTCTGTTTTATTTTTTATTACATTGGACGTATCTTTCACACCCTTCATTAAACATTCAACACCATTTTTAGCCGAGTTCGAAAAAAAGGAGGAGGTTCTCAATTCGACTGTACTTTTTATGTATGTTACCTCATTTGTAAACCGATTTTGATGATTCTTGTTTTATTTAATAGGGCATACCTTCAGGGTGGTCCCATATAAATTTTACTGAAATCGGTTCAGTAGGTCGACTGATTTTTTTGTTATTATGTATGTATGTCACCTCATAACTTAACCCTAAATAAATCAATAATCTATGCAGTCATGGCTCATTCTGATACATTCAGGTTTAACTTAGATCATGTGTGCCGCAAAACATGCCATTTTAGGGTTCCGTATCTCAGAATGAAAAAACGGAATCCTTATAGGATCACTCTTGTTTCTGTCTGTCTGTCAGTCGCAGCTTATTTTCTCCGAATCTACTGGACGAAAAAAGTTGAAATTTGGTACATATATATATAGAGTTCGGTGACCCAATCACGAACGCATAACGTAAACAAACGAATTCTGACTTCGACGGTAAATTTGGGGGGGGGGGGCAAATTAAGAAATTTAAATAAAATATTCAAATGCATCATGTGACATATCAAACGAAACGGCTGGTTATGAGAAATACAAATATATTTTTTTTTATAATTTTAAAATGCATAGTTTAAAAGATATTAAAGAAAATATAAGAAAATCTAGCATTCCTCCTTATCTCCAAAACCACTGAGCCTAAAATTTTGAAAAAATAGGCAATATATATAGGACCTCACTCATAGTTTACTGAAAAACTTAAACGAAAATCCTAAGTCCTTAAATTCCCTCGGGAAAACCGAGTGTATCAAATATACCATTGGTTGGTGCCGTCGTGGTGTAGCGGTAATGCGTTAGGCGTTCGCATGTCATCACGAAGAGCCGGGTTCAAATACAACTGACGATATGTGATGGTTTTTGTTTTTTTGTTTTTGTATAATGTAAACATTTTGGAATTTTTCACTTTAAAAAACAATTTAGTATCTATAATTATAAATTTGATATACCTACCTTAAAATTTTGAAACAAACAAAGTAAAATATAAGTAAAAAAAAAACTTTTTAAAAACAACCTTAAACAAGCCGTGAGGTGAGTCGTTTATTAGGACTAAAGTGCGACCCTTGAGGTCCACACGACGAACTTCCCAGTTTGATAAATATTTAATAATAATTTTCGAACCCATTACAATAACTTCCAATGGGAAGTTAATAATTAAATCTGTTTTACCCCTACCTAACTCTTTATTTTTTGTACGGAACCCTCGATGCGCGAGTTTGACTCGCACTTGACCGGTTTTTTCTATATTTACTTATTTATTGTAGATTATAGACGCGTCGACATCTTAGGTCGCTAGCGTCTTAATAACATTAAATAACAAACTACTTAAAACTAAATGACATCATAAAACATCCATGAGCGAAGGTAGAATTCGAACCCACGACAGTCTGATCTAAAGGCCTGCTCGCTAACCATTAGACCACACTGTCCTCCTGTTTGTTTTTTTCTATAAACAAATAAGCATAAATACACGTCTCGTTCAATACTTCAATTCTCATGTTAGCAGCGTAGTTAGTCTTTAGTCTGTAAAGTTGGATGCTAAGTGGATTGAGGTACATTTGTTTCAACTAAAACACCACACCAGCTTGTGCTTTTCCGCTGCTGCTGCAACGACCTCAAACTTCATTTGTACGATTGGTCAAAGCGCTGCAGTACTTCAGTAATTCATCTTGACATAACGTTACTTCGTACAATATGTTTTATTACTAGCCAAACAAAAACATCGTACCTTCCACCATAATTGACACTTTACTTCCACCATAATTAACACTTTACTTCCACCATAAATAACACTTTACTTCCACCATAATTGACACTTCACTTCCACCATAAAAATTTTAAACTATAGATAAGTCAATATATAAATTAATAGATTTTTTTATACGGCTGAATTGCAAATGAAAATTTTGTTGGAAAGCTGCCAATATTATTATATAATTGATTCCAAACATATCGGAAAAAATCATTTTACCAACCAGTGGTCACAGTCAGGATTCTAACCTGAACCTTTCCACTTTCGCGGCGGAATGAGCTTACAATTATTCAACAGTGACATGATTACTAATCAAACATTCTCCTTATATGCTTCGAAATCAATAGATTTTCACTACATGCGAGTGTTAATTCAATATAGCTAGGTTGTAGAAGTGAGTCTTCGTACTAGCGAGAGCTCATCATGTAAGTGAAAATTATTTCAAATGGTTGGTAAAATGATTTTTTCCGATATGTTTGGAATCAATTATATAATTGGCTGCTTTCCAACAAAATTTTCAATAGATAGTCAAGTTCTAAGATTTAACAAGGTCAATGGAGCGGAAAATCAATTACGGATCACCCTGTATATAAGCGGCAGGCAAGAATTCTGAGAAACGGGGGTCTGCTTACTAAACAACTGGAGCCTGCACGAACGTTCTAGAAAACGCGAGAACGCGCTAGGTTGAGCCACGCAGCCTATATAAATCAGTGAACAGTGAGTCGCGGGATCAGTCAACGGGAATCAGTCAGTCAGAGTAGATTATACTGTGACAGTGTTGAACAAGCGAATATAGTGCGAAATAAATCTGATATAAATACAGTGATATAAATAGTTCAGTGATATAAATACACCTGATAAAATAAATATTAGTGTAGTTAATTGTATATAGTTAAGTGTTAATTACTTAACTATAGACGAAGAATAGTCTGATCTCAATAATAAAACGGATTTTGAAGAAATTCATCAAAAAAATCAAATTTTGACTTTGAAATCCAATTTTCATCTTTTTTCTCTAATTTTATCTATTAAAAATAGCGCTATTTAACCTAAATGTGTTCGAAGTATATACACATTTTTCTTTTTTTGATAATGAAAAACAAGTTGACCTCTCAAGGTCTTCATGAAGAAATGTTACAATCCTAATCGTTTGTTAATAATATTAAGATTTCTGCAAAACCTGATATTTATTTATTAAATTTGACGCTACATTTTTTCGAGTTGGCGTCCATGTTGAAATTGTATCACGTGACCGAATTTGACGCTAGAAAGCAGCGTCATGCACCTTTATATACCACGAATTAAAAATAAAAGAAAGCAAGAATGAAAAATGTAAAACTTTGTTATTAATTCGGATGTACAACTTTTTGTATAAAGTGAAAAACTATTTGCAAAGTTTTGCACCGTTACTGTTTTAGAAAAAAGTTTATTAATAATAAGAACATAAAGAAATATTTTGTATAAAAGCGAAAAAGTTTTACAATTAGTAAACTTGTAAATACAAACGATAACAATGTACAATTACAAGTTGAAAAAAGTTGATTTTACTTACTTTTGCAATTAATGTCACCCTTTATACAAATGTACTTGTAATTAAAATTTTAATTACTGCATTACTGCAATACCAAGCTTTGCTTCTAATAAATGAAATGAAATTAACCCCTGCAATTTTGTGATATGCAAGACACGAGAGCAGCGGAAGAATAATTTAGTATACTTAAGGTACGTGCAGTATGCAGCTGGGATTCTAGATGATAGCATGTATGGTAGATGGTGGCTAAAATTATAAGCGCTTATAGGTTTGCACAACGAAGCTGTGATACTAGCATTGATACAAGCTTAAATCGCGTTTGAAATGTCAGATAGCGAAGACGAATATTTGTGTTCTTCTGCTACAAAGTGGTATATTTTAAATACAAATTTGGGTTGGGAGCTATCATGTCCACCCTATTAATAGAAAACGATCTAGACATGGCGAATTTCATCATTTATACCAAGAATTAAAATTTTACCCAAACCGATTTTTTGAATATTTACGTATGGAACCTTTTAAATACGTCTTAGAAAAAACTCAAAACAAATTAAATCAAAAACTGGCAAAATTTCATTTATTAAACTAGTCACATTCATTGCGAAACTTGTAACGGCCATTTGACAGTTGTCACACGTTGATTGTAGTAGTCAGCGCGCTGAAAGAATGGTGGGATACATTCTTGTATCTAGCAGCTCTTGTAACAGCGCTTATACCTGCTACACTCACTGCTTCGTTGTGCAGTACGTTCGCATATATAACAATGCATTAATATAAACAAACCCTGCTATGATCTACGCTACCATCTAGAATCCCAGCTCCATACTGCACGTACCTTTAGATGTATAAAGCAAGCGTTGCATCTTCCTTTTGGAAACTTATTTATAAAGCTGTTCCGAATGTTATTAATCAGCGGCGGATTTAAGGAAAAAGGTCCTGGGGGTCCATTTTTGACGTGAAAACGTCCCACTACGCAGGCCCCCCAGGGGGGACATTGGGATGTAGTTGTTATCGCAATAGCATTCCAATGTTCTTTGGGAATTAGCGCTCCAGAAACCCGAGTTCGTACCAGTCGGTTTGTGTATGCCGGCTGGCGAATTTTAATACACAAATATGTTATTTGTTGTGTTGAAAACGCTAATGACCTGAGTTGTCAACGCGTCTATAATCTACAATAAATAAAAATAAACTCACTACGCAGGTAAAGTAAACTTCTGATACCAATCGAGAGATGTCACGCCGAATAGTTTTTGTTTTGCAAAAAAACTGCATTATCTTAAATAATTTTCACTTTCATGATGAGCTCTCGCTAGAACGAAGATTCACACCTACTACCTAGCTATAATAAATTAACTCTCGCATGTAGTGAAAATCAATTGATTCCGAAGCATATAAGGAGTATGTTAGTTAGTAATCTTGTCACGGTTGAGTAAATGTAAGCTCATTCCGCCGCGAAAGCGGAAAGGTTCAGGTTAGAGTCCTGACTGTGACTATGGTTGGTAAAATGATTTTTTCCAATATGTTTCGAATCAATAATATAATTGGCTGCTTTCCAACGAAAAATTTTCATCATAAAGTTGCTTCTTACAGAGCGTGCCATCTTTACCAAAATAATTTTCAGGAAAATTAATTTTCATTTAAAAGAAATATTAATTCAAGTCAACTCAAATAAAAAGCAATTTTAAGTTTCCGCTTTTCATTTAAAAAAAGTTTCAACATTTGAAATACCTTTTAATTATTATTTTCAAACTACTAGCAAAGCCAACAATGGTACAATAAACAAATGAATACAACATTTTAACAAAGGAAGTAAAACAGTGTGTAAATCTGTGGTTGAAAAACAAAACCGTCTATTTTGAGTTTGTCGTAAAAAAATAAGAATGACAACTGCACTGGCCGTCTCCAGGATTTCATGGAGGAGGCACATTTTTTCTCCAGCTCCAAAGAATATTCCTTACATCAGGGGCGGAAAAATATTTCGCTAAAGAATATAAAATTGTGTTTTAAAGACCACCAACAGCTAAGGTTATTTGGGCCTAGCACCAATTCATACTTTCAATTCATTATTTTTTTTTTAATAATAAATTGAAAATCCAATTGACACTTTTACCAGCTCTCGGGCTAGAACCCGGGAACTAGGGACTTGTAATAGAGGAACCATAGCAAAGCCATGTAAACAACAGCATTGCTACACTCTCGGCCATTCTCAAGCCCCTAAAGAGTATAACTTCAAAAATTAACTTGAGCGATTTTGCGTTTCAGTTACAAATGTAAAATAAACATCCCTTATACAAATAGCAAATCGATGCACCGGAAGTTAAATATTTCCGTTCGCCCCAAGTACAACATTAATTAAAATCCACATTCATTGTCAAACGAAACATAATCAATTAGTGAACAACATGAAACAAAGACTATTATAATGTCAAAGAAAACAAAACGATTTTAAAAAATTCCATTTTAAATAAATTAATATCTAAAATTAATATTGTTTCGGTATTTTTTCATCTTCTGGCAGGTTTAATAAAAGTTAATTTTCTTTTTTCACTGTGCGTTTTCTATTTCGAAAGTAGCATATATTATTTTTCGTGCATTATTTTTCTAAAAAGCGGCAAATATTTTTTTAAAAGTTTAATTATTCACACAATTAAAGTATCGCAATTATTAATATATACAAATTAATGCTTAAGTTTGCATTCGTGTTTCGAAACATCCATCGAAAATGACGTAACATTATGATGCAACATTGGAAAAATTCATTTTTCAAACCCATGTACCTAATTAACTCAGCCACCGCGAATGTGAAAGTTTCGGGTTGAAGTCGCGACGAATGAATTTTTCCAATGTTGCATCATAATGTTACGTCATTTTTTTTCAGAAACTACCCGACCGATTTTTATGATTCTTTTTTTAAAATATAATGTAGGGAATACTTTGGGAATGGTTCTTATATAAATTTTACTTAAATCGATCCAGTACTTCGACTGATTTTAATAAAAAGTGAATAACGGAGTGTAACACCGTAAAGGTAAATGTCAGTTTTGACATAGTGAAATCGGTTAATAACGTGCAAACTACGTATTGTAAAGACACTAGAGTAAAAAATAATAAAAAAATTTTAAAAAAATAGAACCTCCTTCAAAAAAGTCACTAAAAAAGAGGAAAACAACCAAATTTTGAGGTCGGCGCCAATTTAATAAAATGAACATAGATATAGGTACAGGTGAGTTTCTATAAATGAGACATTCTTAGTAACTCACCCTGTATAAAAAGTTTCAGCAATTAAATCGGCACCGACCTCAACATTTTATTATTTTCCTCTATTTTTAGTGGCTTTTTTGAAAAAGGTTCAATTTAAAAAAAAACTCTTTTTTTTCCGATGGGTGTACCAAAATACTAATGTAAACTTAATCATTCATTTGTATAATATATTTTTTTATGTTCATTGATTTCTTTTCAAAGCTATTTTGGTCTATTTCAAAATGTATTTAATTGTAATTCTTTTCTTTTACGTAATCAATATCCGTCACCCTGTATATAAAGCGCGTTGTGTAATGTGTATAGCCGAAGGACTGTAAACTTTGAGTGTAGAGAGTGCAAGCTTTTTTTCTTATATTCTTTGTTCTAAAATGCAAGTTTATTTTTACTTCCCACCTCTACTATGGTAGGGAAGTAATGGATTCAGTCCGAAAACAATATTTCGAGATTTTAACAGATTTTCACGTTTTGAGACCCTAGCAATCGTTTAAGATCATTTTCTGACTGATGTCTGTATGTGTGTGTGTATGTGTGTATGTGTGTGTGTGTGTATGTGGTCAATTTTTCGCCTTCGATATCTTAAGAACGGAACAACATACGGGCATGCCGATTGTTCTATTGTGTTTATCAGCCTTTAACTTAGATCTGATTAGATTTTGAGTCAAATCGGTTCAGTGGATCCTGAGATATTCAAAAAAACGTCCTCAATGTCACGTATTAACATAGGTAAAAAAAAATATAAATGAATTCTAGATGTTATAATATGAAAAAAATGTAAATATCTTTTTTCTCTAAAATGTATAGTTTTCGAGAAAAAAAATATTTTACTAAAAAAAATAAAAATTGTACGTAAATCAAGGTAACCATGATTTTTGCTATATTAAGCTAGCCATCAATAGATCACCAAACAAAAAAGAGGGCCATGCTTTTTTCAAAGAATAAAAATTAAATTGTGTTTTAAAGACCACCAACAGCTAAGGTTATTTGGGCCTAGTCAAAGAATAAAAAAAAAGAGTGTTTATTTTTTGCAAATATTTACTAGGTGGGAAGTATAGGACTGGTCATCAGTCGAATTTTTTTTTCTTATATTCTTTGTTCTAAAATGCAAGTTTATTTTTATTCATTCCGTCAGTGAACCCCAATCTATTTATCAAACTTTCTCACGAAGCAAGCATCAAGCAAGCGCTTAGTGTTCAAAATCGCATGCGCACGGTCGCCATTCCTCACCATAGCTCCTACAGCATTATAATAATAATAATAATAATAATAAATCTTTATTAATGCCAAAAGCACCAAAAGGCGAGGTTCAGCCACTGGCTGTTTTACAACCTAACCTTCACATATACACATTTAAAAAAGAATATACAACAACACATGTAAACAAGATGTAGGTACTGACAAATAAAATATATAATATAATATAAAATCTTACTTAGACAAATAGATGACTTTGTTTTAATTAACTGCTACCATAAAGAAAACTCAGTTGAATCAATCCAACGTTTGATTTTAATTTTAAATGAATTCAAATTTAGGGATTTGAATTCAGCTGGTAATTTATTGTATATAAATTTATTGTATAAACAGAAATGTCCAAATTTAAGGGTGTGTAGGCATAAAATATTAGCGAAAAGCAGCTAAGTTTGAGCAAAAATGAACCCTTGTAGGCCTGAGTGCGGCGAGAAAATTTTTCCTGGTCTAAAAAAAATCGTGTTATGAAGCACAAAAAATATCTATTAGGAACTGACGAATTGAGACATGACATCTGGTGGCAAAAAATTAAACTGTCATGAAATTGCAACTGTCTAGTTAGTATATGGTGTTAACATTGACACTTAAATTTAATTAATTAATTATTAAATAAAAAAGTTAAAATAAAAGTTGAACGTTTTCCAGAATGTAAACGGTTGTCAAAAAAAATCTGCTAAAGATTTAGATACTATTTTCATAAGTTTCTGAAGCATCATACTACATCATAAGTATATATTTTCTTGGTTTGAGTTATCGCCAACCTAAGATAATAATTCACTCAAATTTAATAACATTTTAATCGTCAATACTACTATCACATAATATGTAATTTTTTTAAAACTGCAATTTTTTGTCGGCCATGTTTTTGAAGCCACTCCCACATGTCAGTTCCCAATACTAATATAATAAAGCTGAAGAGTTTGTATGTATGTTTGAACGCACTAATCTCAGGAACTACCAGTCCGATTTGAAAAACTTTTTTTTTGTTAGATAGCCCGTTTATTGAGGAAAGTTATAGGCTATTCGAGTTTTTTTTATAAATTCAACCCTAAAGGGGGTAAACGGGGGTGTAGAATTTTTTTAGTATCTATACTAATATTATAAAACTGTAGGCAAGTACGCGAAACGAGAACAACGACAGGCGACTTCGCATGTGGGGGGGATAATAAATCATAATTTTTTTTCTGGAACTACTGAACCGATTCTAAAAATTCTTTCAATAATAGAAAACTACACTATCCCATGAGTGATATAGGCTATATTTTATTTTGACGAATTTCTCGCGGGGGGGGATAGTAACAAAACGTAACTCTGAAGTTCTCTTGCATTTTAGTGTATAGGCGGGATCCTATACTAATATATTATAAACGCCACCAACCCGACTTCGCTTCGCAGGGGGAGAATTTCTCGCGAGGGAGGGAAATAATAAATCATAAATTCTTTGCACCCGGACGAAGCCGGACGGGACCGCTAGTAGAAATAATAAAAAAATCCAAACATTATGATTTATTGTAAAAATTGGTCTTTGAATAATTTAACTTAGGGCGAGAGTCAACTGAATAATTGTACGATATTTGGACATGAAACAGTTCTCCAGTAAGTCTACGATATATTCAAAGGAAAAAACAAGAGAAACATTTTCTTTTAAGCGGGCTAACCTATAGCAGTATAATTATAAACTGAATAGAAAAAAAAACAGAGGGTTGATTTAATCTCTGCTCAGTTGAGAAAAACATTTGACAGTAATTTAGGTTGGTTTTTAATTCGTAGAAACAGCATATTTTTAATTACTTGTTTTTATTAACCTCACTTCTCAATTCTCATGTTTTAATTATAGTCCAAGAGCCGACCGTGTGAAACCCTCCGGTATAAGGTAAGTAAAGTGGCATATCAAATGAATTTTTATTTATTGTGGATTATAGACGCGTCGACAACTTAGGTCATTACCGTCTTAAATACAACAAATATCATAATATATCACTTAAAACTAAATAACATCACAAAACATCCATGAGCAGAGGTGGGATTCCAACCCACGACAGTCTGATTCAGAGGCTGCGACGCTACCAATTGAGCCATACTGTCCTCATATCAAATGAAAGGTCGTTATTAGTACTTATACACGAAAAATATTATTTGTCACCCCTCACTCTGACGGAGCAACTTGGCTGCCCCTTTGAAAATCGAATTTTTTAAATTTGATAATATTTTTTGATAAAACTAGTTGCGGTTTTATAAAACAACAGTGCAAGTGAAACTTTATTTAATAAACTAGTGGTTCCGTCCGGCTTCGCCCGTGTGCTAAGAATTCATGATTTATTATCTCGCCTCCGCGAAAAATTCTCCCCCTGTGAAGCGAAATCGGGTTGGTTGTGTCTATAATATTAGGAGGATTCCGCCAATACGCCAAAATGCAAAAGAATTTCAGAGTTACATTTTGTTACTATTCCACAGGAATTATCTCCCCCCACCCCGCGAGAAATTTATCAAAATAAAATATAGCCTATAGTGTAGCTTTCTATTAGTGAAAGAATTTTTAGAATCGGTTAAGTAGTTCCAAAGATTATCCGCTACATACAAACAAATTTTACCACTTTATAATATCACCGCGCGAGAAATTTATCAATAAAAAATATAGCCTATATCACTCAGGGATACTGTAGCTTTTTATTAGTGAAAGAATTTTTAGAATCGGTTAAGTAGTTTCAAAGATCATCCGCTACATACAAACAAATTTTACCTCTTTATAATATCCCCCCGCGAGAAATTTATCAAAATAAAATATAGCCTATATCACTCAGGGATACTGTAGCTTTCTATTAGTGAAAGAATTTTTACAATCGGTTCAGTAGTTCCAGAGATTAATCACAACATAAAAACTCACAATTCACAAACAAACTCACAAAAGTCTATAATTTTGTTTACGTGGTTTTGGTAATGTAATTTGAACCTGATCAGTATGGAGAAAAACGTATAGGAATCCAGATTCTATCGTTGGTGGTCAATGGGTATTTGATGTGCTGCTCTACTGAATATTCGTACGATATAAATTATGTAGAAGTAAAATATATGTTACACGCATCAAGAGCAGAGGCGCTGCGGTTCGGCTAATGACTATTATACTACCGATTTAGGTTCACTGGCGTATAACCATAGACAATTACCACAATCATAGACAATGACAACAAGGTGTATGTATTAACCTGGCGGCGCTGGCGAGAACTAATTGTGCCAACACGGCACACGGTGAATGGTCTCCAGGCGGAAATGGAGGGGATTGGATTAGGGCATTCCGGCGACCGGCGCTTAAGCGACACAGACGTGTATAACTGCGTAGCTAATGAAAGTGTATTTTACGGCCATAATAAACGGTATAAATAATTTCCGTAACATATACTTATAGTTATGAATATAACGTCCCTGCTTTTCGATTAGTAGTGATCGACTACCATCACGCTTGTATGCAGTCGTACAATTTAGATAGACGTGACTTAACTCGCGACATGCGTAACCAAACGAAAAAAAACAAGACTAAAAAGTTTCGCTTAAAAATTGTAAACATATAAATACATGGACATATTAATTAAAAATATTGATCGCAAATTTCTGGACTGTAATTACTTAGTTTCGTCTCCACTTTGCAGTATCTACGCATGCGCGTCTGAGATGTACAACCGCGCGATTCTTGAGTTAGAACGAGAAGTGTTTCAAGTGGACATTTAATTAGACTAATAAAACTCCGGTTACTTCATGTATGTGCCACTGACGAAATTGAAGTAAGTACTCGAGCCAAGAATATTCGCTATCTCTCTCTACTGACACACAATTCAGATACAAGAAAAAAGAGAAGAAAGATTCTCATAAAGAGATCTTACAAAAACATAGTGTGTCCATCCGGAAATGGTAGGTAGATACTTAGTGAGCTTGAAATAAATAAAATATTAGTAAAAAAAAACTTTTTAGAGACAAGCTTTTATTGAAATATGTACTAAAAAGGAAAAAAATAATATTTAATAATTTTGCTAATTTTATTATATAAGCGTGGGTTGTAAACTCCATGATAGTTTATTAGTCGCAACCCCCGCTTTTATAATGGGTTAATACCGACATTATGTTCTGCAAATTGAAATATATGCTTAAAACAGCCGCCGTAACAACATATTAAAATTTTAACCTTGAACTAATAATATAAATTCCGTCGGGTACATGACACATTTAGGGTGATCTGCCACCCCTTTAAAACTGACCAATCAGTCTGCAAATATTATAATGGCATTATTTGGTCACCGACAAGCTATACAATCAATTTCAGGCTTGAAGCAATAATAATTGTGACCATTTTTTGTTACATGTTGGGGACGGTCTGCATCCCTCCCATACCGCTATCTAGCAAAATCTCTTACTCAGGGAACTTTAATATGGGAGGCATATTAAAGTTCCCTTCACAAAAATAAGGCCTTGAAAAAATAACACCAAAAAATTGTCATTAGCTCTCGGTCTATTACACTTAAAACAAAAAAGATATAATAAAATTTGACATAATTGTATGTCAAAAAATTAATTAAAGTTAACTGATAATTTTATTACACACATTCTTTTCAATTTCCAGTGCCACCCTTGATTTAGTTTTTCTTTATCATACACCCTCCATCTTAGAGACAAAAAACACCAGGGACTGTCTCCATTATACCAACATTGAGGCCACAACTTGCAAGGCAATCTTATTTCGGCAATGTGAATGTTATGTACAAGCAGTACGCGACAGTATTTCTCAACCAGGGGACCCCAATGAACAGAATATAGACTCGCCCGGCATTAAACTCGTTTGCGCGCATGTATGACGCTGGTGTCTTCTCTAAATAACTAACAGCCAGACAGATAGACATACAGACAGACGGACAGGCAGACAGACGTGGCCCGTGGACATTTTATAATATTTATATAGATGGGGTAAGGGATAAGAGTAAAAAAAAATAAGTAAAAAAACTTTTAAGTTAAACGGTTTTATTTTAAATCATCAGCTGTACCAAAAACTAGAAAATAATTAGGACACAAACCAAGGGGCACTTTGTGTCGCTGCGTCAGCGGAATAAGTAATAAAAACGTGGGGCGCATTTGAAATATTTCTGTTGGTGGGATTGGAAACACATTTTTCTAAACAAGCCGTTCTTATTAATTAATAATTATACAGTCGTTATACAGATTTTTTTGTGCCCCACTGTTTTTATTACTTATTCCGTTGACGCTGCGACACAAAGTGCCCCTTGGTTTGTGTCCTAATTATTTTCTAGTTTTTGGTACAGCTGATGATTTAAAACAAAACCGTTTAACTTTAAACGTGTTTTTACCTATTTTTATTTTCTATTTTTTAGTTTGATTTCCGGCCCGCATCATTATGTAAACTCCTCATCATTTCAACTGTCCACCTCCTGATTCCATCATCAGACCCTCGTTACCAAGTTGAAATTATCATAATATTGTATTGTCACAGGAACTCAATATGTGTGCAAAGTTTCAAAATAATCGATTAAGTAGAAGTAATTGAAAAAGCTGTCGCAAGATTTGAAACAAAGATAGTAACAAACAAACAAATATACGGGGTCAAGCTGAATAAAACCGTTTAAAAAGTTAGGAAACGCTGGACTAGAGGGGTAAAACACGCCGGTTACCGGGATGTGGAAGCCGATAGACAGCAGCATGTGCCGATGCACCCTACATTTCCGTGCGCGTTGCCGTAGTAACCGGAGGCACCCCGTAAACCTATCCCACCTTACCTTACAAATACCATACTTTGTAAGTATATCACAGGTACTATGAACTGGCTAACATGTTACGTATATACATCAAAAACATTATGTGTAGGTCTGTGGATTTATACACCGGTTCATTTAGCGGGATTGTCAAATGGCCGATAATAAAGGATTTTTAGCCGGTAACAGTAATTGTTATTGTATTCAATTCATGTGTACTGTGAGAGAACTACTGCACCAATTTTTATACAATAAGAATTAGTTAGCTTACATTTCAGTTAATATATAAATATCTGGATGATCGAGCTTGGCTCGGATGAGTTCAAAAAAAATAGTACTTAAAGTTCCCATTTCATCAAAATCGTTAGTCGTTTTTAAGAAAAAAAAAAGTTGATAATATTATTATACGTCAGTATACGTCATACTACATAACGTATGTACCTACATATTTTATATAGGTAATATTAAAGTAATATACCTATTTATTTAAATATTAGTTAAAAAATAACAACAATAAAATCTAAACATAATTATGTAAGTATAATTATGTTTAGATTTTATTGTTGTTATTTTTTTACTTTTCAAATAATTACTGATTATTTTAATAAGTTAAAGATTGACTGTCAGAGTAATTTGACATAAATAATGAAAATAGTTTGTTTTTTCCAAAGCCTACTCACCATACGACACTGTTTTATAACGTTAAAAAAACTGTTTTTTAAAATGATAAAATCGATAAGAAAACGAATTTTTCCAGGGATGAGACCTAGCTAAATCGATTTTTTGCTCCCCGAAACCCCTTTTTGGTAAATTTGATCAAAATCGTTAGAGCCGTTTTCGAGAAAATATTTATATAGATATATATATACATATATACAAGATTTACTCGTTTAATAATATAGGGGGATAAGGTAGTGATGGGCGATTACGAGATATTTTTACAATCGAAACAATTGTAATCGTTCATAATAACAATCGAGTCCACTCGGAGTTTATAATCGCGATTCAAGGTTATATGCTAGTCGACTGACGTTCATGCTACTCGTTAATTGCTCACTGTTCAGTCGGTATTCACTACTCTGTGATCTCTTCACTATTGAATTCGTATTACGCGATTACTGCACAATCGATCATCGACTCGACCACGCAGTTGTTGAGTGAACGATTGTATATTTATATATGTGGCTCTCGAAAGTGTGCGACTTGGTCTCGGTGAACTATGAAACAACAACAATCGAGTTCAAGTGACAACCATCGAGAGTCATCGAGATGTTTGAACAATCGAGACAATCAACTAAAATATCTCGTATCGCGCATCACTATTATAAGGTACACAAATCATTATATTAGGTTATCAGGAAGCAGCAGATTCCCATTACGTATATGAATCGACCGCGGCGAGTGAAGCGGCGGGTACTGCTGGTTTAAAATAGACCCGAAAATAATACAGGATGGTTTGGCATTTGTCTATTAATTACCTCGCACTATAAATAAGTGACGAATTTATAAAACGTATAGGTACACTGTATAAGAAATGAGAAGACTGATTACATAGATTATCGATGGTCCATTTATAGCCAGCGATTAATCTGGTAATAGGCACACAAAGAGACAATGACGTCGCAAACAGATCTCGCCTGCACATCGCGTAGATTCCATAAAAACACATTGCGCATGCGTGGTTACTAATTTTACATTAATTTGTTTTGTATTCATCCATTTTATATATGTAACTATACATTTTATTTTGTCATTTTTACACTCTTTATTGGAATATTACACAAATTATGTAATTTTAATTTACTTTATGTAAAAATCACAAATTTGTTTAACTTTACAGTAAAAGTCCAAGTTTTTATGAAGTTTTCTGTGTAAAAATAAATAATAATGTAAAATCACTTAGAAAATCGAGCGAATTCTACCTTAACTTTCAAAGTATTTTTACGTCCATTTTTAGTGAACCTACGGTAAATTATTTTTTGCCGTACCCATCATAAAATAGCTGCAACTAAAAATGTTCATCCCTAGGGTGAAATTATGAGTTTCAACCTGCTAAACAGGTACCGAAAATCGAATTTTCAATATAGCGGCGTTTTGAATTACTTAAAAACAAAATCTGCTTCATCGATCCCTTATTCGAATTTTATAAATAGCAAGCCGTTGCCATTAGCAACCCAAAACAATATCGTATTGTTGATGAAGTAAGGAAGCACGGTAGAAGAATCAACAAAGAAAAAAATTATTCTTGTGTTATATTTATGTGGCATCAGAAAGAAAAAACACTTATGTCGAATTTATGATAAAAAAAATGGTCAAGTGCGAGTCAGACTCGCGCACTGAGGGTTCCGTACAATAATAAAAACAAGCCGTGAGGTGGGTCGTTTATTAGGACTAAAGTGCGACCCTTGAGGTCCACACGACGAACTTCCCAGTTTGATAAATATTTAATAATAATAATTAAATTTGATATTATACAGAAAAGTAATCATTTTAATCATTAAAACATAATTATCATTTATTTTTAACAATAATTAAAAAAAAAACGATTTTTATAAAATTTATGTCGGATCAAAATGACGTTAACACGCCTCGATTGACACCCTTACGAAGTCGATATAATTTTTTATTCGCGAGATATTGTGTAAAATCTACTTCTTTGGAGTCTATTTGGTTAAGAAAAAAGAACGGCTGGACCGATTTTGAAAAAATTTCTTTCAGATCATATTTACGTTAATACGCGTCGATTGGCACCCTAACGTAGTCGATATCATTTTTCATTCTCGAGATTTCGTCTTAGAAAGAAATGGACACATATACGTACGTACATACGTACACACACACACAGACATCTTTCTAAAAATAGTGTAAAAATAGTGTAGTGACCTTGAAACATAAAAATTTGTTATACATTTTGATTTCGATTTTCGGACCCATTACAATAACTTCCAATGGGAAGTTAATAAAGAGTTAAGTAGGGGTAAAATATTAACAGATTTGTTTTTAAAAAGTTTTTTAGTTAAGTATATTTTATTTTGTTCTTTTTAGTGTGATTCGAAACCCAGGATCGAACCAGGGAAATTTAGATCTTCAGTCAAACGCTTTACAAGCTGTGCCAGTCGAACGATGTTGTTACAAGCTCATAGTGCAATATAGCAGTACAACTTCAACCGTAGTGCTATACTTTACTATGAGCGTTTCAACATTTCAACTCGTCACCTCTTTATGGTTTGTGAGATAGAGCATCGTAGGCTCAGTAATGGGGTTCCGTTCGAAGGTACGGAACCCTAAAAACCATGAAAGACATGACATAAGCGGTTTTGTCCTGTTGTCCACAGATTTATTTTTTCATCGAAAGCTATTGAAGCATGAACACTATGAACGGATTTCAGAGCAGCACAATAAAATACGTATAAGGTTAAGAAAGAATAGTCAATTATTTACGCTTCAATTTTCTCTTTATATTTGATTTTCACACCAACTTGTCGATGACTTTCCATTCATTTTCATAAGCTTTTTTTATCACCACAATTGCCATACAAACGTAACAACGAACTGTTAACTTTTTGTTCGATTTTTTTCTCTAAAGTATAAAATCGTTATTCGGAAAATATAAGCTTGTAATTTGCTCAGCAAAAAAAGAGAATATTTATATAAAAGATCCAATGACGTCACATTACAATGCAACATCAGAATAAAATATTAGTAAAAAAAACTTTTTAGAGACAAGCTTTTATTTAAATGCACTAAAAAGGAAAAATAATTTAGGTTCATAATTAATAAAAGCGTGGGTAGTGAACTCTATGATAGTTTATTAGTCACAACCCACGCTTTTATTAATTATGAACCTTAAAAATTATTTTGTCCTTTTTATAGTGCATTTAAATAAAAGCTTGTCTCTAAAAAGTTTTTTTACTAATATTTTATTTTGTTCATTTTAGTCTTTCAAATTTGACCCCCCTTTGACACCTATAGGGGTTGAATTTCGAAAAATCCTTTCTTAGTGGATGCTTACGTCAGAAAAGGAACCAACTGTCCAAATTCCAAGTTTCTAGCTTCAGCGATTTGGCCTGGGCGTACATTAGTCAAAAAGACCCTACATCCCCGTTGGAACCCCCTAGGGGTTGAATTTAATTCTAAAAATGATTTATTCATGTATTGTCATCGGGAATACATATGTGTACAAAATTTCAAATCGATCGGATACGTGGAAGTCGTTCAAAATTGACTTGCAAGATTTGACCTAAACAAACAAACACACAAACTGCATACATTGCAAGTTAAATAAAAGCTTGTAAAAATGTATTTATTTACCCGTCACCGTTGGGAATCCAGATTCTCGCTGGCTGAGTTATCAAATTATTAGTTGCACAGTGACACGTCTAAATGTCCATTTTGTTTTTATACAAACTGCAAAGCAATGAGCCATTTTCCTGAGAGTAGTCCTTTCAATTATCCACGAAAGGCAGCACTTGTGGTAGGGACAAACATTATTTATTCCCCATTAGTGTCGTGTCATATTAGTGGTATAACTTAATTATTTAATTAATTTAATAATAATAATAATTTAGTAATTAAGTTATACCACTAAAATGACACGACACCAATTGGGAATAAATAATGTTTGTATACTTTGTACCTACTACAAGTGCTGCATCTCGTGGATAATTGAAAGAACTTACTCTCAGGAAAATGGCTCATTGTAAACGTATAGTTCCACTGTATGTGAGAGCTAATTTTTAAACTTGTAAAGTTAGAATTGAACCTTCTCACATGCGAGAGCTAATAATTCTAGGTGATTTTCCACTTGTGTTATTGTATCGGATCCGATTTTGCAAATGAAAAATTTTGACGTATCTCTACGTTTCAAGGTCCTTAGAGTTCGAATCAATCGTTTTTACGAACCCTTATAATTTCGTCCTGTCCGTCTGTCCGTATGTCACAGATATACTGACTGACTGATAGATCATCATAAATCTAGGGTACTTCCAATCGAGCTAGTACTTGGAAATTTTAAACATAGATAGTGTTTAAGGTGATAAAATCAAAAATCATTAAAAATCCAACATGGCGGATACGTTCATCCCGGCTACGGAACCCTTCACTGTGCGTGATGACACGCACTTGGCCGCTTTTTTCGAGTATTTGTACACCCCTAGAAATCTCTTGTATAACTTTAAATGTAGATAAATACAAGCTTTAAATAAAAAAATATGAATATGGAAATTGTAATAAATGAAGAAAACGGAATTCTTTTTAATAGTGACTGTTAGCAAATAAAAATCTCTTTTTTTATAAGAAAAACTGTTCGTTATTATTTCTTGTGTAAAGTTTAGAAAGAGAGCATCGCCGTTTGACAAAAAAGTGTAGAAAGAGATGCATAGAATACTCGAGTCGATAACAAATCAGCTTATATGAACTTTATATTGTTATGTAAATAATAAACGACTCTAAAACTTCGTTTAAAATCCTAACGAGAACGTTGAATAAAAACGGCAGGGGTGTACAACATATACGGTGCAATGTGCATCACAATTTTGACAAAATATTTTCTATTTTTACTCGACTGCGCGACAGCAAAAGCAGGGCTATGTTTTTCGCGGTATCTATAATGTATGTTTGTAGACATATAAATAAATAAATAAGTATGTACGTCACATAAATAAATAAATACGGGGCTTGAGAATAGCCGAGAGTGTAGCGACGCTGTTGTTTACATGGCGTTGCTATGGTTCCTCTATTACAAGTCCCCAGTTCCCGAGTTCTAGCCCGAGAGCTGGTAAAAGTGTCAAAATAAATAATGAATTGAAAATATGAATTGGTGCTAGCCCAAATAACCTTAGCTGTTGGTGGTCTTTAAAATACAATTACAATTACAATTAAATAAATACGTATGTAGGTATGTGAGATTAATTTTGATCAAATATTTTCTATTTTTACCGACTTCGCGACAGCAAAATCAGGGTTATGTTTTTCTATGCATGTTTGTAGACATATAAATAAATAAGTACGTAGGTGACATAAAATAAATAAATAAATAAGTATGTAGGTATGTGGGATTGTTTATTCCCTCGTAGCATCCAAACGGCTGGATGGATTTTATTAAATGAGGTGTCATTAGATTCGTCTTCATCCCGAGAGTGACATAGGATATATGACGTCACAGAAACTTTAATATGGCTGACGCCAGACGCCATTTTGTCAGAATGTAAAAGTTATTTTCCTTCTAAATACATCGATATGGGTATCAAAAGAAAGGTTTCGTTGAGACGATTTCAAAAATTATTATTATTAAAATTGTCCAAAAATCCGACGCGGGAATACATCCACTTTTATTTATCTTGTAAAATCAAATGTTCGTAAAATATAATAAATAAAATAATTGTAGATAATTTTATTTTTTTTATATTTCAAATTGTTATCCATTACCTATTTAATATTTATTTTCAATAATAAAAAAATAAATATTAAAAGCCTTCGGGATCCGAACCTGGGCTCGGCATTTGTACCTGTTGGTAGACTCGTACTTTTCCGCACGGTCACCTGGCTTATTGTGTTTAAACTCTTAACATGGAAATACAGCTGTGTTTTGTTTGACATGCCAACCACTTCCGACTATTTCCGTTACATCTAAAATGCCTCCCCAGTATGAGACATTATTCACGTCAAAAAAGAAACTAAAGTTATCTACATAATATCGAAGCAGCTCAAGTCAATGATAATACGTATCATGTATATTATTATTTCTTATGGAAGGTTTACATATAGATAACCTACATTTAAAAAAAATCTAAAATGGCATAAATTGGAGTTTCATGCTTTCACGGCCGGTAGACATCTTGGTAGCAAGTGTTTCCGGGCTAGGTAGCCGTGGTCTAATGGATTTTACTCCGGCAAGAAGATCATATCGTATTGCCAATCGCCGCAGAAGATGCCCAACGGAGCTTTGAGCGAAACGTACGCAGTAAAATCCATTAGACCACGGCTACCTAGCCCGGAAACACTTGCTACCTAAAATAGCATATTTAAATACAACTCCACCTTAAAAATCCAAGGGTGTCAACACAATTATAACATGTCGCCATGAAAGTGTTTTGAGTGGCAATTCATCATTAAATTAGCAAATTAAAGAAAACGATTTCACAATTTCCCTTTATGTATTATGTAATTCCTATGCAACTGTAGTTGCAGTGTATGAGCGTACTAGAAGAACAAATTTCATTAAATTAAAAAATAATGGTTGATGGGAGCCGCACAAATGCAGCTGACAGCTTGCATATTTGCACCGTAATAAATTATTTAAAAATAAGCGAGCTCGAAAGGGGTGAATCTAGGCAATTAGCGTTATAGACCGAGAGCTAGTGACAATTTTTTGGTGTTATTTATTCAAGGCCTTATTTTTCTGAAGATGTTGAGGGAGGCATATTAAAGTGCCCAGAGTAAGGGATTTTGCTAGATAGCGGTATGGGAGGGATGCAGACCGCCCCCAACATGTAACAAAAAAATGGTCACAATTATTATTGCTTCAAGGCTGAAATTGTTTGTATAACTTGTCGGTGACCCAATAAAGCCATTATAATATTTGCAGATCGATTGGTCAGTATTAAAGGGGTGGCAGATCACCCTAAACGTGTCATGTACCCGACGAAATTTATATTATTAGTTCAAGGTTCAAATTTTAATATGTTGTTACGGCGACTGTTTTAAGCATATTATATTTCAATTTGCACAACAAAATGTCGGTATTAATCCCCTCTTTTAGAGGGAAACTTGCTCGCTTAGGTGTTTATATCGTTCTGCAAGGGGGTTATTACCGAACATTTTGTTCTGCAAATCTAAATATATGCTTAAAACAGTCACCGTAACAACATATTAAAATTTGAACCTTGAACTAATAATATAAACTTCGTCGGGTACACGACACGTTTAATACCGACCAATCAATTTGCAAATATTATAATGGCATTATTGGGTCACCGACAAGCTATACAAACAATTTCAGCCTTGAAGCAATAATAATTGTGACCATTTTTTTTGTTACATGTTGGGGGCGGTCTGCATCCCTCCCATACCGCTATCTAGCAAAATCCCTTACTCAGGGCACTTTAACATGCCTCCTTCAACATCTTCACAAAAATAAGGCCTGGAATAAATAACACCAAAAAATTGTCACTAGCTCTCGGTCTATTACAGGGAACCGTGTTTCATGTTTAACAAGTTAATGGGTGGGTAGAGATTTGTACTCTGACGAGCTAAAGATGATCGAGGAGGGAAATCCCCCACACTTTGCTTTAAATGTGTTGACTGACTTCCCTTTTCTAACCTAACTTGCTGAGTGTTAAAGAAGACCGCAGATTTAGCTTGCTGGGCCGTAAACAAGGCAACAGAGTTTGACGTGAATAATGTCTAATGTTTCATACTAGGGTGGCATTTTAGAAATATTAGATGAAACGGAAATAGTTGGAAGTGGTTGACATGTGAAAAAAAACACAACTGTCAGGTACAGCAACCTAGGTGGCCGTGCGGAAAAATACGAATTGTGTGTTTTAAAGACCACCAACAGCTAAGGTTATTTGGGCCTACCACCAATTCATATTTTGAATTTTTTTTTTAATAATAAATTGAAAATCCAATTGACACTTTTACCAGCTCTCGGGCTAGAACCCGAGAACTGGGGACTTGTAATAGAGGAACCATAGCAACGCCATGTTAACAACAGCGCCGCTACACTCTTGGCTATTCTCAAGCCCGGAAAAATACGAGTCTACCGACAGGTAGGTATACAAACGCCAATAGCCCAGGCTCGAATCCCGTGGCTTTTAATATATTTTTGATGTGAAACATCTTTAGGCATGGGTGTAAAATCGTTTGAATGGAACGTCGTTTGAATGGAACGTCGTTTAAATGGAACGTCGCTCAGAACGCATCTTCCCGTATATTATACTGTTCAATACCTTCGCAGGTTACCGTTTCTCGCGGGATGGAAATTGGGGTAAATTAGGGCAAATTGTGGTAAATTATAAATTCTTATCTCTGGCCGAACTATTGAACCGATTCTAAAAATTAGTTCACTAATTATCTTCGCAGTTGGAAAATTTCTCGCGGGGGGTAATAAATCATAAATTATTATTTCTGGAACTACTGAACCGATTCTAAAAATTCTTTCACTAATAGAAAGCTACACTATCCCTAAATGCTATAGACTATATTTTATTTTGATAAATTTGTCGCGGGAGGTTCAAGCTATAAAAATGTTTCACATCTGCCAGGCGTCCTACGATGGCTCACATTTTTTTTTAATAATGAAAATATATAGGTAGGTATATTGGATAACAATTTAAAATATAAAAAACTAAATTATAATTATTATATTTATTACGTATACATATTTTATCAACATTCTATTTTATAAGATAAATAGAAGTGTATGTATTCCTTTCCAGGACGCTAATGTCGAGCGTCTATAATTCACAATTCATTCTTTCCATGACAACGAATACAATACCCAAATGTGCAAGCTTTCACGGCCGGCATTGTTCCAAGTCTTCATGGTTTCCGGGATTGTAGGCCGTTGTCCGGTGGTATTTCTACCTGACCTTTCGTCTACAACTGCGGTAGACATTCTCAAAGGTGATGTGGCAGCGGTCGAAGTGTCCTCCTTGGCGGCTCACAGGTCAGCGTGTCAATGACTGGTGTTCTTCCGTCTTTTATGCCTAGTGCCAGTGTGTTCTCTGTTCGGTCGTAATTCGTCTCTCTGCGCAGTTGACCAATGACAGAGAGACGGACTACGACCGAACAGAGAACACACTGGCACTAGGTATAAAAGAAGGGAGAACACCAGTCACTGACACATTGACCTTTGAGCCGCCAAGGAGGACACTTCGACCGCTGCCACATCGCCTTTGAGAATGTCTACCGCAGTTGTAGACGAAACGTCAGGTAGAAATACCACCGGACCACGGCCTACAAGCCCGGAAACCACGAAGACTTGGAACGAATACAATAATTTGTGTTTAACGGTATTCACAACATCTGTCTGTACCTGCGATGCAGACATACTCATTTTTTAAACGTGGCAGTAGGCCATATAAGTTAGGGAATCTCCGCTCTAGTGTAATGTTTGAGAAACTCTAGTATATTTTACAAACAATCAGATAGCTGTTATAGTGCTATATATTTTAAACTATTGCATTCACTAAATTCCTGAGATCCTTTGATTAATGAATTTAATCAAATCTCGGATTCATTGTTTAAAATCCTATAACCTTAAACGTTACACAATGCAATCTATTTATTAACGTCAATGTCATCCCAATATACGCAATTTATCTTTTATCACCAATTTATCTACCAATGCATGCCTAAATTCCTTGCAGTGAGTATTATAGTACGTTCCATATTACAGAAAGCTAACTAACTCGGCTATATATTCCAATAGTCATAACCTAAATAAATATTAGTAAAAAAAACTTTTTAGAGACAAGCATTTAAATGTACTAAAACGGAAAAAATAATTTTTAATAATTTAGATTCATAATTATAAAAGCGTGGGTCGTGAACTCTATGATAGTTTATTAGTCACGACCCACACTTTTATATTATTATGAACCTAAATTATTAAAAATTATTTTTTCCTTTTTAGTGCATTTAAATAAAAGCTTGTCTCTAAAAAGTTTTTTTTACTAATATTTATTTTGTTCATTTTAGTCTTTCAAAATTTTACCCCCCTTTGAATTTCAAAAAATTCTTTCTTAGTGAATGCTTACGTCAGAAAAGGAACCAACTGTCTAAATTTCAAGTTTCTAGCTTCAGCGATTTGGCCTGGGTGTTAATTAGTCAAAAAAATCCTACATCCCCGTCTAAACCCCTTGGAGGTTGAATTTATTTCTAAAAACGATTTATTCATGTATTGTCATCGGGATTGCATATGTGTACCAAATTTTAAATCGATCGGATACGTGGAAGTCGTTCAAAATTGACTTGCAAGATTTGACCTAAACAAACTAACATACATTGCAAGTTAAATAAAAGCTTGTAAAAATATGTCTTGTAAATTGGGTTGGGAGAGCAAAGTTTGAAATAAAATAAAATCTTTGAATTGACCCACGTGGGGGATCTCAAAACTATTTTTTTTTCAGAATTTTATGTTACCGACGATGTTTTCGAGATTTTCCTAAAAAAGCATCTCAAAAACTCATTTCTAAAACAATTAGGTTACAGGAAAACTATTACGCGCGATATTTCCAACAAATTCAAAGGCAAATAATATAATTGATGGGATACGGAACCCTCGGCGCGCGAGTCTAACTCGCTTTTGTCGGGTTTTTTCGTCAAATTAACAAAAGATAAAACATTACTGCAGAACACACTATACGTCAGGAGGATAGACGACACACGAGGCATTCATAAAGTCGTTGACTGCAGCGGGAGGCCGGGTTGTTAGATCGATTAAATCTACATTTATTAAACAGGTCACGATTTACAGCCTTCCATGATCTGGAGTGAATCCCGGTTGGCGTTCCTCCACACACAAAACACACCAGCGGAACAACAAAACGTTTACAACGAATTCCTGTCCTGTTGTAGAACTGTAACAGAACCGCACTGAAATCAATTTATTTATTTATTGTAGATTATAGACGCGTCGACAACTCAGGTCATTAGCGTCTTCAACACAACAAAATATAACATATTTGTGTATTAAAATCCGCCAGCCGGCATACACAAACCGACTGGTACGAGCTCGGGTCCCTGGGAGCGCTAATTCCCAAAGAACATTGGAATGCAATTACGATAACAACTACATATCCCAATCTCCCCTGGGAGACACTGAAATCAAGGTGTACCACAAGGTGTCAGGACAGATCCAACCGGGCCAGTTCCGACCGCTTTGATTTCAGGGTCAATTCCGACCACATTCTCTCTTTTCTATCTAGCTAATAAGTTGGTCATTAAAAGTCTCAAATTTGGTTAACAAAATTCATATTTAAAACATTTATATATTATACAATAATATGTTTATTTATTGTAGATTATATAGACGCGACAACTTAGATCATTAGCGTCTTAAATTACATTAAATAACAACTAACTTAAAACTAAATAACATCGCAGAAAATATTCATGAGCGCAGGTGGGATTCGAATCCACGACAGTCTAGTCTAGAGGCTGGTACCAAGTACGCTATCCACTAGGCTACACGGCCCTCTACAATAATATGCTATTTCTGTGGTTAATTGAGGGTACAGCTTGGTGTAATGGCCAGCGTGTTAGCTATTGGATCAGTGTCATGGGTACAAATCCCACCACTGCTCATAGATGTTTTGTGATGTAGTTTTAAGTTGATGTAATTTGTTAATTAAACGCCATTGAACATAGTTGTCGGCCGTCTATAATCTACAATAAATAAATGAAGATAATTACTTATTATTCTAAAAAGTATAAGTAGGTACCTTGCATTCAACTAAGAAATTTTTGAAAAAAAAATAACTATAATAATATTTTCAGTCAAATAGGCCAGAGGATATTTTTGAAAAAAAAATTTAACTATAACATTTCCAGTCAAATAGAACAGAGGATAGTTAAATTTTGGAAAAAAGTTTACCATATAACATTTCCAGTTAACTAGTCCAGAGGAAATTTTTGGGGCTTGAGAATAGCCGAGAGTGTAGCGGTGCTGTTGCTTACATGGCGTTGCTATGGTTTCTCTATTACAAGTCCCCAGTTCCCGAGTTCTAGCCCGAGAGCTGGTAAAAGTGTCAATTGGATTTTCAATTTATTATTAAAAAAAAAAAATGAATTGAAAATATGAATTGGTGCTAGACCCAAATAACCTTAGCTGTTGGTGGTCTTTAAAATACAATACAAAAAAAAGGAAATTTTTGGAAAAAAAATTCACTATAATAATATTTTTAGTCAAATAGGCCAGAGGAAATTTTTGAAAACAAAAATTCACTATAATAATATTTTCAGTCAAATAGGCCAGAGGAAATTTTTGAATAAAAAATTCACTATAATAATATTTTTAGTCAAATATGCCAGAAGAAATTTTTGGAAAAAAAAATTAACTACCATTTTCAGCCAAATAGGCCAGAGGATAGTTATCTATCAAAGTAACAAAATGAAGGTTTTACGACCGTATTTCAAACATTTTCTTGTATATCCCGGCTGCGTCATGTACATCTAAAGCTTCGTTTACATAGAATTTCACTCTCAAAGGAATTACAGTTTTATGTCCCTAACCTTTCATATGCATATATAACAGTGTACCTACCCTTTCGATACAAACATCTTTCAAGAAAATGTAAGATAAGAAAAGCATTTATTTTTGTTAAAAGGGAGTAAAATGGGTGCAAAAAGGTTTTCCAACAAAAAATACACTATATTGAGATTCTAAACGAAATGTTGACGGCAAACGAGTTAATCGATTAAATATGTCACTCTATAAAAGAAATTGTGTGATGCAATGCTAATTTTGACTTTTATTAATGGCCGGTTCATCGTACATTTTAATCACGATGTTTTCTGAAGCTATGCTTCTATAGGCGCGTTAGACGATTTCTGGGAGGGGAAAAACTCATGGTTTCGCGTCACGTCACCGACATGCTCATGTTAAAAGTATATCTACTGTCCGATCCTTTTGAAAATTAATATCTGAGAGTTTAATAGGACACAAAAAAATAAAATGGCGTCAGATTTCAAAATGGCGGTCATATGTACTTTTGTAAAAATTATCCGATCTTTTTGAAAATTGATATTTAAGAGTTTTATAGGACACAAAAAAATAAAATGGCGTCAGATTTCAAAATGGCGCCATATGTACTTTTGTAAAAATTATCCGATCTTTTTGAAAATTGACATTTAAGAGTTTTATAGGACACAAAAAAATAAAATGGCGTCAGATTTCAAAATGTCGGTCATATGTACTTTTGTAAAAATTATCCGATCTTCTTGAAAATTGATATTTAAGAGTTTTATAGGACACAAAAAAATAAAATGGCGTCAGATTTCAAAATGGCGCCATATGTAGTACTTTTGTAAAAATTATCCGATCTTTTTAAAAATTGATATTTAAAAGTTTTATAGGACACAAAAAAAAATGGCGTCAGATTTCAAAATGGCGCCATATGTACTTTTGTAAAAATTATCCGATCTTTTTAAAAATTGATATTTAAGAGTTTTATAGAATACAAAAAAATAAAATTGCATCAGATACAGATTTCAAAATTGCGGTCAAATAATAATTTTTCAATTGTATTGTCTATAGCTATTCGGTTTTATATACAATGCGTAAAAAGCATAGCTTCTGTCGGGTGTCCCATGACACCTCTTGACTTTTTTTATTTCACACTGTTAAATGACGGGTTGCTATGGTAACGAAACGCAGCAACCAATGAAAGCTGTCAAAATTTAACAGTGTGGTTAAAAAAACACTGTGATTAAATTGTACGATAAACCGGCCATTAGAGTGAGTTACATTTAGATACAGTTCACAAAAATGACAATGTATAGATTCAAAAAATTTTGACGTGTTGAACGTCTGTCATAATGGGGTGGCATTTTAAAAACATTACATGAAACGGAAATAGTCAGAAGTGGTTGACATGTGACACAAAACACAGCATGTATAACTATGTTAAGGTCATATACGCAGTAAGCCAGGTGGCCGAGAGGAAAAGTACGAGTCTACCAACAGGTACAAACGCTAAGCTCAGGTTTGAATCCCGAAGGTTTTCATTTTTTTTTCTTATAATGAAAATATGTACCTATAAATAGATACCTATTGGATAACAATTTAAAAAACTGAAATGATCACTAGATGTCAGCACGGTGTTACAAGATTTCAACAGAGTTAAAAAGTAAAAAAAATTGCTTTTGTTTAACTTGCCATGTATGTTAGTTTGTGTGTTTGTTTAGGTCAAAACTTGCAAGTCAATTTCCACGGATCCGATCGATTTGAAATTTTGTACACATATGTATTCTAAAAACGATTTATTCATGTATTGTCATCGGGAATACATTATGTGTACAAAATTTCAAATCGATTACGTGGAAGTCGTTCAAAATTGACTTGTAAGTTTTGACCTAAACAAACAAACAAACTAACATACATTGCAAGTTAAATAAAAGCTTGTATTTAAAACAAAAATTTACGTAGATACATCATATCGTTGGATAGGTCTTTTAAAATGGTATAAGACTTCCTAACATGTAATTTAATTTTGGACCCCCAGCCCCCAGGAACGAGCTATAGTCATACAAAGTCGTTTGAATATAATAATAATAAAAAATATAATATAATTAAATAATTATAATTGCAGTTAATGATGATGATGATTTCGAATAGTAATATTAATTAAATTAATTATAATAATAAATTACATGTTGACCTACCCATGTGACCGCGCGGATAACCGCTTCAAATAAACCAAAATCAGATATTGTGAACGCGGCCTTATTTTTATAGACAGCTACATAATCAATACACAGTACGGCGCCCCGGTCATCATTATACTGAATAATTTATTGAAGTCATATGATAATATCTATAACGTAAATAATAAACATAACATTATATAGAGGCAGACCCACGATTTTAGATCACAATTGCGGGATCCTGGGATTCTTTGGACGATTTTAAGATCGAAATGTCATATCGACATTTCTTGCTAGGCTCAGAAAATCTTAGAATGTGACCACACATATTTCTCCATAAGAAAAGCATTATAAAACGATATCTATTTATTTAACATAGTTTTTTTATACAATTTCCATTTCGAAACAACATTTTTCTACACATTTTGATCAAAATTTACCTTGAAAAGCGATCTTTTTCTATTACAATAGAACCTCGATAACTCAAACCTTGATAACGTAAAAACCTCTATAAGTTAAAAAAGTTATGTGTTCCCTTCCCTTCAGGGCCTGTAACCTCTTTTACTGAAAATAATAAACTTCTACAAGTCAAATGAATAATTTAAGCATTAGTCCTCAGTAACTTTAACTTATCGAGGTTCTACTGTATTATTATTCTACGTAGCGGACGTGTCCCCGACATTGCCCTGCTTGTTTTTTACTCAAAATCACATCAGGAATGATCTCGATGTTATAAAGTTGTGAGACACACTGTATATAATAATAATAATCCATGTATAAAATTTAATGTTGAGCAAAATTAATCGCCTGTATTATCGAATGATTTACGGAAATCGTTTAATTGAACTGAATAGGTACTTAGAATTAAATTGGCGAGGACCCGGGTTCTAGCCTCATTGACGACACATTTATTGATTTTTTATTTTTTATAATGTTAAATATTTTTGGATTTTCAGATCAAGAAATTTAATTTAGAACAAATTTTTAAAAAATTAATTTAAATTTTTATATACAGTAACATGTAAACCGAGCGATACAGTTTAATGTTAAGCACTAGACAGTAGACTCACATTCAGAAGGTACTGGGTTCGAATCACGACGGGGGCAGATGTGACTATAAGCACTTGTTCCTACTGCCTCACGCCGAGAAACGGTAATTCCTGTAACGGCCATCTTGTTTCCCTAAATAATTCCAGATGAATATCGAAATGGTTTTTTTTTTCAAGACCATCGCCGATTACTTAGGTCCAACTCCTATGCTCCCAAAGTTGCCTACTTGATCCTAATTTTCTATAGTTCCTCCATTCGCACTATTAATAATTAAGTTGAAGTTTAAAAAAAACTTTTTAACAAAAAAAAAACCTCCTTCAAAAAGCCACTAAAAAGAGGAAAATAATGAAATTTTGAGGTCTGCGCCAATTTAATAAAATATGAAGTCGGTTAAAAAGTATAGTATAGTGATTAATATCTTCTTTTTAACCAACTTCATATTTTATTAAATTGGCGCAGACCTCAAAATTTCATTATTTTCCTCTTTTTAGTGGCTTTTTGAAGGAGGTTTTTTTTTTGTTAAAAAGTTTCTTATTTTTTACTTTTTAGTGTCAAAAAGTGACATTAACTTTAAAGGAATCACACGCCGTTACTCACTTTTATTAAACCTACTTTCTTACGCTGTCTGATGTGTCAAAAAGTGATAATTTACCTTAAGGAATCACACGCCGTTACTAACTTTTATTAAAATCAGCCGAACTACTGAACCGATTTTGATGAAATTTCTATGGGACTAATCTGAATGTATATCCTTTCAAATAAAAAAAATGTTTTTTCAAATCGGTTTATAAATTACGGAGTTCTGAGGTAACAAACATAAAAATAAAAAGACAACCGAATTGAGAACCACCTCCTTTTTTTGAAGTCGGTTAAAAATGTAGAAAACAACGGGAAGTGGTAAATTGTAAAATAGTAATGGTGCGAATAGTGTCTGTCATCAAACGCATTATTATAATCGAGATTATAATTAATTTAAAATGTAATGTAAATTTTTGAAGTGAAAACTTCCTTAGGCGCGCTTTGTCTGGGCTGTTAACATCAGTGATGTGAAACGCACCCGACGGGACAATCGGGGCTACTCGGCTCAAACACGAACACGTATTTGCAATATGCTGGTATTAGTGTGTAAGTTCATACGAACACGTATATTTGCAATATGCTGGGTGTGTAGATCATAAGTGTGCTAATAGATGACACTAAAATCTTAATACGAGTGAAAAGTTATTTGTAGTTCACAAGTGCGCTAACAGAAGACACTAAAACTGAATATTATCGTTAAGGTATTATATACTCATTAAATTTAATTGTATAGGCCGATTTTAATATATTTATAATTAAACTGTGTGATTAAAAAATTATATATAGGTATTTTTCAAAATTAGAAAATCTGAAGTTTTCACTTCTGTCGTGTGGTCGTAAGCACACATCCATTTTTTAACTTCCCATTGGAAGTTATTGTAATAGGTCCGAAAATCGAAATCAAAATGTATAACAAATTTTTATGTTTCAAGGTCACTACACTATTTTTACACTATTTTTAGAAAGATTTCTGTGTGTGTGTGTGTACGTACGTATGTGTCCATTTCTTTCTAAGACGAAATCTCGAGAATGAAAAATGATATCGACTACGTTAATATGATCTGAAAGAAATTTTTTCAATATCGGTTCAGCCGTTCTTTTTTCTTAACCAAATAGACTCCAAAAAAGTAGATTTTACACAATATCTCGCGAATAAAAAATTATATCGACTTCGTAAGGGTGTCAATCGAGGCGTGTTAACGTCATTTCGATCCGACATACATTTTATAAAAATCGGTTCAGCCGTTTTTTTTTTTAATTATTGTTAAAAATAAATAATAATTATGTTTTAATGATTAAAATGATTACTTTTCTGTGTAATATCTAATTTAATTATTATTATTAAATATTTATCAAACTGGGAAGTTCGTCGTGTGGACCTCAAGGGTCGCACTTTAGTCCTAATAAACGACCCACCTCACGGCTTGTTTTATTTTAATATAACCTCACCTTAAATATCTCCACAAATATCGTTAAATTATAGTCTAGCATCCTTGAGTAGATCAGTCATTATTCATTTCAATTGTAGTTTTGCATTTTCTTTAAAAAGATTCCGTAAAAATACAGCTTGAGCTGTCTCAATCCAGATGATAAATTATCAAAGTTATTTCATGCATTATGTTACACGCTGAACACATGAACTGTACAAAGCAAAATGACGCTTCGATTGTAGAATCTATTGTAAACTGACAAGGGACCTTTTGTAAAAGATGTTTTCTTATTATTATAACATTTTTCTACTAGGTACATATTTTGCGGTAATGGTTCACAGATTCCACAACTTACCGAAGACCTTCATAGTTCATATAATAAAAATAGATTATTTTAAAAACAGAAAAAAACTGACGGCGTAAAAAGCGAACTTAAAAAATGAAAACAAGGTCAAATGATAACATGCAGTCGGAGGCATCAGATATTTCTGTCCAACTTATTACTACATGTATGCCTTCGACTGCAAGTTATCATTTGATCTTTTTCCATCTTTTAAGTTCGCTTTTTACGCAGTCGGGTACTAATTTTCTATGACTGTGCGCAACTGTAGATAAAAAAATTATATACGACGACTGTATCTCCAATCCAACCCTAGTTTAAGCCGTCGGCAATGCCAACTCAATTTCACAAACTAGCATCTTAGATTCCAGCTTATATTCGCGTAACATATTCAGCCATGCCATAATACATACACTTTACAACATAAGCTGGCAGCCTGCACAGTGCACAATGTTGGTATAACGGTATATACAGAAATACCAACCTTATAGTATACAAATCCAAGCCCGCAGGATAGTGTTCACCCCTGTGAACTTTTCAGTGTTCATGTTGGTGTCACTGTATCAAATTGAATTAGTATAATGCGTGGTGGTTGGTAAGCTTTTGTGTTTTTCCAATGTTTATTTAGGGTTTAAAAAACCAACATTATTCAACATGGCTAAGCATAATGGGAACATCCATAGACACAGAGGATTGGACAATGCGTTCTGGCCGATCGATGGTTAGAGACAAGGAAAGAGATGGAGATTATAGACGACTATCGACCTCTCTCTATCACCTATGATATGAATCATAGCCGTGTACAATAGCCATTTCTTTCTCTCGCTTTTGTGCCTTATTGGTAGCAGTACCTACTAGACATGGATAGGTTTTCCTAAGGATGCACCTATAGTTTGTATAATTACAGAAAATTGTATTTTTGTTGTATAATGACATGTTTTGGGAACAAATAAATATTCTCTTATTCTTTAGTTGACATGGTTCCTAAAAATTAGTGTTGCCGTCTAGATCTAGACTTTCTAGCCTCTTGTCTTCTCTTGTCTACATTTTCAAGACAAGACTTGCAAAAGCGGTGGTGACTTTTGTTGTATATGTGCATTTTTAAAGAACAGAAGGAAGTAACGGTGTTGGTGGTTTTATGCAATATTAAAAGAAAGACTAGCAACGGCATATTTTCACACAAATGTTTTACCTATACTGTACATCTGTCGGTGATCCGTCGCCTCGTCTAGTTTGCCCCGCAATAAACAATGTTTTTCGTTTCTAGCGTGTTGTGGCAGGGACTTTTGTTGTATGTGCATTTTTAAAGAACAGAAGGAAGTAACGGCGCTGATGGATTTATCCAATATTAAGAGAAAGACAATCAACAGGATATTTTCACACACATTTTTTTTCCAGACTGTACATCTGTCGGTGATCCGTCGCCTCGTCTAGTTTGCCCCGCAATAAACAATGTTTTTCGTTTCTAGCGTGTTGTGGCGGTGACTTTTGTTGTATGTGCATGTTTAAAGAACAGAAGGAAGTAACGGTGTTGGTGGTTTTATCCAATATTAAAAGAAAGACTATCAACAGGATATTTTCACACACATTTTTTACCCAGACTGTACATATGTCGGTGATCCGTCGCCTCGTCTAGTTTGCCCTGCACTAAACAATGTTTTTCGTTTCGAGCGTGTTGTGGCAGTGACTTTTGTTATATTTGCATTTTTACAGAACAGAAGGAAGTAACTGCGCTGATGGATTTATCCAATATTAAGAGAAAGACTATCAACAGGATATTTTCACACACATTTTTTACCCAGACTGTACCTACATCTGTCGGTGATCCGTCGCCTCGTCTAGTTTGCCCCGCACTAAACAATGTTTTTCCTTTCTAGCGTGTGATATGACCGCAATCAGAAGCGTTGAACTCGCTCACACCGTCGAAATTTAAAATTAACGCGCCGTATATTCCGTTCGTCTAGTTTCACTCGTTTGTAGGCACGGTTTCGATTTGAACGTGCAATCCGCCGCGTTAAAAACACCACGGAAAAGCCCGTGTAGTTTGGCTCTTAATGTACCTACATATTTGCATCAATTTAATGGACGCCTGGTACATTCCCTGTTTTCCCACCCGCTTCAACCAGCTTGGCAAGCATTATCTACACGTGCTGTCAATTATAAATACATATCGAACCCCATCAGTCTCATTAAATTCGAATAAACACGACTGTACCCGATCACGTTCGTATTAATTAACTTCAATTTTGCGGTGTACAGAAAACACGCACCAAATAAATACATCACAGTTGATATACAAACCAGACCGCGATTTCAATTTATTTATATTACAATAAAATCAAAGAATAAATACTACTGGAAGGGCTATAAACGGCTTTTCATCAAAAACGTTATCCTATAGAATCATAGTATCAGCGTCTAGGTCCTAGGAAACTGGAGACCCACTCCAGAAATCCCAACTCCGTCAGGAGTGGAGGAAATGAAATGAGCTGTCGGCGGGGAACTAATCAGGATTGGCTATCGGGTAGTGCGTTAAGGGGGAAACTCGATCGACACGCCCTTTTCTGTTCGCATAGTTGACAGGCCCGGAGTTAGAGGCTTAGGGCCCTTAGGTACTCGACAATTGGGGGCCCCTAAGCCAAAAAAAAAATGAGAAAAAAATGAAAAAAAAATTAACTAAAAAATTTTTGGACTTTTTTATACAGCCGGTCGCACTGGCTGTTTTTTGGGTTTTTGGAAGTTTCAGGTTTGAGTACCGTCAGTGACGAGTTGAATGAATAATTTTTTCTGATATTGCACTGTAACGTGTCGTCATTGGGTGTCTCTCTTATTTACCCGTAAAGTTTCACTTCAGACGGGTGAGATTTACACGCACACAGTTTTTCTACCAGTTTTCTTTTTATAAGCTTTTATTTAATTTGCAATGTATGTTATTTTGTGTGTTTGTTTAGGTCAAAACTTGCAAGTCAATTTTGAACGACTTCCACGTATCCGATCAATTTAAAATTTTGTACACATATGTATTCCCGATGACAATAGGTACATGAATAAATCGTTTTTAGAAATAAATTCAACCTCTAAGGGGTTCAAACGGGATGTAGGGTTTTTTTGACTTATCAACGCCCAGGCCAAATCGCTGAAGCTAGAAACTTGAAATTTGGACAGTTGGTTCCTTTTCTGACGTAAGCATCCACTAAGAAAGGATTTTTCAAAATTCAACCCCTACGGGTGTCAAAGGGGGGAGTGGTAAAATTTTGAAAGACTAATATTAGTAAAAAAAAACTTTACAAGCTTTTATTGAAATGTACTAAAAAGGAAAAAATAATATTTAATAATTTTGGTTCATAATTATTATAAAAGCGGGGGTTGCAAAAATTATGAACCAAAATTATTAAATATTATTTTTTTTTCCTTTTAGTACCTACATTTCAATAAAAGCTTGTAAAGTTTTTTTTTACTAATATTAATAATTATTATAAAAGCGGGGGTTGCGACTAATAAACTATCATAGAGATTACAACCTCCGCTTTTATAATAATTATGAAAGGACGCTAATGGCCTAAGTTGTCGACGCGTCTATAATTTACAATAAATAAAAAAAAATAATTATGAACCAAAATTATTAAATATTATTTTTTCCTTTTTAGTACATTTCAATAAAGGCTTGTCTCGAAAAAGTTTTTTTTAACAATATTTTATTAAATCAAAACCAAAAGAAATAAAAAACACTAACCTCTCCAGATGTTAGTGGAAGCATCTTTATATCACTAGAAACTTTCATTTTTACAAATGGTTTTAACATCTCCGTTTTTTCATTCTTTTTAAACAAGAAAGCTCTGTAATAAATGACGGGAATTACATAGGCTGATTTTCTCTCTTTTTTTCCTTTCTACCGTGCGTTTACATGATTATGTTTGTTTACTGTGTTGGTAAATACAGGGATGTAGTCACATCTAATCAACAATTAAATTATTAAGTTAATACAATTCCTATTAAATGCGCAACTATAGGGGCCTGTAGGCGAAGTAAACGTTGATTTATCGGTTACTCCTACTCTATAGTCCAATCACTCCAAAGCAGGGGTTCCCAAAGTCGGAGTCGCGACCCAAAGCGGGGTCGCGGGTTGATTTTTTAGGGTCACGATCTGTTTCCGTGATTATAGAATTTATAACTCTCGTGATTATACCATTAAATTCGAATAATAGAAAAAAAATCTTTAATTTTCAATTTCTATATTATTTTTACTGTACTTACCTACTTTTTTATACTTAAATTCTTGAATAAACGACTTAACTTTGAATTGCTGCATTTTTTTACTGAAAAATCTTTTTTATAGACTATTTTCTACATTGTGGGGAAAAAATTTTCAAGGGTTGCGAAGGCTTTTGCAATTTTAAATTAGGGTCATGGTCAAAAAAGTTTGGGAACCGCTGGTCCCGAGGCCGATTTGAGAAAAGCAAACTTATCCTGCTCATTAATTGTATTGTTCCAAATCTTCATGGTTTCCGGGCTTGTAGGCCGTGATCCGGTGGTATTTCTACCTGACATTTCGTCTACAACTGCGGTAGACATTCTCAAAGGCGATGTGGCAGCGGTCGAAGTGTCCTCCTTGGCGGCTCACTGCAGGTTAGTGTTATTATTATTTATTAGAAAACATAAAAAACTACAAACAATACACACACACTAACCTGTGAGCCGCCAAGGAGGACACTTCGACCGCTGCCACATCGCCTTTGAGAATGTCTACCGCAGTTGTAGACGAAACGTCAGGTAGAAATACCACCGGACCACGGCCTACAAGCCCGGAAACCATGAAGATTTGGAACAATGCCGGCCGTGAAAGCTTGCACACTATAATTGTATTGTTTGTAGTTTTTTATGTTTTCTAATAAATAATAATTAAGATTCTATATTCTTTGGAGTTTTCTTTGAATAATAAAGTAATTTAATTTTCTGCTAGTGCTACACACTGCAGGTGGTATCTTCTTTTAGAAGGGCGTCGCAAAAAACGCAACCTGTAAAGGGAGTCGCAGTAAAGAAAAGATTGGGAATCCCTGCAATAGTCTATTCATTTTCAAAATAGAGTGACCTGTCCCTTTGTATCTTGAGTTGTGATTGGTCGGTCGGGAGAATTTATGTACTGGACCGTATTTATCTAAGTACGTATTTCGTTGTAAGCTGTAGGTACGTGACACTGTTAGAATGTATATTATTCAAGTTATTCTATCTTGGAAATGAATAGACTCCATTCTCATCCCAAATTCAATGCATTCGAACGGTCCGATCAATCGCAATCGTCACAACTGCCGTTCGAATGTATCTATAAGACTATACCGTATAATTATTATATAACATTATTATAACACAGACCCCGCAGAGAAGAGGGGATGCATTTCAAACATTCTTTCCCGTGCTGCATTCATTGTTTCATAGAACTATACATTTTACCCTTCAGATCGTCGAGGCTGCACTGGCGTCGGATAAGAAATTTCACTTCAAAAACTTTTTAACAAAAAAAAACCTCCTTCAAAAAAGCAACTAAAAAGAAGAAAAAAAAACTCGGGTCGCAGTGCCAAACCCTGCCGACAATATAGTGTATTTGCTAATACAGGCATTGTGGCATTATTATGTGAACTTAAGTTTGTTTTTTGACAAAATAAAAAATTTAACCCCTTAATACATCCCTTAAAATAATTAAATTTTTCTAAATTTCAATATTATACATGGATTTTATCAGTACACGCAATTAAATACACCCTTCCATAAGTAAATTCGTATCAACAAACTAGTGTTTTCATAAAATTTGAAAGTCCGGTCCTGTCGGGCCGATTTTATTAAAATTTTGGCAGCACATTTTAATCTTTACTAAAGAGTTAAATTTCAATTTTGAAAAGATTCTGACAAATTTTTCGGTATTTTTGGGCCCAAAAACTTTTTGGAACCCCTAAATACAACCCTGAAAATGGTCCGATCGGGCCCATTTTAAATAGGCTTCTTGCGGTGATGGGTTCCAATGTGTGTACCAAATTTCGTTTCAATCGATTAAGTCTGTCGAGAGTTATCGTGTACACACATATATATATATAAATATATATATAAATATATATATATATAAATATATATATAAATATATATATATAAATATATATATATATACATACATATATATAAAAACATTTTTAAAAATGGTGCCAAAGTGTTCAGGAGGCTATGAAACGTCGAGAAATTTTGGTCCGACCCCTAGGTCCCGCCATCCGACCGACGCCAATAGTGTATGTGCCATGTGTATGTGCCATATTATGGCAAATACACTAATAATAAAATTTTGAGGTTGGCGTCAATTTAATAAAATATGAATTCAGTTAAAAAGTAGCATATTTATTACTATATTATACTTTTTAACCGAATATTTTATTAAATTGGCGCCGATCTCAAGATTTTATTATTTTCCCCTTTTTAGTGGCTTTTTTGAATGAGGTTTTTTTTGTCAAAACGTTTATTACTTTTAATTGGCTTTACAATACGCAGGTATACTTTGCATGTTATTAATCGACTTCTATCTTGATATTTGACATTTACATTAATATCTTATTTGATGCCGGTAAAAATTGGTTAAAATCAGCTGTATAAGAGATTCTCTTGTCAGTTTACAGCTCTGACTAGGAGGATCGCCATTCGCTGCATGCAAAATTGTAGATGCGAACCAAGCCGCCGCCATTAGACAGACGCAAGGAGTATTGTGACAAAGAAATGTAATGCATCTTATGGACTAAACAGCGTTGACTCACGACTGACGTAAACATATACAATCTGTTCGTGAAAAGATCTAGCCGCATTATAAATAAAGCCGTGAATGGGTGTTTTTGTATGTTGTAGACGTTATCACTAGAATGCGCTGTTAAATCCTCTTGGGGGCATAAATCATTATTAGAACAACCAACACTTTCTAATATGAATAACGTCTAATGTCTCATACTGGGGTAGCATTTTAGAAATATTAGATGTAACGGAAATAGTCGAAAATTGTTGAAACAAAACACAGCAAGCCAGGTAGCCTTGTGGAAAAGTGAAAAATATGAAGTCGGTTAAAAAGTAGATATTGTAGCAAACCCCAAGATGTTACGCCACTGCCTCCAATAGAAACCACGAGAAAGAAAGGTCACAGTAGTAAAGCGTGGAATGGTATCGAAAATTCTAGACAACGCTAGAGAATACGAGCACACACTGGGTTTAGGCAGCGCAGGTATATAAATGCGTGAGTGAAGCGATCAGGCAGGCAGTCAACGGTCGAATCAATCAGTCAATGGTGCGTCGTGCCATCAAGCGGATCAGTGAAATAAATATTGATCAGTCAACGGGAATCAGTCAGTGTAGATTGTACTGTGACAGTGTTGAACAGCGAAATAAATCTGATATAAATACAGTGACAGAAATAATTACAAATAAATAATCCTTGTATATATAGTTATTTGTTAAGTGTTATTTAAGTGGTTCGTTTAGTTCAATAATTACCGTTTAAGTTTTTTTTATTGTTAGAATTGACTTTTCGTTGTTGCAATTATTGTATATAGTTAATTGTTACGAATTATTGTAAAAAAATATTTATTCCGCGAACTCAGAAAACAGTTTTGTAACAATATTAAATTATATTATACATTTTAACCGACATCATATTTTATTAAATTGGCGCAGACCTCAAAATTTTATTATTTTCATCTTTTTAGTGGCTTTTTTGAAGGAGGTTTTTTTTTGTAAAAAAGTTTGTTTATTACTATAGAAAAGGACGAGAATAATGCGTTTCCTATATTTTTTTTTCAAATTAAAAGAACATCCAGTACACATGTACCTACTTATATAAGAAATTCTTTTCTTTTTTATACTGTCTATAAAATTTAAGTATCACTGAAGGATTTGTAAATCTCATTACGGTATTTTAGTAATGTCACTTTTTGTTAGCGGAATCGGCGCTGTAGACGCGGCGGCGGCGGTGGCCATCATAAAGCGTATAATGAAGGTAATGATACAAATTGGTAACCATTATGTCGTACAATACCCAAAGCAGTACTAATTCTGTTTTGAATTTATCACTTCAGTAAATTTACGTTCTTTATTAAAAGAACATGTCTTCCTGATATAAACAACATTATTAATTCCCCCAGGGGGATAATTGGAATGTAGTTGTTCTCGCAAATGCATTTCAATGTTCTTTGGGAATCGGCGTTTCCAGGACCCCGAGCTCGTACCAGTCGGTTTGTGTATGCCGGCTGGCAGATTCTAATACACAAATCACAAATGGATTATTCACAAGCCGTGAGGTGGGTCGTTTATTAGGACTAAAGTGCGACCCTTGAGGTCCACACGACGAACTTTCCAGTTTGATAAATATTTAATAATAATAATTAAATTAGATATTAGACAGAAAAGTAATCATTAAAACATAATTATTATTTATTTTTAACAATAATTTAAAAAAAAACGGCTGAACCGATTTTTGTAAAATTTATGTCGGATCAAAATGACGTTAACACGCCTCGATTGACACCCTTACGAAGTCGATATAATTTTTTATTCGCGAGATATTGTGTAAAATCTACTTTTTTGGAGTCTATTTGGTTAAGAAAAAAGAACGGCTGAACCGATTTTGAAAAAATTTCTTTCAGATCATATTTACGTATTTACGTTAATACGCGTCGATTGGCACAGTAACGTAGTCGATATCATTTTTCATTCTCGAGATTTCGTCTTAGAAAGAAATGGACACATACGTACGTACGTACGTACATACGTACACACACACACACACATCTTTCTAAAAATAGTGTAGTGACTTTGAAACAAAAATTTGTTATACATTTTGATTTCGATTTTCGGACCCATTACAATAACTTCCAATGGGAAGTTAATAAGGTTAACATATTTTGACACCATTCTTTTAGAAACTCAGTGCAAGAGTATGGAAAAAAGCCTACTATAGATGTTTACTATACTTAAAATGGCGTTATACGATGTGATAAATCTATTGATTTAAGAGTTAACTTGCATTTAATCCTGGATTACGATAGCTTACGTTATCTGACCGCAGTGTCAACATACTACTTAAAACTTACAATAGTATAGGTACCACCTATAAAACACTTATATCTGCGGCAAAAAGACATAATCACTTATGTCAAATTTTTCGTTACTCCTATCTAGAATGACTGCCAAACGGTTCTTGTACAGTTCGACCATCGCCGATCGATTAATTAATTAATTGTAGATTATAGACGCGTCGACAACTCAGGCCATTAGCGTCTTCAACACAACAAATAATCCATTTGTGTATTAGAATCCGCCAGCCGGCATACACAAACCGACTGGTACGAGCTCGGGTCCTTGGGAGCGCTAATTCCCAAAGAACATTGGAATGCAATTTGCGATAGCAACCACATTCCAAAGTCCCCCCTGGGTGGCATCGCCGATCGAACTGTATAAGTTTATAGATTCACAAAATTACAAAAAAGAAAGAAGTCGATCGTTTAAATTATTTTAGTAGGTACCTACCTAAATTATATTTGTATTTAAATAAATAAGTTACAAATTACAAGGCAATCGTTAACCGATTTTTTTTAGTATTATAGATACATGAACCTCCTTTTACACCCGCGCCTCCACCATCACACTGTACTTCCACCATAACATCATAGCGTTGCCCAAGAAACTAATGCGATTGAAATAGTATAGATTGTATATCTAGTGGCGTAATGAGATATATTATTGACGAGTAGTGACATTATGTTAAAACGAGCGAGAAGTCCTTCTTAATCAAATCCCAAACAAGGCCACAATATGGTTAGTAAGTAATTAATTAAGTAAGTAATTTACCCAAATTTTCGTTTTTAAAAAAAAAAACAAAAAAATTATTTTTTGGTGTCATGTAATTTCAAAAAATTATAATTATTGTCAAAGAAAGAACATAAAAAAAATAAAAAATTTTATAAATAAATATCATGTAGAATTTAGAAAAAAAAACGTCAAAAATTGTACGATGCCATGAATTTCCGAACCCAAGTCCCCATGCATAGAAGGCTAAAGTGGTACCACTACTTTGCGGATGAACTCGCTAGACAACCGTTGTTACTGATATAGTATAACTTAATATAGGTACCCAATTTATAAATTATTTATCCAGTACAATATAAGTGCCGCAGTGGTGGGGAGAACAGTAGCGAAGAAAAACATTTCATTGCATATTTCCCCTCACGCGGCTGTTCACAGCCCGACATAAGATATTTCACATCAAAAAAGCGCAAACATTTCAGTAAACAAAGCTTTTTAAATTTCCCGCTGAAATATATATTATCTATTTCCTTTAGTAAACAAGAAACCATACAATGAAACGTATAGATGTACCTACTACGTTGTAGGGAAAACCACCTTATTCACGTTTGTATAAATATACCATTAAAGGAATAGCTGAAGGAAATGTAAAATCATCATTGAAGCAACAGATTCGTGTTGCAGCGGAAGCCAAATACATTCTTCGCAGTAATGGTGAGTGAAAATCAATAATTTATATCATTTTTCATGTGATTCAGCATTTATTTTCTACTCTTACAGACTGGAACAAACACATTTGGCAATATAATGTTATCACAAATAGTTTTTACCGGTTTTATTCTGAAAAGATTTGCTATATTCAGTAGCTACCGATTCCACACGTGTGGTTCGCTTAAGCGCCGGTCGCCGGATGCCCCAATCCAAGTCCCTCCATTTCCGCCGGGAGTCCATTCACCGTGTGCCGTGTTGGCACAATTAGCTCTCGCCAGTGCCGCTAGGCTAATACATACACCTTGTTGTTATTGTCTATGGTTATGGTAATTGTCTATGGTTATGCGCCAGTGAACCTAAATCGGTAGTACAATAGTCATCAGCCGAACCGCAGCGCCTCTGCTCTTGATGCGTGTAACAATACTGTCAAATAATTCGACCGTTTCTTACTGTAAACTATGTTTAAATATAATAAAATACACTGGCTTCGTCAGACAATGATCTTTAATTATATACAATAGACTAGCGGTCCTGTCCGGCTTCGCCCGGGTGCTAAGAATCTCCCCCCGCGAAGCGTAGGGCGTTGATTTTCACTACATGAGTGTGTTAAATAAAGCTAGGTTGTAGATAGGAATCATCGGTATAGCGAGAGCTAATCATGTAGGTGAAATTATTTCAAACACCCGAAGGGTATACATCGCTATACCGATGATTCATATCTACAACCTAGCTTTATTTAACACTCGCATATAGTTAAAATCAATTGATTCCTTACATATAATGAGAATGTTAGATTGGTAATCATGTCACGGTTGAGTACTGTAAGCTCATTCCGCCGCGATAGTGGAAATGTTCAGGTTAGATTCCTGACTGTGACTATGGTTAGTAAAATGATTTTTTCTGGTACTGCAGGAATCAATTATATAATTTGGCTGCTCATCCAATAAAACTCTCAATTGCTTTATCAGCCGTTAAAAAAATTCTATTAATTATTTTTATAGTCAGCTTAACCTTTGGCGTAACTAGGGGGTGGCCCCGCAAGGCGGCCGGCCAGGGCCCCCCTGGAAGGTCGACGGGCGCCCCCTAGGAGATCGCAACGTCTACCGGCCACGTAGCTCAGCGCGGCCTGGCGTGAGCGTAGGGGAGAATAGAAGACAAGTGGCGCACCTTAAAATTATTACAAACTATTGAAAGTAACCGTTTGGGGGTACCAAAATTTGAACCAAGCGCCATATTCTGTAATTTTGTATTTTCATTATTATACTTAAAAAATAGCAGCCACTCAAAATAAAAACTTCATTCAAGACAAGCGACTTTTACTGTTTTTTTTTGAACATAGCATTTAATGACTATTAAATTACTGACAATAAAAGATCTCATAATAGTGATTTTCAGTTCTCAGACCGAAAGGGCCATGGCCCGGGCCCCCCCTGGAAAAAATCTCTAGTTACGTGCCAAAATACTCGTCTCATTACAGTTACCCCGCACCGACAATATTCAGTCGGCACGCGTGCCGTAGGTTCGCCATCCCTGGTATATACTCTTTAACAGAACTGTTTTTAGAAACAGCCTGTAAATAGTTGTACATAATAAATACACGTTCGGTGGGTATTTTACTTGGTACACCGCGCACTGGAGTCAGGTGTTCACATTTTCAATTCAATCTTTCGTATAATAGAACGTAATAGGAAGTGTTCTTTTATCGTTTTGTAATGCCGCGATGTTATTGCAAATACTGGATTAAAATAAGCTCCATTCCAGCAATGCTTTTATATAGACAAACTATCTGTTAGTGATGGGCGATTGTAAGATGTTTTTACAATCGAAACAATTGCAATCGTTCATAATAACAATCGAGTCCACAATCGACTCGGAGTTTGATTTTATAATCGAAAGGTTCGATTGTTCAAGTCGATTATTTGCCAGCGAATGAGAATACATAATCGCGATTCAAGGTTATATGCTATAGTCGATTAAAGTCTGACGTTCACGCTACTCGTTCATCGTTGATTCACTGCAGTTCACACTGTTCAGTCGGTCTCAGAGCACTCGATTACTGTTCAATCGACTATCCATCGACACAGTTGTTGCGTGATGAACGATTATATACTATGTGGCTCTCGACAGTGTACATCGTCTGTATGATTCAGTACTATGCAACTTGGTCTCGGTGAACTATGAAACAACAACAATCGAGTCCAAGTGAAAACCATCGAGAGTCATCGAGATGTTTGAACAATCGAGACAATCGACTAAAATATCTCGTAATCGCCCATCACTACTATCTGTATATCCTGCAGTGTTTTCCATTTACGAAAACAGATTAAACAATTAGAGAGTATTAGAGGACCGTGTGGTCAAGTGGTTAGCGTCGCGGCCTCTGGATCAGACTGTCGTGGGTTCGAATCCCGCCTCCGCTCATGGATGTTTTGTGATGTCATTTAGTTTTAAGTGAGCTGTTACTTAATGTAATCAAGACGCTAATGATCTAAGTTGTCGACGCGTCTATAATTTACAATAAATAAATAAATTAGAGAGTAGAATAGGATCTTTTTCAATTAAGTCGTCTATAGGTATATTCAATTGTTTTCGAGCAAGCATTAATAAACGGCCAAGTGCGTGTCGAGCCACGCAAAGAGTAGGGTTCCGTACTATGTAAGTTATGCTAAATCTACAATTTTGATGAAATAAATAAAATAAAAACATATTCATAATCTAGTCAAAAGGTCTTTTTCAACGATACCCCACAAGAATAGGTACAAAAAAAATCTTTTTTTTGCTCCCCGTTTTTAGTACATTTCAATAAAAGCTTGTCTCTAAAAAGTTTTTTTTTTACTAATATTTTATTTTGATCATTTTTTGTCTTTCAAAACTTTACCCCCCCCTTTGACACCCGTAGGGGTTGAATTTCGAGAAATCCTTTCTTAGTGGATGCTTATGTCAGAAAAGGAACCAACTGTCCAAATTTTAAGTTTCTAGCTTCAGCGATTTGGTCTGGGCATTGATTAGTCAAAAAAAAACCTACATCTCCGTTTGAACCCCTTAGGGGTTGAATTTATTTCTAAAAACGATTTATTCATGTATTGTCATCGGGAATACATATGTGTACAAAATTTCAAATCGATCGGATACGTGGAAGTCGTTCAAAATTGACTTGTAAGTTTAAACAAACAATCACACAAACATACATTGCAAGTTAAATAAAAGCTTGTAAATAAACTCAAATTTCTTTTCGAATTACAGACCTTGTACAATGTACATGCAAGTAGGTACCTAATATTTCCATATTAACAATTCTCGAGTGAATTATAATTTTTATCTATGCGTTTAGCGGAGTTGTTTGTTAAAACATGGGTTGCTATGTACATTCTATGTTTGCCCATAATATTTATGTGTTGTGTGTTCAGTACACAATACATATAGAGCGTTGTTTGTTAATATGTAATGCCCCCGGATAATTAAATTATCCGCTTTTAATTGTACTATTTATCATACAATAAAATTGCATTTTTTGTCCAACATGCTGAAATAATTTTCTACATTTCATTCATTTTTTGTGTACTTATAACACAGATAAATATTTGGAAACTGGTTAATTTAAATTTATAATTATTATTTAGAGTCATTTTTTAGGGGTCCGCACTTTAGACTGAAAAAACGGAACCCTTATAGGATCACTTTCGTTGTCCGTCCGTCTGTCTGTCTGTCCGTCAAGATCCTTTTTCTCAAGAACGGCTAGAGGTATAAAGTTGAAATTCATATCAAATAATAAGGTCTACGATCACATAATCCTGTAAAAAATTCAAGCTTCTAGCTCAATGCAATAAAAAGATACGGCCATCTAGAGAGCAAGTTAAAAAATATAACTATGGACGCAAACCAGTGGTCGACCGAAGCTACAAGTAAGCGAAAGTGGCGCCATCTTACGCGACGGTTGCAAACTATATCTGAAAATTATAACGTGCCCGACTTAATTTTTATTAAACTGTTATAGATATTCGTACGGACCCCTCATGGCGCAGTTCCACTAATTGGCGTATTTACAGAGGGGGGGCTTAAAGGGCTATAGCCCAGGAAGGCAAGTTAGTAGGGGTGAGGAGGGGGAGGGGGGCAAAAAAAGAAGAAAGTAGTGTTTTATTTACGATATTTGTGCTAGGGAATAGAAGGAGGTTTTGGGAGAAAAAATGGGGAAAAAATTTGGGAGGGTAAGATAGGATGGGCGAGAAAAATTTAATGAAGGGGGGGCAAATACTGGTTTAAACCTATGGCGGCAAAAATCTAAACCCGCTCCTACTCGCACTTGACCGCTTTTTAACAAGCTTTTATTTTACTTACAATGTATGTTTGTGGTGTTTGTTTAGGTCAAATCTTGCAAGTCAATTTTGAACGACTTCCACGCATCCGATCAATTTGAAATTTTGCCCACATTGTATTCCCGATGACAATACATGAATAAATCGTTTTAAGAAATAAATTCAACCCCTAAGGGGTTCAAACGGGGATGTAGGGTTTTTTTGACTAATCAACGCCCAGGCCAAATCGCTGAAGCTAGAAACTTGAAATTTGGACAGTTGGTTCCTTTTCTGACGTAAGCATCCACTAAAAAAGGATTTTTCAAAATTCAACCCCTACGGGTGTCAAAGGGGGGAAAATTTTGAATGACTAAAATGAACAAAATATGCTTTTATTAAACAGGAAGAAAGGCTATAAGAATCTATATTGTTTTTTTTAAAAACATACAAATTTGTTACTTTTAAATATCAAGTTCAACATAAACCTTTTTAGGTAATATTTTCAAGGTAATATTTTTCTCAGGAGGTTTACAGCCAATTTGCATAATACATATATTTTCTTTTCCCAATATTTTTATTCATAAAATTATATTCTGTAAATTCTGTAATTTCTATAATTTTTGTAGGTCATGATTAAGGACTGATGTGGTCCGAAACGTCGGCTCTTTGTTTAATTTTTAAAAAAACAATATAGATTCTTATAGCCTTTCTTCCTGTTTAATAAAAGCATATTTTGTAAATTAATAATAAGGTGCTATCAAAAGAAATTTCTGTAAAATGAACAAAATAAAATATTAGTAAAAAAAAAACTTTTTAGAGACAATCTGTTATTGAAATATACTAAAAAGGAAAAAATAATATTTAATAATTTTGGTTCATAATTATTATAAAAGCGGGGGTTGCGACTAATAAACTATCATAGAGTTAATAATAAAAGCTTGTCTCTAAAAATTTTTTTTACTAATATTTTATTTTTAATAGCGACCCTGTATACTGCCTGTATATTAACGTACTGGAATGATGTATCGAGGCTAGTCTCGCAATGCTCTATTGGCTGCAAGATCCTTCAGTCCTTGTCACGATAATAAACTAATTAATCTCTTTAGACGCCGCACGACGCGGCGGCCCGTCCGTCGTCCGTGACTCGGCGTCGCTCGGTTCGTGTTCGCAACAAATTTGTCACATTCATTCATAGTAGACCCATCTATATCAGCTACATAGTTATACTTATCTTCTTCGTGTATATATATAATGAAAATTAATGAGTTCTTTTTTATCAGAATAAAAAATGTCTCTATATTAAGGTAATATTCTTTGTTAATAATGGCGCTTTTTTCTCGCAACAAAGAGAGTTACCTACGTAACTAGTTAACTGCTCTGACGTCATTAGGCATACTCAAAATTATCAGTGCTTTGCTTATAGACCGAGAGCTAGTGACAAATTTTTTTGTGTTATTTTTTCAAGGCCTTATTTTTGTGAAGATGTTGAGGGAGGCATATTAAAGTGCCCTGAGTAAGGGATTTTGCTAGATAGCGGTATGGGAGGGATGCAGACCAGCCCCAACATGTAACAAAAAAAATGGTCACAATTTTTACTGCTTCAAGGCAGAAATTGTTTGTATAGTTTGTCGGCGAACCCAATAATGCCATTATCATATTTGGAGATCGATTGGCCGGTATTAAAGGGGTGGCAGATCACCCTGAACGTGTCATGTACCCGACGAAATTTATATTATTAGTTCAAGGTTCAAATTTTAATATGTTGTTACGGCGACTGTTTAAAGCATATATTTCAATTTGCAGAACAAAATGTCGATATTAACCTCACATATTTAGATCTAATGAAAATATTTCGTTGGAAAGCAACCAATTATATAATTGATTCGAAACATATTGGAAAAAATCATTTTACCAACCATAGTCACAGTCAGGACTCTAACCTGAACCTTTCTACTTTCGCGGCTGAATGAGCTTACATTTACTCAACCGTGACAAGATTACTAATCAAACATTCCCCTTATATGCTTCGAATTCAATTAATTTTCACTACATGCGAAAGTTAGTTTATTATAGCTAGGTAGTAGGTGTGAATCTTCGTTCTAGCGAGAGCTCATCATAAAAGTGAAAATTATTTCAAATACCCTTAAATGATGAGCTCTCGCTAGAACGAAGATTCACACCTACTACCTAGCTATAATAAAAACTAACTTGTAGTGAAAATCAATTGAATCCGAAGCATATAAGGAGTATGTTAGATTAGTAATCATATCACGATTGAGTAATTGTAAGCTCATTCCGCCGCGAAAGTGGAAAGGTTCAGGTTAGAGTCCTGATTGTGACTATGGTTGGTAAAATGATTTTTTGCCAATATGTTTCGAATCAATTATATAATTGGCTGCTTTCCAACGAAAAATTTTCAATTGCAATTCAGCCGTATAAATCTATTAATTTATCTTAGATCTAATATTTTTGCGGCTGTTTTGCGCGCCTAAATTGCAGGTACCTCAAATCGAATTGCCAATAGAATTGTGAAAAATAATATGTATTTACTCGGAACGAAAAAACGTTTTCAACGCGTGTGAAATTCTGTCCTCGTTCCTCGGATAGCAAACTTCGCACTAGTTGCAAACGCTGTGTTTCGTCCCTTGTAATACAATATTCTATTTCATTATTACATTATTAATCCAATAAAGCTGCAACTATACGCATGCATTATAGATGTTATGTCATTATATAATATTATATTAAAATACTTACAAAATATCTGACCAAAGTTTTCTATTATTGGGTGTTACCGTGTTACATACCTGCAAAAAGAAAAAATAATTCGACTGATGACCAGTCCTATACTTCCCACCTAGTAAATATTTGCAAAAAATAAACACTCTTTTTTTTATTCTTTGACTAGGCCCAAATAACCTTAGCTGTTGGTGGTCTTTAAAACACAATTTAATTTTTATTCTTTGAAAAAAGCATGGCCCTCTTTTTTGTTTGGTGATCTATTGATGGCTAGCTTAATATAGCAAAAATCATGGTTACCTTGATTTACGTACAATTTTTATTTTTTTTAGTAAAATATTTTTTTTCTCGAAAACTATACATTTTAGAGAAAAAAAATATTTACATTTTTTTCATATTATAACATCTAGAATTCATTTATATTTTTTTTTACCTATGTTAATACGTGACATTGAGGACGTTTTTTTGAATATCTCAGGATCCACTGAACCGATTTGACTCAAAATCTAATCAGATCTAAGTTAAAGGCTGATAAACACAATAGAACAATCGGCATGCCCGTATGTTGTTCCGTTCTTAAGATATCGAAGGCGAAAAATTGACCACATACACACACACACACATACACACATACACACACACATACAGACATCAGTCAGAAAATGATCTTAAACGATTGCTAGGGTCTCAAAACGTGAAAATCTGTTAAAATCTCGAAATATTGTTTTCGGACTGAATCCATTACTTCCCTACCATAGTAGAGGTGGGAAGTAATAATTATTGTCAAAGAAAGAATAAGTACCTATAACAAAAATTAAAAAATATATAAATATCATGTAGAATTTAGAAAAAAAATACGTCAAAAATTCTACGGTGCCATCAGGTTTCGAACCGAGGTTCCTATATGCATACAACGCAAAGACGCTGTCTACTACGCTATCGGTGCAACTGTACGACGTGCCGTTTGTATGATATAAGTAATAAGTATGTCAGCCGCGTCACATTTAAGGTATGCGAACGTGCGAATAGTTCGCTTTATTTCACTACCCAGGCAAAGAGTGCCTAACGCGCCTAAGGAAGTTTTCACTTCAAAAATGTTGAAAATACATAAATAAGTGAAAAGTGCACCTACTTTATATTTTATTCATAATATTTATTGTACTTATATACAGGGTCCTTTTTATAAATAGACGTAAATTCATACAACCAAATGGCGCGAATATTTCATTTGGCAAACTGTTGAAAGCTATATTGAGAAATTATTGGGACTTCTCTGAAAATGATCATTGTCCTGTTTGTGTATGTGTGTGACGTGTGTGTATTTTTAATCAATTAAAAACAGAAAAACATAAAAATTCTTATCATAATGTGATGATAAAAATAAATAATTTAAAAAAAACAAAAAACCCAGCTGCGTAAAAAACGAACTTAAAAGATGGAAACAAGATCAAATGATAACATGCAGTCGGAGGCATCAGATATTTCAGTTCAACTTATTACTACATGTATGCCTTCGACTGCATGTTATCATTTGATCATTGTTTTCAGTTTTTAAATTCGCTTTTTACGCAGCCGGGTTTTTTGTTTTTTTAAAATAATTTATTTTTATTTATTTTTTATCATCACATTATGATCAGAATTTTTATGTTTGTCGGTTTTTTAATTGATTAAAAATACACACACACACACCACATAAACAGGACAATGATGTGAATGCGGTTCCGTAAGCCGTTTGCCATGTCTAACAGGCTATGGGCGTGGTGCACACAGGAAGAAGAAAAAGCATACGTCAACGAAAATCAATAAAAATAATACTCTGCTACACGAAAGAAAAATGTCAGAACTTTAATGCCGACCGTTGCGGAACTGTGTTGGCCTTGATTCAGAACGCTGTAACTCGATGGAACGAAATAACACTATAATGTTTAGTAACTGTCATTGGAAAACAATCGGTTTTAAAAATAACAGTTACCGAAAAGAAATTGTTCCAAAAATAACAATAATGCTCTGCTACACGAAGTGTAGGGAAGCAAGTCGTTTCCATAGCGATTTATGTTTATACGCCTTGACCAGCCCGCTATTACCTACTGACAGCTACTCTCGGCCTACTATAGACGTGAAATGAACTGTAAAAAAATGTTGATACTGAAAATGAAATGAAAAGCAGCTATTTTATATAGTAGAAATGGCAAAAAATACCCTAAGTACCTATTTATATCTCGTACGTGATGATATTATGACTCGTGTAGCTGTTAAAACTCGCTTACTCACTCGTTTTAACATACTGCCATTACTCGTCAGTAATACGTCTCATTACGCAACTAGATATACAATCTACTATTACTTCACTTAAAAAAACAATGTAATTTCGGAACCTACTAAAGTGTTGCATGGCGGGTTTAAAATAAAAATTCGACTGATGAGTCCTATCTTCCCACCTAGTAAATATTTGCAAAAATAAACTCTCTTTTTTTATTCTTTGAAAAAAAGCAAGGCCCTCTTTTTTGTTTAGTGATCTGATGGCTAGCTTAATATAGCAAAAATCATGGTTACCTTGATTTACGTACAATTTTCTTTTTTTAGTAAAATATTTTTTTCTCGAAAACTTACATTTTAGAGAAAAAAATATTTACATTTCATATTATAACATCTACAATTCCATTATATTTTTTTTTACCTATGTTAATACGTGACATTGAGAACGTTTTTTTTTTAATATCTGCAGGATCCACTGAACCGATTTGACTCAAAATCTAATCAGATCTAAGTTAAAGGCTGATAAACACAATAGAACAATCGGCATGGCCGTATGTTGTTCCGTTTTTACGATATCGAAGGCGAAAAATTGACCCACACACACACACTCACACCGACATCAGTCAGAAAATGATCTTAAACGATTGCTAGGGTCTCAAAACGTGAAGATCTGTTAAAATCTCGAAATATTTTTTTCGGACTAAATCCATTACTTCCCTATACCATAGTAGAGGTGGGAAGTAAAAATAAAGCAGCGTCTGAGTAATTAAGAATGACATTTCTTTAGTGAAATTCTTTTGTTATCTAAAGACGTTTTAATTACAAATTAGCAGTGGCATCTGACGTAAGGATCAAATAAAACCGTCTGGTAGCGCGAACTGGCGACAATTAATGAAACTTACCGTCGCTTCTTTTTCTTTATTTGCTTAAGAGCATTCAGAATAAAACTCATTATATCCGCACGGTGGGCCAAAATATTTACTGGGATGTGCAAAAAAAATACAGAAGTATTTTTAACTTCCCATTGAAAGTTGTTGTATTGGGCCCAATTTTGCGAATGAAAAATTTGGACATATCTGTACGTTTTAAGGTCCCTAGAGTCCGAATCTACTGTTTGGCCAACGTTTAGCGAATATACACCAATATTTAAAAAATCGATAGCGAAGATGACGCAATTATTGCAAGTGCTTCAGCGGTAATAAATTCTTAATACATGTGTCAAGCAACTCATAAATCACAATAATATACACACACGCTAGAAAATCGAACGTTTAGCGAATATACACCAATATTTAAAAAATGGATAGCAAAGATGACGCAATTATTGCAAGTGCTTCAGCGGTAATAAATTCTTAATACATGTTTCAAGCAATTCATAAATCACAATAATATACACACACGCTAGAAAATCCAACGTTTAGCGAATATACACCAATATTTAAAAAATGGCTAGCAAAGATGACGCAATTATTGCAAGTGCTTCAGCGGTAATAAATTCTTAATACATGTTTCAAGCAACTCATAAATCACAATAATATACACACACGCTAGAAAATCCAACGTTTAGCGAATATACACCAATATTTAGAAAATGGATAGCAAAGATGACGCAATTATTGCAAGTGCTTCAGCGGTAATAAATTCTTAATACATGTTTCAAGCAACTCATAAATCACCATAATATACGCACACGCTGACAAACACCGCGCAGTGAAACCGTCCTGTCGTCTGAATTTACAAGTCGAGACCAGCGTTGGCTAATCCCGTTGATGTGTGTTCAAAAAACCGCCCTCAAAGCGAATGCCTCTCAAGGGCGATCCTTTGAGAGACATTCACCAACGTTGGGCTTGAGTCAAGGCCAAAGTTGGGCCTTGAGTCAAGGCCAACGTTGGTGACTGTTTGTTAAATATGAAAACCATCAACACGGCATGGCAATTGCCCAACATTGATCGATATTTGCCATATATATTATGTCGTCTGAAGTCGGCTCACTATTCGGCAAACTTCATGCACCGCCAACGTTTGTCTAGTTCGTCGCATAATGTGGAGCCGCCTTTATGATTAAAAGCATTAGTTATGAATGAGTGCTCACTGTGATTACTCGAGTGTGAGTTTTTCAAATATAACGCTCATAGCTTATATCATTTTAATCGGTTTAATGCAAAACACGCCATGTGCATCGACATTTGCATACTTCGAATATTATAACGTGCATATTATTATTATGCATATTAATGCTCATTTAACAGGCTCGCATAACCAGCCGTCTGACAACCCTTAAAATGCGTCGCAAGGTCACACGCAAACTAGTGCCATATTTTGACGTAAAACTAGGTCTTTCCCGGCGGTAGATAGAGGGGTAAAATGAGGCCAGACGAAAAATGCGTTACAAAACATGCGTGACAAAATATGTGTGACAAAAAATGTGTGACAAAAATTGTGACAAAAAATGTGTGACAAAAATATGTGGCAAAAAATGTGTGACAAAAAATGCGTTACAAAACATATTGTGTGACAAAAAATATGTGACTAAAAATGTGACAAAATATGTGGCAAAAAATGTGTGACAAAAAATGTGTGACAAAAAGTGTGACAAAAACTATATGACTAAAAATGTGACAAAAAATGTGTGACAAAAATATGTGGCAAAAAATGTGTGACAAAACATATTGTGTGACAAAATTTGTGACAAAAAATATGTGACTAAAACTGTGACAAAAAATGTGTGACAAAAACTGTGACAAAAAATGTGTGACAAAAATATGCGACAAAAAATGTGTGACAAAAAATGCGTTACAAAACATTTTGTGTGACAAAAAATGTGTGACAAAAATATGTGACAAAAAATATGAGGCAAAAAATGTGTGACAAAAAATGCGTTACAAAACATATTGTGTGACAAAAAATGTGTGACAAAAATATGTGACAAAAAATGTGTGACAAAAATGTGTCATATTTTTTATCTAGCGACGATCGGGTTAAGAAAAGGTTTCCGTCAAAAACGACATTTACACGAGCAAATCCGCGGGTAAGAGCTAGTAATAGTATTCTTATTTTACTGTAGTGCAATGGCGCTTTTGAAAATAGTTTGAGAACCTGAAAGATAATTTACTATTTAATGATAAAAAAGATATATTTTATGTCATAGCCGCTAGCTTTTTAATATTTCTCATATAAGTACATAAATTAAGAGAATAAGTTTTCAAAACTCATTAAATCTCTTCGTAGAAAAGCAATTTCGTTATGTTCTAGGGTTTTTTTTTAGTATAACACTTCATAGTTAATCATCAGTAGAATGACAGAGTAGGTACGTCACATTTTAAGTTTTTTTTAACGTAACTGAATATAGCACCAGGTCATAAAAATTGACTTTATTGTGCTCAAAAATAACAATTTAAATGTATTTAAACAAATTTTTATAATAATTAGTAAGTATAGTTTATATTATACTATAATGAGGCTGTTATAAAAATAACAAAAATATAATATACGCGTGTTATTAGAATTTTAGAAATTATTGGCACAAAAACAATTTATCAGTAAATTCGTATGTTTGTGACAAATTAACTGATATTTTTTTATGTACCCTAAAGATGGCATGAAACACGGCTGAAACGTTGATATTAAACACAGCTGTGAACATACGCTGCCGACGATAGTTGTTCAACAGAAAAGTCAATAGACGATCGATGCGGTCTTTTGATTATTTGTCATACAACTACATAGACCGATGAATTGAAATATATGCTTAAAACAGTCGCCGCAACAACACATTAAAATTTGAACCTTGAACTAATATTATAAATTTTGTCGGGTACATGACACGTTTAGGGTGATCTGCCACCCCTTTAATACTGACCAAACGATCTGCAAATATTATAATGGCATTATTGGGTCACCGACAAGCTATACAAACAATTTCAGCCTTGAAGCAATAATAATTGTGACCAATTTTTTTGTTACATGTTGGCAGCGGTCTGCATCCCTCCCATATCGCTATCTAGCAAAATCCCTTATTCAGGGCACTTTAATATGCCTCCCTCAACATCTTCGCAAAAATAAGGCCTTGAATAAATAACACCAAAAAATTGTCACTAGCTCTCGGTCTATTACCATATAGCCTCTGATGTTACGTAAATATGAATTATTTTATTTCGACGTCAAAATAAAAAATTAATTCCGATTTAATGACAACATACAAAATGTACTGGAAACGGCATTAAGTATCAATGAATTTAAACGAGTGGGAGAAATTATGGACCGTTTCCATGCGCGTATTTTATAATGTAAAACGAATTCCATGTTCACGTATATATCAGCTATATAATAGCACGGCGAATGACCAATTAAAATTTTAAATTAAACATTTCCAGTGACGTCAACACCGCAATCAGATCTGCCTCGGAATGTATCAACAGGTGAATATACTAGATCTGTGGCAAAAAGACACAATCGTTTAGGGCGAATTTCTAGAAAAAAACTTTTTAACAAAAAAAAAACCTCCTTCAAAAAGCCACTAAAAAGAGGAAAATAATGAAATATTGAGGTCTCCGCCAATTTAATAAAATATGAAGTCAGTTAAAAAGTATAGTACCTACCTATAGTGACTAATATCTTCATTTTAACCGACTTCATATTTTATTAAATTGGCGGAGACCTCAAAATTTCATTATTTTCCTCTTTTTAGTGGTTTTTTGAAGGAGGTTTTTTTTTTGTTAAAAAGATTTTTATTTTTTACTTTTTAGTGTCAAAAAGTGACATTTACCTTAAGGAATCACACGCCAGTATACCTAGCTCTTATTAAAATCAGCCGAACTACTGAACCGATTTTGATGAAATTTCTATGGGACCAATCTGAAAGTCGGTATATCCTTTCAAATAAAAAAATATTTTTCAAAATCGGTTCATAAACGACGAAGTTCTCCGCGAACACACATAAAAGATTAAACATAACCACATAAAAAATATAATAAGTACGGTCGAATTGAGTAACTATCTTTTTTTTGAAGTCGGTAAAAAAATAAGATTATTATTGAAAATGTTTGTTGGAAGAGCAGCCAATTACATAATTGATTCCTGCAAATATCGGAAAAAATCATTTTGACAGCCATAGTCACAGTCAGGACTCTAACCTGAACCTTTCCAATATGAATAGCTCTAATTGAAGGAAGGTTTGGTTGAGGGTCAAAATAATGAAGCTTTACCAAAATATCGCTTGTGGCTAACAATTTACCGTTATTTAACTGGCTTGAGGCCCTGAAGATGAAATTAAATATTTCAAAACGTTGGCCACAAGCGATATTTTGGTAAAGCTTCATTATTATTTTGACCCTCAACCAAACCTTCCTTCAATTATTAATATTCATGGGGTTCACACTGCTATATACTGATGAATAGCTCTCGCTAATACGATGATTCACATTTACAACCTATACCTAGCTATAATTATAATAACACTCGCATGTAGTGGAAATCTGTTGATTCCTTTGCATATATGGAGAATGTTAGATTGGTATTCATGTCACGGGTGAGTAATGTAAGCTCATTCCGCCGCGATAGTGGAAAGGTTCAGGTTAGATTCCTGACTGTGACTATGGTTGTCAAAATGATTTGTTCCGATATTTGCAGGGATCAATTATGTAATTGTCTGCTCTTCTAATAAAAATTTTCAATTGCAAAACAGCCGTATAAATCTATTTAATATAAGTTTATTATTGACGACCAGAGTTGAGGAATATCTCGTATCTTACTTTTTTAACCCCCGACGAAAAACTAAGGTGTTAACATAACATATTTATTGATAATGTGTTAATACATGAGAGTACATATAAATATCAGTCAGAGAAAACAAAAATTAATTAAAAATCCAAATATTCCTGTACCGAATAAACTTAAGGTAGTTGTCGTGCTATGGGCATAGTGTCAGAAAATTCTAAATTTTCGTATACTCATTAAGGATACTATAATACAAATACCATTAAAATTTGAAGTTGATTGACCATCTCTAACTCGAGATAAACTTAATTAAAGTTCGGATAATTAACACAGAGAGCATAGGAAAGGTTGTGTTTTTGACAAGTTTTTGCACTGAGTTTAAAAAAGAAAATCCAAAAATTATTAACCTTTTTATTGTTGAGATATAATAACGCAAAGTTCAACAATTTATGAGAAAAGATTCACATTTTTATATCATCCAAGCGAACAAACTAAGTGAAATATGTGTAACTATGTGAACAACAGTTTAGGTACAATCTCTAACAAAATTTTTTTACATTTAACACTATACTTATTTGTTGTTTTACAGCGTATTATGAACGAAACTTTTAGATGTTATTATCACAAGACAACTACCTTAATAAGTTTAAAACCTTTGCCTGTCTGTCTGTCTGTTTTTCTGTGTGTGTGTATCTGCCTGTGGCTTTGTAGCTCCCAAACGAATGGACCGATTTTAATGCGGTTTTGTTTGTTTGAACGCTGGTATTTGCGAGATGGTTTTTAGTTATGTTTGATTGAAATCGGTTCAGCCGTTTCCAAGATCTTCAGCTCATCACAGTTTGTATAGAAATCTAGGTCAGTATTACAGCTAGAAACTTCGAGTTTGGGCTCAAATATTTGGTTTTTGATTAGTTAGTTTAAAAAGAATGAAATAAAAATAAAATTTAAAATTTAAAAAACCTTCGACGCAATAAAGCAAATCTTTAAAAAGTGAGAAAATAATTAATATCTATTATATTTGGCCCGATGCACCGTCTATTTCTTCGTTTAGATGAAAAATTTAATTCTGCAGCGTTCCTGTCGTGGTTTCAAAAAAAAAGAAGAATTGATCAAAAAATTTATACTTTGAATAAATTTTATGTATTTTGTCGTTTCAAACAAATAGTAGTTAAGCCGCAGTCATTTCAATAATCATTAATAGTTAATGTAAAAAGGCCTCTTATGTAATAAGTGGTTCATTAATTATCTAAATGTTATTCTTTTCTCGGTTACATTAAAGTCGTGTAAATTTCGTCTGAAACTTAACATTAAAATTAGAAATTGAAAATTATTATAAGTAGTTTGAGTCGCGACATTATAAATATCCCTTTTCCTATTCTGGACCTGTATCTAAATTTATATATTTCTCATCTCGCGGAGACTTAACTATTTTTTTATTCTATTTCCCTAATCAACATTATTTCTGAAATAATATTGATCTTGTATTTTGTTGTATTTTAAATGTTTTGTATACTTACCTTATCTCGTTCTAAAAATCAGAATTTTTCGCATATTATTATAATGTACTTTTATTTCGGTTTTTTTATAAATAGCTGTTTAAAATTAAAATTGAATTCTGTAAATAAATTCTCATTTATGTATCTTACCGTCTACAAGGTGTTTTGAATTTTTTTCTGTGACTATTTCAACATTAATTCCTCTGGGAATAAATTTAAGTCCATAATTTATCATTTCTCTGTTAATTTACATTCTCATGTGTTGATTTATTCGGGACTTAATCTCTGGATATATTTAATCATCAGCAGACACCTAACGAATCTTACGTTCGTGCCATACGGGGGCAGCATATTAATTTTTTTTTGCATCCTTTCGCGAAAATTAATTTCCACAACACCATAAATGCGTCGGGTCCACTGTAAAATGACAAAAATACCAATGCGTCCCCGACGCATTTATAAAATAAATATTTCATCTAAACAAAGAAATAGACGGTGCATCGGGCCAGATGTAATAGATTTAATTATTTTCTCACTTCTTAAAGGTTTGCTTTTATTGAGCCCCCAAAAAAATCCTAAATTCGCACCTGAATTCGAGATAAAAATAGTACCGAGTTATTTATTTCTTCGCCTGAATAACAATTTTGCACCTGAACATTTCGACGATTTATAAATCCCATATCAAATATAAAATCAGGCAATAAAATCGCAAACCTCATTTGAATAAAAATATAACAAGTCGCGTTGCCACAAAATATTGGCAGACACAAAAAGAGCAAAAAAATAACTAGATAATTGCTAAATTATGTAAACAATATAAAAGTATATTCATTATAGCAGCAAAAATGAGAACATAACGCGATAAAAACTCCAAATAAAATATGCAAGCAATTAATTGGGCCGCAGTATGAAGCGGTTATCTTCCGCGAATTTAGTTGCTTTCGTTTATTACAGCAGTGCCTATTTACACGATGAGTGCGTCAGTAGATTTAACCACTGAACTATAATAAAGCGTGGAAAAAAATAATCATAAATTATGATCATTGGCCATCTAAAAATTAGTCTTATAGATCGATTAAATTTACGCTTTTTCATGACGATTAAGAATCTGAAAAGAAATCCAGGATATTTTGATTAGTTCCTGATTTATTACGAAAAAACTAAAAATGGACAAGTTTTCATTATCGCTTTATGGGATAAATCAGCGTTTCTCAATCTGTGTTCCGCGGAGCCCTGGGGCCCCACGGAATATGCGAAGGGGCTCCGCCGCCACTACACAATGCACATTTCTTACCAGTTTTCAGTCATTTTATATTCCACTTTATAGGGGCCACTCCGTGTTTAAAAAAACGTTTTTGGGTCATATTTTCTTTAAAAAAAATTCGGGGGAGCCCCGGACCCTCTCCCCCTCGTCAGTGGGCTAACGCTACGGTATACCTCACACTTAGGGCTCCACCATCAAGATTCCATTTTCTAGGGCACCGTTTCTCAACCTTTTTGATGCGCGACCCAACATATTTTTTTTAAGTCATACTGCGACTCAATTATTTATTTTATAATATAAAAAAGGTAGTATATCGTCAGCATGATACTGTATATGTACTTGGATCAACTTGTGGTAATATGTAGTTTATAATTTAAAAGTAATTTCTTAATATTTAACCTTAATTTACGAAGTGTTTTCTTTTCAAATAAGATATTTATATTTTTATTTCGGTATTTTTCCAATTCTTTCGAGATCCATTAAAATTTAACACGACTCAAAATTGGGTCGCGACCCAAAGGTTGAGAAACGCTGTTCTAGGGGCTTCGTGTTAAAAAAATTTTGAATAACGCTGGAAATGGGACAAGTTATTCCAACTCCACATAAGTGGTTGACTGGAAGATACTTATTGAGTTGGAATGGTAAAATAAAAATAATGAGTGTCGTTACACACGGCTGAAGTGAATACTTCTTACACCAAAAAGAAAAGCAAAAGAGAGAGAAGGTTGATCTCGCGTGGCCTTGCGTGGCATTGCTCGATACAGGTACAACGGACAGAACTCCCCGTACCCCGTGTCTACCTCTCATGGAAAGTAGTGAGGCGCGCGCGTCATCATTTAACGCTTTGCGCAAACGCGTCCGCAGTCGCATAAGAAGTACCTATATTCACTTAAAAAAAATCGACATAAGCCAGTTTGTTTTTTGGCCACAGATATATGTGTCGCGCTTATAGCTTGTGTAAGCTGACCTGGTTTACTAAAGCGACTGCAGCGCCAGAGTATTTATCAAACTCATTATAACAAAAAGAAAATTCTGTCTGTCGCTCGAAAATTGGCCAAGCGCCAGCCGCAAAGTAGCGCGTCTCTGTTATGATTGTGAAAAATACCTGGTTTAATATTAAAATTTTAATAAATGAGGGATAAAGCAATATAAATGCTGGTTTATTTATAAAAATGAGTATCTATGTCTGTATCGCGGGTACAGTCAGATGACGTGAATACCATTAAACACAAATAATTGTATTCGTTGTCATGGAAAGAAATGGTCACTAAATAAAAATCAGTTAGAATAACCGATCATTAGAAAGAGGCCAATTTAAGATTTTTATTTAGTGACCATTTTAGCTTTTTTAAAAAAAATCACAGAAATTTCATGATTTCATGATTTTTAAGCTTATAAATGCAAATTTAATCATCAGTATTGCAAATTTTATTTGATCCTTTTGCCACTGAGTTTTTCTCCTAATTTCTATTAAAAATTATATATATATATATATTAAATTTAGAAAATTTGAAGTTTTCACTTCTGTCGTGTGGTCATAAGCACACACCCATTTTTTTATATTTTAAATTGTTATCCAATATTGTTATCTCTCGGGTTAAATATATAACACTTGACTGAATAACCCAGTAGTCTATTTGTTGCAAAAGAAAATAAAAAGATAAATAGTAGGTATACAATGAGAAAATTACCAAAAACAAAACACGGCAGAAAGTTTAATAAATATGCAAATAATGTATACATATAAGAAAACAAAAGAAAATGGCGACTATACAATATATTTGTGGCCATAATGGCAAACAGCCTATGTCGTATTTATAAGTAAAATAAGACTAACCATCTAGAGCAGCTGTTCCCAACTCATGGGTCGTGGCCCACTTGTGGGCCGCGGGCAACGTGATGCGGGGTCGTGGACGCTGGTCGAGAGTCTAAGCCAAAATAATTAGATAAATATTATCGGAGCTTCAGGGGTAGACACGGGAACAATCAAGTGTGTGTGTTTATAGTTTTTACTTGTATATTTAGTGGGCCTCAATTTTTTTTTTACAAAAATAGTGGTCCGCACAACAAAAAAGGTTGGGACTGCTGATCTAGAGAACTGTATGGACTCCGTTCGCAAAATAATAATTCTGGTCCACTCGACCGCCTACTGTTGGAGAGCGTTAATTTGAAACCGATTGAAGGATATATTATAACCGCGCAGCTGCACGCGTCGCCACTAGTAGCTGAGCTGTGGTCGCGTTCGGTGACTATATGTGCGATCGTCATGATCGTTTGATCCCCCCAGGGGGCACGTTGGGATGTAGTTGTTATTGCAATTGCATTCCAATGTTCTTTGGGAATTAGCACTCCCAGGAACCCGAGCTCGTACCAGTCAGTTTGTGTATGCCGGCTGGCGGATTTTAATACACAAATATATTATTTGTTGTGTTGAAGACGCTAATGACCTGAGTTGTCGACGCGTCTATAATCTACAATAAATAAATGAGCGTTTGAAACCCATAATTTCAATTTCCCAGAGCGGCACCCAATAGTAGCTGAGGACAAAGATGTATTCTACTGTAAAGGTTTGGTTTTTAAGGTTCTTTTAATTTAATAATAAATTAATAAAGTTGTTGATTTATTCATTATAGTTGTATTTAATAAAGTATAATTACAATTGTTAGGTACACTGACATAGTAACGTCTTGCGATACACTCAAAACTTTTTTTATGACCAAATTCTATTACTATTATATATCAATAGAACTGCTTAGCTTGCGTTGTCGAATTAGAACAGTTTTAAGTAATTGTTTATTAATTAAGTTCTGACTTTGCGACCAAATTCTATTACTATTATATATCAATAGAATTGCTTACCTTGCGTTGTCGAACTAGAACAGTTTTAAGTAATTGTCTATTAATTATGTTCTGACTGCGACGAAATTCTATTACTATTATCTATCAATAGAATTGCTTACCTCGCGTTGTCGAACTAGAACAGTTTTAAGTAATTGTTTATTAATTATGTTGTGACTTTGCGACCAAATTCTATTACTATTATATATCAATAGAATTGCTTACCTTGCGTTGTCGAACTAGAACAGTTTTAAGTAATTGTCTATTAATTATGTTCTGACTGCGACGAAATTCTATTACTATTATATATCAATAGAATTGCTTACCTCGCGTTGTTGAACTAGAACAATTTTAAGTAATTGTTTATTAATTTATGTTCTGACTTTGCATATCTAAGCATTTCTAATGACACCGTTAATACTTAACCTAATTACGTAAATCTAGATACATTTGTACAATACTTACATACTACAGTACGTTAAAAATTACCAAAAACTCGACATATACAGTTTTTCTTGCCGGAGATTTTATATAAGGTGAATGTCGCTGGGCGATGTCAAGCGTCACGCACGCCGTCATGCACGGACGCCGGAACGATAATGATATACGCACAGCATTAACAAGCACAGCGTGAGATTTAACGCGACATGCGCCCATCAAACCCCTAGCACCGTTACATAATTTTATGTATGTCTTTTTTTTTTGGAAATTGCGGTTTCCAATTTATTTTATGTCGCACCTCTATAAATCAAGCTAACACAGCATCGACAAGCTACGCAGACATCCATAAACTTGTATTATATATATACAGGGTGATTTATTAGCTCACCGATAAGCTAAACTAATTTTAACTTTTTAAGAAAAAAAATTGTATAATATGAACGAAAGCCCCATTTCAATTAATTAAGGAAACATATAAAGATTCGTTTTTTTTATTAAAGTGCGACTCCTGGCGAATTTACGCAAAGCGTTAAACGATGCGCGCGCCTCACTGCAGGTAATTGTTGAACTAAGAGCTTTAGAAAAATTCCGTTAGATGTCACAGCCAAAACACTTTGTACCTCGGAACTTATGATTTATAGCGGTCCCACCCGACATTGTTAATAAAGATTAAATACCCGCCCGTTCGCCATATATACACGTACTTCCACCATGCACCGTAATCTAGCGGTTCCGTCCGGCTGCGATAATAAAGATTAAACACCCGTCCCTCCGCCATATATACACGTACTTCCACCATGCACGGTATTCTAGCGGTCTCGCCCGGCTGGGATAATACAGATTAAACATCCGCCCCTCCGCTATATATACACGTACTTCCACCATGCACGATAATCTAGCGATCCCGTCCGGATTCGATAATAAAGATTAAACACCCGTCCCTCCGCCATATATACACATACTTCCACTATGCGCCGTAATCTATCAGTCCCGTCCGGCTGCGATAATAAAGATTAAACAACCGTCCCTCCGCCATATAGACGCATACTTCCACCATGCACGATAGTCTAGCGGTCTCGCCCAGCTTCGCCCGGGTTCTAAGAGTTTATGAACCTATAGAAACCTTCCCGGTAGTGAGCACAACAACTCACCAAAGTTTCATCGCAATCGGATAAATGGTATAGGAACGCATACGGGACAAACAGACAAACATTCATTTTTATATATATAGATTTACTGTATTGTGACGTCACTGTTCGTATTCTCGCACGTCTTGTACAGATGCATTTTTTACGACCTGTCAGTTTTTTAAACGATTGAATCGTCAGTATGACAAGCGATATGTTATTATTAAAATGAAACATTATTTGGTAACCGGACGACCTTTCGTAACGTAGGCACGTACTTTATGTATGTATTTGTTATATACAATGTGGTCCGGTTTGTATAAAAGAATATCGGAACTCGGAAGTAACACAGACGTCAAACGGATGTCATTGACATGTTACTAACATGGCCCTGTCAAACGTGCGTTGACTTCACTACAATAAACAACCCCTGATTGTGACAATAGAGATTATTGTTATAGTATAGTCAAACTTCTCACTAATAAAGAAGTCTTCTAGGAAATTTAATGCCCTATAAACTATGCTTTTTGTCCTAACTCAATAACTTAAAAAATGTTCTAATTATAAGCATTTAAGATAAATTAATAGATTTATACGGCTGAATTGCAATTGAAAATGTCTACAGGATACAATTATTTCTAGAATATTATGTAGTAATACCAATCTATGGTTATTTATAGCATTGACATATCTAGGTACTTGTTTAATGTCGGCAACTTGCGGCTCGCGAGCCGCATGCGGCTCTTATGATGTCAAGATGCGGCTCTCCAGTTCCATGCGCAAATATTAATAATTATATTATTTTATTTTCAAAACTCATAAAAAATATTATACTGCAAAAAAAACTTTAAACAGGATAAAAACACTCAACAGAGAACAGTGAGAATAGGTGGAGTAGAGAGTATACGGACAGCTGACATGTTTTAAATGTGGCAACACTGTTCTGTTTGTTTAGTTATAATCCTAATCAAATACCATAATATTGAAATAAAAACGTTAATGGCTCTTTAAAAACTGGGAAATTTTGTAAATTGCAACTTTTTGCTCTTCCGTCTCAAAAGGTTGCCGACCCCTGCATTAGGGTGATTGAAATAATTTTCACTTTCATGATGAGCTCTCGCTAGTACGATGATTCACTTCTACAATATAGCTATAATGAATTGACACTCACATGTAGTGAAAATCAATTGATTCCGAAGCATATAAGGAGAATGCTAGATTAGTAATCATGTCACGGTTGAGTTATTTAAGCTCATTCCGCCGCGAAAGTGGAAAGGTTCAGGTTAGAATCCTGACTGTGACTATGGTTGGTAAAATGATTTTTTCCGATGTTTGAAATCAATTACCTATATAATTGGCTGCTTTCCAACAAAAAAATTTTCATCTGAGATCAATGTTAGAGAATTTTGAATCTTGAAATACAGCTTTAAGCTACCTTACTATCCCCCATATTTTCGAATTTAAAACTTTTTAACAAAAAAAAACCTCCTTCAAAAAGGCACTAAAAAGAGGAAAATAATGAAATTTTGAGGTCTGTGCCAATTAAAATATGAAGTCGGTTAAAAAGTATAGTATAGTGATTAATATCTTCTTTTTAACCAATTTCATATTTTAATTGGCACAGACCTCAAAATTTCATTATTTTCCTCTTTTTAGTGCCTTTTTGAAGGAGGTTTTTTTTTGTTAAAAAGTTTTTATTTTTTACTTTTTAGTGTCAAAAAGTAACATTTACCTTAAAGAATCACACGCCGTTACTTACTTTTTTATTAAAATCAGCCGAACTACTGAACCGATTTTGATGAAATTTCTATGGGACCTATCTGAAAGTATATCCTTTCAAACAAAAAAAATTTTTCAAAAGCGGTTCATAAACGACGAATTTATCCGCGAACATACATAAAACATAAAAAATATATACGGTCGAATTGAGTAGGTAACCTCTTTTTTTGACGTCGGTTAAAAATGTAGCAACTATTTCACTATTTGCTCGAAACAGTTGAACAACTTCAATGAAACTAACGACTTCTTGCAGTTTCAAAATCGTGATCTGAATTACTGATGTTTTCCAATTATTACTTTTCCAATGATAAAATGAAAATCCATTTCGTATATGAAATTTGAAATGGTCAACACTCGTACAAAATATAATATAAAATAATGATTTCCCGATTAAGTTTCGAACAACGAAACTGAAATGAAACCAACAACAAAAACAACTGGCCGTTGTAACAAAAGCAGCGAGCGGGTGCACAGGGTCATTCCTCAATAACACAGATGTTACTGGGCTGAGATAAAATCCAATAAAGTGCAAACATCTATGGTATTACACACACGCTATGCCTTCAAATACTACAAAAGTTCACTGACTGCACACACAGTGGTGGTTGATAGCAGCGGCGTACGAAAATTGTACAAAAAAATTAATTATTTAAAAAAAAATTCGACTGATGACTAGTCCAATACTTCCCACCTAGTAGATATTTGTAAAAAATAAACACACTTTTTTTATTCTGTGAAAAAAAGCATGGCCCTCTTTTTTGTTTAGTGATCTACTGATGGCTAGCTTAATATAGCAAAAATCATGGTTACCTTGATTTACGTACAATTTTTATTTTTTTTAGTAAAATATTTTTTTTCTCAAAAACTACATTTTAGAGAAAAAAAATATTTACATTTTTTTCATATTATAACATCTAGAATTCATTTATATTTTTTTTTACCTATGTTAATACGTGACATTGAAAACGTTTTTTTTTAATATCTCAGGATCCACTGAACCGATTTGACTCAAAATCTAATCAGATCTAAGTTAAAGGCTGATAAACACAATAGAACAATCGGCATGGCCGTATGTTGTTCCGTTTTTACGATATAGAAGGCGAAAAATTGACCACACACACACACATACACAGTACATACACACACACATACAGACATCAGTCAGAAAATGATTTTAAACGATTGCTAGGGTCTCAAAACGTGAAGATCTGTTAAAATCACGAAATATTTTTTTCGGACTAAATCCATAACTTCCCTACCATAGTAGATGTGGGAAGTAAAAAGTGGGTGTGTGCTTATGACCACACGACAGAAGTGAAAACTTCTAATTTTCCAATTTTAAAATACATACTTATATAAATTTTCACTTCTGTCGTGTGGTCATAAGCACACACACTTTTTTTAGTGTCGGCTATTAGCGAAATCATAAAATACAACTAAGTGTTTATGAAAAAGGGTTTTTTGTGTTATCTAATAGCGCATTTATGAACTAAAAATATTTTATCACTAAAATTATATTTTTAATTTATTCCACTTTGGTTTCAAAAAAATTATAAATTATTATTGTCAAAGAAAGAATATAACAAAAATTAAAAAATATATAAATAAATATCATGTAGAATTTAGAAAAAAATACGTCAAAAATTCTACGTTGCCATCAGGTTTCGAACCGAGGTTCCTATGCATACAACGCAAAGACGCTGCCTACTACGCTATTGGTACAACTGTACTGCGTGCGGTTTTTATGATATAAGTTAGCTGGGCACAGTTGTAAGAGAGTGACCAGTCAGTGCGCTTACCCCCACTCGCCTGACGGCTCGTATACAGCGCACTCGATCTGGTTGTGTATGCGTCAGTTCCTTATCTCGTGCTTCAATTTAAACCTACTAGAATACCTCACTTTACGCACACGTATCGAAAATAACTATTTTACAAGCGATATTTTGGTAAAGCTTCATTATTTTGACCCTCAGCCAAACCTTCCTTCAATTAATAAATTGAATTTTAGGGACAAGTTGCACCTGTCATCACTCATCACTGCTTCGTACAGCACATACCCAAAGTCTACGTTTAAAAGAACATTCATCACATAATGGACAATCTATAAAGTATAAATACAAGGTAAACGTCTGTATCTGTATATAAAATACAGCTTTCAAATGACAAAGTGAAGCAACCAAAAGCTAGACATAACTGTTATACATATATACAAGGTGTTTTGGGCATAAGCCACTTATGACGAACGGACCGACAGACGGACGAACAACAACGTAATCCTATAAGGGTTCTGAAGCCAAATATCAAAAATGGAACCCTTATAATTTCGTCCTGTCCGTCTGTCCGTCCGTCCGTATGTCACAGCCATTTGACTCGGAGACTATTGGCATTATATATAGATGAAATTTGGAAGGTAGGTGTTTTTTATGAACCGCTTTACAATGGTGAAGTGAAATTACGAGGAAAAAAAATTAGGGGTGGCATTGCATACATGTAACTGAGGGATGAAAAAAATACAGTGCACATAAGCGTGTGTGGTATCGTTAAATAGGTTTTGAAAAATGATGAAGAAGATTCAAAATGACTTTTTTATTTAAGTTAATAGTTGGTGAGATATGTGCTTCTTAAGTCGTAAAAAGTCTGTTCCCCCCTCTTACTTTTCAACTATTGGGTGGAAAATTCTGAAAAAATTTCAGGAAAATTGGTTTGAGTAAGATATGTTGTGTAGTTTTTGAAATATGGGATATTTTCGATTACATGCTATTTTTTTAAATTTAGCGACCGCAGAAATAACATTGTTTTTTACAGTGTCTTTGAGAAATACCTACTATGAAATACAAACTTATTTTTATATTTTGGAAAACTATGTTCAACTTAAAATAAAAAACTTTAAATTATTATTAACTTTGCACTTTAACCGTGAACGTTCATTCCGACTACGGGTGGTCCGACACGCACTTGGCCGCTTTATCATTCCGAGGTAGATAAAGAACCCTAAAAATTGAGAATCACTGGCCTATCAAACCCTGTTTTTCCAAATGCTGTTATAAAAATTTTAAGGTAATACATTACAAAAATATAATCCGAATCAACATTAAACTGTATTTTGATTTTGACGCAAGTTTTGGCAACTATTTCCATAACGCCAGGTATGTTCCTGCGGATACAACAAAAGGACCGGCTCCATTTTATGGGTAGTGCACAAAGCATTATCAAAAGCAAATGTAGAAAAAGGACTCAATGCCAGATATCCTGCATTACGTACTTACAAGTTACAAGCGATCAAGTCACAGCAACGTACTTGTGCGGAGATACTAGCTTTTTTAAGGTATGAGGTTATATTCTATATGTACCTAAAGAACAAGCGACTAAGCCCTGCAGTCAGGGTCTATTCTGATTGGTCGAATACCCCATCTTGATATCGTTTGACACACACACACGCATCTAAACGAACGTAACAACTAACAAGTTAACTCTGTATACTAATATGGATAGTTGATAGCGATAAAAAATGGGTTTTGTATGTGGAGAATGTTCAAATACATATTCTTCAAGACAGGCATTAATGTTCACAAAATTAGAATGAAAACTTCAGGTAAAGCTTGTAATCTAATTCTTTCTAAAAAAAGTCGATCAATTTTTTGACATTTCAAAATAAAACCTAATTTAATATTATTATTTGCGATATTATAGGATGTCCAAAATTTATACAGTAACAGTGTTCTTGAGAAATTAGAATAAATATTGATTAAGTTTTATCTTGAAATGTCAGAAAGTTGATCGACTTTTATAGAAAGAATTAGATTACAAGACATATCTGAAGTTATCATTCTAATTTTGTGAACATTAATGCCTGTCTTAAAGAACATGTGTTTGAACATTTTCCACATATAAAACCCATTTTTTAAACGCTGTCAACTATCCACATTAGCATACAGACTTCACTAGTTAGTTGTTACGTTCGTTTAGGTGTGTGTGCGTGTGTCAAACGACATCAAGATGGAGTATTCGACCAATCAGAATTGACCCTGACTGCAGGGCCTAGTCGCTTGTCCTAAACACATAATCATAAAACGCCAAGTTTCTTTTTCTATCTGTCCGTTAAGGCCGGGTGATAACTCGTCGAGTCATCACAAGCCACCACGAGCACGCGTCATGTGACATGGGTCGCTCGTCGTGGCGCATGGCTCGTGGCTTGCTCGGGATCGCCTCGAAGGCGGTTAATAAACACGAGTCAAAGGGTTCTATGATCGCTCATAATATGAATTATATGATATCACAATATTGACCCTACCTCCACGAGCCATCTAGATCCACGAGCCGCGCCAATACGAGCCATCACAAGCCACGCACCGTGTGACCCGGCCTTTAGACGCAACTCGAGAACAACTGATCCGATTTACATGCATTTTTGAACTTTTTTAGCGAGACTAGTGAATCGAAATGATCTCGACACAAAAAATACAGACACAAAAAATAGAGACACAAAAAATACCGACACGAAAAATTCCGACACGCACAGAATGTATAACTATAACGAGCTCACGCAGAACGATTCAGATGGCTAAATGGAGAACCACATTAGTGTACAGTGTATAAGATTGCAGGTTCGCGTCAGCTTGGAATAATATAACATATTAAATCTATTGTTTTTTTTTAATTTATTACTAAAATTAGACGTTCGACAACTAAGGTCAGCAGCGGTCAATTACATCAAATTAAATTAAACAATATCACAAAACATCCATGAGCGGAGGTGGGATTCGAACTCACGTCAGTTTGATCCAAAGGTTAGCACGCTAACCGTTACACCAAATTGCTGTTCTCTAATAGTCCGCATAGATGTGTTCTGAGGCCCCATGCATTCACGTTATGCGACGTATTTTATAGATTATATACAGGTTTAAAATGCACTTGTGTGTCCTCACTCCACTCACTCCGTGTTCACTGAGACGTTTGCACTGTGCAAACTAACTGCCGAACAAAAGATTTTTTGTTTCTTTGACTTGCACAAAGGAGAATCAAATTTTCATTCATTATGAATAATATTTACGCTTGAATTTGATTGCACATTCGTTTTGCAGTTTTGTGAAACCGGGTCGATACCAAAATTAATTGTAAAAAACAGTTTAACAAATAAAAACTCTTTCAAAAAAGAGGAAAATAATAAAATGTTGAGGACGGCGCCGATTTAATAAAATATGAAGTCGGTTAAGTAGATACCTATTATTAATTAAATTTTGGCACTTTTTAACAGATTTTATATTTCATTAAATTGGCGCCGCCCTCAAAATTTTATTATTTTCCTCTTTTGAAGGTTTTTTTTTGTTAAAAAGTTTTTAATTTTTTACTTTTTGGTGGCTTTACAATACGTAGTTTGCACGTTATTAACCGGCATCTGTCTTGATAACTAACGTTGTGTTAAATCTGACATTTACTTTAACGGCATCACAGTCCGTTACTAACTTTTTATAAAAATCAGTCGAACTACTGCACCGATTTAAGTAAAATTTATATGGGATCACCCCGGAGGTATGTCCTATTAAATAAAACAATAATCATCAAAATCGGTTCACAAATACTTACAGGAGAAATTCGCCGAATGGATCTGTGATGTGATTCTTAATTAATTAATTGTAGATTATAAACGCGTCGACAACTCAAGTCATTAGCGTCTTCAACACAACAAATAATCCATTTGTGTACTTATTAGAATCCGCCAGCCGACATACACAAACCGACTGGTACGAGCTCGGGTCCCTGGGAGCGCTAATTCCCAAAGAACATTGGAATGCAATTTGCGATAGCAACCACATTCCAATGTCCCCCCTGGGGGGAGTGTGATTCTGGTATATATATATTATGTATTTTTGCCATACCCGCTATGAAATAGCTGTTTTACATGCATGTACGTATGCATGTAAAATGAATTTTGACAGCTGCCGGTGTACGGGAATTTATCTTTCTCAGTGATTTATTTTTATTCGCATTGATCAGCTACTCTCGGCCTACTATAGACGTGAAGTTAGAGACACAAACTGAACTGTCAAATTTTTTTTTGAAAATACTGAAAAAGAAGTCCAAGCAGCTATTTTATAGTGGGTATGGCAAAAAATACCGATATAAGTATCTCGTGCGTAATCGATATTATGACTCGTGTGAACATACTGTCACTACTCATCAGTAATATATCTACCTCATTACGCCACTAGATAGATAGGTATACAATCTACCTAATTTACCTATTTATTAGGTAAAACTTATAAACAGTTCAGAGGCATATTTGAATATTCGAAATTATATGTTATGATTTAAATGTAAATTGACTATCGCCTTGGGGCTTTTTTGAATATTCGCTATTTGAATTCTATTATGTGGTTAGGCAAATTATCATTAATTACAAAATACCAAAAACAGCCACTAGGCAAAAACAGATAGTATTTAATTGACGTTATTATGCTAATTTATTTATTAATTTTTACACACACATATTAAATTCATTTACTCCCAGCTGAAATATTAAAACGCAATATTCATATTAATAATAGGCAAATAACGACGCACATAGCCTAGTAGCTGCGCGTCTCCTTGAATTAAAAAAAAATCTCAAAAATGAAACGGATTTTTCAAAATGAAACTTTTCGATAAGTAGTGAGGGTAAATTCGATAAGGCGATGAAACGAAAAATCCCCCCCGCGAGAAATTCTCCCCCTGCGAAGCGAAGTATGATTTTATTATCCCCTCCCGCGAGAATCTCTCTCCCTGAGAGGCGAATTCGAGTTTAAAATCACTTTGCATTAACGGTGTCACAAAAATAAATAGTTTATATGTTTAAGCCTACTTTTTAACATTTGCATTAACGGTGTCACACAAATAAATAGTTTATATGTTTAACCCTACGTTCTGATATTTGCATTAACGGTGTCACAAAGCGCGCGTAAGACGCACTTTAAAATTGACATATCTTTTTTATTTGCTAACCGATTGAAATGAAACAAACAATAAATGTTAGTCCAAGCTTATCTTAATACATCATTGAAAATCATATCCGAATTGGTTCAGTCATTGCGGCGATTAGCGTGCCAGGATTCATGCTATAACAACACACAATCTATGAAAATTTCAACTAGCTATCTCTTACTATTTGTCCGATAGAGCTCTGTGACAGACGGACGGACACACGGACAGACATTGTAGGCAGAGAGTAATAGGGTTCCATACAGACGTATCTACGGAACCTAAAAAAGATACCTTATTTTGAGATTTTTTCGGGTTTCTTAAATATCTGATGTCAAAGTTTATTTCTCCAACTTTAAGTAATTAAACTTCGCCTCATGCGTTTTTTCCTATGATCGCGCACTTAACAGAAGGCTACTGTTTATTAAACAGTGTTTCAGAGATTATCTTAGCCTCACTGTATTCAGGAGGATATTTATTTATTGTAGATTATAGACGCGTCGACATTTCAGATCATTAGCGTCTTTCAACTACACTAAATAACAACTTATATTAGAAATCGTGTCCATCGTGATTATAATAAAATTAAGAAAAATCGCAGGATAGTGGACAAAATATTTGATTTATTAAATTAAATGTACGACGTTTCGTCTATATATTTAGACTTTTTCAAGTACATAAAAATAACAATATTTATGAAAATTAATATTAATTACTAACCATAGCAATTAACATAAGATAGGGTACATAAGACAAAAACATGGTAACATGATAAAAAATTATGTTGACTATAAATTTTAACAATCAATAATAATAATAATACAAATATGTTAGTATAATTTCATAACATAATTGTACTGACTACTTAAATTTTGAGTGTTTGTTCTATAATTGATTGAATTGTTTTTTCTAATAAAACACATTTCACTGACATTGCGTTTCATCCAATTTGACTCTTTATCTAATATTTGAACTTCATTGAAAAGAAATTTATGCCCAGTGTCGAAATGATGAGATGACAACGCCGTCTTATTATCACTTAATAAGTTTATGTTTCTACAGTCCATTTTGTGCTGATAAATTCTATTTTTTAATAATTGTTTTGTTTGTACCACATAGTCTAAATATATAGACGACACGTCGTACATTTAATTTAATAAATCAAATATTTTGTCCACTATCCTGCGATTTTTCTTAATTTTAGTAAATAACAACTTTCTTAAAACTAAAAAAAACTCGGGTCGCAGTGCCAAACCCTGCCGACAATTAGTGTATTTGCTAATACAGTCACTGTGGCATTATTATGTGAACTTAAGTTTGTTTTTTGACAAAATAAAAAATTTTACCCCTTAATACATCCCTTAAAATAATTAAATTTTTCTAAATTTCAATATTAGACATGGATTTTATCAGTACACCCAATTAAATACACCCTTCCATAAGTAAATCCGTATCTACAAACTAGTATTTTCATAAAATTTGAAAGTCCGGTCCTGTCCGGCCGATTTTATTAAAATTTTAGCACCACATTTTAATCTTTACTAAAGAGTTAAATTTCAATTTTGAAACGATTCTGATAAATTTTTCGGTATTTTTGGGCCCAAAAACTTTTTGGAACCCCTAAATACAACCCTGAAAATGGTCCGATCGGGCCCATTTTAAATAGGCTTCTTGAGGTGATGGGTTACAATGTGTGTACCAAATTTCGTTTCAATCGATTAAGTCTGTCGAGAGTTATCGTGTACACACATATATATATATATATATATATATATATATATATATACATATATATAAACATTTCTAAAAATGGTGCCAAAGTGTTCAGGAGGCTATGAAACGTCGAGAAATTTTGGTCCGACCCCTAGGTCCCGCCATCCGACCGACGCCAATAGTGTATGTGCCATATTATGGCAAATACACTAATAACATCATAAACATCCATGAGCGCAGGTGAGATTATAATCCACGACAGTCTAGTCTAGAGGTTGCGGAATCAAATACGCTATCCACTAGGCTATACTACCCTCTTCAGGAGGATAGTGTACTTATACTAGTTTAATTAAAAGGCGAAAAGTTTTATGAACACGTACACAGAGCGCCGCAACTGGTGGGTAAAGTTTGCTTTTTATTATTTTTATTGATTTCCCATATAGAATCTTAAGTAGACAAACACTATCAAATGTATAAAACTATTGTTACAACTCACTACTTATAGTTACCAAAGCTATTCGCTGTGAGCAGATGAGGAGAAGAGATTTCAAAGTGACTGTTAGCGCACAACAACGGATAAATAGAGAAACAGTCAGGGGTACCTAACTCACCCTTCTCTATGGTAACTGCTGAGCATTTAACATAAAATATCTGGATGACCGGGCTTTGCTCGGATGAGTTCAAAAAAAATAGTACTTAAAGTTCCCATTTCATCAAAATCGTTAGTCGTTTTTAAGAAAAAAAATTACATACCTATAAGTAGATAATATTATTATACGTCAGTATACGTCATATTACATAACGTATGCACCTACATATTTTCAAATAATTACTGATTATTTTAATAAGTTAAAGATTGACTGTCAGAGTAATTTGATATAAATAATGAAAATAGTTTGTTTTTTCCAAAGCCTACTCACCATACGACACTGTTTTATAACGTTAAAAAAACTGTTTTTTAAAATGATAAAATCGATAATAAAACGAATTTTTCCAAGAATGAGACCTAGCTAGATCGATTTTTTGCTCGTTTAATAATATAGGGATACGTCATAGTAAATAATAAAATATATAAATACCATGAAAGTGACAAGTCTTGTTGAAATAAAGTTTTAATTTTTAGTTTTTACACAGAAATAAATAACACTTATGCAGTTTTTTTAACGTTATAAAACAGTGCCGTATGGTGAGTAGGCTTTGGAAAAAACAAACTATATATTTTCATTATTTATGTCAAATTACTCTGACAGTCAATCTTTAACTTATTAAAATAATCAGTAGGTAATTATTTGAAAAGTAAAAAAATAACAACAATAAAATCTAAACATAATTATACTTACATAATTATGTTTTGATTTTATTGTTGTTATTTTTTTAACTAATATTTAAATAAATAGGTATATTACTTTTATATTACCTATATAAAATATGTAGGTAGGTACATACGTTATGTAGTATGACGTATATACTGACGTATAATAATATTATCTACTTATAGGTATGTAATTTTTTTTCTTAAAAACGACTAACGATTTTGATGAAATGGGAACTTTAAGTACTATTTTCTTTGAACTCATCCGAGCAAAGCTCGGTCATCCAGATATTTTAATAATTAACTACATAATATTTGACATTAATTCTCTAATTTTACTTATGACAGCTGAATTTTCGGTTTTGCGTGTAGATATGATAAAACCGAAATTGCTTTGCGAATCATGAAAAAGAAGGTTTATGATTAATATTGTTCACAGAATTTCACCAAACACACTTTTCACGTTGCTATATTTTTAAATTCAACAGAATCATTAAATAATTTAATTGTAACTTTAGCTCCGGCGATTTACGCTATCACTCACCAGACGGCAGGACATGTAGGCATCTGCTCACAGCGAATACAGTGTGTAAACGGTTTTGCCGAACATTATAGTCCATTGAAATGTTACATTTAACCTTACATTTTGGGTAGAACATTTTGTTCTGCAAATTGAAATATATGCTTAAAACAGTCGCCGTAACAACATATTAAAATTTGAACCTTGAACTAATAATATAAATTTCGTCTGGTACATGACACGTTTAGGGTGATCTGCCACCCCTTTAATACTGACCAATCGATCTGCAAATATTATAATGGCATTATTGGGTCACCGACAAGCTATACAAACAATTTCAGCCTTGAAGCAATAATAATTGTGACCATTTTTTTTTTGTCACATGTTGGGGGCGGTCTGCATCCCTCCCAAACCGCTATCTAAAAAAATCCCTTACTCAGGGCACTTTAATATGCCTCCCTCAACATCTTCACAAAAATAAAGCTTTGAATAAATAACACCAAAAAATTGTCATTTGCTCTCGGTCTATTATATTATTATTATATTAAGTACAACAAATAGTCTCCGAGTAAAATGGCTGTGACGTAGGGACGGACAGGACGAAATTATAAGGATTTCGTTTTTGCCATTTGGCTACGAAACTCTAATAAAAAATATCAGTGGAAAAATATACAAACGTATAATCCACAAAGAAAACATTATATCTACATGTTTATGAACTGTATCAAATAAAAAACTTTCTGAAGAAATAGAAACTTCCTTGGTTAAGATTAGCATTATCTCCGTCTATGCCCCCAAGATCTGAGTCTCTAAGGGCTACATAATGAATAAAAATAGACTGTAGGTACATGACTGTATAAGACGGTATTATATTTCAACGTGAATTTCCCCTCCACGTTTATAACCGAACGTCCATGGAGTATAAAGTTTAAGGAGAAGAATCTCCGGAGTCCGCGGTCTGTAAATCAAAGCGTGAAGCAAAAAAATCGGTAATTTTTAACTTCCCATTGAAAGTTATTGTAATGGGTCCGAAAATCGAAATCAAAATGTAAAACAAATTTTTATGTTTCAAGGTCACTACACTATTTTTAGAAAGATATTTGTGTGTGTGTATGTGTGTGTGTACGTATGTGTCCATTTCTTTCTAAGACGAAATCTCGAGAATGAAAAATGATATCGACTACGTTAGGGTGCCAATCGACGCGTCTTAACGTAAATATGATCTGAAAGAAATTTTTTCAAAATCGGTTCAGCCGTTCTTTTTTCTTAACCAAATAGTAGATTTTACACAATATCTCGCGAATAAAAAATTATATCGACTTCGTAAGGGTGTCAATCGAGGCGTGTTAACGTCATTTTGATCCGACATAAATTTTATAAAAATCGGTTCAGTCGTTTTTTTTCTTAATTATTGTTAAAAACAAATAATAATTATGTTTTAATGATAAAAATGATTACTATTTTGTGTAATATTTAATTTAATTATTATTATTATTAAATATTTATCAAACTGGGAAGTTCATCGTGTGGACCTCAAGGGTCGCACTTTAATCCTCTTAAACGACCCACCTCACGGCTTGTTGTAGTTTGAAAAAGTGCCACAAGTAGCGCTGTCTCAACTGGAACGCGCTATCTAGTATAAGAGCCATAGTTTGAAAACTCAAGAACCATACGAAATACGAATCACGTCACGTCAATGTTTATTTTTTCGCGTGCACATAATGTGACTGTTCACAAAAATTCACCAAGTTTTTTACTAAATATCCGTATAAGTACCTATAAGTGAAATTTGCAATTATTTTTAAGTTTTATTTAGCTTGACCCCGTATATTTGTTTGTTACTATCTTTGTTTCAAATCTTGCGACAGCTTTTTCAACTACTTCTACTTAACCGATTCTTATGAAACTTTGCACACACATTGAATTCCCGTGACAATACAATATTATATGATAATTTCAACTTGGTAACAAGGGTCTGATGATGGAATCAGGAGGTGGACAGTTGAAAGGATGAGGAGTTTGCATAATGATACAGGCCAGAAATCAAACTAAAAACTAGAAAATAAAAATAGGTAAAAAAAACTTTTAAGTTAAACGGTTTTATTATCATCAGCTGTACCAAAAACTAGAAAATAATTAGGACACAAACCAAGGGGCACTTTGTGTCGCTGCGTCAGCGGAATAAGTAATAAAAACATGGAGCGCATAAAAATCTGTATATAATTATTAAATAAGAACGGCTTGTCTAGAAAAATGTGTTTCCAAGCCCACCAACAGAAATATGTCAAATGCGCCCCACGTTTTTATTACTTATTCCGCTGACGCAGCGACACAAAGTTCCCCTCGGTTTGTGTCCTAATTATTTTCTAGTTTTTGGTACATGCTGATGATTTAAAATAAAACCGTTTAACTTAAAAGTTTTTTTACCTATTTTTATTTTCTAGTTTTTAGTTTGATTTCTGGACTATATCATTATGCAAACTCCTCATCCTTTCAACTGTCCACCTCCTGATTCCATCATCAGACCGTCGTTACCAAGTTGAAATTATCATAATATTATTATCATAAAACCGTTTAACTTAAAAGTTTTTTTACCTATTTTTTACGTTGACGTTCGGTCCCTACGTATCGCAGCGCCTCTAACGGCTAAATCTATAAAAAATATTCTCGATCTTTGGCCCGCGTGCATTGTGTGTTTTCTCTCCTCTACGTCTATACTCCCTGCGAACGTCGTTAACGGTTAAAGGCAGAAAACTGTACATTTACCTCCAAAAGTTTGTAACAAAATCGTACGAGTATTGATTTTGTGCATCGTCCGGCGCCATACTTGTATCAGCGCCGTTGCACAGTCTTCTTAGACACTGAGCACAACTTTCGATAATTTCGCAGTTGTTGACACTTTTAGTTAATATGACCCCATATATTGACAAAATATTTCGTTCCTGTATCAACACAGACTACAGTAATAATAGATTGTATATCTAGTGACGTACCTATATGACGAGTCGTGACAGTTAACAGTCACACGAGTCATAATATTGTTACGGATCACTCTGTATATAAACGTCAGGCAGGAATTCTGAGAAGCGGTGTCTGCTTGCTGAACAACGAGTAACTGCACGAACATTCTAGAGAACGCTAGAACGCGCTGTGCCTAAGCCAAGCGGCCTATATAAGCAAGCGAGTGCGAGGAAGTCAGGCAGTCAATAGTGAGTCGTGCAACCAAGCGGATCAGTGATATAAATTATAAATATTAGTCGATCAACGGTCGAATCAGTCAGTACAGTGATATAAATAGTGGAGTGGATATAAATAAATAGTACTGAAGTAACTGAGTCAATGACCGACATAAATAAACGTTAGAAATAAATCTGATATAAATAGTTCCGTGATATAAATTCACCTGACAAAATAAATATTAGTGTAGTCAACTGTATATAGTTAAGTGTTACTTACTTATGTTGATTGTTAGAACTGACTTTTGGTTGTTGTATTTATTATTGTTGTGTTTTTAATTATTGTAAATAAATATTTATTCCGCCAACTCAGAAAACAGTTTCGTAACAATAACATTAAGCACGAGATATATGGTACTTTTGCCATACCCACTATAAAATAGCTGCTTTTCACTTTATTTTCAGTATTTTCAAAATTTGTTGCCAGCTCATTTTGTGTCGCCAACTTCGCGTCTATAGTAGGCCGAGAGAAACTGTCAAATACCTCCTCCTCCTTTTTTGAAGTCGGTTAATGAGAATTAATACTTTTAGGCCTAAGTAACTGTAGGAGTTGGTGGTCTAAAAAAATATGTAAAGATTATTTTTTATTGTGTCAACATATAAAAGAAAATAAAATCTTTTATTATTGTATTATCCAGTTTAGTGAAACGAACCCATTATCTAAATTGAATTGAAAAAACAGACGTCAAAATATGAGAAAATTCACGACATGGAATAATAAATAATAAAACCTCTTCATGAAAAATAAGCACCCTATACGTCGGTTCAGTAATTTCATTGACGAAAAATCAAGAGCGATGGATGGTGACATTAAGAGGCGCACATCCAGAAGAATGTATGTTCACAGCAGGGGTGTTCATCCCTCTGTATTATTGCCGCTTACAAACAAGAAATATGGGGGTGCGTACGCAGTGGAACATAAAAGTTTATAATAATTAAGGAAAGTACACAATGTCACTTATTAAATGTTATTTCGAAGAGAGGACAGCTTGGAATAATGATCAACGTGCTGGCCTTTGGAGTGACCTGTCGTGGATTCGAATTCCACCTCACTCATGGGTGCTTTGTGTTGCCATTTAGTTTTAAGTAATATATTATTTGATGTAATTAAGACGCTAATTACCTAAGATATCGACGCGTCTATAATCTAGTATAAAAGTTCCAAATTTTCATAGTTTCTGGGCTTGGTTCGATGGTATTTCATTGGCTCTGGACGACCACAAGATTCTTTTCGAAAAAACCTGAGCTATAGATAGAACGACAGAACGTCAAACTACTACCCACGAATATATACAGGGAGGCCATAGAAATATAAAAACACAAACAAAATTTCAACCGAAAAGATGAAGGCCTGAATCTCAGTAAAACCTGGACACCAGCACTCCGACATACAAAACCAATGACCAATCGTACAAGAACGGAATACGACCGAGCAGAGAACTCACGTACACTACTATACACAACACAATTGACCAATTACAGCAGAGGGACGGACTACGACCGAACAGAGAACACACTGGCACTTAGCATACAAAAAGGGAGGACACCAGTCGTTAACACACTTACCTGTGAGCCGCCTAGACTTCGATCGTTGCCACATCGCCTTTGAAATAGTACCACGTTGTGACTCGGGACCTTACAGCTACAGCACCGCGCGTAAAGATTTTACGAACCCTTACCTACATCGATTTTCGGGACACGCCCTTCGCACTGCGGCCTGCCGAGATCAGTCTTCTTTGTCTCTATCCTTTATGGTTAAAGTACCCAAATTATTACTTCCCACCTCTACTATGGTAGGGAAGTAATGGATTTAGTCCGAAAAAAATATTTCGAGATTTTAACAGATCTTCACGTTTTGAGACCCTAGCAATCGTTTAAGATCATTTTCTGACTGATGTCTGTATGTGTGTGTGTGTGTGTGTGTGTATGTGTGTGTGTGTATGTGGTCAATGTTTCGCCTTCGATATTTTAAAAACGGAACAACATACGGGCATGCCGATTGTTCTATTGTGTTTATCAGCCTTTAACTTAGATCTGATTAGATTTTGAGTCAAATCGGTTCAGTGGATCCTGAGATATTCAAAAAAACGTTCTCAATGTCACGTATTAACACGCAGGTAAAAAAAATATAAATGAATTCTAGATGTTATAATATGAAAAAATGTAAATATTTTTTTTTTCTAAAATGTAGTTTTCGAGAAAAAAAATATTTTACTAAAAAAAATAAAAATTGTACGTAAATCAAGGTGACCATGATTTTTGCTATATTAAGCTAGCCATCAGTAGATCACCAAACAAAAAAGAGGGCCATGCTTTTTTCAAAGAATAAAAATTAAATTGTGTTTTAAAGACCACCAACAGCTAAGGTTATTTGGGCCTAGTAAAAGAATAAAAAAAAAAAAAGAGTGTTTATTTTTTGCAAATATTTACTAGGTGGGAAGTATAGGACTGGTCATCAGTCATCATTTTCTTAAAATGAAGTCATTCTACGCATTGTAATGGGATCGTCCCACATTTTTTTTTTGAGAAATAGACTACGGTGCTAATAGGCTACAAAAAGTTTTTTGAGAATTTTTTGACAAAAGTGTTTATTTTTCAATTTAGGTCGTTTTAAATACAAAATATATAAAGAATATAAAATATACGTGTACTACCTGCCTTGTATTTCGTTTTTTTTTTAATTTCCAAGATGACCCCATTCTAGAGCTTATAAAATCAGAATTGTGAAAAAATCATCGATAAAAAAATCGCATTTTTATCATATTTTTCAATTCTTTTTTGTTTCGTTTTTCATATAAAATTCACTGACTACCTTCGCCACGGAGTAAATTTATATGAAAATCACGTTACTAGAAGCAAGAACGTGAATTAAAAACTCTAAACAAGCAAACTGAGTTGTCGAGTCCTTTATTTTTATTATTTATAATAAAGATTTACACTGTTAATTCACGCTGCGTAACGTAAAAGATTTTGATTGTCGCATTTTGTTCTTTTTCAACCCGGGTCATGCAAAAGTGTACATGGAATACAAATCAATTGACGCAGACATTACGTACAGTGAGCAATGAGAGAAAGAGAGAGATACATAGTCGAAGCAACAGATCTTGAGCTTGTAACGCCGCCCCGTAAATACTTTACGTGTACGTGCCGTTTAGAATGTATTCGCGTGCCGTAAATGTTTTAACGACCAAACACTTGCATCCCTCTATACAGAGAATGTATCTGTGAGGGTATGAACTATACAGACAGCACGTGTCCATAAGATCACGAAACATAGTGAATCGACTCTGTTAAGGAATGATGTCTTTTATTTATTTTTTAACCGACTTCAAAAAAAGGAGGAGGTTCTCAAGTCGACGCGTGTTTTTTTTCCTTTTTTATGTGTGACCACGCATAACTTTTACAGAGTAGTCCGATTTTGAGGATTCTTGTTTTATTGGATAGGGTATACCTCGAAGCTGGTCCCATATAAATTTTACTTAAATCGGTTCAGTAGTTCGGCTGATTTCAATAAAAGTGAGTAACGGCGTGTGATTAATTCTTCAAGGTAATTTGACACATCACACAGCGTAAGAAGTCGGTTATTAAAGTTTGTAGAAGTGAATATATTGGCAAGCGACTAAGTCACGTATTGTAAAGCCACTAAAAAGTAAAAAATAAAAAAAATGTAACAAAAAAAAAACTTTGATGTCTGCGCCAATTTAATAAAATATGACGTCGGTTAAAAAGACGATATTAATCACTATAGGTACTATACTTTTTAACCGACTTCATATTTTATTAAATTGGCGCAGACCTCAAAATTTCATTATTCTTCTCTTTTTAGTGGCTTTTTGAAGGAGGTTTCTTTTTTGTTATAAAGTTTTTATTTTTAACATTTTAGTGTCAAAAAGTAACATTTACCTTAAAGGAATCACACGCCGTTACTCACTTTTATTAAACCGACTTTCTTTCTTAAGGTTTCTGATGTGTCAAAAAGTAACATTTTTACCTCAAAGGAATCACACGCCGTTACACACTTTTTTTAAACCGACTTTCTTTCTTAAGGTTTCTGATGTGTCAAAAAATGACATTTACCTTAAGGAACTACACGCCGTTACTCACTTTTATAAAAATCAGCCGAACTACTGAACCCATTTTGATGAAATTTATATGGGACCAATGTGAAAGTATATCCTTTCAAATAAAAAAAGAGTTTTCCAAATCGGTTTATAAATGAAGGAGTTCTGAGGTAACAAACATAAAAAAAAATAAAACCGAATTGAGAACCACCTCCTTTTTTTGAAGTCGTTAAAATTAAGAATGACTGCTATGCCTAGTCGCTCGTCTCGACAGCTTGGGTACTTGGGTAGCCTCAAATTGATTACTAACGCATTACTAACTGGTTATAGCGCCGTCTGCAGTGTCCCATTCAATTACAAAGGTTCTGACTCATCGCGGACTGGTTAGTGATTTGCGTCAGTGATTAGTTTCTTTTGAGTAGCTCCATATATGTACACGGCCTAACTTTCAATTTTAAATGTAAAAATATGTTGCAACAATTTGTGGACACTCTGTAGAATCACCTAGGGTGTATACCAAAGTATAATACAGTATACACAGAGTATAGACTTTGAAGATGAGGGCTCAACAGCCATTAGTGGAAATCGAATGGAAAGGCGAAGAGAATTTAAAACGCCCTGGTGTTGGGGGAGATAAAATTTTAACAAACTGGTTTCAGCGGTTTTTCTATATTATGACAGGGAGGTCTTGCCTTACGGGAGAAAACAACCGTCTTATGAGTGCCTTTATTGAATGATTTGTGGCATTTTATGGAACTAAAAACATAAACAAAATAAAGTACTAAACCTTTGGTATTTATAGATATTAGATAATATCCATTCCTATAGCACCTAGTGGCAAAAATGGTAGCTAATAAAATGATGCGTCAACAAAATTTTTTAATACAAGTAATTACAATAGGCATGGTAATTTTTTCTCGTCCTATAATTCAGTAAAGTTTAAATTATAGGGGGAATGTTTCATAAATGCCAGAAAAAGAATACATTATTATCTAAATATTCTCCCGCGACTAAAGCGACATATACATTTTATAATAGAATTGAGATTGTTTTAAGTGTGTAGGATCAGAACCACTCTTATGTTTTGAATCAATTATAACTCTCACATAGGTACTTATTTCAAGCTTTTGAATTCTCAGATGCGACGGTCAAATCTGGCCTTCAAAAGGTGGGTCGCTCGTGATTACGAACAACTGTGAAGATTTTTTTAAAAACACAACTTAAAATTATGTTTATATATTTTTAAAGTCAAACTTTTTTAGCCTTTCGGTGATTTCGGGTTAAAAGCGTTTAGGATTATGGCAATAAAGTTTCAATTCATAAAACCGCATCATAGTTTTTTTTTCTATTTCTCTGACATCTCTCCAAAGATATGGTGCAGCTGCTAATTTTTACCAAAAAAAAAAAAAATAATAAAGATGTTTTGTTAGCTTACTAGACCTCTCATCGGCTCAATTTATGGTGCTATTCTGTATGGTCAAAGTAAAAATTCACAGATTTCGCAATCCTTGCAACCATCGAGGACATTGGAAATGATAACAGCATATATGAAACATAATTAACTGTTTATTATACACACAATATTTATCAATGCACTGTTTAGTTTTGTCAGGAATAACCCTATTATTCTTCTGTTATATACGCGTTCACTTTTGCTTGATTACTTAACTTTTAAATGGATTTTTCTACAGTATTTATTAGCATTTGCTCAAAAATAACACCGCAGATCGTCGCAAATACCTCTCAATTAACTAGACATGATATAAAACACATTTCGAAAAAATTGCACTTGTTCAATTTTGCATGATTGCTCCTCACTTGATCGCGACACCGTTGTCTTTTGGCCTTGAACGAAAACTCGTAACTCTGCCCCCATATACGAACATAAACATTTCCAATGTTAAAAGTTACATTTCTGTTAATATTTTGTCTCTTTTTAACAACATTGCATAAGTTAAAGTGAGACAAAAATTCTAGCATTGACCATACCAGAATAGCATCGATAATGTTATTTTCAAACTTCAAAAGAATATGTATTTACTGTTTATAAAAAACGAGACTTTCTGTTCAATTAAATTGAATATTTAAATTAAAAAAAAACTAATCCTGTTTTTTTCTTTCAAAACATTATTTCGTCTTTTAAATCTTATCATTAAACTTCATAAGACCGTATTTACCGTTAAAAATACCGAGACTTTGTCTTAATTTTAAAAGAACACTGAAATTAAAAAAAAACGAATTTTTTTTTTCTAAGAAAAACATAAAAAGCGATTTTATTAAAAAAAATCATAAAAATAAATACCCAATCAAAATAATTTTTTTTCTGTTAAACTTCCAAATGAATTTTATTTGGCGTGTACTTTTTATACAGACGCATATTATACAGTGAAATCCTTCTTTATACAGGGTGCTAAGTTGTTTTGCGGGTAACAGGGATTTAACCCGTAAAATCAAACTTTTGCGATTTTCTGCTTCCCTAATTATTTTAGGAAAAATATCTTCGAATAAAAGTTTTAGAACATAAACTTCTGCATCTAAATCATTAAACAAAATTAATTTTGCATGCTTTGTAACGGCAGAAATTTTATATACCCGCAAAGCAATAATTTCTCAGCATCCTGTATAATATTATGATGCTACGCACTATGTATTATGTCGTGGTTTGTGAAGTACTGATTTAAATTTCGAGATTTTATGATTTATATAGTAGGTAGACGAAATGGAAATGTGAGTATGTGTGTAGACGATTATTGAGTATTGGGTGTTTGTGTGCTATTAATTATTGTGTCGTATATTATGTTCGATTTTAGTGTTAGTTTGTCATTAAGAATGTTGGTATTGTCGAATTTTGTGGCTTTATATATTTCATATTCTTCCAGGTGTCCATTTACCTTTACTGCAACACTCTAAAAATGTACCTATCATATTAAAAACTCTGGAGCTATCCCCAATAAAGTGAGTTGACTGTATTTTTATTTTCAAAGAAAATAAAGTAGGTATAAGTAGATATAAATTAAAAGTCTTTTAAAAAAGTTAACAGTTTAGTCACTTCTACCACAACTTTTATTATATTGGTGAATGTACATTTCAAGAGCTAAGCTCTCATCCTCAGCACATACTAAACTAAAGTCATTACAATTATCTTACTCTTATATATAGGTAAAATTTACTACTAGGAGGTACTTAATTCTAACTTAAAACTTAGGTAAATAAAACTAAAAATGTTAATTTATCAGGTCAAATAAAGCAGAGAACGGAATCGGGCCATTGTCAGAATTTAGGAGCTTATTTTTGTCACTCATAGATATATATATGCTCTCAAAGCTATCTAATAAGTTCGTAGTCCTAATCTCTTTAAAAGAGATTAGGACTACGAACTTATTAGATAGCTTTGAGAGCATATATATATCTATGAGTGACAAAAATAAGCTCCTAAATTCTGACAATGGCCCGATTCCGTTCTCTGCTTTATTTGACCTGATAAATTAACATTTTTAGTTTTATTTACCTAAGTTTTAAGTTAGAATTAAGTACCTCCTAGTAGTAAATTTTACCTATATATAAGAGTAAGATAATTGTAATGACTTTAGTTTAGTATGTGCTGAGGATGAGAGCTTAGCTCTTGAAATGTACATTCACCAATATAATAAAAGTTGTGGTAGAAGTGACTAAACTGTTAACTTTTTTATTGATAAACAACCACAGTGCTCTTAATTATTTCTATTTCTTCTAAAAGTCTTTTGATATTTCAGAATAATTTTTGAGTGTGGGCGAACAAAAACCACTACTATTTTAAATTTTAATATAATATGCAAAACAAAAGAGAGTGAGGAGTGTAATATAAAATGTCTGGTGGCCTTTTAATGGCTGTTTTCCCAACGGTCTGCTGTGTATTTATAAACATTTTGTTTGCAAATTGAAAACAGACGTACGCGCACACAGACACAAAGTGAGTAACGCAAACCTATACATATTATATGCCTTTATTGTACGTATAGTCTGCAGCGTATAGTGTACCTAGTTGAATATTTGATGAAAACTCTCAAGCTCGAGGGTAATTCATGTACCGCAACATGTGTGGCGCCCAAGTCGATGTACGGATTCACGGGCGTCCTATATAATTGCGAAGTGATCGGAAAACCTCCATTTACCGGACAAGTTTTTCGACGTCATTCTATATACTGTCACGGATCACCCTGTGTATAAACGGCAGGCGGAAGTTGGGAGAAGCGGTTTCTGCTTGCTGTAACAACTGGTACTTGCGCGAAAGTTCTAGAGAAAGCGAGAACACACTAGGCTTACGCCATGCAGCATATATAAACAGCCAGTGCGAGTCAGTGGGAATCAGTCAACGGTGAGTCACGCATTCAAATCCACGTTGGATCAGTAATATATATATAGTGCCGTGATATAAATAACCAAATTGATAAATAAATACTAGTGTAGTGGTAATAATTACGAGTTATTGTATATAGTTGTTTTGTTTTGCTTTGTAATTACTGTTTAGTTATCGTTTAATTGTGTTGATTGTTAGAATTGACTTTTCGTTGTTGCGTTCATTATTGTTGTGTTTTTAATTATTGTAAATATGTAAATATTTATTCCGCCAACTCAGAAGACAGTTTTGTAAAAATACTATATAGCTATGGGATATAGTAGAGTCGGTATAGACAGAGTTTGGCCAACAGACTGTCTAATCGCTGATTGGTTCCACCATTTTAGATGAATTCAGAATTTCCGGCAACTACTTCAAATAATTATTGTGCTCATTGCTATACGTTACGTATTAATTGCAACATAATATTATGTTGCAAGTAACGCTAACCACTGAATCACACTGTCCTGTCGATATCAGAGGCCACAAGCGTCTGATGTATTGCTATATTTAAACGCATAAAAATCCATTTAACAACGCAATAATTCATCGCGCCGAGACGCTACTAGGCTCTGTGCATGTAGCGAATAGTAAATATATAATTAAACAGTGAACATCGACTATTCGATCGAATTTGTTCGCGATTAAAAACTGCCTGTCAGCGCGCAATGGGGGGCGCGACCAAAAAAGTTTGCGCACCACTGTTCTATAGAAGTAATAGAATCTCTTTAACTGGAAAATAGCAAATTCAGCGCCCTACGGTTCTCCCCCAACGGATGCCACTGCTATACTCATTAATAATGCATACAGTTACTTACTTAGCTTCATGAGTCTATCTCTCTCTGTCTGTACGTGTGTGTGTGTGTGTTTGGAATCATATGTATTAGCGCCGTTATGCCACTATAACAGTGTCAACAAAACACGACACCTCTTACGTAACACTGTCTCTTTCTCACATTATGTTTTATACGCTAATATGAACAATAACGTGCACATGTAAAATGAGATAGGTGATATATTAGATAAAACAAAGCTTTTTAAAAATATGTTCTCACAGGGTTACTACGCTTTATCATTGTAAATATTTCCTAGCTGATGAAAAATACTATTTTTACGATTCATTAAAAATTCGAGATATTTTTATTTTTTGTGTCAACTATACAGGCTGTCCGGATTTCAAGTGTACATAGGACATTTACAGGGGAAAATGGTTTTTCTCAATTTCCTGCTTTTCTATACATTTTACAGAAAAAACATGAAGGGAATTCATATGTAGAATAAGATATTTTTAGGTAAATTTTAGCTACAGCTTACGTTGGTAATAAAAAAATTTCAAAAAGTTGAAAAAAAAATAGGTTTATCAATTTTTTAAGTTTGTTTTTAAATTAATTGTATTCTGTTTTTATCAACGTAATCTATTAATAAAATTGACAAAAAAGTTATTATGAGTATTAGTCAGGATATTTAAGGTATTAATTAGGATGGTAGAGTTAAAATACAAATTTTCAAAAAAAAAAATAATAAAAAATTATTAAAAAAAAAATCTTAAAAAAATACTACCTATCTTATTCTACACATGAATTCCTTTCATTTTTGCCAAGTATGTTTTTTCTGTAAAATGTATAGGAAAAATAATTTTTAACAAAAAAGTCACTAAAAAGAGGAAAATAATAAAATTTTGAGGTCTGCGCCAATTTAATAAAATATGAATTCGATTAAAAAGTATAATATAGTATACCTACTTAGGAAAATTAACCGATTTCATATTTTATAAAACTGGCGCAGACCTCAAAATTTTATTATTTTCCTCTTTTTAGTGACGGCGGAGGGAGCGGCTCGTCCCGGGCCTTTGATTCTGGGGGGCCTCCAAATCTCGAGAAGCCATTCTTAATCAAATCCCAAACAAGGCCAAAATATTTTTAGTAATTAAGAGGCAGTTTGGAGTTGGAGGCCCCGTACGTATACAAAATATAAACGTAGGTAGGTCGTTTATCATAAATATTTGATTTTTTTTATCAGCCATTACATCTATATTATTCATTTTTTACGTAATTTACACTACAAATACATCAATTTCTAAGCAGACCGAGGGCCTCATTTAGTTCTGTCGCCCCGGGCCTCCGACGGCCTTAGTCTGCCACTGAGCATGCAGCTAATTATATTTTGACTAACAAAAGAACGTCGGTCAAGAGAGAGAGAAGATTGTAGATTGAGCGTCTATAATCTACAATCTCTCTCTCTCGTGACGGTGTTCTTTCGTCTTTTTGTTAAATTTTAAACGGACATCTTATATTTTTATAAAAAAAATGTCCCGTTATAATATTTCAACGTAATTATCAAAAAGTTGTTTCGAGGGAAAAGCGTAGGCGTTCTGACGCAGTTAATAAATTATGAACACTCGATGTAAAAAATTCATCTCATTACTTATTCTGTGTTTAATCACGAGTTTTTCAAACCAAAAGACAACATTTTATGGCCCCTTTTTTCGTGTTCCAGTAATCAAACTAAAATTCAACCAACTGGAAGCACGGTATGTTATTCTTAAGGCAAGTTGTCACTATGCTACCATACAACAACTTTTATTCTGAGTTATTTTGGGTATAAATCATATATTGTAGCAGAGCGTATTTACATCCGTCATCTTGGATTCTGAGTTTGGAGCGTCTACAACAATTCAGAATCCACGTTGTCACACGTTATGCTACCATCCGACAACTTTGATTCTAAATTAAATCATAAATAGTAGCAGAGCGTAGTTACATCTGTCAACTTGAATTCTGAGTTCAGATTCTGAGATTCATGCTTTCGTCTACAACAATTCAGAATCCAATGTTAAATCATAAATGGTAGTAGAGCATACTTACATCTGTCATCTTGGATTCTGAGGTTGGAGCGTCTACAACAATTCAGAATCCACGTCAAACGCTATGCTACCATACGATAACTTTGATTCTGAACAAAACTGGGATAAATCATAAATGGTAGCAGAGCGTAGTTACATATTCTGACAACTTGGATTCTGAGATTGTGCTCACAAGCGTCTACAACAATTCAGAAGCCAAGTTGTCACACACTATGCTACCATACGACAACTTTTATTCTGAGTTATTTTGGGTATAAATCACAATTGGTGTCAGAGCGTACTTACATCTGTCATCTTGGGTTCTGAGTTTGGAGCGTCTACAACAATTCAGAATCCACGTTGTCACACGCTATGTTACCATCCGACAATTTTGATTCTAAATTACATCATAAATAGTAGCAGAGCGTAGTTACATCTGTCAACTTGAATTCTGAGTTCAGATTCTGAGATTCATGCTTTCGTCTACAACAATTCAGAATCCAATGTTAAATCATATATAAATGGTAGCAGAGCGTACTTACATCTGTCATCTTGGATTCTGAGGTTGGAGCGTCTACAACAATTCAGAATCCACGTTGTCACACGCTATGTTACCATCCGACAATTTTGATTCTAAATTAAATCATAAATAGCAGCAGAGCGTAGTTACATCTGTCAACTTGAATTCTGAGTTCAGATTCTGAGGTTCATGTTCTCGTCTACAACAATTCAGAATCCACGTTGTCACACGCTATGCTACCATCCGACAATTTTGATTCTAAATTAAATCATAAATAGTAGCAAAGCGTAGTTACATCTGTCAACTTGAATTCTGAGTTCAGATTCTAAGATTCATGTTCTCGTCTACAACAATTCAGAATCCACGCTGTCACACGCTATGCTACCATCCGACAATTTTGATTCTAAATTAAATCATAAATTATAGTAGCAGAGCGTAGTTATATCTGTCAACTTGAATTCTGAGTTCAGATTCTGAGATTCATGTTCTCGTCTACAACAATTCAGAATCCAAGTTGTCACACGCTATGCTACCATCCGACAATTTTGATTCTAAATTACATCATAAATAGTAGCAGAGCGTAGTTACATCTGTCAACTTGAATTCTGAGTTCCGATTCTGAGATTCATGTTCTCGTCTACAACAATTCAGAATCCAAGTTGTCACACACTATGCTACCATCCGACAATTTTGATTCTAAATTAAATCATAAATAGTAGCAGAGCGTAGTTACATCTGTCAACTTGAATTCTGAGATTCATGTTCTCGTCTACAACAATTCAGAATCTACGTTGTCACACGCTATGTTACCATCCGACAATTTTGATTCTAAATTAAATCATAAATAGTAGCAGCGCGTAGTTACATCTGTCAACTTGAAATCTGAGTTCAGATTCTGAGATCCATACTCACGTCTACAACAATTCAGAATCCAATATTTGTCAACTGGGATGTTAAGTTGTTTTGAGTGGAAGGGTGGTTGGTTGCAACATCAATAATTTTAAAGTGCCTTTATAAATCTGAAAATATTTTATTACTTAACGCAGCTTTTACATAAATTAATGTAAATATTCACAAAGAGGGATTAAAAAGTACAAACTCACTACTGTTTTTAGACACACTCTTAAGAACATTAAGGCCTCCATGTTGATTACCTTATATGGAACACAACTCAACATTAATTTACGACAAAGTTTGTTCAACTTTTATATATTAAAGTACCTGTTCTAAATTGCTTTAACGGTCTAAGTTGTTGTTCTTAGTGGTGGCAGAACTGGAGGTACGCATGGGAAGTACATAATATAAGACGTCTGAAGAGACGCGTCATTGAGGAAAAAATATAACCGTAGGAATTTTTATATTTTATTTATTTACTAGCTTCGGGCTTGAGAATGGCCGAGCGTGTAGCGATCCTGTTGTTTACATGGCGTTGGTATGGTTCCTCTATTGCAAGTCCCCAGTTCCCGGGTTCTAGCCCGAGAGCTGGTAAAAGTGTCAATCGGATTTTCAATTTATTATTAAAAAAAAACAATGAATTGAAAATATGAATTGGTGCTAGGCCCAAATAACCTTAGCTGTTGGTGGTCTTTAAAACACAATTTCGTTAAGTGGCTTCGAACGTGTTAATATCAGTTCTATCAAAAATAATTGTATTCGTTGCCATGGAAAGGAATACATTCACTTTTTTTTCATTTCTTATAAAATATGTTCGTAAAAAATAATAAATAAAATAATTGTAGAAAATTTTATTTTTTTATATTTTAAATTGTTATCCTCTTTTCCGCAAGGCAACCTCTTAGTAGACACTATGTCTGAGACCTTAACATAATTATACATGCTATGTTCTCTTTCACATGTCAACCACTATTTCCGTTAAATCTAATATTTCTAAAATGCCACCTCAGTATGAGACATTAAACGTTAATGAAAAACTCCTAAATATTTTTTCACTCATTGAGTTACTTGTATAGATACTTGTGTGCGAAAAGAAAAGCTTTATGTGGAGGTAGATAAAGAAAAACGCTCATTTCCATAAAATACCCACAGAAGTTATAAACACAAGAATAGTAAACATGCCAGTGGCGGACGACGTATACAGAATGTTCCAAAAAAATCCCAAAAAAAAAAAAAACTTCGAAATTAAAAAAAATATTAGATAGACTTACTGCATATACACATTACACATGCCCATGTTTATGAAATAAAAACGGTTTATAAACATGCAAATATCTATAATTCTAGATTTCGGGGGAAAAAAATCTTTAAACTTCAGCTGTTTACGAGATATCATACAAAACAGCAGGCAACGGCCGAACTGCATCGGCGTATCAACCTTCTTAAATCGGACTCCGGACGTACAGAAAAGACACACGTGTGGATTTGTATAATTAATAACTGAATGCATTTTAAATGAAGAACGTAGCACTGCATCAGCGTTTCGTTTGCTGAAATAGGACTCCAGACGCGCAGAAAAGACACGCCTGTGAATATTCATTAATTTGACATTATAACTGTATAAATTAGATAGCGCTTAATAAAAAAACCGGTCAAGTGCGATCAGAACTCGCGCCACGAGGGTTCCGTACCGTTAAAACAATTTAATTAGTATAAACTGTGTCTATGTTAAAAAGTACAATTTAAGCTCGAACTACACGGTTGACAGTTATACGGTTTGATTCCAATATAAATAATAATTTACAATCATCGCGCAAGGTGACGCCACTGTGACAGTTATAATATAACTGACAAAGCGGCGCCATCACACGCGCATACCATAAACCATGCGGTTTGATTCCAAAATATAAATAATATAATTTATAATCGTCGCGCAAAATGACGCCACTCCACTTTTAAGTATAAAAGACAATAATTCATCAAAAATTAATTGATTATTTAATTCTAATTATTATTTGCCAGGATTCGTGCCACAAAAACACACACTCTGTGAAAATCTCAACTAGCTACCTCCTACCGTTTGTGAGTTAAAGCCCTGTGACAGACAGACGGACAGGCAGACATACAGAAGACAGACATCGTAGGCAGAGTAACAGGGTTCCATACTGAGGTACAAAACCATAAAAATTATTAAATACAATTTTTAACACGGACGTCGTGAACAAATACGTAATTAAATGAATGCATAATGACTGCAAACAGTATATGAAACACCTATGTAAGAACAATGACGTAACAGAATGCTGTAATCAGGAAAAAATCATTAATTCAAACCTGTCACCGTAGGGATTCTAACCCTAAACCTTCCACTATCGCGGCGAACTGAGTTGACAATTACTCACAGTGACAAACGACCGACTTTCTCCCTTTAAAGCATTCTGTCACTGAAAAACCACTACATGCGAGAGTCGATATTCAAACACCACTACTCGACTACAGAACATCTCAACATGTAAAGTAAACACAAACAGGTGATACATTATTTATTGACTAATTATTAATTCACATTCTTCCACATAACCCCAGTTCGCTGGAGGCATCCTGTACATAAGAATGATGAAAATAAAAGGTTAGAAAACGTAGTTGTTTTTTAAAAAGTGGTTATAGCTTTGATTACGTAGGTATGTAGCTTGTTATATATGCAGATTAGCAACGTTGAGTAACCGTTTTTTGTTAAAGATATTTTATACATTTTGCACGCTTCAGCGGTTTGAGCCGTTTGTCTGCTGTTTCAATTTCCAATGCATCTATCAAACCCGACTCTTCCACCATCAGTTTTTTTTTCTCCATTATACGGCGAAAAAGAAAAATCTCGGCATTGGCATTTTCCAAAAGTGTTTTTTCATTTTTTTTCGAACCACAAACCACACCTACGAGCAAGAAAAACAAATTTACCCCTTAGGGAGTCGCAACTTACAATTTGAAAACCACTGATCTAGAAAATGTATAAAAAAAATAGAAATTCCTTTCAAAAACAGCCACTAAAAAAAGGAAAATATTAAAATTTTGAGGTCGGCGCCAATTTAATTACTAAAACTTTTTTTAAACTTTATTAAATTTCTACTTCGAAACAACATTTTTCTACGCAATTTGATCAAAATTTAGCTTAAAAAGCGATCTTTTGATATGAAACCTCTAATGGTGCGCTTGGATGGAAGTGAAAACATTTTGATGGCCAGCTTCGGGTCTCCTCGGCGCTTTCCGACGCGCTTCCCACTCTACTACACTACACTCGCTGCTTTACGTGTGTGTTAGTGTGTCGGCACTATACTCGTGAATATCTGTGAATTGGAATGGATTTAAACAAGCGGACCGTCGTTCCGAGCTGTTTTATTAGGTGGCAAGTGTTTATAAATTTCTCGCGGGTGGGAGGGATAATTCCTGTGCGATAGTAACAGAACGTAACCATAATTTCAAGCTATGAAATTGTTTCACATCTGCCAAACGTCCCCATAGAAATATCATAGATAGAATAGGGAAGCCACCCAAAAAAGTGTGGATGCAAAAGATAGAGATGGAGAATAGAGAATTTCTTCTATCACAAATACATAACCATGGTTACAGATGTAAATTAACAAAACCTACTATACATTTTTTAAATTCGCAAATGTATCAGAAGACAAGGAAAAGAGAACTGCTTTGTTTTCTATCTCTCTTTTCCAAGGTAACACTGTCACTTATACAGTTGTGCCTATGGCTTCCCTACTCTATTTATGATATCTCTATGGTCCCACGACGGCTCACATTTTTTTTCTATGTAGATAAATCATTTGTTTTTGTGTGAATAGTAAACCATATATGTGCTGCAATAAATCGCTTAAATATTCCTTGTTTAATCATAATAAGCCAATTAAGTTTGCTACTTAGTAATGCTTTGTCTTCTAAACAATACTCCGTTTATTACTAAAACAAGAACAACGTAGTGCTACAGCTAGGTATGTGCTACAGCATTCAGCATACGAAATTTGATTTATGTTTTGTCTCCGTGATTCAACACCTTGTTGTACATAAATGCATGCATAATACGATATAATGAATTCAAATAATAGAAGAATAACATAAATCAGAAATACTGACTTATATTTTTAACATTGGAAATGTTTATGTTCGTATATGGGGGCAGAGTTGCGAGTTTTCGTTCAAGGCCAAAAGACAACGGTGTCGCGATCAAGTGAGGAGCAATCATGCAAAATTGAACAAGTGCAATTTTAACACTGGAAATGTTTATGTTCGTATATGGGGGCAGAGTTACGAGTTTTCGTTCAAGGCCAAAAGACAACGGTGTCGCGATCAAGTGAGGAGCAATCATGCAAAATTGAACAAGTGCAATTTTTTCGAAATGTGTTTTATATCATGTCTAGTTAATTGAGAGGTATTTGCAACGATCTGCGGTGTTATTTTTGAGCAAATGTTAATAAATACTGTAGAAAAATCCATTTAAAAGTTAAGTAATCAAGCAAAAGTGAACGCGTATATAACAGAAGAATAATAGGGTTATTCCTGACAAAACTAAACAGTGCATTGATAAATATTGTGTGTATAATAAACAGTTAATTATGTTCCATAATATATGCTGTTATCATTTCCAATGTCCTCGATGGTTGCAAGGATTGCGAAATCTGTGAATTTTATTTATTGTAGATTATAGACGCGTCGACATCTAAGGTCATTAGCGTCTTTCAATTACACTAAATAACAACTAACTTAAAACTAAATAACATCACAAAACATTCATGAGCGCAGGTGGGATTCGAACCCACGGCAGTCCAGTCTAGAGGTTGCGGCACCAAGCATGCTAACCACTGGGCTATACTGCCCTTAATACTGACTTATAAATAAGTAGGTATATAACCTTATTGATAGGCTTGTATACAGCATAAATTTATGAAATGACGCCAGATGTGTTATAAATAAAAACGACACGCGTTCCCCACATAAAATTTATAAAAATATTGCTTAATTTTATGGTTCAAGTAGCTATTCGATTTTGCTAATAGTCCAAGAGGTCGCGGTCAAAAATTGTAAGAATTTTGTAAAGAATATTTTGAGAATAGCTAGTAGAAATAAATATACTACACAGTGGCGAACTAAGCTCGTCGGAGGCCAGGGGCGGCAGAACTAAATGAGGCCCCCGGTCTACTTAGAAATTAATGTAAGTATTTGTGGTGTAAATTTCGTAAAAAATGAATAATATAGATGTAATGGCTGACAAAAAAATCAAATATTTATAATAAACGCCCTAAGTACCTATACGTTTATATTTTGTATATGTACGGGGGGCCTCCAACTCCAAACTGCCTCTTACTTACTAAACATATTTTGGCCTTGTTTGGGATTTGATTAAGAAGGACTTCTCGAGATATGGAGGCCCCCCAGGATCATAGGCGAGTCCCCTCCCCCCCCCCCTTAGGCAGCCACTGAGACTACAGCCAGTGCCCGAGTACGTTTGCGGCCGAGACGCTAGTTTTTTACATCTTTTAAACGTTTTTTGTGTTCATGTATTGAAATTAATAAAAATATAGTAATTGAGATTGAATTTGAAATATTTTTTTCAATGAAGAAGCATTTTTAGGCATTTAATAAATAAATTGGAAGACAACAAATGGATATGCTAAAGTTCAAGACGAAATTGTTAATAATAACAGCAGAATATTGAATAATAAGTCACTCATGACAGATACTGTACCATTGTGGCTGCTATCAATCAACAAAAAGTGTAGCTATTGTCTAAGAGAGGGCGCTACTTTCGTTTTGTTTACATCGGTATAAATGTCAGTTTTGATTTTCGTGTTCAGTTCGTATTTTTCAAAGGTTTTGTTATTGATTGTGTTTCAACATCGATGCTGTAAAGTCGATACGGGAAAATGTAAGCGTGGGATGACGTCAGACGTGCATTGGCTTGTTGTTCGTTCAGAGTCCTCTATATGCTAGTAGTCGAATTACTCAAAATATTTCAAAAAAATTATACTGCTAAAAATAATTACATTTATAACAACGACAGCGCCTCTAAAGGTTTTGAAAGGCAACTTGAAGTGCAGGCCACTTTTAAGGTTAGGGTTATATATTATGCATTTCTATACAAAGCAAAAAATGAAAATGCATCCAGCTAATGGAACGAGGATGTTGTTTTCTATATAGACACTAAGAATAAGAGGTGGCGGTCATTTACACGCCACGCCACGCACGGCACAATAGCGAACTATGGATGAATTATGATCAACCGGTAACACAATAGGAGTACGCTAATACCCAGGTAATATAACACGATCTTATGTAACGATTGCAGCAGGTTCATATATCTTCCATATTATATTAATTTCCCCCATTGAATAATGTCTGCAACCATCTACTAATTATTAACTCCTCTCTTTTGTATTTTAAAGGGAAGCTATACAGTAGACTCGTTTTAATGTGAACCCTCGCAAATATGAACTACTAGCTTCGCCCGGGTGCAAAACATCCATACGCGAAGGCGTGATTCGAACCCACGACAGTCTGATCCAGAGGTCGCGACGCTAACTACTGGACCACACTGTCCTCTGCTACGAATTTATGATTTACTCAATCGGCGCATGCGCAGACGAGATAATTTCTATTATAATGGTAATTTTTATAACGGTTTATTATTCTATTCGTTTTTGTAAGTTTTGTAAAAAAAATTTTTTTTTCTAGTTTCGTAAATATTTTGAAAAAAAATCAGCTGTTCTTTTGTTCTGAAGTAATTGATCTGTCAAAAAACAATGAGTTATCAGACAAGCATAATATAATAATAATAATAATAATAATTGCCTTTATTAGGGCAGAGTTCAGCTATGCTGCTCTTCCACTCAACCCAAAAGATACAGGAATACATGTACATAATAATAATAAAAAAAGAAATACATGGACACTGGTTAAAACAATGTTAAAATACAGACAACATCGGACATCAGCCAATTAAAACATAAACAATATAAAACAGTCAAAATATGCTTAGGTTAATTTTTATGTGTACTTATAACATGTGTGAAACCGTATGTAACTATGGAAACAAAAAGCAAATATACCATAAATATTTAAAACTAGCCGTTACCCGCGTCATCTAACACGTTAACAGAAATTTTATTTTATTTATTATAATATTATGTCAAATGTCAGTATTTTTGAAGTTGGAATGGTCCCACGTCCAATTGACTGGGATTTTCTTTTTATTTTACTTAAAAATCGACATAAGCCGTTCTGCCTTACGGTTACAGATATCATACATGTAGGTGGCGATATAGTTGAAAAAACTCGGGTCGCAGTGCCAAAACCCTGCCGACAATATAGTGTATTTGCTATTACTAGCATTGTGGCTTTATTATGTGAACTTAAGTTTGTTTTTGAACAAAATAAAAAATTTAACCCCTTAATACATCCCTTAAAATAATATTTTTTTTCTTAATTTCAATATTTTTATCAATGCAACCTCGGCACCAAATTAAATACACCCTTCAGTAAGTAAAGCACTATCCGCAAACTAGTGTTTTCATAAAATTTGTAAGTCCGGTCCTGTCGGGCCGATTTTATTAAAATTTTAGCAGCACATTTTAATCGTTACTAAAAAGTTAAATTTAAATTTTGAAATGATTCTGAGAATTTTTTCGGCATTTTCGGGCCCAAAATAATTTTTCAACCCCTAAAAACCACCCTTAAAATGGTCCGATCGGGCCCATTTTAAATAGGCTTCGTGCGGTGATGGATTTCAACATGCCTACCAAATTTCGTCAAAATCAATTAACTCTTTCGAAAGTTATTGCCCGCACACACACACACACACACACACACACACACACACATATATAAATATATATATATATATATATATATATATACACTTATACATATATAAATAGACATTTCCAAAAATGGTGCCAAAATGTTCAGGAAGCTATGAAACGTCGAGAAATTTTGGTCCGACCCCTAGGTCCCGCCATCCGACCGACGCCAATAGTGTATGTGCCATATGGCAAATACACTAATAAAATCAAATATTATGTAGACTGTACGCCGCTGCAACACGTGATGTGAACTGACATCTGGTCGCATACTCAACTGGTTTCCGCGACCAGTGACCACATACAACCACTTTCAATGTACACACACAATATTATGTGGTACTACCACATAGGTATGTGCTACATAAATAAAAAGTGTAACAAAACGCCTACGATTTCCCCGTTCGTCCAGAGACGAATTAATAAGTATTTTTATTGGCTGTCTTGTTAACAATTTAGTAGGTGCCCCCGACACCGGTCGACCAATTGAGGTCATCTTGTAATAAAACTGTGAACTTTGCGTTGTCTGTGAAATTGTGCACACATCAAGTAAAAACTGCTCACTCAATTCGAATGGAGTTTTTAGAACAAAATATTTGTAAAAAAATTCACAGATTTCGCAATCCTTGCAACCATCGAGGACATTGGAAATGATAACAGCATATATGAAACGTAATTAACTGTTTATTATACATACACAATATTTATCAATGCACTGTTTAGTTTTGTCAGGAATAACCCTATTATTCTTCTGTTATATACGCGTTCACTTTTGCTTGATTACTTAACTTTTAAATGGATTTTTCTACAGTATTTATTAACATTTGCTCAAAAATAACACCGCAGATCGTCGCAAATATCTCTCAATTAACTAGACATGATATAAAACACATTTCGAAAAAATTGCACTTGTTCAATTTTGCATGATTGCTCCTCACTTGATCGCGACACCGTTGTCTTTTGGCCTTGAACGAAAACTCGTAACTCTGCCCCCATATACGAACATAAACATTTCCAATGTTAAAAAAACTTTTTAGAGAAACGCTTTTATTGAAATGTATCTACTAAAAAAGAAAAAAATAATATTTGATAATTTAGGTTCATAATTATTATAAAAGTGTCTGTTGTAAACTCTATGATAGTTTATTATAGCAACGCCCGCTTTTATAATAATTATGAACCTAATTTTTTTTACTATTTTATTTAGTTTAGTATGTGCTGAAGATGAGAGCTTAGCTCTGAAATGTACATTCACAAATAAAATTATTGTGGTAAGAAGTGTCTAAACTATTGTTTTATTTTTATTTTATTTTGTTCATTTTTGTTTTTCAAAATTTCACCCCCGTAGGAGTTCAATTTATTTCTAAAAACGATTTATTCATGTATTGTCATCGGGAATACATTATGTGTACAAAATTTCAAATCGATCGGATACGTGGAAGTCGTTCAAAATTGACTTGCAAAATTTGACCTAAACAAACAAACTAACTAACAAATATATTGCAAGTTAAATAAAAGCTTGTAATATTGAAACCTCCGTGAAGTAACAGAGCCGTGCAGTAATTGCTTCACTGTATCGAGACTCCACTGTATATTATCACGTGACAAAGCATGCGTAACAGGAAATATAGATGTATATACGATTTTAAAAAGACAAACTGACGTCCGTTAGCTCGTTATGAATGAATTATTGATGTGACGTAGTCCTATCCTGTTCGCTTAAGATCAGATGTCAGCACCTGATGGCAGGTGGGTGCCCTGCGTAATCGACTAGCGGACTAACTGCAGGTAACGACCTGCGGCTGTGCAAGGTGCTGTTCCCCATCCTCTCCGCTCACGCCGACAGTCGTCCCCCGCGTCCTGACCGTCGAACCTTGCGCTACTGCTTGCACTCAACTCTCAACAGGGATGACCAGCCAACGATTGATTAATGTTGCGCCAAAGAATATAGGGATTTTATATAAAACTAGCGGTCCCCGTCCGGCTTCGCCCGGGTGCTGGGAATTAATGATTTATTCTCCCCCCCCCCCCCGCGAGTAAATCTCCCCCTGAGAGACGAAGTCGTCTGTCGTTGATCTCGTTTCGCGTACTTGTTTACAGTTTATATTAGTATAGTATATTAGTAGATAAGTATAGTCAAAAAATCCTACACCCCCGTTTTACCACCTTTGGGGTTGAATTAAAAAAAAACTCGAATAGCCTATAACATTCCTCAATCAACGGGCTATGAAACAAAAAAAAAATTTCAAATCGGACTGGTAGTTCCTGAGATTTGCGCGTACAAACACACACACAAACAAACTATTCAGCTTAAATTATATTGGTATAGGCTATAGATTATGGAATAGTTAAAAAAAGAAAATTAATGGTGCCGCTCGAGTTCGAACCAGCGACCTATCGTATAAAGCAGCTGCGATACCCCTACGCCACGCATCCCGTTGCGATTACCGCTATATTTGTGATATAACCAAGTTGTCTGTTTGAGATAACGCAGTGTTCTGCAAGTGTAGGGATATATACGCGATTCTTCGATTGGACGTGACGTGACCTCAACCGAACGAAAAAAAAATGAAGCTAAAAAGTTTCACTTTTGATCGGTTAACATCTTTAAAATCGTCTGTAACTATAACGCTTTTTGTTAAGCCCTACCGAATGACAAGAACCCGTTGCCTCTTCTACAAAACACTCTTCTGCAGGGCAGGCCGTTTCTAACCATGAATCTCGACATACAAAATAATTATAATACAGTTTCGTTCTCTTTATCAAAACCGGTAGCAGTTATCTTTCCAGCTCGATTTGGTGCGTTAACAAATCTTTCAACGTGTTCTTATTGGAATGAAATTATAGTGAACGAGTTTTCAACCGACTTAAAAAAACGGAGGGTTCCGTTTGGCAATTACTTTGTTCAGAATTGTTTCTTTATAATATTATAAGCAAAAATATAATTTGATTACGCTGTGTGATGTGTCAAAAAGTGACATTTACCTTAAAGGAATCACACGCCGTTCCTCACTTTTATTAAACCGACTTCTTACGCTGTGTGATGTGTCAAACAGTGACATTTACCTTAAAGGAATCACACGCCGCTACTCACTTTTATAAAACCGACTTCTTACGCTGTGTGATGTGTCAAAAAGTGACATTTACCTTAACTTTACGGAAACTGGGAATTTCGGGTTCAAGTCCTGACAGTGGCTTCTGATTTTTTCCTTGTATATCTTAATTGTTTAACGTTTAACATCACGATGGCAGGTTGCCGACTGATTACGTTAAGAAAAGTATTTGCTTGTGGAATGGCTACTGTCTATTTAATAATTATTATATTATAACCACAAAAAACTTAACTCATTGTTGTATACAGGGTCGGCACTATTGCTAACTTCGTTATTTTTGGATCTACAAAATCGGTTAAATTAGCAAACTAGAAGTATTTTTTCCGCTGAATAAAACGATGAAAACAGAAAAACAATTGAACATCGCGTTTTCGAGTTATGATTGTCAGAGTCACTAGGAGTGTTTGCAAGCGGGCTACAAAATGCTTGGACCAAGAGGGTGATGTTTTGAGAATCTTATTTGAATTTTGTTTTCTTCCAAGTTATAGAATAATTTGAAATAAACGATATTTTTCACCTTATGGATATTCTTGTCACTTTCTATTTTATGGTGAGCCAAAGTTGCCACTAACGCAGCTACCTTTAATTTGAATTTGAAAAATCATTATTAGCATAGTCATTTTTGACATAAGGATAGAAGACTATGGGACACTTTTTGTTCAGAATTCAACTGTCTATCGATTGTGAATATTGTATACCGGGTGTCTCATTTAAAAAAATAGAAATTTTTGACATAACTCGAAAACGCGATGTTCAATTGTTTTTCTGTTTTCATCGTTTTATTCAACGGAAAAAATACTCCTAGTTTGCTAATTTAACCGATTTTGTAGATCCAAAAATAACGAAGTTAGCAATAGTGCCGACTTAAGTTTGAAGACCCTGTATATGGATTTTATTTATTTATTTTATTTTTATTTCAAGACATAAAATCCCCACGGCCACATACAATGAAATAGATATAGTTATCTAATACTTCTCGGGCTGAGTTCGGCTGGCGTAGGTATAAATGTTTAATCAGCAGAGCGATTACGCAGTTGTTTGTTTATTAGTTTGTTTGTATTTTACAGTCGACTGAACTTATTTAATTTCATTAGCAGGCAGCAAGAAGCGTGAGCATTCAGCTGTGAATGTATTCAATGTTTTGAATTACGCGAGACCCCTACATTCTATGTATAGGTACCTTCCTCCTCCACACAGTACCTACATAAAATATAACATTACTCTGTACAGATCTGAATTCATTAATCATTTTTCTTAGTATTATCAACATGGCGATTGGCGCGTCGGAAAACTAATTCTGAAAGGGGTTCGGTCTCGGGGTCATTTCACACATTTTGCATTGTATTGGCAGATTCTAAAATTTCATAAAATACTTTCATGTTCGATTTTCGTGTCATGTTTGATTTTCGTGTCGAGTTTGATTTTCGTGTCGAGTTTGATTTTCGTGTCGAGTTCGATTTCTGTGTCGAGTTTGATTTTTCCGTCATATTGATTTTTGTATAGAATTTGATTTTTTGAGTCGGGTTTGATTCTCGTGTCATGTTTGATTTTCGTGTCGTGTTTGATTTTGGTGTCGAGTTTGTTTTTCGTGTCGAATTTGATTTTTTGTGTCAGGTTTAATTTTCGTGTCGAGTTTGATTTTTTGTATCAAGGTCATTCCAAAACACTAGTCTCGCTAAAGAAGTTTCACTTCAAAATAAAATATATACAGTAGAAACTTTGTAATTTAATTTTATTTAAATGCACTAAAAAGGAAAAAATAATTTTTAATAATTTAGGTTCATAATTATAAAAGCGTGGGTCGTGACTAATAAACTATCATAGAGGTCACGACTCACGCTTTTATAATTATGAACCTAAATTATTAAAAATTATTTTTTCCTTTTTAGTGCGTTTAAATAAAAGCTTGTCTCTAAAAAGTTTTTTTTACTAATATTTATTTTGTTCATTTTAGTCTTTCAAAATTTTACCCCCCTTCGACACCCGTAGGGATTGAATTTCGAGAAATCCCTTCATATAGTAGAGTAACTTTTCTGACGTAAGCATCCACTAGCTTACGTCAGAAAAGTAACCAACTGTCCAAATTTCAGGTTTCTAGCTTCAGCGATTTGGCCTGGGCGTTGATTAGTCAAAAAAACCCTACATCCCCGTTTGAACTTCTTAGGGGTTGAATTTATTTCTAAAAACGATTTATTCATGTATTGTCATCGGGAATACATATGTGTACAAAATTTCAAATCGATCGGATACGTGGAAGTCGTTCAAAATTGACTTGCAAGTTTTGACCTAAACAAACAAACACAAACCCACAAACAAACACACAAACTAACATACATTGCAAGTTAAATAAAAGCTTGTAAAAATGCTTACTTTTCTGTGTTATTATGATTATTAATATTTAATATATTCAGTCATAATATATTCAATAAGTATTCATCAAGGGTAACATAATATGTAGAGTCCTAACTCCTAACACAGTACCCGTCTCACGGTTTGTTATTTTCTTAAATTTTGTGAGTCACCGTCTGTCAGTTCTAAGAAAGGTACAAAAGATATATAGGCAGGTAATTTCGCACAATTTATTATTTATTTCACAGTGGACTTCCGTTTGAACGTCGTTATTTGAGTTAAAGAGGGCAGAAAAATATCCACATTTAATAAAAAGACTGTCAGAAACATGTTATTATTTATAATGCAGTACGTTATTATCTACTTGACAAAGTGGACATCTACTTAGTAAAAAATCGTATAAGTATACAATAATAAGTACATTACACGGTGTGTTCACTTAACGTCCTTCCATATGGCAATAACCTGTCATATATCAAGTTGTACTAATCAATATCAACAATGTTCGATTAAGTAACGGTTAAAGACTTAAAGCTTTTAAATGGTAGAATTCTAACAATTTCAAGAAACCCTATATTATGCACAATAATAGAATTCTAACAATTTCAGGAAACCCTATATTATGCACAAAGTCTTACGTAACTTTAAATGATTACTTAGAGAGTAAAAAACTGCAATTTACCTGCCATGCTATTTCTAGAAATTATGACAGCGTACAAACAAAAGTTATGATCCCAAGTAAATTACATCGCCTATGTTAACATGAGATAGGTAACTATATTTTACAACTTTTCATTCACAACTTTAAAATACACATTATATATGCATTTATTTCATTACATTCATGCTTAGTTTTCAAATGTTTTTTGCAAAGATAATAAGATCATTATAATTCTCCATTGTTAATCAGAGCCGCCGTTGTTAAACGAGGCGAAGCCGGACCGAGCATCTCGGTCGATATATTAAAATAAAATAAAATCAAATGCCACTGTCGGGACTTGAATTCGGAACTCCCACTGGGAGTTCTGGGTTCAAGCATTTGGCTTTTCCTGGATATAGCCAACCAATCAGGACAGCCGCAGCTTTGCTGTCTGATATATTTTCACTACTCTTTTTTATTATTATTGTAGATTATAGACGCGTCGACAACTCAGGTCATTAGCGTCTTCTTTACATTATATAACATAACTCACATAAAACTAAATGACATCACAAAACATCTATGAGCGGAGGCGGGATTCGAACCCACGACAGTCTGATCCAGAGGCCGCGACGTTAACCACTGGACCACACTATCCTCTTTCTGCAATCCAGCATTAATGTTTTATTGACGAAAAATTAAAAGTGTCAGATGTTACATGGTTTATATATGGGATTAATTATTCTAAAAATGTCGAAAAATAATACGACTAACAAGGAACCTTAAAAAAACTACACTATTATAAAGATTGTTTGAGAATGTCTGATTTTTACTGAATCTTGCAATCTGCTAGTGATGCGCGATACGAGATGTTTTAGTCGATTGTCTCAATTGTTCAAACATCTCGATGATTCTCGATGGTTGTCACTTGGACTCAATTGTTGTTGTTTCATAGTTCACCGAGACCGAGTCGCATAGTACTGAATCGTACACTGTCGAGAGCCACATAATATACAATCGTTAATCACTCAACAACTGTGATCGAGTCGATGGTCGATTGTGCAGTAATCGCGTAACTACGAATCCAGTAGTGAAGAGATCACAGAGTAGTGAGTACCGACTGAACAGTGTGAACAGTGAACAATCAACGAGTCGCGTGAACGTCAGTCGATTAGCATATAACCTTGAATCGCGATTATATGTATTCTCATTCGCTGCTATTGCTATAACCTATGTGGCAAATATCGACTTGAACAATCGAACATTTCGATTGTAAAAACAACTCCGAGTCGATTGTGGACTCGATTGTTATATGAACGATTACAATTGTTTCGATTGTAAAACATCTCGTATCGTCCATCACAATTTGCTATTAGTGCAGCTATAGGCATTATAGTACTAAGGTTGGTACTAAAAATGACAAGGTATCATTATAGTAAATCTAAAATACAAAAGCATAAACAAGCATATATCAGAATACCAATCTATTAATAATGAAAGTATATGTAAAACATGCACATTTTACATATACTCATTACCTAAATGGAATATGACTGACTCCTATCACAGTGAAACCTACCAAAAACGGAAGAGCTGTGAGACAGAAAATTCTATACCATACAGTGAACGTTATTTTCAGATTACTAAAAAATATTATAAACTGTAGGCAAGTACGCGAAACGAGAACACCACCTGCCCGACTTCACTTCGCAGGAGGAGAATTTCTCGCGGGGAGGGGGTAATAAATCATAAATTCTTATCTCTGGAATTACTGAGCCGATTCTAAAAAATATTTAACTAGTAAATAGCTACACTATCCCTGAGTGATAGAGGCTATATTTTTGATAAATTTCTTGAGTGGGGGGGAATTCTTGTGGGATAGTAACAAAACGTAATTTTGACATTCTTTTGCATTCTAGCGTATAGGCGGAATCCTACTAATATTATAAACACCACCAGCCCCATTTCGCTTCGCAGGGGGAGAATTTCTCGCGGGCGGGGAATAATAAATCATAAATTCTTAGTACCCGGGCGAAGCCGGACGAGGACCGCTAGACTACTATATAAACACTGGTAGCTAGCCAGATTTCAGTCCCTTCCATTTCCAATTTTTACACGATTCACTGTACAAAATTTTGTATGCACTATGCGTTACGCCAGGAGTATAATAATGTAATATTATAACCTAGTAATTAACCGTTTCCGTAATCAACTAAAAAAGACTTAATAAGAAATCTTATCTTAAAAACAAACAAGCCTTATAATTATAATCATTAAAGCATTTCTTATTTTACCAGAACATTTAAAAACGAAAAAAACTTATTTGCAAAACGTAGTAGGTATACATGTGTTGAATTTTAACAAAGACGCAGGTTGCTGAAGACTCTAGCAGTTGCGCGTCTATAATCTACAATTTATGTATTTTAAATTTTATTGGAATCTAGCGGTCCCGCCCGGCTTCGCCCGGGTGCTAAAAATTTATATATAATAAAGATTAAACACCCGCCCCTCCGCCATACATTCACATACTTCCACCATGTACAGTAATCTAGCGATCCCGCCCGGCTTCGCCTGGGTGCTAAAAATTTATATATAATAAAGATTAAACACCCGCCCCTCTGCCATATATACACGTACTTCCACTATGGACGGTAATCTAGCGGTCCCGTCCGATTTCGCCCGGGTGCTAAGAATTTATGAGCCTACAGAAACCTGCCGAATATAGAACCTCCTCCATTTTTGAAGTCGGTTAAAAAATAGCCAAATGTTTGAACTTTGAAGACTTTTCCTAAGAGACAATTATATCGATGTTAAAATAATATTTATTAATTAAGTATAGAAGACAAATTTCGAAAACAGCTTTTAAAACAATGTGCACATCTGTCCAAATAAAATACGCTCCATTATTTGCTTAAAGCAGCTAATGCAAGATTAAAACTACTTTTTGCTTTTAATTTTATGATGGTAGGTATGCTGTATAATATATAAACAATAGAGTTAGCTGTAAAGTCATAGCTTTAGTGCTAGGTATACAGGGTGTATCAGACAAGACTCCCCGGGCCAAAAACCATGAGAGTAATCGAGTCTTATTAAGAGTAGCTTTTTTGTAGCAAATAAGTTACTGAATCTAAATTTTATACTTAGATAGATAGATAGATAGATAGATTCCTTTATTGCGACAGACTAGTCTGTATAATAGCGTCATAATAACAAAAATACAGTATTATAATATTTTAACAAAAATTAAAAACAAATGGTTGTTGCAATCTTACAATAGTAGAAGTACATAAAAGAGAGACTATACGATCGGTGTACAAACACAATGTACAGAGCTATCAAAAAAAGGACGTTACGTCATAAAAACAGTTTTCTTTTAATACATTCAAAATATTTTTAAACCCCTTTTCTTCCATTGGCGTAGAAATTTGAAACGTTCAAATATTAAAAAACCCCAGTTCTACGCCTATGGATTAATATTAATCATAATTTTGATATGGGTTTTTTTGTTCCATAAAACTATGCCAACGTGCCAAATTTTAGCAAAATCACACAAGCCGTTTTAAATTTATAACAAAAAGTAGGTGATCAGACGCGACGTGCGATCTGAGCGACGTAAAATATCGTTTTTACACCCGCGCCATAAGATGTTTCATATCAAAAACAAACGAGATACAGACTCATGTCTGAGACACCCTGTATATATAAATGGAATTGCACGGGAGAAATAAAGCCGCCATGTAAGCGTGAGCTTTGCATTTAAAATGAACTATTTGCGCTTCACTATTTATACTAACAAGAACACTAAAGTACGGTAAACATTCTGTTTGACTTTAGATGTGCGGGCCTAAGGCAAAATCGCCTATGTTGTTTTTTAAAGTAAAATTTTTTTTAGTCGCGATGAGAGTGATTTCTTTTAACAGTGTAAGTCCAAGGGCGGATATATACATAGGGACTAATAGGGCTTAAGCTATGGGTCAAGGACCCACAAAAATTGATTTATTATCATTAATTTTTAATTCTTTTTCATTAACATGAGCTCTTATCGTATTGTAAAAAATAATTATAATGAATTTTAAACCCCAATTTAAAGATTCTGAATCTAACAAAAATGGGGCTACATCGGACTTCAATAAGCCCTACGCCCCAAAAAACCGACACGACGAAGAAAAACGACATTGTCACGAGTGGAGGAAATGAAATGAGCTGTTAGCAGGGAACCGATCGTGATTGGCTGCCAGGTAGTGCGTCTATATTCGTCCTTCATCTGACGTAAAGACGTATCTGCCATTTACACCACAGTTACGCCACTTAGTGAGAAGAAAGTCAGGCTTAAGGGCGGTTGTTTGATGGCGTATCTCACTTTTTCAATTTTTGTCAGTTACGTCCTTATATGAGATTTTTTACGTAAAGGCGTATCTGCCATTTACACCAAAATCGCGCCACTTTGTGAAAAGAAGGTCAGGCTTAAGGGCGGTTGTTCGATGGTGTATCTCACTTTTTTCAATTTTTGTCAGTTACGTCCTTACGTGAGATTTTTTACGTAAAGGCGTATCTGCCATTTACACCAAAATTGCGCCACTTTGTGAAAAGAAGGTCAGGCTTAAGGGCGGTTGTTCGATGGCGTATCTCACTTTTTCAATTTTTGTCAGTTACGTCCTTACGTGAGATTTTTTACGTAAAGGCGTATCTGCCATTTACACCAAAATTGCGCCACTTTGTGAAAAGAAGGTCAGGCTTAAGGGCGGTTGTTCGATGGCGTATCTCACTTTTTCAATTTTTGTCGGTTACGTTTTTAGCTGAGATGAGGGACGAAGTATCTCTTCTGGCTTAGAAATTGTATCAATTTAGTTCCCCAAAATTTTCAAAAAGATCTTCGAATAACGGCCGAATACAATGTTCGGAGGATAACCGAACGACGGATTACAATGTTCGGCGGATAACCGAACGACGGATTAAAGAGAGTCCTGTATATTGTAACATATAATATAAACAAGAACGTACTGTATGCAGATTCACATTTATTAAAATAATGTTCCTAGAATTTTGCACAGATGACAGCCAATAGCGTTCATTAATAACGACGACGGTGAGAAATTACCTAGCGTTCTGATCAGATTTCATATTCTGTGTTTGCGCAAACCGCAGTGCAACCTTGTGTTCCACGCCACCACAAAACAAGTTGTTTTAGTCACAGAATATGTGTGCAAATTAAGTTTAGAAACGAATATTCTGAAAAGTTTCTGCTATCAACCGCTAGGGTTAAATTTTGTGCCTATAGCACCAATTCATATTTTCAATTTATGATTTTTTAAGTAAAACTTCTAAGGCGGAACTGCCTTGACGACTATTATACACGGTGTCTCAAAATTGACGCCCGTGCTTTTGGGATTTGATTCAGGCGGCTAACACAAATCGACAATTAAGAATGGAAAATTTTCACCCCCTTAGGGGTTGATTTCCGAAAAATCCTTTCTTAGTGCACCTTTACAACCTGTAAGGAACATAACTTCCAAATTTCATATTTCTATCTTCAGTGATTTAGGCTGTACAATACACCCTCTTTTGACCCCTTAGGGGTTGAATTTTATATTTGTACTTTTTTTATAGATCCTGAGATTTCGCGATGAATTGATCAAATCAATCAATCAATCAATTAGTCAGTCATTCAGTCAGTCAGGAGATTTCATTTTATTTTATATTTAAGATACTATACATTTTAATTCTAGACCGCTACGTACCTATTCTGTGCATTTTGTATATTTTATTTATATACCTACTCAACACGAGTTGATTATTCAATGCTCGAGCTTGTTGCTTTGTACACCTGCAGCAGCCTTGATCTCGGTCTCAAACTCTTCGCTTGTTAACCCATGCGGGTTTCATTGCAAATTATAATATGTACTAACATTTACCCGCGATTGTGTTCGCGTTAAAGTCGATTTTTACGCGAATTTTGTCCGCGAGCGTGGCGTAGGCATGGTTTGGGACTTGGGTATCAGTTGATACCTATAGTGTATACTAAAGTTCAATCAAAATCGGTGCAGGCAACCATTATGTAACTCTTTTCGAGGCTATAGTAGGCTATGGTATCACTATATCGAGGCCAATGTTTTTACCCGACTATGGCAAAGCCAAAAGAAGGGTTATGAATCTCACAGGCTATGTACTTTTACCCCGGTACAGGTTGTCACACCAACACACAGATATATATTAAAATACATATGACTGTATACTAATATAGCAGAGACAGGCACCGACGTCGCATTTGAAAGGAAAAAAATTGTCAATTTCATTGATTAGTTTTTTAAAAGTGGGCGGGAATAATGTATGTTAAAAATATTTATAACGTATGACTATGAGAGTGCTGTTGCCAAGTATCAGCACGCATTTTATAAAGTACGCCATTTGTTTGATACTTTTCAGCAATAATTATTATTTTTCTCGTGATTGACATGGGTGACCATAGAAAAAAATTTGACCAAAGCTTGTTAGATATGTAATGAACATATTCTAAAAATTACAAATTTTTCTCGGTTATATTAGATATAGGTATTGTAACGAACATACTTCAAAAATTACAAATTTTTCTCGGTGATACTAGATATAGGTAACGAACATATTCTAAAAATTACAAATTTTTTCTCGGTTATATTAGATATAGGTATTGTAACGAACATATTCTAAAAATTACAAATTTTTCTCGATGATACTGGATGTAGGTATTGTAACGAACATATTCTAAAAATTACAATTTTTTCTCGGTTATATTAGATATACTTAGGTATTGTAACGAACATATTCTAAAAATTACAATTTTTTCTCGTTGATACTAGATAGATATTGTAACGAACATATTCTAAGAATTACAAATTTTTCTCGGTTATATTAGATATAGGTATTGTAACGAACATATTCTAAAAATTACAAATTTTTCTCGGTGACATTACTGTGTGTTTTATCGGTATTAAACTATGAAATCGCGATTTTCCTATAAGAACTCATGTTAATTATATATCTTTATAAACTATTCGGTAAGTAGTTCTGAAATGTTGTATTCTTATTTCAGATATATTAAGGAAGTAAGTTTACAAAATTTCATTCAATTCTCGGTGATTTGAGATAGGTGTCATAGATAGATAGATATTTATTTTGTCAATAATTGAGATATAAATCTATTTGACACGTCAAAAAAAAGTTCACATTGAAATATAAGAAATTTAAAATTACTGGTAACATAAAAATTCATCTACACTGTAAAATGCCCGCTCTAATAAGAATTTTTTTATATTTTCCTTGAAAACTGAGTAGGTATTATTTTTTAACTTTTCAGGTAGTTTATTGTAAATGTAGGCTGAATAATTTTCTGGGCAATGCTTGTATACGAGTACATCTTTTGTTGCCAATGGTAGTTTTATGACTTTTTTTCCACGAGTATCATAGCCATATCCATCCTCTGCCAAGGCATAGTTTGCCATATTTCTGCTAGCAAAAAGTAATAATCCTTAAAAAGTTAATCATCTAACCATAGTATGACATTTAAATTGAATTTAATTTCGATCAAAGAGAGCGCTAGCAGAAGATTAAATTGCGATGCGTATTGAAGTTTAGGTATTCTCCGCTTGTCATCCGCAAACATTTATAATTAATTATACAGGCGTGTCTCAGATACACGGCCACCGTGTTAACTGTGCGCAAACGCCCACAAAAAAAACTACCAAAACATTTAATAACTTTGTTGTTAGTTCGCACCCGATTAATTAAATGGCGACATTTAGGAATATCGACAAAAAATTATTATTTGTTCGCATTTGATTTTACGAAAAGTGTATGAAAACTACAACCGGACATTTCGAGTTAAACTCGCGCACCGAGGGTTCTGTACAATCAACTATATTATTTGTCTTTGAATTTATTAACTTTAGCTCATATGTACCTTAATAATTTACTGCTCACTATTAAATACTGTATCGTATTCTGGAATAAAAATGCACTGTTACAATTAAAAAATCGAAGCTGACCTTCGCCTAACCTTCACAGCACTACCTATATTAAATCTGATATCACAGTCTTCTGTCCCCCTTGACACTCTATAACTTTTGAAAAAACATTTTTTATGGTTTGTACCGTTTACGAGATATTTCACTGCATTGTTTAAAATATGCCACCCTGTATAGTTTCAGAGAAATCGGTCTTCTGAGATTACACCTGATTTTCAACCGGGCAAAGCCGGGTCGCCTAGATAGTATAGCCTATGTTCATCTCTACTGCGGAAGGTAGACGTCTGCAAAGTTTCACAGAAATTAGTTGAGTAGTTTGAGGCGTGAAAGCGAAACAAACAAACAAACTCATTTTCGCATTTCTAATAAGTATTATAGTTAAGATTATAGAGGCTCCTTGAAGCCTTACGCATATATTTTAAAGGTGAATCAAGTATGAACAAGTTGTTATCCATTAATTAAATAAGGTAATAAAAAGCATAAACGGTTATATCTAAATTTACATTATTCATGTGCATAAACAATGAATGACTGGAAGAGTGTCCCTTTCAATAGTTCAGAGCTCGAGTTACAAAACACTCCTCTCTTGACATTTTGCTGCTTGTCTTGTCCTTGTTTGCTTTACACTAGACGGCAAAATAAATTAAGCTTGTTTTTAGTGTATTTGCCATATGGCACATACACTATTGGCGTCGGTCGGATGGCGGGACCTAGGGGTCGGACCAAAATTTCTAGACGTTTCATAGCCTCCTGAACAATTTGGCACCATTTTTGGAAATGTTTATATATATATATATATATATATTTTGTGTGTGTGTGTGTGTTCGCGGCATAACTCTCGAAAGACTTAATTGATTTGAACGAAATTTGGTACACACGTTGGAATCCATCACCGCACGGAACCTATTTAAAATGGGCCCTATCGGACTATTTTAAGGGTAGTTTTTAGGGGTTGAAAAAAGTTCTTGGGCCCGAAAATACCGAAAAAAATTTCAGAATTGTTTCAAAATTGAAATTTAACCCTTTAGTAACGATTAAAATGTACTGCAAAAAATTTTAATAAAATCGGCCCGACAGGACCGGACTTACAAATTTTATGAAAACACTAGTTTGCAGATAGTGCTTTACTTACTGAAGGGTGTATTTAATTTGGTACCGAGGTTGCATTGATAAAAATATTGAAATTAAGAAAAAAAATATTATTTTAAGGGATGTATTAAGGGGTTAAATTTTTTATTTTGTCCAAAAACAAACTTAAGTTCACATAATAAAGCCACAATGCCAGTATTAGCAAATACACTAAATTGTCGGCAGGGTTTTGGCACTGCGACCCGAGTTTTTTTGCTTTACACTAGACGGCAAAATAAATTAAGCTTGTTTTTGCCATATGTACCCACTACACCCACTACAAAATAGCTACTTTCCATGCATGTACACCGGTCGACATTCCAGTCTATCAAATCACCGCGCACATTTCCCTTCTCTCAGGCAGCAGTCCAATGTACACGGAAAACGCACGGAAGACGAAACTCGGATTGCAAATGGCGAAGGTTGACCAATCAGATTCTTTCCGTAATATTCAAACTTTACGGAAAGAATCTGATTGGCAACCTCCGCCATTTGCATTTCCGAGTTCCGTATTCCGTGCGTTTGCCGTGTACTTGCGACTGCTGCCTCATAATATAGTTCCGCAACGTTGCCGTGTCAAAATAATTGGCCAAAATTTTTACTCTTTCATCGCGATTTTGTAACGTTTTTCCTCTTGTTTCTATTATATTTTTAACGTTAGTTTTTTTTTAAGACAGATTCGATTTAATTATTTAAAATATTTATTTAAAATTATACTTGATCATATACATAATATATTTTAATTTAATGTTTAATTAAAGCGTACCAGAAGTCGATTTTAAATATTATTTAATTATTCACTTTTTTTATAAATATTAGATCAAAAAAAACTATTAATATTTCTAATATTTTCAAGTGCTTTTTAAGTCCAGCAGTTTCTACTTAAAAAATTGAGAGATGAATGAATTGATTTTAACACGAAAAAAGACAATTTTAATGTCTTGACCTTAAGCAAGGTCGCAATCACAATCAATTAGATAAATGATTGTACATTGCATAATTTCTTACATTTTATGAATAAAATTTTTAAAAAATATATAACTGATTTTATTTCAACATATTGTCAAAATTAATATTTTGACAATATGCTGCAATTTAAAAAAAATCTAGTCAGTGAATCTTGTTCCACCACGAGTTATAATACAGAGTTCATATTTGTCTGTAGTCTCACAGTTTTTTATTGCAATTGAATGTCATGTTTATTTGCTATATCCGAATTGGTACTCGGATTCACCCTTAATATAGGCTTTTCAATGTAAAAGGAGGTAACTTTAACAATTAATATCTCTTTTTCAACTCAGTGAAAAAATTCCAAATTTTGCAGGTGTTCGCATAGTGTCTTTGAGAACCACTCCTAACAGTATCGGGCTTGAGAATGGCCGAGCGTGTAGCAGTGCTGTTGTTTACATGTCGTTGCTATGGTTCCTCTATTACAAGTCCCCAGTTCCCGGGTTCTAGCCCGAGAGCTGGTAAAAGTGTCAATTGGATTTTCAATTTATTATTAAAAAAAAAAATAATGAACTGAAAATATAAATTGGTGCTATGCCCAAATAACCTTAGCTGTAGGAAGTGTTGGTGGTCTTTAAAACACAATTTTTTTCCTAAAGTATCATGAATTTTTAACGTCAAGTGGGGTCATGAAACAATTGCCATAGTAACCTATATTTAATCGCTCTATCCGTCTGTAATTACATACTCTATCACGGCCTGCTGTAAATGTAAAGATGGCGATGCAAATGAACAGTCAACATTTTTTGAAAATATACTGAAAATGAAATGAAAAGTAGGTATTTTGTAGTGGTTATGACAAAAAATGCCATATATTTCTCGTGGGTAATGGTATATTATGACTCGTGTGACTATGTATAAAACTCGCTATCGCTCGTTTTTACTTACTATCACAACTCGTCAGTAATAAACCCCATTACGGCACTAGATATGCAATCTACTATTATAAGTTTGTGGCTTTTTACCGGACAGCGCAGGGTAATATGTTCGGTTGTTGCATATCTAAACTTCCAAGACATAACTTTCCATAGGCCAAAATTACTGCAATGTCTACACATGAATAAAATCATAACCCTCCTTTTTTCGTAGTCGGGTAAAACGAGTCAGATCAATGTTTTTTTTTTATTTTATTGTAGATTATAGACGCGTCGACAACTTAGGTCATTAGCGTCTTAATTACATCAAATAATATATCAGTTAAAACTAAATGACATCACAAAACATCCATGAGCGGAGGTGGGATTCGAACCCACGACAGTGTAATTCAAAGGTCGGCTACGCTAACCGTTACACCACACTGTCCTCTGAGTCAGATCAATGGAGATATTATGTTTGTGTACGTTTTAATTTACATTTACAATGCGCCACGCAAAATATCAATGTGACATCGGGAGAGAGGACGGGACATCGGGAGAGACGACGGGACACCGGGAGAGATGACGGGACACGGGATACGGCGACACGGGTGGATCAATGGGGCGTATCGGGTATCGGAAGAGCTGACGCTGACACAACACCCGTTTGATCTCTGGATACTTTGAAATGCAGATTTACATCCAACATGCAACACTGAAAGGGTTGATGTGCAGGGTGCTCCAAATATGGTCTGTCAAACCACATTTCTTTAAAAACTGGTAAACAAAATATTAAGACCATCTAGACATAGGAATCTATAGAGACGTAGTACGAGCGAGTGTGCCCACATTCTATTGGTCGCTTCAGTTGCGCAATCGCTGTAAGAAATGAGAAGGCCGATTACATAGATTATCGATGGTCCATTTGTAGCCGCAGCGATTAATCTGGTAATAGGCACACAAAGAGCCAATGGCGTCGCAAACAGGCATCGCCTGCACATCGCGTAGATTGCATACAAACAAATTGCGCATGCGTGGTTACTAATTTTACATTAATTTGTTTTGTATTAATCCATTTTATATATGTAACTATACATTTTATTTTGTAATTTTTACACACTTTATTGGAATATTACACAAATTATGTAATTTTAATTTACTTTATGTAAAAATCACAAATTTGTTTAACTTTACAGTAAAAGTCCAAGTTTTTATGAAGTTTTCTGTGTAAAAATTAATAATAATGTAAAATCACTTAGAAAATCGAGCGAATTCTACCTTAACTTTCAAAGTATTTTTACATCCATTTTTTTACAGTGCATCTGGCGCTATTAAGCATGTGCAAAGACGCGGCCAATAGAACGTGGGCACATGCATAGGATGGACATGTCCATAAGACAGGCATGCACCCTCCCCTGAATGGCTTCCCCCCTTCGTCTAAAATGGCACTTTATACTACATCCCCAGATTTCGATACCTATGATTAAGACATTACTTTTTAAAGCTTGTTAGATGTCATTCACTGATCTCTATCATAATAAATGGATAGTGGATACGCTCTCCTGCGCTCTCCAAACATGACCGCTTAGAAGTTTTTGTTCCACGGACATCACGGCGGCAAAGTAGACAAACCAGTGATCGTCAAACCGTCTACATAGATCTTTTCACCATGGTTATGATCGCGCCTTTCAAAAGTTTCGTACGCATTTCGTACTCTTTTTGACGCAATGACTAGGTCAGAACCGTTTTACAATGTTAATTTAGATGAAAATATTACTGACGATGCTAAATTAGTGCACTAAATAGTAAAAGAACATACTTGTGCTAAATTGGGACGGTGGTTGAAGTGGCACGGCCGGAAAACTGGTGGAGGTAAACGAAAATTGGTTGAAAGGTTAGAATCCTACCTGTCATAAATTGTTTAACGTAAAAAGTTTATCTTTAAAAGTACTCAAATATTTTTCTAGGGTGTTGTACCACTTATTTAAATAATATATCTTATTTAATTACTATTTACTTTTTTCAAAATCAATCATTTCTGTCAATACGACAAGTCTTTGAAAAACATGGCGGAATTGGGCACATGCGCAGAAAAAAATGATCGTCGATGAAAAGGTCAAATCGTGCACAAGGAGGAGCAAATTACTTCTAAGCGGAACACAGCCTCCTATCCACTATCTGTTCATATCAGTGATGTCGTGTGTGTGTGTGTATTTTAAAGACCACCAATAGCTAAGGTTATTTGGGCCTAGCACCAATTCATATTTTCAAATCATTATTACTTTTTTAATAATAAATTGAAAATCCAATTGACACTTTTACCAGCTCTCGGGCTAGAACCCGGGAACTGGGGATTTGTAATAGAATAACGATAGCAACGCCATGTAAACAACAGCATTGCTACACTCTCGGCTATTCTCAAGCCCTATCAGTGATGTCATCTCTAAGTACGATGGGATAAGGAGGATTTCTGTCAAAACCGACATTAACGCGAGTGAATCAGCGGGTAACGGCTAGTAATACTAGATGAGTAGTAGTTTAAAAGTTCCACAATCACAATATTATCTCCCAACATACATTTTTATATACACGGAACATTACAAGTCGAGGTACAGAAAATTCCCAGCAGATATTTGAATACAAAAAACATTCTTTTAAATTTTAGAAAAATATGAACTTTTCATAAAACTCCGCAGAACTATAGTGAACTTAGTTATTTTATAGCCTGGAGGAAGCGTCATGCGCAAGTGTGACTAGAAATGGAAGTTTACTCCAGTATATTATGGAATTGTTTTCCGTTAAAAGTTTATAAGCTTCATAGTAGAGATGTGCTCGTGAGTGATTTTTATTTTTGTTCACTATTTATACAGGCTGTCACAGAATAACTATTCCTAATTTTCAGAAATGATAGAGGGCACTTAAATAAACATTTTGAAGTGAAAACTTCCTTAGGCGCGCTTTGCCTGGGCTGTTAACAACAGTGATGTGAAACGCACCCGACGGTGACAATCGGGGCTACTCGGCTCAAACACGAACACGTATTTGCAATATGCTGGGTGTGTAGTTCATAAGTGTGCTAATAGATGACACTAAAAACTTAATACGAGTAAAAAAGTCATTTGTACAAGTGCGCTCTATAAAACATATGGTTGGTAAAATGATTTTTTCCAATATGTTTCGAATCAATTATATATAATTGGCTGCTTTCCAACGAAAAATTTTCAATTGCAATTCAGCCGCATATCTCTTATTAATTTATAATAAAACATATATTTTGTAGTTCACTGCAAGATACGCTAACAGATGACACTAAAACTTAATATTATCGTTAAGGTATTAGATTCATTAAATTTAATTGTATAGGCCGATTTTTTTTATTAACAAACTAGTGTCCGGAAATAAGTAATAAAAACGTAGGGCGCATTTGAAATATTTCTGTTGGTGGGCTTGGTGGGCACATTTTTCTAGACAAGCCGTTCTTATTTAATAGTTATACAATCGTTATACAGATTTTTATGCACCCCACGTTTTTATTACTTATTCCGTTGACGCAGCGACACAAAGTGCCCCTTGGTTTGTGTCCTAATTATTTTTTTTTTTTTTGGTATAGCTGATGATTTAAAATAAAACCGTTTAACGTAAAAGTTTTTTTACTTATTTTAATTTTCTAGTTTTTATAGTTTGATTTCTGGCCCGTATCATTATGCAAACTCATCATCCTTTCAACTGTCCATCTCCTGATTCCATCATTAGACCCTCGTTACCAAGTTGAAATTATCATAATATTGTATTGTCACGGGAACTCAATGTGTGTGCAAAGTTTCATAAGAATCGGTTAAGTAGAAGTAGTTGAAAAAGCTGTCGCAAGATTTGAAACAAAGATAGTAACAAACAGATATTCGGGGTCAAGTTCAAAAAACCGCTTAAAAAAAATAATTTAAAAATTCAAAAAACCCGACTGCGTAACTGAAAAGAAAAAAACAAGCACTTAGATGTCCGGTGGTCTAAAATTCTATAATATAATATTGAATGAATACTATTGAAGAAAATAAAATATATTCTAATAGTGGAACATAACAACTGAACATTTGGATCCATTGAAAAATTTGATTGGCTGTCAAATAATGGATCCCGACTGTTCAGTTGTTATGTTCCTTCAATATTATTATGTTTCTTCAATAGTATTCATTCAATATTATATTATAGAATTCTAGACCACCGGACATCTAAGTGCTTGTTTTTTCTTTTCAATTACGCAGTCGGGTTTTTTGATTTTTTAAATTATTTTTTATTATTTTATACTTTTTAGTTATGAGTCCTAGCTAGCTATTTACCAGACTGGATTTCCTATCAGCATCAGTACTACATCACAATTGCACTGGAATTTAAGTTTAAATTATGTGATTTTTTCAAATGTTTTTAATTAAAAATAAATCGATATAGATCCTAAACGGTCAGTCGAATCGAAAAATGTTGAGGGAAAACTAAAAATGATTTTTAAATACCTATTCAACGATACTCCACTTGACATAGTTTGTTGACTTTCATTTTTTTCATTTTCACAATATGGCGTCCTGTAGTCGCCATATTGAATTACTAACGTCATGTCTTTAGTGACACTCGCCGGACTAAGGGGAATCGATTGACGTGTGAATCATAAAAATCGACCCAGGCGTTTGGTCTGTATAGTGCTTCAAAGGAACATACAAACATACATACATACATACATACATACATAGGCTGATAAACACATTACCACTCCTTTGCGTCGCGCAGTCGGGTAAAAAGTGACACAATTTTGACAATTGTTCCTTACCACCTATGTCATAATAAAAAGAAACAAAAATCTAACTTATTCAGATTCATCAAAAATTTATTACAGCATGCTTTGCGTATTTTTACGTCTGAGTACGAACGTTTTTTTTGTTTTTGTTTTAACAATTTACACGTTTCAAAGTTCTAAACTAAATCCATCAGATTGAAATATTATGCTGTCGTCATAAAAGTCAGAATATTTGAACATACACAATCAACTGTTTCAACTCGTTTCCTTCCAGTGGTAGACGCAAGCGTTATCTCTCCTTCTGATAAAACAAAAACGTGACGAAACAATCAAATCACAGATTTACAGCAATAATTATCACTATAGAACCATTATTTAAGTATAAGGTCGCCTTGTTCCATTTGACCAATCAGCGTAAGCGAGGGAAAGACGTCAGCTGGTGTGCCCGTTCAAATGTAGTACAGATTCTCCTTACCTGGGCCCATAACATGTTGAAATACTTTAATATTTTCAGCGTGAAAAGATGAAAAATAAGAAACGAATAGAATTATTAACTTTAACAAATATATATTATAAATTTTTATTTTATCTTTTATATATTTTGTTTAACGCAAAAAATAATAAATATTTATAAAAAAATGGGACCCTTTTGGACTTCAAGAAGCCCTAGGTCCCAAAAAACCTAGATCCGCCCCTAGGTGGGGGGACGGCGATTTTAAACTAGCGTGTTCAATGTTCATTACAGATTTCATAAGTAATCGTGAGCCTATAGTACTCCTCCCCACGAAAAAAAGATGTTCCGCCGCCAATGCGTGGCACCCAGTGAACCTTCGTTGAATATAAAACCGATGCACTTTTTATTTTTTGTTCTTCGTGCCTCGCGATGACACGTTCATTCATTTCAACTCGTAATATTACTGCAATAAGAGACGCTATATTAAAACTTTTGTTGCACGCGACAAAGAAAATTACATTCGTCTGCATATTTTATTGTGTCACGCAAACAGGGAAAATCGTGAAGGTGAAGTTTCTTTTATTAATCCTCAAATTCAAAAATAACCGAACCAACAAATCACTAATGGTATTGTAGACCGAGAGCTAGTGACAATTTTTTGCTGTTATTTATTCAAGGCCTTATTTTTGTGAAGATGTTGAGGGAGGCATATAAAAGTGCCCTGTGTAAGGGATTTTGCTTGATATAACTGCAATGTTATATTGTAATAAGTACCTAAGTTTCTAACCTCAAAATATTTGTATACATATCGTTAGTACTAAATTTGTCAGTCATCAGTGATTTAACTATTGTAGTACAGCATAAGTACTACCTACATCTTATTATTAATATAAAATAATTTTAATTCATAGTTCCTTCACATTTCATTAGAAAATAATTTGCTGTAAAATAAGTTTTATAGGATGTCGCTGATTCTATTTTTTTAGACGTTTTGTTTAATTTACTTGTTTTATTTTTGTAAAAAACAATTTCACGATAAATTTACACTATTAGCATGTAAGTTTTTCCCTTATTCGTGTAAAATTTTGTATCACCAGATGTCATAATGCCCATTTGCCATCCCAATGCAATCGGGCAAAGATTAAAAGTTTGTGTCAGCAAAACCGCGGGTAATGGCTAGTATCTAATATATAAATCGATAGACGACAAAGAAATATGTTATTGGTTTTTTAATAAAATAATAAAAATATCGCTTTCCAGCAGATGAAATATGCCCGTTCACTCGCATCAATGTAAAAAATCGTGTTGCCAGTTCCATCAGTAACGGATTGCGCGTGATTCCAATACATCATTCACCACACATATACAATGTCCTGAATTTATCCTTTACATACTATAGATACAGGTTGTCCCAGACATGACTCCCCTGCAGGCCTGGATCTCGATTATTTTTGAAGATAACTCCATCAAAGCATATTATTATGTTCATAAATGGGATGAAATTCTCTACAAGATGGCGGTAAATTATTGACAATATCCCTGCAGGCCAAATAGGCAAGATTCAAATTTTGTTCTTAATTAAGACCATATTATAGGTATTTTTTAGCTATACTGACAGCCTGGATGCCCTGAAGACTGTTATACAAAGTGATGGGCGAATGCGAGATGTTTTAACAATCGAAACAATTGCAATCGTTCATAATATAACAATCGAGTCCACAATCGACTCGGAGTTTGATTTTCCAATCGAAATGTTCGATTGTTCAAGTCGATTATTTGCCACATAGGTTATAGCATTAGCAGCGAATGAGAATAGGTACATATAATCGCGATTCAAGGTTATATGCTAGTCGACTGACGTTCACGCGACTCGTTGATTGTTCACTGTTCAGTCGGTACTCTGTGATCTGTCCACTATTGAATTCGTATCGGCCATCGGGTATGTAGTTGCAGTACTGTACGATTTAGTACTATGCGACTCAGTCTCGGTGAACTATGAAACAACAACAATCGAGTTCAAGTAACAACCATCGAGAGTCATCGAGATGTTTGAACAATCGACTAAAACATCTCGTATTGTGCATCACTAAGTGCAGTTACAATTTTATTTTTCAGGCGTGACGTCACGTTACAGAAAATTCTGGGTTACTGCGAACTAAAAAGTTTCACTTAAAAAAATTTATTTGATTAGGTACTAGGGAAAAACTACTGAATCGATTTAATTAAAAATTGTATGGGATCATTCCGTTATCTTCCGGAACACAACGGTGTCGAAATTACTCAAACCGGTTAACCCATCGAAGAGTTTAGGCTGAACAAACATAAAAAAAATTATATACACGTCGAATTTATTGATACCCTCAGTTTTTTTTTTTTTTGACGAAGAACTATTAGTCTTTCCCAGTAATATAAGTATAGAGGGGCAATATAATGCGTTCGAAAAAATGTGTGACAAAAATAAGTGATACGAACTACGATATTTACGCCATAGTTTGTGTTTTGTATCCTGTATGTCATGATAATATTTTCAATTTCAAATAAACTGCATACTTTGATTATAAATAATACTTATTAAAATTATTAATTGTGAGATAAAACTACAAGTAGTAGTTCTACGTCTTCAGTTGAGGCACAATCATTATTACCTGCTGAGCCCCGTGTCATTTTTTTGAAGTCGATTAAAAATCCGACCCAATTTACCTTCAAACTACCCGATCGGCAGGATCCTCACAGATCGAATTACATTGTGTTAACTTTTAGTGTTAACTAATAAAAAAATATTATTATTATTATTATTATTGTATCGTGTGCATGTTTGTATATAGGAGCTTTTATCGTGCACTGATTTAACGGCAGAATACTGTATCCAGTATACTGTACCTATACTAATATATTTAAATCCCAAGAAATTTGTTATTAAATTCTCACAATTTTTATTATTACATCGATACAGAAGTCAGAAATTTCAAGTGAATTGTAACAACTTCTTTTTATGAAATATTTAGGCCGAGAGCTAGTGACAATTTTTTGGTGTTATTTATTCAAGCCCTTATTTTTGTGAAGATAAAAATTAATAAACAAACACTTGAAAAATTCTACACATTTATTCATCTCAACGATCGTTGAGATGAATAAATGTGTAGAATTTTTCAAGTGTTTGTTTATTAATTTTTATTCAATCATGTTCTACCAAGTGCCTAGCGATAATTCTATAGAATTTATATTTTGTGAAGATGTTGAGGGAGGCATATTAAAGTGCTCTGAGTAAGGGATTTTGCTAGATAGCGGTATGGGAGGGATGCAGACCGCCCCCCAAGATGTAACAAAAAAAATGGTCACAATTATTATTACTTCAAGGCTGAAATTGTTTGTATAGCTTGTCGGTGACCCAATAATGCCATTATAATATTTGCAGATCGATTGGTCAGTATTAAAGGGGTGGCAGATCACCCTAAACATGTCATGTACCCGACGAAATTTATATTATTAGTTCAAGGTTCAAATTTGAATATGTTGTTACGGCGACTGTTTTAAGCATATATTTCAATTTGCAGAACAAAATGTCGGTATTAATCCCCTTGCAGAAAGATGTAAAACACCTAGGCGAGCAAGTTTCCCTCTAAGAGAGGGGGTCATTACCAATATTGAAATGTATGCTTAAAACAGTCGCCGTAACAACATAATAAAATTTGAACCTTGAACTAATAATATAAATTTCGTCGGACACATGACACGTTTAGGGTGATCTGCCACCCCTTTAATACCGACCAATCGATCTGTAAATATTATAATGGCTTTGTTGGATCACCGACAAGCTATACAAACAATTTCAGCCTTGAAGCAATAATAATTATGACCATTTTTTTTTGTTATATCTTGGGGGGCTATCTGCATCCCTCCCATACCGCTATCTAGCAAAATCCCTTACTCAGGGCACTCTAATATGCCTCCCTCAACATCTTCACAAAAATAACACCAAAAAATTGTCACTGGCTCTCGGTCTATTATGTATATCTATAAATCCCGATGCGACAACAAAATAGGTGAACCGTATTAAAATCTATTGTCGATCAAATAAATAATATGCATTTCGATTTTTGTATCACGCCGAAAAATTGTCCTGCTGTGTGACAAAAATGTTAAGGCAATGTAACAGGTTTATTCGACAAATAAGTACATCGAGTGTCCAAAAATTCAATGGGAAATCATATTGTTGATACTCTGACAACTATATTTTTTGAAGTGTTCACGTCTTATGCGAATTCGGGCCGTTTAACGTTATTATAACATTTGATGTAGGTTTTGGGTAAGTTTCACTTCTGTAGTGTGCGGTGTAACAACCCGCGGAGAAGAGGGGATGCATTCCAAATATTCTTTTCCGTGATGCATTTTTTGTTTCATCGAGCTAGCATTTTACCCTTCAAATCGTCGAGGCAGTAAAGAAGAAGTTTCAATTCAAAAATTCTCGAAAAATGATTTTGGATATTTTACTTGTTTTTTTGACGTGAAACTTTATGCGGCGCCAAGGCCTCAACGATTTGAAGGATAAAATGCTAGCTCGATGAAACAAAAAATACATCATGGGAAATAATATTTGTAATGCATCCCCTCTTTTCCGCGGAGTCTGTGTTATAATATTATGTTACATGATAGGTGAGTATATAGTAAAAAATTGCTTATATAAGAGGACAGTGTGGTCCAGTGGTTAGCGTCTCGGCTTCTGGATCAGACTGTCGTGGGTTCGAATCCCGTCTCCGCTCATGGATGTTTTGTGATGTTTTTTAGTTTTAAGTGAGTTGTTATTTAATGTAATCAATACGCTAATGACCTAAGTTGTCGACGCGTCTGTAATTTACAATAAAAGAATGCTTATGGAATACCTCTTCTACGCGGGGTATGTGTTACAATATTATGTCATATTATGTTATAGTAAAGAATGTTTGGAGTGCATCCCCTCGGCCCTCTTCTCCACGGGGTCTGTGTTTTTAAATATAATCGATACAATTCTTTCCGAACGCAGCGTGCTTTAGCGTTTACACGGAATCCAGTATTAATAATAATAATAAAACTTTAAAAGCTGATCGTTTCGGGTTGGTAAGCAAAGCACCTGTGCCAGTGTCCCCACACTAAAACCTCGACCTAACAAAAGCCCTTCTTTTGTTTATTCACATTTTTATTACATAAGTATTATTATTATAGGCTAGCAGGTAGGTACAATATTAAAGAAAATAAAATTACTTTCGTTTTATTATAAAAAAATTCACAGCTTTCGCAATCCTTGCAACCATCGAGGACATTGGAAATGATAACAGCATATATGAAACATAATTAACTGTTTATTATACACACAATATTTATCAATGCACTGTTTAGTTTTGTCAGGAATAACCCTATTATTCTTCTGTTATATACGCGTTCACTTTTGCTTGATTACTTAACTTTTAAATGGATTTTTCTACAGTATTTAACATTTGGTCAAAAATAACACCGAAGATCGTCGCAAATACCTCTCAATTAACTAGGCATGATATAAAACACATTTCGAAAAAATTGCACTTATTCAATTTTGCATGATTGCTCCTCACTTGATCGCGACACCGTTGTCTTTTGGCCTTGAACGAAAACTCGTAACTCTGCCCCCATATACGAACATAAACATTTCCAATGTTAAAACATCAGTGAAATCAGTCATAAAAAATATATACTTAAACATGAAAAAAAATTACTGTCCACAGTAACTCAAAGCGTTGTTTATCTATAGGTAAAACCTAAGGCATCCCAGCCTAACGAATTTATTAAGTTGATAAAACTTATAAAATGTTAACTCTCGCATGTATAGTGATTCGACTGTTTAATAGCTGTACTATGCTTTGCAGCTTGTTTGAATAATCGACTCTCGCATGTAGTGTGTTTTCAACTTGAAATTGCTATATATATATATACATCCAACGCACTATTTTGCGTCCCTCTTATACCGCAGCACATATCAAATTGCTTCCTTGACGATTTTACGTCCGTATATCGGAAGCAAAAAAGTTTCGCCATGTAACTTCTTTAATATCGAAGTCAGAAGCGCCGACCCTGGAGCTTTCGGACTTTTATTCGCGTATCTTTTTGCCTCCGCTATTGAAATTACCCTACTTGCCCCCGTTCAGCCGCAAGCGGAATCAATTTATTGTGATTTATGAAAGATGTATATTAAATTTTAGTTCACGATAATTCCGCAACTTTTTTTATTGTGGCGCTATTAATATACAGTTTTGTATATAAGGCGTTTACATTGGGCCGTTATTTGACTCCTCTATTAAATGTACCACGGCAACAGTGTAAGAATATACAGATATCAGTACTAGGCACTATTTTGATTCTTTTCAATATTGTGCAGTAACTCATTTTGGCATTTTGCTGTCAGAGTATATAGATTTCAATACTTGGCACTATTTTGATTCTTTTAAGTACATTGTAGTTTCATTTCATTTTTGCGTTATATTGATTGGAATTTTTGACAGAATTAGTTTTTACACACTCGATGCGCGTTTCGCTATATTAGCATCCTCAGGAGAGACTTAAAAAAATGTTTTTCTCTCTCTTCTTAAAAAGTTAAAATTTGGTACAGGTAAGTAAATGGGTCTTCTGGATTCGAAAAAAAATGGCAACCTGCTATTACCTCCAGGGGCGGTACCTTTAAATGGCATTTTGGATCAATATAGACCTTATAACCATTTATAATACATTAAATTTGCCCTAAATGCTGATTTTCAAGTTAGTAGTGTCAGACTTTTTCAATGGTTTTAATAAGTTCGACATGACGTATATTTAGATCAAATTTAATTATTGAAATTTGACCCACTACCCGTTATCTAATTGAGTTGAAATTTTGCACACGTGTATAAGTCTAGTGACAATGTAATATAGTATATCTAATATCGTTCTAGACCCAAAATGGCAGACGTCCCAAGATGGCGGCTCACCTTTTTTTTGCAACCCCCTTGACATAGGTATCAAATGAAAGGGTTTCATGAGTAGAATACGATAAGCTACGTGACGCCATTCTAAATTCAAAATGGCGGACGCCCCAAGATGGCGGGTTACCTTTTCCTTTACAACTTCCATGACATGGGTATCAAATTAAATGGTTTGAGGAGTAGAATACGATAAGCTACATGACATCATTCTAAATAAAAATGGCGGACGCCCCAAGTTGGCGGCTTTCCTTTTTCTTTACAACCCCCGACGTATCAAACTTTGTAAAATCAATTAAAAGGTAAAAAAAATAAAAACATTATTAATTTGTTTAAATTGTAAAGCACAGTATTTTATTTCTAATTTAAATTTATAATTAAAAACTAAACAATTATAAATAATAAATTAAATTCATTATTTTCTATCGTATTTAAAAAAAATTCACAGATTTCGCAATCCTTGCAACCATCGAGGACATTGGAAATGAAAACCGCATATATGAAACATAATTAACTGTTTATTATACACACAATATTTATCAATGCACTGTTTAGTTTTGTCAGGAATAACCCTATTATTCTTCTGTTATATACGCGTTCACTTTTGCTTGATTACTTAACTTTTAAATGGATTTTTCTACAGTATTTATTAACATTTGCTCAAAAATAACACCGCAGATCGTCGCAAATACCTCTCAATTAACTAGACATGATATAAAACACATTTCGAAAAAATTGCACTTGTTCAATTTTGCATGATTGCTCCTCACTTGATCGCGACACCGTTGTCTTTTGGCCTTGAACGAAAACTCGTAACTCTGCCCCCATATACGAACATAAACATTTCCAATGTTAAAATATTTTAACAATACAATATTCTGTTAATATCCAACCTAAACAACGCACAACTACGCATTATATTGATTCCATATACCTAACGTAATAGTGAAAACTTGTGATGTATATAATTTTACGTATTACGCAACATTTTGATTCCTTACACCACAAGACCAGGAAGAGGAGGTCCCAATTAAAATTTATTAAATTAAATATATAAGTGAAATACTTATTATTTTTACTAGTCTTATCTCAGAATAATTATTTGTTTCGTTTCAAAATAAAGCACTAAAAATTGAATTGATTATTTATTCTGATGTACCCTAGCCATTAGCTGAAATATATTGGTAAAGTTTATACAATTTACTCTATTTTTTACAGTACCTAATTAAATTAAATTAAATTAAATAAAAATTAATATATTTCCCGATTGTATGAAATTAAAATAATTATTAAAGACTAAAAAGTAAAAAATAAATTAATTAAAATTCTTTTTTTAAAACAATGGTTTTCTTTTAAATCAAAATGGACTAATAAATAACTTAAAAAAAAACTTTTTAAAAAACAATGGTTTTATTTTGAAACAAAATTGCACTAAAAAGTAGTAAATAATTTTTTTTAGTGATTATAAGTTGATCAGAATATCAGAATACTTAGTTTTCAACAATTGTTAAAAGAAAACCATTGGGCGCTCATAAAATATTAAATACTGATACTGTTATGATGTTTTAACGCCCAATAGTTTTCTTTTAACAAATGGTGAAAACTATTCTGATCAACTTATAATCACTAAAAAAAATTATTTTCTACTTTTAAGTGCAATTTTGTTTCAAAATAAAACCATTGTTTTTTAAATAGTTTTTTTTTAAGTTATTTATTTGTTACTTTTTGGTCTTTAATTATTTTAATTCTATACAATAGAAAAATATATAAATTCCTCATTTTACAAAAATGTAAAATTTAAGTCCTAAATTTTCAATTTTATATTAATCAGCTAACCCAGTTATCTAACTTTTTAAAATTTAAATTAAAATTGGGTCGCCATCTTGGGGCGTTCGCCATTTTGAATTTAGAATGACGATTATGTAGCTTATCTTATTCTACTAATGAAACCCTTTCATTTGATACGTCGGGGGTTGTAAATAAAAAGGAAAGCCGTCATCTTGGGGCGCCCGCCATTTTGAATTTAGAATGGAGTCACGTACCTTATCGTATTCTGCTCATGAAACCCTTTCATTTGATACCCATGTCAAGGGGGTTGCAAAAAAAAGGTGAGCCGCCATTTTGGGGCGTCCGCCATTTTGAATTTAGAATGGCGTCACGTAGCTTATCGTATTCTGCTCATGAAACCCTTTCATTTGATACCTATGTCAAGGAGGTTGCAAAGAAAAAGATGAGCCGCCATCTTAGGGCGTCCGCCATTTTGAATTTAGAATGGCGCCACGTAGCTTATCGTATTCTACTCATGAAACCCTTTCATTTGATACCCATGTCAAGGGGGTTGCAAAAAAAAGGTGAGCCGCCATCTTGGGACGTCCGCCATTTTGGATTTAGAACGATTTTAGATATACTATATTGCATTGTCACCGGACTCATACACGTGTGCAAAATTTCAACTCAATTGGATAACGGGTAGTGGGTCAAATTTCAATAATTAAATTCGATCTAAATATATATACGTCATGTCGAACTTGATAAAACCATTGAAAAAGTAGAGAATAATTTATTTTTTCAGTTGAAAAGAAAACCATTGGGAAAAAATGTATTAATTTCTTTATTTTTATTTTAATATCTAAAAATTCCCATTGTATCATCTTCGTAATGTAAACTGTTGGTAAAAATCTTTTTTTATATATGATAAAATACTAACGCACATTTTTATTGATAAAAAATTAATATAGGAGAGCCTCTGGGGGGTGCCTGCTGCACGGGGCTCTACGCATCAGCGTACTAAGAGTATCGGTAAATCCGTTGCTATTAGTAATATTTTTTTATAAGAACAAATAATTACACCATTATAACTATTAATTTGATATTTACAATAATGGCAACCATAATTAATTTTAATCGGATAGATTTATTATTTAGGCATAACGGTTATATATACAAGTAGAATCAAAATATTGTCATCTATGATTAATTCTTTGCCTAAAAAAACCGGTTTTCATCTGGCAACACGGTTGGAAGTAAAAAAAATAGCAAGATAAAATATATATTTTTTTATAAATGCAAAATAGTGCTAAATATGAAACTAAAATATACAGGCCGGAGTCATAAAGACTATACTTTATAAAGACGCAAAATATGGCTATAAATAAAAAAATGTATTTTCTATTTTTTAGAATACAAACATAAAAAGTAGACAGGGGGGTCAAAAATAACTGCAGAAGTCAATATACACACTTAGATTCCTCCTAAATCCACTCCTTCTGGGAGACGTAGGAAGGTTTCAAAGTGAAAGGAACCAATATAGTTATGTAGATGTAAATATATATATATATATATATATATATATATATATATATGTGTGTGTGTGTGTGTGTGTGTGTATAAGAAAGGATCAGTTTCCACTCTCGGGCACTGTGGAGAAATCGGTAACTCACCTAGCCGGAAACTGGGAGTTTCGGATTCAAGTCCCGACAGTGGTCATTTGATTTTTTCTTAGATATAGCTTACAAATCATGGCAGCCTTGCTGCCTGAGATATTTAGTATTTTCACCTCTAATTGTTATGTGAATAATGTTGTGTGGATATAAGGGGGTTTAAAAAAATCGATTGATTTTATCATATACCAATGAAAAAAATGTAAACGCAATTTATACAGTCGACTCCCTCTAACTAACACTACAAAGTGTCGCTATTGTCTAAGAGAGGGCACTGACTTATTGTTCGTTCAGACTCCTCTATATGCTAGTAGTCGGGCTACTCAAAATAAGATCTGTAGTATGATTTTTGGTCCTTCATTTGGCATTTACCCGAACCCTTTAGATTTAAAAATGGCACCGGGAGAGCTGTAACCGCGTTTTTAGGCGAGGGGAAAGGATGTACACGTTGTGTGTATGAAGCCTATACTGGCGCCGCTAGCGGGCAATAGTGCACGATTGAACTCATTTTTATTGTTGTTTTTATAGACAGCAAAATTTTTTAATAAACTCGAATACCATTTAATTTAGCTGCGCGCATATAGTATAAATAGCATAGCATAAAAGGTACATGAAAATTATTTATTTTAATTTTTTTTCTTCTTCAATTTTGACGTATAATAAAAAATAACTAATTAAATTATATCAGACATGGAGGTGTACCTACATCTATGTCTATGGTTTATATTGACAGACGACAGCATAACCTCAAACCATGGCGTCTGTAATCTTGCGGATCGGGTTTAAAAGTGTCAAATTTATCAGATTTATATTAAATATCTGGGTGCCGAGCTTTGCTCGGATGAGTTCAATAAAAATAGTACTTGTATGCTGTGAGATATTATTTTCTCAGAATATTATTCCGAAACGAATTTATTTCTGAAACATAATTTAAAATAATTGTTTCTGTTAAATATTTTAACTACCTATGTGTATTTTTAAGCGTAAAAACTAAGTATCAACTTGAATCAAGCATTTTTTCCTGTAAATATTATTTAGGTCGCCATTTTCAAATCTACCGCCGTTATTGTTTTGTTGACTGAAGAACTCGCAAAAACCGATTTTCATAGATTGAATATCTTGTAAAAATGTTCGAATCAGATGAAATTTTGCTCGCCCGTTGCCATTTTAACAATCCAATTTTAAGCATTGATACCAAATATCAACTTTATCGAAGTACTTTTTCTCTGTGATGTCATCTTAACAACTTCCAGTAAATTTCAAATATTTTTTTTGCATAGGTACCTACTGAAAAACTCACAAAAATCGATTCTTTTAATAACAAACGTCAGACTATAACCTGCGCAAAACTTTTTTTGCATGTATCTTCACCATAGTTTTTAAAAATCGATGTGTTTTTACACAGACCCGCGGCGCCAGAAGTGCGGCCCTTCGGGCCGCCGTTTTGTTATTATTTACATATTGTGCAAGACACTTCTTATATTAGTGTTCAATTACAATTTTAACACTTGTGATATATTATATAAAATCTATGTAGAAACGGACTTCGAATCAATCTGACTTTAATTGAGCGAGTTATAATAAATAAAAAACACCTTTTTTTTAATTGCTCCCCTCTGGAACCAAAATTCCTACCTAGATCGATTTCTCGCCCCGAAAAATCCCCATTCTGTAAATTTCATCAGAATCGTTAGTCGTTTTTGAGAAAAAAAGGTCTAGGTAAGATTATACGTCATACTACATTTAACGTACCTACCTATACATATTTTATATAGGTAATATAAAAATAACATACCTATTTATTTGAATTTTATCTAAAACTACTTACATAATTATGTTTAGATTTTATTGTTGCTATTTTTTTACTTTTCAAATAATTACTGATTATTTTAATAAGTTAACGATTGACTGTCAGATAAATTTGACATAAATAATGAAAATAGTTTGTTTTTTCCAAAGCCTACTCACAATACGACACTGTTTTATGACGTTAAAAAACTGTTTTTTAAAATGATAAAATCGATAAGAAAACGAATTTTTCCAGGGATGAGACCTAGCTAAATCGATTTTTTGCCCCCCGAAACCCCTTTTCGGTAAATTTGATCAAAATCGTTAGAGCCGTTTTCGAGAAAATATTTATATAGATACATAGAAACATATATACAAGATTTACTCGTTTAATAATATAGGGATAATTTCCAAATAATTTGGAAGTAAAATCATGGTTTTATTTACTTAACTTTTTAAACAACAATGGTCACTGACAATTATGGAAAATTAGAGTTCAGAGTTTACAATGAATCTCACAACGAGCGCTCTCGTCGATATTATTATAACTCCGCCCCTCTGCACACAGTCTATTTTTCCGTCACAAGTAGACAAAATAGCGGCTCTTATTCTAAAGTAAAGAGGATCAGTGCTTATATACCCATGTTATTGGTATTATTATCTACTGAAAAACATTTAGCTATTTAGTTAAAAGATGTCATCTGTCGGTGACAGCAATACTATACTATAACCGATATTACAGTGACATGAATGTAACTGTGTATTTTAGATGTCGATAATCGGACGCATTAAAAAAAATTCCAGCCAATTGGACGCGAGACTATTCCAACTTAGAAAATACTGACATTTGACACAATATTATATCTAAGTAATAAATAAAATTACTGTTAACGCGTACGATGACGCGGGAAACGGTTAGTATTAAATATTTATATCACATTTGCTTTTAGTTTCCATAGTTACCTACATATGGTTTCACACGTAAAAATTAACCTAAGCATGCTTGTCAGATAACTTCATTTTTACTTCTGTCATGGAACAGTTCATGACAACAGATAATATTCTTTATCTAAGGTTGCCAATGCTAATTTATATTCATACTCTATGGTTGCGCGCTCGTTTTAATTCCGGTGCGACGTAATTCATTATCATTGCCAAGTGCCTCTTGTGATCGGCTTGATGTCGATTCTTGCTAGTTTGCTTGAACCGCGGCTCGCAGCCAGTATCGCCGAGACGGAATCACATATCTCGGGACGAGCTGGGGTTTTATGGATAATTATCGCCCATCGGAGTCCCCCAGAGCTTTAATTATCTTCAATTAATCAAAAACAGCTAAGTAGATATTTGTAAATAATTTAGAACTAATATAAGTGATGAATGAATGTTGCGTGAAAATTATAAGCATGAGTTTATAACATGGCCGTCTGCCATTTTAGAATAAAAATTTCATAAAGGTAAAATAAATGATTAATGCTGTCAGCAGCGTCATTTACGATATTACGTTTAATTACAGATAAAATTTAATATATAAAATTTAATATTTTAATATAACCTGTTGATCAGTGTTGTATTTTAAAAATACACCGACCACGTGTATGATAATAATTGTGGAATAAAATCTGGATATATTTTGCCAATCATATACAATCAATTCATGGCATAGTTGTATTTTAACAGAATTGAATTTAAGATAAAATTAATCAAAGATATTTTGATTCGCACACGCGATTTGATAATCAGAATAATATGGCCTTAACAAACCAATGTATAGTAGAATGAAGTATCACCAATTTGGTATATCACCAATCTTTACAAATTGGTGGAATTTGTTAATGAATTAATTGAGATAAGATTATACTGTTCTTTTGATCGATAATTTTAACCTATAAGAATCATCTGTCTATTTTCTTATGTCACAGATGGGTTATTCTCACCTGTGTTTAACTAAGGTAATTTTTCATTATTATCAACTAATTTTGGTTTCTATTGTGATCTAGTGTGTTTATAAAGAGATAGCACTATTATTGATTAATTTTTCCTGTAACTTTGGTTGCCTAATACACTGGGTCTACACATTAACTCTAATTATGCATTTTTATAATTGATAAAAATTGTTCAGTACCAATCTGAGATTTTGATACAGATAGAGATTTGTAAATTATAATGCTCTTCAGCGGTTTTCAACTTTTTAATGTGTTGAGTTAAGCAGTATGTCTGTTTAACTGATTTAAATTGTTATTGCAGTAACGTTTGTGATTTGTAAAATTCTTGTTAAATTTATAGCAAGTTAATATATTATGATTGTTAAAGATACATAAAATTGTTTTTTTTCATGTATGAATGAATTAATTGATGAGAACCTTTGGATCTGAATAAGTTTAGTGAAGATTGTTCGAATCAATCTAAGACATTTTTGTTCAACTAAGCATCTCTCACTGTTAATATTAGAACAGTGAACTTCATTAAAATAAGTATAACCTTTTGTAGAAAACATATTTCACTTTGTCTCGATAACAAGGACCCTCAATTGAAGTTCCACCCCTTTCTTTCAACACTTTGGACGAGTAAACATCCAAAGATAAATTAATGTGGGGAACCCAACCCTACCTTTATGCTGATAAACTTCGAACATCCAAATTCAGTTATAATTTGTAATTGTCGACAGCATAAAAATTATTCCACCACATAATAAATGTGGGGGACTCCGATGGGCGATAATTATCCATAAAACCCCAGCTCGTCCCGAGATATGTGATTCCGTCTCGGCGATACTGGCTGCGAGCTGCGGTTCAAGCAAACTAGAAAGAATCGACATCAAGCCGATCACAAGAGGCACTGGGCAATGATAATGAATTACGTCGCACCGGAATTAAAACGAGCGCGCAACCATAGAGTATGAATATAAATTAGCATTGGCAACCTTAGATAAAGAATATTATCTGTTGTCATGAACTGTTCCATGACACTTCCCACCTCTACTATGGTAGGGAAGTAGGTAATGGATTTAGTCCGAAAAAAATATTTCGAGATTTTAACAGATTTCACGTTTTGAGACCCTAGCAATCGTTTAAGATCATTTTCTGACTGATGTCTGTATGTGTGTGTGTGTATGTGGTCAATTTTTCGCCTTCGATATCGTAAAAACGGAACAACATATACGGGCATGCCGATTGTTCTATTGTGTTTATCAGCCTTTAGCTTAGATCTGATTAGATTTTGAGTCAAATCGGTTCAGTGGATCCTGAGATATTCAAAAAAACGTTCTCAATGTCACGTATAAACATAGGTAAAAAAAAATATAAATGAATTCTAGATGTTATAATATGCAAAAATGTAAATATTTTTTTTCTCTAAAATGTATAGTTTTCGAGAAAAAAAATATTTTAGTAAAAAAAGAAAATTGTACGTAAATCAAGGTAACCATGATTTTTGCTATATTAAGTTAGCCATCAGTAGATCACCAAACAAAAAAGAGGGGCATGCTTTTTTCAAAGAATAAAAATTAAATTGTGTTTTAAAGACCACCAACAGCTAAGGTTATTTGGGTCTAGTCAAAGAATAAAAAAAAAGAGTGTTTATTTTTTGCAAATATTTACTAGGTGGGAAGTATAGGACTGGTCATCAGTGGAATTTTTTTTTTGACAGATCTACTGCAGAACAAAAGAACAGCTGATTTTTTCATTTTCAAAATATTTACAAAACTGTAAGGTTTAGAAAATTTCTTTTTAAACCTACTTGCAAAAACGAATAGAATAATAAACCGTTATAAAAAATATACCATTATAATAGAAAAAACGTTATAGTGTATATCATTTCTGCGCATGCACCGATTTTCCCCAAAAACAATAGGGCTCTTCCTTTTTACATATCAAACATCCTACCAAAATTTGGTTTCAATCCACCCAGCCGTTTGACCTGTATCGTACTCACATACCAACAGACTAATGGCCGGTTTATTGTACATTTTAATCGCGATGTTATTTTTATTTGCACGCTGTTAAATTTTGACAGCTACGTGTTCATTGATTGCTGCGTTTCGTTACCATAGCAACCCGTAACTTAATCATGTGATTAAAATGTACGATAAATCACCCATAAGACCCATAAAATCATCACGGGACCTATGATCCACAGCTCTGAATAACTTTTTACCATATATGTAATACTTCTATATTGCTAGCCGGGGTCTGGAGTCGGACGAAAAGCCTACGGTGCAGACATATATATGTCTGTCTCTCTCGCAAGACGTCGAGGCTTATGCGCATGAACAATTTATAATATTAATCATTGATCTATGATAATAACAAGGTTAGTAGTGATAATAATATTTCCGAAATTGCTATGGAAACAATGTGAATCGAATGTTGCAACACTTGCGCACAACGAGATGGATTTCTCGACAAAGATAGAAACAGTCATTTGCTGTCTCGCTTGCGGCCTGATACTGCCACTTACGGGCGCAAGCAATATAGGAGTATTACATATATGCTTTTTACACATATTTGGTGGGTGCCGTGGGCCGGTATGAGCCAGGGGAGCAATGTAAACAAATAGTTAGGCGTTCAACTGGTCGGCATAGAAACGCGTAGGGAAAACTATTTTTTTTTCTCTGGCAGCTCAAGTGTTAATTCTCAACGGATTTCAAATGAAACATTTACATATGTACTACTAGACATGTAGACACAGGGAAGTGTTGTAGACACATATATAGAAGAACGCGTTATGTAACTGACGTACGTAATATTAAATAATATCTTGACATGTTTCCCCCCCTGATTCCCGAGCACAGACTCCGCATCAACATACTACACACACTGTGACTTAATGTCTTTGGTCACGCGACAAAACTGCCCATGTTAATTTTTGGATTCAATACATTATAGAGTCTGTCGACAAGGACGTCCTATTTTTGACACATCGCTGCGGCCATGGTTATGAAGATAAGGTGAGATAGGGCAAGTGCGACCAATTAATTAATTAATTGTAGATTATAGACGCGTCGACAATTCAGGTCATTAGTGTCTTCAACACAACTAAAGACGCTTTGGGAATTCTGAACCAATTCAGAACTTACCATCAAACACACCTAGTCTACATCAAAAAACTAAATTAAAAATTTAAAAAAAAAACCCGACGCAATAAAGCAAACCTTTAAAAAGTAAGAAAATAAATAATATCTACTATCCGGCCCGATGAACCGTCTATTTCTTCGTTTAGATGAAATATTTTATTCATAAATGCGTCGGTGACCGCTGAGACATTGATATTTTTGTCTTTTTACAGTGGTTCCCGACGCATTTATGAATTCAATATTTCATCTAAGCGACGAAATAGACGGTCATCGGGCCAGACATAATAGATATTAATTATTTTCTCACTTTTTAGAGGTTTGTTTTTTTGCGTCGAAGGTTTTTTAAATTTTTAATTTAATTATTATTTCATACTTTTTAAACTATAAAGTAATCAAAACTGAATATTTGAGCTCAACCTCGAAGTTTCTAGCTGTAATACTGGCCGAGACTTCTATATACAAACTGTGATGAAGATCTTGGAAACGGTTGAACCGATTTCAATCAAACATGGCTAAGAATAATTTCGCAAATATCAGCTTTCAAACAAACAAAACCGCTTTGAAATCGGTCCATCCGTTTGGGAGCTACAAAGTCACAGGCAGATACACACACAGACAGACAAAGGCTTCAAACGTTTATAACACACATCTTTTTTCGGACATAAGCAATTTTAATTTACGTCCACAGATATTCCCATTGTTGAAGGTAGACACACGTGATTCTTCATTCAAATGCTGTCTTGCTTCACAATAACTTACGTTAAGCTACCGTTAACAAATTACACAGCGAGTTCTCTAAGATGACGCACCCTGAGAAAGGGATTCCCCTCAAAACTCTCGGTATGAGAGATACAGCTAACGCTAACAAATTACAGAGTGAGCTCTCTAAGATGACGCACCCTGAGAAAGGAATTCCCCTCAAAACTCTCGGTATGAGAGATACAGCTAACGCTAACAAATTACAGAGTGAGTTCTCTAAGATGACGCACCCTGAGAAAAGGATTACCTTTAAAACTCTCGGTATGAGATACAGCTACCGTTAACAAATTACAGAGTGAGTTCTCTAAGATGACGCACCCTGAGAAAAGGATTCCCTTTAAAACTCTCGGTATGAGAGATACAGCTAACGCTAACAAATTACAGAGTGAGTTCTCTAAGATGACGCACCCTGAGAAAGGGATTACCTTTAAAACTCTCGGTATGAGATGCATGCTACCGTTAACAAATTACAGAGTGAGTTCTCTAAGATGACGCACCCTGAGAAAAGGATTCCCTTTAAAACTCTCGGTATGAGAGATACATGCTACCGTTAACAAATTACAGAGTGAGTTCTCTAAGATGACGCACAAAATCGATGATAAGTACCTACATAAAAAAAACATAGGTCCCGAATATAGAACCTAGCCTCTTTTTTTGAAGTCGGTTAAAAAATAATAAATCGAACGTAGCGATCTCTTGAGGGAACTTATAAACTAAGGTCATGGAAGTCAAATCTTAACTGATGAACTGTACATAATATTATGAAACGTGCGTTATGTGACTTGCAAAACTGCTGGGAGTGACGGCGCCTGGAAGTCGACCCAACCTCCACGGCGACCACCCCGTATAGCAACATCCCTCCATTGTGTAATTGTACAATACCTACATACGTGAGTTTATAGTTACATATGTAAACTGTGAATAATGTCATTTCTCATATTAACTATTGTGCCGTGTAATAACTCCAAACCCGCAGTGCGCAAGCGCAAGACCGAAATACAAACTTCAATAGCCGTGGGGAAACTAAAACGCTAGAGCAAATCACAGAAGAGGACATACAGAAACGTCAGTGTGCAAAACGTAAGATAAGTTCGCCATGTTTAAAATAGTTCTCATCTCAGAATAGAGACTTAACACAGCTATAGGTTGTGTGTACGAAGCCTACTGGCGCCGCTAGCGGGCAATAGTGCACGATTGAACTCATTTTTATTGTTGTCTATACCGCAAAATTTTTTAATAAACGAATACCATTTAATTTCGCTGCGTGCATAGCATAAAAGAGACATGAAAATTATTTATTTTAAGTTTTTTTTTTCTTCAATTTTGACGTATAATAAAAATAACTAATTAATTTATTCAGACATGGAGGTGTACCTACATCTTATGTCTATGGTTTATATTGACAGGCGACATCATAACCTCAAACCATGGCGCCAATAATCTTGCGGACCGGGTTTAAAAGTGTCAAATTTATCAGATTTATATTAATAATTTCCAAATAAGTTAGAAGTAAAATCATATGGTTTTACTTACTTGACTTTTTAAACAACAATGCTCACTGACAATTAAGGAAAATTAGAGTTCCGAGTTTACAATTGATCTCACAACGAGCGCTCGCGTTGATATTATTATAACTCCGCCCCCCCCTGCACACAGTCTATAGATAAGAAGCTTTTCACAGCTTGTAGGTATGTACCTACAACTGAAGCCAGTGAAGACGTGCTGGGAACAATAAATCACAAATTGAGGTGTCATTCGATCTGAATTGAATTGAATTGTGGATTATAGACGCTCGACAACAGAGGTCATTAGCCTTTGAAAAGAAAAAGGGTGTGGGTCTCGTAACCCCCGACAGATGTGAAACATCAAAGAAAACGTTATTGAACTCGGTGTTATTCTCTATGTAGTAGTACCTATATATTTTTTCAAAAGCAGCAACTAACTGTTATGCTGACGTAATCCTATATACTGCACTGTAACACACGCGGTTGCGGCGTTTGAGCACGCCTGAGCCAGAAACGCAACTAAATACACAGCGAAGTATCTATATTACATACCTAAACCTATACACGTGTATACATATACTTTTGCTTTACAGTACGTTCGTATGTATACTCTCTCTCTCTCTCTCTCTCTTCCCGTGCCCGAGCGCGCGGAAGCCGAGAGAGAAGTGCCGCAGTGGTGGGGAGAACAGCAGCGAAGGAGCGGACCAGAAATTTCGTTGCATATTTCCCCTCACGCGGCTGTTCACTGCCCGACATAAGATGTTTCACATCAAAAAATGTAAAGAAAACAAAAGTAAAATCAATAATACAAAAGCAAATCATTCGATTTGTTTTAATCACGCGAGTGTTCTAGGCTATAAAATATTTTTGTGAATTCAAAATTGCGACCGTAAAGTAGAAAAAACCTTGGTCAAAAATTGCTTTTCCCGATCAAATCGATCGAGTGGATAACGTGAATGATTCGTGTAAAAAAACGCATAGAAATGCATGACTAATCAGTTGTGCTTCAAACTTTGGCAAATATATTCACACCTCTTCGAAACTTAGCCAAACTATGGTGACACACTTTCACGAACACAACTTATTCACAAAACTAATTTCAAGTTACACGAATACCAATCAAATAACATGAACAACTTTCTTTGCAAATGCTAAGAAAAGTGAATACCAACTTATAAATATTTTAAACTAGATCGACAAGAACTTTTCCTTTTTTTTCCAGCACCCTATATATACATTTTTAAATGCATCTGTATAAAGCAGTATAATTTAGACCACAGACAGATGACAGACATTTTTTTTAAATCATTGTTTTGGGTTCGTGTAAATTCACCAAAAATTCAAAACCGATGTAGTGTGATTCTCGGTCCTTCATTTGGTATTTACCCGAACTCTTTAGTTTAAAAAATAGCGTCTGGAGAGCGGGAACCGTTTTATAAGCGAGGGGAAAGGATTTGAGATGAATGGTGCAGAAGTTAAATTCCGCTATCGAATACTCTTTAGCCCTTAAGATTTCTCTCATCCCTGATCACATGATAATAATATATTCTAACAATAAACAAAACTGAAACAAGAACGGCATCGTATAATACACGCCTGAAATTGTTTCAGTAATGATGATTTCAGTCTTTCAGAGCTCTCTTTGTTTTAGCTTAAGGCACAATTATATATATTATTCAGAAGTTACATGATATATGTCTTCAATTATACGGCCTAAATACAACGGTGACAAGACGAATACGGCTATCACAGAGTTAAAAGGTTATAGAGACGCTATACAAGCATTTAAAAGTTAAGCCAGTCGCCATATTTATTGAGACTTGTTCATTTTATATTATGTAAGAAGAAGAAGACAATAATATTCCCATTCCATCCCGTGTTTGGCCGCCATGTTTGTTATCCCCCCACCCGCGAGAATCTCTCCTCGCGAAGCGAAGTCGGGCTTAAAATCACTTGGAAATAATTTGCATTAACGGTGTCACATAAATAAAGTTTATATGTTTAACCCTACGTTTTCACATTTGCATTAACGGTGGCACAATGCGCGCGAGACTCACTTTAAAATTGACATATCTTTTTTACCTGTCAACCGATTGAAATGAAACTAACATTAAATGTTAGCCAAAGGTTGTCTCATACATAACTTAGAAATAGTTTGCATTAACGATGTCACATAAATAAACAGTTTATATGTTTAACCCCACGTTTTGACATTTGCATAATTTTCTTTTTTTTTATTTATTAGACGTAATTTAAAGGCAAAACCCTACATTTATACTTCGTTGTAAAGAGAAATTTATTTAGAATCTTATTCCGGAAAAATATACAGAGCGTCCTACTTAAAAAACTAAAGTTAGATATTTTTCCGGAAAATAAGTAGGCCATGGAAAAAAATTGTTTGCGCCATTTTATAGATCAGATTCAGTTACACAAGTCTCTTTTTTAACTTTTTCTTGAATCTTTAATATTTCAGCAGATATAAGCTGGACAATGAAAAATCAGCCACCCTGTATATAGAAACCTATACCAAGGTGTCTGTTTGGGATGACGCAGTGTTCTGCAATATGGGATATATTATAATATACGCGATTTTTCGATTGGCCGTGACATGACCTCGACATGCGTAACCAAACGAAAAAGAGGCAAAAAAGTTTCCCTTAATAAATGAATAAATATATGAATAAAAAAATGAATAAATAAATAAATAAATAAACAAATAAATAAATAAATGTACTGACCTTGAAAAGCGGCTTCGAACTGCGTTTTGATGATATCCGGATCAACAGCACCGCCCAGCTGTACACACAGTCCCACAAAAAATAACACTGACAACACCCCGGTCGAATACATCGCAAAAATGTTCACAGTTCAATCACTTCAGAAAATTGAAACAGTTGTTCAGAAAAACACCATTGCAATAAATCAATAACTCTACAGGCGACACGAAATGTTCTTCAGCCCAAGTGGCGAACGTTTCTTTTATTCATAGTTTCAAAGTTGTTCGAACAGCCTGCAAAAGAAAAACACATATTTAGAATTAAAATTATGTTTTGTAATGTTATATTGATATCTTTGATTTATGATGAATTTAGAAGGCAAGAGCGTGAGTGGTCAAGGCTCAACAATAAAGATTTTTCTCTAAGAAATGACAAAATGTCGGTATTAACCCCCTTGCAGAACGATATAAACACCTAGGCGAGCAAGTTTCCCTCTAAGAGAGGAGGTTAATATCGCCATTTTGTTCTGCAAATTGAAGTATATATATGCTTAAAACAGTCGCTGTAACAACATATTAAAATTTGCACCTTGAACTAATAATATAAATTTCGTCGGGTACATGACACGTTTAGGGTGATCTGCCACCCCTTTAATACTGACCAATCGATCTGAAAATATTGGCATTATTGGGTCACCGACAAGCTATACAAACAATTTCAGCCTTGAAGCAAAAATAATTGTGACTATTTTTTTTGTTACATGTTGGGGGCGGTCTGCATCCCTCCCATAATGCTATATAACAAAATCCCTTACTCAGGGCACTTTAATATGCCTCCCTCAACATCTTCACAAAAATAAGGCCTTGAATAAATAACACCAAAAAACTGTCACTAGCTCTCGGTCTATAGTATCTCACAATCGCGCGATTAAAAACGCCTCATCTGGACAAGGCCTTTTCCATAACTACCAGACAAGCAAAACTCGTCTTTGTACAGGGCAGCGTAGCCTAGTGGATAGCGTACTTAGTACCAGCCTCTAGACTAGAATGTCGTGGGTTCGAATCCCACCTGCGCTGCTCATGGATGTTTTGTGATGTTATTTAATTTTAAGTTAGTTGTTATTATTAATGTAATTTAAGACGCTAATGACCTTAAGTTGTCGACGCATCTATAATCTACAATAAAAAAAAATCGTCTCTATATTTTCTTGTATAACCGTCTACTTATAGTCCGACCAAGGAAAGAACGTCGGTGAGGAAGGAGAGTGAGTTTGCGTTTAACAGCTTAAATTATGCGAAATCATGAGGCCACAGAGTTATTGCAATGTCGCATTGTGACACGAGCGTTTTAAATAACTCAACACATATTGTCAAAATTAGCTACAATTCGTTCATTTGTTTTTATGCCGCCTACCCTAAATAAGAGCCCCTATGTACATTTTTTTGGTTAACGTTCTTTCCTTGGTCAAACTATACTCATACAAAGTATATTTCTTGCATTTAGATATCATATCAATTTATCAGTTTATATAATTCCCAGCGCTGCTCATCTTTTTCTTTTTAAATAACCATATCTCAATTCTCATCAATCACATTCCACCAAAACTTTCACTGTCTAAAAGCTGTCAACTTACAATTCCTTAGAACAGGGATGGCTAACCTTTACACATCTACGTACCAATTTTTTTCAAAAAGTGTCTAATGTGGCCATGACGTGCCAACAAGCACTTCTAGAAATTTAGTGGACAAAAAATTTATTCAAACGTAGATGAAATAGAATATTGTATTACAAGGTAAGAAACTTGGCGTTTGCCACCAGTGTGAAGTTTGCTGCACGAGGTACGAGGGCATGCAACCACACGTGTTGCAAACACCAAGTTTCATACCGAGTAATTGCATATTATTTTTCATAACAACTCTATTGATAATTCGATTTGAGGTACCTACAATTTGGGCGTGCAAAGAAGTCGCAAAAATATTAGATCTGTCAGATTTATGTGGGGTTATGTCTGTCATTTTGACGTTTATGAATATTATATGCGGATTCAATATCGCTCTATCTCCTTCTTAATTTGACGTTTTCGAAAATTATATGCGGATCCAATCGCTCTATGTCTCCCTCTTAACAACGTTAAAAAACAGAGAGAACCGACCTGAAGAATTTCATCCCTAGGGATGAAAACACTCAACCCGTTAAACAGGAATAAATGCAAATGTTTGTTCCATTTTTACGCCTCAACTACTTAACCAATCTCTGTGAAATTTTGCACACAGGTAGCTTCCGCAATGGAAATGAACCTATAGGCTATAATAACTAGCCGGTCCGGCTTTGCGCGGGTGAAAAACAGAAAATCTCAAAAATTACTGAACCGATCTCAATTTTTTTTCACAATTTAAAATTTGTTATAAATGCTGTCAAAAAAATTTGACTATATCATTCAAATAACATATAATTATTATGAGATCTATAGTCGGGCCGCTTAACAGATGGAGTAATCACGTGAAAAGCACATGAATATCTTGCGCCGCAGGCGTGGTCTTCGCAAATAGTTTCGTTCCCGAACGTTCAAGCAACCAATCGGGTACTTTGCAAACGACGATCACGCAATGATCATGCGTTTTCATTGCTCCATCTGTTAAGCGGCCCGACTATACACGACAAGTCGACGAAAATCGTCGAACTCAATGCATTATCGAAATAATTATTTTCATCTACGTTTGGATAATTTTTTTGTTCACTCGCAATTTCTTTCGGTGCTTGTTGGCACGCCCTGGCAACATTAAACATTTTTTGAAAAAAAAAATGGCACGGGATCCCTGATCTACAGTAAAATTCAAATGCAATTTAATAGGAGTGGAATTTAGGCGCTGCGATAGGCAATTTTCAGTCGGTCAATTAAATGCACTTCTATGCCCCTCTTACTACGCTACTGTTTTTGAAATTGATAGCGCTTTCGACAAGAATATACGAAGTTTGAGAGTTGCAAGTTGTAATTAAAAGCTTGTCCATCGTTAAAGACAAAGTTAATCTTCTTGTAAGCATTTCATTAGTTTCAGGAGACATTCATCAATGTCTCCAATGGTACTTTAATAAGTGGTTTGATCTCGTATCCACCGAGCGATTCAATGAATTACTGCCACTGTAAAAAGGAATTTAATAATACACCTTCTATATTATGCAAAACGTCATCCAGATCACAATGTTATATAATATACAGAGTGGGCCAATGAAAACAGTCCGGGCAAGTTTTGGCCACTTAACATCAGGTTTGCGCAAAAAGCTCGCACACGTCAATTTTAGAATCAAGGGGGACATCTAAATTGATTAGTATTATTTACGTAACTTCAACCCTGAGAGCAGTGTGAATTTTTTTAATGGAAAGGGGTGTCAAACGATTCGCAGTTTGAAAGGCCTCTCAATTCTTTTTACAACAGTCTTTTTGTTTTTCAAATTCGATCATTAATTGCGGAGAAAATGACGTTTTAATTAGTATCAAATAGTCAACAAATGAACTACTTTTTTTTAATACGAGGGGAGAAAATTCATTTATTTACGGCCACCCGCGTTTGCGGGTAGTGTGGGACTCGGCCGCAGCAATACTCCTCCCTTCCGTCCTGCCAACCTGGGACCGCTTACGCACTACTTGATACAAATTAAAATGTAATTTTCTCCGCAATTAATGATGGGATTTGAAAAACAAAAAGACTGTTGTAAAAAGAATTGAGAGGCCTTTCGAACTGCGAATCGTTTGACACCCCTTTCCATTAAAAGTCTTTGGGGTGCAATTCACCCTGCTCTCAGGGTTGAAGTTACGTAAATAATACTAATCGATTTAGATGTCCCCCTTGATTCTAAAATTGACGTGTGCGAGCTTTTTTCGCAAAACTGAAGTTAAGTGGCCAAAACTTGCCCGGACTGTTTTCATTGGCCCACTCTGTATATTATATAACCATAGGGTTGAGCTGTATTATTGTATGGATATGATAGATGAGATATATTCTAACATGGAAATTAAATACCCAAGCTGTATTTCAAATTCCCTGTCCACACTTGACTAACAGTAACGCAATTTTTTTTAAATTTCAAAATGAGTTGAAGAAACAATAATATGTAAAGTTATAATTACCACAATGATAATGTGGTAATTATAACATTTCGTATCTTTACACCAAAGGTTCCACCATTTTTTTATTGTGAATATGTAAAGTGACTTTTGACAGACCGGTGTACGGGAACGTATCTTTCCCACACACTAGTGTGGGAAAGCAAGCCATTTCCATAGTGATTTTTGTTTATTCGCCTGATCCGCCCGCTATAGATTAGGAAAGGAAGGTGTGGCGGAGTCGCAACTGTCTCCTTGTAACTAGAATCTGCGTTAAACGTACCTTTAACCATTGACACGACACAACTGTCAAATTTCATTCATTCTAATGACATAACCTCGTTTTTTAAACACGTCGTCGTTAATAATTAAAGCAATTTGTTACGGGGTGGTGTTTTGTACTTGACTGCAGTTATTATGAAAATTATGACTGCAAAAAATTTAAATTTCCGACTGAAGAAAAAGCTAAAATAGATAATAATAAAATAATGAAAACATTTTTTTTATCTTTTTAGCTTGCCCTCCCTTGATCTAGCGTAGCTCATACGACTTCAGAACACTTTTTCAACTCCAAATGGAAAGAACAAACTCAATTTCTAATTATATTTGCTTAAATTATACCTCGACAAACGTCAAGGAAGTTAAGTTAGGTTAGAATAAACGTCACTGGATGAATCAAGTTAGGACATTCATTTTTCATAAATTTTTAATTTCAAATAAAAAATTATTTTACACGAAATAATTAAGTATTATAGCCAATAATGACGGGATTTATTAATTATTTTTATGAAACAGCCATTGTTTTGGTAAGAAATGTGTTTTAAGAGAATAGTAATGAATATTCCGTTAAACCCCATACATTTTTGAACGCCAATCGACTCCATTTTAAAGTTCGCGCTCAAATTAGGACCATCTACTTCTGTAGTACATACTCCTGTGCGCGCCTCGGCCTACTATAGGAGTGAAGTTGGCGATACAAATAGAAACTTTTTGAAAATGATAATGCGCCATTTAATTGTATCACGAGGTGAACGTGACTATATTTATTTATTGTCGATTAGCGTCTTAATTACATCAAATAACAACTTTCTTAAAACTAAATGACATCACAAAACATCCATGAGCTGAGGTGGGATTCGAACCCACGACAGTGTGATCTAAAGGTGAACATGACTATAGTTTATTGGCTCCTTTAAGGTCAAAAATGTATATAAAAAATAGATTACCGTTACGTCACTATAATACTCGTATGTCACTTTCAAAGAGATACGAAACTAATGGATTGTTTTATACATGTCAAATGGTGACTCGATGTTCAGCGTTCGTTCGTGGGAATGAAAGACAGCTCATACATCTGGCTCGCGGCCCGGATGTTGCCCACCTATTCAATTATTTATTCCAGCAAGATTGTCGTTGCAACAAAACAGCTCTTACAATAAAAAATTCACAGATTTCGCAATCCTTGCAACCATCGAGGACATTGGAAATGATAACAGCATATATGAAACATAATGAACTGTTTATTATACACACAATATTTATCAATGCACTGTTTAGTTTTGTCAAGAATAACCCTATTAATCTTCTGTTATATACGCGTTCACTTTTGCTTGATTACTTAACTTTTAAATTGATTTTTCTACAGTATTTATTAACATTTGCTCAAAAATAACACCGCAGATCGTCGCAAATACCTCTCAATTAACTAGACATGATATAAAACACATTTCGAAAAAATTGCACTTGTTCAATTTTGCATGATTGCTCCTCACTTGATCGCGACACCGTTGTCTTTTGGTCTTCAACGAAAACTCGTAACTCTGCCCCCATATACGAACATAAACATTTCCAATGTTAAAAGTTAATTCTAATCGAATGATTGTTCACTGATAATAGTTTAAACTTTAAAGTAAGGATTGTCAACTACGCCAAAACACCACGTCATATTTTATTTAAAATCTATTTAATAAATTTAACTTCTGTTTGCTGTAGGGCATAGAGAAAGGTTTGAAGAGTACCAGAAAGTACTTCAGAATCAATAATTATATCTCGTTAAGTAAAAAAGCTATGATAAACTGGATCATTTCTTTTTTGCATGGAATTAAACACACGATTTTTTACCCAATTTTTTATCTAAAACCAACTGAAAGCAGAAGTTAAATTCAGTTAATACATTTTACACGAAAATAGGAGAGGACCTAGCTGGACCCGCTCTCCTGAGAAATGGGATTACACACACACAGACATATCTCTAAAAACAGTAGATTCGGACTCTAGGGGCCTCAAAACGTGCAGATATGTCCAAATTTTTCATTCACAAAATCGGACCATTTACAATAACTTCCAGAGGATAGTGTGGTCCAGTGGTTAGCGTCGCGGCCTCTGGATCAGACTGTCGTGGGTTCGAATCCCGCCTCCGCTCATGGATGTTTTGTGATGTCATTTAGTTTTAAGTGAGTTGCTATTTAATGTAATTATAAGACGCTAATGACCTAAGTTGTCCACGCGTCTATAATATTACAATAAAAATAAAAATACAATGGAAAGTTAAAAATAAAAGTTAAAACAACTAAAACTCGACTAAACAAGCAAATCAAAACATGGGATATTATTTTTTTGTTATAAATAAGTACCTAGTCATTTTTTTCGTAGTCGGGTAAAAATTGGAAAAGTTCGGCTAGAGATAGTATCTACAAAATAATATCAAAAAATCATTCTTTGAGCTTGTGAATAGCCGAGCTTCTAGGAACGCTGTTTACATGGCATTTTCACGGTTTGTCTATTAAAAACCCCCATTTTCAATCTCTTCTCATCCGTCAGCTGGTGAAAGTATCAACTGAAATTGAATTTAATTTTGAAAATAAATTAACAATATTGACTGATACTAGGCCTATATAAACCCAACAGTCGGTGACCTTTAGTAAAAGAAATTTAACTCTTGATTTTCAGTTTTTAATATCTCAAAAATGACCTATCGAAATGTGGACATAAAAAATTGAAATCTTGAATTTATACAGTCGACCTTCGATAACTCGAATTCTTGATAACTCGAACAAAATTGGTTGGCAGTAGCGTCAATAGTGAAAATTAATATTATTTGATAACTCGATTTTTTTTGTGGCAAGTCATGGTTCGAGTTATCGAAGTTCGACTTTATTTATAAACGTTGAAATTCGCCAGTGCAAAATAGACGGTCAAATGAAATCTACAAAATAAAATAATTTGGTGTACAAAGGGTTGAAATAACTGACTAACGATGTATATACGGGAAGGGTAAATGAAGTTATTCAATAATGCAGACCGACGTTTAGATGGCACGTTATTAAGCACAATGAGAGAGCAATGCATCCCGTGTTACCAAAAGCTCGACCCATCGGACTAATCAAAATATTCACTACTAATTAGTTACCTCTAAACAAAGCTTCCACAAACGGCACTGTAACACTATGATAAACGAATCCAGTTCAAATTATTAATACACTAATTATTAGTCACGCTGATAAATTACGTAAGAAACAAACAAAATACGAATTTTAAGTTATCTAATAATTGACTCAATGTTAATCGAACACTAATAGAATAATATATTTAAAACATAAATTAATTTTATATATTATATGCCCATATAATTTAAATAACTATTGCTATTATATTTTTAAAATTATAATTGATATTTTTGTTTAAAAAATGTAGTCAGTTCAATTGACAAACGTTATTTTTTTTTATATTACAAACCTGAAAAAAACAGTTTTCATATAAACAGTACCTTAACCAAAATGTTGATATAAATGTAACAATTAGCTTGTTTTACGAAAAAGGTGAATTACATTTGTTTTTTATAAGAGGCAATTTGAAACTACGATACCGAATAAGATTATTTTATTAAATGTCGATCAAAAACCGAACCAAAACACACTTACAACACGACTTCTCAGTCAATACACGATACTTCACTGGTACACACCGACACACCAAAAGCTTCAGTAAACTGGATAAGTCTTGCCTGCTTCTGTTTCCCGATCGAAGTCAATTCACGCCGCGTGACTCCGAAAGCGAATAGTGCTGACACATAGCGATGACAACACTTAACTATCAGTACTGCAATATACAGCGACCTATTAAATAACGGTTTATATCTATAATCGAAAGTTCAGTGTTAACAACACAATTTGATTTTATTGTTTATAATTTTAAAGAAACTTTTACCATTACTGCAAATATTAAAAATGATAATTGAGAATTTATATTTTGTATATTGTTCTCACAAAAACTAGACCCTCTAGTCAAGTTGATTGTACTATACAATGAAATTCGGTAGGAATGTTTGACTTTATTGTAGTGCTTGCTTAAAAATTTAGCTGCTTTCAGTTCACTAATCATTTTCAGGTGAAATAATTGCATTGGTTTAGTCAGCGTTTCAACTATTTATGCTAGATTGATATTATATTTAAAGTGCTTTGTGCTGTATTATGATTTAAATATAGGAAATATTTATATATCAAAATAATTTTGAGTAGAATTGTGTAACTATTGTATTATAATACTAGTCTTAAAAGTCAATTTCATTCTTTATTTTTTTGACATTTGATAATGGCATCAAACGATGTAAGTATTTATAAATCGCAAATATAGCTAATAGCACTAGCTAGATGTAATAGAACGGATTTGTTATTAAACAACTGTCAAATTTAAATCTTTTTAAATTTAGGAAATATAAAATTGTGATTCACTTTAAAATTATGTAGTTTTAGTTTATAATAACAACAATAATGGCTTGAAGTTTGGTAAAATAAGTAATCATTTTAATTAGATTCAAATAATAATTAGTTTAATTATTTATTGGAGGTTATGTGAAATTTTTTGTTGTTATTACTGTTTTTTTTTAAAAGAATTTGCAATTTGATTTTTAGTACAGTGATATGGACGAACCCAAAATGAAATACGAAGTAAAATATGAAAATCAGACAGACATTGGAGACGAATCAGAAGAATATTCAGGTAGCGAAGACCAAGTGTATCCAAAAAAGTGGACGGCTCCGATGATCCGTGCACTCGTCGATGGTTATCGAGAAATGGTAGATCGGTTTCGTAACCCAGATGTTAAAATAAAGAAATTATGGATAGAATTAGCAGATGGTATGCGTAAGAAAGGTTTTAATGTTAGTTTTCATTTATGCGATGTTAAATGGAGAAACATGAAACAGACTTTTAAAAGAATTCACGACGATAAAACCCGATCGCAGAATAGTAAGAGATCGTGGGAATATTATGACGATATGCTAGAGTTGTTAGAATTGACAAATAATGGGCGAAAGAAAGACGAATATATAGAAGTAACTAACAATTCTGATAATCCATCGGATTATGGAGAATCTGAAAGCGAAAAGATTTTTGCACCCAAACGAAAAGTTGTTGAAACTAACGATGCACCACCTAGAAAGAAAATAAATTCTAGAAGGCATATAGATAAAGATGACGATGATGTCTCTACAAGACTGGAAAAATATGTGAATGAGTTTCGTACTCAATGCGAAGAAAATATTTCGGAAATGTTACGGTTACATAAAGAAATATTAACTGTTAAAAAACAAGAATGTGCTCTTTTAGAACAGCTATTAAAAAAATTAGGATAAATATCTGAAAACCAGACAGCATTAGCAGTGAAAAAATATAATGCATGTTACACTCAGATATGTGAGAGATAATTAAAAATGTAGAAAGATCGGCAAAAGCCAACTCAAAAATATTGATTTAAAAAAAAAACTGGGCTGACCTGTGGCGGTTATTTTAATTTTTGGTAACAATGTCGTATAGCTGTGCATAGGCCGTTCTGTGTGTAAGACAGAGATCGATATATAAAGTATTAAGTAAGAATAAGATAAATATTCGCTAATAGGAAGTTACTGTGGTTACTTTAAATAAATAATATCTATACAACCTAATAGCGTCATCTTTGTTTTTCGCTCCTTCTATGCTGTAAAAATGTAAATCTTTTATTAGTTTGCCAACTAAATCATAATATTAATTCGTAATATTATTTATATGTGGTACAAAAGTTTTAACAATTATTTTATTAATTTAATTTGCACACGGAGATAGGCAACCATTTGATTCAAATTCTGCTATGACATTGCGAATTGTTGTGGCAGATGGAGACGGTCTATTTTCAAAGGCAGCTACAAATAATTTTATTATGTCGGCGGTTAAATTACCACCATAAAACCATTTAATTATTTGGATTATTTCCCGAACAGTATAAATTGCCATTTTATCAATAATTTCAGTATAGTGACTATTTTTACTGTAGAAAACAACGATGACGCTATCAGGTTGTTCAGTATTATTTATTTACAGTAACCACAGTAACTTCCTCTTAGCGATCATTTATCTCATTTTTACTTATTGCTTTATGTATCAATCTCTGTCTTACACACAGAATGTCCTATGCACAGGTTTAATTTGATACAATCTGTATGTCAACATAGTGACTCTACAATGTTGCCAGAGTTAAAAAAAAACTAGAATAAAAATATCACCATATTCGTGTAACATCGTAATTCACAGGAAAAAAATTGTCTAAAGGCTATTATTTTACCTAACTACGACGAATAAAAAAAGGAAGGGTAATAATATTATTGTTCGACTAAACATAATTTTTAACGGAAATAATCAAATTTTTGCAGGCATATTTTCTAAATTAGCCATTATTTTATCATTCTGATTATTATAAATTATTATTGTGTAAGCGTTCCATGTAACTTTTTCTGTTTAAAATTTCTGTATAGTATGTACTTTCATTTTTAGAAAATAAAAGGATTTTTGATACAACTGAATATAATAATTTTGTAAATAAAAAATTAATATTACAATAAAATTAAGGAAAATCGCAGGATAGTGGACAAATATTTGATTTATTAAATTAAATGTACGACGTTTCGTTTATATATTTAATTTTTTTTTTTTTTTTTTTTTTTTTTTTTTTTTTTTTTTTTTTTTCATAAATATTGTTATTTTTGTGTACTTGAAAAAGTTTAAATATATAAACGAAACGTCGTACATTTAATTTAATAAATCAAATATTTGTCCACTATCCTGCGATTTTCCTTAATTTTATTATAATCACGATGGACACGATTTCTAATATAAATTAATATTACAGTTTTGAACATTAATAAAAAAATGTAATTGTAACAATGGTTCTTATTATTTATTTTAATGTTTAAAAGTTTTTTTGTTATTAACCGACTTCAAAAAAGAGAAGGCATGGTTCTCAAATTAACTATCATTTTCTTTTTTCTACAAAAAAATAAAAAAAGACAGCCTTTCTATGTTTGTATCAAGACTTGAAAAACAGACGCTAATGACCCCTGTTGTCGAGCGTCTATAATTCAATTCAAGACTTAAAAATTTATCAGATTGTTTCAATTCGTATCAATATGGAAAGAAATGTAATTAAATAGGCGACATCATATTATTGTGGCTATAATACGAACTAAAAGTCGGCTCAGAACGTAAAAATTTTAAAAGGGCACTGCACAAAAAGTTGCCGATAATAAACTGTTAGAGGCGCTGTCGTCGCTGTAATTGTAATATTTTTCAAAATATTGTGAGTATTTCGTCTACTAGCGTATAGAGGACACTAATATAACAATAATTTTTATAATTGATCTATGATGACAGCAAAGTTAGTAATTTATATTAGAAATCGTGTCCATCGTGATTATAATAAAATTAAGCAAAATCGCAGGATAGTGGACAAAATAATTTGATTTATTAAATTAAATGTACGACGTTTCGTCTATAGATTTAGACTTTTTCAAGTACAATATTGTACTTGAAAAAGTCTAAATCTATAGACGAAACGTCGTACATTTAATTTAATAAATCAAATTATTTTGTCCACTATCCTGCGATTTTGCTTAATTTTATTAAAGTTAGTAATGATATAATATTTCTGAAATTGCCATGGAAACAATGTGAATAAAAAATTTAAATATTTGAGAAATGTTGACACAAGTGGACACAAGTCGTGTCATAAATAGTTAATAATGTTGAGTTGAAAGTTGAAAAATTATAATTTCAGAGCAGAAAATTAATAAATAAGGACATTTATGAAATCTTATAGAACATGTGCGAAAAAATGTATAAATAAAATCTATTAAAACGCTTGAATCAATCAAAAAGAAATAGTCTGAGTCAAGAAGAAAGCATTTATGAAATTTCTCCTATTAGAAAAAAATAACTCTATGACAGATCTTGGAATTAGGCAATACGTCTGAAAAGCCCAAAAGAAGAATAATTGAAGTGTAATAAAGATTTAAAAGTGCCAAGTGAATTTATAATTTTTTATAATAATGTGAATGTAATGTCACTTTTTATTACCTATATAAATTTACTTTGTGCTTTTTTATTTTACATAAAATTTCTGTGGTGTCATTTTTGTAATAAGCGATATGAAAAGTTTCATTAGTTAATTAGTTCATTTCACTATTCTTACTTGTAAAATGAATAAAATAAATAACAAATCGAAGAAAATTCATGCATAACAGTCTATAAAATGATACTAATATTTTTAAAAATTTACGTCGTTTTGGATTTCGATTATTTCTTCCCATTTCCCTGGTTACTGAACTATTTTTTTCAGAAAAACCTGGAAAATATAAAAAATCTAATCTCAATTTGAAAATTGTGTACGTGGTACCAACTTTACACAATCAAATAAATTTCTCAAGAGGAAAATTTGATAATTTAAGTTGTCATATTTAGAACATCTTTGAATTCGATACTTTTTATGTTTTCATGTTAATTGAAAATTGATTATTCATATTCATAGCAACCCGTTGCCTTGAAGAAAAAATCTATTTAGAAAACAAAATCAATCTCAAAATCTTTGAAAAACACGAACTGAACAAGAAATCGAAAACTGACATTTATACCATAAATCAAGATGTAAACAAAACGTACGTAGCGTCATTTCTTAGACAATAGCTACACTTTTTTTAGTTATTGATAACACCGCGGTTGCATTATCTGTCATTAGTGACTTTTTACTAAACGATTTGCTGTTATTATTAACAGTTTCGTATTGAAATTTAGCATATCCATTTTTTGTCTTTCAAAGTATGTTTTAAATGTCTAAAAATCCTTTTTCATTGAAAAAAATATTTCAAGTTCAATCTGAATTCCTACTTTTATTAATTTCAATACATGACCCCAAATATGTTTAATACAAAGAATATCATCTATAGAATCTTACAGATCTCACAAATTGACTGTATTGTTTATATAAAAGCTGATTCTTTGAGTAAAAAATTGGGAAAAATGACATATGGTAGCGCCATCTTTTGAAATTGGTGCCAGGCAGATTCCTATTAAACTATAATCATAGTAAGTTTCAAAAAAATTCCGTCCAGCGTCACTAGTGTCTAACAACGCTTATGGCGTAAAAATACAGAACTATAAACTTCGGTAAATTTCTATCTGATGTCGCTAATAGATAACCGGGATATAATTCTGAGAAATCTTCCACATTTGAGAAATAGATTTTTTCACAATTTTTGAAAATCTGTTTCAATTTAAATTAATAGAAGTTCAATTTTGGATTTTTGGTTTTATTGAATAAAAATACACATTACTGAAAACGTCATAAAAGCTGATGTACCTCAGCTGTCGAGCGTCTATAATCTACAATAGGTACATACTCTCAGGGCCGTTTTAGGCAAACAAAGTTTGGGGGCTCTTTGAGAAAACCAAAAAAAACGTGAATGAAAAGATCAGAATGTACTTTTGTTTAGTGACTTTATTGGTTTCGGCATTTCGGGGCCCCCATCAGGCCGGGGAATTTTCTGCAGGTAAAATAATTTATATTTAATTTATATTTTTTATAAACAATAAACTAGTGCTTTTTTCTTGAAAATCCGCGAAAAAATTATCAGAGGCAGCAATTTTATTTGCTTTCAAAAAAAAACTTCGATCAGGCACTAAATTAACTATTAAACTAACGTAAAATGTTTTTTTTTTGTTTGATTGATTTTAAATGAACCATAGTAAATGATGGTCACCGCTATAAGCACGACTTGTGAGTTGTGGGACTGTCACCTAACATAGTTACATATTAGTCCAGGTCCAGAGGAGGGAACTGCCCCCCTTCCCCCTCGGTACGCCCATGACCCTAGAGCTGTTGGTGGTCTTAAAAAATCTTATTTTTGAATGACAATTTAAATTGAATTTTTCAACAAATTTTACTGGCATATTTCATCAGATTAAAATGTAAGGTAGGTACTCACTTCTTACCAGATTACCCTCTGGTCCAGATAAGGTTTCTATCAACATCGATATTAACGTGCGCGAAGCCACGGGTAAAGGCTAGTTAAAAAATATAATTCATGCAGATTAAATTTACACGAGGTGAGACTGTATTTTTACTTCCCACCTCTACTATGGTAGGGAAGTAATGGATTTAGTCCGAAAAAAATATTTCGAGATTTTAATCAGATCTTCACGTTTTGAGACCCTATAAGCAATCGTTTAAGATCATTTTCTGACTGATGTCTCTATGTGTGTGTATGTGGTCAATTTTTCGCCTTCGATATCGTAAAAACGGAACAACATACGGCCATGCCGATTGTTCTATTGTGTTTATCAGCCTTTAACTTAGATCTGATTAGATTTTGAGTCAAATCGGTTTCATTGGATCCTGAGATATTAAAAAAAACGTCACGTATTAACATAGGTAAAAATATATAAATGAATTCTAGATGTTATAATATTAAAAAAATGTAAATATTTTTTTTTCCCTAAAATGTACAGTTTTCGAGAAAAAAAATATTTTACTAAAAAAAATAAAAATGTACGTAAATCAAGGTAACCATGATTTTTGCTATATTAAGCTAGCCATCAGTAGATCACCAAACAAAAAAGAGGGCCATGCTTTTTTCAAAGAATAAAAATTAAATTCTGTTTTAAAGATCACCAACAGCTAAGGTTATTTGGGCCTAGTCAAAGAATAAAAAAAAGAGTGTTTATTTTTTGCAAATATTTACTAGGTGGGAAGTATAGGACTGGTCATCAGTCGAATTTTTATTTGACTATTAGGTAATAAGCCATGTCTAAAACACAAACGTTCGACCTTAATTAACCAAAACGAGGTAAGTATGATTTATGTGAATAATCGGTACAATATGGAGATGGATCTAAACTCGTCCAATAAGAAAGTATCTGAAATTGAAACAGTTGCGGTCGATGGCTATTGGTTGGAAGAAGCCGCGAATCATCTTCATAGTTGCGATCAATACACACTTATATACATTTTAATACAAGTAACTGTTACAGTGTTACAATATTTTGTAACACCGTGCGCAGCCGTTGCGCATCGCGACGCTTGTGGGTGGACGCACAGCGTCGATTGCACCAGACGCATTGCAATACCACTTCCGTTTTAATACAATAGAGTATTTTGTCACATCCAATCGTAGGATTAGCTTTTGTATGAAACGGTGCTATGCAACCCCTGGAAATTTCCGGTGGATGACTTCATAGAAAAGTTATATTTCCACTGAGGACAGTGTGTGTGTTTTAAAGACCACTAACAGCTAAGGTTATTTGAGCCTAGCACCAATTCATATTTTCAATTCATTATTTTTTTTTTAATAATAAATTGAAAATCCAATTGACACTTTTACCAGTTCTCGGGCTAGAACCCGGGAACTGGGGACTTGTAATAGAGGAACCATAGCAACGCCATGTAAACAACAGCACCGCTACACGCTCGGCTATTCTCAAGCCCGAGGACAGTGTGGTGTAACGGTTAGTGTAGCCGACCTTTGGATCACACTGTCGTGGGTTCGAATCCTACCTCCGCTTATGAATGTTTTGTGATGTCATTTAGTTTTAAGGAAGTTGTTATTTAATGTAATTAAGACGCTAATGACCTAAGTTGTCGACGCGTCTATAATCTACAATAAATAAATAAATAAATATAATCCCACTTCTGCATATAAGTATACAAATTATATAGGTTTTTCATATTAAAATACCTGTTTTAATCTATAATAAAATCGTAGACGCTCTCTTTGTATGTGTGGCTGTATGACCACGCTTATCTCCGCAATGGCTGAACCAATTTGTATGTGGTTTTCAGTGATGTATTGAGATAAGCTTGGGCTAACATTTAGTGTTTATTTCATTCAAATCAGTTAACAAATAAAAAAGATATGTCAATTTTAAAATGCGTCTCGTGCGCGCTTTGTGACACCGTTAATGTAAATCTCAAAACGTAGGGTTAAACATATAAAACTGTTTATTTATGTGACACCGTTAATGCGAACTATTTCCAAGTGATTTTAATCCCGACTTCGCTTCGCAGGGGGAGAGATTCTCGCGACAATTATGCGTTCATTCTATCAAGGTACCTATACTTAATAGTAGATTATATATCTAGTTGTGTAATGACGTAGGTATATTACTGACGAGTAAGTGATATTATGGTAAAACGAGCGATAGCAACAGTCATACGAGTCATAATATCATATTACGCACGAGATACCTATAGATATATATGGTATTTTTTACCATACCCACTATAAAATAGCTACTTTTCACTTCATTTCCAGCATTTTAAAAAAAATTTGACGATTCATTTTGTGTCGCCAACTTCACTTAATAAGTATAGTAGGCCGACAGGTGATAGGTAATAGCGGGCGGATCAGGGTGAATAAACATAAATCACTATAGAAATGGTTTACTTTCCCACACTAGTGTGGGAAAGAAACGTTCCCACACACTGGCCTGTCAAAAGTCACTTTACATGCATATAAAGCAGCTCTTTTATAGTGGGTATGGCTGAAAACGTTTTCCCGGTCTGATAATAATTAAAATATCTATTTTTCAAAAGCCAAAACTTAATAATCTAATTTATGTTTTATAATTAACAAAGAATGTTTTGTAATATAATTTGTATAAAAGTGAACAATGAATAAAACTCGTTTATTTGGGACACACTGAAGCCAGACTGATAATTAACTATTTCACTTAACAATAAATATTTCATTTTTTCTCATAAAAAAGCAATAAATCCAATTTCTACACGTACACACGATTATGTAAACAATTAAATTAATTACTTTCTTTTTAAAACATATAAAAATAAAACGGTGCATTTACTTGCTCACTAAATTTGTAGACATGACGAAAGATGTCAGTTTATATTATGCTTGACTTTATGACAGTTGTCACATATTATAATTCATGTGATGTAATAATATTCTGGTTATCCAAAATTATGGTCTACTTTACAAACTATGTTACAAGATGATTCTTCAACCTTGTAAAGAATTCCTAGATTTGATAAAAATTGGTACTACGGAAATTCTTTAAGTGGAACTTGTTTAATTTTCGAATACTTCCCATTTTATCATATGATGTTCTTTTTAGGACGAAACTGGTCGTGTTTTTATAATCCATGTCATAATATGTATTTTTAGATCTCTTTATTTATCAAATATTATAAAACAGTTTCATTTTTTTTAGACAAATTGAAAAATCAACTGATAAATAATAGTTTTATACGGCTGAAATGCAATTGAAATATTTTTTCGTTGGAGAGCAGCCAATTATATAATTGTTTCGAAACATATTGGAAAAATCATTTTACCAACCAGTGGTCACAGTAAAGATTCTAACCTAAACCTTTCCACTTTCGCGGCGGAATGAGCTTATAATACTTAATTCTCAAAAGGAGAATGTTAATTTAGCAATCTTGTCGTGTTGAGTATTGTAAGCTCATTCCGCCGCGAAAGTGGAAAGGTTCAGGTTAGAATCCTGTGACCACACTGGTTGGTAAAATGATTTTTTCCAATATGTTTCGAAACAATTATATAATTGGAATATTTCAAAATCAACTAATTTTTTCCCCCTTTATTTACATAACAATTATAGAGGTTAATATATCAGACAGCCGAGCTGCCGTGATTTGTAACTCATGTCTAAGAAAAATATAGATAAAAAAAACTTTTAAGTTAAACGGTTTTATTTTAAATCATCAGCTGTACCAAAAACTAGAAAATAATTAGGACACAAACCAAGAGGCACTTTGTGTCGCTGCGTCAGCGGAATAAGTAATGATCTGGGACTTTTAACAGACTAAAATAAAAACGTAGGACGCATTTGAAATATTTCTGTTGGTGGGCTTGGAAACACATTTTTCTAGACAAGCCGTTCTTATTTAATAATTATACAGTCGTTATACTGATTTTTATACGCCCCACGTTTTTATTTTAGACTGTTAAAAGTCCCAGATTATTACTTATTCCGCTGACGCAGCGACACAAAGTGCCCTTTGGTTTGTGTCCTAATTATTTTCTAGTTTTTGGTACAGCTGATGATTTAAAATAAAACTTAAAAGTTTTTTACCTATTTTTATTTTCTAGTTTTTAAGAGTTCTATATACTGTCCACTTCCTGATTCCATCATCAGACCCTCGTTCCCAAGTTGAAATTATCATAATATTGTATTGTCACGGGCTGTCGCAAGATTTGAAACAAAGATAGGAACAAACAAACAAATATATGGGGTCAAGCTAAATAAAACCGTTTACAAAATCAAATTTCACTTTTCTTAAATATGGCTTACAAATCATGGCAGCTTGGCTGTCAGATGTATTATTCACCTCTAATTGTTTGTTTATAGTTTCATTTTTATAAATCCAAAAAAGTAATCAAGGTAAATCACTGCACAGGCGTTAGAAGGGTGCGCTTGGGGTCTCAGAATTGTAATATTGTCCAAAAACAATCGGGTGAATATGATGTGAAATATTAGTTACAATTTGCTTTATAATGGACACAACTGATCATTTAACCGTGTCACTGTAGAGTAAATGAAAACTCAACCGCCGCGATAGTGGAAGATTCGGGTTTGCGTTCCGACGGTGACGGTTTAAAAGGATTTTTTCTAGTATTGCATTGTAACGTTATTTTTATTTATTGTAAATTATAGATGCGTCGCTTGGTAACGTTATGTCATTCGATGGGTGTTCCTGCCAGTAATAATAACATAACAAAATTTTATTTTTTTCCTCTTTTTTTTTGTTAAAAAGTTTTTATTTTGTACTATTTAGTTAAAGGAATCACTCGCCGCTACTCACTTTTTTAAACCGACTTCTTACGCTGTGTGATGTGTCAAAAAATGACATTTACCTTAAAGGAATCACACGCTGCTACTCACTTTTATTAAAATCAGCCGAACAAATCAACCGATTTAAGTAAAATTTATATGAGACCAACTTCGAGATATACCCTATCCAATAAAAAAAGAATTTTCCAAATCGGTTTATAAATGACGGCGTTCTGAGGTAACAAACATAAAAAAAATACTACCGAATTGAGAATCACCTCCTTTTTTTGAAGTCGGTTAAAAAGCATTTTTTGTATAATAATGTAAATGTAAATTTGGTTGTCCATTTAACATGTTTATTAATGGGTGTGTCATCAAAAATGATGAAACGTGTATCAGAAAAACCAGTGAACCTATATTTTGAATAAATTAAAATACTTGCATCAAATACATAATTTTTAATCTATATTAAATTAAAGTAGGTCACGTTACATAACATATTATTGATACATTTTTTAGGTGAGTACTCATGCTGACTGGTGCCATTTAACACCAAAAATTATAATGGGACCTCAGCTGGTAATTTTGTTATCTCGCGGTTTTTTCTGGGTTTTTGCATATAATGGTTCAAAACATGCATCATACAAAATACCCATGAGAAAACAAAATGTAGATACTATAGCAAACCCCAAGATGTTACACCACTGCCTCCAATATAGAAACCACGAGAAAGAAAGGTCACAGTAGTAAAGCGTGGAATGGTATCGAAGATACTGAACAACGAGTACCCGCCGGAATGTTCTAGAGAACGCGAGAACGTACGAGACTGGGCTGCGCGACCTATATAAGCGAAGTACGAGTCAGTCAGAGGATGAGTCGACGGTGTCACGCAAACGGGAATCAGTCAGTACAGTGAAATAAATATTGATCAGTCAACGGGAATCAGTCAGTGTAGATTGTACTGTGACAGTGTTGAACAGCGAAATAAATCTGGTATAAATACCGTGATATAAATTCATCTGATAAAATAAGTATTAGTGTAGTCAATTGTATATAGTTAATTGTATAATAGTTAAGTGTACCCATGAGAAAAAAAAATGTAGATACTGTAGCAAACCTCAAGATGTTACGCCACTGCCTCCAATAGAAACCACGAGAAAGAAAGGTCATAGTAGTAAAGCGTGGAATGGTATCGAAGATACTGAACAACAAGTACCTGCCGGAATGTTCTAGAGAACGCGAGAACGTACTAGACTGGGCTGCGCGACCTATATAAGCGAAGTATGCGTGGGTCAGAGGATGAGTCGACGGTGTCACGCAAACGGGAATCAGTCAGTACAGTGAAATAAATATTATTCAGTCAACGGGAATCAGTCAGTGTAGATTGTACTGTGACAGTGTTAAACAGCGAAATAAATCTGGTATAAATACCGTGATATAAATTCATCTGATAAAATAAATATTAGTGTAGTCAATTATATATAGTTAATTGTATATAGTTAAGTGTTATTTAAGTGGCTCGTTTAGTTCAATAATTACCGTTTAAGTTTTTTTTATTGTTAGAATTGATTTTTCGTTGTTGCTTTTATTGTTATTGTATTTTTAATTATTGTAAATAAATATTTATTCCGCCAACTCAGAAAACAGTTTTGTAACAATACCCATATGCATTCTTTGTCTATATTATAGAGTATAGACGAAGGATGAAGGGCAGTGTAGCCTAGTGGATAGCGTACTTGGAACCAGCCTCTAGGCTAGACTGTCGTGGGTTCGAATCCCACCTGCGCTCATGGATGTTTTGTGATGTTATTTAGTTTTAAGTTAGTTGTTATTTAATGTAATTCAAGACGCTAATGACCTAAGTTGTCGACGCATCTATAATCTACAATAAATAAAAATAGACGAAGGATGCATTTCTACATGTAGGTATGTCTGTCTGTCTGTCACGCGAAACGGGTTTACAAGTTTTTTAAGCTATTTTCAAAAATAAAACAGAAAAATATTTAAATACCTGTCAAAATTTGATTACTTAAAAAAAAAACGACTTAGCCAATATAGGTAAGTTAAAATTATATGGGACCACCTCGATATCTTTCTGAACACAGCGGAATCGAAATTCTTCAAATTGGTTAATCCCTCGATAAGTTAATGCTGAACGAGCATTTAAATAAAATATTAGTAAAATAACTTTTTAAAGACCCGCTTTTATTTAAATGTTCTAAAAAGGAAAAAAATAAGTTTTAATAATTTAGTTTCATAATTATAAAAGCGTGGGCTGTAAACTTTACGATATTTTATTATTCACGACCCATGCTTTTATAATTATGCATATGTGTACCAAATTTTAAATCGATCGGATACGTGGAAGTCGTTCAAAATTGACTTGCAAAATTTGACCTAAATAAACAAACTATTACATACAAACATTGCAAGTTAAATAAAAGCTTGTAATAAAATATTAGTAAAAAAAAACTTTTTAGAGACAAGCTTTTATTGACATGTAGGACGTAGGTACTAAAAAGCAAAAAAAAAATAATATTTAATAATTTTGGTTCATAATTATTATAAAAGCCGGGGTTGCGACTAATATTATATCATAGAGATTACAACCCCCGCTTTTATAATAATTATGAACCAAAATTATTAAATATTATTTTTTCCTAGCCAACACACAAACTAACAAACATACATTGCAAGTTAAATAAAAGTTTTTAAAAAATATATGAATATACACGTCGAACTGAGAACCTCCTCCTTTATTGAATAATAAATTGGTGGTAGACCCAGACAACTCAGACGGTTGGTGGCTTTTAAATAAATAAATTTATAATTTATAGTTGTTGAATATCAATTATAAAACAGATTGTCGGTAAAATAATATGCCCACGTATTTTATTCAATAAAGCATAAGAAACGCCGAATTAAGCAATAATAATAATGTAGAAACAGCCCACCGTCCTATCTGTACAACGGGAAACTAAAGTGTGCATAATTCCCATTGTGTTAGTTGACTTGTGAGAACTGAATTCACTATGAAACTTTATTTATTCCTAATGCAATCCACGTATCTTTTTGAAGTTATACTTCTTTTGGTGCAAAAATGATGAGAGTGAATTTTTACGATGCGCGCGCATTGCATCATGAAAATTTAACACCATGAAGTTAGTCGGAAGTTTATGATTTAATAGCCTATTATCACCAGTCACAATGTGACAAGAGCGTTTTCAGTTTTGAATAACATTAATAAAAGCTATTGCTATACAAACGCTCGTTTATGCCGCTTTCGTTAAATATGAGTTCGTTCTCCAACAGCCGTTCTGTTTACCTTATTATATTTTAGTAAATACTAGATATATCACGTCAAATTATTATATCCGCCGCGTCATACGCAATAGGTTTCGGATTCGAATCTCAACACAAATATGCTTTTTTTTAATAAATAATTAGATATAAATATAATAATTAAATATATTTAATAAATTAATAATTTATTAAATTAAATTAATTTATTTATTTTATTATCTTATCGTCTTTTTCACAAACCTCACAATGAACAAAATAGGTAAAAAAACTTTTAAGTTAAACGATTTTATTTTAAATCATCAGCTGTACCAAAATCTAGAAAATAATTAGGACACAAATCAAGGGGCACTTTGTGTCGCTGCGTCAGCGGAATAAGTAATAAAAACGTGGGGCGTATAAAAATCTGTATGACTGTATAATTATTAAATAAAAACGGCTTGTCTAGAAAAAAGTGTTTCCAAGCCCACCAACAGAAATATTTCAAATGCGCCCCACATTTTTATTACTTATTCCGCTGACGCAGCGATACAAAGTGTCCCTCGGTTTGTGTACTAATTATTTTCTAGTTTTTGGTACAGCTAATGATTTAAAATAAAATCGCTTAACTTAAAAGTTTTTTTACCTATTTTTATTTCATTTTGAAGTACGAAACAAAACAACCGCCTTACTAGGACTGGATATAGGCTAGTAATAAATTAATAACTAGAATAAGCAGAGTGCAATCTTACTTTAAATCTACATCTCTAGAAGTACCATTGTTTTTATCGTTTATTCGTTTTGCAGACACCTACGGTGCTTACAGAATTTTTACGTCTGTAGCATGTAGGTACTTAATAACAGCTTTGGCCTGTGTAATATCGTACAATGAAATTACATTACAATTATATATATATATGTTATCGTCAAAGTCTGTTCTGACGGTCAGCCATGGGCGAATTTAACTCAAATTATCCTCTAGGCCCCGGAAATTGTCGCGCCCCTTCTAATATAAGAAATACAGAAATAATCAGTTGCATGCTAACAACATATTATGCATTACACAATACATACCTATACATTTCAAATATTTTTATTAGTAAAAACTCAAAAATTGCATGGTTCGTTCAATTTTTCAGTCTGAACGTAAAGAGGTCTCATTTTTTTAAATAATAAAAATATTAATTATTTTCTATGTTAAAGCCGCCCCCAAAAATGTGCCGCCCTAGACCCGGGTCTCACGGGCTTAAGCTCCTTAAGCTCCTGCGGTCAGCCTTGATTGCTTAGATGAGATAAAAGTCGCTATCAGTTTATAGATAATTTTTTGGGATCAAATGTCGTGGGATCAATTGTCATTGGGATCAAATGTCGTTGGGATCAGTTGTCGTGGGATCACTTGTCGTGGTATAAAATTGCTGGGATCAAATGTCATGGAACCAAAGTCGCGTTCCATAAAAATTATAACAAAGAATAATGGGCACTGCCAAACTTGACCGCTAGGGGCGCTAGCTATATAATCACCTCGGTCTGTGGGCAGTTCATAGTAGTAGAATAAGTTTATTTAAAATAAATAAATTATTGACAATGCCGATGTACTGTGTTTACCAATAATTCAAATAAATATGAAATCATAGAGGTTTTATATTTCCAAAGTATCTGGAACTGAAAAGAAAGTAGTTGCAAACAGGGGCGGATTTATTTTTTCGGAACCTAGGGCTTATTGAAGATCAATCCTAATTAAAATAAAACAAATAATACTATAAATTATCATTATTATTATATTAACTATTTTTTACTATACAATAAGTATATAGTATTAAAAATTTATGATAATATAATTCAATTTTTGTGGGCTCTTGACACTTGGGGGTTCAAGACTTAAGCCAAGGACGTCGCCAGCCATGAATGGGCCACGGAGGGGCAAGATGATAGATAGAGGTACCTATGATGTATTTTTGGGAAAATCCGAACGGAAAATTCAGATTTTTAACCGACTTCAAAAAAAGGAGAAGGTTCTCAATTCGGTTGCATTTTTTTATGTTTGTTACTTCAGAACTCCGTCATTTATAAACCGATTTGGAAAATTCTTTTTTTATTTGAAAGGATATACTTTCAGATTGGTCCCATAGAAATTTCATCAAAATTGGTTTAGTAGTTTGTTTTTTTTTTTTGGTTAATTAGTTATCAAATATCAAGACAGAAGTCGGTTAATAATGAGCAAAATTTTATTAAATTGGCGTCAACCTCAAAATTTTATTATTTTACTTTTTTTAGCGGCTTTTTTAGCGGCTTTTTTGAAGGTTTTTTTTTGTTAAAAAGTTTTTTATTTTTTACTTTTTCTTTTAATTTTTGAGTCAAGCCCGACGTAACACGCTTTTTCGCATTTCGCCAACAATGGTCAGACATTGCGCCCGCATTGTCCATATGGAATTTTAAATATGCAGACATAACCGGTTTTGACTTTAACATATACATAAATGAGAAGTTAATCAATCTATTGTTTTGTTCGCGAAAGACGTAACACTGCAGTCATATAGATACATAATATTAGTGTTTTGTACTTGCACATTGAAAGTTGCAATAACATTAATTATTACCATGTAGTAAATTCGCAAGTATGTGGACAAATAATAAAACAGACAGTTTTTTTTCTGCCAGTATAAAGTATTTGAAAAAGTTTAAATAAATAAACGAAACGTCGTACTTTTAAAAATACGGTCTGTTTTATTATTTACTGTCCACATACTTGCAAATTTACTACATCTGTATAATAAAAATAAATTGCTGTTCGTTAGTCTCGCTAAAACTCAAAAACGGCTTGACCGATTTGAATAATTTTTTTTTGTTTTGTTCGTTCTAATACAGGGACATGGTTTAAAGAAAAAAAAAATTAAAATCGATCAAGCCGTTTTTGAGTTTTAGCGAGACTAACGAACAGCTATAATAACTGGAGCGAGCAAGCGAAGCGAGTGAGTAATTTATTAATAAATCATATATCCGTTGTGCCCGGGAGCGAACGAGCGAAGCGAGTGAGTAATGTATTAATAAATCATAAATTCATACCACCCGGGAGCGAACGAGCAAAGCGAGTGAGTAATTTATTAATAAATCATAAATTCATATCACCCGGGAGCGAACGAGTGAGTAATGTAATAATAAAATTCGAGCGAACGAACGTAGCGAGTGAGAAATGTATTAATAATATTCGAGCGAACGAGCGAAGCGAGTGAGTAATGTATTAATAATATTCAAGCGAAGGAGCGAAGCGAGTGAGTAATGTATTAATAAGTCATAAATCCATACCACCTGGGAGCGAACGAGCGAAGCGAGTGAGTAATTTATTAATAAATCATATATCCGTAACACCTGGGAGCGAACGAGTGAAGCGAGTGAGTAATGTATTAATAAATCATAAATTCATATCACCCGGGAGCGAACGAGCGAAGCGAGTGAGTAATGTATTAATAATATTCAAGCGAACGAGCGAAGCGAATGAGTAGTGTATTAATAATATTCAAGCGAACGAGCGAAGCGATTGAGTAGTGTATTAATAATATTCAAGCGAACGAGCGAAGCGATTGAGTAGTGTATTAATAATATTCAAGCGAACGAGCGAAGCGATTGAGTAGTGTATTAATAAAATTCGAGCGAACGAGCGTATAGCGAGTGAGAAATGTATTAATAATATTCGAGCGAACGAGCGAAGCCAGTGAGTAATGTATTAATAATATTCATAAATTCATAGCATCCGGGCGAAGCCGGACCGGGCCGCTAGTCTACAATAATAATAATAATAATACAAGAGCAAGACCAATTCTGCTCATCACTACTTTTTACCTATCGTACTTAAGCTTAAAATGAAACTACGTCAGTGAGTGGCGACTGCCAAGCCTTTAATTTTTAAATAATAAAAAATATAATAAGCTTAGCGATGTCGTAACACTGCACTGTGCCAAAAAGCAACGTATGACACATTGACACGTCAGAACGGTTAACGCCTTGATCTGTTCGAAGTATTTAGGTCGCCATTGTTATATTATATCCTGAACGACAGATGCATGAAACAAATAAATCATTCAAGGGCCTAGCATTGTCTCCACTGCTCAAATTTACTGAATACATTATTTTACATGGAAATTCAAATAAATTCGTCACATAATTTTCTAGTATGTTGTATATAAATTAGGTATACAGTGCGATCCCATTTTTCGGCACACCGTCTTTCTGTCTTACTTATCTATACTAATATTATAAAGAGGAAAGATTTGTATTTTTGTGTGTGTGTATGTTTGTAATGAATAAACTCAAAAACTACTGTGCCGATTTCAAAAATTCTTTCACCATTGGAAGCTAACAAGCGAACAAGCGAAGCGAGTGAGTAGTGTATTGCACCCGGGCTTTCTTAGCACCCGGGCGAAGCCGGACCGGGCCGCTAGTTTATTATAAATTAATAGATTTTTTATACGGCTGAATTGCAATTAAAAATTTTTGTTGGAAAGCAGCCAATTATATAATTGATTCCAAACATATCGGAAAAAATCATTTTACCAACCATATAGTCACAGTCAGAATTCTATAACATGAATCTTTCCACTTTCTCGGCGGAATGAGCTTACAATTACTCAACCGTGATATTACTAATCTAACATTCTCCTTATGTGCTTCGAAATCAATTATAGATTTTCTTTACATGCGAGTGTTAATTCAATATAACTAGGTTGTAGATTATAGACGCGTCGACATCTCAGGTCATTAACGTCTTTCAACTACTCTAAATAACAACTTTCTTAAAATTAAATGACATCACAAAACATCAATGAGCACAGGTGGGATTCGAACCCACGATCGTCTGATTTAGAGGCCGACGCGCTAACCACTAGACCACACGGTCCCCATCTTTCTGTCTGTCTATGCCTATCCGTTAGTACGCTTATAACTTTATAATCACTGATCTGACTTGCAAACATTTTTTTAAATTATTTTCGTTGAATTGCCCAGCTTCGCCCGGGTTGGAATGAAATCAAATTAATGTCGATTTAAAATATATTTTATACCGAACTAACTGCCTGGCCCGGCTTCGCTCGAGTATAAATCGGATTGAAATCAAGTTTATTCAATTCAACGTGGAGAAGATACCTATATCCGATTTGTACCCGAGCGAATCCGGGCCGGGACAGCTAGTTTTAAATAAATCATTATTTTTCTTTAATAGTTACTAAACCGAAGAATATAATTAGATCAATCAGCTGTGTAGCTATCAACGCATTTATTTCATGTTTAACAACACATTTATTTCCCTTACGTAATCGTTAATAACTTAATAGAATATTTATTGATTGGACTTTTATCGCTTTACAAATTTTAATGTGCAAAAATTACGTGTATTTATTTATTTGAGTTTAAATTTTTGCTGTAGTATAATTCAAATTAACTAGGTTTTTATGTGTTAATCAACTTCTAAAAACTACACTTCTGGATTCTAAATCATTTAATTTGACACGAGCTAGCGTTCACAATCAAAACCTAATTAATATAATATATTATCATCCAAACTCATATGAATAATGTTCTTGAAGTTGTTTAGTGGAGTATTTTACATTAATGTGGTTTATTATTACGAAATTAAACATATAGACGGAGAGCTAGCGACGTTTTTTTTAAAGTATCTATACGTAAGGCAAAATAATAATACAAAAAAAAAAATTAAAAAATCAAAAAACCCGACTGCGTAAAAAAAACTAAAAAGAAAAAAACAAGTTCAGTACTAACATAGCGATTTTAAATAGTCGGCACCCATAGGAAATCTAGATCGACGCAAATCTTCTCAATAATGGGTTCCGACTGTTTAAAACCGCTATGTTAGTACTTAACTTGTTTTTTTCTTTTTAGTTTTTTTACGCAGTTGGATTTTTAAATTTTTTATTGTCGTCATTTTAAGTTTTGATTACTGTCATGTCCTTATAGTGAAATTTGGACAGTTAAGACAAATCGACTGACGTAAAAATCATCAAAATCGGCCCACGCGTTTGGTCTCTAGAGTGCCACAAAGGAACAAACATACATAGACTGATAAACACAATACCCTCCTTTGCGTCGCGCAGTCGGGTAAAAATACCTGTATACGTAAATATTTCAAGAGCCCGTTTCCCCTGGTTTTCTCAAAGCAATACAGTGGTCTGCGGCATCGTATAAATCTGAACGTAAAACAGGGAATAAACTTATGTAAAATTATTTTTATACAGATTTAGTGTCCTTCTATTTCCGTATTGTACCACTTTTTTAATTTTTGTAGCAGAAAAAATTTAAAAAAATGTTAAAAACCGTAAAAAATGTCTTTTTCAAGCATTCACCATTAATTAACGGAGTACAAAATGAAAAATTTGTTACAATCCGGCCGTAGATTGAACCTTAATATAATTAGAAAAAAATATTCTGTAATCCGTTTTTCAAAATTACAAGCCAGCTTATAGGATGAGCTGTACCTCTGCCGGCCTTTCTCTCTTGCGTTTTAGGTGGCAGGTAGAAATTAGACAGGTAAAATAATGAATTTTTTAAGTATCTAATAATGCAACAATTTCTTTATTCTGAATTATTACTTATTAATATAAGTAATAATTCAGAATACTTACATAAAATAACGTCGTCTGCTCGATTGGTCATTCTTATCATTTCGTTCGACTTATTAATTATAATTAATAAAAAAAAGTGTAATCATGTATCTAACGTAAGGTCTGGCATATTTTTATTATAAAATAGAATTTCTGTATGTATTCGTGCCTGTACTCTGTAGATTATAAGTAAGTAGTTTTGTATTATATTGATCACAATCGATTTAATCTAATATATATTATTAGTTACAATTGTTGTGCTATATCATTTATCTTTTTATTTTCACAATGAACACATACATAGGTTACATACAAACTATTACTAGTATTACATAAGCCAAACAGTGTACACAATGCAACATTGAGAAGTTCAATAACGAGAAATTATTTCAAAATAAAAATACGGGTATGTCTGTATCGCGGGTACAGACAGATGCAAGTCGTGAATATCGTTAAACACAAATTAATGTATTCGTTGTCATGGAAATAAATACATCCACTTTTATTTATCACATAAAATCAAATGTTCGTAAAATAAAATAAATAAAATAATTGTATTTTTTTTTTATATTGCACAAACCGCTACATTACTAGCGGGTGTGCTCTATTATCGCTTCGTTCATTATATCTAGGTTAAAATAATGTATATTATGTCACAATATGAGTAGATAGAATAAAGTGCCCTAATATCGGACATCTGCCTAATTTGGGACACCGCTGTTACAAAAGTTCTAAAAGGAAGACGTCGCAAACAACATTTAAGTGTATCCAGCAGTCAAACCTTTACTATAGAGTAATCTTTTATTATCATCACTTGCTCACAGATGTCATTATAGACATTTGAAGAAAAATCGAACATCCGAAAATTTGACGTCTTACTTTGAAGTACGTATACATTTTCACAGATGAGTTATTTAATTACAAATTTTAGCTTAAGTTAACCTGCAGACAGTGTAGTTTGATTACTACTATTCAGTTTTTTAAAATTACCTTATCAGTGTTATATTTCAGTTTTTAACCTAGAAATAAACTAATTACGCAATATCGGACAGTAATGACGTCGAAATATCGGGTATCCGATATTAGGAAATTTGTTGGTGTTATTATGAAATGATCATTTCTGTTACAGATTTAAATTAATATTGATAATATTAAAGCATACAAAAATTATAAAAGCTTGTAAAAATATTTTAAACCTTATTAAAAACATTTTCCTAATATCGGATATACTATCCGATATTAGGACTACATTTTGGCATGACAGAAAAATGAGGCTTTTTATAAATTTGAATTTTTTGTTAATTTTTGTTCACTTAAAACTTTCCATATTTTTGGACGTTGTTAAGGACACTATATTGTGTATTGTATGTCCAAGAAATTTCATTTTATGTAATGAGTTAAAAAAATATGGACACTTTTCAAAAGCTATCCGATATTAGGGCACTTAACTCTACTAGATAGGATAGTCCTAGCGTGCAGGAGTGGGGACTTGTCACAGTTGAAATTTTGAAAAAGCAAAGTTTAGGAGAAAAGCACTTTCTTATGAAGCATCATATAAAAATTACGAGAATTAATTAAACATCCAGTAAAACAATTTTTGATAAAAGAAAAACACAAAACTAAAACTAAAAATCTTGTCTACTACTTATAATTAAAATATGTATTTTGTATGTATTTTGAAGATTTTCGTATATAACTTACGACCGTTCTATATTAGTGTATACAACTTATAATGAATAAATAATTTGAAGCACGTCTGTCACTCATGATTGTTACGAGATTTAATTTTGGATCAGCCAGTGATTCTAAACTATTTTTGTAAAAAAAATAAAATGTTCAAAAAAAAAATAACCCGACTGCGTAAAAATCGAACTTAAAAGATGGAAACAAGATCAAATAATAACATGCAGTCGGCGACTACAGATATTTCTGTTCAACTTGTTACTAATGTATGCTTTCGATTGCATGTTATCATTTGATCTTGTTTCCCTCTTTTAAGTTCGAATTTTACGCAGTCGGTTTTTTTTTTAATAATTTATTTTTATTTCCTTCCTTTTAGTTGAGTCTACTCAACAAGCCTTTTCATTTGATACCCCACACAAAAGGTTTTACCTATTTTTTGCGCACTGACAAATAAAACTAATATAGTGAAAATTTTGTTGCGGTAAGGAATCTATAATAGGTACATACATATTTCATTGTTATTTAATACAGCATTTATTACTAATAATTGTATTTTGAATATTATTGTTTTTAATTGCGAAATCACTGAAACGAATTTCAAATTTCAAAGTTTGCTAAAACTTGACCTAAAAACATTTTAGATTTGGAACTGATCGCAGTAACTGCATAATAAATAATAAAATATGCATTTATAATTGATATTATTCTCTGCATCTTAAGCGGCACGAAATTGATTGCTTTTAACAAAAAACCGTAAAAAATTCTGTCTCTATCTCTGTAAGCTTAAAACAAAAGGAGAGGTAAATGACGTTAATTGTCGAACGTCCAAAATCCATAATCTATCTATAAAACAAAACGACCGATGACTTTTTGATTAAAATTAAAAAAAGTTGTTCAGAATTTGAAATTTTAATTTTTATGTCATTTTAGATTTTTTCCCCCCAGCTTCTCAGCTTTTTACAGAATCTTAATATTATTAATTCCCAATATCCTAACTATTCATTATTGATTATTTTCAACAAACAATTATCATGATGAGCTCTCGCTAGTACGAAGATTCACTTTTACAACCTAGCTATAATGAATTAACACTCGCATGTAGTGAAAATCAATTGTTTCCGAAGCATATAAAGAGAATGTTAGATTAGTAATCATGTCACGGTTGAGTAATTGTAAGGTCATTCCGCCGCGAAAGTGGAAAGGTTTAGGTTAGAATCCTGACTGTGACTATGTTTGGTAAAATGATTTTTTTCGATATGTTTGGAATCAATTATGTAATGTACTATATTGCGAGCCACAGGTAACCGCTGGTTTGACTATATATAATCTCATCTTAATGTTGCAATAAATTGTCACGCCGTCGCAACTGTTTGAGAATCACTGACCTGAAACGCCCAACCGACTTGAATCAACTAAAAACGAAACTGTTTCCATCATAATATGAGTCCACAGTTCTGAAACCCACTGAGACAGTGGGCTGGTAAAAACCTTTCACTCTCGTTTGACTTCGATACGACATACCGTGCGCCGCCGCCATACAGACTGTTCGTCTGTCAATTGTTTCTGTCCATAAAACAAACGACGAATGTGAAATGGAAGAAATGCCATTCAGCTGACAAGTGAATCTCGTTAACTATTATAATAGTAACAAAAATGAATAATTCACATCAATCATTTCGCTTTTGTTTCGAATAATTTGTTATAACGTATTGTTTGGAATAGTATTTAGAGTTTAATCATATTATATACATAGTGTAAAAGAAAGTTTTGGACCTCGGTACGTGTTTGGATATCTTTATCGACAAATCTCGAGACTGAACGGATTTTAATGCGGTTTTAAATTTCTTGAGGAAGGTTTAGGTCTATACCAGGGGTCGGCAAGTAATTATAGGTGGGGTCCGGATACTGTTGAAAATTTTTATCGAGGTCCAAAAAAAAAAACTACTCATATTCTTTACTAATTTTTTTTTTTAATTTTCACTCACAAAATAATATGAAATACAATAGATAGGCATAATTGTATTCAAAAATCAATGGGAGAAATTAAATTTGCGGTCTTGAGTCAGTTTCAGGTTCAGGCGGGGAGCAGCTTATGCGAAGAGTGTCTTCAAGGTGGGCGGTCGTTAATCTTGAGTGATATTGGTTCTTCAAAATGTGCCTCTTTGTTACCGCCACAAAGCACTCGAAAATAAAACTTTCGTATAGCGGAAAGTACAAAAAAATATTTTTTAAATAATTCAAAAAAAATTTGGTGGTCCAGTTTTTGACCTTCCGCGGTCCGGACTTGGACCGCGGTCCGCCAGTTGCCGATCCCTGGTCTATACTAAAGCTGCCCGGCCCGGATTCATCCGATGAACAATGTTTACCTGGGATTGTATATCTAAGTGTTGTTTTATCATACCCCCTATAAAATAGGCTAATAGTTGCTTTTCACTTCATTTTCAGTATTTTCAAAATTTTTGACACTTCACATGTATAGCAAACTTCACTTCTAATGTAGGTTACAGGTAACTGGTAGTCGCCATCTGTAGGCATTGTGTAATGTAGATAGATATGCCAAGAGGTTACACGCAATACGCTATCGTTTACAAGATTCGAGAATTAATATGAAATATTGATTTTATTGATTTTTAAAAAAATTACTATTAAACTATTTTTCTGAACACACAATTAATTGCAATGAGACAAAAATAGATGGCGGCACTGCATTGCATTTCGTACATGTAGACCATATATAATTATAAAATATAATATATGAAACTTTGTCTATTTACTCAATGTGCGGTGAGTGAAGCCAACAAAAAGAGCAAAAATATATCTGCGTCTCTTTTGACGAAGTAATTCCGCATATATTCCGATGTTGTCATTGGTCGATGTACGGGCGTTCCATCTGAACAAAATGTTGAAATTAACGATCTCTCTATTTCATTCGGACAAAATGTCTTTATCTATGACAGTAGCCAATCAGAAACCAGCCAGTTGAGCCCGCAGAAAAAAAGACAGAAATATATACCTGCATCTATGTTGGCTTCACGATTTTTGATCTATCAGCAGTACTGGTTTTATATGTACCTACATGATGTAGGCCTAGGAGTGAGACAGGCTTGAGAATGGTCGAGAGTGTAGCAATGCTGTTGTTTACATGGCGTTGCTATGGTTCCTCTATTACAAGTCCCCAGTTTCCGGCTGGTAAAAAGATCAATTGGATTTTCAATTTATTATTAAAAAAAATAATGAATTGAAAATATGAATTGGCGCTAGGCCCAAATAAACTTAGCTGTTGGTGGTCTTTAAAAAACACAACACACCTAGGAGTGAGACGTTGCCACGTCAAAAATATGATGGAGAAAACAGACGTGATCCAGTTTGTCATGAACGGTCTATATATCTGTATACACATTCATCAACAGGTTTACTTACCTGGTTCTTAGTTTTAGTACCGTTGACTGCCACCGTGCGGTGCTCTACATATTATACAATTTCAAGGTTAATTAATGTTTACTTTCGATTATTGCACCAGAAAGATTTTTAACCCAGATTTTAAATAATTTCGTTCACACAAAACGATACTTGATACAGAATTTAAATTATATGTCAGATGTCATGTTATTCAGATGCATAATAGACTGTTAGATAAGATATTTATTGTTAATTATCAAGGTTATTTGATTAATGATTTAAAAATATAAACGCCCATACCCGAGGGCTTATTCAAATACAACAAAAATATTTGATTGCAGCCCAAAGGTCTATGAAGTAGCTATAAATGATTTAAATATTTTAATTTAAATGTAATTAATAAATAAATTATTAAAACGTCTTAAATTATTAATGACTCATTTTCCAAAAAAATTGTGTTTTAAAGACCACCAACAGCTAAGGTTATTTGGGCCTAGCACCAATTCATATTTTCAATTCATTATTTTTTTTATTTTTTTAATAATAAATTGAAAATTCAATTGACACTTTTACCAGCTCTCGGGCTAGAATCCGGGAACTGGGTACTTGTAATAGAGAAACCATAGTAACGCCATGTGAACAACAGCATTGCTACACTCTTGACCATTCTCAAGCCCGACTCATTTTCCAATGTTACTTAAAACAGTTTCTAAGGCAAATGTAATTATTGAATTCAAACTAACAAAAGGCCTCGGAAAAGTGTTTGTGTAGTTTTTGAACCCTAGCTTTACAGTTCCGTATTTACCATAAGGGACGTGGAGCACGAGTCTAGGCCCCCCGGCCTGATGGGGGCCCCGAAATACCGAAACCAATGACCAATAAAGTCATTAAACAAAAATACATTCTGATGTTTTCATTAACATTTTTTTTTTGCTTTCTAAAAGGGCCCCCAAACTCTGTGTGCCCAAGGGCCAAATGCCGAAACCAATGACCAGTAAAATCACTAAACATAAGTACATTCTAATGTTTTAATTCAAGTTTTTTTTGCTTTCTAAAAGGGCCCCCAAACTCTGTGTGCCGGAGGGTCCCTGCATGGCCTCAGACGGCCTTGTAGGTAGATGTTGATGGCCTTAGAAAAAAAGACGGACAAGTGCGAGTAGAATCGAGGGTTTTGTACCATTATAACAATTTGATAATTATTATTACTTTATTGAGGTTGACAATAATTATTGGTAAACTTAATAAAAATTAATTTTTTGCCCAGATGGGCAATTGCAGTGCACACCATAAAATTGACGCGAAGTGCTCTATAACTTTGGCGAATAGTTAAAAAAAGAAACTAAAATTAATCGTGCCGCCCGGCTTCAGTGATCTAGAAAGCAGCTGCGATACCCCTACGCCACGCATCCCGTTGTTTATACAGCTATATTTATGGTATATCAAGTTGTCTGTTTGGGATGACGCAGTGTTCTGCAATAATTGTGGGAAATAATATTATACGCGATTCTTCAATTAGACGTGACGTGACGTCACCTCGACATGCGTAACCTAAAAAAAAGTAAGGCTAAAAAGTTTCACTTAAAAAAAGACAACGTTTAGGAAAGCATCGCATTGCTACGTTCAGACAATTACGATTTTTTTTTAATAGTATTACCAAATCGCTGGCCTAGAGTTATAGGGGGCTTGAGAATAGCCGAGAGTGTAGCGGCGCTGTTGTTTACATGGCGTTGCTATGGTTCCTCTATTACAAGTCCCCAGTTCCCGAGTTCTAGCCCGAGAGCTGGTAAAAGTGTCAATTGAATTTTCAATTTATTATTAAAAAAAAAAAAAATAATGAATTGAAAATATGAATTGGTGCTAGGCCCAAATAACCTTAGCTGTTGGTGGTCTTTAAAATACAATTACAATTAGAGTTATAGGGTTCTATGTTACAATTTTGGTCAAACTGAGATATTAGTGTAACTCTAGACCAGCAAAATATTAATTTACTTCAGTTCATTTAGTAATGAACTCAAGTAAATTAATATTTCATTGAAGAACAAAAATACCTCCGGAGCTAATAAAGACGTGCTGAATAACACGTGGTGACAGACTAGATCTTAATTAATTACTCTGAAACTGTTCGATGCAACTGTTAAACAATGCAGATACACAACTGATGCAGACTTTTAAATTTTAATTTAGACAAAATCCTGCATCTGGCGAAACCGGTTTTGTTGTTCTTTGTTGCAGGAAACAGTTGGACGGTTTAACCTACCTTTTTGCGCAGAATCTTGTCAGTCGACTCGTCGAGTGGCAACTGGCAGGCAACAAGATCATTAATTTATTATGCGAACATGTAGATCAGTAATTATTTTGCAGATTACATAACGTATTTAATTTTACAACAAATTTTTGATACAGATTTCGTACGCAGTGACCATTAATTATATTATTAATCGTATCAATTTTTATGGGCATACAGATGATGTACAGAGCTGCATTCAGGGATTCGTCTGTCTGTCACAGGGCTATATCTCACAAACGGTAAGAGGTAGCTAGTTGGAATTTTTACAGATTGTGTGTTGTTGTGACATCAATCCTGGTAAATAATAATTAGAATTAAATAATAAATTAATTTTAATAAAAATAATATAGCAGTTGTTAACGGGAATGTGGACAGGTACACAAATCAAACACCTTATTACGCTGTGTATAACGTTTCGCCGGTAATTCCAGCTTCTTCAGATACTTAGCTGAATGATGGAAGAAGCTGGAATTACCGGCGAAACGTTATACACAGCAATAAGGTGTTTGATTTGTGTACCTGTCCACATTCCCGTTAACAACTGCTATATTCTATCAATAATGAACGTGAAACCAGAAAATTTAATAAAAATCATCGTTCGACCTGGTTCAGTTGGTAAAGCGTTCGCCTGAAGATCTAAAGGTGACTGTTTCGATCCCAGGTTTCGGATCGCAATATTTTTGTTTTTTTTATTCATCAAATATTCTGTTAATATATTTTTTTACTTTAAAAATTAATTTAAATTATTAAATTTGATAAGGAAAACCCTACCTAACTCCTTATTTTTCTTATTGTACGGAACCCGCGGTGCGCGAATCTGACTCGCTCTTGGCTGTTTTTTTTTTATTATTCTACGGAACCCTCGGTGCGCGAGCCTGACTCTCACTTGGCCGGTTTTTTAAACGGTTTTATTTAGCTTGACCCCGTATATTTGTATGTTTATTTGTTTCAAAACTTGCGACCGATTTTTCACCCAGTTCCCGTTATCCGATTGAGTTGAAATTTTGCACACATGTGTAGCTCCGGAGAGAATACAATATTATGGTAATTAGCTGACCGGCCCGGCTTTCGTCCGGATGTAAATCGTACTTTTGAATTTTCACTCACTTCTCGTGATCCGATTGAGTTGAAATTTTGCACACATGTGTAGCTCCGGTGACAATACAATATTATGGTAATTTGCTGACCGACTCGGCTCCCGTCTGGGTGCAAATCGCATTTTTGAATTTTCACAGGCAAAAGGTCTTGCTCCGGTAACGTTTCAGTGGATCGGATAAATGTAATAAAATCAGACTAAGCAAATAAAGCACACCAAAAAATTAAAAATAAAAATAGATAAAAAACTTTTAAGTTAAACGATTTTATAAATGTACTAAAAAGAAAAAAATAATATTTAATTTAGGTTCATAAGTATAAAAGCGTGGGTCGTGATTGTAATAAATTATCGTAGAGTTTACGACCCACGCTTTTATACTTATGAACCTAAATTAAATATTATTTTTTTCTTTTTAGTACATTTATAAAACCGTTTAACTTAGAAGTTTTTTTACCTATTTTTATTTGATACTTAATAAATGTGTCAGTTTACGAAGCTCTTAATTCTCATCCGACAGTCCATCGAGAGTCCGCGACTCGCCTCTTCTAATGATTAAATAATAGGCACTTATTAATAATCAATCAAAAGAAATGCCGAACAATTTTTATAGGTGTGTACCATTTCACACACGGACTACAAACAAACAAACCTCACATTGATGATTCCACGCTACACCCAGTGGCGGACTAAGCCCGTCGGAGGCCCGGCCGGCAAAACTAAATAAGGCCCCCGGTCTGCTTAGAAATTGATGTATTTGTAGTGCAAATTTCGTAAAAAATGAATAATAAATAGATGTAATGACTGACAAAAAAAATCAAATATTTATAATAAACGGCCTACCTACGTTTATATTTTGTATACGTACGGGGCCTCCAACTCCAAACTGCCTCTTACTTAGTGAACATATTTTGGTCTTTCCAAGTCTTCATGGTTTCCGGACTTGTTGGCCGTGGTCCGATGGTATTTCTACCCATGATCTGTGAGCCGCCAAGGAGAACACTTCGACCGCTGCCACATCGCCTTTGAGAATGTCTACCGCAGTTGTAGACGAAACGTCAGGTAGAAATACCACCGGACCACGGCCTACAAGCCCGGAAACCATGAAGACTTGGAACAATGCCGGCCCTGAAAGCTTGCACACCTGGATATATTTTGGTCTTGTTTGGGATTTGATTCAGAAGGACTTCTCGAGATTTGGAGGCCCACCAGGATCAGAGGCCCGGTGCGAACCGCCCCCTCCGCATCCCCTTAGTCCGCCACTGGCTACACCTGCGATTAATTTATAACGTTAGGCACAGTGAATCTGCACACAAAATGCAAGGAAGAAAGTTTGCGGTGTGGTTTGGCGTGGCGTTTGTATAATCGCTATAATATGTGCAATTCTGTTTTTATTTTGCTTCTGCCTACACATAATTAATCGACCGCCTTTGTATCATCGTATAAAACTAAACTAGTAAAGACTAGTGTTGCCGTCTAGACAAGACAAGACAAGACTTTCAAAGTCTTGTCTTGCGTGTTCAAAAAACCACCGTCAAAGCGAATGTCTTCCAATACCAACGTTGATGACTGTTAAATATTGGCCATATGAAAACCATCCACACAGCATGGTAATTGCCTGAATGTCAACATTGGTCGACATTTGCCATTTTGTCTGGAGTCGGCTTTATGACTGTTAAAATACCTATAATAAAGTTAATCCGTCGCTGGCTCTTCCTCTATTAGTTGGCTGTCATTTAGAATAATACTAGCGGCCCCGTTCGGCTTCGTCCGGATGTTAAGAAAGCCCGGGTGCAATACACTTCTCACTCGCTTCGCTCCTTCGCTTTCTCACTCGCTATGCTCGTTATACTATGTAAAGAAGATAGATAGACGGATTACTACAGGGATAGTGACATCGGACGGAATGAGCGCAAACTAAACTAAAAAAATTATAATTATTGTCAAAGAAAGAATATAACAAAAATAAAAATATATAAATAAGTATCATGTAGAATTTAGAAAAAAAGTCAAAAATTCTACGATGCCATCAGTTTCTGAACCCGGGTTCCTGTGCATAAAGCGCTGCGATGTAACCTCTGCGCTACGAGTGGAACAGTTGAGTACGGTCGTTTTTATGATATATAAGTATGTTGCGAATTCTTACGGTCGGGTTACGAATTTAATTATTATTATTTATTAATTATGCTATATATATAAACCTTCCGTGAAAAATTATCTAACTGATGGTGAAAACCGCATCAAAATCCTTTGCGTGGTTTAGGAGGAGTTAGCGGTTAAACAGACAGACAGACGCGAAAAGCGACTTCAATAATTTATATTATGTAGAGAAGATAAGGTTGTTTTACTACATGCATTTATACTAGTGTATTTTTTGTATAATAAATAGTGTTGTAGTTGTATTGTGTAATCGTATCTAGAACAATTTTTTACACATCATGTAGAACTCGGCAGGTATTTTACGTCTTATAAATTGCTTTATAAACGTACTAATTTGTATTTTATTTTTACTTCCCACCTCTACTATGGTAGGGAAGTAATGGATTCAGTCCGAAAACAATATTTCGAGATTTTAACAGATTTTCACGTTTTGAGACCCTAGCAATCGTTTAAGATCATTTTCTGACTGATGTCTGTATGTGTGTGTGTGTGTGTGTGTGTGTGTATGTGTGTGTGTGTGTATGTGTGTATGTGGTCGATTTTTCGCCTTCGATATCTTAAGAACGGAACAACATACGGGCATGCCGATTGTTCTATTGTGTTTATCAGCCTTTAACTTAGATCTGATTAGATTTTGAGTCAAATCGGTTCAGTGGATCCTAAGATATTCAAAAAAACGTCCTCAATGTCACGTATTAACATAGGTAAAAAAAAATATAAATGAATTCTAGATGTTATAATATGAAAAAAATGTAAATATTTTTTTTCTCTAAAATGTATAGTTTTCGAGAAAAAAAATATTTTACTAAAAAAAATAAAAATTGTACGTAAATCAAGGTAACCATGATTTTTGCTATATTAAGCTAGCCATCAGTAGATCACCAAACAAAATAGAGGGCCATGCTTTTTTCAAAGAATAAAAATTAAATTGTGTTTTAAAGACCACCAACAGCTAAGGTTATTTGGGCCTAGTCAAAGAATAAAAAAAAAGAGTGTTTATTTTTTGCAAAATATATTTACTAGGTGGGAAGTATAGGACTGGTCATCAGTCGAATTTTTTTATTTAAGGAACTACTAGTTTGAAAGAAGATTTAATGGAATTGTAGTCTCACTAGTTTTAATCCTATATTATTAAACGAGCTAATCTTGTATGCATATTTGTAATTTTTTTCTCGAAAACGGATCAAAGGATTTTGATCCAATTTTATAGACCGAGAGCTAGTGACAATTTTTTGGTGTTATTTATTCAAGGCCTTATTTTTGTGAAGATGTTGAGGGAGGTATATTAAAGTGTCCTGAGTAAGGGATTTTGCTAGATAGCGGTATTTTTATCCCGCGTGCCAGTACTAAACGTTTGTAAAAAAGACAATAAAATAATAAAATAAGGATATTAAATAAATTAATTTAATTTAATAGATGATGAATTTATTAAATATATTTATTTATTATATTTATATCTAATTATTTATTACAAAAAAAAGCATGTTTGTGTTGAGATTCTAACCCGAGACCTATTGCGTATGACGCGGCGGTGCTATCCGTTACACCACGCACATCTTAGCATAGCAGTGCTATATAATAGGGTATTATAATCATGAAAAATAATAATGTACACAGCACGGGTGTTGGAGTACGAACTCATATTTAACGAAAGCGGCATAAACGAGCGTTTGAATAGCTTTTATTAATGTTATTCAAAACTGAAAACGCTCTTGTCACATTGTGACTGGTGATAATAGGGTATTATAATCATGAACTTCCGACTAACTTCATGGTGTTAAATTTTCGTGACGCGATGCGCGCGCATCGCAAAAATTCACTCTCATCATTTTTCCATGTAACGCGCCAAAAGAAGTATACCTTCAAAAATATACAATCTACTATTATGATACAACTATTATATCAAATATACACTGTAGAAAATTGATTTAAATGTTCATATATTAAAATTGCAGCTGAATAAATTTAATTATCTGTGAATAACCTTCATTCATAAACTTATTATCTGAGAAATAATTAATAATGTTTATTGACATTTTTGATTCCGATATCCATGAGATAAATACCCGTCAAAAACACATTAAGAGTTCCCTACAGCCGTTCAAATGTAAGTAAAAAATCCCCAGCATACCTAGGTCACGTGTTACCATTATTAATAAGCTGCATGATAATATAAAATCAGCCGCACATGCAAATGAATTCAAAATATTCTTAAAAAGCTATTTGCTGCGGAGGGAGCTTTTTATAGAACCCAGAGACTTTGACGCTTTTTATATGTTTATTTATTTATATTTTGCCAGCCGCTATCCGTGGCTTCGCCCACGTATATTTCGATTTATGATTTATTACCCCCTCTCCGTGAGAAATTCTCCCTCTGCGAAGCGAAGTCAGGCTGGTGGTGTGTATATTATTAGTAGGATTCCGCTTATACGGCGGCATACGCTAAAATGCAAAAGAATGTCAGAGTTATGTTTTGTTATTATCCCACAAGAATTATTCCCCCCTCCGCGAGAAATTTATCAAAATAAAATATAGCCTATATCACTTAGGGATAGTGTAGCTTTTTACTAGTTAAACAATTTTTACAATCGGTTCAGTAGTTTCAGAGATAAGAACTTATGATTTATTACCCCCCTCCCCCGAGAGAAATTCTCCCCCTGCGAAGCAAAGTCGGGTTGGTGGTGTTCTCGTTTCGCGTACTTGCGTACAGTCTATTAATGGAAGAATTTTTAGAATCGGTTCAGTAGTTCCAGAGATAAGAACTTATGATTTATTACCCCCCTCCCCCGCGAGAAATTCTCCCCCTGCGAAGCAAAGTCGGGCTGGTGGTGTTCTCGTTTCGCGTACTTGCCTACAGTCTATTAATGGAAGAATGTTTAGAATCAGTTCAGTAGTTCCAGACATAAGAATTTTTAATTTATTAGCTTCCCCCGGTGGTATAGCTTAATTATTAAATTATTATTATCATTAAATTAATTAAATAATTAAGTTATACCACTAAAATGACACGACACTAATGTTTGTTCCTACCACAAGTGTTACTGCTGCCTCTCATGGATAATTGAAATAACTACCTACTCTCAGGAAAATGGCTCATTACATGATTGCTAGCCCTTTTAATTTTGCATACTTTAAAGTTTAAATCATGTACCGTTGTAAAAGATCGATGCACAGATAAACCGCGGCATAATCTGTAATTATATTGAATTAACCGAACATAATTGCGAAGTAATTTGCCTTCTTTCCAACGAATTAATTACGGGTTTTACGCCAAAAATTTGTCGCTTTCGGGTGATGTAGAGGTTATTGCGTCAAGTGAAAGGATGTATGTATGTGAGATATTTGATATACTTTTAACAAGTATAGTCCGTTGTGCTGTACACCATAATTCGAATACAGTAGAGTCTCAATTAACCGACATAACAGGTGGCTGAATAAACGAAAACTAGGCGTCCTGTCGCTCAAAAATTGAGCAAATTTTTTCCCCTTTGATCCTTTGTATTCAAATAATACTGTTTAATTTGATAACTAACAGGTAAACTGTCATTATTTCGACATAATGCATATTGTTTGTTGTTTTTTCCACAGCCTGCTTATCGTCTATTTTGTAAGTTTAAAAATTGATTTTTTGAAACTCTATTTTTAACCCTTAAAATCCACTTATCGCAATTCTGAGACCTTATTGCAGGGATCGGCAACTGGCGGACCGCGGAAGGTCAAAAACTGGACCACCAAAATTTTTTTGAATTATTAAAAAATATTTTTTTGTACTTTCCGCTACGAAAGTTTTATTTTCGAGTGCTTTGTGGCGGTAACAAAGAGGCACATTTTGAAGAACCAATATCACTCAAGATTAACGACCGCCCACCTTGAAGACACTCTTCGCATAAGCTGCTCCCCGCCTGAACCTAAAGACCGCAAATGTAATTTCTCCCATTGATTTTTGAATACAATTATGCCTTTTTATTGTATTTCATATTATTTCGTGAGTGAAAATTAAAATAAAAAATTAGTAAAGAATATGAGTTGTTTTTTTTTTTTTTTTTTTGGACCTCTATAAAAATTTTCAACAATATCCGGACCCCACCTATAATTATTTGCCGACCCCTGCCTTATTGCATATCTGACCGCGAGCCCTTTCAAATTGTTTGCCATACCCACTATAAAATAGCTACTTTTTAATATTTTCAAAAAATTTTGACAGTTCATTTGCGTCGCCAACTTCACAATTATGGCAAAGCGAATAAATATAAATCACCGTGGAAATGATTTGTTTTCCCACACTTACAGCTCTAGTATGTTTTGAAAACACTTTGAACACACCTACAGATCCATTCTATGCATACATATACGCACGTAAAGTAGCTATTTTATAGTGGACATGGCAAAAAGTTATTTTAAGTCTGATTCCATGTTTCAATTCGCTATTCTCTGGGTATGTTGGATAACAGAGGGGCGGATAATCGGAACTCTACTGTAGTCGTTACAGTACCTACAGAGACAATGTAATTTGAACTCATTTTTACATACATGATCTTATTTGGTCAGAAACTGGGATTGGACTTTCAATTTAATTATTGAAACTCAATACATTCGATCAGGGTCGCACAATATTGATAAACGAAATGGATATTTCTGTGATACTTTCTCAATATTTTAGTATCGGGAATTTTAGAAATATGAACACGCCGTGCCCGTTTTTAACCAGTTGCACCAACATCTAGTAAACAGTATGCAAAATTGTATCGTTAGATATTTGCATCATCCTATATGATTTGATTTTTATTAAGAAAATTTTTCCAATTATACACTGGGACTTTTGGGTTCAAATCCCGATGATATTTAAATTTTTCTCATATAGCCTTGTACCTTTAATTAATAAATAATAATTTGTAATATTAATTGGTTTTGCATTCGCATGTTGTTCTCTAATATTATTGAGAAAAAAAAATTACAAGGGGCACGAGGGCAGTGTAGCCTAGTGGAAATAAATAAATATTAGTCAATCAACGGTCGAATCAGTCAGTACAGTGATATAAGTAGTGGAGTGGATATAAATAATAATAATACTGAAGTGACTGAGTAAATGACCGACATAAATAAACGTTAGAAATAAATCTGATATAAATACAGTGATATAAATAGTTCCGTGATATAAATTTACCTGATAAAATAAATATTAGTGTAGTCAATTGTATATAGTTAAGTGTTAATTACTTGTGTTGAAAAAAAAGTTGAAGTTTAAAATATGTAGAAAACAACGGGAAGTGGTAAAATGGAAAATAGTAATGGTGCGAATGGCGTCTGTTATGACATAATGTCGAGAAACGGACGTTAAACGCATTATTATTATTATTATTATTATTAATTACTTGTGTTGATTGTTAGAACTGGCTTTTGGTTGTTGTATTTATTATTGTTGTGTTTTTAATTATTGTAAATAATTATTGTGAATAAATATTGTAAATAAATATTTATTCCGCCAACTCAGAGAACAGTTTTGTAACAATAATATTAACATGACATACATAATACAAAATAGAAACAAACTATGGTAATTCGCGTCACACATTTTTTGTAACGCATCATTTTAATCTTTGTAGTATGCCGCTAGGAAAGACGTATAATTCTATTTCAAAAATACTACTTTATAAAGTATATAGGTATACTATCTATTATTTTATAATTTTTAATGTTTAAAAATCATTTATTTAGTTTTTTTTATATAAAAATGTTCTTTTAAAATTTTTAATTCCCGTGATAGTTACTAGATTTTAAATTTTTTTCTAATGAATGCTCCATATTGTTGAATAAAACAGGTAACAAATATTGAGACTCAACCCTACAAAAATAGCAACTTTTATGATAATCTGTCGATGAGGCTAGATTATAGAAGCAACACTGTATTGCATATTTGTAAGAACGTGAATGTTGTATGAAAGATAGAATCAAATGTGATTTTAATTAATTATGAGCTGCGTTGACAGCACGCTCGAAATACTTGCGGCTTCATTGTGCAAGTACATAATATCACAGATGACATAATACAGTCTACAGATAAGTTGTGGCTGTACTAATGAGCGACCCACCTTTTGAAGGCCAGATTTGGCCGTCGCATCTGTTAGCAGAATTCAAAAGCTTGAAATGATTACGTGTGAGTTATAGTTGTTTCAAAACATAAGAGTGGTTCTGATCCTACGCATTTAAAACAATTTCAGTTCTATTAAAATGTATATGTCGCTTTAGTCGCGGGATAATATTTAGATGATAATAATATTATATTCTTTTGCTGGCATTTATGAAACATTCCCCTAATTTAAACTTCACTGAATTATAGAACGAGAAAAAATTACCATGCCTATTATAATTACTTATATTAAAACATTTTGTTGACGCATCTTTTTTTAGTTATAATTTTTGCCACTAGGTGCCAGGAATGGATATTATCTGTAAATACCAAAGGTTTAGTACTTTATTTTGTTTATGTTTTTAGTTCCATAAAATGACACAAATCATTCAATAAAGGCGCTCATAAGACGGTCGTTTTCTCCCGTAAGGCAAGACCCCCCCTGATAGTATATAACAAACTTGAAATATACAAAATATAGTAGGAGTAGACCCTCGTATCCACGGGGCTTTAATTCCACCGTCTTCCACGGATAGTAGCGAACCACTTGTGAACCCCGGATTAGTAAAAAAAAACTTCTTAGAGACAAGCTTCATTGAAATTACTAAAATGGAAAAAATAATATTTAATATAATTTAGGTACATTATAATAAAAGCGTGGGTTGTAAACTCTATGATAGTTTTTTAGTCACGACCCACGCTTTTATAATATTATGAACCTAAATTATTAAAAATTATTTTTCCTTTTTAGTAGGTATCTGGGTACCTACATTTCAATAAAAGCTTGTCATTAAAAAGTTTTTTTACAAATATTATTTTTGTAACTCACTACCATATATAGATTGTAGATTATAGACGCTCAACAGCTGAGGTCATTAGCTTCTATTGATTCACCACTACATGGCGTGCAGTCAACACATATGCTTTCGTAAAATAGTATAGCGGCGGCAGGCCGGAGGGCGTAGGTCCAATAGTGCAATATAGTTGTTACAAAGAGATTGCATCTCACCGCGTAGACTCTGCAGGCAATGCAGGGTGTAGTCGATGCCGTGAGACATGTATTAGATGATTAGTCCATGTCTACACAAGTTCTGTTCTAAGGATTGTTGAGCGGAACTAGTTCACAGAAGCATGTCCGCGGAACTATCTATTTCCACTGGCACCTTTGCGTTCAAGGAAAGAAAGGATTGAAATCTTTCCTAATCTTTCTTTAGTTCTATTTGTAACAGGGGATATTTCAATCCTTCCATTTCTCTGATCACTTTTTTATAGAGTAATGAACACAGCTGGGTGCTGGCGACAGTTAGTTCTCGTGAAATCGAAACTAATGGTCATGGCCGAACTAGTTCGCGAAAGCATGTCCGCGGAACTATCTATTTCCACTGGCACCTTTGCGTTCAAGGAAAGAAAGGATTGAAATCTTTCCTAATCTTTCTTTAGTTCTATTTGTAACAGGGGATATTTCAATCCTTCCATTTCTCTGATCACTTTTTTATAGAGTAATGAACACAGCTGGGCGCTGGCGACAGTTAGTTCTCGTGAAATCGAATCTAATGGCCATGGCCGCCATGCTAAGGTACATTCTATAGGGAAAGATAAGAAACATCTCCGACAAAGAACATAATTCCTGGAACAACACAGATTCGAAACTACCTAAACCTATAGGTTTAGGTAGTTTAGAATCTGTGTTGTTCCAGGAATTATGTTCTGCATTGGTAAACTCCAAGACGAGAGACAACACTGTAGCAGAATGCAAACTCCTGTCTTTGCCATAATATCGTCGATTAATGTAAATCTTACCATTTAAAGACAAAAAAATTGAAATGTTTTATGAAAATTTAAGAAATAATTATAGATTATTGCAGATTTTTGAATTTAGCATGTCGTTTTCGGTTCCATGCGTCTTGATCCCCGAACAAAATATCCCCGACTAAATATCTCCGACAAAATATTCCCGAACAAAATAATCCCATGACAAAATATCCCCGAACGAAATATCCTAACGACAAAATATCTCCAATTAAAAAAGACAAAAAACAAATTTATTGATAGAAACAAATTAAATAAGAACAAGTTAATTATTAACAATGAATATTTCTTGAAAAATAAATTCGACCCGATTCGTTTGATACTAAGTCTATTTATAGAAAAAATAACGCTGAATCGACTCCAACACCCCGCACTTTTAATTTCAAATAATATAAACAGCATCTGAGAGATTTTTGATTTTTCTTAAAAATGTCAAAAGTAATAAGACCCCCCTCTTTATATAAATTTGCGAAATTTTTGAAAAATAAATTCGATCTGATTAGACTTTTGGTAATTCCTTTATTGCAGAAAAAGCTTTCGAAAAATTCTCAAAAAAATTGTTTTAAAATCTATATAGTAATGAAGATTCGAACCCTCAAAAATCCCATTGGGATTTGGGAGAACATTATTCCTTGCCAACGTATTTTTAGGAGATGCAAACATGGACTTACTAGCTAACTAATAAGCTGTGTGTCTCTCTTACAATTGTTCGTAGCGATCGTGTGATACTTGATATTATTTAGTGAACTCAATACGTGCGCGTCTCTTGTTGCATAACAGAGCAATGAAACACCGGAGACCGGGTAACAGTCTTCTGTTGCACTCTTTGCAAGCCCAACAATCCGAACGGATCCTTTAATATAATGCAACCATAAAGTTTGGTCAATATTTAAGGCTTTATTATACAAAAAATTAAATTATAAAATTTTAAAGAACATAACATAGTGAGTGTGCAGCAGTGTACCTCCACCCCGCGAGAAACTCTTACCCTGCGAAGATATATTGAAACAGCAATACAGATAAATTAATAGATTTATACGGCTGATTTGCAATTGAAAATTTTTTATTGGATAAACAGCCAATTATATAATTGATACCAGACATATCGAAAAAAAAATCATTTTACCAACAATAGTTAGTCAGGAATCTAACCTGAACCGTTCTACTTTCGCGTCAACCGTGACATGATTACTAAACTAACATTCTCCTTATATTATGGTTTGGAATCAATTGATTTCCATACATGCGAGTGTTATTTAATTATAGCTAGGTTGTAGATGTGAATCATCGTACTAGCGAGAGCTAATCATGATTTTTTTCGATATGTCTGGTATCAATTATATAATTGGTTGCTTATCCAATAAAAAATATCTCGATGAGGGAAACTATGGAAAACCTCAAACAAGATGGCCGGTACAGGAATTACCGTTTCTCGGCGTGAGGCAGTAGGAAAAAAGTCCTAGTCACATCTGCCCCCGCAGGGATTCGAACCCAGTACGTTCCCAATGCGAGACTGTATCACTAAACTACATCGCTATAACCCCCAGGGGGAACATTGGAATGTAGTTGTTCTCGCAATTGCATTCCAATGTTCTTTGGGAATTGGCGTTCCCAGAAGCCCAGCTCGTACCAGTCGGTTTGTGTATGCCGACTGGCAGATTTTTTAATACACACCCAGGGAGAACATTGGAATGTAGTTGTTCTCGCAATGCATTCCAATGTTCTTTGGGAAGTGGCGTTCCCAGGAGCCCGAGTTCGTACCAGTCGGTTTGTGTATGCCGACTGGCAGATTTTTTAATACACACCCAGGGGGAACATTGGAATGTAGTTGTTCCCGCAATTGCATTCCAATGTTCTTTGGGAATTGGCGTTCCCAGGAGCCCGAGCTCGTACCAGTCGGTTTGTGTATGCCGGCTGGCAGATTTTTTAATACACACCCAGGGAGAACATTGGAATGTAGTTGTTCTCGCAATGCATTCCAATGTTCTTTGGGAAGTGGCGTTCCCAGGAGCCCGAGCTCGTACCAGTCGGTTTGTGTATGCCGGCTGGCAGATTTTTTAATACACACCCAGGGAGAACATTGGAATGTAGTTGTTCTCGCAATGCATTCCAATGTTCTTTGGGAAGTGGCGTTCCCAGGAGCCCGAGTTCGTACCAGTCGGTTTGTGTATGCCGACTGGCAGATTTTTTAATACACACCCAGGGGGAACATTGGAATGTAGTTGTTCCCGCAATTGCATTCCAATGTTCTTTGGGAATTGGCGTTCCTAGGAGCCCGAGCTCGTACCAGTCGGTTTGTGTATGCCGGCTGGCAGATTTTTTAATACACACCCAGGGAGAACACTGGAATGTAGTTGTTCTCGCAATTGCATTCCAATGTTCTTTGGGAAGTGGCGTTCTCAGGAGCCCGAGCTCGTACCAGTCGGCTTGTGTATGCCGACTGGCAGATTTTTTAATACACACCCAGGGGGAACATTGGAATGTAGTTGTTCTCGCAATTGCATTCCAATGTTCTTTGAAGTGGCGTTCCCAGGAGCCCGAGATCGTACCAGTCGACTGGCAGATTTTTTAATACACACCCAGGGGGAACATTGGAATGTAGTTGTTCTCGCAATTGCATTCCAATGTTCTTTGAAGTGGCGTTCCCAGGGGCCCGAGATCGTACCAGTCGACTGGCAGATTTTTTAATACACACCCAGGGGGAACATTGGAATGTAGTTGTTCTCGCAATTGCATTCCAATGTTCTTTGGGAATTGGCGTTCCCAGGATCCCAGCTCGTACCAGTCGGTTTGTGTATGCCGACTGGCAGATTTTTTAATACACACCCAGGGAGAACATTGGAATGTAGTTGTTCTCGCAATGCATTCCAATGTTCTTTGGGAAGTGGCGTTCCCAGGAGCCCGAGTTCGTACCAGTCGGTTTGTGTATGCCGACTGGCAGATTTTTTAATACACACCCAGGGGAACATTGGAATGTAGTTGTTCTCGCAATTGCATTCCAATGTTCTTTGGGAATTGGCGTTCCCAGGAGCCCGAGCGCGTACCAGTCGGTTTGTGTATGCCGGCTGGCTGATTCTAATACACAAATGGATTATTAATATTATAATAATAATAAATCACTGTAGGTAAACTGTAGTTAAAAATGACAAAACTTTTTGTATGTACCTTTTACATTAATGTATGTGCAAACTTCGATGTCTGCCAAGTGCCAAAGCTTGAACAATATCGTCTTATAGTTTTCGGTTTCAATTCAATGAATAAATAATTTACTTGTAAATCCGAACGAATGAGATGTATGTACATCCCTTTCCTATCTGCAGCATCCATATGCATCTCTCTCATTCACATTATAATTTCTGCATACACAATATTGAGAAAATTATACATTTACATATATGAGATAATGTAATATGTGGATGGTTTGAAGGGAATTATTCTTGCGTGGGGGTTATGTGTCTATTGTTATTTGAACTTGTTGGATTCAATAATCGTATATAAGACTGGGTCTTCAGAATATCATCGACAAGAATCAGTTCTGATTGCAACTAACAAACACAACAATGGCACTCAAGGTACGATTTAAATGTGAATTACATAATGGTGGAATAATTTATAAAACTGTGAAACTGTGTTTTTTTTAATTCAATAATCGTTTGGTGTTTTGTGATTTCTGTGTACCTCTTCAAGGAAAATTTTGGAAATAAAAATCAAGACATTTTTACGGTTTCGAACCTCCGAACGGAACCCTATTACTGAGCTTACGATGTCTGTCCGTCCGTTTGTCACTTGTTCGGTGTTTTGTGATTTCTGTGTACCAAAGCTTTTCAAGGAAAATTTCGGGAATAAAAATCAAGGCAACATTTTTAGGGTTTCGAACCTCCGAACGGAACCCTATTACTGAGCTTACGATGCTTGTCCGTCTGTCTGTCACTTGTTTGGTGCTTTGTGATTTGTGTACTAAACCTCTTCAAGGAAAATTTCGGGAATAAAAATGAAGGCAAAATTTTTAGGGTTCCGTACCTCTAAACGGAACTCTATTACTGACCCTACGATGTCTATCCGTCCGTCTGTCCCTCTGTCTGTTTTTATTTGGAGACACGATCGTGTTAAGACAGTACAAACCGATAGCTAATCTGCAGGCGAAATCAACGTTTATGTGAACAAATATTTGAGAAAAATCGACGTTCACTCGATCGAAGCCGTGGAAAAAAGCTGGTTATAAATATTTTAATTCTTGATATAATTAATTTAATTAATTATTGATAAAACAATATTAAAAATACACCTGTTTCTTAATTGACTATATAAATAGATAGATAATAATAGATACTGACTATAAATAGATAGTTTGAAAAAATATCATTTTTATTTGAAATTTGCTACCTTTAACAAACCTTTGGGAATTTTCAATTTAACAATTGAATTTTATACTTCTAATTATTTAATTTGCCAAATACTTTTGAACGAACTTGTCGGCTAAGACTCTTGAAGTCTATTCTTAAAAGTCTTCTAAAAATTTGATACCTACCAAATTTCTGGACTTGACCTTTACTAAAACAGATCCTACTGAGTACTGAACAAGGATTTATAACCTATTTTTTATTTTAAATAAATCTTTTTTTAGTTTATTATCTACTCAATACATTTAAATTTGCAGTCTCTGTAGAAATATATTTTCTATTTATGTCTCAAAGTGTGCTTCTTAATAAAAAGTTTTAACTTAATAAATGAGAAGACGGGAGGCCTATGACATACAGATAGATGGACACACGGACTGACCGAACCTACAAAGGTTCCTAGTTTCTACGGAACCCTTAAAAAAGGAGAAGGAAAGATTCGATTGTATTTTTGATTTATTTATTTATTTATTTATGTCACTTCATATTCTTCAATTGGTGAACTGATTTTGATGATTATTGTTTGATTTTTTCTGTTATATTCTAATTTATTTTTTTAACAGTTTATTATCCTGACGGCTCTCGTAGCCTCAGCTCATGCTGTCATTTACGACGCAGCACCTGCCGTTCACACCTCCGTATCACACTACCCCGCCGCCACGGGTCACTATGCCGCTCCCACATACCAATACGCCGCTCCCACTCATTATGCCACAGCAGCCGCCGCTCCAGTTCATTACGCCGCTCAACCTCAAGTACACTACGCAACTCAACCGCAAGTACACTATGCCGCTCAACCGCAAGTGCACTACGCCGCTCAACCACAAGTACACTACGCCGCCGCTCCATCGGCTGTTTACGCTAAAGCTCCGATTTATGCCGAAACACCAGCGAACTACAAATTCGGTTATTCGGTCAACGACCCGCATACCGGTGACGTCAAAGAACAAGAAGAAACACGTGAAGGCGATGTCGTTCAAGGCTTCTACAGTCTCGTCGAATCGGACGGCACCAAACGTATCGTCCACTACACAGCTGACGAACATAACGGCTTCAATGCCGTCGTTGAGAAACAAGGAACTCCGGTCCATCCAGCTCCGGGACCAGCCAAAGTTGCAGTGGCTGCTCCAATTTTGACCAAACCTGTCGCTTATCATTCTGGACCAGCTTATGCATCTCCGGTAGCTTACGCAAGTCATGCGGCACCAGTTGCTTACGCTAGTCATTCGGCACCAGTAGCCTACGCTAGCCATGCGGCACCCGCTTATGGATACGCAGCGCACGGTTACCAACATTAGAATATTTTTTCTTCAATACTGATTTATTTTTATGATGTTTGATGAATGCTTGTGTACTTTTTTATATTTTTACGAATATTTATAGTTTTCATAAAACCTTTAAAATCAAAAATATGTTAATAAATAAATTATTATAAATTATTATGATTTCGATTATTTTCCTCTACACTTAGACTCACTGGCAGTGGAAAAAAGGGGGGGGGCTAAGTCCATCCTTCCAATTTTAAACTAGCTTGTTTAATACTCTACAATAAGTGTTCATAAATGATCGTGAGTTTATAGCCCCCCCTCAAAAAAAGTCGTTCCACCGCCAATGTCTAGACTTTCTATAAGTGATTCAAGAATATAGTGATTACTATATCTGATGGTGAGAAAGAGTATAGTCAGTTTGTGCGTATAGAGAGAATGGCGCTGACTTATCGAGCAGCGACTTAAGGAGAGAATACTGTATAACTGCAGTACGCAGATAATAATATTCATAATTAACAAATATTTGTATAAAGTCAAAATCGATTAAGAAAATTCCAAAGTACACATTAGTAAATTATTTAATACTACAGCAATGTCCACTTTTAATTTTATAATGGTTAGGTAGGTAGCTTTGTATAATTATTACGTTTGGTTAGTTAGGTAGCTTTGTATAATTATTACGTTTCTTTTTTTAACGAGTATTTGTTTTTAGCCCCTGGCTAATTGTTTTTTCCACATAAATATTTATCGTTGCAAAATCTCAAAATGTAATTGGTTTCAAATTAACTTAACAAGTTATCTACACTTAATTTTCAATTTTGAGAACATTTTTAAATAATGTAAATGCTACAAACGTAACATTGATCAAAACCAGTGGCGGACAAACACTAAGTGAAACCCGGGGCGACTTTTCATTTCGAGACTCCTTTTAAAAAAAATTCGACTGATGACCAGTCCTATACTTCCCACCTAGTAAATATTTGCAAAAAATAAACACTCTTTTTTTTTTTATTCTTTGACTAGGCCCAAATAACCTTAGCTGTTGGTGGTCTTTAAAACACAATTTAATTTTTATTCTTTGAAAAAAGCATGGCCCTCTTTTTTGTTTGGTGATCTACTGATGGCTAGCTTAATATAACAAAAATCATGGTTACCTTGATTGACGTACAATTTTTATTTTTTTTTAGTAAAATATTTTTTTTCTCGAAAACTGTACATTTTAGAGAAAAAAAATATTTACATTTTTTTCATATTATAACATCTAGAACTCATTTATATTTTTTTTTACCTATGTTAATACGTGAGATTGAGGACGTTTTTTTGAATATCTCAGGATCCACTGAACCGATTTGACTCAAAATCTAATCAGATCTAAGTTAAAGGCTGATAAACACAATAGAACAATCGGCATGCCCGTATGTTGTTCCGTTCTTAAGATATCGAAGGCGAAAAATTGACCACATACACACACACACATACACACACACATACACACACACATACACACACACATACACACACACACACACACATACAGACATCAGTCAGAAAATGATCTTAAACGATTGCTAGGGTCTCAAAACGTGAAAATCTGTTAAAATATCGAAATATTGTTTTCGGACTGAATCCATTACTTCCCTACCATAGTAGAGGTGGGAAGTAAAAAATTAATGTGCAGTCACATTTCTTGCAAGATTTTAGTAACTTTTAGGGAGTTCATTTAGTTTGTCATACAGGAGGAGGTCCTCATTGCCGATGAGGCCCAAAGCGGACCGCCCCCCGTTAGTATAATCTAAATAATTTTTTAAATAATAAATAACAATAATAATAATGCGTTTAACGTCCGTTTCTCGACATTATGTCATAACAGACGCCATTCGCACCATTGCTATTTTCTATTTTTACCACTTCCCGTTTTATACATTTTTATTGTATTTCAACTTATTTACCTAATAGCAATGTGCGAATGGAGGAATTCTAGGACATTAGGATAAGGTAGGCAACTTTGGGAGCATAGGAGTTTGAAAGGTAATCGGCCATGGCCTTAAATAAGTAACCATCTCGATATTCATCGGGAATTATTTTGGGAAACCATGGAAAACCTCAAACAAGATGGCCGGTACAGGAATTACCGTTTCTCGGCGTGAGGCAGTAGGAAAAAGTCCTAGCCACATCTGCCCCCGCCGGGATTCGAACCCAGTACCTCCCCAATGCGAGTCTAGTGCTGTACCACTAAGCTACATCGCTGGGTCAATTTTTTAAATATTACAAGTCCCCAGTTCCCGAGTTCTAGCCCGAGAGCTGGTAAAAGTGTCAATTGGATTTTCAATTTATTATTAAAAAAAAAAATAATGAATTGAAAATATGAATTGGTGCTAGGCCCAAATAACCTTAGCTGTTGGTGGTCTTTAAAATACAATTAATTTACAATTTTTTAAATAAATAGGTACATATTTAAGATATTCGAAGCGATGAGGGAGCGTCACCGTTTTTAAGGTTTCATACCACAAAAACTAAAAAACGGAACCCCTATAGCAGAGGTTCCCCATCTTTTCTTTATTGCGACTCCCTTTACAGGCTGCAATTTTTTACGACGCCCTTCTAAAAGAAGATACCTGTGTGTAGCTCTAGCAGACAATAAAATTACTTTATTATTCAAAGAAAAAGAATTCCTATAGAATCTTAATTATTATTTATTAGATTCTAATTTTAATAATTAGAAAACATAAAAAACTACAAACAATACAATTAATGAGCAGAAAGAGCTTGTTTTTCTCAGCATAACTTCACAAATCGAGACTGAAGTTCTGAAATTGCGACTCCTCTAGGATAGCGCCGCGACGCCCCAGGACGTCGCGACGTACAGTTAGGAAACCTCTGCCCTATAGAATCACTCGTTTATCTGTCAATTCGTATGTTCGTCATATGTGCAGGTATTACATTTCGAAATATTGATATTTAAAGACATGATAAAAATTAATAATATGATAAAGTTGTTCAATTTTATTTTATACCATTTATATCCAATTAAAATAAATGGATTTTTTTGTAATTATTAGCATTAAATTAAATACCTATAACCGGATTATTTCGCAATAAAAATATTGTGATTATGACATTAAAAAGGACATTCGTTTTTAACCGACTTCAAAAAAAGGAGGTTTCTCTATTCGACGGTAGGTATATATTTTTTATGTGGTTATGTTTTATGTTTGTTCGTGGATAACTTCGTCGTTTATGAACCGAATTTGAAATTTTTTTTTATTTGAAAGGATATACTTTCAGAGTGGTCCCATAGAAATTTCATCAAAATCGGTTAAGTAGTTCGGCTGATTTTATAATAAAAGTAAGTAACGGCGTGTGATTCTTTAAGGTAAATGTTACTTTTTTTGACACTAAAAAGTAAAAAATAAAAAACTTTTTAACAAAAAAAAACCTCCTTCAAACAGGCACTAAAAAGAGTAAAATAATGAAAATTTGAGATCTGTGCCAATTAAAGTATAAAGTTGGTTAAAAAAAAGAAAATATTAATCACTATACTAAACTTTTTAACCGACTTCATATTTCAATTGGCACAGACCTCAAATTTTCATTATTTTACTCTTTTTAGTGCCTTTTTGAAGGAGGTTTTTTTTTTTGTTAAAAAGTTTTTTATTTTCTAAAATGTTTTGAAAATATATATCTAATAATATAATAATAATAACAATATTTAACAAATTAAGTATATTGCTCATAATATTACATACATAAAAAATGCACATTAAAAAACTGCTTTAAGAAATAAATTCTTAACTAACATATAGCATGTTTATATTCTACATTATTAAATTAAACAAGTCATAAATAATTCTCTTAATTAATTAGTAATTACATTTCTAGCCGTTGCTATTGAGTATTTTGTTTCAATAAATGACTTGAATTTAAAATTATTATATTTTATTAATGTCTAGATCAAAATGTTTCTTAATATTATGAAAATCTTTTTTATTTGCTCTGGGGACACCAAAGACTATTATATAACCGTATATTATGTCTATCATAATACATGCGTCTTAATATCTGTACGCAATATAATAATAATGGAACGTCCGCCGGCATAAGATAAAATTTTATTTCTTTAAGGCCCGTATTCACCGAGCCTAGTTAGTTATTTATTCCGTTGATTTATTCCGCTGGTAACTATCACACGGAATAAATAGTGATAATTCAAATTACCAAACATAGTTAAGTTTACTGCAGGTATAAATCGTAAGAATAGTTATCCTGTCCAATTTCAAGGGTATAAATATTTATCCGCCTAGTTAAATAGGGTGTGCACGAAATGCATAAATTACTTTATGGCCTCGCGACCTTTTCAGGTAAATATTAATTTCATATCTTACAGGTAAAGGTTTTTGTCAGTAAAATATGTCAATATTCACCATTTTACATTTTCGATAGATGCGCCATCGGTCGGATCTTTGGTAAACGTGCTTTATTTGACAAAATCTGCAAGGCGTATAGTATATAGTAAATTTGTACCTGCAGTTACTATTCTATCGAATGAATTGCTTGGTGAATAGAAAGTTTATTTTATTCCAAGGAATACATTTATTCTAAGGTTAGTAACTTCTATCTTTAACAGTGTTTGGTGAATACGGGCCTAAGACCAACAGAGCTAATAGACCGAGAGCTAGTGACAATTTTTTGGTGCTATTTATTCAAGGCCTTATTTTTGTGAAGATGTTGAGGGAGGCATATTAAAGTGCCCTGAGTAAGGGATTTTGCTAGATAGCGGTATGGGAGGGATGCAGACCGCTCCCACCATGTAACAAAAAAAATGGTCACAATTATTATTGCTTCAAGGTTGAAATTGTTTGTATAGCTTGTCGGTGACCCAATAATGCCATTATAATATTTGTAGTATTAAAGGGGTGGCAGATCACCCTAAACGTGTCATGTACCCGACGAAATTTATATTATTAGTTCAAGGTTCAAATTTTAATATGTTGTTACGGCGACTGTCTTAAGCATATTATATTTCAATTTGCAGAACAAAATGTCGGTATTAACCCTCTCTCTTAGAGGGAAACTTGCTCGCCTAGGTGTTTATATCGTTCTGCAAGGGGGTTAATACCGACATTTTGTTCTGCAAATTGAAATATAATATGCTTAAAACAGTCGCCGTAACAACATATTAAAATTTGAACCTTGAACTAATAATATAAATTTAGTCGGGTACATGACACGTTTAGAGTGATCTGCCACCCCTTTAATACAGACCAATCGATCTGCAAATATTATAATGGCATTATTGGGTCACCGACAAGCTATACAAACAATTTCAGCCTTGAAGCAATAATAATTGTGACCATTTTTTTTGTTACATGTTAAGGGCGGTCTGCATCCCTCCTATATCGCTATTTAGCAAAATCCCTTACTCAGAGCACTTTAATATGCCTCCCTCAACATCCTCACAAAAATAAGGTCTTAAATCAATAACGCCAAAAAATTGTCACTAGCTCTCGGTCTATTACTTCACTCATAGGATCACTCGAAAGTAATAAGGATGACTCACCGACGATTTTAAAATTCTCACTACTCCAAACCCAAAAATACGAAACTAATTTTACAACAGATTGTATTTCCAAATCATTACGTTTAACACAGACACAATAATTTTAAGTAAGTACAATGTTAGGGATGTGCGAGTGCTGGAAAAGTTGAGTTTAGTAAAAAATATTCAATCGTCGAAAAACTCGAGTCGAATAAAACAAACGAATGCGAACGTTTTCATTGGCTGCTCAATCTGCAAGAATGCTTGGTTTCAGATATACTTATAGGGTTGCCAGGTGTCCGGCATATATGCGTGTGTCAAATTGTTTTTTAGTGTTGCGCTCAAACGCTACCGCCACCGCGCTAATGTGCTCAGCCCTTAACTACTAAGTAAGCAAAACTCGCCTATGTTGCGTCTTAAGTGAAATTCACTGTAAAATACTGAACTCGAAAAGGAAAATCTTCTATTCGCACACTTTTGATCAAAACAGAGTATTTTCATTTTATTAACCGACTTCAAAAAAAGAGGTGGTTCTCAATTCGGTTGTATTTTTTTTTTTATGTTTGTTACCTCATAACTCAGTCATTTATAAACCGATTTTGATTTTTTTTTTATTTGAAGGGATATACTTTCAGATTGGTCCCATAGAAATTTCATCAAAATCGGTTCAGTAGTTCGGCTGATTTTAATAAAAGTGAGTAACGGCGTGTGATTCTTTAAGGTAAATGTCACTTTTTGACATGACAGCGTATGAAAGTCGGTTTAATAAAAGTGAGTAATGGCGTGTGATTCTTTTAAGGTAAATGTCACTTTTTGACACTAAAAAATAAAAAATAAAAAACATTTTTAACAAAAAAAAACCTCCTTCAAAAAACCACTAAAAAGAGGAAAATAATGAAATTTTGAGGTCTGTGCCAATTTAATAAAATATGAAGTTGGTTAAAAAGAAGATATTAATCACTATACTATACTTTTTAACCGACTTCATATTTTATTAAATTGGCACAGACCTCAAAATTTCATTATTTTCCTCTTTTTAGTGGTTTTTTGAGGGAGGTTTTTTTTTGTTAAAAAGTTTTTTATTCGACTGAATTCGAAAAAGAAAATTCAATACTCGCACATCCCTAGTACGGTATGGTTGTCACAAATTATGTATTGAATATTTAATACCACGGTGTATAATATACATAGATGTAATTAGATAGCGAATATGCCCTGAAGACATCTCACTTAATGTTTATTATTTGACACAGTTCTGGCCGTGCATCGAGTCGTCAAACTGGAGCAAACTATTTCAGCTGTCTATTGATAGGCAAATAATGGTCGCTGTTAAATGCAAACGGCACTCGATTTGCATATTTTTGACTTGAATAACGTCTAATATCTCATACTGGGGTGGCATTTTAGAAATATTAAATGTAACAGAAATTAGTGATGCGCGGTTACAAGATGTTTAAGTCGATTGTCTCGATTGTTCAAACATCTCGATGACTCTCGATGGTTGTCACTTGGACTCGATTGTTGTTGTTTCGTAGTTCACCGAGACCGAGTCGCATAGTACTGAATCGTACACTGTCGAGAGCCACATAATATACTATCGTTCATCACTCAACAATTGTGGTCGAGTCGATGGTCGATTGTGCAGTAATCGCGTAATACAAATTCAATAGTGAAGAGATCACAGAGTAGTGAGTATACCGACTGAGCAGTAAACAATCAAGAGTCGCGTGAACCTCAGTCGACTAGCATATAACCAATTGAATCGTGATTATATGTATTCTCATTCGCTGCTATTGCTATAACCTATGTGGCAAATAATCGACTTGAACAATCGAACATTTCAATTGTAAAATCAAACTCTGAGTCGATTGTGGACTCGATTGTTATTATGAACGATTACAATTGCTTCGATTGTAAAAATATTTCGTAATCGTCCATCACTAACAGAAATAGTCGGTAGTGGTTGACATGTAAAACACAACAGCATGTATATCTTAAGGTCTCCGACAGAGTAAGCCATGGTGGCCATGCGTAAAGTACGAGTCTACCGACAGGTACAAACGCCAAACCCAGGTTCTAATCCCGAAGGTTTTAAATATATATTTTTTTTAATAATGAAAATGTATCGGTATTGGATAACAATTTAAAATATAAAAAAATGAAATTGCAATTATTTTATTTATTATATTTTACGAGCATTTCATTTTCAATAAAAGTGGATGTATTCCTTTCCAAGGCAACGAATACAATTATTTGTGTTTAACGCTATTTACATCATCTGTCTACACCCGCGATAGAGACATATTTTATGATAAACTGGTTGTGCCCGCGTGGAATTAGTAAAATGAAATTGGTACTAGACCCAGAAAGCTTCGGCAACTGGGTATGGATATTATCAAATAAATATATTGTTTTACGATCAACCTGGAGGTCTTCTACAAATATAGAGTAGAACGAAATATAATTAATGATAAATTCATTAAAAATAAGAGATACATTGAATTTAGAGCAAGAAATGCATTTTAAAATATAGGTACTCACAGTCTCTTAAACTGGTGTAACATGTACCTATATTTTACATACAGGCACCTATAAAACTACATGGTTACTACTTACTATATAGACAGACACAAACGTGCGATTATTTTGAAAATGTTGATTGGATTTATTTGCAAGACGTTATTATTATTGTAGAGTACTAGGGCAAGTCCATAAGTGACACCATATACTACAATAATTACACTATTGGTCAATAATTCCAGATGAATATCGAGATGGTTCCTTATTCAAGGCCATGGCCGATTACTTGTCAAACTTCTATGCTCCCAAAGTTGCCTACCTTATCCTAATTTTCTATCATTCCTCCATTCGCACATTGCTATTAATAAAAAAAAGTTGAAGTTTAAAAATGTAGAAAACAACGGGAAGTGGTAAAATGGAAAATAGTAATGGTACGAATGGCGTCTGTTATATGTCATAATGTCGAGAAACGGATGTTAAACGCATTATTATTATTATTAATTACACTATTGGCAATCGAATCGAACTTATAGGTGGCAGCATGAAAAATGTTATAAACGGGACGACCTCTTTATTTTAACAAGTCAATGGATTTCTTCACATGCTTTGACCTTTGAGCTTTAACTTGCAACGCTAACTTCACTCTGGCTCCGCGTTTTGACAGAACTATTGATGTAAAATTTCCGGAAATATATTCTTTGGAAATACACATTTCATAACAACCAAGAACTGCACAATTACAATTTCACAAAAATTGATTTTCTTAGCAACTACTTCTTTGCTGCTACAGTTGAGAACGGAGTCTCCATCCTGGCAGGAAGGGTAAAATAAGAACCAAATAGAAAATTATTAATTTGCTAGAAACTAATAAGTTACTTTTAGCTGCTCAGGTATTTATCCGAAAAAGTATCAGCGAAATTTCACACGTGTCTTTCCACAATAAATAAAACTAAAAAAATGTTAGTTAGATATCTAGTTCACAGATGGCAGTGCAATGTACGCCAGTATGTGAAATATAATGGCAGGGACTGAACTTGTTCCACCTTACCTTATTAGAACTGCGTGTACATGTTAAAATACTATGATCGGCACAAGTGACTAGACCCCTGCATTATGATTGGTCGAATACCCCATCTTGATGTCGTTTGACACACACACACACACACCTAAACGGACGTAACAACTAACTAGTGAACTCTGTATACTAAAATGGATAGTTGATACCGATTAAAAATGGGTTTTGTGTGTGGACAATGTTCAAACACACATTCTTCAAGACAAGCATTAATATTCACAAAATTAGAATGAAAATTTCAGGTAAGGTTTGTAATCTAATTCTTTCTATAAAAGTCGATCAATTTTCTAACATTTCAAAATAAAACTTAATTAAAATTAATTTTTCTATTCCAATTTCTCAAGAATACTGTTATTGTATAAATTTTGGACATCCTAATATCTCAAATAATAATAATTATCAAATTAGGTTTTATTTTGAAATGTCAAAAAATTGATCGACTTTTATAGAAAGAATTAGATTACAAGCCATACCTGAAGTTTTCATTCTTTTGTGAACATTAATGCCTGTCTTGAAGAATATGTGTTTGAACATTCTCCACATACAAATCTCATTTTTTAATCGCTATCAACTATCCTTATTAGTATACAGAGTTCACTAGTTAGTTGTTACGTTCGTTTAGGTGTGTGTGTGTGTCAAACGACATCAAGATGGGGAATTCGATCAATCAGAATGAACTCTGACTGCAGGGCCTAGTCGCTTGTATGATCGGCAGGCGCGTTTACCACCCTATACAATCACAAAATCTGACTTCGGGTTGGTTTTGGAAGAAATCGTTCGATAAAAAAATTGGTCGATAATTTTTTTTCGAATAACTATTTGCCGAAAGAAGGACATTGGGCAGAAAACTTTAGTTTTGATTTAAAATTATTGTGCAATGACAAAATATCTGGATGTGAATATGATCCACAAAATTTTTTGAACGACTCTCGTACGGAGCGTAGTGTCAATAGTCAATAAAGTGCAGTATGGTGTAATAATATAACTCTACCAACTATTAATAAAAAGCCCGAACATACCACATAATATACAATATACATGCATAGTAATGTATTCATAAACCAATATATGAATGCTTACCAACACAACCATTGTGGTATGTAACTAGAGTACCCGAACTAGGGTTGGATTTTTTTTGTCGACATACCGATAATTAAAATTAAATTAAGTTTTTTATTCCTCATAGATTCAATAGCAAATACACTACAATAATTACAAATATCAAAAAACTCGGGTCGCAGTGCCAAAACCCTGCCGACAATATAGTGTATTTGCTAATAATGGCATTGTGGCTTTATTATGTGAACTTAAGTTTGTTTTTGAACAAAATAAAAAAGGTAACCCCTTAATACATTCCTTAAAATAATATTTTTTTTTCTTAACTTCAATATTTTTATCAATGCCAACCTCGGTACCAAATTAAATACACCCTTCAGTAAGTAAAGCACTATCCGCAAACTAGTATTTTCATAAAGTTTGTAAGTCCGGTCCTGTCGGGCCGATTTTATTAAAATTTTAGCAGTACATTTTAATCGTTACTAAAGGGTTAAATTTCGATTTTGAAACGATTCTGAGAATTTTTTCGGCATTTTTGGGCCCAAAAACCTTTTTCAACCCCTAAAAACCACCCTTAAAATGGTCCGATTGGGCCCATTTTAAATAGGCTTCGTGCGGTGATGGATTTCAATCTTCCTACCAAATTTCGTCAAAATCAATTAACTCTTTCGAAAGTTATTGCCCGCACACATATATATATATAAATATATATATATACATAAATAAATAGACATTTCCAAAAATGGTGCCAAAGTGTTCAGGAGGCTATGAAACGTCGAGAAATTTTGGTCCCACCCCTAGGTCCCGCCATCCGACCGACGCCAATAGTGTATGTGCCATATGGCAAATACACTAAAAAACTTAAAAAAAACCTCCTTCAAAAAGTCACTATAAAAAGAGGAAAATAATGAAATTTTGAGGTCTGCGCCAATTTAATAAAATATGAAGTCGGTTAAAAAGAAGATATTAATCACTATAGGTACTATACATTTTAACCGACTTCATATTTTATTTTATAAAATTGGCGCAGACCCTCAAAATTTCATTATTTTCCTCATTTTAATGGTAGGTGAATGCATACTCATAGGTACCTACTTAAACCGCACTCTCTCAATCCTTGTAAATTTTTTTTACAAAATTACTTTACGAATGGCCTTTATAATTGATGTCAAGTATAAATATCGTATTTTTCAAAAAAAAATTGTCTGTCTGTCTGTCTGTTTCACTGCTGTCGATTTGTATGTTTGGTTGCTTATAACCAGAGAGCTACTGCATTAATTTCCATAAAATTATAATTAATCGTTAGCTTCAAGTTCAACTTAAAATAAAGGTACAAATATCATTATGTGGCCCTCGGGAAGCAGCATAATACCGTTATGAAAAATCGAGGGGGAGGAAGCCACGGGCACTTAAATAAGTAAAACTATAAATCGTAGACAAAAAAAGTTTATACGAAAGTTGTAGAGAATTTTGCCCTCTACAAGATTGATAATAACTATTTTTTACCAAAAATGGAACGGAACCGAGAAATTCGCAAAAAACCGTCTATCGTGAATTTGAACCTCGAATATCTGGCAACGCCGTCACGATATCGATGGGAACTTTTTACACGTCTTTTAAAACACTATAACGAAGGTATATAAAAAAGTTCAGCTAACTGGAAATTATTCTGCAGTGGAAATCTAAAATTACTGGACTAATATTATGGGTACTTAATAGATTGTATAGTTTGGGAGCAAGGAATGTACCTAATGTGTTTCTGGCAAAGTTTCGTCCAGTGGTTTTTGCGTGATGCGCTAACGACACATACACCAGTTATCATTTTATTATATGTATAGAAAATACATTTTCAGTATTGTCCAGCCCTAGTCTGGACAGGTGAAAGGGCCCGCCCTGCTGCGTCACAGGTGTGATAACTGGTCCACGCACAACATCTCTCTTCTATGTGAAGAATTGGTCAGATGGTCAGCGCAGACCCCGCGATGGGCGATTTGTATATAAAGACGTCTGCGTTTAGGTCACTTCAACACAAACCCGCTGTAACACTTGAACAGTCAACATCAAATAGTACAAAAAAAACATGGCTTACAAGGTATGTGTGATTATATAATACTATATACATAATAATACATATTTGTTACGTAACGAGCTGTTGCAGTGAATCGTTTTGTACACGTGGATAAAAATCTATTGTGTTTTTTGTCAAGCGTTTATTATCTACAATATCTATCTATCTATTGTGTTTGTGGTCCAGTGGTTAGCATCGCGGCCTCTGGATCAGACTGTCGTGGGTTCGAATCCCGCCTCCGCTCATGGATGTTTTGTGATTTCATTTAGTTGTTATTTAATGTAATTAAGACGCTAATGATCTAAGTCTATAATTTACAATAAATAAATAAAATATTGTGCTTGTAATAGGCGTGGTAGTCCAAGAGCTCGCGTTGACAAAAATTTCAAGAATTTTGTAATGGCTAATATTTTGAGATTAGCTAGTATTTAGGGTGTGAATAAATACTACAGTCAACTATTTAAAAAATAGCGCATAGTGTATTTTAAAATTACGGACAAAAAAAATTTGTATAAACTGTGTCCACAAACTTACACTCAACATGCGGATCTCCGTTATTATGAGAGATAGAGATTTGGTTAAATGAGATAAAGTATTCCTTAGGTAAAGTTGTATCAAATCACATAAAGTTTAGATATTTTGTGTAGTTTAGGCGCTATAGTAAAAAAAGTGAATTTTCGATTTTTTTTATTTTTGCCGATGTCTGATTTATTTTAAAAGACAGTTAAATTTAGTTTGCACTTTCTTAAGGCATTTTTTAATACCAATTTCGTAATGTATTCAGATAAAATAAAAAAAAATTGAAAATTTACTTTTTTCATTATAGCGCTTTAACTACGCAAAATATCTTATATTATGTGATTTGATACAACTTTACCTAAGGAATACTTCATCTCATTTAACCAAATCTCTATCTCTCATATAATAACGGAGATCCCCATGTTGAGAATGAGTTTGTGGACACACTGTATATAAACACTATAGTCAGCAAATCAGTGGTCTGGACTTTTGCCGTCGGGGAGCCTTAAAAAGTGAAAAAATAGTATTATTGTAAAAGCTGAAATATTACAGCCTTTACAAAAATCTTGGAATTTTTGACTACGAGATCTTGGACGATGGGTTTAGTTGCAACACGGCAATCGGGTTATTAAACGTATTTTTACGGTTCCGTACTAAAATGGTAAAAAACGGAACCCTTATTTTGAGACTTCGTTGTCTGTTTGTCAGTATGTCACAGTCGATTTTTTTTTTTTTTGTTAAATAAATTGACGGATCATAGGCAAGTTTTATAATAAATGCATTTTTTTTTAAATATCAAAGAAGTTGGAGAGAATATAATATATTCTATCCAACTTCTTCGATATTTAAAAAAAAATGCATTTATTATAAAACTTGCCTATGATCCGTCAATTTATTTAACAAAAAATAATTTAAAAAATCGACTCAAAAACACATTCGATAAAAATTTGTGATCAATTTGAATTTTTCAAATAATTTCTCATACTTTGAACCATCTGATTATTTCTTTTTGATAGCGAAACTATAGCGATGATTTAACGTTTTAAAAATTTACAAAAGCTTCGGCCGTTACTTGATGTAGGCAAATTAATGTTAAACACTTCAAATTAAATAAGACATTTTGTTCACACTGTTAAGATATTTATTTTATAATTATTCTTTCGCACGGCACACTGACTTCGTCAGATAAAGATTTTAAACTTGTTAAGATATTTATCTGACAATTGTCGAGCGTCTATAATTTAAAATATCTATCTTGGAAAAATTAACGAGCGCACATTAAAATTTTTAAATAATATTTAACTGGACTTTTTGGCTTTCAATTGACACCTCAAATATTGTTTTAGCTTTATTTTTTTTTTAAATTATAACGATTTTGCCTGTTTCATAAAAAAGCGTGGCATGAGTAAATCGAAGTGAGTGCTATAACCGCGAACACAGACGTTACTAGACCTATGTCAAAAAATGAACTTGTCTTTTTTTGTGAGAACAAGTCTATTCATGAATCCTAGTAAAAGTGAATTATAGACGCTCGACAACAGAGGGCATTAGCGAATCCTAGTAAAAATTTTTTTTAATTTGTTAATATTATTTTGATTTGATAATTAATTCGATTATTAGTTATGTGCACTTTTTGAAACCGTCAGTTTTTGTCACTTTAGTGATTTATTTATATCAAAAAAGTTAATTAAATGGACATTTTCTAACTGCATTTTGTAACATTCATAATTGCCAGTTATTTTTTACTTTCTTTTGTCGTAAAATTTTGTTGCATAATCTATATAAAGTTCAAATTTATAAAGGAAACAATAAATTATACAAATTAATATTTTTTATCGGAATGCATTTTTTGATACCTACCGAAACCGTTGTCTTTAAAAATAACTGTATTAGAATACCTAACTTGGAATTGAAGAAAAATGATCTCTAGTCTTTGTTTTCCATTTGGCATCTGTCCGAACCTTCTACATTTTCTAACGCACTGTTTGCTACCTGTGTCTGAAGTGTTTGTCAGTTTCATTGACTTGTATATTTGCTGTCTCTGTCTTTGATGTCTTTGTCTGTTTCCCTGACTGTTGCTGATTTAAATTTTTCGTCTTTTAACGGTCCTTTCTGTCAAAACTTATCGATGTTTTAACCCTCATTGCAGTATATAGACTTGAATTGAGATTTAATATCATTTCTTTATTTCAGCTCTTCATCCTTGCTGCCCTCGTGGCCTTAACCAGCGCCATACCAATCGAAATCCAAACATCTCATGGAACGATAGCATACACGTCTGGCCCATCCTTACACGCAGCACCAGCATACGCTGCCCCAGCGTATCATTCCCAAACTTTACATGCTGCCCCAGCCTACCACGCTGGCCCAGTGTATGCCGCACCAGCCTACCACGCTGCTCCAGTTTACCATGCCGCTCCAGTCGTCGCCAAAGTTCCAGTGGTAGCCAAAGCCGTCCATTACGAACCGGAAGCACCAGCTCATTATGAATTCGCGTACGCCGTACACGATCCCCATACTGGTGATGTCAAAGAACAAAAGGAGAGCCGTGCTGGTGATAAAGTAGAAGGTTACTACAGTCTCGTCGAAGCTGACGGCACCAAACGTACTGTCCATTACACAGCCGATGAACACAATGGATTCAATGCCGTCGTCTCGCGCGAAGGTACTCCCGTACATCCAGCTCCAGTACACAAAGCTGTTGCAGTTGCAGCTCCAGTTGTCAAATACGCCGCTGCTGCCCCAGTATACAAATATGCCGCTGCACCAGTGATTGCCAAATATGCACAACCGGTTGTTTCGTACGCAAGCCATGCCGCCCCCGCTTACTATCATCATTAATCGATTCTTGTTATAAATTATGATTCCTTCTCGGTTACATAATAATTATGTAGTTGTAATTATGTATACAGTTATTGTATATTAATTATTAACCATGTGTGTTCATAAAAATCATTTTGTATATAAATGCATATAAATGTTTCATCACGAATAATAAACAAATATATATATTTTTTTTATAAAAAATAAGATGACTTTTTTGATAGTAAATCTATAATCCTAGAAAAACTACCATAAGACTTCTTCAGATAAAAACAAGCCGCGAGGTGGGTCGTTTATTAGGACTTATAAAGTGCGACCCTTGAGGTCCACACGACGAACTTCCCAGTTTGATAAATATTTAATAATAATAATTAATTTAGATATTACACAGAAAAGTAATCATTTTAATCATTAAAACATAATTATTATTTATTTTTAACAATAATCAAAAAAAAAACACGGCTGAACCGATTTTTATAAAATTTATGTCGGATCAAAATGACGTTAACACGCCTCGATTGACACCCTTACGAAGTCGATATAATTTTTTATTCGCGAGATATTGTGTAAAATCCACTATTTTGGAGTCTATCTGGTTGAAAAAAGAACGGCTGAACCGATTTTGAAAAAATTTCTTTCAGATCATATTTACGTTAATACGCGTCGATTGGCACCCTAACGTAGTCGATATCATTTTCATTCTCGAGATTTCGTCTTAGAAAGAAATGGACACATACGTACACACACACAGAAATCTTTCCACAAATAGTGTAAAAATAGTGTGTAGTGACCTTGAAACATAAAAATTTGTTATACATTTTGATTTCGATTTTCGGACCCATTACAATAACTTCTAATGGAAAATAAATAAATAAATACCGGAAGTTACCCTCTGCACTCTTCATCTCAAATCTTTTACCCTTGCCTACAAACGGTTATGGCTCTCCCGACGCTACTTTTAAAGCTAAGGGGTTCGGGTAAACGTAAAATGAAGAACCAAGAATCACACTATCGTACAAGCGAAAAATTGAAGAAAAAAAATCCGGGTAAAAACTTACAACTTTCTAAAAATGTAATGATTCTTGCTCCTTCATTTGGCGTTCTGCACCCGAACCCTCTAGATTTAAAATTAGCGTCGGGAGAGCAGTCACCGTATTTATAGGCAAGGGAAAAGGATTTAAAATGAAGAGTGCGATCCCATTTTTTTTAATTTTGCTTATATTTTATGACTAATATTTAATGTCAATTTTAATTCATATTTATCATTTTTAATTTATTTTTTTCTGATAATATCGAAACATTGTTTGTGCATATGGAAATATTAAAGTAACTCTGGAAGAACCGCAGTACTAATCTATAAAATAATATTATATAAATAGGTATTCCAATATTTCCAATCATGCAATGCATCATGGGAATTGTGTCAAGTTGTGGCTCTATCATTAGTGTGTCTAGAAAACTAAACACAGTCAATAGTGACGCCGCGTCATGGTAAACATATCAAATTAGTAAACTATGGTCTATTAAACGGAACTCTTATAATTTCGTTCTGTCCGTCTGTCTGTCTGTCCGTCTGTCACAGATAATATACTGACTGACTGATCATCATAAATCTAGGATACCTCCAATCGAGCTAGAGGTTTGAAATTTGGAACATAGTGTTTAAGGTGATAGTTACGAGAAAAATCGAAAATAAATGAAAATCCAACATGGCGGATTCTGACACGAAATAAAATCTAGGGTACTTCCACTTGAGCTAGACCTTTGAAATTTGAAAGATAGATAGTGTTTAAGGTGATAATTACGAGAAAAATCAAAAATCATTAAAAATCCAACATGGCGGATACGTCCTTCCCGACTACGGAACCCTTCACTGTGCATGGTCCGACACGACGTATACTTCAGTACTTAGCCGCTTTTTAGTGTATTTGCTATATGGCACATACACTATTGGCGTCGGTCGGATGGCGGGACCTAGGAATCGGACCAAAATTTCTCGACGTATGTATTTAATTTGGTATAAGGTTGCATTGATAATAATATTGAAATTAAGAAAAAAAATATTATTTTAAGGGATGTATTAAGGGGTTAATTTTTTTATTTTGTCCAAAAACAAACCTAAGTTCACGTATTAAAGCCACGAGGCCTGTATTAGCAAATACATTATATTATATTATTTGGCACTGCGACCCAAATTGTTTTTTAATATTAAATTCGTTATTTTAACTTTGTAACATACGCAAAAAGGTTGTAAAGAATTATGTAATTGGCTTGTAAACTATATTGAACTTGAGAAAGGTGTAAATCGGTTGCTGACCTGTAGGCGATTAATTTAAAATATCAATAATCTATAAAACTGGATCTTTGTGTGTAATTTCATTTTTATTGTTTTTTACGCATAGAACACTTTCATAGGTATGACTTTTTTGATGTCTTACAACTTAAACACTGACGCTGAATTTCAACAGAATTTTTTCAAATTATAATTTCTATTTTCTACGACGGGGTAGGTTTCAATAATGGAAATCAACAATTGTGACACAAAAAAACAAAAAATGTAATATTGATTGCTTTTTATTTTTTTAATCATAACATACAAATAAATAAAATATTTACAAAAGGTACAACAAGGAATGATTGATGAAATGAGTCAGAAGAATGAGACGATCAGTCGGTCAGTGAGTGTTGTCAATGGTGATAGTAAGCAGCTGGGACCGCGTGACTAGTGTAGGCTACAACTGGAGCGGCGACCTTGGTCAGTACTGGGGCGACAGGAACAGCATGAGTGGCGTGGCTCGTGTAACTAACTCACAGGGGCGGCGACCTTGGCGTACACTGGAGCCGGAGCGGCGTACTTGGCAAAAACAGGAGCTGGAGCTACGTACTTGGTAACCACCGGAGCTACATATTTCGTGTAAACTGGAGCCGGGGCGGCGTATTTAGCGTACACCGGTACTATTGGCTTGGCTACGGCTACAGCAACATGTTTCGGTTCCGGATGAACGGGAGTGCCTTCGTGTTGGACGACGGCGTTGAATCCGTTATGCTTGTCGGCCGTATAATGGACGATACGTTTGGTGCCGTCCGCTTCGACGAGACTGTAGTAACCCTGGACGACGTCTCCTTCGCGGGTCTCCTTCTGTTCCTTGATGTCGCCGGTGTGCGGGTCGTGAACGCCGTAAGCGAACTGGTAGTGAGCCGGCGCTTCTACTTCCTCGACGTGCACTGCTTTGGCATAAACAGGCACGGCTGCCGCTTTGGCGTAAGTGTAAACTGGAGCGGCGACCTTGGCGTAAACTGCGGGGGCGGCGTGAACTACGGGACTGGCGTAAGACACGCTGCTGCTGTACGATGAGGCGTGTTCGACGCCGCTAACAATGGCTGCCAACGCCGCAATAACTAACAACTGTAAATATTTAATCAACGAGTTATAGATTATGTAAATAATGTTATGTAACGTGTTCTATGTATAACCGTACCTTGAATGCCATTGTGGTTGTTGCTCCAGCTGATGATGTGGTTTGCAAGAGATTTGCTGTGAATGTCGTACCGTTTTTGATTTGCGCTCAGCTTTTATACAGCAGCCATTTGAAGAATATTTGTTTGTATCTAAAGTAATAGGACCCAGTGGCGGCTCGTGCCTGTTTAGACAGGTGGTGCCAAAACGAAGGTCAAAATAGAAAAGAAGTACCTATAAAACATAGAAAATAACTTACCTAGTGACTATCCACGCAACTGTCTATGTTTGACTAAACAAGTACACACTGGCACAAAGTGCAACAATAGAAATCCGAAAAAAACAGTTTAATAAAGTTCAAGACCTCTACACATTTCTGGCAAACCGTCAAATAATGAAACAAAATTGTTATCAACAATAACATTTAACCGAAACAACAATGCGTATAAATTCCAACAATGACCAAACAGAATATCGCCAATAATGTGCCTGGCACACATTTCATTTAGATTTAGCATTACAGCATAGGGAAATCATGAGTCATAGTTCTATCTCTCATGCTCACATATAAGGACCGTAAGGTATGCTTTGTTTACACTGTGCCTATTATTAAATGGCACAGGATACGTGTTACTGATCGCGTGGTGAAAATGTTTTAGGAAATGTGTGCGATTTAGGCTGAACTCTGCTATCCGGACGATCGATAATTTTATAAATTGATTAAAAAAATATATTAATAAAAATATTAACAAAAAATATTTTTAGAGAAAATTGAAAAATTAGGGGTAGTGCCTGGCACTGTGGCACTACCCCACGAGCCGCCACTGATAGGACCATAAATATATTTTTCTTGCATATATTTAAATCATGTTTAATGAATTAGACGCTTCAAATAGTTGTCTGTCTAATTATGGCTACCGTTTAACAAGTGAATGCGTGATCTCAATCGACTGACCGTGGACTTGATTTTTATTGGTGATTGCTAAATTAATCGATTGTTTCGTTGAATGAGATACAAATTAGAATAAAATTAGTATATTGATTATTATGAATGGCAGAAAAATTGCATAACTGAATGGCGTATTTTTAATTTATTTATGATTTCCAACATATTCTTCCAAATAGCAAAGTTTATTTTTGGAATAGCAGCCACTTAATTTAATTGGCTGCTATTCCAAAATCAAGCATCAGCCGTACAAACTCATCTACAATTCTTCCAAGTATGCACAGTAGGGTGGTCCTTAAAACGATCTTCTTCTTCTTTTTCTTCTTCCATCCCTGGTCCTGTTATTTGGGGTCGGGTCTCCTCACTTTTCTGTGCCAAGTTATTCTATCGTGGGTTGTCGGTTCTGGCAATTGGGCTTGCTTTAGTCAAATGTAAATGTTCGTTCTTGTCCAAGTGTTGGCTTTGGGGGTACGCCCTAGTATTATTGCCCTCTTTCATTTTGTTGTACGTTCATGTGAGGGGAATAAATGTATAATTCCGAAAATTACTGTTCCCGTGGGCTTAAATGTTTCGATTCTTTGAATTGAGGAGTCTTGTAACGATCCGCGAGTACTTAGTTTCATAGAAATCGGATGAGAGGCTTTAGAGTTATGACGGAACAGACAGACAGACACACAACCTCCTTTTACAGTTTTATTATTAGTGTTGATCAGTTTGACTTTATCTTCTTATCTTGGCGTGAATGACATTTGCATTTTCATAATTGCTGAAGATGGGAACAACGAAGAAATAGATTTATCAAAATCGTTAGAGCCGTTTTTTTGCTCATCAGCTAACTACCCGTTCTGCATTTTTTCGCAACAGATGAAAGGCAATATATTGTAGGGTCATTATAATGACATATATGATCAAAATCGTTTGAACCGTTTTTAAGAAAATCGTAATTTTTGATTTTCGTTTATCAGCAAACTACATTTCAGTACGTAATCCTAAAAAAATTAAAAAAGTCAACTTTTATTCACCTTTCTAAATATTTTTACGGTTTCGAATAAGATTTTTGTTTATGTTCTGAAGTATCCAGTAAAATATGTGAATGCACAATAGGTACAGACCAGTCTGCAAAAAACATCAATGTTTTTATTAATATAATATCAAAATTCTAATACACTTATAATACCTAAGTAACCGCAATCTAAATCCATATTAATTAGGTAGGTACTTATATTTTAGTAATATTCAGTATGCAGGAATACTTATGAGAAAGTATTCATTTTAAATCACAACAAGTGACTATTGACTGTCATCAGTTGATCAAGTTCGTGGTCACATCCAGATGGTAACTATAAAAGCAGAGCGCAGATCAAAAACGGTACGACACTTACAGCAGCCTTCGTTCAAACCACACCATCAGCTGAAGCAACAACCAAAATGGCATTCAAGGTACGGTTATACATAGAACACGTTACATAACATTATTTACATAATCTATAACTCGTTGATTAAATATTTACAGTTGTTAGTTATTGCGGCGTTGGCAGCCATTGTTAGCGGCGTCGAGCACGCCTCATCGTACAGCAGCAGTGTGTCTTACGCCAGTCCCGTAGTTCACGCCGCCCCCGCAGTTTACGCCAAGGTCGCCGCACCAGTTTACACTTACGCCAAAGCGGCAGCCGTGCCTGTTTATGCCAAAGCAGTGCACGTCGAGGAAGTAGAAGCGCCGGCTCACTACCAGTTCGCTTACGGCGTTCACGACCCACACACCGGTGACATCAAGGAACAGAAGGAAACCCGCGAAGGAGACGTCGTCCAGGGCTACTACAGTCTCGTCGAAGCGGACGGCACCAAACGTATCGTCCATTATACGGCCGACAAGCACAACGGATTCAACGCCGTCGTCCAACACGAAGGGACTCCCGTTCATCCGGAGCCGAAACATGTTGCTGTCGCCGTAGCCAAGCATGTAGTACCGGTGTACGCTAAATACGCCGCCCCGGCTCCAGTTTACACGAAATATGTAGCTCCGGTGGTTACCAAGTACGTAGCTCCAGCTCCCGTTTTTGCCAAGTACGTCGCTCCGGCTCCAGTGTACGCCAAGGTCGCCGCCCCTGTGGTTAGTTACACGAGCCACGCCACTCATGCTGTTCCTGTGGCTCCAGTATTGACCAAGGTCGCCGCTCCAGTTGTAGCCTACACTAGTCACGCGGTCCCAGCTGCTTACTATCACCATTGACAACACTCACTGACTGACTGATCACCTCATTATCTATTTCTGACTCATCTCGTCAAACATTCTTGTTGTACCTTTTGTAAATATTTTATTTATTTTTATGTTATGATTAAAAAAATAAAAAGCAATCACTATTATATTTTTGTTTTTTTAAATAGGATCAATTATTTTAAAATTGCTCTTTTCCTTTATCAAATCGTAGCCAGATGTGTAAAGTAAGGTCAAAGTGTGTCCATGAAATAAATTTTATAATTCATGCAAATATATCGTTTTTCATTGATCTTCAGGGATAATATGATAAAAGATGTGCAATACAGTTTATCTTGGATGTAGATGGATAGAAAAAATTGTAGTGAACTCATAAACAAATTGAGAGTGTAGCGCTCTAGCTAACCAAAGGTTATAGGAAAATTAGCACAGAATATTACTCAATCCGTAAAAATATGAATTAAAGATATTCAACATCAAATTTGATTTTTCAAAATTGTTATCATATATACTTATTGCTAGTCGATCACTACAATATTCTTTATCTATCATGCTCATCATTGACTAAAGAGAATGAGCCATTTTTCTGAGAGTAGTTCTTTCAATTATCCACAAGAAGCAGCACTTGTGGTAGGTACAAACATTATTAAATTATTCCTCATCATAGTGTCGTGTCATTTTAGTGGTATAACTTAATTATTAAATTATTATTATTATTAAATAAATAATTAAGTTATACCGCTAAAATGACACGACACCAATGTAAATAATGTTTGTACCTACCACAAGTGCTGCCTCTCGTGGATAATTAAAGGAACTACTCTCAGGAAAATGGCTCATTGACTACGCAACTCAACTAATTTTAAAGAAATTATTGTAATCAACAGACCAGTTTTAATTTATTTATGTAACTGATGTGGTTATTGCAAAATAAAGTTACACAAAAAATATTTATTGACACTCCTATTTTAACCTTGAACCATTCTTCAATTTCCTATAATATAGATATGGATTATGCGTATCATGATGAAATCGTACATTACTTCCATTATAATAATTGAAATAATAGTTTTTTTTTGTGTTGTATACTTGTATATATTGTAATTATTTTTAATAATAATATTGTGAATAGTTTCTGAAATAGTTCGAACGATTTCATATAGAGCGAAGCTTCTTCATGAAACAGGAGTTATAGTCCATCCTGAAATAGTGTAGACTACAGAGTCAGGGGCGGACCGTGAGTTTGTGGGGCCCTGGGCTAATACAACTTGGGGGCCTGCACTGAAAGTGACAGTTTTTTAATAGCCGCCATATTTCATTGGATCTCTAGTCAAACTGGCCAGTTACTAGACAGTGACTCGATATTATACTGGCCAGTGCCTGGCTTAAGTCTAGTCAAACTAGCCAGTTACTAGACAGAAACTAGATTTCATTTCTACTAGGGTGTCCAATGTCTTCAATGGGGGCTGGGGGCCCTTTATATCCACGGGGCCCTTATATAGATCCACCCCTGTGCAGAGTAATAAATCATTTTGGTTTTTGTTTTTGCCAAGTACGCCGCTCCGACTCCAGTGTACGCCAAGGTCGCCGCCCCTGTGGTTACTTACACGAGCCATGCCACTCTTGCTGTTCCTGTCGCCCCAGTACTGACCAAGGTCGTCGCTCCACTTGTAGCCTACATTAGTCACGCGATCCTAGCTGCTTACTATTACAACATTCACTGACCAGCGCATCCTCATTTGCTATTAACAAATTGTTCTTTTCTTCTTCTTGTTACATTTTTTATAGATAGTTTATTTATAAGCGTTATTTAATTTTAAAATATATAACCACTATTTCTCAGTTTTGTTGTTGTTTTTGTGACATAACCCATTTTTAACACGCTTTTATTAGCTTCACTTGTATGATGCTTGTTTGTAACCGACTTCTTTGAACTTGATTTTGACCAATTTTGAACGGTCAGATTGAACTAAAACTTTGGACACTTATCAAGGACCGACGACAATACAATAATTCAATAAGTTTGTCCCATTATCCTGACCAGGATCTCCAGGACTAAAAAAAAAAAGCAAAAAACTTCAGATTGAACTGAAACTTTGCACACTTATCAAGGACCGATTACAATACAATAATTCCATAAGTTTGTCCCATTATCCTGACCAGGATCTCCAGGACTAAAAAGCAAAAATAAATTATAATTTAAAAAAACTAAAAAACACGCTTTAGTGAACTAAAAAGTAAAAAATAATTAATTTTATTGTAAAAAAGCGTGGGGTAGTATGAAAATATGATACAAAGCACCCCACGCTTTTTTACAATAAAATTAATTATTTTTTACTTTTTAGTTCATTAAAGCGTGTTTTTTAGTATTTTTAAATTATAATTTATTAAAGCTCTATTATGGAAGTTTTGGTCAAATCGAGGTCCTGGTAAAATTATCCCCCTAGCCCTCCTCCTATTGCCGACCATAGTTTCGATAACAAAAGTAATAATAGATTGTATTTCTAGTGTCGTAATGAGGTATATTACTGACGAGTAGTGACAATATGTTAAAACGAGTCATAATAACATTACGTATGAGATATAGTTTTTATTGCCATACCCACTATAAAATAGCTGCTTTTCACTTAATTTTCAGTGTTTGCAAAATTTTTGACAGTTCATTTTGTGTCGCCAATTTCCCTTCTATAGTAGACTTAGAGTAAGCTGTCAGTAGCTAATAGCGGGCGGATCAGGGCGAATAAACAAAAAATCACTATGGAAATGGTTTACTTTCCCACACCAGCGTATAGGAAAGATACGTTCCCGCACACCGGCCTATCAAAAGTCATTTTACATGCACCTATTTTATAGTGGTTATGGCAAAAAATATATATTCAAAAATGTGTTTAGTTAAGGCGAATTTACGTACACTATGCACTTTGGATGAATCATCCGCGAGGCACACCCAAAGTGCAAAGTGTAAATTCGCCTTTAGATATTGTAGATTGTACACTCCGAAATGTGTACACTGTACAGTGTCATACCTACTAAAGATTAGGAAAAAAAATCATAATCCTTTTTTGTAGTTGGGTAAAAAAACAGTAAAGCAACAAAAACATAATACTATATTTTTAAATGAAGTTATCAAAAACGCTGTATAATGTTTTATAACAGTTTGTCATTTCGTATTACGTTATTAAAGCTTGAAATATTGTAATAAGAGGGTCACCTTATAGGCGGAACTGATTTTTTTCACTTATCAAGGTTACCTTCGTTTTTTATATAGTTACAATTTTTTGCTTAATACGCTTGTAATTGAAAAGAGTACCTACCTATATCACTGATATGAACCACGTATAGTCGATAGCGGTTAGGCTTGTCTTCCGATTTTGCACCTCCTTGTGCACCAGGGCAGAATAGACTAAAAGAGTACGTATAGAATACTCCATGATGTCGGAAATAATTACAATGTTAATAAATATAAATAAATCAGAAATAAATTCACTAATTGAAACATTATCGTCACAATCACGTGAGGTACGAAAAATGTCCGCACTATACATCTTCTCATTTGTATAATGCACTCCCTGAGTCCATAAAACTTATTGAACCCTTTAATAAATTTAAAAAAAAATTAAAAGAATACTTGTGTGATAAACCATTGTACAACTTAAATGAATTTTTTAATCGTTAGTACCAAACCATTCTGACTATATACATACAACTATGTTTTTAAGTACAATAAATTTATTCTATTCTATTCTATTCTATGTGTCTACATCACATAATATAAATTATTTATATAATTAATATAATATTTGAATTTAAGTTGATAACACTAATGGCCGGTTTAACGTACATTTTAATGCTGATTTTTTAAACACTCTGTTAAATTTTGACAGCTCCGTGTTCATTGGTTGCTGCGTTTCGTTACCATAGCAACCCGTCATTTAACAGTGTGATTAAAAAAAACATCGTGATTAAAATGTACGGTCATTAATAATTGTCTTAAGGTACGTGCAGTATGGAGCTGGGATTCTAGATGGTAGCGTAGATCATAGCAGGGCTTACTTAAATTAATGCATTGTTATATATGCGAGCGTACACAACGAAGCAGTGAGTGTAGCAGGTATAAGCGCTGTTACAAGAGCTGGTAGATTCAAGAATGTATCTCACCATTCTTTCAGCGCGCTGACTACTACAATCAACGTGTGACAACTGTCAAATGGCCGTTGCAAGTTTCGCAATGGATGTGACTAGTTTAATAAGTGAAATTTTGCCAGTTTTTATTTAATTTGTTTTGAGTTTTTTCTAAGACGTATTTAAAAGTGTTAGGTTCCATACGTAAATATTCAAAAAACGAGTTTGGGTAAAATTTTAATTCTTGGTATAAATGATTAAATTCGCCATGTTTAGATCGTTTTCTATTAATAGGGTGGACATGATAGCTCCTACCCAAATTTGTATTTAAAATATACCACTTTGTAGCAGAAGAACACAAATATTCGTCTTCGCTATCTGACATTTCAAACGCGATTTAAGCTTGTATCAATGCTAGTATCAAAGCTTCGTTGTGCAAACCTATAAGCGCTTATAATTTCAGCCACCATCTACCATATATGCTACCATCTAGAATCTCAGCTGCGTACTGCACGTACCTTTAGTCACTGCCTTTGACAGCTTTTGTTGTTTCGTGATATCAAGTCTAGTGCAAACAAACTTAATAAATATGGCAGTTACTTTTGAAATTGAAATTATCTGGTGGACCCTACCTGATTTAAAACATTATTTTTATCATTTCACGTGTTGACTAAGTAGTATTATAACATGTACAAAAAAAAAATAATGAATTGAAAACATGAATTGGTGCTAGGCCCAAATAACCTTAGCTGTTGGTGGTCTTTAAAATATAATTACAACATGTACAGATTCTTTATTTTTACGTGAGCTTCCGATGATTTGGCAATCACTGGATTATCTATAGACTATAGTCTGCCCTTGCGATGGCTAAAAAAAAGCTTCTAAAAGGTACAAGTTCGGAGAGCTCGTCCACTATCCATCTATATCAGTGACCTATATTTGTACACTAAATACTCTTGCGACGAATCATTACTTGTAATTTTTTGTAGGTATAAATTTTTTGCTTTTGATTATACAATAACAATTATTTTTAACAACATTGCACTAATGTATATAGCTCTATTTTTAAATAACTACTGTGGTTTATAGATTTTCTTTCGACTTTTTTCATGCGTTTTTTTATTGTTTTTACGGTTTAATTCACAAATAGAGGCGGAAAAAAATTCCACAAATCAAATATAGGCTTCAATAATCACAATCCTAAAATATGAAAGAAATCAACAGGTTCATTTTCGATAATATTTTATTATTATTACGAGAGCGCTAAAATTTTTGAAATGAAAACTTCTTTAGGCGCACTTTGCGTTCTTTCTGAATAGTGAACGAAAGTGAACCGTCACGCTCGGGTCGGTGACGCTGAATCGTGTATATTCGGCTCCAGTCGTCATCAGCCACGTTTACTGTCTAACAAGGAGTGCATCGTTTCAAAAATTACGTTTTTATTACTATGTATTATAATAATAAAATAATATATTATAATGTTATGTATGTTTTGCATATAATCAAGTTTTCACTTCTGTCGTGTGGTCATAAGCACACACCCACTTTTTTTAGCGCTCGGATCGATATCGGCTTGAAATCGGTTATCTTTTATACGATCGGTTTACATGCATGAAAAGCAGCTATTTTATAGATTTTACTTTGAATAAAAAAGCCACAAAAGCTTTTAAGCGAAGTAAAACACGGTCATTTATATTTATTCCGATGCAGTGAGTGTTATAGAAGTGGATCCGCTCACACGACCCCGACCCTGACCTGATTTTTCGACCATCGATTGACAGTTTTTGTGCAAACTAAGTTATCATTCACTATTACTATCTAGACTTATCTGTATACCAACAAAAAAGTGCATTATGATTGTATTCTTAATTTGCATAATGCCATTTCAATGCAATCTCACATTTATCATTCATTTAATCCAATCTGGATTTTTATTATAATATAAAATACATATTAGTAAAAAAAAACTTTTTAGAGACAAGCTTTTACTAAAATGTACTAAAAAGGAAAAAATAATATGTATTTAATAATTTTGGTTCATAATTATTATAAAAGCGGGGGTTGTAATTTCTATGATAGTTTATTAGTCGCAATCCCCATTTTTATAATAATTATGAACCAAAATTATTAAATATTATTTTTTCCTTTTTAGTACATTTCAATAAAAGCTTGTCTCTAAAAAGTTTTTTTTTACTAATATTTTATTTTGTTCATTTTAGTCTTTCAAAATTTCACCCCCCTTTGACACCCGTCAGGGTTGAATTTCGAGAAATCCTTCCTTAGTGGATGCTTACGTCAGAAAAGGCATCAACTGTCCAAATTTCAAGTTTCTAGCTTCAGCAATTTGGCCTGGGCGTTGATTAGTCAAAAAAACCCTACATCCCCGTTTGAATCCCTTAGGGGTTGAATTTACTTCTAAAAACGATTTATTCATGTATTGTCAACGGGAATACATATGTGTACAAAATTTCAAATCGATCGGATACGTGGAAGTCGTTCAAAATTGACTTGCAAGATTTGACCTAAACAAACACACAAACAAACAAACAAACAAACAAACAAACACACAAACAACAAACTAACATACATTGCAAGTTGAATAAAAGCTTGTGATAAAAATATCTCGTTTTAACATACTATCTCTACTTGCCAGTAATAAACCTCATTACGTCACTGGATATACAATCTACTATAACATATTTTCTGACCTTATTGTGTTTCTCTGAGAAGAGAGATTTGTAATCCTTGGAAGTATTTAAATTGGCAGGTTTATTTCTTCAATGTAACATAGGATCAGAAATAAAGCAATAGAATAAATACGAATAAAATTGCTTTATTTCTGATCCTATTGTTACGGATCATCCTGTATATAAACGTCAGGCAGGACTTCTGAGAATCGGTGGCTGCTGCTGAACAACGAGTAACTGCACGAACATTCTAGAGAACGCTAGAACGCCCTGTGCCTAAGCCAAGCGGCCTATATAAGCAAGCGAGTGCGAGGAGTCAGTGTAGTGTCGAATACGCAGTCAATGGTGAGTCGTGCATTCAAAGCGGATCAGTGATATAAATATTAGTCAATCAACGGTCGAATCAGTCAGTACAGTGATATAAATAGTGGAGTGGATAAAAATAAATAGTACTGAAGTAACTGAGTAAAGGACCGACATAAATAAATGTTAGAAATAAATCTGATATAAATACAGTGATATAAATCGTTCCGTGATATAAATTCACCTGATAAAATAAATATTAGTGTAGTCAATTGTATATAGTTAAGTGTTAATTACTTGTGTTGATTGTTAGAACTGACTTTTGGTTGTTGTATTTATTATTGTTGTGTTCTTAATTATTGTAAATAAATATTGTAAGTTAATATTGTAAATAAATACTTATTCTGCCAACTCAGAAAACAGTTTTGTAACACTGTGCTAATTGAAGAAATTCACCTACTAATTGAAATATTTATTGACCTTTCAATAAGTGCGGAAATATATAACATAGTTTTTTTTAATCCATGTAATTGCAGGGTCTAAGGTAAACATGTGGAAAATATTGGTACTTGATATACCTATCATAATACTCCTATATTATTTTATTATAATGTATTTACATATTTTACAATATTATATTGGATGGGCTCCAAAAAACATCTTAAGTATATAAAAGTTTAAAATTTTTATCTTTTTTCTGAAAACTATAAGACAAAGGCCATTATTTTCAAAATTAATTTTTAAGAACACTGCTTGATGACATTTATACTGATTATAGAGAAGGATTAATTATTTTCAGTTATCATCGACTACCTTACAGATTTTTTTTGCATTTATACCAGAACTCGTGTTATTACCGCACTCGCCTTCGGCTCGCGCGGTAAACACACACTAGTTCTAATATAAATGCAACATAACCTTAAGAGAGTATTGTAAAACCGCGGCTGTCAGGTTCGTCCCTTTAGACACGCGTTACATACAATATTTTTTGCAACAACTGCTTCAAAAGTTCAATTTTAAGCAAGTTAAACACAATTTGGATACATATTTTATTAGTGACATAGCAAAGTAATTTATAAAGTACCTACTTTATTACGCACGTGTGTTATAAAATAAAACAAAACAGTATTACTTTATAGAACGGAGTGCGTTAAAATTTACTTTAAACACTACCGTTCGAACGCAGTATAAAAGCTTCTGTTACAAAACTGTTTTCTGAGTTTGCGGAATAAATATTTATTTACAATAATTAAAAATACAATAACAATAAATGCAACAACGAAAAGTCAGTTCTAACAATCAACACAAGTAAACAATAACTAAACGGTAGGTAATTAACACTTAGTTATATACAATTGACTATACTAATATTTATTTTATCAGGTGTATTTATATCGCGGAACTATTTATATCACTGATCCACTTGATTGCACACTCACCATTGACTGATTGACTGATCGCTTCACTCACTCGTTTATATACGCTGCGTGGCTGAAGCCCAGTGCGTCTCGCGTTCTCTAGAAACTTCGCGTAGTTACTCGTTGTTCAGCAAGCAGACACCGCTTCTCAGAATTCTTGCCTGACGTTTATATACAGGGTGATCCGTAACACTTCCATAAAGAATCACTTTTAAAGCGGTACACAGTCATCTAAAATTGTACTTTTGATGCATGTGTTGAAAATAAATGAACCACAGGATATTTGCAATAATTCTCACCCGGTATGTCGTTATTTGGTTAACATTTAAAATAGATTGTTTCACAATGAATTCTATCTTTAGGTATTTTAAGTTTTAAAATCTTGACAAGGATAGCATTAATACCACGGATACATTTAATTATTTCATACCTTTGGGCCAATCGCTGCTGTTTAATTTAATGTTTATTTTAGATAATTTATTCTATAAAATCGTTGGTATACACATAATATGTCTACATATTGCGTTAAAAATCATTATTAACTTCCCATTGGAAGTTATTGTAATGGGTCCGAAAATCCAAATCAAAATGTATAACAAATGTTTATGTTTCAAGGTCACTACACTATTTTTACACTATTTTTGGAAAGATGTCTCTCTGTGTGTGTGTGTACGTATATGTGTCCATTTCTTTCTAAGACGAAATTTCGAGAATGAAAAATGATATCGACTACGTTAGGGTGCCAATCGACGCGTATTAACGTAAATATAATCTGAAAGAATTTTTTTCAAAATCGGTTCAGCCGTTCTTTTTTTTTAACCAAATAGACTCCAAAAAGTAGATTTTACACAATATCTCGCGAATAAAAAATTATATCGACTTCGTAAGGGTGTCAATCGAGGCGTGTTAACATCATTTTGATCCGACATAAATTTTATAGAAATCGGTTCAACCGTTTTTTTTTTTAATTATTGTTAAAAATAAATAATAATTATGTTTTAATGATTAAAATGATTACTTTTCTGTGTAATATCTAATTTAATTATTATTATTAAATATTTATCAAACTGGGAAATTCGCCGTGTGGACCTCAAGGGTCGCACTTTAGTCCTAATAAACGACCCATCTGACGGCTTGTTAATATTTTACTATCATACAGTGTCAAACTTGCGGGGTGTGCACTTTTAGCTTTGCAGATAGTTTAAACCACGTAAACAAAATTATATATACTTTCGGCGATTTCGGGTTAAAAGCGTTTAAGGTTATGGCGAAAAGTTTCACTTGCTCAATGGTTTCATAAAACCGCACCCTAGTTTTATTATTAGTGAGGTTATTTGAAATTACATTCTTATAAAGCAATTTGGAAAGCATGATAAATTTCCGCTACTCAATCGTACATGTCTTAATATATTCGAATCACTTTAAAGCGTTATAAAAAAAATAAGTAAACATAGAGAAATCGGAAGTTTTCACAACTGCCGGCATTCATGTACAAAGGACAGACAAAACATAACATATTATTGACTTCGGTTGTATGTACAACGTTGTGTAACAGGAGATATTTAATTTAAAGTATAACAATATAACAAAAGAATTGACATAACATTAAATTCAGGGTCTCAAACGTGTACAACAAAAATTACAGTAAAACCAATTAATTTTTGACGAAACGATATAAAAACCAAATCGGATTGACACAGAAGTTAATTTGTTAGGGTTCCGTACCTCCGTATGGAATCCTATTATCCTGCTTACGATGTCTGTTCGTCCGTCCGTCTGTCACAAGTCTCTATCTCACAAACGATAAGAGGTAGCTAGCTGAAATTTTCGCAGATTGTGTGTTGTTATGGCATGAATCCTGGCAAATAATATTTAAAATTAAGCAACCGTGAGGTGGGTCGTTTATTAGGACTAAAGTGCGACCCTTGAGGTCCACACGACGAACTTCCCAGTTTGATAAATATTTAATAATAATAATTAAATTAGATATTACACAGAAAAGTAATCATTAAAACATAATTATTATTTATTTTTAACAATAATTAAAAAAAAAAAACGGCTAAACCGATTTTTATAAAATTTATGTCGGATCAAAATGACGTTAACACGCCTTGATTGACACCCTTACGAAGTCGATATAATTTTTTATTCGCGAGATATTGTGTAAAATCCACTTTTTTGGAGTCTATCTGGTTAAGAAAAAAGAATGGCTGAACCGATTTTGAAAAAATTTCTTTCAGATCATATTTACGTTAATATGCGTCGATTGGCACCCTAACGTAGTCGATATCATTTTTCATTCTCGAGATTTCGTCTTAGAAAGAAATGGACACATACGTACGTACATACGTACACACACATACACACACACAGACATATTTCTAAAAATAGTGTAGTGACCTTGAAACATAAAAATTTGTTATACATTTTGATTTCGATTTTCGGACCCATTACAATAACTTCCAATGGGAAGTTAATAATCATTTAGTTATAATAAATAAATGTTTTTTATTTTACGTACTTCCATATAGTACAGTATAACAGTATGCCGTACTGCTATACTGTAGGTATTACACACTCATAGAGCGTTTGGTTGGCTTAGTGGTAGTCGTTACACTGAAGATCTAAAGGTACCTTGTTTAATCTCGGGTTTCGGATCGCAATATTTTTGTTTTTTTTATTCATCAAATATTCTGTTTAAATATTTTTTTACTTTATAAATTAATTAATTAAATTTGATACGGATTTAGTTTTATAAAAGCTGACACCGCAAAACGTGGTGAATTCAGGAAGAACCGGCTTTTCATTTGACGTATGATTTTTTAAGTTTTGAGGGAAAACCAATAATTTAATTGTGCTATAGATGAATATGGAAAAACCACGAAATTGGTGGATTCCCTCGAGAACTACTACTTAATAAAAAGTAACCTATGTGTTTATCCCGATCATAAATTAGTTACATGAAAATTAAGGGAAAGCCAATTTCATTATGCTATACGGAATGATTCATTAATATTGCGAACAATTTGAAGGGAGGATTCTTTGAATAAAAATAAGAAAAACAGTTCCTATGAAGATGTGTCCGGAAACGATTCGTTTGCGAGATAAATAAAATTTTTTTGTCCCTGGAATTCCACCAATTTCATAACTTTATTCTAATAAATTATTTTATTGGCTTACTGTGATATTGTAAATTATAGACGCTCGACAACTGAGGTCATTATCGTCTGAGGATTACTGTGTACTTGGAATAAATAAGTGCAGGATAGAGGTTATCATTTTTTTTCTCTAAAACGAAGCGAGGTACGACAAAAATTCCAGAAAAAAAAACAAAAGACGTGTCGTCTCCGGACGCATTGATCATAGGAACTTTTTTTAAATGTTTATCCAAAGAATCTCCCCTTGATATTTTTCGCAATATTAAAGCATTATTCTGTAGACGATCATGCGGAAAAACCAAGAAATAGGTGGATTCCTCGGGAGCTATACTAAATCGAGTTTTTGCAAGTTCGAATTGCTCCTGGACAAACCTCTTTTACGAAATCTACGATTCTACGAAATTATTGCATAAACAAGTATTTTTTGGATGTAAAAAGGTTGTTTGTTTTGCTGAAATAAAATTATAAAAATATAAAAGTTGGTTTATTAGTGAGTACAAAATCTTTGGGAGAAAGAATCATTTCCCATAGTGGCTTCAAAATTACCGGCATCTAACAGTTTTTTTAATAGTATTTTAAAATTACAATATAAAACAATAATATCAGTAATGAAACGTGTAATTCAGTTCGTGACACTCTACCGCGCGAGCCTGTCTGCCACCATTCATTTGAATAATGATCAAGCGTAACAAAAACTGGATTGCGTTGAAAAAATATTACATTTAATGGAATAACTAGCTCTATACGGTCTATTTACCTGACTACTTTAACATATAAAATTATACTTAGCATTTTAACACATTGGTGACCATGCACATTTTTATTTTCACAATCATTCTGTAATTTTATTTGTGTTTTTATTTTTTTATGAAGTACATCCGATGTTCAAATCATGCCATTACAGCGTCCACTATGACAAATCCTCTTAATCTACTTTCCGAAGTAAAATTTTAAATTTACTTACGGGGCCTTAAAAATTGGCAAGTCATTAAAAAAACTTAAAAATTACAGCTTCCTGACTTTTATTTACGATTACCGACTTAAAATGGGACTTCCCTCACTTAGTCAGAGTTGTTCAACTGTTGTTCATGAACATAGGTACTAGAAGAGATTGATCCGATGCCAAGTCCTTCAGGAGTAAAAAACAATACTTTTTGACAGATCTATTTATCTTTCAATTTAAATTCGAAAGTAAAATCATATAATCACTGGGTTGTTACTTCGTGAAGCTTTAAAAATTGACAATATATGATCAAAGAAATGTCAGCTTCCTGAACTTTTAATTACAACTACCAAGTTAAAACGGGACTTCAATCATATGATCTTTAAGAACATACTACAAGTCTTATTGGTCCGATGTTCCAGATCATGCCATTATAGGGTTCATCAGGAGTGAAAAATAATATTTCTTGACAAATCCATTTATCCTTCAATTTACTTTCCGAAGTAAAATTTTAAAATTACTGGGTTATTATTTCGTGAAGATTTAAAAATTCACAGAAATGCTTCCTGAACTTTTAATTTCAACTATCGAGTTAAAACGGGACTTCACTCACTCGATCAGAGCTTTCCAACTATCGAGTTAAAACGGGACTTCACTCATTCGATCAGAGCTTTCCAACTATCGAGATAAAACGGGACTTCACTCATTCAATCAGAGCTAGCTTTCCAACTACCGAGTTAAAACGGGACTTCACTCATTCGATCAGAGCTTTCCAACTACCGAGTTAAAACGGGACTTCACTCATTCGATCAGAGCTTTCCAACTATCGAGATAAAACGGGACTTCACTCATTCAGTCAGAGCTAGCTTTCCAACTACCGAGTTAAAACGGGACTTCGCTCACTCGATCAGAGTTATTCAACTGTTATTAAAGACGATTGAATGACAAGGAAATTGGATCATTGTCATTAAGTTTAAGTCATCGATTGGTTGATTGCAAATCATTCGTTGGTAGGTGGAGTGCTCGGAGTATGAATAAATGGTATTTTATTGAAGGTCTATGAGTTTACCTATCGCGTTGCGCAAGGGAGTGTCATCGGATATTACCGATACTACTTAAATACGAAGACTTTAATATAATCCGTTCCACAATATAAACAATGGCCTTATGACTGACCATGTAAATATATTTATGTGAAAGGATATTATTGTGTACATAGTATTTATATATTTCTTCTGTATTTTGGATATAAAAATGCAATATTATCCATCAATAGTTTAACACTTTCAAGTGTGCTGTGATACAGTCAACATGGATTTCAAGGTATATCAGAATTATGATAAAATAGATTGTAAATCAAAAGTGCATTTTGAAAGGATATGCGTTTTGTTGCAGTGCTTGTGGCATTTCTGGTGCAGTTTTCAAATTTGAAATAGTGTTAGATAGATTTAGATTATAGACGTTCAACAGCTGAGGTCATCAGCGTCTATTAAAATAGTGTTGGTGAAATTAATTGTGCTTCCGGAAAAATTGTGAAAAATTAAAATAATCTTTTATTTTTAAATTCAGTGATGTTTTTTGTTTGCTTTTTTGAAATTCTTTCGAAATTTTTTTTTTCAAATTTTAAAATAGTTTTGATGAAATAATTTAAAAGTTTTATTTTCATTTTGCTTTTAATTTTAATTTGTTAAAAGCCAGCTACTAATTACTGCTAGGATTTTAGATTTCATATTTCCAAAAATTTCAAAATTATTTTGATGTATAAATTTATTCGTTTTTATTTATTTTACTGCCTTCTTAAAATTTCAATTTTTTTAATGACCACCAACTGCCAATGTTATATGGGCCTAGTACTGATTCATGTTTTCAAAAATTCCTAAATCGTTGTGTAGATATTAATTGTTACTACTATTTTCATTTGTTTTATATAATTTTTTTCTAAATTTTGTTTTAAGGATTTTGTGCCCAATAAATTCCGAAAAATGTAAAATTATTTTGATGTATAAATTTATTTGTATTCATTTATTTTACAGCCTTCTTAAAATTTCAATTTTTTTAATGACCACCAACTGCCAATGTTATATGGGCCTAGTACTGATTCATGTTTTCAAAAATTCCTAAATCGTTGTGTAGATATTGTTACTGCTATTTTCATTTGTTTTATATAATTTTTTTCTAAATTTTTTTTGAAGGATTTTGTGCCCAATAAATTCCGAAAATTGTAAAATTATTTTGATGAATAAATTTATTCGTTTTCATTTAAATTTACTGCCTTTTTAAAATTCCATTTTTTTCAATGCCCACCAACTGTCAAAGTTATATGGTCCTAGTTCCGATTCATATGTTCAAAAAATCCCAAATCGTTTTAGAGTAGATATTGAAGGATTTTGTGCCCAATTATAGGTTCATAATTCCAAAAATTGTAAAATTATTTTGATGTATAAATTTTCCTTTAACGTTCATTTTTTAATTTTTTTTATTTCAAATATTCTGCGAGCACAAACAGTATAAAATTTGGGGTTAAATATTTATTTTTAATTTTTATATTTATATAACCTTGACCTTGTCGCTCACAAGAGTTCACCATTCATCTTCCAATATTGCCAAGCGTCTCCAATTTCGAACCCCCATCCTGCGTAGGTTTAGTTCCACATCATCCATCCAACGATTCCTGGGTCGCCCTGTGTACTTCAAAAATATGGTCCCGGGGTTTGATTTTCATATTTCAACAGTAGTAATAAACCATACGCCGAACTATAAATAATTTAATAGTTTTACTTACTTATTAGCATCAATATTAATGAAACGATATTTCTGCCCCTCTATAGGATAAATAATTTAGTTTGATACATTTTTAGAGTGTTGGGTCTCCAAGTCACTATATGAATATTATGAAGTATTAGAAATACCTTGTATTTTTTGATGTCCGTCTTGTGACTTCCTGTGTTTTATCACGACGCGTTTCAGCAACGAGTTGCTATCTTCAGGTGTGGTTAAATTTTTTTTAAAATTTACACATTGAGTATCCGTAGCACGTTATAATATTAAGCACATGCGTATTATGTAGTGGATTGTGGAGTAAATTTAAAAAAAAATTTAACCACACCTGAAGATAGCAACTCGTTGCTGAAACGCGTCGTGTTAAAACACAGGAAGTCACAAGACGGACATCAAAAAATACAAGGTATTTCTAATACTTCATAATATAAAATAATTTACGTGCAATAGAAAAAGTTGTTATTTATGACAAGACCTTTCGAACCTCACTCATTTATTTATTTATTGTAGATTATAGACGCGTCGACAACTTAGGTCATTAGCGTCTTAATTACATTAAATAACAACTTTCTTAAAACTAAATGACATCACAAAACATCCATGAACTGAGATGGGATTCGAACCCACGACAGTGTGATCCAAAGGTCTGCTACGCTAACCGTTACACCACACTGTCCTTTATCCTCACTTATGTTTACTCTGGACCAAAATCAGATAATGTATTTTTAAGTAAAGAAAATAATTTTTTTCTCAATTTAAATATACTATTCAAATTTGAATACATTTTTATTGACACAGGAAAGCGACAATTGAAAGTATAAAATAATTAATTAATATTTTAATAGATCAAAACAAATAAAACAAATTAATAGAATTTATAATGAGATGACATTTATATTTTTTTCAAACAATTAGGTTAATTATTGTCAAATAATTTAATTGACAAAAAAATCTTAATGTATCCGTCAATATGAATGGATATGCAAATAATGCCAAACTAAAAAAACGGCCATGTGCGAGTTAGACTCGCGCGATGAGGGTTCCGTACCATTAACCTTATTATTTGTCTTTGACTTTCGAAGACTATACACTGTAAAAAATGGATGTAAAAATACTTTGAAAGTTAAGGTAGAATTCGCTCGATTTTCTAAGTGATTTTACATTATTATTTATTTTTACACATTTAACGGTACGAAAACCTCATGACGCGAGTCCTTCAAGCACTTGTCCGTCTTTTTATTTAATCTAAATAATAATACTTCTTAAAATGACAAGTACATGTATTTACACAAATTATTGTATCTACAGTGGTTCACGTCCACCGTGTGTTTATTACTCGCATCTTCATCCGTCGCCTTACACGATGACCCAATCCATTTTAACAACGTGGGTTCCCATCAATACGACGTATCATACGTCGACTTTTCTCCATCTGGCGACTTGGGAGATCAACTAAACTATTACAATGAAGTCGACCCGAAACGCAATGGAAACGCTCCGATCCAATTCGAGCCGGCACCAACTCTTGCTTACAGACCGATCGTCAACAAGCCGGTACCAATAGCTCCGAATAATTACTATCCCCCGCCGACACCACCGTCGCTTCCACCATATATCCCGCAATCATTCTATCCGGATGCGCGAGGATTAGACATCCTACAACAAAACGTGAGTGACAAGACAGTGTTTCCGCAAGAACCACCCGCTCCACGGATTCAAACTAGACCAGCGGTCTCAATCATACCGAAATACACACCGCTTGCCGTATCGAATAGATACGTCGCACTGTTAGCACAGCACTCACATAATTCAGCGTTGATAGCATCACCAGCACTTTCATACAGCGAGTATACTACAAGGGCACCGAGCATCGTTCTTAATCAACGGTCGCCGCTCAATCGACATCAACTCTTACCGTATTTCCAAAATAGAGTCACGCGTAGAGTTGTTCCAGTACCTTTTAGTAATATTCAAAATTATTATCAGTAATATATATTTTGAATATCCATAAATCTCTTGAAGAATTATGGTTTGATGTGAAGACATTGAATATTAAAATTAAAAGTAATCTTGAGTTTTAATCGTCTACTGGTGATGCTAACCATGTAAGCATCATCAGGATTAAAATAGTTTTTATCATTCACTGGTGATTCCAACATGGTTATCATCATCAGGAGATGCTCGACTGGTGATGCTTACATGGTTAGCATCATCAGGAGATGATGAAAAAGCTTTAATCATCTACTGGTGATGCTAACCATGTAAGCATCATCAGAAGATGATTATAATAGTTTTTATCATCCACTGGTGATGCTTACATGGTTAGCATCATCAGGAGATGATTAAAATAGTTTTTATCATTCACTGGTGATGCTTACACAGTTAGCATCATCAAGAGATGATAAAAATAATTTTAATCATCTCCTGATGATGCTAACCATGTAAGCATCATCAGGAGATGATCTACTAGTGATGCTTACATGGTTAGCATCATCAGGAGATGATCTTCTGCTGATGTTTACATGGTTAGCATCATCAGGAGATGATGAAAAAAGTTTTAATCATCTACTGGTGATGCTAATATGATTAGCGAAACGCGCATCAAGAAAAAAGTGTAAGTGATCTGGTTTTTGTGATTACTTTTAATATTCAGTATTTTTGAATATGTAAGAAGAGTGAGTCATTCATTGAAATTAACAAATGGCGAAGTTGCACCAATTGTGATTTTGATGATCATATGTTATTCTGTGATAAAATTAAGAAAAATCGCAGAATAGTGGACAAAATATTTGATTTATTAAATTAAATGTACGACGTTGCGTCTATATATTTAGGTTATTTTTATGTACTTGAAAATGTCTAAATATATAGACGAAACGTCGTACATTTAATTTAATAAATCAAATATTTTGTCCACTATCCTGCGATTTTTCTTAATTTTATTATAATCACGATGGACACGATTTCTAATATAAAGTTATTCTGTGACTGTCAATTTATTACATTTAGATGTAGATTTTGCATAAGTAAGTTTCACTTTTGTCGTGTGCAGTGTAAACAACATATACAGTTTGTTCATAGCCAACCGAACTGTATAGCTTTGCCCAATTACAAACTTGCGTTTCAAATCACTGTCTAGAATTACCGTTTGCCGAACGTATGTTATAGATTTTCACTTCTGTACTGTGTAGTGTAAACTACACGGTCTTATAAGTAAACTAAATTTTACTTTTGAATATTGCATAAGAAGTTCCACTTCTTCCAAGTGTCGCAACAAAATTTTTTTTTTGAATTTTTGTATCATTTATATAACACACAGTTTTTACCTACTCAGTTATTGGGACTTTTTTGTCTAATTAAATATGTAAACAACACTGGCGAAATTTCCGTATTTTCTGCATGAAAAATAGTTGTTTTTCCTCCTATTTTTTAATATAGAAGAGTAGTTTTCATCGGTGTAAAAAATGGTTTAACTTCGGCTTTTTGATTTCACATGGAATGACTCAAGTATCTGTTTGCTTTGTCATCGGATTAACCCCGAGGATAATTCCGAATTTAAGTTTTGTTTCACTGTTAATAGTGATATTTTTTACCTGTAAAGGTTATTTATAATTTTGTGTCACATTTCTGAATTTCCTACAGTTGACTCTAAGGACTCTTTAAAGTAATAGTATATTGCATTACAAGGTAAAAAACTTGGCGTTTGTAGTCAGTGTGAAGTTTGCTGCCCGAGGTACGAGGGCACAAGGTAAAAAACTTGGCGTTTGCAGCCAGTGTGAAGTTTGCTGCCCGAGGTACGAGGGCATGTAACCACACATGATGCAAACGCCAAGTTTCATACCGAGTAATTGCATTATTATTTTTCACAACAATTCTATTGACAATTCGATTTGAGATACCTACAATTTGGGCGTGCAAAAAAGTCGCAAAAATATTAGATCTTTCAGATTTATGTGGGGTTATGTCTGTCATTTTGACGTTTATGAATATTATATGCGGATTCAATATCGATCTATCTCCTTCTTAATTTGACGTTTTCGAAAATTATATGCGGATCCAATCGCTCTGTCTCCCTCTTAACAACGTTAAAAAACAGACAGAACCGACAACTGAAAATTTTCATCTCTAGGGATGAAAACGCTCAGTCTCAACCCGCTAAACAGGTATTGAAAATCGAATTTTCAATAGCGGCGTTGTGAAAAATGTTATTACCTAAATCTAATATTTTTTAATTAGTAATTGATTATTTATTAAGCTATTCGAACAGTATTGTACCTTTGCCATTCATAGTTAAAAATACAATTTTTTAAATTTATTTTAAATTATTTAAAAATAAATTATATCATTTCTACAATAATCTTCTTAAGTTTTATACTTATTATTTACCATTGAAAATTGGAAAGCAGTATCACTATTTTGAAAACATTCATTACAAAAAAAATTGTTCAAGATTTTGTTATGTTTTTACTTAATAAAAAAATAAAATTAAAAACTAATCAAGATTTTATTTGAAGTTATCTTTAAGATAATTTATATTCGAATTCTTTAAGGTCATTTCATCCACTTCTATAGGTAATTAATATTTGTATGTTCATAATTTTTTTGTACTGCCTAGTGCCTATCCTAATATTTCTGCAGTACCAAAATGTGTATTTAATTTAAAATAAGTATTATATAATAGATTTAATTCTTCTGAAAATCAAATGTTAACAAATATTTTAATCTTTGTTATATTTTAATTAATGAAAATCTTTCTACCTATCTACTAATATAAACAGAAAATAAAAAGTAGAAACTACTAATATAATAATTATAAAAACTTTAAATGTATTTTACAAAACTAAAATAGGTTCAGTCGTCTGTCTTGCTTCCAACAGAAGCATTGAGGAAAAAATGATTCATTCTCTCTTTATGTGACCACAGCCCAAAACAAGTGGACTTCATTTCTCCGTACGTCTCGCATATACCCGAAAAGCATCCACGACGCTTGTGGATCCACGCAACAATTACCTCTAGTATTCCTACGCAAATCTTCAAGCGTCTTGCATGCTTTCCGGGTATGTGAGACATACCGCGAAATAAGTTTACTTGTTTTTTACTGTGATTGCTTAAAACATATGGTCTTATATTTGCAGAGTATCTAGGTATTAATGTTGTTAGATAAGAAAATAGTTCAGTGGACTCCAAAAGCCTAACAATCGGGATGTTGGGGTATATTGTCAGAGTACGAAGAAACTTATCTGGGTACGTGAGTAGTATCGCAAAATTAGTTAATCGTTTTTTTCTGTAGTAACATAAAGAAAGAGTGTATCAGTTCTTCTCTTGGATTTTGATGAGCTAAATGAGTTGTTAAGAGGATCATTTAGGATTTTGGATCAACATTCCGATGACAGGAAAAAGTCGACCGTGATACAGATTTTACAAAATAAATTCAACGTTTCTACCTTTTGCACTTGTTAATGCACACTTATTGTAGTTTTCTTCGTAATTCAAAGAAAATGTTTTAAAAATATATTTTTTTTAGTAATAAATATTTGTTTAGTTTTCAATGTTTTTACTTTTTTGTCATCAAGATTAACCTAATAATTTATAGAGATGGAAACAAGAAAACCCATCTCGAAAATTGATACCCCTCCTAAATTTCCAAAACTAGAACAGCAAAAATTTCGAAAAAACTTGTGGTGTTAGAATTAGATTCATATATTATTATACTTTACAGGTAAAATATTATTATGTTTCCAACAGCTGTAATTTTCGAAATTCAAAGGCAATTAATATGATTGATGGTACGGAATCCACGCCGTGCGAGTCTAACTCGCACTAGACCGGTTTTTTAAAATGAATATTACACACTTCAGAACATAGCTTTGTATCGCGCCATAATAAATGAACCTATTTAGTTTGTGCAAGATGGAAAAAAAAATTATACATTACCATTAAATAGTTGTTTATTTTCCATTTTATGATTAAATGATTACAATTTGCATGAACATTATTGTTTCATTACCAACAGGTCATAAATAAATAACAGCAAGGTCAGACAACCACTGAAAAAATGGAAAATGACTAAAGTGAAAGGAATGGTTTTGAATCAAACGATATAAAAGTACACCTGTTTACACCTGTATCATTTAGTTACCGGTTTTCTTAATTTTTGCATATTGTAATTTGGCTTTTGATTACTAAGGTTACATCCTAAATATTAAAAAAAAAAAATATTATCATAACCCCTCAGTTGTTTATTATACCAAATTACCTACTGAATATTATTCAATTAAAACATAAAAAGATTTGATAATATTTGGTATCAGCAAATTCCTTCCTCCAATCTTGCAATGATTCTTTTTTTTTGTTCATCGTTTTAACAATTTCGAGGCATTTAAACGACAATTATTTCTTTTAACTTTTGTCATTTACATTTAAATTTGTTGCTAAGCTACTGACTTTTTGTGAACTTACACTGAAAAACTCGAGTGTAAACTTTATTAAGTCCGCGACTGTACCTACATTATGATCATTCATTGCCTCTATTCCGTAGTGTTAATTACTCTTTATTTGATAAATTTGTGTTTAATTGAAAATAAATGGTGTCGTGTTGTGTGCCTGAATATTCCATTAAAGGTTCCAAAGCGCTTATGAAAAATCAAGGTGTTTAAAATGGAGTTGAAATCATGTGTTCATAATGTGACTTATTGTTCCCCGCACGTCTAGACAGGCTTCATTTGTACCTACCTAAAAGCTGTGATATGCTCCTTCTATACCTATCTCTGTTCTGAGATTATACCCATATTAAACAATGAGGTGAATATTTATTAAAATTAATACTGGCTGTAGTTACCCAGCGTTGTCCGGGAATGATAGCCTCCTGTTATAATAGCACAATGAAAAATAGCCTAAAACCTTACCACATATTTTATCTCGATGCTTGTATAAACCGCATGAAAATTGGTTGAATAGCTTTCGAGCTTATCGCGTTTAAGCATGAGGCAAACAGCAGGCAGACGTTGTCTATAATATTTGACAAAACGCTGCGAACAGAAAACCATGTGTCATCGATTCTCGTTCGCGACTGGCAGGCAAACAGACGAACAGACTTTTCCAAAAAATTTTTTTTACATCCCGGGGGCCTCTAGCACGGAAAGTATTGTAGAATTTGACTTAAATTAGTACCATTCCCTATCAGTAGATTTGCAATAGTAAAAAAATATCTGATGAAATTGAAAAAAATTACTAAAAATCCAAAAATAAGCGGTTTTTTCTTAGGCTATAAATTTAATTAATATTCAAAATTAAAGCCAGTTATTTTAGAAACACGTTAATTACTTATTTATGAATGAGTGGTTATTATTTATGAATGAATTGTATTAAGGTTTGCAAACAACGTAATAAAGTCACAAATAAATTAAATAAAATATTTATTTAAATAAAAATACTATTTCATAGAAATAAGCGCACACATATACATCACACATACACAATCATATTAAAATTAAAAATACGGGGCTGTTCTCGGGAAAACAATAATTTTAAGCTTTGACGTATTCAACTTGAGCGTTGAATCCATTATGTTTATCGGCCGTGTAGTGTACAATGCGTTTGTGTCCGTCAGGTTGCACCAAACTGTAGTGTCCTGTGATCTGGTGTCCGTCGACCTTCTCGGCGCGTTCATGGAAGTTGTGATGTTTGGGATCCTGGACGTCGTATTTATAGTCGACGATGTAGCCGCTATGTTTGTCCGGAACTTCGTAGTGTACGTCGCGGTGGTAGTGCGGGTCGTGGATGGAGTACTGTCCCTTGGTGTGGTCGTGTTCGCGGCTCTCTTCCTGTTCCTTAATGTCGTGGGTATGAGGGTCGTGAACGGCGTATTTGAAGACGTAGTGGGGAATTGCATGGGGTTCCTCGTGGTGTTCTTCATGGTGAGCTTGGGCATGGTGAACAGCTACTGGCGCATGGTGAACAGCGATTGGCGCATGGTGAACAGCGATTGGCGCATGGTGTACAGCTAATGGTACGTGATGTGATGGAGCCGAATGATGATGCTCAATTGGGAAGAATGATAATGAAGCGTACGATGTGGCGTGACCGTGCTCTTCTACTGGAGCTGCTCTGCTTAAAGCCACGAGGGCAGTGAAGACAAATAACTGTTGACAAATTAGACAAATTAGTTCTTGTAGTCATTTTTACAACAAAATAATTAGGAAAACTTGTATCATCACACAATGCAACACAAAAATAAATAAAAAAAATTGTCCGCAAATAGAGAAAAAAATTTCAATAAACAAGTGGTTTTGCAATTTGGTCATAGATACGGCTTTGAATTTATGTTAGGTACATAAATATATTTTACAAATATACGACCATTGGCCTTAGTTTCCAGTTTCTAATCCGAGAATTTGGTAAAAGTATATCATTTGGATTTTCAATTTGTTATTAAAAAAATAGTAAATTGAAAATATGAAATTGATGCTAGGCCCTAGGCCCAAATAAGCCTAGCTGTTGGTGCACTTAAAAAATGTGATGATAATAATAATAAGAATTTATTTCCATTTTCAAAAAAATTTTACGATATAAACATAATTATAAAATAACTTGTTCTACATAAAAAAAAAATACAAACGAATTGAGAACCACATCCTTTTTTTGAAGTCGGTTAAAAAGAAGGGAGCTTAAAAGTGAAAAGAAATTAATAATTAACTAAGGAAATTAGATATCTCCCAAGGAAGACCTGAGGTGGATATATCAGTACAAAGCTATTAATGGTCTACAATTCTGCTGACTGATACAAAAGCCGTATAATAAAATTTAAGAATAAAAAAAAGCAATATACTAAAGAACTATAATGTGCTTATTGTGTTACTGAAGTATATCAAAGAAAAAATCTACACTGTTGATGTTGATGTAATATAGAATAATAAATTGCTCCTCTTTTAAAAGCCCCATTTTCCGAGATTCTAATCCGAGAATCGGTAAAAGTATCAATTAGATTTTCAATTTATTGTTAAAAAATAGTAAATTGAAAATATGAAATTGATACTAGGCCTAAATATCCCAAGCTATTGGTAGATACACTTAAAAAATATAGAATAATAAATGGCTCTTATATTAAAAGCCCCCTTTTCCCAGATTCTGATCCCAGATTGGATTTTCAATTTATTAATCAAAAATAATAAATTGAAAATATGAAATGAACCCTATTAAACCCTATTAAAAATATATGCGGTGTGAATTGATTTTCAAAAAACTGCCCCTATTTATCGTACCTTAAATTTTGTAAATAAAATTCAAAAACTTACTCTAAAAGCCATGATGTGAACTGTTTACTATTTGGTATCGATTTGATAACGTATCGGTCACTTGACAGTCCTTTTATACAAATTCACAAATGAAGTTGGTAAAATATTTTAATACATATACTTTCACTGTAATGTAAACCATATTTCTCAATAATTGTGTCTATATGCGTCAAAGTAATGGTTTAATTATTAAAAATTCTTTAAAGTACCTACACAATAATATTATGTCAGATTATTAGCATATGACAAGTAGTGAGCTCCAGTTAGGTTAGTGGACCGTATTATAGAATGGCATACCGCATAGGTTACTTTTTTTTAAATTCCTATTATTAATCAATAATCAGAATGTAGAATATTTACAGACTTATTAGTGACAGTATGGCTGTGTAGCACGTGCCGTAACTTCATCGACTAACTTAAGAGTCGATTTTAGATGACAGATTAATATTTACCTCGGGCAATGTTGCTACACGTCGACTCTTTAATTTTTTTTCTGTTTTAAATCGATGTTCATAATTAACTTTTTTTTTCCAAGAATATTGCTGGAACCTTTGGTGTGAATATAATAAAAAACAGTAATAACCACAAACACCAAACCATAGTAATTTAATACTCGACGTACGTTTCGCCAACCAAGTTGGCATCATCAGGCTAAGTTGGCATAATCAGGAGATGATTAAAATTCCAGATCTCCTGATGATGCCAACTTGGTTGGCGAAACGTACTATGGTTTGGTGTTTGTGGTTAATTCTGTTTTTTATTAACTTTTTTTTTGTTTTTTAAGGTTACCAACAACCAGGGCTATTTGGGTCTAGTACCAATTTATATTTTCAATTTATCATTTTTATGGTTCCGTACCTCAGAATGAAAAAAGGAAACCCTTATAGCATCACTTTGTTGTCCGTCTGTCTGTCTGTCTGTCTGTCTGTCTGTCTGTCTGTCTGTCTGTGTGTCTGTCTGTCTGTCCGTCCGTCTGTCTGTCTGTCATTCCGTCCGTCCGTCTGTCTGTTTGTCTGTTCGTCAAAACGCTTTTCCTCAGGAACGGCTAGAGGTATATCAAGTTGAATTTAATATCAAATACTAAGGTCTACAACCCCATAGTCCTGTAAAAAATTCAAGTTTCTAACTCTATGCAATAAAAAGATACGGCCCTTCAAAAACCTTAAAATCACGTATTTTGATACTGACTTAAGGTTCGTGCAGTATGGAGCTGGGATTCTAGATGGTAGCGTAGATCATAGCAGGGCTTACTTAAATTAATGCATTGTTATAAATGCGAGCGCACACAACGAAGCATGTATAAGCGCTGTTACAAGAGCTGGTATGATACAAGAATGTATTTCACCATTCTTTTAGCGCGCTGACTACTACAATCAACGTGTGACAACTGTCAAATGGACGTTACAAGTTTCGCAAAGGATGTGACTAGTTTAATAAGTGAAATTTTGCCAGTTTTTATTTAATTTGTTTTGAGTTTTTTCTAAGACGTATTTAAACGTGTTAGGTTCCATACGTAAATATTCAAAAAACCGGTTTGGCTAAAATTTTAATTCTTGGTATAAATGATGAAATTCGCCATGTTTAGATCGTTTTCGATTAATAGGGTGGACATGATAGCTTCTACCCATATTTCTATTTAAAATATACCACTTTGTAGCAGAAGAACACAAATATTCGTCTTCGCTATCTGACATTTCAAACGCGATTTAAGCTTGTATCAATATCAAAGCTTCGTTGTGCAAATCTATAAGCGCTTATAATTTCAGCCACCATCTACCATACATGCTACCATCTAGAATCCCAGCTGCGTACTGGACGTACCTTTACTCATCAAAACTTTTAGGGTACTTCCCGTTGATCTAGAATCTTGAAATGTTACGCGAAATAAGGTCTCATAGGAAAAGTAAAATAAAAAATTCTAAAATCATTAATATGTATAAATTAACATATAAAAAATAAAAAAGCATGTATTTGTGACTCAAGCATTAAAACTACGACCGTGATCATAACCTATATAAGGACTTCCCGTTGACCTATAGAATCTTGAAATTTGGCACGAAGGAAGATCGCATAGCACAAGTAACGGAAAAAATCTAAGGTAATAAGTCAAATTTTATGACAATGCTTTCTATAACCCAGCATTTATGTTCTTGCTCAGGATTCAAAGGATGTGTAAAAAAAAATTAGGTAATATTTTTTTTATATTTTATAATATGGTCAGCCATTTTCATGAAAAACATTAATATATCTCAGCATAAAAATGCAAAAGAAGGACAGTTTGGTGTAATAGTCAGCGTGCTGGTCTTTGGAGCGGGTTGTCGTATGTTCGAATCATACCTCGCTCATGGATTTTTTAACCGACTTCAAAAAAAGAAGGTGATTCTCAATTCGGTTGCATTTTTGTTACCTCAGAACTCCGTCATTTATAAGCCGATTTGGAAAATTCTTTTTTTATTGGATAGGGTATACCTCTAAGTTGGTCCCATATAAATTTTACTTAAATCGGTTTGGTAGTTCGGCTGATTTTAATAAAAGTGAGTAGCGGCGTGTGATTTCTTTAAGGTAAATGTCACTTTTTGACAGCATAAGAAATCGGTTTAATATTAAAAAGTGAGTAACGGCGTGTGAATCCTTTAACTAAAAAGTAAAAAATAAAAAACTTTTTAACAAAAAAAAAACCTCTTTTAAAAAAGCCACTAAAAAGAGGAAAATATAAAAAAATTTTGAGGACGGCGCCAATTTAATAAAAAAGTAGATATTTAATAAAAAAGTAGATATTAATTAAATCGGCACATTTTAACCAACTTCATATTTTATTAAATTGGCGCCGTCCTCAAAATTTTATTATTTTCCTCTTTTTAGTGACTTTTTTGAAGGAGGTTTTTTCTGTTAAAAAGTTTTTTTTGTGATATCATTTAGTAATGATATGTTATTTGATGTAATTAAGACGTACTAAGTTGTCGCCTATAATCTATACAATAAATAATAAAAATGCAAAAGAATTATAATAGCAAAATAAAAAATGTATTGATTATTTCACAGAAATAACATTGCACAATTCAAAATTACAAACAAACATAATCATAATAACAAATAATATAAATTTCTTATTTTAAGCTTTAACGTATTCTACTTTAGCATTGAATCCATTATGTTTATCAGCCGTGTAGTGGACAATACGTTTGTGACCATCGGGCTGGAGGAAGGAATAATGTCCAGTGATTTGGTGTCCGTCGATTTTCTCGGCACGTTCCTTGAAATCGTGGTGTTTTGGGTCGGCAACGTTGTATTTGAATTCAGCATTGAATCCGCTGTGTTTGTCCGGGACTACGTAGTGTACAACGCGTTTGTAATGCGGGTCATGGAGTGAATAGAAACCTTTGGTGTGATCGTGTTCTCGGCTCTCTTCCTGTTCCTTGATGTCGTGGGTGTGAGGATCGTGGACGCCGTATTTGTAACTGTAGTGGGGAATGGCATGCGCTTCTTCGTAATGTCCTCCGTATCCTCCTTGACCGCCATGTCCTCCGTATCCTCCTTGACCACCATATCCTCCTTGACCGCCACCTCCTCCGCCATGATGCTCAACTGGGAAGAATGATAAGGCAGCATATGAACTACCATATCCCAAAGGAGAAGCTTGGCTCAATGCCACGACGGCCGCAAATACAATTATCTAAAAACATATTAAAAATGTTTAGTTTTTCATTATAGTTTAAACTAGTGCTTATTAAATCTATTATCCCGATTTTTAAACATTGTTTTAACATTGGAAATGTTTATGTTCGTATGTGGGAGCAGAGTTACGAGTTTTCGTTCAAGGCCAAAAGACAACGGTGTCGCGATCAAGTGAGGAGCAATCATGCAAAATTGAACAAGTGCAATTTTTTCGAAATGTGTTTTATATCATGTCTAGTTAATTGAGAGGTATTTGCGACGATCTGCGATGTTATTTTTGAGCAAATGTTAATAAATACTGTAGAAAAATCCATTTAAAAGTTAAGTAATCAAGCAAAAGTGAACGCGTATATAACAGAAGAATAATAGGGTTATTCCTGACAAAACTAAACAGTGCATTGATAAATATTGTGTGTATAATAAACAGTTAATTATGTTTCATATATGCTGTTATCATTTCCAACGTCCTCGATGGTTGCAAGGATTGCGAAATCTGTGAATTTTTTATGATGCCAACTACCACGTGGTGTAATTTGGAATTAGTACCAGTATTCTAGTTAATTATTATTTTCAAAAACATGCCATGAGGCGGGTCGTGTATTAGGACTCTACAAGTTCGACCCTTGAGGTCCACACTACCAACTTCCTAATATGATGAATATTGAATTTTATGATAACATAAAAAAGAAAGCATTTTTTATTATATTAATTGTATTTCACGGGTTTAACCCGCTGTGTTATTGTTATTACCTATAGTTTTTTTCACTAACATAAATACTGATTTGTTTTTTTTTCATTTCATTAAAATAAATTTAAAATTAAAAATGATATTTTGACCGGTTCTCAAATTATAACTTGAGGGTAGGGGTCTTACATTAAATGAATCAATATCGTATAGACAGCAATATCTCGATAATTTCGACTATTTTTTAAGGTCAACAGCTAATGTTATTTGGGTCTAGCACCAATTCATATTTTCAATTTATTATTTAATCTTGACTATTATTATTATAAGATGCAACAATTAATTTATGCGGTTTTCTAATTATCACCAAAAAATAAAATTGAACATATTTCTCAAAAAAGATACAACAAATTTTGAATAAAAAAATAAATTATATCCAAAAATTTTCTACCGAACTTTATACATTTTAATATACCATTTAATAGATGTCATGTTTATATATAAAAAAATAAGCATATTGCCATCTTGATTGCCATGTATTGACGGAGCTTGTTGACTGACACTCTTAAAATCTAGCCTTAACAGACAGGCACTGTCGTGTTTTAAAGACCATCAACAGCTAAGGTTATTTGGGCCTAGCACCAATTCATATTTTCATTCATTATTTTGTTTTTTTTATAATAAATTGAAAATCCAATTGACACTTTTACCAGCTCTCGGGCTAGAACCCGGGAACTGGGGACTTGTAATAGAGGAACCATAACAACCCCATGTCAACAACAGTACTGCTACACGCTCGGCCTTTCTCAAGCCCGACAGGCACTGTCAATATTTAAATAATAATAGATATAATAAATCTTTAAATTTTAAATAATGTCAATATTTGTCTAAGTAATTACAAATTGAAATAGATTTAGAAGGTAGTGTATCCTAATGGATAGCCTCTAGACTAGACTGTCGTGGGTTCGAATCCCACACGCGCTCATAGATGTTTTGTGATGTTATTTAGTTTTAAGTTAGTTGTTATTTAATGTAATTTAAGACGCTAATGATCTAAGTTGTCGACACGTCTATAAATCTACAATAAATAAAATAAAAGAAACAGAATTTTGAACACAATTTTGTAACACTTCAACTGTATTTTATTCACTGCACCAAAATAAAATCTAACTAATATTTGAGCCCTGAAGAAGTCGGCAATGTTGACGAAACGTTGCCAAAATAAAATTTTGGAACTTACTCCGAATGCCATGATGTGTCTTGATCACTGTTTAGCGATGTTTTGATATCACTTCCACTAAACGGCTAGTCTTTTATACAATTTTATGGGTGAAAATTGTTGTAAAACATAGTTGATATTTCTCAATGTAAATTTTACGTATTTAATGCTTCAATTATCAAGCATTCCTTACATTGTTATATCATAGAGGTATTTTTCTTATGCATAAACTTGCATATTACGTACCAAAACATATTCTAACGTAGGTTGCGATTATTCAATTTAGCGTAGCCATTTGACCGAAACTCATTACAATAGAATATAAACAAATAACAAAAACATAATTTCGAATACATATTCATATTATATATTTTATTATATTTTAAGTTACGTCAAAAAAATCAAGATATTGATCTATGCATGAAACACGATTTCTTAACAAAATTTAAATTATAAAAAACTCGGGTCGCAGTGCCAAAACCCTGCCGACAATATAGTGTATTTGCTAATACAGGCCTTGTGACTTTATTATGTGAACTTAAGTTTGTTTTTAGACAAAATAAAAAATTTAACCCCTTAATGCATCCCTTAAAATAATATTTTTTTTCCTAATTTCAATATTATTATCAATGCAACCTCTGTACCAAATTAAATACACCCGTCAGCAAATAAATCACTATTCATAAAATTTGTAAGTCCGGTCCTGTCGTGCCGATTTTGTTAAAATTTTAGCAACATATTTTAACCTCTACTGAAGGGTTAAATTCCAATTTTGAAACAATTCTGAGATTTTTTTCGGCATTTTCGGGCCCAAAAACTTTTTTCAACCCCTAAAAACTACCCTTAAAATAATCCGATTGGGCCCATTTTAAATAGGTTCCGTGCGGTGATGGATTCCAACGTGTCTACCAAATTTAGTTCAAATCAATTAAGTCTTTCGAGAGTTATGCCGTAAACATATATATATATATAAACATTTCCAAAAATGGTGCCAAATTGTTCAGAAGGCTATGAAACGTCGAGAAATTTTGGTCCGACCCCTAGGTCCCGCCAACCGACCAACGCCAATAGTACATGTGCCATATGGCAAATACACTAATAAAAAACTTTTTAACAAAAAAAAAAAAAACCTCCTTCAAAAAGCCACTCAAAAGAGGAAAATAATGAAATTTTGAGGTCTGCGCCAATTTTATAAAATATGAAGTTGGTAAAAAGTATAGTATAGTGATTAATATCTTCTTTTTAACAGAATTCATATTTTATTAAATTGGCGCAGACCTCAAAATTTCATTATTTTCCTCTTTTTAGTGGCTTTTTGAAGTAGGTATATCTTTTCAAATAAAAAAACAATTTTCCAAGTCTGTTTATAAAAAAAAATACAACCGAATTGAGAACCACCTCCTTTTTTTGAAGTCAACATTTGATTTTTTTTCGATGAAATTCTTCAAAATCCGTTTTATTATTAACTTATTACCCCTCCGCGAGAAATTCTGCCCCTGCGAAACGAAATATGATTTATTATCCCCCGGGAGAATCTTTCCCCTTGCGAAGCGAAGTTGAGCTTAAAATCACTTGGAAATAGTTTCCATTAACGGTGCCACATAAATAAACAGTTTATATGTTTAATCCTACTTTTTGACATTTGCATTAACGGTGTCACAACGCGCGCGAGACGCATTTTAAAATTGACATATCTATTTTGTTTGTCAAGCGATTGAAATGAAATATGTAATAAAAGTCAGCCCGAGCTTATCTCATGCATCACTTAAAACCACATCCAAATTGGTTCAGCCAGCGTTTACGACTTTATTACATGTATAGATAATGTGGACCGCAATCCTACCTCGATTACAATCGGAAAACGTGGATAATGTAATTTTTTTAAGGATTTAAAAAAATACATATTTCTATGACTGCAAAACCCACATTTACTCATAAATATATTTTTTGTTATACCCACTATAAAATAGGCATTTCACATGCGTATATATGTATGCATGGAATGGGTCAGTTAACAGGCAGATGTGTTGAAAGTGTTTTCAAAACACACTAGTGTGGTAAGTAAACAGTTTCCATAATGATTTATGTTTATTCCTGTTGTTCCTCATGGCCTGCTATAAATGTGAAGTTACAACTTTTTTTTGTAAAAGAGAGAAAAGTTTGCCAAAAAATGTGGTGCGAAAAATGTTTTTTCTGAAAATAGCGATTTTCAACAGCGTTTAGCTCGTTAACGGTTGGAGATAGGAAAAACCTCAAATATAGAAAATGTAGGCAATTTTGTCAGCTATACAATTTTCATTCATGGAATTTCTTTGTAGGACCAACTGTTTTCGAGATATACGCGAAAAACTAAAAAAGGACCTTTTACCCCCCTTGCGCCTATCCGATGGTCAAAAACTTTTAATATGTTTTTTTACTAACCAGTCCAAACAAAGTCCCGAAGACGGTTTTTCTGTTTATTGACATTCCGGCTAGAGCACTCATTTGACTGATCGCTACTAAGAAGAAATACATTTTATTTTAAAAACTTTTTAAAAGCCGTCAACTGCAAGACTTATCTGGAACTAGTGCCAACTAATGTTTTTTTTTAATTAAGTAGTTATTATTTTTATTAATACATGGAAAATCTAGTTCACAAATGGACTTCGGAAAATGTTTTAGAATTTAGAATAATCATATTAACACTGTCTGTCTGTCTGTATAAACAACAACATCCCAATAATCTCGGTTATTTTCAAACCCTAAATATTTCAAAATTGGGTTTACAGTAAAATTTTAGTCTATTTATTTCCAAGATAGAGTAATTTGAAATAAAAAAATACATTCCAACAGTATCACTTATCTACAGTTTCCTACAAAATAAATAAGTAAATACTGTCCAGTACATTTACAAAACTTGAAATTTTCCTGACCGACCAATCACAACTCAAGAAGCAAAGGAACACGAGCTGATCACGTACAGTCAGTGGCGGCGTAAGAGGGTGGGCCATTTAAAAACGTTTTTAACCCTCTAAATTTCAACAATTTTTCTGTAAATTCTATAGCAAGTAGGTAATCTGGGTTACAATTTTCAAGAGCACTGAAATTTTGGGAACAAATGTTTTTGGCCCACCAGAACACCATGTCCCAGTCTGCAGGCGCACCCTAACAAAAAATCCTAGCGCCGCCACTGAAAATGAATAGTCTATATTATAGTAAAATTTTTAACTCAAAATTTTGAACAAAAATAACATCTTTTATTTCATAGAAATAATATAACACATACATATTTAGGTACCTATAAACATGATATGAAACTTTTTACATAAAAAAATAAATTTCATTATATACACTTATGATTAGTAGTACATTGCAGTACAAAATATAAGTTTAGATCTTAATGATGTACTTTGACGTATTCAACTTGAGCGTTGAATCCATTATGTTTATCGGCCGTGTAATGGACAATACGTTTGTGACCATCGGGTTGCACCAGAGTGTAGTGACCGGTGATCTGGTGTCCGTCGACCTTCTCGGCGCGTTCGTGGAAGTTGTGGTGTTTGGGGTCCTTGACGTCGTATTTGTAGTCGACGATGTAGCCGCTGTGTTTGTCCGGAACTTCGTAGTGCACGACGCGTTCGTAGTGCGGATCGTGGATGGAGTATTCGCCTTTGGTGTGCTCGTGTTTACGACTCTCTTCCTGTTGTTTGATGTCGTGGTGGTGGGGATCGTGAACGCCGTATTTGAATTCGTAATGGGGAACGGTGTGCACTTCCTTGTGGTGGTGGGGTCCTTCGACTGTGTACGATTCGGAGGGGAAGAAGTGCAAGGATGCGTACGATGTAGCATGGCCGTGTTCATGGTGCTCCACGGGTGCAGATCTGCTCAAAGCCACAAGGGCAGTTAAAATCATAAACTGGAAACAGAAAAGTAATGATTATTTTATTTGGCAAAAAAAGCATTTTGCCTAATGAAAAATCTGTAGGTACAAATAGTAGGTAATTCAGTTTATGCCATTATTTATTACAAAACTCGAGTTTGCAGTTTCTAATCGAGAACTGGTGAAAGTATCAATTGAATGTTCAATTTATTATTAAAAACAATTGTGGCATTGCACAACATTCTAATAATCATTTATACTGTTATTATATAATAAAGTAAAAATATAAAAAAAGCTGGCATTGGTTATAACAGTTCAGTCTAATTATTTTTACATTTCAGTATTTTTAAAGTGTTGTGTTTCTGTTAAAAAAATATATCTTTCGATAATTTATTATAAAATGAAAAATTAATTGTTAACGATCTTTTTTTTTAAACTCAACATAATATATTGTTCAATAATATTACTTGTAAATTATTCCTTTTGTTATATCTAAACTATTAAACATTATACTAAAAATCGTAATTTCATCTTTTTTTTTATTTCAAATAAAATAAAAATAAATAAATAAAAAAATACAACAAAAATAAAAACAGTAACTGAATGTCGTTACAAAAATGGTAGCAGAGCAAAGTTTTCTACAAATTAATCATATTCACAATAAAAAAAAAATTTAAATAATAAATAAAATAATTAATTAATTTAAAATACATGTAAAATAATTTTTTAAACTTCAATTTAATACTTGAATATTTCTAACGCCAGCACACAGCAAGGAACTACGTAACTTACTGAAGTTACATAACAGCAGTGAACTTACACAATTGCAAGAAAAAGATATTAAAATTTGTCGATAATATTATAAATTTAAAATATTTTAAAAGAAAAAAATAAAATAAAATAATAGTAATTAAAGTTAATTATGCCAACGGATCGTTCACCAATACAATTAACAGGTGAAGACAGGCGTCTTCGTGGTCCACCTTCTAGTCGAATGGCTTCGAATACACATACTTCAGAGGTTAACGAAGATATTGAGAGGAATCTACAGTCAACACATCCAGAAAATGATCAGTGGCAAAGAGACATTGTCCACGCTATTGCAGGATTAGCAGCTCAACAGCAAAGCATTCAAAGAACGTTAACAGCGATATCTCAACGTTTGCCAGAAGAAGAAGCGTTGCCTAATACTGAACGTGCTCAGGTTCAGCCGTTTCAAGAATTAAATACGCTTGGACGTTGTGGAATAAAGCCTAAAGAATGGCTCACAAATATCCCGATGTGCAATGGTCTGGATTCTAAAGCGATTGTCAACTTCATACAAGAGATTGACTCTGTAAATCAATTACATTTATTAGAAGAGAAGCAGTTAATATATTTACTTCTTTCGAAATGTGAAGGCTATCTACGTCAGTGGTGGACACAGCGAGCGGTTACACTGAATACCTGGTCACAGGTTAAAGAAGCAATACTTAACGAACTTATAACTGATATAGAGTTGCACAGGTTGAAAACAGAATATATTGAACGTTGGCAACGACCAAACGAAACCTTTCCTGAATTCGTAGAAGATATTTCCGTTAAAACTAAGGCTTTAAATATACCGATGTCGGATACACAGTTAATAACAATTGTCATGAACCATGTCAATGACGATACATTCTCGCATATGAGGTTCGGTTCTAAGCCAACAACATATCAAGAGCTTCGAACGTTAGCTTTACAAACTCATGCAGCGCAACATCGACATGAAGCTTATCTAGCACACTGTCGTAGTGCATCTAGTTCTACATCAAAAAATACAGCGACGACATCGAAATATTTCTGCTCGAAATGTAAGAAGCACGGTCACACTGATGCCTATTGTCGTACTCAAGCTAAAGCTAATTTATTAGAAGAATCGGATCATAATGAGCAGGGAAACTGAGATACGTGGGGGAGTCGACTGGTCCCTCCCATATTTTCCTCTTTAATAATCCAGTCCTTCAAACATTATTTTCCTCTAAGGTAAAAAGTAAATTGCCTTTTATTCGAATAACCATAAACAAATATCCTGTTTTTTGTTTAATTGATACCGGCGCTTCTCATTCATTCTGTTCCGCAAAAATATTGAAACATATCTCATTCCTACCGGAAGATCTTCAACACTATCACGCTAATTGTGGTACGGCCAATGGTTCAACCTTGCATATTCAACGGAGACTTGAAGCAATATTGAAAATCGGTCCTTTCACTTGGAAGAAGCATTTCTTGATTGCCTCGGAGCTACCGTACGATGTCATCCTTGGAGTTGATGCTATAAGAGATTGTGGTATTATCGTCAACCTTAATCATAAGCAACTTCAGTTCGACTTCAATTCAACAATTCGTATTTCAATTGAAAATCAATATAATCAAACGGTGGCCAGCAATTACGTGGGATTCGAGTTTCCAGCGGCGCTTTCATCAGAAGAGAACGAACGGCTTACTCTTTTACTTCATGAATTTAACGACGTAGTCACTGAAAACATCGGTAGAACTCATAAATATCACTATAAAATTCAACTCACAGATGACATTCCAATAAGAAAACCACCGTATCCGTTGTCTCCTCCTAAGGCACATCAGATGAGAGAACACATCAAGAAGCTCCTAAATGAGGGTGTGATTGAACCTTCCAATTCACCTTATGGTTCTCCAGCCTTTCTTATTCCGAAGAAGGATGGGACGCATCGCTTGTGTGTAGATTACAGACTATTGAATAAGAAAATTATATACGACAGTTTTCCTTCACCGTCGATTGAAGCAGTCTTCCAGACACTTCACGGATCTCGAATATTTACTGTAATAGATCTCAACTCAGCATTTTATCAGATACCTTTAACCGAAGATTCAAAGGGCTACACTACATTTTTAGTACCTAATGGCGCCTTCCAATTTAAGTATACTCCGTTCGGCCTGTGCGTTTCTCCACAGGCTCTTAATCGTATAATTTTCAACATTTTTTCTGATCTTATTCATCAGTATGTATATCCATACTTTGACGACATTATTATATACAGCGCTACTATCGACGATCATCTTAAGCAACTAAATACGGTTTTCACTCGACTACGTCAGGTGGGGTTTACGGCAAATCCATCGAAGATCAAGTTATGTATGAGTCGTGTACATTACCTAGGACATATAATTTCAGAAAATGGACTTCAGTTGGATCCAGATAAGGCAACAGTCATAGATCAGATGGAAATACCGAAGAACAAGAAGGAGCTTCAACGTTTCTTAGGTATGGTGGGTTTCTTCAACCGTTTCATACCTCATTTTTCGGAGATTTGTGCTCCTTTAAATCATCTTAAAAAGAAGTTTGTTAAATTTCATATGGGTGAAACTGAAATAGAAGCTTTTACTACTTTAAAACGCTGTATATCATCTCCACCGGTACTGGCATTTCCGGATTTCAACAAAAGCTTTGTTCTACAAGTTGATGCCTCAGATGTTGCATTGGGTGCTGTCCTACTTCAAGAATGTGAAAACAATCTTCGACCTATTCATTACGCTAGCCGTCGATTAACTACAGCTGAAATTAAATATCCTATATATGAGCGCGAGGCTCTTGCAGCTGTTTGGGGAATTGAGAAGTTTGAGACCTATCTCGAAGGACAGTCTTTCATACTTCAAACCGACAACGCGTCACTATCGTGGCTTTTTAAGCATCCAAAGCAACTAGGGAAAATTGGCCGATGGGTTCTCCGTTTGTCAAGATTTAAATTCGACGTTGAACATATTCCTGGAAAATCTAATCCTGTGGCTGACTGTTTAAGTCGACTATTTGGGGATGACGAACATATCGACACCGAAGTCATGCTGCTTGAAAAAATTCCTCAATCGTTTTTAACAATTAAAGAGCATCAAAGTCAAGACGAAGAAACGAACCTCATCTTACAGCGCTTAACTTCGGGTGAAGATGTCAAAGGGTTTGCCCTTCATCGCGATTTATTGGTGCGCTTAGTCGGTCGAAGACGTTTGAAGCGAGTTGTTGTTCCAGCTGCCGTTCGGAATATGGTCCTTCATTATTATCATGACATGGAAACTGCAGGTCATCCGGGCATCACAAAAACCTATCGGAGTGTTGCTAAACTATTTTGGTGGCCCGGATTGTTCAAAGACGTGTCTACGTATGTAAGATCTTGCGATCCCTGTCAGAGCTGTAAGCCGTCCAATCAAGGTAAATATGGTCATATGGTAACTGATACTCCAACTCGTGTGTGGGAAAGAATATATATAGACTATGTGGGTCCCCTCACCCATTCGTCTAGCGGTTATCAATACATACTGACCTTAGTCGATGGATACTCAAAATGGATTGAATTAATACCTGCTCGCCGAGCCACAGCTGATGTCACTTGCACAAGACTGATCCATGACATATTCTCAAGATACGGACCTCCCGAAATTTTAGTATCAGACAACGCTCGTTGCTTCAAATCTGTAAAATTCAAGAATATGTGTCTGGCATGGGGAATTCGACATGTCACTACAACTCCATATCGCCCACAAGGGAATCTCGCAGAAAGAATAAATCGCAACATCAAGAGTAGTCTAGCAGTGTTACTAAATGAAATGACGTCATCACATCGTGATTGGGATCAGAAACTTCGCCTAGTTTCGCTCTCACACAATTCAACCGTCACTGAAGCGACAAATAGTACTCCAGCGGCCCTGTTTTTGGGACGAGAAATTCCTCATGCGCTTGAACACCAGTGGCATCTCCATGACATCACTGGCGAACAGGCGATACCGAGTCAACAAGAAGTTCGACGGTCCCTTGAAGCGGCCAAAAGCAAGATGGAAAGGTATTATAATCATCGTCGCCGACCAGTTCCTTACATCGTGGGACAGCTTGTGTTGCAAAGGGAAAACATCCAAAATAATCCACTAGAGCCGACATCGGTTAAATTCCAAAAAAGATGGTCTTCACCACGTCGTATCATGGAATTTACTACGCCCGTTACTGTGAACTTACAAGATAAGAACGATCCCACCAAGCATTTTCGCGCCCACATCGATCAGCTACGTCCCTATTACCTGAGGGACTAGTTTCAGCGGGGGAGCATGTGGCATTGCACAACATTCTAATAATCATTTATACTGTTATTATATAATAAAGTAAAAATATAAAAAAAGCTGGCATTGGTTATAACAGTTCAGTCTAATTATTTTTACATTTCAGTATTTTTAAAGTGTTGTGTTTCTGTTAAAAAAATATATCTTTCGATAATTTATTATAAAATGAAAAATTAATTGTTAACGATCTTTTTTTTTAAACTCAACATAATATATTGTTCAATAATATTACTTGTAAATTATACCTTTTGTTATATCTAAACTATTAAACATTATCCTAAAAATCGTAATTTCATCTTTTTTTTTATTTCAAATAAAATAAAAATAAATAAATAAAAAAATACAACAAAAATAAAAACAGTAACTGAATGTCGTTACACAATAATAAATGAAAAATATGACTTGTTACCAGGCTCACCAGTTGGTGGTCTTAACAAAATTACACTTTGTTTTTTGTTCCGTCCAAAAATTACATTGAATTTTTAATTTGTAACAAAACATTAAAATTTTCGAAATTATCATTAGTTTAAAAAACTTGAAATTTCTATAACACTTTACACTCTTTCGAAAAAAGTCTAATAGTATTTTTTTAGTGAAAATCGATATTGAGTTCGTCAAAAATCAAAATTATGTAGTGTCCAAAAAATCTTTGAGAAATTATTACACCGCATTAACACTTTACACATTTTCAAAAAAAAAATCCGCTAGTATTTTATCAACGGAAGAAATGTCCAAATCACTCACCCTGAATGCCATGTTGTTAGCCGGTCAGTGAACGGTGTATTTCTGATATCGTTTCGGATTGATATCAGTCCTTTTATATTATTACATTCACATCAAGAGTGAAATTATACCAATATAATATTATATTATGATACTTTGTTTAAGTAAGTGTAAATAGCCGCCGCATATTTCACCTAAAATGTAGATATCTAATATTTCTCAATAAACATACCTACATACATTAAACAGTACCTATATTTTTTACGTTCGTTTATTTTAATTATTAAAAATTGAAATTCATTTAAGTGTCTACAATCTATACAATGAAATTATGTCAGAATATAATTTGCATATGACAAATAAAGCTTTAGTTTATAATAGTCATTCAATAATATTATTTTTATATCAATTATTTTTTTATTTTTAATTTTGATAATTATTTCAACGTCCCAAGTAGAGGTGATTATTTATTCTGTGTAAATATAATCGAAAGTTGTCATTTTACATAAAAATTAAATATATAAATAAATATAAATAAATAAATTACACATAAAAAACTTTTTAACAAAAAAAAACCTCCTTCAAAAAGCCACTGAAAAAAGGCAAATAATGACATTTTGAGGTCTGCGCCAATTTAATAAAATATGAAGCTGGTTAAAAAGAAGATATTAATCACTATAGGTAGGTACTATACTTTTTAACCGACTTCATATTTTATTAAATTGGCGCAGACCTCAAAATTTCATTATTTTCCTCTTTTTAGTGGCTTTTTGATAGAGGTTTTTCATTTGTTAAAAAGTTTTTTATTTTTACTTTTTAGTAGCAAAAAGTGACTTTACCTTAAAGGAATCACACGCCGTTACTCACTTTTATTAAACCGACTTTCTTAAGCTCTGTGAACTTGTACCCCGACTTTGAGATAACATTTTTTTTTGGTCCAATCTGTAGCTTTTCGTTTGTAGTTGTTTGTAGTGAAAAGATTTTTGTTTGTAGTTCAACGGTTTTCGAAAAAAAAATCAAAAATTTCCCCCTCCTCACTTTTGAACTTAACTTTGGTTATTAGACAAATAAACTGACTAAAAAAAGTCCGATCGTGTTGTTTGATGACGTAACATTTAACGCATCCAACGCTTCTACTATTTCGCTAAAGCATAAAATGCATTCGTCCTTTTTTTGTGAATAGCTGCCCCATCAGTAAAGCTTTTTTCTTTAAATCTTGATTTATTTTTCAATGAAACACATGAAGTGCACGAATGATTGAATCATTTAGTAAACCCAACAATCAACACTGAATTTATTGAATTTGAATATTTCATAAAAGAAACGATACTTAGGCTCAGACACGCATGCGCAGATTGTCACGTCTGCCTATATCCGTTTCCTACAATCGTCTAGAAAGGTCTGTGACGTACAAATGGAAATTAGGAAACGGCTTATATGCGAAAATCCAAACAGGGGTTCGTATGCAGGTACATGGATAGGTACATATCTACATTGATGAGAAATATCTGTGTGACGGTGACTGAGCTTTGCTCGGTTGAGTTCAATAAAAATAGTAGGTACAATTATTAATTTTTACTGCGCCAGAATGTTTTTCGAGTGTATGTATGTATGTATTTATGTATGTATGTATGTATGTGTGTATATTTTTTTATCACGCTCTGTAGCCTAAACGGCTTGACGGATTTTGAAAAATGAGGTGTCATTAGATTCGTCTGAATCCCCAGAGTGACGTAGGGTATATGACGTCACGGAAAATTCAATATAGCGGACGCTAGACGCCATTTTGTCAGAACGCAAAAGTAATTTTCCTTCTAAATACATTGATATAGGTACCAAAATCAAAATAAAAGAAAGGTTTCGTTGACATTTCAAATAGCGTACATGACGTCATGGAAAATTCAATATGGCAGGCGCTAGACGCCATTTTGTCAGTACGCAAAAAATCGGAAAAACCTTGTGTGTGGGGTATCAAATGAAAAGGCTTGATGAGTAGATTCAACTAAAAGGAAGGAAATAAAAATATTATTAAAAAAACAAAAAACCCGACTGCGTAAAAATCGAACATAAAAGATGGAAACAAGATCAAATGATAACATCAGGTCAAAATAACAGACTACATTGAGAATGATTGTGTATTAAAATATTAAACATTCTCGAAAATTTCCCAACTATAATAGCAGGGATATTTTCGAGAGTCTTCTTCTCATCGGGAGAAACATTCTCGAGAATTTCTCAACACTAAATTTGTCTATGTTTGTCCGGAAAAGAAAGCCAACTCCAGGTAGGGTTACCATCTAACAGGCGTTTGCCGCATTTGACAGGCGTGCGGCCGGCGCTGGTCAGAGACAGGCATTTTAAAATTTCGCGCCCTTTCGTGACTTCGTCGCACTTTGAACTTTAGACAGGCATTTTTCTGAAAAATCAGGCATCCCAGGCACCCTAGACAGACATCCCTCCGCTTATGTATAGTAACCCTAGCTCCAGACGAACTGGAGCGTTGAAATTTTAGATACTTATATGCTGCCGTCCTAATCTAATAAGAACAGGTTCTGTCAAAGTCTATATGAAAACGAAAGAAGCTGGAAACAGTGGCGGCGCTAGGGTTTTTTGTTAGGGTGGGCCAGTGTTGGGCAGGGTGATCTGAAGGTGGGTCAATAACATTTGTTCCCAAAATTTCAGATTTGTACTTGCTATAGAATTTACAAGAAAAATTGTTGAAATTTTGAGGGTTAAAAACGTAGATATTTAAAAGATAACCTTAGAGATTGAGGTTATGTCAGGGTGGGCCAAGATAGTTTAAGGTGGGCCATGACCCACCCTCTGGCGTCGTCACTGGCTGGAAAAGGTTAATGCTACTAGCCCAGAAGAGGATTATTCAGCGTTGCTAGCATAGTTTGCTATCTATTCAGAATTCCAATTGAATAAATTTACACATCCCTAACTAAACTGCAAACGAATAACGATTGTTCCAGGTAATTTTATAAATAGTAACCGACTAAACCGAGAGTTTCTTAGCTATAGAGTTGTGTTTTGTATCATATATAAAAAGACAAATTTATAAAAGTCCCCTTAAATAGTGCTAAAATTTCTGAGTTCTGTGTGAAATAGCATGAACTTTTAAAATAACGTTATACTATAAATTCGCAATGTCAAAATATTCGCAAGTAATTTTTACGGTCGTGATTTTGTGTTTAATAACTACAAGTTCTGGTGATGTTATCAAAAAACATAACGAAAGTAATTTGTCTGGATATATGCAAAACTATCTGGCAATTTATAATCGAGAAAATGACAGCTTTGGATTAGATTTAACATCGATTCTAAATTCTACAAAAGACGAAGGACTGTCAGAACGTCTTTCTAAAAATTCACAATTTAACGTTTACAATTACCTATTGATACATAATTTAACCGAAGCTTTTAACAAATTCCGAGATGAAGAACTTGAAAAAAATTTACCTGACAAGTGCATCGAAGCAATTCGAAGCCGAGATACTGAAGAGGCAAATAAAATTCTACGGTTAATAAAAAATAATAAAAAAATTAATTTAATAATAAATCGTGTTTACGAAAATAATTTTGTAAATTTTGATAAAGTATTTAAGTTTTGTATGAATATAAACGATACTGAAAAAGCTTTATTTGCAATAGATGCTCTGTACTACGAAATAGATAACAATAATCATTTATCTATTGAAAATATAAAAATTATTAACGACAAAATTAAAACCTACTCAAATGATTCTCAATTCGATGAAAGAGCAATCGCTTTTTTTACTAAAACAAATAAACAAAATATTATTAATTTACTCAATATATCGCGAAAAGATGCAATCAACAAAATAAATTCCTACGATCACGAATACATGAAAATATTAATTTATAAAACATTGATTTACGAAATAAAAAATAATACGAATTCGTCATTTTCTTTGACTCAAATAGCTTTCAATTTAAATAAAATAATGCACACCAATAAATATTCAGACATGAATAGAAAATATCAACTCGAAGCTGAACAATTAAAAGAAAGTTTACCAATTTGTATCAAAAATGCTTTTTTTTCTTCAAGTGAGGTGTACTTAAAAACTGCAAAAAATAATGAATTCCTTTATACTTCAAGTGAAAAATTTGACCAAAATCTACGTTATATATTCAGTTGGATTCCTGAATATAATGGATGTCATACTTTTAACAAAATATGGATAATTAAGTACGATGAAGATGAACAATATATAACATTGGTCAATAAAAAATACAACGAATATCTGATGTACAATGAGAACGATAAACTGGGAACGTCTAAGTCTGTCGGCTTTATTTACGAACCATACGGAGGAGGTTATACTCGTACTACTTATAGACAATACTTCTTTTTGGAACCGGCTGGTGACTATTGCATGATACGTGCGGCAGAAACTCGTGATGTCATTTATGTTTCCGATACAAACTACGATGGAGAAAATAGAGAGATTTCTCTCAGTTCAAGTAGGGCTTTTCAGCCTGAAAGCCTAATGATCCTAGAGCCTGTTAAAGTATCAAGTAATGATAATGATACGTAAAAATTTAAGAAAAACACTAATATTTCAAGGCATGTTTTTTAATTGAACAAAATATCAAAATTAAATTTTGCTATTTTTATATTCATAGTATTTTTTAAGTAACACTTCTTATTGCCTCGACGTTTTGAAGGGTCGCTGGGTAACAAAAATAGTGTGACGCGAAATAAATCAATAAATTATTATTTTCAGTGTTGGAGTCATAGCTCATTCTGATCCATTTATAGTGTTTTAAATAAAATATATTATTCATAAGCAATTTTACTTTGGGTGTTTAATTGAGTGAAAGTCCACGCTTCAGCCCGCAACACATGCCTTTTTTATTTTATTGATATGTAAACACTAATTCAGGGTGGTGATTTTGCGACGGAGCATTGGGATTTAAATTGTAAATATTTAATGTACAATTATTTGCTACGTTTTTAATTATGTCAGAGCTAAAATGTATTTAGATTTTTTGTACAGAAAACTGATACTGCATTTGTACATATATACAGCTATTTGTGTTTACCAGGCACGGACTGGCTATATTTTTTTAAGGATGCTAACATTTGTAGGGGCTGGAGGGAGAGACTTGAGTAATTTGTTATTTATTGGGATTGGGGATTGGGAGGGCCCAGGCCTTCTCCAACTCCGGGCCGTCCGGGGGCCGGGGATGTTCCAGCAACTAGCACCCTGGCCAGTCCGCGCCTGGTGTTTACAGTTTTGTATTTTCTGAAACTGTAAAAATGGGTCATCCATTTAAAAAAAAATGGAATTATAATTCTATATGGCATCATTGATTTTTTGTAAAAATTCAGTTTTTATTTTCGTCGATTTTTACGGTTCCAGAAGACGAAAAATTGTAAATAGTATGTAAGATTGTAAGATGCAGTATTTTTCTCTCTACAAAGAACCTAAAAAAAAAAACAACAAATAATTGCACATTAAGTATTTTATCATTGAAATCCTTATGCTGCACGGCACTATGTATAATAATATGTTCGTTTTTTAAAATATACCTACGTTTTTATAAATAAAAATAATATCAAAAAGTATATATCATTACATATTTATTTATTGTGTTAACCATTAACCGATTCACAGGCGCATTGACGTATTATAAATTTTCCGTTTACTCACATAAATTATTATATTATTTTCCTTCTCTCGGATTTTCTATTTTCTACGTCCCTAAGTCAGAGGGTTGCACCTCCTTTCACCCCTAGGTTTGCAGACGCAATGTCCTGTTTACAGCAGGTAATGCGGCAAGGCTAACTGATTATTGTCCAGTCACGAGAGGAAGTCCACCTTGCGTTTTGTGCAGCAAATGATTTTATTTTTTTGTGTCCTCAAGCATGTTTAGGAGATGTCAAATCCAAGTTTGCGACCTCTAAAACAGGGCGGGGGAGTTTTGGTGGGCTAAAAACCACGATTTTTTGCAATTTTTCGGTTTCTTGCTTATAACATGGAAACGGCTGGTCATATCGAAAAAATGTTCCTATTCAAAATTAAAGAGCACAAAATTTACTTCAAAACGCACTAATCAAATATGTTTATGTTCCCAATTTTACCGGCTCTACAGAACTTAGAAAATCGCCAGAATTTACCAAAATGAAAAAAAAGAATTTTTTCAAGCTTTTAACTATTGAAAAATTCAAATAGCCTATAACCTTCCTTAATAAACGGGCTATCTAACAAAAAAAATTCAAATCGGATTGGTAGTTCCTGAGCCTTCAAACAAAAAAATAATTTATTTTTTTTTGTTTTTCCAAGTTCTGTAGAGTCGGTAAAAATTGGGATAAAAACATATTTGACTAGTGCATTTTGAAATAAATTTTGTGAACATGACTGTGAAGTTGGATTTTCGAAATTCAAAAGTGAGGGGGGGGGCAATTTTATTAGATTCAATGGGATATTATGGACACCATAATAATAGAGCTTTTCCAACAGAATGTCCTGCGATACATTATCGAAAGCCTTGTTTAAATTATTGCTCAGATAGCTTTTACCAGAAAGTCAAAAGTTACCGGGCCATAAATATTTTCATTTCATATCTGTTTTTTTTTAGAACAGGTAATAAATATTTTAAATATAAAATAAGTACTTGTAAGCAAAAAATATAAAATTTATTAACTATTTCATAGAAATAAAACAACACATAACACAATATACAAAAAAAAATTTGAAAAATTAACTAATACTGGTGACTTTATAGGAATGAGTGGCATCTTTAAGCTTTGACGTATTCTACTTTAGCATTGAATCCATTATGTTTATCAGCCGTGTAATGGACAATACGTTTGTGACCATCGGGTTGTAAGAAGGAATAATGTCCAGTGATTTGGTGTCCATCGATTTTCTCGGCGCGTTCCTTGAAGTCGTGGTGTTTTGGATCGGCTACGTTGTATTTGAATTCAGCATTGAATCCGCTGTGTTTGTCCGGGACTACGTAGTGTACAACGCGTTTGTAATGCGGGTCATGGAGCGAATAGAAACCTTTGGTGTGATCGTGTTCACGGCTCTCTTCTTGTTCCTTGATGTCATGGGTGTGGGGGTCGTGGACGCCGTATTTGTAGCTGTAGTGGGGAATTGCATGCGGTTCTTCGTGGTGTCCTCCGTAACCGCCTTGACCTCCAGATCCTCCTTGACTTCCGGATCCTCCTAAACCTCCGTATCCTCCATAACCTCCTAGACCTCCGTAACCAGTGGCTGCTGGAGCAGAGTCGTGTGCGATGGGGAAGAACGATAAGGATGCATATGAGGACGCGTGTTCCACTGGAACAGCGCTACTCAAAGCTACGATGGCGGTTAAGACTATAAGCTGTTGACAAAAATAAAGTTATCGTTAAGAAACACCCATTTCTGACGTAACGTTACAATGCAATATCAGAAAAAATAAGTCCAACTTAAAATTAAAGGTATCAGGGCATCAGGAAATAGCATAATTCCGTTATGTATGAATCGAGGGGGAGGAAGCCGCGGGTACTTAAATAAGTAAAACTAGGAATCGTAGAAAAAAAATGATTATACAAAAGTTGTAGAGAATTTTATTCTCTACAAGATTGATAATAACCATTTTTTACTAAAAATAGAACGGAACCAAGAAGTTCGCAATAAACCGTTTTTCGTGACCATTGACCCCGCCTAAAATTTTTAGCGGCACTCGGATCGATGGGGACTTTTGACATTTTCTTTAGAATGTCAAGGCTCATACCAAAATCCAGCTTTCCCCTAATTTTTCCGAAGTGCAAGGTCTAATTTCACTGGTCTAGTTTTTGAAATTCAAGGGCAAACAATAATGTTTAAGCCCTCGGTGCGCGAATCTACTTGGCCCATCCTGGCATTATCCCCAATCTAGGTTAAATTATTTTAAAAATTAAATAATAGAAACATAAATCATCATTCATCAATCAACCCACGAATTATAAACTGATTAAAAACACATTTGAACCTTAAAGATTTATTCAACAATAGATGTCTTTATGTGCATAATTATGTGTAATTAATATCCAATATTATGTCTACTTTTTTAAGAACGTTTTTAACCCCCGAAATGTCAACAATTTTTCCTATAAATTCTATAGCAAGTAACCTCGGTTGAAATTTTACCGAGCACTGAAATTTTGGGGATATTATTGGCCCATCTTCAGATCACCATGCCCAATACTGGCCCACCCTAACAAAAACTCCTAACGCCGCCACTGCATAATATTATATTTAATAATAAAATATAAATTCAATTGACACTTTTACCAGCTCTCGGGTTAGAACCTGGGAACTGGGGGCTTGTAATAGAGGGCAACACTAAAACGGCCCCCAGGGGGGACATAGGAATGTAGTTGCTATCGCAAATTGCATTCTAATGTTCTTTGGGAATTAGCGCTCCCAGGGACTCGAGCTCGTACCAGTCGGTTTGTATATGCCGGCTGGTGGATTCTAATACACAAATGGATTATTTGATGTGTTGAAGACGCTAATGACCTGAGTTGTCGACGCGTCTATAATCTACAATTAATTAATTAACACTAAACCGGAATTTTAAATTATAAAAATAATTATTAAATAGCAACTCACTTTGAAAGCCATGTTGTGTCGGTAAATCACAAAACTGATCTGATGTCCGTTTCAGTGATTACAGTTGCTTATATACAATCGATCATCGCAGGTATAGGTACTATGAAACTGATAAAATATTTTTAATGTGAACTTTCACTATAGGTACCTCCAGAACTCATAGTTACGATATTTCTCAATATTCAATACTTTAATTATTTGAAAATAATTGCAAGTACGCATACAATAGCAATGCACATGTATGGCTAGTACTTATCTATGGCTAAAAATCAAAACCGTTTATGTCGAACTGTGCCATCTGGCAAACAGTCATTCCAGCCAGTATATGATAGATATTAGATAGATAGATTTATTGTCAATAGAAAAATATTTTTTATCTGACATGTCAACATACTTATAGGTATACAGGGTGCTTAATCGTTTTGCGGGTAATAGGGATTTAACCCGTAAAATCAAACTTTTGCGATTTCCTGCTTCCCTAATTATTTTAGGAAATATATCTTCGAATAAAAGTTTTAGAACATAAAACTCTGCATCTAAATCATTAAACAAAATTAATTTTGCATGCTTTGTGACGGCAGAAATTTGATATGAAAATGTCAAAATTACCTCAAAAACAGATAGCAATAGCCATGGAACTTGAACAAAATGATTAGAAATTATTCTGACAGCTAAAACGTCATCATTTTGTTCAAGTTCCATGGCTATCGCTATCTGTTTCTGAGGTAATTTTGACATTTTCATATCAAATTTCTGCCGTTACAACGATCGACGAATGACTGTTTTTGATATGATAGTTTGAACATATCGTGATCATATGCGTAGCTGCAATATTATGGAGTGGGACTACATCTATAATATGTATTATAAAATGTGCGGGCAGAGCCCTTATAGTTTAGGAGTTAAAATGATGTGGCAGACAGGAGGTACAGAATTCCAAAAAGGATTAAAAATACGACTTTAGTGGTTTTTCCCTGTGACCGCGGGATTATAACATACACTCTATACGTATTTATTATTATTACATGTATTTGCATACCCGCATGGCAGCGAATCAGTGGACCGTGGACGTTTCTATTTGACACTGCGATTTGTAAATAATCTTGAACTTTTTTTTCATACTAATTAGTTGTACTAAAACTTGTGCATTACAGAATGTCTGATTTTATCTTGATAAAAAGTTATTCAACTATTCCAAAAATTCTATGCAATCGAAAGCTTATTCAAAAACAAATATAATTTACTTTTTTATTAATTTTTGCCAATTGGGAATTTACTTTTAAGTTACAAAATGATATACCAAAAATACGTCTTGATGGTGGATCATAGCAGGTTGCTGAAATGTCAAGAAACGAATGGACAAACTCGCTGGCTAACTCATTCCTGAGCCATCCCCCAATTTTTCAGATTTTCAAAAATTTTGGTAATAATAAACCTATTCAAATTTAAAAAACATTTGCCAGGCGCGGCGGTTTGGTGGTCCGAACGAACCTATCGACAATTTTGAAAAATTGCTTTAAATAAAGCCATAGACAGATCTGACGGTCCTAACGTCCAAAAAACGGTAAAAAGTATTTTGAAAAATTGAGGGATGACTCAGGACTTGAGCTACCCAGCGAGGTTGTCCATTCCTTTTTTCATAATAAAAAAAATACCTTCCTACAAAACAATCGGTTAAAACTGATGTGTAAAATTGTTCACCAGCCTCCGACTGTTAAAAAAACCGGATGCATGTAAATCTCAAGCGTTTGAATTGTGGGTAAGCAATTTTGTATGATGAGTAAGCACTAATGAAACACTAATACATATTGGTTCTGATCTTAACTATAAAACATTATGTATAATATAATTAATTTCATCTAATTGTCACAGATGGCTGTACTATACTTTTGGCGTCTCACTATTTAGCCCTGCCCCCTGGCTATAATTTCTACTGTGCGAACATAGAGGGGCGTGTCGAACGAGCTTTCCCCTCAACGCACTACCGGTCAGCCAATTCTGATCGGTTCCTCGCTATCAGCATATTTCATTTCCTCCACTCCTGCAGACGGAGTCGTGTTTTTGATTTTTTCTTTACACTGCTAAACGAAATTATTGTCATCGCGTTTTGAAGGTACGAAAACGTCTCCATTATTAAAACACACTGTATATTCGTTGAACGGTCGGTAAGTTAGCTTTGCTTACTTGTGGTAAGTCGAGCGAGTAAATTCAGTGTGAAGATCAATTAAGTAACTCTTATGTGTTAACACGGCCTGTTTTTATGTAATTGACGTAACAACACATTTATTTAAACTAAATTAGTTCCGAATGATAAAATATGCCGCCTGTTGATTATGATATCAATTTTCTAATTGTCGTATTGGCATGTTTGTTTATTTTTTTTTGTCTAATTTATGAGATTTAAATAAACAATGTTGTGTAAACAATATATAATTATATTTTTACTTCCCCCCCTCTACTATGGTAAGGAAGTAGATATAGGATTCAATCCGAAAAAAAAAACTTTTTAGAGACAAGCTTTTATAGAAATGTACTAAAAAGGAAAAAATAATATTTAACAATTTTGGTTCATAATTATTATAAAAGCGGGGGTTGTAATCTCTATCTTAGTTTATTAGTCGCAACCCCCGATTTTATAATAATTATGAATCAAAATTATTAAATATTATTTTTTCCTTTTTAGTACATTTCAAAAAAAGCTTGTCTCTAAAAAGTTTTTTTTTACTAATAAGTATTTTATTTTGTTCATTTTAGTCTTTCAAAATTTTACCCCTCTTTGACACCCGTAGGGGTTGAATTTCAAGAAATCCTTTCTTAGTAGATGCTTACGTAAGAAAAGGAACCGACTGTCCAAATTTAAAGTTTCTAGCTTCAGCGATTTGGCCTGGGCGTTGATTAATCAAAAAACCCCTACATCCCCGTTTGAACCCCTTAAGGGTTGAATTTATTTCTAAAAACGATTTATTCATGTATTGTCATCGGGAATACATATGTGTACAAAATTTCAAATCGATCGGATACGTGGAAGTTGTTCTAAATTGACTTGCAAATTTTGACCTAAACAAACAAACATACAAACTAACATACATTGCAAGTTATATAAAAGCTTGTAAAAAATGTTTTTCGGGATATTGATAGATCTTCGTGTTTTGATAGTCTAGGAATCTTTTGAGACCATTTTCGGATTGATGGTGAAATGTTTTCCTTCGATTTTATAAACGAAACGTTGTAGGTAATAATTGTTGTCAGCATTGGCTTCAAAATAATTGGCAGTGAGTAATAGATAGTTACAAAGTATAAGTGTATTAGTCACTGCCAATAATTTTAAAACCGTACTTTAGATCTATTCGACCTAAAATAAAATGAAAAACCGTTATGGAATGATGGAATCTGTCACAAGAGTCCTTTTATATGATACTCCACTCGACTGGGTAATTTTTTTTTTTTTATTTCATGTTTTGTGTTAATGCACTTTAATTACACACTAATTAATTAATAAATTTATACGTTAAAAATAATATATTATTATCGTAAATATTTTATTAAACTTTCTTTACAACACTATTAATGTAATTAGGTAAAAAATAAAAATAGCCAAAATTGATAAACAAAGAATGTGATAATTTGTTAATGCGATACGCAAGAATTTTAAATTGGTAGGTACCTATATATCAAACTAATTAATGGATATTATTAATTATTTAATAACACTTATTTGAAGCACTAATTAATAATTATATTCGTATCCATATTACGTAAAATTTGCACTAGAGCATAACATTTTGATCTGAGGTTATTTATTAACTTCCCACTGGAAGTTATTGTAATGGGTCCGAAAATCGAAATCAAAAAGGAAAAAAAATTTTTATGTTTCAAGGTCACTACACTATTTTTACACTACTTTTAGAAAGATGTCTGTGTGTGTGTGTGTGTACGTACGTACGTACGTATGTAGAAGGCGTGACAAAAGCAGGAGTCCACTAGTGAAGTTCGTGAAGACGTAAATAATTGAAGTAAAATAAGTCTACGAATTGATGAAAAATAATGGTAAATAATAATTAAATCAGCTGAACATCATTCTGCTTTGAGCTTGCGTAAAAAAAAAATTGTTGAACATAATTCTGCTGAAAAGACAAAAAGTATCAATTCGATGCAGATGATCAAACACAGGGAGAACAGGTAATATCCTGGAAGTGTACAAACATATATAGGAGTGTATCGACCTCAGCAGGAGTAACCTGAAAGAATATAACGAATAAGAACTAGTTGTTCGCTTCGTAAAAATGACGGTAGCATGTCGCTAATCCGTTGCACGGAGGGAAATAAGGCAGCAAAACCCATGTCTAAATCAAAAAAGTAAATATTTGATAGACAAAATAAAAAATGTTAAATACTGAATAATTATAAATACCAAATATCAAAATTCGCAGTGTTGGTGCAATTAGTGCAAATATAAATATGAATTGTTTGATATAATGTTGTGAAATGTAATGTGAATAGATTAAATATATGTTAAAAGAGCATAAAAAGCATAAAATTATTAAAAAATATAAATGTCAAAATGAAAAAATTATCAATAAAGTATAAGTTACCATGGATGATAATCTGAAAAAGTAACTTAGGAAAATAAGTAAATAAATTTATTGTACTTAAAAATAAATGAAGCGTTTGCGAAAAAATAATTAAAAAATGTCACTTTTTATCCGTTTTTCCAATAATGTTCTTCATTTGAATGTATTATTTATGTTTCTTCTAAAGCTTCTGTCCATGATATAATATTTTGAAAAAATATAAGTAATGCTCACTTGTCAGGGGTCACCAATTATAAAGATCTTTTTGACTTGAATTTAATATTATCGTAGATCCTCATATAAAATTATAAATAAATAAATAAAACACAACAAAATTTGATTTAATCGAGACGAGTCCAAAATAGGTCTGATCACAACGAAATCACAATTTTGAATTACTTGTTTGTTTCAAAAGCGTAGCTAATAGAAACTGCCAAAACAAAACAATGTTGTGTCGACAATGTAGAGTATTATGTTGACTCAAAACGACACAACACTATATATCAAACTAATTAATGGATATTATTAATTATTTAATAACACTTATTTGAAGCACTAATTAATAATTATATTCGTATCCATATTACGTAAAATTTGCACTAGAGCATAACATTTTGATCTGAGGTTATTTATTTATTAATTAACCGACTTCAAAAAAGGAGGAGGTTCTCAATTCGGCGCGTATTTTTACTCCTGCATTTGTGAATCCGCTCGGCTTTTTGTAACCTTGGTAACCAATGGTTAAAATGTAATGTTCTTTTCAATAGTTTTACTTATTTGGTTCTTCATCGAACTTTAAATTAAAAATACAGATGTTACACATTGGTTACCAAGGTTACAAAAAGCCGAGCGGGTGATTTTCAAGAAGCTGCAGCGCGCTTACCATTAGTAACACAGAAAAGTTTTGGGAATGAAAATTGTAAGAAATGTAATCCTCTTTAAAACATTACATAATGAAAGAATTGCTTAAGTCGACTGTTTCTGAGAGATTTCGAAAAAAGCAAAAAAGGTGGTAAAATTTCGTGGCTTTTCGGCTCCCCCTACGTTAGCACAGGGTCCTCGAGGTCGAAAACTCAGATTCTACTCCACAGAGTACCCGCAAACAACACACCAAAATATCACTAACTTCGGAATACTTTCCAGGTAACCCCCTTCATTTATTATACCTGCTGCTTGGACTATTATCCACAGGAAATAAAACAAGCCCACGTTAGCACAGGGTCCTCGAGGTTGAAAACTCAGATTCTACTCCACAGAGTACCCGCAAACAACACACCAAAATATCACTAACTTCGGAATACTTTCCAGGTAACCCCCTTCATTTATTACCTGCCGCTTGGACTATTATCCACAGGAAATAAAACAAGCCATATACATTTTAGTATTTTATTAAAAAAATATAATTTCTTCTATTTCGTAGAAATAACATGAAATAACGGAAAGTATTTATGAAAATACAAAATTTTCGCTCGACCATTATAAAAAAATAGAGCAAGTCCAGTCTTATTTACAAAAAAAAAACAGAAGATCAATTTTTAATGAGCTTTGACATATTCAACTTGAGCATTGAATCCATTATGTTTATCGGCCGTGTAGTGGACAATGCGTCTGTGACCATCGGGTTGTACCAAACTGTAGTGTCCTGTGATCTGGTGTCCGTCGACCTTCTCAGCGCGTTCATGGAAGTTGTGGTGTTTGGGGTCCTGGACGTCGTATTTATAATCGACGTTGATGCCGCTGTGTTTATCCGGAACTTCGTAGTGTAAGACGCGTTCGTAGTGCGGGTCATGGATGGAGTATTCGCCTTTGGTGTGGTCGTGTTCACGGCTCTCTTCTTGCTGCTTGATGTCATGGGTGTGGGGATCGTGAACGCCGTATTTGTAACTGTAGTGGGGGATGGCGTGTGGTTCTTCATGGTGTTCCGCTTGATGGTGGTGCACTGGTACAGCAAGTACTGGAGAGGCATGGTAAGCTACTGGAGCGGAATGGTAAACAACTGGGGCAGAATGGTAAGCAACTGGAGCGGCATGAATAGCAACTGGGACGACGTGCTTTTCAATGGGGTATAATGATAACGAAGCATATGATGAAGCGTGCTCTACAGGAGCTGCCCTAGTAAAGGCAACGCAGGCTACGACAGCGAAGATCTGGAATGATAAAAACAAAATTTATAATAATCTGTAAATGACCAAATAAATATCATTGTTCCGTCTTGTAACTTCTTCTAAAATCTTCAAGTAAAAGAGTCACAAGACGGAACAAAGGTATTTATTTAGTTATTTACTAATTATTACTCATAACGTCAGTTGGATGAGGGCTTGAGTTTAGTCGAAATCGGAGGAAAAATAATTATAAATTGAAAAAAACCCTGGCGGTTGGTAGTAGTCCTAAATCGAACCGTTAATCCCAAAATTGTCTGTCAAGGAGTTAGCCCCGTTCAAAAAGTCTGTAATTTTTTTTCTAGACTTTACTAATGATAAAAAGCTGTCCAAATTTCAAGTTTTATAAACACACATAAGTCTATTTTTTCGCAAGAGTGAACAAAAAAAAATATGGAGTGGTTTTGCCCCGCGTTTGGAATGACAGACTATTTACCCCTTGTAGAAATATATAAAAGTCATCTTTTAAAAAAAGTTCCAAACACATAAAAAAGTGTTATCAGCTCTTAGCCTATTAAACGAGATTTTGACAAAACTTTGAAAAATTGAAACAAATATTTGAAAAATTTTAAATCATTTTTGCTACACATTTTTTATGGTTTCGTACCAAAATGGTAAAAAACGGAACCCTTATTGTAAGACCACATTGTCTGTCTGCCCCACAGTTGATTTTTTATTTAAAATATATTTTGGAATTAAAATGTTTTTATTACCTTTGCAATCATGATGATTGGTTTTACTGTAAGAAGTGTTATTTGTGAATACCGTACAGTTCTGATTATCACCTCGTCTTATATATGAATCAAAATACCACAAATTAACATAAAATCGACGTCAATTAATGATAAAATGCTTCTCAATCCTTTCACCTAGCCGCTCTACGTCGATGGTTTTAAAGCATGTGTCGTTTGACAGACGTGTTTGACAGCGGGTGTTCTCGAATGAAATATTTCAATCGACAGTTCAAAAAATTGTATCACAAAACATCAAACTTTTGAACATAAATCTGCAACGTTACATATGTACTTTTAAGATGGCAACAAATATATTGTGCCAAAACACCCTCTGATTTTCGTTTTTGCTAAAAATGAAGCTCTGAGCAATATCGATTCTTAGTGAGCAAAACCGATTCTTAGGGAGGTCGTTTCTTAGAGATCAAGGTCGATTCTTAGTGAGCAAAACCAATTCTTAGGGAGGTCGATTCTTAGTGAGCAAAGCCGATTCTTAGGGAAGTCGATTCTTAGAGATCAAGGTCGATTCTTAGTGAGCAAAGCCAATTCTTAGGGAGGTCGATTCTTAGAGATCAAGGTCGATTCTTAGTGAGCAAAGCCGATTCTTAGGGAGGTCGATTCTTAGTGAGCTATATTTTTTAACATTGGAAATGTTTATGTTCGTATATGGGGGCAGAGTTACGAGTTTTCGTTCAAGGCCAAAAGACAACGGTGTCGCGATCAAGTGAGGAGCAATCATGCAAAATTGAACAAGTGCAATTTTTTCGAAATGTGTTTTATATCATGTCTAGTTAATTGAGAGGTATTTGCGACGATCTGCGGTGTTATTTTTGAGCAAATGTTAATAAATACTGTAGAAAAATCCATTTAAAAGTTAAGTAATCAAGCAAAAGTGAACGCGTATATAACAGAAGAATAATAGGGTTATTCCTGACAAAACTAAACAGTGCATTGATAAATATTGTGTGTATAATAAACAGTTAATTATGTTTCATATATGCTGTTATCATTTCCAATGTCCTCGATGGTTGCAAGGATTGCGAAATCTGTGAATTTTTTCAAAATACTAGTCCTACGGAAAACATTGTGATTACATTTTCACCAGTGAATTAATAGTACCTATATTACTGCAAAACACGCACGTTGCATTCGCTGTGTTTCCGAGTAATGCATATTATTGTTCATAACAACTCTATTGACAATTCGATTTGAGGTACCTGCAATTTGGACGCGCAAAAAATCCGCAAAAATATTAGATTTGTCAGATCCGTGAGAAATGTATGTAGGGTTATGTCTGTGATGACGTTTTTGAGTATATATGCGAAATGAAGTTGGCGCGACTCAATCGCTCTATCTCTCACTTAACGTTAAAAAACACAGAAAACCGACAACTAAAAAGTTTCAACCCGCTAAACAGGTACCGAAAATCGAAGTTTCAATAAGCGTTGTGAAAAAATGTATCTATTGTTAACGTCTGAATATTTTTGAACAGATTGTATGACTGTTCTAATATTGTTGACTATTATAATTTATGTATTATAATGTAATGAACGCATTTTAATAACATGTAGGATAATTAAAACAGTATTACTAAATACACCATTTTCGGAAAAAGTGTGTTAATAAAAATAACATTCGTTACACAATTGATATTGACATCTAGATATTGATTAAATATTTTGATAATGAATTTAAATTTGATTAGAAGTCATTTTATTTTTAGCATTTGCTAAAAGAGTACCTACACGTAAAATAATTGAACTTAAATTTTAATTATTAATCAACGTAAATTACATTATCTTTTGATTTATGAAATGATATAAAAAAATACAGATTCGAGAAATATCTCGACTCGACGATTCCATGGCTCGTCTATTACAAACCCTCAGCTCCCAGGGTGTAATCTGAAAACTGATGAAAATATGATTTGAATGTTCGATTTATTATTTAAAAAAAATGGGTGTGTGCTTATGACCACACTACAGAAGTGAAAACTTCAGATTTTCTAATTTTTGGTGTCATCTATTATAGTGCATTTATGAACTAAAAATAATTTATTACTAAAATACTAAAATTGTATTTTTAATTAATTCCACCTTGGTTTCAAAAAAATTATAATTATTGTCAAAGAAAGAATATAACAAAAATAAAAAAATATACAAATAAATATCATGTAGAATTTAGAAAAAATAAAACCAAAAATTCTCTACGCTGCCATCAGGTCTCGAACCGAGTTTCCTATGCATAGATCGCAAAAAAGCTACCAACTACGCTATGAATGCAAGTACGCTGCGTACCGTTTTTAACATGCTTATATTAGCTTCACCTGTATGTTTGTGTGCTTGCTTGCGGGCTTGTGAGCTTGCGGGCTTGTGATGTTTGTCAGTTTGTAACCGACTTCTTTGAACTTGATTTTGACCAACTTTGAACGGTCAGATTTAGTTTAAACTTTGCACACTTATCAAGGACCGACGACAATTCAATAATTCAATAAGTTTGTCCCATTATCCTGACCAGGATCTCCAGGACTAAAAAAAAAAGCAAAAAACTTCAGATTGAACTGAAACTTTGCACACTTATCAAGGACCGACGACAATACAATAATTCCATAAGTTTGTCCCATTATCCTGACCAGGATCTCCAGGACTAAAAAAAAAAGCAAAAAACCTCAGATTGAACTGAAACTTTGCACACTTATCAAGGACCGATTACAATACAATAATTCCATAAGTTTGTCCCATTATCCTGACCAGGATCTACAGGACTAAAAAGCAAAAATAAATTATAATTTAAAAAAACTAAAAAACACGCTTTAATGAACTAAAAAGTAAAAAATAATTAATTTTAAAAAAGCGTGGGGTGCTTTGTATCATATTTTCATACTACCCCACGCTTTTTTAAAATTAATTATTTTTACTTCCCACCTCTACTATGGTAGGGAAGTAATGGATTCAGTCCGAAAACAATATTTCGAGATTTTAACAGATTTTCACGTTTTGAGACCCTAGCAATCGTTTAAAATCATTTTCCGACTGATGTCTGTATGTGTGTGTGTGTGTGTATGTGTGTGTGTGTGTATGTGTGTGTGTATGTGGTCAATTTTTCGCCTTCGATATCTTAAGAACGGAACAACATACGGGCATGCCGATTGTTCTATTGTGTTTATCAGCCTTTAACTTAGATCTGATTAGATTTTGAGTCAAATCGGTTCAGTGGATCCTGATATATTCAAAAAAACGACCTCAATGTCACGTATTAACATAGGTAAAAAAAAATATAAATGAATTATAGATGTTATAATATGAAAAAAATGTAAATATTTTTTTTCTCTAAAATGTATAGTTTTCGAGAAAAAAAATATTTTACTAAAAAAAATAAAAATTGTACGTAAATCAAGGTAACCATGATTTTTGCTATATTAAGTTAGCCATCAGTAGATCACCAAACAAAAAAGAGGGCCATGCTTTCTTCAAAGAATAAAAATTAAATTGTGTTTTAAAGACCACCAACAGCTAAGGTTAATTGGGCCTAGTCAAAGAATAAAAAAAAAGAGTGTTTATTTTTTGCAAATATTTACTAGGTGGGAAGTATAGGACTGGTCATCAGTCGAATTTTTTACTTTTTAGTTCATTAAAGCGTGTTTTTTAGTTTTTTTAAATTATAATTTATTATGATATAAGTGTGTCTGCCGTTTACTACAGCGATAGTGACATCGGACGGAATTCTGTGAAATAATTTATCACTTAAAACTAAATGGCATCACAAAGCATCCATGATCGAGGTGGAATTCGAACCCACGACAGCTTGCTCCAAAGGCTAACACGCTAACCATTACATCAAGCTATCCTCTTGTTACTTATTAGTTAACCCAGAGGTTCCCTAACTGTGCGTCGCGACGCTATCCTAGGGGAGTCGCAATTTCAGAACTTCAGTTCCGATTTGAGAAGTTATGTTCAGAAAAGCAGGTTCATCCTGCTCATTAATTGTATTGTTTGTAGTTTTTTATGTTTTCTAATTATTTATAGAATTAGAATCTAATAAATAATAATTAAGACTCTATATTCTTTGGAGTTTGCTTTGAATAATAAAGTAATTTTATTGTCTGCTAGAGCTACACACAGATATCTCCTTTTAGAAGGGCGTCGCAAAAAATTGCAACCTGTAAAGGGAGTTGCAGTAAAGAAAAGATTGGGAACCCCTGACTGTTAACCTATAAAATTTTAGAAATAATAACTGAATCATCATTTCCTACATCAAAATAAAGTGATATTTCAAACAACAGAATAATCCAACCGATCTCTTAATATGTTTTATTCTACATTTTAGAAAGGCGCTTTGATCGGCAATTGTTTTTGACAAAATCGAGTGAGAAAGTGGAAATTAAAACAATGCACTATCGTTGAATGCAGGTGTTAAAATGTAACAAAAGATTAAATTAGTAAACGTTTTTTTCTGTCTTAATTGAGTTAGATAATAATTAATCAGAAAGATGAAAAAAGAACAATTTGTGCATAAACGATCGTTTAATTCATTATAAACATAACATCTTACAAAACAATAAAAATTATTTCACAGAAATAAAAACAGTTATATTCAATAGAATTTAACATTTAACACAATATAAAAAGTAACGATTTTATACATGCAATAATATTTAACTATTATTTATAAGTAAACAAAAAATTCCTGTCCCAAAAAAATGATGTTCTATAACCAAATATATCCATTTTTTATTAACTATAAATGAAGATTTACATTGGGTGTATTTGTTGGTTTCTTCTTTTTGAAGATTTCCATCAAAATGATGGGAAAGTGCACGCGTACAGTCTTTAGACTCCATGTGATGGGAATCTTCAAAAAGAAGAAATCAACAAACACAGCTTTGGAAGTTTTGGAACGTATCAATCAGTTCATATAAGTAGTTGACTGTTTATATTAAGCGGACTGTATCAGTGTAGACAATCCTATTTACACCAAAAAATAAGCGGAGACGTGTCTGTACCGACAGTACATCTGCTTAGACGTATAATAACGAAAAAATGTTGGAGTATATTTATATGAGATCCTTAACTGATACAGTTCGCTTAACATATGAATGATACTTGTCTAATAGGTCAGCTGAAGTCTGAACTGATTTGTTCCATGCCTGTGCGAGTAATAAAATATATAAATCTACCCTTAGCAGATTACATATTTTTGATTACGTAACGTCAAGTATTTTGGGTCAATTCATAACAGTCTCATTATACTAGAATCACAAAAATATGACACTTTCATCAGTAATTGTCTTCTTTTTGTAAACAATAATATTGATAAAAAAATTAACAGATAAGTCTAGGTCCTTATTTTTTGAGCACTAAATCTAAATACAAACATTTGGCAATGTCAGTTGATTAAAAATAACTAAAAATCGGTCTCTTCGTAAATGTGGCAGGTACTGGTGCATCAACGATTTTTTCAAAAATTGGTATAAATATTGGCGGTTTTCCAGTAACAGCTAACAACGGTTTCCCAGTTAACTGTAAATATTTAAGCGGTGTTGGAGCAAGTGATGGGGAAGCATGAAGTGGAGCCGGCGTAGCCTGGATGGGAACTAAATGCGTTGGAACTGGAAGCGGCAAAGGTTTTGGAACAAGTGGAATTTGAAGTTGTGGTTTATAATGCAATATGGGAGCAGCAACGGGGATGGGAGCTGCTGCTGCTTTATGATGAAGAACTGGTGCGGCGTGATGGATAGATGGTGCTGCGTGATGAATAGCTGGTGCTGAATGATGGATAGTTGAAACGGCATGATGGATAGCTGGCGCGGCGTGATGGACTTCTGGCGCGGCATGATGAATAGCTGGTACTGCGTGATGAACTTCTGGTGCGGCATGATGAACAGTTGATACGGAGTGATGAACTGCCGGTGCAGCGTGATGTACAGCTGGCGCTGCATGATGGACAGCTGACGCTGCATGATGGTCAGCTGACGCTGCGTGATGAGAAACTGGAACCTCGTGTTTAGGAGCTTCGTGATGAGCTTCAGGTATTTTAATATCACTGTCTACGTACTCTACTTTGGCATTAAATCCTTCATGCTTATCGGCCGTATAATGGACGATACGTTTGTGTCCATCCGGTTGTACCAAAGTGTAGTATCCTGTGATTTTGTGTCCGTCGACTTTCTCAGCGCGTTCATGGAAGTCGTGATGTTTGGGATCTTTGACGTCATACTTGTAGTCGACGATGAAGCCGCTGTGTTTGTCAGGTACTTCGTAGTGTACCACGCGTTCGTAGTGCGGAGCGTGAAGGGAGTATTGACCTTTGGTGTGGTCGTGTTCACGACTTTCTTCCTGTTCCTTGATGTCGTGGGTGTGGGGGTCGTGGACGCCGTATTTGTAACTGTAGTGAGGTATGGCATGCGGTTCTTCATGATGGTCGTGATGCTCATGATGAACAGCTAACGTTGAAGACAAAAGCGTTAAAGCTCCGCAGATCACGGAGATCTGTAAAATATTTGAAAAAAAAATTGAATTTTAATATGATACGTTTTTAGAGTGTTGGGTCTCCAAGTCACTATATGAATATTATGAAGTATTAGAAATACCTTGTATTTTTTTATGTCCGTCTTGTGACGTCCTGTGTTTTAACACGACGCGTTTCAGCAACGAGTTGCTATCTTCAGGTATGGTTAAATCATAAAATTTCGAAATTTAAATCAGTACTCCACAATCCACTATACAGTGTGTCCCCGGATTGAGTTCACAATAGGTGAGATTGACCAAAAATTTTCGAATTGGAATTTCATATTTTGGGATTCCGCCCTGCTTGGTCTGAAACTTATTTTTAGTTTACTTTCGATTTTTTTAAATCAAGTAGGCCTTTACAGTTGAGCAAAACCTCTTTTCGTTTCAGGTAAAGTACCTTTTCCGTTCATAGTACGCAAAAATGTCACTAAGAAAAGTTATTCACAATGAAAAGTAAAGGCCTACTTGATTTAAAAAAATCGAAAGTAAACTAAAAATAAGTTTCAGACCAAGCAGGGCGGAACCCCAAAATATGAAATTCCAATTCGAAAATGTTTGGTCAATCTCACCTATTGTGAACTCAATCCGGGGACACACTGTATAATACGCATGTGCTTAATATTATAACGTGTTACGGATACTCAATGTGTAATTTTTAAAAAAATTAACCACACCTGAAGATAGCAACTCGTTGCTGAAACGCGTCGTGTTAAAACACAGGAAGTCACAAGACGGACATCAAAAAATACAAGGTATTTCTAATACTTCATAATATTGAAATTTAATTATTATTATTGATAAGAGCAGAAAACAGAGACTTGTTATGCTCAAAAACAGAAACTAAACATTTTGCAAAAGCTGCGACTAGTTAATCGAAATTGAAAAATAAATCAAGCTTTAAAGGATTATTAAATACAGTCGAATTGAGAACCTTCCTCCTTTTTGAAAAGAGTGATAATATCATTATACGCACGAGACATATTATATAGGTATAAATTTTTGTCATACCTCCTACAAAATACCTGCTTTTTACTTAATTTTCAGTATTTTCAAAATGTTTGACAGTTCACATGTATAGACAACTTGACTTCTAATATTTGTTTTACTGTTTTCATGTTATGCGAGGATAAAAACAGACAGACAAACCAACAAAGAAAAATATACAAACGAAACTTTTTATTTTCTTTGAATTAACAAAATTACTCTTTAAAAAAAATAAAATAACACCGATTTTTTTACCTGAATGTTCATTGTTGTACCGTTTAAATATCCGTGAATAAGTTGTTGTTATCTCAAGAAACCGTATGTTAATAATAATTAATTTAGTGTTAAATCAGGTGTTTTATAGTTTCATAGCCTACTGCAATACGAAAAAAAAATTATGAATGGTTGACACCTTTCACCTTACATTTTATTTCGTAATAATCTTTATGTTAAATTTTTAACTTTTTACATACGTGTACTTAGCTTGCATGCTAAAAAGGCATTGCAAATCTACATAGACATGTGCGAGACAGTTTCTTATTATGGAAAGAACTATTAACCTAACACTAAAGTATGATTCACATATTATACCCAACCTGCAGCGGCGCGTAACGGACCGACAAAATATAGAGCAATGTATTGTATATGGCGCAATCCCCACCTATACTGCTGGCTCCGCACAGACACGGCACGGACCAGCACAGCGCCCGCCGGCATTCTTTGAAAGAATGTTTTGCTTTGGACGGTCGGTGTCTGTACATTTACGGTCGGTGCCGGTGTAGTGTGAAGACGGTTGCTGCAGTACTGTCTGTCTTTGATCGGTTGCTGCAGTACTGTCTGTCTTTGATCGGTTAAATGTGAATTACAGCTCAACTTGTCGGTCCGTTACGTGCCGGTGGAGGTCTGTGCCGGTTGGATATATTATGTGAATCATACTTTATTCGACTATCACTATTTCAGTGGTCCCAAAATGCACTTCGCCTTCGGTCATTAAGTCTAGACGTTGGAGCAGTTCGGATACTCAGACCCAGGACCGGATTTAGGGGAGGGCAACCGGGGCTACAGCCCCGGGGCCTCCACAAAAGAGGGGCCCCTACAATAGAGACTTCGGAAAAAAAATTCTCTGAATTCTCGGTTATTAAATTTTGTCGTTGAAAATATGTTAAATCGCGTTAATAATTTTAATAAGTAATCATGAACTCGACTGAAAAAAATTGTCCACTTTATTTGGAAAATAATTTGGGGCCAGGGGGCCTCCACTCCTTTGTTGCCCCGGGGCCTCCTGACCTCTAAATCCGGCATTGCTCAGACCTGCCATTCATGCGCCTGAATGCAATCTTGAATTTGCCGCCCTATGACCAACGATCTTTTGACGTAAATAACGTCTATTGCCTCATACTGGGGCGGCATTTTAGAAATATTAGATGTAACGGAAGTGGTGACTTACAAAAGATCTTCCAGGTCGCACTGAACGAAGGGCAGTGCCTTGCGTCTCGTGATAAATCTAACGGAAGTGGTTGACATATGTGAAACAAAACAGCATGTATAACTATGTTAAGGTCTCAGAGTCAGTAAGTCATACATAAATACATACATGCATACAATATACATGCATGCATGCACACACGCACGTACGCGCGAACACTCGCACGCACGCTCGTTCGCACGCTTTTACGCTCGTACGCACGCACGAACGCTCATACGCTTGCACGCACTCACGCCCTCAGGCACGCACGCACTTTTGCACTCACGCACTCAGGCATGCACGCCCGCACGCACGCCTTCAGGCAAAAAAAACCCATCAGACCTCATTTTGATTGACCCGACTCAGTCACTGACTTGCTAACGTAGAATCCACCTTCATTTACAACCTTTAAATACATACCAGCTAATTTTTTGACGACGATCTCTTGGTATTTATAAATAGAATTTTTATTAATTATAAATAGAATATTATTAAAGCTTAAAATTTTATATTTTTTTGTTGTAATATGAGTCAATAATAATTAAATTTCTTATCAAAACCATGTTAATAAAAATTAAATGAATTATTTACTGATGAAGCAGTGTCAGAGATATCAATATTAAATACACAAACCAGTTTTTTTAAAGCTTCACAAAAACTAATTTTATTACTTCACACAATATTACAGTGAAATATCAATGAAATATCAATGAAATATCAATGAAATATCAATAAATAATTATCATTCTCATTATTATCTATCTAGATATATTAGGCGAGACGTTTATTTATACGCCTAACTTTCTCCTCCTAAACTACTGAACCGATTTTGACGATGAATGTGTCATTCGAAAGGACTTGCGGTGCAGATGTGCAATGAGGTCTCAGAATTGCGATAATGGGATTTTAAGGGTTAAAAATAGAATTTCAAAAAATCGATTTTTAACCTCACAAAATAGATGATGTACTGTAAGCAGGCTTTGGAAAAAAACAACAAACAATTTGCATTATATCAAAATAATGACAAATTAAACAGTAAATTATTTGTATATACAAAGGGGAAACAATTTGCTCGATTTTTGAGCAACTGCAGGACGGCTAGTTTCTATTTAATTGTTTAATGAGTAAAGTCTCAAATTTCGTTTTTAATCAATCAGTATAGACTTCGTTTAGTGTGCGATTTCGGGACTGTATAGAAAAAGTAAATACTGACATAACAGGCACCACCACTCTCAAAGTGGTGGTGCCTGTTATGTCAGTATTTACTTTTTAACTTCCCATTGGAAGTTATTGTAATGGGTCCGAAAATCGAAATTAAAAAGGAAAAAAAATTTTTATGTTTCAAGGTCACTACACTATTTTTACACTACTTTTAGAAAGATGTCTGTGTGTGTGTGTGTGTGTGTGTGTGTGTGTGTGTGTACGTATGTACGTACGTACGTATGTATGTGTCAATTTCTTTCTAAGACGAAATCTCGAGAACGAAAAATGATATCGACTACGTTGGGGTGCCAATCGACGCGTATTAACGTATATATGATCTGAAAGGAATTTTTTTAAAATCGGTTCAGCCGTTCTTTTTTCTTAACCAAATAACCTCCAAAAAAGTAGATTTTACACAATATCTCGCGAATAAAAAATTATATCGACTTCGTAAGGGTGTCAATCGAGGCGTGTTAACGTCATTTTGATTCGACATAAATTTTATAAAAATCGGTTCAGCCGTTTTTTTTTTTTTTTTTTTTTTTAATTATTGATGTTTTGATGATTAAAATGATTACTTTTCTGTGTAATATCTAATTTAATTATTATTATTAAATATTTATCAAACTGGGAAGTTCGTCGTGTGGACCTCAAGGGTCGCACTTTAGTCCTAATAAACGACCCACCTCACGGCTTGTTCTATACAGTCCTCATCCAAAATCCAAAAAATTCGGGTCAGGTAACCATGAGGTTGATTATCTGTGTAGAGCGCAAGAGTTTATGTAGTGAAAGTAAAAAAAAATTGGGTTGGTAGTGACGACTGTCGGAATCACTACCGCTTAAGTTTTTGGTGGAAAAACTGAATTAAATTAATGTGTAAAAATGCATGCCCGGATTTATGCCTAGGCCAACTAGGCACCGGCCTAGGGGCCCACCCGCCGAGGGGGCCCCGGCCAGGGCGGAGATGGAAATTAAATAAAAAAAAAGCCCGAAAATTTTGTAAGATAACCCAATTGGTGACTTTTTTTTATTTCCATCCAATTCCATTTTTTCATTTTTTTTCCCTTTTTTTGGGTTTAACCAACTGTCAAGTGCCTATAAGGAGCCCTGGGTCTTTAAGTCCGGGCCTGTAAAAATGACGTAAATATAGGTTCCGTTAATAAGAGATTTACTGTATATTTTTATAGAATATAATATTATGCAGTTAATATTATAACATCAAACGTATCAAATTTTTTTAAACATACAATGTGTCCTACAATAATTTTATATTATAATTATTTAGTCTTTACTCGTGAAACTGCTCGACATTCGTGTTAAGCCGATTCCAGACGTCATATGGCCAATGTTGGTGAATGTATTGGCGACCAATGTTGGGCATGGTTTGGCATGTGCGATCATTTGAATATGCATGTAAAAATGTTTGTCTTGCCGGAAACGCTACGTTCCGCGCCGTGTCTAACCGGATAATATAAATCGACCTTTAATCAGATAAAAAGTAGCCTATAATTACAAAAATAAAGATAGTTACTTCTTACTACAACAGTTTCTTCAGCAAACACTATACATGATGTATAGTGTTTGATGTATAGTGTTTGCTGAAGATGAAAGCATAGCTTTCGAAATGTACATCCATCAATAAAACTGTTGTGGTAAGAAGTAACTATCTTTAGTTTTGTTTTTATTCCAACCACAGTGCTCATATATTTTTATTTTATATAGCCTATAATTATTCAAGTTTGGATAAAATCATAAAACACCAAATTTGAACATAATTGAACGAAAAGTATTTCAAAATCAGTAGTATTTTATTGTTTAGCAAAAAAATCGGTTATAATTAAAAATTTGGTACAATTGTTTCCAGTTGTTATCGATAAATATTGTAGATAAAGCATGATAGATAATTAGGTAGTCCTGTATAATTTTTGCAGTACACTCTGTATTACATACCTCGTATTTTTATCTACTTATTTTAAATATGTTGATACACCATTAATTTTATTGAATTAAATTATGTACAGACTACTTTAATAATTAATTAATATTTTTATATCACAATCGATTACTGAAAAAAGTTTTCTAATATAATCATTAATAACATGTTGGTCCTGCCCTAGCACTGGCATTGTCAAGTTGGGCAGGAAACATTATATTATATTCAAAATAAACTAACACTTCATATTGTTTTCAATTTCATGTAATCAAAAATATAAATAAATAAAATAAAATATAAATAATAATTTGCAACGTCATTTTCTTGATGGTTTTTCGAAAATTTCGTATACCTCGTCGGGAAAATTCGTTTCCAGAAATTTTGTGTCTGTTCATCACTCGGAAACGGCTGAATCAATTTTGATGAAACTTTAAAATAGATACACCTTATAGGGCAAGTTTAGAATGTGTTTCTAGAATTATCATCTGTCTATCTGTTTGTACCGACATCACTCGGAATTAAAGATAACCACTAACCAGGCTACGGCGTTACATAATGTTATTGAAAGAGTTGAATAATCTTAAACACAATTGGATTTATTAAAATCAAAGTAGTACCATGACCAAATACATTTCTTACTTGAAAATAAAATTAATGAAATTTAGGTAAGATTTTAAGATTTTTTCCTGAATTTCAACAGAAAAAATTCGACTGATGACCAGTCCTATACTTCCCACCTAGTAAATATTTGCAAAAAATAAACACTCTTTTTTTATTCTTTGAAAAAAGCATGGCCCTCTTTTTTGTTTAGTGATCTACTGATGGCTAGCTTAATATAGCAAAAATCATGGTTACCTTGATTTACGTACAATTTTTATTTTTTTTTGTAAAATATTTTTTTTCTCGAAAACTACATTTTAGAGAAAAAAATATTTATATTTTTTTCATATTATAACATCCAGAATTCATTTATATTTTTTTTATCTATGTTAAAACGTGACATTGAGAACGTTTTTTTTAATATCTCAGGATCTACTGAACCGATTTGACTCAAAATCTAATCAGATCGTAGTTAAAGGCTGATAAACACAATAGAATAATCGGCATGGCCGTATGTTGTTCCGTTTTTACGATATCGAAGGCGAAAAATTGACCACATGCACACACACACACACACACACACAGACATTAGTCAGAAAATGATCTTAAATGATTGCTATAGGGTCTCAAAACGTGAAGATCTGTTAAAATCTCGAAATATTTTTTTCGGACTAAATCCATTACCTACTTCCCTACCATAGTAGAGGTGGGAAGTAAAAATACTTCTAGTCAATATTCATTTTCAAGATAAAGCACGTGTCCCTTTGTTTCAAATTTTGCAAATGTACCGGACCGTATTTATTTATTTTGTTGTAAGCTGTAGATATGTGTCACTGTTGGTAGAATAGCAGTTTATGAGCTCCAAGTTTTCATAGAAGCGCATCATTTATAAACAGCGTGCAAATAATAACATCTCTAACAAATGTCAAATTAGTCTATAGAATAGAATAGAATTGAATATAATATAATAGAATAAATTTATTAGCCAGAACAGCTAGGTATAAGCCTGATTCGTCATTAAAATATTACAATTATTAAAAATTAAAAATACAATTAATCAGATAAATTCATTAACAGAATATAAACAAGCTTTAATTAATGATCACTTAAGCTCTCTTTTAAATTTGGGCAAAAATTCTGACAAATTCTATTAAAATGTTTCATATTGAAAATTATTTTGAAGAATTATTTTGGTACCGATATTTTTTCTATCATTTTTGGCACGAAATCTAACAGAATAGAGAACAGCTGAAAAAATATATTTGTCGTTAAATATATGAACTGATATATCAGTGGCCCAGATAATACTCTTATATTATAATATAATTATTATGAATGTAATTTTGTAGTTAATTAAACTTTCGTTTGAAGGCGCCACCTCATGGTTCATTTTTAGATGCCATCTACAAAATTAACTCAGAACTATATATTTTCGGCAATAAGGTCGATTTATGGCGCTATTCAGTAGAGTCAATGTTAGAAATTAAAATGCTGTTAAATTTGTGTCTCTTTCAAGCAAATTTTACCAAACATAAGGTAAAGTGAAATATAAATTTAACATTGCTGTAAATTCTATTTTATTCTAACATTGACCATACATAATAGTATTATGAAGTATTAGAATTACCTTGTATTATGTCCGTCTTGTGACCTCTTGTGAATTTACACTACGCGTTTCAGCAATGAGTTGCCATCTTCAGGTGTGGTTAATTATTTTTTTAAAAACACACATTGAGTATTCGTAACACTATATAATATTATGATGCTAAGCACTGTGTATTATGTCGTGACTCGTGGTTTGTGAAGTACTGATTTAAAATTTAAATTTCGAGATTTTATGATTTATATAGTAGGTAGACGGAATGGAAATGTATGTGTGTGTATTTGTGTAGACGATTACTGAGTATTGGGTGTTTGTGTGTTGTTAATTATTGTATCGTATATTATGTTCGATTTTAGTGTTAGTTTGTCATTAAGAATGTTGGTATTGTCGAATTTTGTGGCGTTATATATTTCATTCGACAATACCAACATTCTTAATGACAAACTAACACTAAAATCGAACATAATATACGATACAATAACAAACTAACACTAAAATCGCACATAATATACGATACAATAATTAACAACACACAAACACCCAATAAAAGCCACAATTAATAAAAACTCACTTTGTTGTGCGTCCGTCCGTCTGTCCGTCAAGACCCATTTCCTAAGGAACGGCTAGAGGTTTCAAGTAGAAATTAATATCAAAATACTAAGGTCTACAGCTTCATAGTCCTGTAAAAAATTAAAGTTTTTAACTCAATGTAATAAAGATATTAAAAAAATCAAATTTTTTTGAATATATTGACTCACTCATGGAACATCTAGGGTACTTCCCGAATCCCGTCGACCTGGAATCTTATGAAATTTAGCACCAAGGAAGGTCTCATAAGACAAGTAAAGGAAAAAATCCCAAAACCATTAATTTCTAATTCTATGTGGAATTATTCAGTTATCATTCATAAACAAATTTTGATCAGAATTAAATGAATTTACATACCATTAATATACGATAGCTATGCTTTGTTTGCAGTTTTTGCGGTCATCAATTCAAAGGGAAATAATATGGATAACGGTACCGAAGTACCGAACCCCTCGGCGCGTGAACCTAACTCGTATACTTGTCCGATTTTTTGTAGTTTCAAACCACCGTCCTTTTAATATTATTTTTGCCATATCCACTATAAAATAGCTGCTTTACACGCATGTAAAGTGACTTTTAACAGGCCGGTGCATGCGAAACTATCTTTCCCACACTAGTGTGGGAAAGCAAATCATTTCCATAGGAATGTATTCGACCTGACCCGCCCGCTATTACCTACTGGCAGCTACTCTCGGCCTACTATAGAAATGAAGTTGGCGACACAAAATGACCTGTCAAAAAAATTTGAAAATAGTAAAAATGAAGTGAAAAGCAGCTATTTTATAGTGGGTATGGCAAAAAATACCATAAGTCTCGTGCGTTATGACTAGTGTCAAAATTAAAACTCGCTATCGCTCGTTTTAACACACTGTCACTGTTCGTCAGTAATATACCTCATTATGCCACTAGATATACAATCTACTATTATAAACAAACAAGTTGTGAACGCCATGGTGGTCAAAATATATCTAATCAATTTTTGACATAATAAATAATTAACCGATATGAATAATTTAGAGCATTATTTAAACAAAAAAAAATGCTTAAAGCAAGGTCATTCAAGTAGCTAAAATCGAGATTAGTATAGCTATACATGTTTAATGCTTTCGAACAATCATTAAAAATGAGAGCAATTAATTATCAGAATGTAACATGCGACACAATACCATGGGCTTAGTTGCTTTGGGCACCGCGTCGCTGCTTGCAGATTCTGATGATTTCGAAATACGTAACAAAATCCTCAGGGCAGATTTAAAATACTCAACATACGGGGGACACTCTTGAATTTTTAAAACAATATAGGACAGCCGTTAATGTTCTTAGTTGTCGGGCGTCTTTAAAATAATTAATTAACAAGCCGTGAGGTGGGTCGTTTATTAGGACTAAAGTGCGACCCTTGAGGTCCACACGACGAACTTCCCAGTTTGATAAATATTTAATAATAATAATTAAATTAGATATTACACAGAAAAGTAATCATTTCAATCATTAAAACATCAATAATTTAAAAAAAAAAAAAAAAAAAAAAAAACGGCTGAACCGATTTTTATAAAATTTATGTCGGATCAAAATGACGTTAACACGCCTCGATTGACACCCTTACGAAGTCGATATAATTTTTTATTCGCGAGATATTGTGTAAAATCTACTTTTTTGGAGGTTATTTGGTTAAGAAAAAAGAACGGCTGAACCGATTTTGAAAAAATTTCTTTCAGATCATATTTACGTTAATACGCGTCGATTGGCACCCTAACGTAGTCGATATCATTTTTCGTTCTCGAGATTTCGTCTTTGAAAGAAATGTACACATACGTACGTACGTACGTACGTACGTACACACACACACACACACACACACACACAGACATCTTTCTAAAAGTAGTGTAAAAATAGTGTAGTGACCTTGAAACATAAAAATTTTTTTTCCTTTTTGATTTCGATTTTCGGACCCATTACAATAACTTCCAGTGGGAAGTTAATAATATTATATTTTTACTAAGCTCATTTTTAACTTCCCATTGGAAGTTATTGTAATGGGTCCGAAAATCGAAATCAAAAAGGAAAAAAAATTTTTATGTTTCAAGGTCACTACACTATTTTTACACTACTTTTAGAAAGATGTCTGTGTGTGTGTGTGTGTGTGTGTGTGTGTGTACGTAGTGTACGTACGTACGTACGTACGTATGTATGTGTCAATTTCTTTCTAAGACGAAATCTCGAGAACGAAAAATGATATCGACTACGTTGGGGTGCCAATCGACGCGTATTAACGTAAATATGATCTGAAAGGAATTTTTTTAAAATCGGTTCAGCCGTTCTTTTTTCTTAACCAAATAACCTCCAAAAAAGTAGATTTTACACAATATCTCGCGAATAAAAAATTATATCGACTTCGTAAGGGTGTCAATCGAGGCGTGTTAACGTCATTTTGATCCGACATAAATTTTATAAAAATCGGTTCAGCCGTTTTTTTTTTTTTTTTTTTTTTTTTTTAATTATTGATGTTTTAATGATTAAAATGATTACTTTTCTGTGTAATATCTAATTTAATTATTATTATTAAATATTTATCAAACTGGGAAGTTCGTCGTGTGGACCTCAAGGGTCGCACTTTAGTCCTAATAAACGACCCACCTCACGGCTTGTTTTAACAAGCCGTGAGGTGGGTCGTTTATTAGGACTAAAGTGCGACCCTTGAGGTCCACACGACGAACTTCCCAGTTTGATAAATATTTAATAATAATAATTAAATTAGATATTACACAGAAAAGTAATCATTTCAATCATTAAAACATCAATAATTTAAAAAAAAAAAAAAAAAAAAAAAAACGGCTGAACCGATTTTTATAAAATTTATGTCGAATCAAAATGACGTTAACACGCCTCGATTGACACCCTTACGAAGTCGATATAATTTTTTATTCGCGAGATATTGTGTAAAATCTACTTTTTTGGAGGTTATTTGGTTAAGAAAAAAGAACGGCTGAACCGATTTTGAAAAAATTTCTTTCAGATCATATTTACGTTAATACGCGTCGATTGGCACCCTAACGTAGTCGATATCATTTTTCGTTCTCGAGATTTCGTCTTTGAAAGAAATGTACACATACGTACGTACGTACGTACGTACGTACGTACGTACACACACACACACACACACACACACACACAGACATCTTTCTAAAAGTAGTGTAAAAATAGTGTAGTGACCTTGAAACATAAAAATTTTTTTTCCTTTTTGATTTCGATTTTCGGACCCATTACAATAACTTCCAGTGGGAAGTTAATAAGTGATCAGTCGGAAAAGTGTCCTAACCCCTACTAATATGCATAAAAATAAAAAATTGTATGTTGCTCAATCATGCCGTAATTACTGAACGGATTTACTTGAAAAATTTGTATGGATATAGTGGAAGTATACTTAAATAAAACTTTTATTTTTTATATCCGACTTATGTTGTTAAAAAATCTAATAAAATTTGGGAGTAATATATTTTGTAAGGTTATTTAAACATCCGGGTGGTCAATAATTGGGTAATAATGGGCAGTATTAAACTTTTTACGGAATTAAATTAATTAATAATTGTGGCAGTAAAATATAGCTTGTAATATAAAAGAATTTGATTAGTTATTTTTAGGGTTCCGTATCTCAATAAAAAAACGGAACCCTTATAGGATCACTCGTTTGTCCGGCTGGCTGACTGGCTGGCTGGGTATCCGTCAGTCAAGACCCATTTTCTCAGGAACGGATAGAGATATCAAGTTGAAATTTATACGAAATACTAAGGTCTACGGTACATTAAAGGTGTAAAGAATTTAAGCTTCTAGATCAACGCAATCAAAAGATACGGCCATTTTGTCATCTCATCAAAAACCTATAGGGTACTTCTCATTGATCTAGAATCATGAAATTTGGCAAAAAGCAAGGTCTCGCAGCACAAGTGAAGGGAAAAATCCGAAAATTACAAAAAGTAAAAATTAAAGAGGGTTCTATACTCTAATACCTATTTTGTTATTCGCAAAATCACTCATCAAAATCTATAGGGTACTTTCCGTTGACGTAGAATCATGAAATTTGGCAAAAAGCAAGGTCTCGCAACACAAGCAAAGGAAAAAATCCGAAAATCACAAAAAATAAAAATTAAAGGGGGTCCTCACACAAAAAACGGAAAAACCTTTTAAAGGCTGTATCTTTGGAACCGTAATGTCTACCTAATATAATTGTTGTAACAGCACGGAACCCTCGTAGCGCGAGTTCCACTCGAAACTGGCCGTTTAGGAGGAGTTCAGTGACATACACGGACAGAACAAATATATATATGTATATAAAGATAATCCTTGTGTGTGTATTTTGTAACCAATGGCAACGCAAAATGGTACGTGTAGCAGATCGTGTGTCTGTACTGCCAGCAGGGCGAAAGAGTCCTGCTTGAAGGACACGCTTATGAGCAGAAATTTGTCCTTCTAGCAGAAACACTACTAACAGTAAATCAAGCGTCGCGAACCATATTTTAGATACTAACCATGACATAAGCATAAATAATAAAATAATGTAATAAAGTTTGGTAAAGGCGGTAAGTACGACCCATCATTTAGATAGCTTTGAAAGCATATACATTGCTAAGTGCGATGGTACCAAGCTTTTGAATTCAGATAATGGCCCTATACCTTATTCTGCATTATTTGATCTTTTAGACCATAAGTAAATGTTCTAGATAACGCTTTTTCTTCTTTGTTCTAGGTCAATTTGTTTCAGGTCAATTTCTCAGTCGTCTTATCCGTTGGTTTGGACTGTTGGATCGTTCTATATCCTCCTGTGGTACTTTAAGTCTATAGTTAAGTTTTCAATTTGTTAATTGTTTTATTACCTGTAATGCTACATATGTGGGACAGACATCTCAGTATTTACTCATGCGTTTGAAACAACATAATGTGGGCGTCAAAAACCAAATAAAATCTAATTTACATTCACAACTTTGTTTTTGCACTTCTTTAGTACAGTATAGCGTCGCCAACAATCACGAATTTGATTTTGAAAACACCTCCATTATGGCTCTAGAAAGTAATTATCAAAAACGCATTTTCCTTGAAATGGTTTACATATATAAAACAAAAAATTGTATAAACAAACGCACAGATATTGATAACCTGTCACATATATATAGTAAATTGCTCAATGAAATAAAAACTGTCTAAACTTGAATAAACATACTACATTTTTGCAATAACAACTTAAAAATCAAAAATTATTTCACTTAGTTTCTAGCTTATAGCACGTAAATATAAATCAGTTAATCTGGCAAATTAAAAAATTTTTTTTCCACAATAAAAAATCAAATCAAATTCTATAAAACATAAAGTTTTCAGTATTTTTGTGTACAAAATCAAATCAATAAAACAACTTTTTTTTACACTTCAATAAAACCTAATAAAATGTTAGTATGTTTTTTTAAGTTTTTGGACAATTTTACTGTCACGTTTGACGGCATTTGGTAAGTTAATCAATATTTGTTATATATTATTTTTAAGTATTTTTCCTAACACAATTTTATAATTTTTATACAGAGCTCTGAGGATGAGAATATAATTCTCGAAACGTCAGCTAATAAATGCAATATTAACAGTATTTGCTTATTATTTTTGGATCCTTAAGCCATTTCAAAGCTGTCTTCTTTCATTATCATCAGGATCACCATTTTTCTGTTTTTAATTAAAAACAGTTCTTCACATCTGTAATATTAGTATAAAATACCCTTTATGTATTATTTCAATCATGTATAGTGTTTGCTGAAGATGAAAGCATAGCTTTCGAAATGTATATCCATTAATAAAACTGTTATGGTAAGAAGTAACTATCTTTATTTTTGTTTTTACTACTAGCAGGGCAAACGCTTGTACAATATTACACACTCTATCATTAAATACATGAGGTCCCCCGTATATCAAGCATTCTGATACACATTTAAGTAGTTACACATTTTAAATTGTTGTTTTTTTTTTCATTTTTAATTCATATTCACATCTGTGTGTGTAAGATGCAGTGAAAGGCTCCTCCCATATACGTTCATGATGTTATGCCCCAGCTCCTGTCTCAATATCGTTCGATTGTATATGCGTATGACGTCCACCAGGGCGTCCCAATCGTCCGATACCCTGATGATTGCAGAGAGCTCGGCTATAAAAACCAGATGACTTCTGCAAACGGTACACCATTCACAGTTTCAAACTCTCACAGTGCATTACCAAAGTGGCTATAGGCGTTATTTAGTGATCAACATGACTTTCAAGGTAACTTATTTGTGCATCATAACCTCAAAATATTTCCATCTTGGTTCCATTTTTTTCTGATCGTAACACAATAACTGTAATCTTTTTTTTAAAGACCATCAACAGCTAAGGTTATTTGGGCCTAGTACCAATTTATATTTTCAATTCATTTTTTTTAATAATAAATTGAAAATCCAATTGACACTTTTACCAGCTCTCGGGTTAGAACCCGGGAAAATAACTGTAATCAACTGGATTTTCAATTTATTATTATACAAAACTTTGAAAAAATCAATTAGTAACTTTAGCTGTTGGAGGCCTTAAAAAACAAAAATAAAAACTTCTTTATCCGTGAAACAGCTGCGCAAAGAATAAAAAAACAAAGAATTTTAAATTTAGGTAAAAAATATTGGTTTTTGAAAATTAGTACAGTTGTATATTTCAAACAGGGTTTCAATATCTGATATTAGTTATGTTTGTTGGTGCAGTTTTGAACTAGTTCTGTCAGTTCTAATGGCCCGTTGACACTATGCTAGTTGACTAGCACCAGCTGACTAGCACCAGCTGACTAGCGCTAGTCGACTAGCACTACTAGCGCTGTTTACATATTGGTGCCAGCAATTGTACCGGATTTGTTATTTTTTTTAATTTTACTTTTCTCCAAACTTTATGTCTCTTTAGTTTCAATTTTTTTCTTTACCATATTTACTGTCAAATTTGTCATTTTCATTTCACGTTATGTATTCGAATGCACTATTCCGTTTATCACGATTTTTGTAATTTCCATCGCGAACATTCCACAAAATAATTTTGCATCCACAAGCATCCAAAATTTCGGATCACCGTCACACAAGGGATACTTGCAAATCAAGTTGAAATTATAACCGCGTCTCAAACCATGGAATTATTATTATTTTGATTGGTTCCTGATTTATCACAAAAAACAAAAAATTGTTTCAAAAAAATATTAATATTATTAAAAAATTGTGATATTAAATATTTGTTTCTTTCAGGTGCTTGCATTTGCTGCTTTAATAGCAGCAGTAGTAGCTCAAGAACACAAAGGTCACGCCACGTCGTACTCATCGTTATCATTCTATCCATCATCCCACGGTCAATCTGCCCAAGCTACGCATTATGCCGCACCAGCCGTAGCCCATTACGCCGCACCAGCCGTAGCTCACTATGCCGCTGCACCAGCTGTAGCCCACTATGCCGCCGCACCAGCCGTAGCACACTATGCCGCACCTACTGTTCACTACGCAGCACCAGAAGTTCACGCCGTCAAATCTGTAGCCGTTCCCGTCTACCAGAAAGCCATCGTCCCTGTCAAAGCTGTTGAATACCAACACGAAGAAGAACCATCCGCGCCAGCTCATTACATCTTCAAATACGCAGTGCACGACGAACACACCCACGATATCAAAGAACAAGAAGAGAAACGCGAAGGCGACAAAGTAGAAGGTTTTTATTCGCTCATCGAACCCGATGGCAGCAAACGTACTGTTCATTACACCGCCGACAAACATAACGGATTCAACGCCGTCGTTCAACGGGAACACAACGTCCATGCACCAGCTCCGGTCCACAAGAAGATTGCTGTTGCCGCTGTACCAGTACACAAATATGTAGCTGCTGCGCCAGTGTATCACGCAGAGCAAGCTAGTCACGCACCGGTATACCACGCTGCTCCGGTATATCACGCTGCTCCGGTATACCAAGCTGTTAAAGTTGCTGCCGCTCCGGTTGTGAGCTATCATGCCGCTCCGGCACAAGCTGCTCATTCAGGACATGGAGAAGCAACTTCGTATATCAGTTATTCTGGACCAGTAGCTCCAGCGCATCATTGATTTTCTAATGATGTGTTATAGTTACTTAATTTGTTAAATATGTTGCATCTCTCATCTTATAAGCAAAATGTCATCGTCACCCATTAGTTAATTATTATTTTATTTTTTTTGTAATTTTGTACCTCTTTATTATTGAAATATATTTTTGTATATAAATTATGACTGATTTTTATTTGTGATAGTTGGATCGTTTGAAATTTGAATACAGGTTTGACAAATTCGAATTTTAATCCAGAATTACTGCTTTGATTGAGACTTCTTCATATTTTCTTTAATCTTTCCTGATCAATGTCGGGATACTTCTTTACTCGAAATCGACTATAGAGACCTTAGAAGTGAGAGATTTAAAAGTAGCAATAATAAGACAAAGAATCGATATACATTTGGTAGTTTTTATTACACGGTTATATTATTTATTTCATCCGAAATAATATACGGTGTTAAAAATATCTCTGAATATTTTACCCACTCATAATTCTACTAGCGGTACCCGTCCGGCTTCGCCCGGGTGCTAAGAAAGCCCGGGTGCAATACACTACTCACCTAGCGAAGCGAGTGAGTAGTGTATTCGCTATATATATATAAACTTTCCGTGAAAAATTATCTAACTGATGGTGACAACCGCATCAAAATCCGTTGCGTGGTTTAGGAGGAGTTAGCGGTTAAACAGACACACAGACAGACAGACGCGAAAAGCGACTTCATTTACTATGTAAAGATTCGAAACTAGCAAAAAAGTCTTAGAGAATAGTGTGGCATAACGGTCAACATGCTGGCCTTAGAATCAGACTATAGTTGGTTCGATTCCCACCTTTTTGATTTTTATACATTTTAAACCATCGTAACTCCTAAACTAAAAGAGATACAAACTTGCGCTTGGACCTACTTTTTTCTATAAGACATTAATTTTAAGTAATTCTGAGATATTTTTATATTTTTTCCTCATGTTACATGCGCTTTGTAAATCTGCAACTTTTTTTGAGACTAAGCGCTTTCCGATACGGTTTTGATATTAACTACACTTATAGAAAAAAGCACGCTGAATCGATTCCGACAACCCGCGCCCCATGTATCTTTTTACTTCCCACCTCTACTATGGTAGGGAAGTAATGGATTCAGTCCGAAAACAATATTTCGAGATTTTAACAGATTTTCACGTTTTGAGACCCTAGCAATCGTTTAAGATCATTTTCTGACTGATGTCTGTATGTGTGTGTGTGTGTGTATGTGTGTGTGTGTGTATGTGGTCAATTTTTCGCCTTCGATATCTTAAGAACGGAACAACATACGGGCATGCCGATTGTTCTATTGTGTTTATCAGCCTTTAACTTAGATCTGATTAGATTTTGAGTCAAATCGGTTCAGTGGATCCTGAGATATTCAAAAAAACGTCCTCAATGTCACGTATTAACATAGGTAAAAAAATATATAAATGAATTCTAGATGTTATAATATGAAAAAAATGTAAATATTTTTTTTCTCTAAAATGTATAGTTTTCGAGAAAAAAAATATTTTACTAAAAAAAATAAAAATTGTACGTAAATCAAGGTAACCATGATTTTTGCTATATTAAGCTAGCCATCAGTAGACCACCAAACAAAAAAGAGGGCCATGCTTTTTTCAAAGAATAAAAATTAAATTGTGTTTTAAAGACCACCAACAGCTAAGGTTATTTGGGCCTAGTCAAAGAATAAAAAAAAAAGAGTGTTTATTTTTTGCAAATATTTACTAGGTGGGAAGTATAGGACTGGTCATCAGTCGAATTTTTTATTTTAGAAGACATGAGTGTTTATATAATTTTTTCTTGAAAAATTTTAAAACTCCATACCTGCTAAACTAAAGGAAATAGAGTGGTCGAAATCGATTCAGCGTGATTTTTTCGATAAGAATAACTTCAGTTACCAGTTACCAGTTATATTTAAACAGAGATTTTTGAAGTTTCTTAAAAATGTCAAAAATCTCAAAAATCATAAAAATAAATTCTCTCTGATCTGTAATCAATAAATAAACATAAATATTAATTACGAAATATTATAATTACCACAAAACACCAAACCATAACAAACACTCTCGACGTACGTTTCGCCAACCAAGTTGGCATCATCAGGAGATGATTAAAAAGTTTTAATCATCTCCTGATGATGCCAACTTGGTTGGCGGAACGTACGTCGAGAGTGTTTGTTATGGTTTGGTGTTTTGTGGTAATTATAACATTTCGTATCTTTACACCAAAGGTTCCACCACTTTTTATTATAAATATTAATTACTAGCGGTTCCGTCCGGCTTCGCCCGGGTGCTAAGAATTTATGATTTATTATCCCTCCCCGCGAGAAATTCTCCCCCTGCGAAGCGAAGTTGGGCTGGTGTGTATAATATTAGTAGGATTCCGCCAATACGCTAAAATGCAAAAGAATCTCAGAGTTACGTTTTGTTACCATCCCACAGGAATTATCCCCTCCCACGAGAAATTCATCTAATTAAAATATAGCCTGTATCACTCAGAGATAGTGTAGCTTTCTATTAGTAGAAGAATTTTTAGAATCGGTTAAGTAGTTCCAGAGATTACCCACAACATACAAAGTCACAAACAAACAAATTTTTATAACGTGCTATGCTAAAAGTTATTATTATATACGAATGGTTAAGTTGTGGCGATTTTCAAAATGTTATTAACTGACTTAAAATTAAATATATTTTCTCTGGCAAGTGCCCAAAAAATTTTTAAGTATGCTTCCAGATTTTTATAAAATATAAAGACTTTGAAGTCTACTTCCTTCAAACTTCCGTTTTTGCACTTGAATAGTTTTATCTTCTAACTTCTTACCTCTGCAAATGTCAATAACTCTGAACAAATAATAATCGGGCTTATGTTGATTTGTTTTTTTTCAAATTCATCAGAAATTAAGTCAAATTGGTTGAAGCTTTCGCGGCCAGTTGATAAGCTGGTGTTGTCCTGATTCGGGTCTATAGGCCGTCGTTGGTTGGAATTGCTTCCCAACGTTTCGCTAGCACGAGTGGCGAGCTTCTTCAGAAGTCCTTCCATCTCCGATACTGGATTTTACATCCAGTATTGGAGATGGAAGGACCTCTGAAGAAGTTCGCTACTCGTGCTAGCGAAACGTTAGGAAGCAATTCCAACCAACGACGGCCTATAGACCCGAATCAGGACAACACCAGAAATAAAGTCGTTGGGAATAGATTACCCTGTTGGTAAATTTTACCCAAATAAAACTAAAATTTCATAAGAAGTAAAAATGAAACAAAAAATATAGAGTGAAAACATATGTACAAGTTTATTAATTATTTATAAAAATAATTACAAAATAAAATAAAAATTGTTTAATATAAACAAATAAAATACTGGTCGAAAATAATGACTTGAGCAATAATGATGCTTCATCAGTACCCTAAGAATATAAAAAATACAAGTTAATATATTTTAAGCTTTAACATATTCAACTTTAGCATTAAATCCGCTATGTTTATCGGCCGTGTAGTGGACAATCCGTTTGTGTCCATCGGGTTGCACCAGAGAGTAGTGACCGGTGATTTTGTGTCCGTCAACCTTTTCGGCGCGCTCTTGGAAGTTGTGATGTTTGGAGTCCTTGACGTCGTACTTATAATCGACTATGAATCCGCTGTGTTTGTCTGGAACTTCGTAGTGAACGATGCGTTCATAGTGCGGGTCGTGGAGGGAGTAATGACCCTTGGTGTGATCGTGTTCACGGCTCTCTTCCTGTTCCTTGATGTCGTGAGTGTGGGGGTCGTGGACACCATATTTATAAACGTAGTGAGGAATTGCATGAGGTTCTTCGTGGTGTTCTTCCTTATGGTGGTGAACTGGAGCTGGAGCATGGTGAACTGGTGCATGATGAATTGCTTCATGATGAATTGGTGCGTGATGGATTGATGCGTGATGGATTGGTGCGTGATGGATTGATGCGTGATGGATTGGTTCATGGTGAATTGGAGCCGGAGCATGATGTTTAGGTTCTTCGTGGTGTTTGTGAGGCGTATAATGATGTTGGATATGATGGCTGTAAGATACTACTGGCCCATGATGTTCATGATGTTGGGCTCGAGCAATCGCCAAAATGGCAGCTAATAAAGCAAGCTGAAAATTAAAGTTATCGTTTAAATTCTTTTTTTCCACCCGTCTTAGATTTGCTAGGGTAGTCACAATTATTATATAACGTATAGACGTTCGACAACTGATATAGAGCTCTATTAAATTCCCCCCACTTTCCAGGTTCTATTCCGAGAATGTCCGACGATTTTATCTTCAGGATTAAGTCAAAAACATCCGACCAATGAATTAAGTAAGTAAGTAAGTAATATATTGCAGTCGTTCCATACAAAGAGTACATAACATTGTCAATTGGTCGGATTCTCATTTGTTATAAAGCTGCTGAAACTTGATGAACTGGTGAAAGTATCAAGTGAATTTTCAGTTTACTATTAAAAACAATAATAAAACGAAAATATGAATTGGCAGATAGCCTTAGCAATCAGTAACCTTATAAATAAATTCTCTAAGCTATGACATAAAATCGTGGGACACCCCGTGTTTATTAAAACTTAAAATTTTTTATTTCTAGCTGCTCTTCTTAGACAACAAAAACCACAGTTGATCGAAATCTATAAAGTATCAATCCTGCACTACTTCATTTAAAAACTAGGATGCCTTTTTAATGAAACTACGGTACTATAGTAAAACTTTTTTGTCATGACCCTAAACGCTTTTAATCCGAAATCGCCGGAAGTACATAATTTTGTGTAGGTAAAGAGGAGACTCCGTTACGCTTGATTGGTATGATAAAAAAAATAAATGAAGACAATAAAAAAAAAAATTGAAAAAAATTAATTAGTCGTAAAAATAACGAAAACAGTAATGGTGCCGACGGGAATCGAACCAGCGACTTTCTGCGTACGAAACAAGCGGTACACCACTGAGCTATTATAGCGGTTTGATGTGCGACTGTTTATATGCTACATCTAGTTGTTATATACAGCGTGTCCACGAAAGTTCTTTACAAATAGAATTTTTTTTTATTAATTATTGGAGCGAAAATTTTTTTCTGTGGAAAAGTTCTGCTTCGTCCAAAAGCTCCAAAACACCAAAGAAAAATTTTTTCGAACTGTTCTTTGTATGGAGAGAGATGGAGGACATGTTGAATTCTGATTTATAATTCTGAATAAATAATTACTTAGAAGTTAGTTGTGTTATAATTTTGAATTAAATTTGATTATGTAACTAATTTTGCGAAAATCTTGAATATCACAGATAATTTTTATTTTTAGTAAAATAAAACTTTTTTCACTTAGTTTCTAGCTTATAGCACGTAAATATAAAACAGTTAATCTGGCAAATAAAAAAAAAAATTAAAAAATTTTCTACAATAAAAAATAAAATCAAATTCTATAAAACATAAAGTTTTGAGTATTTCTGTGTACAAAATCAAATCAATAAAACAAATTTTTTTACACTTCAATAAAAACCAAATAAAATGTTAGTATGTTTTTTTAAAAAGTTTTTTGGACAATTTTACTGTCATGTTTGACGGCATTTGAGCTCTGAGGATGAGAATATAATTCTCGAAACGTCAGCTTAATAAATGCAATATTAACAGTATTTGCTTATTATTTTTGGATCCTTAAGCCATTTCAAAGCTGTCTTCTTTTTGATTTCCCTCGTATAACTTTAGGCCGAAAAAAATTTTCTTTGGTGTTTTAGAGGTTTTGGACGAAGCAGAACTTTTCCACAGAAAAAAATTTTTGCTCCAATAATTAATAAAAAAAAATTCCATTTGTAAAGAACTTTCGTGGATACGCTGTATAGGATCAGCGTTGGACGTGACGTGACGAACAAAAAAAACGAGACTAAAAAAGTTTCACTTTAAAAAACTTCGTTTATATTTTTTAATAATTTCTGACACAATTTTCGAAATTCACTGCGCGAAGAAATAAATTAAAAAATAATCACCGCACTGGTCCATACCTTGAAATCCATGTTTGAGATATCAAAAGTCAACTGTAAATGTTGTACCGTTGTCTAAATTCAGTTTGTATTTATACTTACTCTCCTGATAAGGCATTTCGTTATGAGTGGGGACTTTCTCTTGTGATATCAAAAATCTGATACACAAAAGAATTCGACAAATTCTTGCCGTTTTCCCCATTTCAATTACATAATATAATCATTTAAATAAATTCTGTATATTAAATCACCTCGTTTCACTGCGCTTATGTCAATATTTTTATTAATTAATTCTAAATGCATAATTAATTATAACAAGGTGTCTGCTATAACCTAAATAAATTTTTGTTTAGAAATTATTTTTTGCTGTAATTTTTGTAAATAATAATAGGTATTCGTTATTAAATTTCAATTATTTGGGTTTATTGTTCACGGTCAAGTTGAATTTTATTAACAGTGTAGGTACTACTTACCGGATATAAAGAAAGTACTATATAAATAAAATATACGATATTATTGGATTTTTATAGCATAATGTAGCATTACCGATTGCCAAATAAGAACCACAAGCAAGCCGTGAGGTGGGTCGTTTATTACGACTAAAGTGCGACCTCAAGGTCCACACGACGAACTTCCCAGTTTGATAAGTATTTAATAATAATAATTAAATTAGATATTACACAGAAAAGTAATCATTTTAATCATTGAAACATAATTATTATTTATTTTGAACAATAATTAAAAAAATGACGTTAACACGCCTCGATTGACACCCTTACGAAGTCGATATAATTTTTTATTCGCGAGGTATTGTGTAAAATCTACTTTTTTGGAGTTTATTTGGTTAAGAAAAAAGAACGGCTGAACCGATTTTGAAAAAATTTCTTTCAGATCATATTTAAGTTAATACGCGTCGATTGGTACCCTAACGTAGTCGATATCATTTTTCATTCTCGAGATTTCGTCTTAGAAAGAAATGAACACATACGTACGTACATACACACACACACACACATCTTTCTAAAAATAGTGTAGTAAACTTGAAACATAAAAATTTGTTATACATTTTGATTTCGATTTTCGGACCCATTACAATAACTTCCGATGGGAAGTTAATAAATCGGTCGAAATAAAATTAAAAGCATTAAATACCTACAAATAAAGGGTCCGGCAATCAGTACCGGTAGATTTGAGTACTTATTTAATGGAAAATAATTGACGTACGACTAGTCAGTTGCCCGTAATAGTTAAACTTATTTCATGCAATTTGTCCAGTTATGGGTCATTTTCCAGTAAATCAGCGTGCTTTCGTTGTTGAAAATTTTATTCGAACACAGAGCATTGTGCAGACTCAATTTTAGACGTGAATTTGAAGTTGCCAGGCACGGAAGAATACCAAAACGGGACACAATTTTGAATTGGGTGGGTCAGTTCTGAGTGCATGGTAGCGTCCACACACACTTCAAGATCTGAAACGGAATTCGAGATGAAATTAGAAATATTGGACCTGATTTATCACGAAGAGTAATGGCAAAGTTTTCCAGAAAGATGCCAAGAATGTTTAAACTTTAAACTGCAATGGCGCTCACTTAAGAGCTGTTATTTTCAAAAAAGCGGTCAAGTGCGTGTGGAACTCGCGCTACGAGGGTTCCGTACCGTTACAACAATTATATTAGGTAGACATATTCTGTGAAAATTTCAACCGGCTACATGTTACGGTTTCAAAGATACAGCCATTAAAAGGTTTTTCCGTTTTATGTGTGGGGATCCCCATTTAATTTTTACTTTTTGTGATTTTTGCATTTTTCCCTTTACTTGTGCTGCGAGACCTTGCTTTTTGCCAAATTTCATGATTCTAGGTCAACGGGAAGTACCCTATAGGTTTTTTATGAGATGACAAAATGGCCGTATCTTTTGATTGCTTTGACCTAGAAGCTTAAATTCTTTCCACCTTTAAGGGACCGTAGACCTTAGTATTTCGTATAAATTTGATATCTCTATCCGTTCCTGAGAAAATGGGTCTTGACTGACGGACACCCAGCCAGCCGGACAAACGAGTGATCCTATAAGGGTTCCGTTTTTTCTTATTGAGATACGGAACCCTAAAAATACCGTAAATTAATAAATTGCAGATACCGAAATTAAAAATAAAGTCACTTTAGATGCATGCAAAGCAGTTATTTTTAAGTGGGTATGGCAAAAAAATAGTGCTAGCGCAAACAATTCAAAAATAATAAATTTATTAGATGATCTTATTAATTAAGTCATATTATTTAGGCATTAATAAAATTGCTACTGTGAGTTGTGACACACTTTAAAAGAGACAAAAATGACGGAAATTATTTCATTAGTTTTATGCGCATTCTGTAAAAGAAACCGAAAGTGAATATGTTTAAGAAATGGTTCTACAATGAGAGCAAAAATGATATTGAAGTTAGAGTTGCCAGAAAGCAAGTTGTTAAAAATAAAAGAATCCACTTAGAATTACTCCTATAATAGTGTTACAAAACTGTTTTCTGAGTTGGCGGAATAAATATTTATTTGCAATAATTAAAAATACAATAACAAGAAATGCAACAACGAAAAGTCAATTCTAACAATAAAAAAACTTAAACGGTAATTATTGAACTAAACGAGCCACTTAAATAACACTTAACAAATAACTATAATATATACAAGGATTATTTATTTGTAATTATTTATGCCACTGTATTTATATCAGATTTATTTCGCTGTCACAGTACAATCTATACTGACTGATTCCCGTTGACTGATCAATATTTATATCACTGTACTGACTGATGGCACGACTCACTATTCACTGATTTGATTGCGTGACACCGTTGACTGACTGCTTCACTCGTACCGGCTTGTTTATATACGCTACGCGGCCCAGCCTAGTACGTTCTCGTATTCTCTAGCGTTGTCTAGAATCTTCGATACCATTCCACGCTTTACTACTGTGACCTTTCTTTCCCGTGGTTTCTATTGGAGGCAGTGGCGTAACATCTTGGGGTTTGTTACAATAGTTAATCAATTGAAATTTTTTCGTTGGAAAGCAGCCAATTACATAATTGATTCGAAACATATTGGAAAAAATCATTTTCCAACGAAAAATTTTCAATTGCAATTCAGCCGTATAAATCTATTAATTTATAGTTAATCAATGTTTGAGAGCATATAAAACTAGAAAAATAAAGTCGAAAATCATCAATAAAATTTTTTGAAAAAGTGTATATACTAAGGGAGATACAGCCCCTTGACTGTCAGCTTCTAAAGTTGATTTTAATTAAATATCTCGGAAACCATAAGTAATAAAATTATAAAATTCGGTATAGATAATATCTTTGTTATATTTTATCATGTGAAATTTAAATAATTCAAAAAACTTATCCAGAGGTGTCTCTAGCGAACAGTGCGAAGGGTTAATTTACTCCCTTAGTATACACTTCTCCAAACAATTTTATTGATGATTTCCGTCTTTATTAACTTCCCATTGGAAGTTATTGTAATGGGTCCGAAAATCGAAATCAAAATGTATAACAAATTTTTATGTTTCAAGGTCACTACACTATTTTTACACTATTTTTAGAAAGATGCCTGTGTGTGTGTACGTATGTACGTACGTACGTATGTGTCAATTTCTTTCTAAGACGAAATCTCGAGAATGAAAAATGATATCGACTACGTTATGGTGCCAATCGACGCGTATTAACGTAAATATAATCTGAAAGAATTTTTTTCGAAATCGGTTCAGCCGTTCTTTTTTCTTAACCAAATAGACTGCAAAAAAGTAGATTTTACATAATATCTCGCGAATAAAAAATTATATCGACATCGTAAGGGTATCAATCGAGGCGCATTAACGTCATTTTGATCCGACATAAATTTTATAAAAATCGGTTCAGCCGTTTTTTTTTTTTGAATTATTGTTAAAAATAAATAATAATTATGTTTTAATGATTAAAATGATTACTTTTCTGTGTAATATCTAATTTAATTATTATTTTTAAATATTTATCGAACTGGGAAGTTCGTCGTGTGGACCTCAAGGGTCGCACTTTAGTCCTAATAAACGACCCACCTCACGGCTTGTTTCTGTTTCAAATTAACCAAGAATCCAAGAAAAGTTTGTCTTTTATTTGAAATTGACAGCAGCAATCATTTTAGATCAACTTGTACAAAGCATGTGACCTTGAAACGATATTCAACTGTTTAGCATATAAGTGAATTTAATCTATATTATAATGCATATATAATGCATGTGTTCCACTGATTGACTTCGCGGTGTTATATCACAGTGTTAAAATATTCGCGGCCAAAAGAAAGGTATCTCCGTTTAAAGTGGCGCTTTGTAACACATTGCGTTGCGTTACGCCAGACTGTACACACTTTTATTGGTAGAGTTTGTACAGTTTAATTTGGCACAACACTCTGCTAAAACGTTTGAACCCGAGCACATTCAACTGCGGCAAGAGCTATCGCCTTAAAAAAGGCCTGCACTTCACCGATTTCAAAAGATGGCGCTACCATATGCAATTTAACCCAAACTTTCTCACAACATAGCAGCTTTTATACTGAAACTACAGTCAATTTGTGTGATCAGTATGATTCTATAGATGATATTCTTGGTATTGAACATTTTTAGGTCCATGTATTGAAATTAATAAAAGTAGGAATTGAGATTTTATTTGAAATATTTTTTTCAAAAAAGACGCATTTTGAGGCATTTAATACCTAAATTGGAAGACAACAAACGGATATACTGAAGTTCAAGACGAAATTGTTAATAATAACAGCAGAATGTTGAATAATAAGTCACTCATGACATTGTAACATTGTGGCTGCTATCAATAACTAAAAAAGTGTAGCTATTGTCTAAGAAAGGGTGCTACTTCCGTTTTGTTTACATCGGTATAAATGTCAGTTTTGAATTTCGTGTTCAGTTCATGTTTTTAAAGGTTTTGTGATTGATTTGTGTTTCAAGCATCGATGCTGTAAAGTCGATGCGGTAAAGTGTAAGCGTGGGGTGTCGTCAGATTGTTCGTTCAGAGTCCTCTATATGCTAGTAGTTGAACTACTTAAAATATTTAAAAACATTAAACTGTTAAAAATAATATTACATTTATAATGACGATAGCGCCTCTAAAGGTTTTTAACGGCAACTTGAATTGAATTGTAAATTATAGAGGCTCGACAACAGAGGTCATTAGCGTCTAAACCGAAAACTTGAAATGCAGGCCCCTTTTAATAGAAAGATGCATGTGAAAAAGTACTGGAAGTAGAGTTGCCAGAAGTCCGGGATTTCCGGGAAAGTCCCGGAATTCGTCGGCTTGTCCCCTGTCCAGAATTTTAAGACTTCTGTACCGGCAATGCATAATTTTAACGATACCTTATTCCGATATGTATTACCTTAGGTTGATTTGCAGTTTGCATGTATAAATAATGCACTCTATCTATAGTAAAAAATATTAAAAATGTTTTTTTAACAATAAATTTTATTTTTGTTGTTCCCCTGAAATAAATTATGTAGATATCATGGTTTAATACAAGATTTAACTTAAATTCTTTAAAAATCAATTTTTCAACCTTCACTTCAGAAATGTTCCGGAAATCTTGATTTTCGATCTGTCAACCCTAACTGGAAGCCGTCTCAATAGTAGTCTATATTATTTTAGTATCTAGTGTTCAACCTTACACTTTTCCCAGGCCAAAAATATGATGCCATATTAGCAGCAAATTTAACAAGGTCAAGTTAATTTTTAATTGAATGCATTTATTTTTAACAAATATTTAGATCACTTGAAAATTCTACAGAAATTGTTTCTTCTCGACGATCGTTTCAGACCAAAGTCCATCTTCAAGGAGTAGACATGTAATACATGTTTACTCCTTGAAGATGGACTTTGGTTCGAAACGATCGTCGAGAAGAAACAATTTCTGTAGAATTTTCAAGTGATCTAAATATTTGTTATTAATCATGTTCTACCAAGTGCCGAGTGAAAATTCAGTGCAAACTACATTTATTTTTAATTAATAAACAAAGGTTTGAGTTCTTGTGGACAGTAATATTAGGTAAATGATAAAATCAAGCGATTTTTAACCCCTTATATCCACAACAATATTATTCACATAACAATTAGAGGTGAAAATAATATATATCAGACAGCCAAGCTGCCATGATTTGTGTAAGCTATATCTAAGAAAAAATCAAATGACCACTGTCGGGACTTGAACCCGAAACTCCCAGTTTCCGGTTATGTGAATAATATTGTTGTGGATATAAGGGGTTAAAGAATCGTTTGATTTTATCATTTACCTAATCTTATTTTTAATTGTCAAAAAATCTTAAATAAACGCGAAATAAGTCCCGGGTGACAGATATTAATTAACTAGTTTACGAAACAGTATATTAAATTATTAAAAAATATAAAATTATGTTCAAATATTTATGATCAATTTTATGGTTTATTGAGAAAGCCGGTGAGAGCCGTTACAGTTCGGTTTGCACAAACTATACTTTCAATACACACATACCTACATGGCATGGCGGTTTATTTGTATAGCATGTGCTTTTATGTACTTATTGGGCTGTGACACCCACCGTTCGTACAAAAGTATAAAAATGTTGTGATTTTACAAAATGGCATCTCAGTTTCAATTTGAACTCACAAACAATCACATCATGGATTGCAAGGTTTGTTAATTTTTGTTTTTTATAAAAAAATAAGTAAAACAACTTTTAAGTTAAACGGTTTTATTTTAAATCATCAGCTGTACTAAAAACTAGAAAATAATTAGGACACAAACCAAGGGGCACTTTATGTCGCTGCGTCAGCGGAATAAGTAATAAAAACGTGGGGCGCATAAAAATCTGTATAACGACTGTTTAATTATTAAATAAGAACGGCTTGTCTAGAAAAATGTGTTTCCAAGCCCACCAACAGAAATATTTCAAATGCGCCCACGTTTTTATTACTTATTCCGCTGATGCAGCGACACAAAGTGCCTCTTGGTTTGTGTCCTAATTATTTTCTAGTTTTTGGTACAGCTGATGATTTAAAATAAAACCGTTTAATTTAAAAGTTTTTTTACCTATTTTATTTTCTAGTTTTGAGTTTGATTTCTGGCCCATATCATTATGCAAACTCCTCATCTTTTCAACTGTCCACCTCCTGATTCCATCAGACCCTCGTTACCAAGTTGAAATTATCATAATATTGTATTGTCACGGGAACTCAATGTGTGTGCAAAGTTTCATAAGAATCGATTAAGTAGAAGTATAGTTGAAAAAGCTGTCGCAAGATTTGAAACAAAGATAGTAACAAACAAATATACAGGGTCAAGCTAAATAAAACTGTTTAAAAATAAAATAATCTTTAGTGTTCTGCACGATGTAATGAATTAATTTTCTAAATACAGTAAATATTAATTGATTGATAATCTGCAATCTCTCTCTCTCTCTTACTAAAATTTTTTTTGGAGCGAACGATGTTGAGTAAAGATTATATTATCATTTATCTCTGAATTAAAATATCTTAATTTTTTTGCAGATTTTAATATTAGCAGCAATTATGGCAATTGCAAAAGCTCAGCACGGACACGAAATATCGTACAGTACGCATATTTCTCATCATTACACGCCTCATCATGAACACCATGAAGAGCCCAAACATCACGCACCAATTCACCATGAAGCAATTCATCATGCACCAGTTCACCATGCTCCAGCTCCAGTTCACCACCATAAGGAAGAACACCACGAAGAACCTCACGCAATTCCCCACTACAGTTACAAATACGGCGTCCACGACCCCCACACTCACGACATCAAGGAACAGGAAGAGAGCCGTGAACACGATCACACCAAAGGTCATTACTCCCTCCACGATCCGCACTACGAACGCATCGTACACTACGAAGTTCCGGACAAACACAGCGGGTTCATAGTCGATTATAAGTACGACGTCAAGGATTCCAAACATCACAACTTCCAAGAGCGCGCCGAAAAGGTTGATGGACACAAAATCACCGGTCACTACTCTCTGGTGCAACCCGATGGACACAAACGTATTGTCCACTACACGGCCGATAAACATAACGGATTTGATGCTAAAGTTGAATATGTTAAAGCTTAATTATTTTTAATATGCATGAATTTATTATAGTAGAGAATTAGTTTTGTTAATTTCCACTAAAAATTTTAATGTATGTAGCATATTGTTATGTACTTGTATATACACTTTTTATTTCTATGAAATATTTTAAATAAATTTTTACGTATGTCGAAATACTGTGTTGATAACTTTTTAATTGTAAAATCACCTTCATCATTGACTATATTCATTCAGAAAAATTACTTAACTTATTAAGTAATATATAGGGTGTCCTCAAAGACACTTAACACACGCCTACCACATGTTCCTGAGACCAAAATAAGCCGATTTAAGCAAACTTACCTTCTTACAAAATTTCTTAGTTTGGGCGCTATACGGCCCTGAAGTTGCAATTTTGATATCGTTTTTTTGCTATAAATTTAAAACGGCTTGTGCGATTTTGCTAAAATTTGCCACGTTGACATAGTTTTATGGAATAAAAAAACCCATATCAAAATTATGATTAATATTAATCCATAGGCGTAGAACTCGGGTTTTTTAATATTTGAACGTTTCAAATTTCTACGCCAATGGAAGAAAAGGGGTTTAAGTATAAAATTTAGATTCAGTAACTTATTTGCTACAAAAAATCTACTCTTAATAAGACTCGATTACTCTCATGGTTTTTGAGAAATTTGTATTTTAATAATAAGTTGATCAATAATAATACAATGATAATAATAAGTTGATCAATAAACAAAAAAGATGGCCATGCTTTTTTCTAAGAATAAAACTGGAGATAACGAAGAAGTTATGCAAATGACCACTTTTTATGACATATTTATTTATTTCTATTCATGTTTTAGTAACTTTACTTCATTTTGTAAAAATTACTGCGAATTATTAAAATACAAATTTCTCAAAAACCATGATAGTAATCGAGTCTTACTAAGAGTAGCTTTTCTGTAGCAAATAAGTTACTGAATATAAATTTTATACTTAAACCCTTTTTCTTCCATTGGCGTAGAAATCAAATATTAAAAAACCCGAGATCTACGCCTATGGATTAATATTAATCATAATTTTGATATGGGTTTTTTTGTTCCATAAAACTATGTCAACGTGCCAAATTTTAGCAAAATTGCACAAGCCGTTTTAAATTTATAACAAAAAAATGATTTCAAAATTGTAACTTCAGGGCCGTATAGCGCCCAAACTAAGCAATTTTGTAAGAAGATAAGTTTGCTTAAATCAGCTTATTTTGGTCTCAGGAACATGTGGTAGGCGTGTGTTAAGTGTCTTTGAGGACACCCTTTATAATATTAAATATTAATATTATGTAAATTGTTCTTGTCCATTTTTTATTGAAATTATTATAAAAAATTGCAGGTACTTTGAAACGGTGTACGATTAGTAAATTAAAAATCATTGATTTATTTATTATAGTCCAAGTAATACTTACCTGCGGTTTTTTATAATAATTAAATATTAATTTTTGCAAAGAATATTAAGGGCACGGTGGTTGGAAACTATAATAAAATATTAGTAAAAAAAAACTTTTTAGAGACAAGCTGTTAATGAAATGTACTAAAAAGGAAAAAATAATATTAATTAATAATTTTGGCTCATAATTATTATAAAAACGAGGGTTGTAATCTCTATGATAGTTTATTAGTCGCAACCCCCACTTTTATAATAATTATGAACCAAAATTATTAAATATTATTTTTTCCTTTTTAGCACATTTCAAGAAAAGCTTGTCTCTAAAAAGTTTTTTTTACTAATATTTTATTTTGTTAATTTTAGTCTTTCAAAATTTTACCCCCTTATAGTTCTCCTTGTGGCTGAATTTCGAGAAATCTCTTCTTAGTAGATACTTATGTCAGAAAAGGAATCTACTGTCCAAATTTCAAGTTTCTAGCTTCAGCGATTTGGCCTGGGCATTGATTAGTTAAAAAAACCCTACGCCCTCGTTTGAATCCCTTAGGGGTTGAATTTAATTCTAAAAACGATTTATTAATGTATTGTCATCGGAAGTACATATATGTACAAAATTTCAAATCGATCGGATACGTGGAAATCGTTCTAAATTGACTTGTAAGATTTGATCTAAACAAACAAACATACATTGCAAGTTAAATAAAAGCTTGTAATAAAATTTAAAAAAAGTCTAATGTTGCCTCTCTGGCCCATAGGGTACATGGGATATCATCGATAATTTATCGTCTTCTATACCGGGTGTCCGGTCTCAAAGTCGAACATAGGGAATTAATGTTGTATGTCATTTTTAAATATTTTGGCTTTTAAAGCTTCTACTCGTATAGACTATAATAAGAAAACAAACAGGTACCTATCTAAGTAATGAAGAATTTAAATGATTTTTTTATTATTAAACAACGAAAAGTAATACTGAATAAAGAAAGTAAAATTATAATAAATATTTAAATAACCCCCCATTTTCAACTAAACAATATCCCAGTCTGTTATAAAAAGAGTTTCTAACGTTTTGGTTTCCGCCTACTTAATTTGAAATCATTACTGCAAAATCGGTAAATTTCAAATTGGTATTTTAAAGTAAAAATGTCATTTTTGGTCATATTTTTAGAATTTTTTGATGCGCAATAGTTTTATCTTTTGATAGGTACCACTACCTTTCTTGTACGTTGAATTGGCGAACATAAATCAGCAAAAATGAACAATACCATGTTAAATCCGTATGTTCACCTTTGAGACTGGACACGGGGTATAGGCTTTAATTCAAAAATAATCGAGATTCAGGCCATATATAAAATACAGGCCTGGTGAGTCAAGTCTGGGACACTATAGATAAATTTTAGATTATAGACGTTCGGCAACCTAGATCATTAGTAATTTAAGCCATAAAGAAAAGGCATAAACTAGATGTAATCAAATGTATTGCAAAATTAATTTCTAACAAACTTTTACAAAAGAAAAACACAAAAGTAAAAAGTTTCCCTTAGGCAACCTGTAAATAATTACTGTTTTCTAATCGCCAAGATTCGGCTACGCAGAAATTATAGTAAAATTATGGATTAGATTCGTAAATTCTGTTTCGCAAGTTGCTGTCAATATTTTCTAGAAATCGATCATTAATACAACTGATATATTAACTATTTCTTTACTGTCATTAATGCATGCATGACCTAAAACTATCTAACTTGTATTATTTGATTATTAAGTAATACGATTATAATAATTATTATCGGTGCCTGCAGAAATATTAAGATAACTATAGCGTGAATAAATAAACTGAATAATTGAATTGAGTGACACAATTGTAAATATAATATTAAATATCAATCAAGAAATAAATAATAATTAATGAGAATATGACAGATTAATAAGTTTATTGCGTATTTCAATAATCACAAACGTGTTTTAGAACAGTCTAAATCAACGATGGCTAAACTGTGGCTCGCGAGCCGCAAGCGGCTCTTCCAGAGTTTTATTGTGGCTCAATTTTGTTATTCAACCTTCGATTCATGATTAAAGATGAATTAATGCGAGAGGAATTGGTGTTGTCCTGATTCGGGTCTATAGGCCGTTGTTGGTTGGAATTGCTTCCTAATGTTTCGCTAGCACGAGTGGCGAGCTTCTTCAGAGGCCCTTCCATCTCCGTTGCTGGATGAAGATTCTAAATGTTTTTATTTTGTGGAAAACTAATATAATTATGTTTTACCATTCCAACTCGGGCTTGAGAATAGCCGAGCGTGTAGCAATGCTATTGTTTACATGGCGTTGCTATGGTTCCCCTATTACAAATCCCCAGTTCCCGGATTCTAGCCCGATAGCTGGTAAAAGTGTCAATTGGATTTTCAATTTATTATTAAAAAAAAATAATGAATTGAAAATATGAATTGGTGCTAGGTCCAAATAACCTTAGCTGGTGGTGGTCTTTAAAACACACACCGTTCCAACTCCACCTGTGGGGAATAGTATCTACTAATTTAGGTCAAAATTCACTTTTCACAATTTTTTAATTACGTTGCCATGATCAAAGACTGAAGCCGGCCGAGGCGTTAAAAAAAATAATATAGGTATTTAAAAATATTTTTTATATAAAACAAATATATCTAATACACAGTATTAAAACAGTTCATGTAAAAAAATCATAACGTAATACAATCACATCGATTGAAATGAATAAAATAAATCATATCTCTAAAATTACGACTTATCTAGATATTAAAACAGTAACTATGACATAATACTGATATTTATCAGGCCTTTACGTATTCAACCTTAGCATTGAATCCATTATGTTTATCAGCCGTGTAATGGACAATACGTTTGTGTCCATCGGGTTGAACCAGAGTGTAGTATCCGCTGATTTGGTGTCCGTCGACTTTTTCGGCGCGTTCTTGGAAGTTGTGGTGTTTGGAGTCTTTGACATCGTACTTATAATCGACTATGAATCCGCTGTGTTTGTCTGGAACTTCGTAGTGAACGACGCGTTCGTAGTGTGGGTCATGGAGTGAGTATTGACCTTTGGTGTGGTCGTGTTCACGGCTTTCTTCCTGTTCCTTGATGTCGTGGGTGTGGGGATCGTGAACGCCGTATTTGTAACTGTAGTGGGGAATGGCATGCGGTTCTTCGTGGTGTTCTTCCTTATGGTGAACTGCAGCAGGTGCATGGTGAACTGGTGCGTGATGGACTGGAGCGTGATGAACAGGAGCATGATGGACAGGAGCGTGATGAACTGGGACATGATGGTAAACCGGTGCATGATGAACTGGTGCTTGATGGACGTGATGAACTGGTGCATGATGGACTGGTACATGGTGAACTGATGCATGATGAACCGGTGCGTGGTGAACTTGAGCATGATGGACTGGTGCGTGATGAACTGGTGCGTGATGAGCTGGTGCGTGATGAACTGGGGCGTGATGTGGCTCTTCATGATGCTTGGTTTCGTAATGATGAGAAACGTGCGTAACAAATCCAATTGGTTCTTTGTGTTGCGCTTGCGCGACTGCCATCACTGTGGCCAGCAATACCAACTGAAACAACAAACAAACCCCATACAATAGATCTATCAAATTTTGACTAACCCTCCATACTGATATATTTTAATACATTTGACACTTGTCATATGTATATGTAGTTCTTTTACAGGAAGTTCTGCCCTTGTACTGACCATACACTATTGACAGATTTTTTTTAATTTTGAATTGTTTAATGTACATTTTTATAGGTTAGGTGGAAGTACTAAACGTTTGTAAAAAGACGATAAAATAAAGATATAAATAAATTAATTTAATTTAATAAATTTTAAATTTATTAAATATATTTATTTTATAATAATGTAAACAGCACGGGTGTTGGAGTACGAACTCATATTTAACGGAAGCGGCATAAACGAGCGTTTGCATAGCAATAGCTTTTATTAATGTTATTCAAAACTGAAAACGCTCTTGTCACATTGTGACTGGTGATAATAGGGTATTATAAAAAATTTTCGTTGGAAAGCAGCCAATTATATAATTGATTAGAAACATATTGGCGGAATGAGCTTACATTTACTCAACATAAATGTCATTCCGCCGCGAAAGTGGAAAGGTTCATGTTACAGTCCTGACTGTGACTATGGTTGGTAAAATGATTTTTTCCAATATGTTTCGAATCAATTATATAATTGGCTGCTTTCCAACGAAAAAATTTTCAATTGCAATTCAGCCGTATAAATCTATTAATTTATCTTATAGGGTATTATAATCATGAACTTCCGACTAACTTCATGGTGTTACTTTCGACTAACTTCATGGTGTTAAAACGTAAAAATTCACTCTCATAATTTTTCCATAACGCGCCAAAAGAAGTATAACTTCAAAAATACGTGAGTCAACCCCATTGTAAATATCACTATTTATAATCACTTTTTTGAGTTAGTACCTTAAATCCCATGATGTGCTTAGTTTAACTGCTGTTAACTGAATACTGACATCCATTGATTTTATTAGTGTTTTTATACTTCAAACGGAAAGTACTAAAAGAAATAAAATAAATTAATATTACCTATCAAAATAATTACTTTTAATAAATCGGAAACACCTTTCACATCCAAAAAAGCAACGAGTTACCTCTTTGAACTAAAGTATGACTCATGAATTACACCACTAAAACATAAAAAAAAATAGTTGCATTACATTCTAAACGAGTCTTTAATGCACATTTGCAATAATTTTGTAACTCAGAATGTGTTTGGACGATGTCCAAACAGTTTTTGCCTGACAGCTATAATGCCATTTGTGAACCTTACAGGCTAATTCTTAATATGATTTATTTTTTACTGTCACTCCATGTGATATTATTTCACCTACTAATTATTATCATTTTTCAAGGCCGAGTTAATAATTCACTTTCTACTTACATTATTTATTGTACACACTAGTAATTATTTACGCGCACGCGCTGTACAGGTAATGTAAAACGCTTCCGTTGTTTTGTGACATAATATTATACGCAATATTTTGGATCAAGTAGGTCGAACAGTTTTCTTTTTGAGGTCTAGATTTATTTTTAGGTCAGTTGCACCAAAGAATTTATAATACGTGCTACTCAGGCCAAAAATTGGCGCCGTGCTTTCAAAAAAATTTTAAATTTTCAACAGTCATAACTTCTAAACTAAAAGAAGTAATTCATTGGATTCAATATGCCTTTTCTACATGCACGATTAAGTTGAAAAATATTTGAGATAATCACTACATCATTATACATATTATAAAACAAAGTCCCCCGCTGCATCTGTCTGCCTGTCTGTTTGTCTGTGTCCGATTTTCTCCGTAACTACTGAACGGATTTTGAATCCAATCCTAGTCTAGTCTAGTAAAATGGGCTGCAGTGTCCTTTATCCGATTTATTTATTTTATTTATTGTAAATTATAGACGCGTCGACAACTTAGGTAATTAGCGTCTTGATTACATTAAATAACATAATTCACTTAAAACTAAATGACATCATAAAACATCCATGAGCGGAGGTGGGGGATTCGAACCCACGACAGTCTGATCTAGAGGCCACGACGCTAACCACTGGACCACGCTGTCCTCTCCTTTATCCGATAGTCAGCATTTACCGTCGTGTAAATTTACCATTAATCTAAGTTGTGTAATTTCAAAAACGCTGAGTCGCATTATAATTGTAAAATGTAACAGCATTTAGAGCAGACAGAATCGTTATATAACATTATGAACACCCATGCGGAAGTTAGTCAGCACTCCGTACTACAATCAGCACAACTCTATTTACTGCAGCTACGTGCGGACGAACCACTGAACTATATAATACTGGAACGCGAGGCGAGCTGACAAATATAGTTTTCTTCGGGCATCTCATAGTTTCTGAATGAGCCATTTTCATGAGAGTATTTTCCTTAGGGGGGTCAAAAATATCAATTATTTTTTTTTACAAGTGACACGGAAAAATAGGTTGCTAGACACCTTAAAAAAATTCTCACCAAATATGAGCTCTTAATTTTAATAGGAAGATCCTCCGCATCACAGTTTTTTATTTTTTTCTCAGTCCAATAGAAAAAAATTCATACCTCATCATTAATTGATTGTACAGAAAAATGTTTTATGAGAATTTTGTAGAAAATTTAATGCTCTACAAAAAAGGTATCTTATATTTTTTCCGCAAACCTCACCATTTGAAAGATATTGAAGATTTAAGTTTGATTATTTTAAGACAAATTTCATTTTTGTTTATGAATTTTATAACTCGACAATAAATGACTATTATAAATCTTCAATATCTTTCAAATGATGAGGTTTGCGGAAAAAATATAAGATACCTTTTTTGTAGAGCATTAAATTTCCTACAAAATTCTCTTAAAACATTTTTCTGTACAATCAATTAATGATGAGGTATGAATTGTTTTCTATTGGACTGAGAAAAAAATAAAAAACTGTGATGCGGAGGATCTTTCTATTAAAATTAAGAGCTCATATTTGGTGAGAGTTTTTTTAAGGTGTCTAGCAACCCATTTTTCCGTGTCACGTGCAAAAAAAAAAAAGAATTGCTTTTTTGACCCACCCTAATGTTGTTCCTTCTATTATCCAGGAGAGGCAGCACTTGTGGTAGGTACAAACATTATTTATTCCCCATTAGTGCCGTGTCATTTTAGTGGTATAACTTAATTATTTAATTAATTTTATAATAGTAACAATTAAATAATTCAGTTATATCACTAAAATGACACGACACTAATGGGGAATAAATAATGTTTGTACCTACCATAAGTGCTGCCTCTCGTGGATTAATTGAAAGAACTATACTCTCAGGAAAATGGTTCATTGCGCTAACACCAGTGCAAAACTTCCTTACGCAAAAATAACATCTTTGCTTAAGTGCAGTATAACAGCAGATTGTTAAGTTTGCTACACAAGTGAACTGTGAAAAATTTTGAAAATACTTAAAATGAAGGCAAAATAAGCTATTTCATAGGGAGTAGGACAAAAAATACAGTATATATCTAGGGCGCAATGATATTTTGACTCGTGTGACTGTTTAAACTCGCTAACGCTCGTTTAAACATGATTTCACTACTCGTCCATAATATACCTACTTCAATACGCGCCCTAAATATACGGTGTATTTTTTGTCCTACTCCCTTTAAAATAGCTACTTTTGCCTTCATTTTCAGTATTTTCAAAATTTTTCACAGTTCACTTGTGTAGCAAACTTAACTTCCAATAGTAGGTTAAGCAGTCTAAGCCAGTAGGCATTGTATAGTGTACATAGTATTAAAGTAGTCTTCTAAGCAATAAGAAAATTTCTTTATCAAATAGAATGACTGAACACAAACCGTCAAATGACACATAGATATACCTTACTTGCCACTAGCGCCATCTGACGAAACGTTTGACGCATATCTTACGAAAAAAAAAACTTTTTAACAAAAAAATCCTTCTTCAAAAAAGCCACTAAAAAGAGGAAAATATTAAAATTTTGAGGACGGCGCCAATTTAATAAAATATGAAGTCGGTTAAAAAGTAGATATTAATTAAATCGGCACTTTTTTAACCGACTTCATATTTTATTAAATTGGCGCCGTCCTCAAAATTTTATTATTTTCCTCTTTTTAGTGGCTTTTTTGAAGGAGGGTTTTTTTAAGTTTTTTATTTTTTACTTTTTAGTTATATTTAACCGATTTCTTACGCTGTGTGATGTGTCAAAAAGTGACATTTACCAAGGAATCACACGCCGCTACTCACATTTATTAAAATCAACCGAACTACTGAACCGATTTAAGTAAAACTTATATGGGACCAACTTCGAGGTATGCCCTATCCAATAAAAAGAATTTTCGCAAATCGGTTTATAAATGACGGAGTGCTGAGGTAACAAACATAAAAAAAATACACCGAATTGAGAACCACCTCCTTTTTTGAAATCGGTTAGAAATACGATAGCCCTCATCCAGGAGCTTTCCCGAAAATCCCGGCTTTCTGAAGTTCAGCGCGCAGAAGAGACATTTTACAACTGTTGCGTACGAGAGACTCCAGTATTACTGCAGATCAGTGGTACCCCGACACTGTATCTATTACCAGTAAAAAGCATTAATGTACTCTTGTGTACCTATAAATTAACTATCAAGCAAATAACACCTGCTATTGCTTTTTTATTGTTGTCAATAAACCATCAATCCACAGACGTGATTAGATACATTTCAATAATTGATGTTTGTGAATTTAATTAAGTATAACAATGGGAAATCTTTCATTTAGAAGATTAACTGATATTTAATTTTAATTTATAAAAAATTGCAATGCATCACATATAAGAAAAAGTATATTCTTACTTTGATCGTATGAACATTTTAACTGTAGGTACTAGCCGTCCTGTTTGCTCTAAATCGAAAAATTAAAAATTGTTAAATTGTGTTTTAAAGACCACCAACAGCTAAGGTTATTTGGGCCTAGCACCGATTTATATTTTCAATTCATTATTTTTTTTTAATAATAAATTGAAAATCCAATTGACACTTTTACCAGCTCTCGGGCTAGAACCCGGGAACTGGGGACTTGTAATAGAGGACCATAGCAACGCCATGTAAACAACAGCATAGCTACACGCTCGGCCATTCTCAAGCCCTGCTCTAAATCGAGCTTTAATTAATAGTCAACTTTTTTTAAAACACATTACCTATCTGTTTAAATGTTATTTAAAAGTAGGTAGGTACTAACAATATTTTTCTTTTTTCTTTTTCCTTTGTGTTCAAATTATTTACTGTTTATTTAAAATACATATTTAACTGTCAGGTAATGAAAATTGTTTTTCCAAAGCCTGCTTATAATATATTATCATCTATTTTATAAGGTTATAAATCGATTTTTAACCCTTAAAGTCCATTTATCACAATTTTGAGACCTCATTGCACATCTGTACTGCTAGCCCTTTCAAACGACACCAGACGCTAATGACCCTTGTTGTCGAGCGTCTATAATTCACAATTCATTCATTCAAACGACACCTCGATCGCCAAAATCGGTTCCGTAGTTTAGGAGGAGGTAGCCGCACAAGAAAATTTTAACAAGAAGATTTTAACAATATTCGCCCCCCCCCCAGGGGGGACATTGGAATGTGGTTGCTATCGCAAATTGCATTCCAATGTTCTTTGGGAATTAGCGCTCTCAGGGACCCGAGCTCGTACCAGTCGGTTTGTGTATGCCGGCTGGCGGATTCTAATACACAAATTGATTATTTGTTGTGTTTAAGACGCTAATGACCTGAGTTGTCGACGCGTCTATAATCTACAATTTAATTTAATTTAACAATATTTCGGAAATTTGAGTTAAAAAAAATATCTGATGGAAAAATTAGCCAAAATTGCGACAAAAGAGGCTTGCCCTGTGCTCACATAAAATTGAACCAATGTCTGGTCGATTATGAAATTGTAGGTCAGACATTATTTCTTAGAGACTTGCTATACGTTGGCCAGGCATTTCACTATTTCATTAATAATTGAAAGTGACAAAAATGTGTAACAAAATATATTAAAATAGTTATAACATTTAATCAATTCTATGTTACGTTTTAAAACTGATATAAAACAAAGCCGCCTTTCTAAATTAATAATTTTGTTGTGAAATCAACAGATTTTATAAATGATTCTACTTTTTTAATAATAATAATTTTAATTTCTGTTATGGACAAAAGGAGCTGTAAATTGCAATCGAAATACGATGAAAAGGCAACCTTTTTGAAGTTATACTTCTTTTTTAACTTCCCATTGGAAGTTATTGTAATGGGTCCGAAAATCGAAATCAAAATGTATAACAAATTTTTATGTTTCAAGGTCACCACATTATTTTTAGAAAGATGTCTCTGTGTGTGTATGTGTGTGTGTGTGTACGTATGTACGTACGTACGTATGTGTCCATTTCTTTCTAAGACGAAATCTCGAGAATGAAAAACGATATCGACTACGTTAGGGTGCCAATCGACGCGTATTAACGTAAATATGATCTGAAAGAAATTTTTTCAAAATCGGTTCAGCCGTTCTTTTTTCTTAACCAAATAGACTCCAAAAAAGTAGATTTTACACAACATCTCGCGAATAAAAAATTATATCGACTTCGTAAGGGTGTCAATCGAGACGTGTTAACGTCATTTTGATCCGACATAAATTTAATAAAAACCGGTTTAGTCGTTTTTTTTTTCTTTTTTAATTATTGTTAAAAATAAATAATAATTATGTTTTAATGATTAAAATGATTACTTTTCTGTGTAATATCTAATTTAATTATTATTATTAGATATTTATCAAACTGGGAAGTTCGTCGTGTGGACCTCAAGGGTCGCACTTTAGTCCTAATAAACGACCCACCTCACGGCTTGTTTAAAATTTTCAGTCAACACGAAAACGCGAGTAAATGCTAGTCATTTATAAATTCTCAGTTGTCTGAGATAACGTTTCTGCAAATAAATAATGCATGCACTGAAGAGATGCGGCAAGGTCATTTGAAAAAAACCTGCTAAGTCACCGATACACGTAAAATACAGATACCCTACTATATCGATGTGTGTTCGCTGCCGGCTGCGGTAAATCATTTTACACTGTTTACTTTCTCACCTATGTCGACAATTTCTACTACAGTTGCTTTACATATACCGGTGTTTTTCAATTAATATCTTTGTATAATGCAAAATGGCACATGCTATACCCACTACCTAATTATTTTTGAAGTTATACTCCCCCAGGGGGGGACATTGGAATGTGGTTGCTATCGCAAATTGCATTCCAATGTTCTTTGGGAATTAGCGCTCCTGCAGGGACCCGAGCTCGTACCAGTCGGTTTGTGTATGCCGGCTGGCGGATTCTAATACACAAATGGATTTGTTTTGTTGAAGACGCTAATGACCTGAGTTGTCGAGGCGTCTATAATCTACAATTAAATAATTAATTAAATTGAAATTATACTCTTTTAGCGAGGGCAGTGAATTGGGATGACCTCGAATCAAAAATTACCGACTAAAAATTATTGAAATGCTAACGATTTGGATGAAATTTACTGAAAAGGAGTTTTGGGGGGCAAAAAATCGATGTAGCTAAGTCTCATCCCAGGAAAAATTCGTTTTATTATAAATTTATTATAAATAAAAATGCGCTGTTGCAATTAAAAAATCGATTCTGACCTTCGCCTGTCCTTCACAGCACCGCCTATGTTAAATCTGATATCACAGTCTTCTGTCCCCCTTGACACTCTATAACTTTTGTATAAAACATTTTTTAAGGTTTGTACCGTTTAGGGGCCATCCATAAATTACGTCACACAAATTTTACGATTTTTAACCCCCCCCCCTCCGTCCTTGTCACAGATGGTCGCATTTTTAAAGCCCCCTCTCCCTTGGTGTGATGTCACATATTTTTTAAACCTATACATAAATCTTACAAATATAAATCGAGTTAGTGATATTTTTTTGTTTACATATAAATTTCGCGTTTTAATATTTTAAATTTAAATTGTGACGTCACAAAGCTTATGACCCCCCCTAGCCCTTGTCACACGATGTCACATTTTGTTGACTACCTCCCCCCCCTTTAACGTGTGACGTAATTTATGGAGAGCCCCTTACGAGATATTTCACTGCATTGTTTAAGATGTGCCACCCTGTATATAGGTATGAAAACATCCGTATAATATTATTATATGCATTCTTACTTAAGTAGTGTTTAATTGGGTCAGATAATTTATATTTTACTGCTATATGCACTACCGTTGATTCTCCATCGTCTGAGACCAACATATTATTATTTATTATGAGTAATGTATAGGAAGCAGCTACTTAAAATAAATCTGCATCTTTTGGAATTTTCAACTTTTTTCGTAAGTTGGGATCATAGTCAACTATGCCAAAACTCCATGTTTAATTTTTGTGCTTTTTTTTCAAAATTCTATATTAAAATGTATACAGCGTGTCCACGAAAGTTCTTTACAAATGGAATTTTTTTTTATTAATTATTGGAGCAAAAATTTTTTTCTGAGGAAAAGTTCTGCTTCGTCCGAAACCTCTAAAGCACCAAAGAAAATTTTTTCGGCCTAAAGTTACACGAGGGAAATCAAACAGTTTTATTTTACTAAAAATAAAAATTATCTGTGATATTCAAGATTTTCGCAAAATTAGTTGCATAATCAAATTTAATTTAAAATTATAACATAACTAACTTCTAAGTAATTATTTATTCAGAATTATAAATCAGAATTCAACATGTCCTCCATCTCTCTCCATACAATGAACAGTTCTCCTTCCAAAATTTTCTTTGGTGTTTTAGAGGTTTTGGACGAAGCAGAACTTTTCCACAGAAAAAAATTTTTGCTCCAATAATTAATAAAAAAAAATTCCATTTGTAAAGAACTTTCGTGGACACGCTGTATGTCGCTTTAGTCGCGGGATAATATTTAGATAATAATGTATACTTTTGCTGACATTTATGAAACATCCCTCTAATAACTTTACTGAGAACGAGAAAAAATTACCATGCTCATTATAAATCCTTATCCACCTGTGTTAAAATATCGACTCTCGCATGTGGTGGTTTTTTCAGTGACAGAATGCTTTAAAGGGAAAGAGTTGGTCGTTTGAAATATGTGTCACTGTGTGAGTAATTGTCAACTCAGTCCGCCGCGATAGTGGAAAGTTTAGGGTTTAGAATCCCTACGGTGACACAGGTTTGAAATAATGAATTTTTCCTGACTACAGCATTATGTTACGTCATTGTCAAAATGGGTGTTTCATATATACTGATGACGTCGTTATGCATTCATTTAATTATGTTTTTAGTCACGATGCCACGTGTTAAACTTGTATATAATTCCTTATATTAAAAAATGTTGTTGATGCATCATTTTATTAATTATTATTTTTGCCACTAGGTGCCAGGAATGGATATTATCTATAAATACCGAAGGTTTAGTACTTTATTTTGTTTATGTTTTTAGTTCCATAAAATGACACAAATCATTCAATAAAGGCGCTCATAAGACGGTCGTTTTCTCCCGTAAAGTAAAACCTCCGTGCTAGTATACAAAAACTGCCGAACTGCCGCGGATTTAGGGCGGTATTCTATAATCCGGCAATCGCGTGCAACGTATCCTGCCAGATTAGCGCGACCCCGTTATACAGCACCTAAAAAAATATTAGTAAAAAAAAACTTTTTAGAGACGAGCTTTTATTGAAATGTACTAAAAAGGAAAAAATAATATTTAACAGTGGCGGGCTCCTCTATGAGAGCTGCGGAGCTGTCGCACTGCCAGAAAATAACGCACAATTAAAAAAAATATTGTATAAATCTGCATAATATGTTTTAATTTCAAATATTGTGTAAATCTGCATAATATGTTTTAATTTCATAATCACATAGCATTATTATGAATGACGGCCTATATTCTATAAACAGTCCTGCAGGAGGTGCTGCAGTTTGTGTTGCACCTAAATCCAACCAAAATCCAATGTGTTAAAGAGAGATGACTTGGTAAAAATGAGACAGATTTATACGCGTAAAAGCTGAAACGCGTCCGCAGAACCTAATACAGTATTATTTTTCTTGGTTATAATACCGTATTATATAGCAATGCAGTAAGGTATCTTCGTGGTGTAGCGGTAACGTAGTGGCTCTATAAGCAATAGGTCTCGGGTTCAAATCTCAATACAAACATACTTTTTTTTTTTAATAAATGATTAGATATAAATATCATAAATAAATATATTTAATAAATTAATAATTTATTAAATTAAATTAATTTATTTAATATCTTTATTTTATTATTTTATCGTCTTTTTTACAAACGTTTAGTACTGGCACGCGGGATAAAATGTTCGGAGTTATTTTTGTTTTGTTACTTAAAAGAAGTATAGCTTCTGACGTGCGTACATAGTACACACACACTCTTTTTTTTAATACAATAAAAAATATTGCTATAAAAATCACTTTATTTACGATCTTAGCGCTAGCGAAATCATTGTATAATGTATAGACAAATTATTCAGATCAAAAAATACACTTAAAAATTGCATCAAATGTATTTTTGAATTTTTTTTTCGAGGTTCCCTCATTAGGGGGGGGGCTACTCCAATCTCCGGGTTGACTCTGCAGAACACCCATTTAAAATGTTCACGCGCCGCCACTGATATTTAATAATTTTGGTTCATAATTATTATAAAAGCGGGTGTTGTAATCTCTATGATAGTTTATTAGTCGCAACCCCCGATTTTATAATAATTATGAACCAAAATTATTAAATATCATTTTTTCTTTTTTAGTACATTTCAATAAAAGCTTAACTCAAAAAAGTTTTTTTTACTAATATTTTATTTTGTTCATTTTAATTTTTCTAAATTTTACCCCCCTTTGACACCCGTAGGGGTTGAATTTCTAGAAATCCTTTCTTAATGTATGCTTACGTCAGAAAAGGAACCAACTATCCAAATTTAAAGTTTCTAGCTTCAGCGATTTGGCCTGGGCGTTGATTAGTCAAAAAAAAACCCTACATCCCCGTTTGAACCCCTTAGGGGTTGAATTTATTTCTAAAAACGATTTATTCGTGTTTTGTCATCGGGAATACATATGTGTACAAAATTTCAAATCGATACGTGGAAGTCGTTCAAAATTGACTTGCAAGATTTGACCTAAACAAACACACAAACAAACAAACACACAAACTAACATACATTGCAAATTAAATAAAAGCTTGTAATAAAAAATAAATATTAAAATGCAGGTCGACTACGGGTAAGTGGTCAAAAAGAGATACTTTTACCCTATCCAGTAAAGTTATTATTAAATGTTATTAATTTAATTAACCATTATGATGTTACGCCAATAATAATTTTGTTATGTAATCGATCGTTTGATGAATGCATCGGGTGGGTGTGTTAAAATAAACTTAATTGATGATGGATGTTACATTAAATTATTATGTAAAAATGGCAAAATGTGACACCAGGAAACTTTGATATAATTTTAAATTATTACGTTTAAAAAAAGGCGTGATAATAATGTGTGAATGAGTAAATGGCTTTTTCTTCGAAATTTTACTTTTATTTATAATACGTGTTGAACGCACGCTCTTGAAATCTCGTCATATTTGGGGAGGATCACTTTGACATAAGTAGATATACAGGGTGAGTCACTAAGAATGTCTAAGAATATCATTTATTATATGAACATTGGAAAAAAAAGTTGACACACCAACCACATTTTTCAAGTTGTGTCAATTTTTGCGCGTCAAATTTATGTCCATGCATGTGCTACCCTCCAGATACTTCAGAGTTAAATTTAATTATTCAGGGTGTTACTTGCAATAGTTGGAAAATGCATAACTTTAACTTACCTTAAGTCAATTTTTTTAAGTAGCACACCCTGTACATTCTAGATATGTGAAAAGGGTTCGCTTTCCTCTATATACATTTTATTGAGCAATGACTATCCTAAACATAAACAGGGTGTGCTATTTAAAAAAATTGAGTTAAGGTAAGTTAAAATTTTGCATTTTCCAACTATTGTATTGTATAGTATATTTTAGTAGTAGATAACGAAAATGTAAAATTTTGCAGAAAAGGTTAAATTTTTTGGCAACGTCGCAACTAAATTTAAAAAATGGGACAATTTTATGTAGGCTTCCGAATGGACAATAAGATTTTCTAATTTTTGGTGTCATCTATTATAGCGCATTTATGAACAAAAAAAAAATTTATTAACTACTATAAAATACTAAAATTGTATTTTAAATTAATTCCACCTTGGTTTCAAAAAAATTATAATTATTGTCAAAGAAAGAATATAACAAAAATTAAAAAATATATAAATAAATATCATGTAGAATTTAAAAAAAAAAACGCCAAAAATTCTACGCTGCCATCAGGTCTCGAACCCAGGTTCCTATGCATAGAACGCAAAGACGTTACCAACTGCGCTATAAATGCAAGTGTACTGCGTACCGTTTTTATGATCTAGGTATGTCAGCCGAGTCACATTTATTGCGAATGGTTCCCTTTTTTTAACTACCCAGAAAAAGAGTGCCTAACGCGACTAAGGAAGTTTTCACTTCAAAAATGGTTTCAATCTATCAATTATTTTTCGAGCTAATGCCGGCGCTACACGATGCTACGAACACCTTCCAACGTTAGTTCGTCGCATCGTGTGACCGACGGTCAAACCTACAAGCTGCCAATGTAGAGCTTCCAACGTTCGCGTTTGACTATGTTCCGGCTGTTGTCGGTATTCTTGACCCGAATCAAAGAAATTCCTTCAACGTCCGAAGGAAAACATTCTTAATGCTTTAACATTCGACACACCGTGTAGCAGAAACATGTGGCACATCAACTGTCGAACTCAATTGACTCAAACGTTTGGGCCAACGTTTGGTCAAACGTTCGTAGCATCGTGTAGCGCCCGCATAAATCTATTTAAACTTTTACAATGTTTTTTTATGGAGAAATATGTGTAGTCACAACCTGTCCTGCTCGAAAAATAATTGATCGATTGAAACGATATTTTTTAATGCGTTTTGCAAACCAGGAGAGTCGCGTAACTAATGGATATTTCGAGCGTGCTATCAACACGTCTAATAAAAATAAATAATATTTGGTTCCCATATTAATGCTCTTCCGAGCACTCGATACAAATTATTCAAGAAATGAATAGTTGATATAATTGAATCTGGAGCAGACTGGTTATATCACATCTCTGCTTATAAAAACACTTAAAGGAAACGAATATCATAGTAAATATATAACAAAGATGACTGCAATTAAAATTATTTATAGATATTGACGTTTGAAGCATAAAAAACTAGCGCTAAACTTATAAAATATAATTTGCTGCGAACATCTCGTGTGTAGGGCCGTGCTAAGGGAAAATTTCGCCTGAGCCGTTATAATATTTGCAGATCGATTTATCAGTATTAAAGGAGTGGAAGATCACCCTAAACTAGGGGTCGGCAGCCTTTTGAGACGGAAGAGCCAAAAGTTACAATTTACAAAATTTCCCAGTTTTTAAAGAGCCACTAACATTTTTATTTCAATATTATGGTATTTGATTAGGATTATAACTAAACATACAGAACAGTGTTGTCACATTTAAAAAATGTCAGCTGTCCGATACTCTCTACTCCATTTATTCTCACTGTTCTCTGTTGAGTGTTTTTATCCTGTTTAAAGTTTTTTTTGCAGTATAATATTTTTTATGAATTTTGAAAATAAAATAATATAATTATTAATATTTGCGCATGGAACTGGAGAGCCGCATCTTGACATCATAAGAGCCGCAGGTTGCAGACCCCTGCCCTAAACGATTCATGTACCTGACGAAATTTATATTATTAGTTCAAGGTTCAAATTTTATTATGTTGTTACGGCGAATATTTTAAGCATATATTTCAATTTGAAGAACAAAATGTCGGTATTAACCCCCTCTCTTAAAGGGAAACTTGCTTTTCTAGGTGTTTATATTTTTCTGCAAAAGGGTTATTACCAACATTTTTTTCTGCAAATTGAAATATGTGCTTAAAACAGTCGCCGTAACAACATATTAAAATTTGAACCTTTAACTAATAATATAAATTTCGTCGGGTACACGACACGTTTAGGGTGATCTGCCACCCCTTTAATACTGACCAATCGATCTGCAAATATTATAATGGCATTATTGGGTCACCGAGAAGCTATATAAACAATTTCAGCCTTGAAGCAATAATAATTGTGACCATTTCTTTTGTTACATGGTGGGGACGGTCTGCATCCCTCCCATACCACTATCTAGCAAAATCCCTTACTCAACATCTTCACAAAAATAAGCTCTTGAATAAATAACACCAAAAAATTGTCACTAGCTCTCGCTCTATAAAAATTGTGTTTTAATGACCACCAACAGCTAAGGTTATTTGGGCCTAGCACCAATTCATATTTTCAATTCATTATTTTTTTTTTTAATAATAAATTGAAAATCCGGGAACTGGGGACTTGTAATAGTGGAACCATAGCAACGCCATGTAAACAACAGCATCGCTACACTCTCGAATATCTCGGTCTATACCTACCTACCTATTAATATGTATTGGAAAAATAGAAGGTCATGAATTAAATTTTCCGGTCTACGTTTAAAAAAATCGAAATATATGTGAGCGGAGCCACGGGTAACGGCTAGTTATCTATATATTATACGATAATTTTATTTATAATAATTTTCGTAACATGTTAAATAGTTGACAAGAAACGTGGAATTCGGTCATTTATTATATACGTATGTCATATTTAGCAACAAGAAATTAATAATACTATATGCATGTATGTATTATACTAGTACTAAATATGTACAAATGTAGTAACAATTTAAAAGTACGTAACTAGATCAGTAGTCAAATGGTAAAAGCGCTTATGACGATTTTTTCTAATTTTTTTCATACCTTCATAAAAAAATTTTGTAACTCTCTTATTATGTAAAAACTTTTCAACTCTGCACATATTTCAAATTTACACTGCATTATTGGACTTATTAACCCTCTATAGTCGATTCCTCCAGGGGGAACATTGGAATGTAGTTCTCGCAATTGCATTCCAACGTTCTTTGGGAATTGGTGTGTATGTCGGCTGGCAGATTCTAATACAGAAATGGATTATTAATTGTTGTGTTGAAGACGCTAATGACCTGAGTTGTCGACGCGTCTATAATCTACAACAATAATAATAATCTATAGTCAATGAAAAATAGATAAATTTGGGGGCAGGAGAAGTTATCGCTGCACTCAAGGCCTATATAGGGCCCATATTGGACATCTTCGACATCTAACATCTAAACCAGGTCCTGGTTATATACCATGTCAGAACGGTATTTCTCTTCTGACTTAGAACTACGTCTTTTCCGGTGGTACAATGGGTAAAATGTTATGTGACGAAAAAATCTAACAAAAAATACATCACCCAAAAGCTTATAATTCGCTCAATTAAAATCAGATCGGTTCTAAACCTGTCTTAAACGAAAGAAGAGAAATTTTTACATAGATTTCGCATATAAGAAAACGCGTGACGAACGGTTTTTTGTAAATAATTCGCTCAAATAAAGTCAGATCGGTTCTAAACCTATCTTGAACGAAAGAGGAGAAACTTTTACATAGATTTCTTATATAAGAATGTATCAAAACAGTTTTTTACTACAGATTTATACTAATTAAATCTGTAAAAAGTCGATTTTCTACTTAATTAATAAATCTTAAAAAAAAAATATTTTCATTTCAGCGAGAAATGGACATGTGGTCAATTAAATCGTCATTAATGTTATTCGATCACAAATTCAACGTGAACTGTTTTGTCTTGTGGCCAAAGAAATATTTGTAATACAACGACACCTGTTACAAACCGTACAGTACTGTAGAATGTTCGAGTGAAAGGACCCTGTTTAAGTATGGACATTTGGCCCAACAGTCCATTTTTATGTATAAAACTTAGAATGCAAATTTACATTATTTATCTAGTATAAAAGCAAATGTGTCCAAAAAAATAATATCTATTCGATCTATTGTATAGTTACTTGAACAAGACAATTTACTGGACATTTAAAAAATGGCTCTAAAGGTAAGATATTATTTTCTAAAACATTTCAAAAATAGCCCTTTTAAACTTCTAGGACTGTGTATGCCTCACGGTCGAAGTTATATTTCATTTTTCATTAGAACACGTTCCGTTGAAGTTTCTAATATTTTTAATTTTAACTGTTTACTTACCTATTTCTATTTTCGACTTTTTCAAATTTCCCTTAAGCCATGGAAACGTAAATATCCAAAGCCTGCTTACAATATTACACTATTTTGAAACGTCCAAAAAAATTTATTTTTAAAATTATATAATCTATAAGAAAACGAATTTTTCCTGGATGAAACCTGACTAGATCGATTGTTTGCCCCCCAAAACCCTTTTTTAGTTAGTTTCATCCAAATTGTTAAAGCCGTTTTTACCCCTGTCAGTTACATTAATTTATGAGTCGGTAATTTTCATATCGGAATTTTTTGACTCGAGGTCATTTCACCCTCGCTTAAAGAGTATAACTTCAAAAATGAGAAAAACATTTAACGGGGAGCAAATATCATAATTAATCATAACCCTATTTTACACACACGTTATAAAATATCTGTATAGAAAGTAACAGCTGAGAGCTAGTGACAATTTTTTGGTGTTATTTATTCAAGGCCTTATTTGTGTGAAGATGTTGAGGGAGGCATATTAAAGTGCCCTGAGTAAGGGATTTTGCTAGATAGCGGTATGGAAAGGATGCAGACCGCCCCCAACATGTAACAAAAAAAATGGTCACAATTATTATTGCTTCAAGGCTGAAATTGTTTGTATAGCTTGTCGGTGAACCCAATAATGCCATTATAATATTTGCAGATCGATTGGCCAGTATTAAAGGAGTGGCATATCACCCTAAACGTGTCATGTACCCGACGAAATTTATATTATTAGTTCAAAATTCAAATTTTAATATGTTGTTACGGCGACTGTTTTAAGCACATATTTCAATTTGCAGAACAAAATGTCGGTATTAACCCCCTTGTAGAATAATATAAACACCTAGGCGAGCAAGTTTCCCTCTAATAGAGGGGGTTAATACCGACATTTTGTTCTGCAAATTGAAATATATGCTTAAAACAGTCGCCGTAACAACATATTAAAATTTGAACATTGAACTAATAATATATAATTTGTCTGGTACATGACACGTTTAGGGTGAAATATTATAATGGCATAACTGGGTCACCGACAAGCTATACAAACAATTTCAGTCTTGAATTGTGACCATTTTTTACTTCCCACCTCTACTATGGTAGGGAAGTAATGGATTCAGTCCGAAAACAATATTTCGAGATTTTAACAGATTTTCACGTTTTGAGACCCTAGCAATCGTTTAAGATCATTTTCTGACTGATGTCTGTATGTGTGTGTGTATGTGTGTATGTGTGTATGTGTGTATGTGTGTGTGTGTGTATGTGGTCAATTTTTCGCCTTCGATATCTTAAGAACGGAACAACATACGGGCATGCCGATTGTTCTATTGTGTTTATCAGCCTTTAACTTAGATCTGATTAGATTTTGAGTCAAATCGGTTCAGTGGATCCTGAGATATTCAAAAAAACGTCCTCAATGTCACGTATTAACATAGGTAAAAAAAAATATAAATGAATTCTAGATGTTATAATATGAAAAAAATGTAAATATTTTTTTTCTCTAAAATGTATAGTTTTCGAGAAAAAAAATATTTTACTAAAAAAAATAAAAATTGTACGTAAATCAAGGTAACCATGATTTTTGCTATATTAAGCTAGCCATCAATAGATCACCAAACAAAAAAGAGGGCCATGCTTTTTTCAAAGAATAAAAATTAAATTGTGTTTTAAAGACCACCAACAGCTAAGGTTATTTGGGCCTAGTCAAAGAATAAAAAAAAGAGTGTTTATTTTTTGCAAATATTTACTAGGTGGGAAGTATAGGACTGGTCATCAGTCGAATTTTTTGGTTACATGTTGGGGGCGGTCTGCATCCCTCCCATACCGCTATCTAGAAAAATGCCTTACTTAGGGCACTTTAATATGCCTCCCTCAACATCTTCACAAAAATAAGGCCTTGAATAAATAACTCCAAAAAATTGTCACTCGCTCTTGGTCTGTAATGTTTTTTTAGTTTGTACCTAGTCATTTAGAAAATAAATCTTGAAAACGATTTAAAAACGCGTTTGGTGGTCTGAAGAGAAATGAATTACCAAAAAATTAAAACTTGTAAAACGGGTCCTCATTAAAAATGACAAAAATAGCGTACGTTCAAAATGTGACATAATTAATGTGTTACACATTACAACCGTTTTTTATTATTATTCAACTGTTTTTCTTTGTATGTACTTTATTGTAAATAATGTATTGTTAATAAAAACGATTGTGTGCGCACTTGCTTTCAACAATTTTAATAAATTATATAATCACTAGCTGTTACCCGCGGACCCATGCTGACTAAAACTTTCTTTAGTACTGTAAGTGGGTGAAATATTCGACAACATTTTTTTAACACACTGTATATCCACTTTTGTTAAATTGGCGCCGACCTCAAAACGTTATTATTTTCCTCTTTTTAGTGGCTTTTTTTGAAGGAAGTTCTATTTTTTACAAAAAAAGTTTTTTTTTTGACTTTTTAATAGTTTTTTAATACGTAGTTGGCACGTTGTTAGCCGACTTCTTTCTTGATATTTGATTACTAAACTAAAAAAAACTTCTGAACCGATTTAAATAAAATTTGTGTGGGACCACCCTGAAGAGTGAAGGTATGCCCTATTTAATAGAAAAAGAATCAACAAAATCGGTTCAAAAATTCAGGAGATATGAGAAACATACATAAAAAATACAGTCGAGTTAATAACCTCCTCCTTTTTTGAAGTCGGTTAAAATTGTAGAAAAACGTTTCCCGTTGTTGTACGAAATATACAAAACACGCCGAAAAACCCACTAGATAGAGGCCCAGTTACTTTTTTTATAAAATATTTAATTTTAAACAATTACGCTAATTTTGTTGGAGTCTGGACTTAAAACATTTTGAAACCCGTAAATACATCCCTTAAATTAATCCAGTTACGTCCATTTTCGTTACATCCCTATCCAGTTAATATATTGGTCTTACATTCATAATATAATAGATTATTAATTATTCTTTTTTCACGTAATTTGGTTTTACTTTCAAGTATTGTATTATGTAGAAGCATAGGCTACCGTTCTAACTTTACTGTTCTCGACAGTCTATACGTACGGTGATTTCTACAGTATTCATAGCCTTAAAGTTAAAATTATAAACACCTACATACTAATTATATAGATTGTAGATTATAGATGCTCGACAGCTGACGTCTATAAACGCAAAATTACATTTTATTACGCATCAACGCAAAATATATTAATCAAATTAAGTTTTTAACTAATTAAATTTTAATAAAAAATGGTGGAACCTTTGGTGTAAAGATACGAAATGTTACAATCACCACAAAACACCAAACCATAACAAACACTCTCGACGTACGTTTCGCCAACCAAGTTGGCATCATCAGGAGATGATTAAAACTAAAGACTAAACAAAAATTACTGCCTATTTATAGGCTACCTAATTTTAAATTACCTGAAAACTAAACTAATTTACTAAATCAAAAAGCAGGCTACCTGGAATTGGGCCTTTGTCACTGTTCATAATATTATGTTTACACTTATGAATCTCTAGACTCTCTACGGCGTCTAGTTGTCTAATATTAATGACGTTTCTAATTAATTTTAAATTACTATTGTCTATTTTATGGTCATTTTTCAAATGCATTTGAAAATGACCATAAAATAGACAATAGTAATTTAAAATTAATTAGAAACGTCATTAATATTAGACAACTAGACGCCGTAGAGAGTCTAGAGATTCATAAGTGTAAACATAATATTATGAACAGTGACAAAGGCCCAATTCCAGGTAGCCTGCTTTTTGATTTAGTAAATTAGTTTAGTTTTCAGGTAATTTAAAATTAGGTAGCCTATAAATAGGCAGTAATTTTTGTTTAGTCTTTAGTTTTAATCATCTCCTGATGATGCCAACTTGGTTGGCGAAACGTACGTCGAGAGTGTTTGTTATGGTTTGGTGTTTTGTGGTGATTGTAACATTTCGGAATTAAATTTTAAAGTTTATTTTTTTAAATTAAACGCGTTCAATTCGATTCGAAAATAATTTAAAAAACATTTTTAAATAAAAAATATATTTGTGATAGTAGATTGTATATCTAGTTGTGTAATGAGGCATATTACTGACGAGTAGTGACAGTATGTTAAAACGAGTGATAACGAGATTAAACAGTCACACGAGTCATAATATCATTACGCACGAGATATTTATGGTATTTTTTGTCAAGCCACTATAAAATAGCTGTTTTTCACTTCATTTTCAGTATTTTAAAAAAATTTTGACAATTCATTTGTGTCGCCAGCTTCAGTTCTATAGTAGGATGAAGCATGCACAGGAGTATGTAATAGCGGGCGGATCAGGCGAATAAATATAAATCACTACGGAAATGATTTGCTTTCCCACACTAGTGTGGGAAAGATACGTTCCCGCACACCGGCCTGTCAAAAGTCAGTTTACATGCACATATACATCTAAAGCAGTTATTTTATAGTGGATATGGCAAAATAAAAACAACTTTATAATAATAGCTTGAAAATTAATTTCAAAATAGCTTTATTCATAGGTCACGGGTGTTATAAATGTTCAAAATACCAAATAAAATCTAATTTACATTCTCAACTTTGTTTTTGCACTTCTTTAGTACAGCATAGCGTCGCCAACAATCACGAATTTGATTTTGAAAATACCTCCATTATGGCTCTAGAAAGTAATTATCAAAAACGCCTTTTCCTTGAAATGGTTTACATATATAAAACAAAAAATTGTATAAACAAACGCACAGATATTGATAACCTGTCACATATATATAGTAAATTGCTCAATGAAATAAAAATTGTCCAAACTTGAATAAACATACTACATTTTTGCAATAACAACTTAAAAATCAAAAATTATTTCACTTAGTTTCTAGCTTATAGCACGTAAATATAAAACAGTTAATCTGGCAAATAAAAAAAAAATTAAAAAATTTTCTACAATAAAAAATAAAATCAAATTCTATAAAACATAAAGTTTTGAGTATTTCTGTGTACAAAATCAAATCAATAAAACAAATTTTTTTACACTTCAATAAAAACCAAATAAAATGTTAGTATGTTTTTTTAAAAAGTTTTTTGGACAATTTTACTGTCATGTTTGACGGCATTTGGTAAGTTAATTAATATTTGTTATATATTATTTTTTAAATATTTTTTCCTAACACAATTTTATAATTTTTATACAGAGCTCTGAGGATGAGAATATAATTCTCGAAACGTCAGCTTAATAAATGCAATATTAACAGTATTTGCTTATTATTTTTGGATCCTTAAGCCATTTCAAAGCTGTCTTCTTTCATTATCATCAGGATCACCACTTTTCTGTTTTTAATTAAACAGTTCTTCACGTTCAAAATATATTTCTATAAGGATTTATAAAGAAAGTGATGGACAAAAATTATACTAGTTAGTTAAACTCTTCGAGGACCATTATTTACACCACAAAGTAGGAAAGCCTGCAGTGTCTCCGCTGAAATGGTTCAAATCACGCTCTTTATTTACTGGGGTTTATTTTTATTTATTGTATATTATAGACGATTAACAACTTAGGTCATTAGCGTCTTAATTACATCAAATAACATCGTGTAACGAGCGGCCCTGACTATCAAGTCGGCGTCGACGAATAACAACAACGAAAAGTCAGGACAGAAAAAAAGTGACATTGTGTATGTGAAAAAGATTTATGACTTTTTATGAGATTCGCTTAAACTATTATTTTATTGTGACAAACCTGAACTGTTACAATCGTCAATTAAAATTAAACGATATCACAAAACATCCAAGAGCGAGGTGGGATTCTTACCCACGGCAGCTTAGTCCTCTACTGGGGTTTATGATATAGGTATTTTTTTCATATTCATTTAATTTTTTCACTATTCTGTTTTTTTTTCAGTTCTTTTTTGTCGCCGCTCTAATAGCGGTAACCTATGGTCAAGAACATGGTCACCATGCTACATCTTACGCTTCACTGTCGTTCCTTCCAACCCATGGTCACCATGATCATCATCATGAGCATCACCATGCCGCACCATCGATCCATCACACCGCACCTGCCCACCATAAAGTAGAACATAAGCATAAAGAAGAACATCACCATGAAGAACCATCAGCGCCGGCGCATTACGTATTCAAGTACTCAGTGCATGACGACCATACTCATGACATCCACGAGCAAGAAGAGAAACGCGACGGTGATAAAGTAGTAGGTCACTATTCTCTTGTTGAACCCGATGGTCACAAACGAGTTGTCCATTACACCGCTGATAAGCACAGTGGATTCAATGCTCATGTCCAACGTGAACATACTGATCATATCTATCATGTTGAGACCCATAAAAAGGTAGCTCCGGAACATCATGCACCGGTTCATCATGCACCAGTTCATCATGCACCAGTTCATCATGCACCAGTTCATCATGCACCAGTTCATCATGAATCGGTTCATCATACACCTGTTCATCATGAATCGGTTCATCATGCACCAGTTCATCACGCACCTGTTCATCACGCATCAGCTCCAAGTCATCATCATTCGCATCATGAAGCAGCCACTTCGTATATCAGTTTTTCAGGACCAGTTTCAACCCATCATTAAATTAGTCCCAGTATTTTAATTTGTGATAGTTATTGACCAAGTCTCAATAATATTTGACGATGATGAATATATTCATATTATTACTTAAGCACTTTTAAGTTTCACAATGTTTGGGCGTTTTGTAAGATTACGAAAAATTGGGAAATTACTACCTTTAAAGCAAGATGTATCAACGCACAAGCGGAAGAATCGAGCGCTTGGGGCCCAGTATCTGCAGGGAACTTAAAAAACCAAACAAAAAACTAGATTTTAATGTTTTGTTAATTGATTCATAGTATAAAATTGTTAGAAAAGATCCTCAGATAAGACTGCGCTTAAGAGCCTCCAAATGCCATTGAATCAAGTGAATGGTCGCTTTATCATAGCAACTCAAAATGCTTAAACTTAACTTAAAAGTGCTTAAAATTTAGTATGAATATGATCGTCAGTATATTAAATTTAGTTTTATTAGTTGTAAGCCAATTTACCTCGTGTTTTGAAAATCATATGTACCACAATAGTTCTAATCAAAATTAATGGCAGGCGAACTAATTTTAACCTCTTCTAAGCAGAACGTTTAATGCTCAGCTATGGCGTCCGCTCAGAGCCAAATTGTGTGCTAAACGGCTACGAAGAGGTTGACAGTAGCCTTGTCCAATAATGATCTGAGCAATTAGATACACTCATATATTGTTCAGTATTTAATTCAAAATATTCGAAATCTCAGGTCGCTTACAATGTTGCTTCAATGTCACAAGACATCTAGTCGACAAGTCCAGGAAAATTATAATCAAAAACTTTAAATTTATTTCTTATCTTCCCTACGACCTGAATTTACTAGTAGATGATTCTAAGGTTCAAGGTTTCATTGGTTACATTAATAAATTGGCTTTACGACATGTGATAAATTTGTGAGCTTAATGCATAAAAATTTGATATTTTATTTAACAATTAAGCCAGTATTTACATTTTGAAAATTATGAGATACTAACTGGCATCCAGTTAAGATTAGGTACTCTGAAATAAGAGTGATGGTACTTTAGTCAACTATTAGTGATTACTAAAATTTGATAAATTTTTGTTTTGTCGAATTTTTGCGATCACTAACGGAATATCCATGGAGGATAAACCTTCATTGGAATATCCATCAATTTCTGTTTGATATATTATGATCTTCATAATATAGGTACTAATTTTTATTTTGAGCATGAAAATAGCTGAAATCACAGGACTGTCATTGTTCATATGGCTATCTATGACTCATCTTCAGCTCTCAATTTTTGTTCAGAGAATTGGTGAAAGTGTCATTTCGATTTTCATTTTATGATAAAAAATAATAATACACTGAAGATAAGAATTGGTACTGAGCTGGGATAATATTGGAATATAATTGTTAAATGCTTACTATTTAGAAAATTTTAAAAATACTTTTTTTTAGATATTAATTAGTCATCATTATCGTCAAATATTTTTACCATGGTGGATTTCATAAACACAGACTCAAAAAATAATCTTCATTTGTTTTTGTTATGTAACATGGGTTTGATAATATCCGAAATTGTGGAGATGCCGTTTCCACGGTTTGTCTATTACAAACCCCCAGCTCTGCAGGTTCTATTGTGAACTCGTGAAATTTGATTTTCAATTTATTCTTAAAAATAACAATTGAAAATGTGAATTGACACCAGGCCCAAATAACCATATTGGTTTTTTTAAATAGCAGTTATGTTTAACAAAGATAAAAAGGGTTAAGCTTGATTTTATTGTTTATGACATCCATAATGAGTTAATTTTGTTACAATTATGTACAGTACATATTTTTATTTTTATATGGTATCCATATTTGTTCTAACGCATGTTTCCATTTTTTATTTCATAAAAATAGCTTTCTACTAATTTTCCTGTTAATATTTCAATCACCTTTGCATGATATATTGTTTCTAGTTCTCTTTTTTGTTGAACTCATTTAACTATATAGTTCATTTTTTGTTATCATCATTTGTTTCATTTGCATGTTGCTTTTCTTTTGTTTTCATCTGTTGTTTGTTTTGTTAACTTCGTTTTGTATTTTCTTGTTTTTTATCATCGTGTTCATTTGTAAATACCTCATTACTTCAATTAAATAAATTTGCTAATTCACAATTTTCACTGTTTTCCTACCTCATCAAAAATTTTAGATTTATACTGGGTTTCTGGTACGACGTTCAACGTTAAAAATACTAGCACCATGGAAAAAACGAAACATTCCAATGCTAAATGCGCTTTAAAAGTACGTTTATCTTTGAAAATCATACCAGAAACTCAGCACTAGTATATTTAAACGAGAGAAGGGTCAAAAGTATGCCGATGAGTGAGAGAGAGCAAATTTTACTTGTGTGGTCTTAAGTCGACTCCAGACGGCATGGCAAATGTCGACCATTGTTGACATTCTGGCAATTGCCATGCTCTGTGGATGGTTTTTCTGTGCCCAATATCTAACAGTCACCAACGTTGGCATTGGAAGACATTCGCTTTGAGGACGGTTTTTTGAACACACATCAAAGGGATTGGCAAACGCTGGTCTCGACTTGCAAATATGACTTTGTTTTCATCCAGACGCGACTGGACAGTTTTCACTACGCGGTGTTTGTCAGTGTGTGTGTATATTATTGTGATTTTTGAGTTGCATGAAACATGTAATAATAGTTGGGCACAAGAAATTCTGAAGCACTAGCAATAATTGTTGTGTTGCCGTCTAGACTTTCAAAGTCTTGTCTTGTCTTGAAATATCAAGACAAGACTTCACTGTCTTGTCTTGAAAGTTGAAACATCAAGACTTCACTAAGTTTAAGTCTAGATTAAAAAACTCTTGTCTTGTCTAATATCAAGACTCTAGATTATTTTCAAGAGTCTAGATTAACCGAGTGGTTTACTTTACCTACTACTACTTAGTTTATCTAGACTCTTGAAAATTGTCAAGAGTTTTGGCAAGAGTCTTGATCTAGATAAAGCAAGTCTTGTTTGTCTTGAAAATTTCTAGACAAGACTTTTGCAAGTCTTGTCTTGAAAATCTCGACAAGAGTTTAGAAAGTTTAGATCTAGACGGCAACACTAAATAATTCGTCATCTTCGCTATCCATTTTGTTTAATGTTGATGTATATTCGCTAAACATTGGATATACTAAGCTTGGTCAACGCTGGCCAAACAGAATCATACCATGTGAATACTGGAAATCAGAATCTTGTCCTGGTTGCCGATGATCCTAACTACGACGCTGCCAACCTTACCCAACACATTGGTCGTCAAATTCGCCAACATTGGCACGTTTGGAGCTGGATTTAAGCACACATTCTCTTTGTTTAGATAAAACTAATAATACGCCAAAGTCGAGCATCAACATCAATTTCACGACTTGTTATTTCATAATTTTGTGTTACACCCTGTACACTCATAAGCATTAGTTTGCTTTCTATATTATATTTTTCAGATATATATAGGTACATAAATATAGTTTTAGCGAGAATTCGTCCCCTTTTTTATAGATACTGCAGACTCGTGGAACAAATGAACTTATTTATCATTTTTATAACAGGATATAAAATAAATGGCAAGGGTTGCTCTCCGTACATTTAAATACACGTAACCAATTGTACAGGGCTGATAAAACTATTCGCCCCAAGGGGGACATTGGAATGTGGTTGCTGTCGCAAATTGCATTCCAATGTTCTTTAGGAATTAGCGCTCCCAGGGACCCGAGCTCGTATCAGTCGATTTGTGTATGCCGGCTGGCGGATTCTAATACACAGATGGATTATTTGTTGTGTTGAAGACGCTAATGACCTGAGTTGTCGACGCGTCTATAATCTACAATAATAATAATACTACTAATAGACCTGCAACTCAAACAAAAGCGAGATAACTCGTTCCTTCGCAAAATTATCGAAAGTAATATCAGGTAAAGATACTCTGGTAACTGGCTGGTGGTAATATGAGACGGTTGGCTGTAATATGAAACATGTGGCTGGTAGCAATAGTTTCAGTTTCTAATACACAAATTATTTCTTGTGTTGAAGACGCTAATGACCTGAGTTGTCGACGCGTCTATAATCTACAATTAATTAATTAATTAATTAATTAATTGATAAAAATATTTTTGAGTCTGCTGACCATGGCTACTTAAAGCGGAATAAAAATAATTTAACATTGCCGAAGAAGACAGTGTGGTCCAGTGGTTAGCGTCGCAGCCTCTGGATCAGAATGTCGTGGTTTCGAATCCCGTCTCTGCTCATGGATGTTTTGTGATGTCATTTAGTTTTAAGTGAGTTATGTTATTTAATCTAATTAAGACGCTAATGACCTATAGACCGAGAGCTAGTGACAATTTTTTGGTGTTATTTATTCAAGGCCTTATTTTTGTGAAGATGTTGAGGGAGGCATATTATAAGTGTCGTGAGTAAGGGATTTTGCTAGATAGCGGTATGGGAGAGATGCAGACCGCCCCAGCATGTAACAAAAAAAATGGTCACAATTATTATTGCTTCAAGGCTGAAATTGTTTGTATAGATTGTCTACTAAAAAGTAAAAATTAAAAAAAAATTCAAAAATAAAAAACTCGGGTCGCAGTGCCAAACCCTGCCGACAATATAGTGTATTTGCTAATACAGGCCTTGTGGCTTTAATACGTGAACTTAAGTTTGTTTTTGGACAAAATAAAAAATTTAACCCCTTAATACATCCCTTAAAATAATATTTTTTTCTTAATTTCAATATTATTATCAATGCAACCTCTGTACCACATTAAATACACCCTTTCATAAGTAAATCCGTATCAACAAACCAGTGTTTTCATAAAATTTGAAAGTCCGGTCCTGTCGGGCCGATTTTATTAAAATTTTAGCAGCACGTTTTAATCTTTACTAAAGAGTTAAATTTCAATTTTGAAACGATTCTGACAAATTTTTCGGTATTTTTGGGCCCAAAAACTTTTTGGAACCCCTAAATACAACCCTGAAAATGGTCCGATCGGGCCCATTTTAAATAGGCTTCTTGCGGTGATGGGTTTCAATGTGTGTACCAAATTTCGTTTCAATCGATTAAGTCTGTCGAGAGTTATCGTGTACACATATATATATATATATATATATATATATATATATATATATATATATATATATATATATATATATATATATATATATATAAATATATAATTATATATATATATATATATAAATATATACATACATATATATATAAACATTTCCAAAAATGGTGCCAAATTGTTCAGGAGGCTATGAAACGTCGAGAAATTTTGGTCCGACCCCTAGGTCCCGCCATCCGACCGACGCCAATAGTGTATGTGCCATATTATGGCAAATACACTAAAAATAGATTCTCCTTTAAAAAAGCCACTAAAAAAAGAGGAAAATAATGCAATTTTGAGGTCGGCGCCAATTTAATAAAATGACAGTATACATAGTAGGTTTAGCAATTAAATTGGCGCCGACCTCAAAATGTTATTATTTTCATCTTTTTAGTGGCTTTTTTAAAGGAGGTTCTACATATTTTTTTTTAATAAAATTTTTTTTTTAATTTTTAATTTTTTTTTTAATTTAATTTTTTTTTTAATTTTTAATTTTTTTTTTAATTTTAATTTTTTTTTTAATTTTTAATTTTTTTTTTAATTTTAATTTTTTTTTTAACTTTTAATTTTTTTTTATAAGTGCACTTTTCCCGAACACAGCGTGCTTCGCGTCTGTTCTCATATTCTCTTCTGCACAAATTTTTACCTGTATTCTCCGAGCTTATCCTATGTCGGTAAAGACAAAATGGGAACAATTATAAAATGAATTATGAAATAACAGCCCTCGCGATCAAGATGTTGTCCACACCTGTCAGCAGCACAAAAGGCTCGCGCACATGTATGAAGAACGGTCGGTGACCATCGAAGGCGATTTTTCCTACTATTTTTCGTGACTGGTCGCGACATTCAAATGGGATAAATTTGAAAAAAATATATCATGTGCTTGGCGGCGCTGGCCACTCGAACACATTATTATTCTGACCACCAACAGTTTTATGTATGTATGTTATATAAAGCTCTGCTGATATAAGCAGTTTGTTTTTGTGACGTTGTGCAGGCTAACGGATAGCTAACTGCAGCTTTGCTCAGACATTCGCGTCATTATTCAAAGTAACATCAACTGTCGATAACATACAAAAATTTACTATATACCGACTGTATGATGAAGTAATCAATATAAAAAAATGTGAGCCGTCGTGGGACGCCTGGTAGATGTGAAACATTTTTATAGCTTGAATCTTTTATTTATTGAACTTGACAAATTTATCAAAATAAAATCTAGCCTATATCACTTAGGGATAGTGTAGCTTTCTATTAGTAGAAGATTTTTTTTTAAATCGGTTCAATAGTTCCAGATATAATAATTTATGATTTATTACAACGCCGCGAGACATTCTCCCCCTGCGAAGATAATAAGTGAAAGAATTTTTAGAATCGGTTTAGTAGTTCGAGAGATAAGAATTTACAATTTAACACAATTTACCCTAATTTTCTCTCGTTTACGCAAATTTACCCTAATATACCCTAATTTCTTGAATTTACCCTAGTTTTCCCTAAATACCCTAATTTACTCTTATTTAGCCCCCTTTGCAGTAAGTTACCCCAATTTACCCTAATTTACCCTAATTTACCCTAATTTACTCTAATTTACCCTAAATACCCTAATTTACCCAAATTTTCGTTTTTTTAAAAAAAAACAAAAAAAATAATTTTTGGTGTCATGAAATTTCAAAAAATTATAATTATTGTTAAAGAAAGAATATAACAAAAATAAAAAATTTTATAAATAAATATCATGTAGAATTTAGAAAAAAAACGTCAAAAATTGTACGATGCCATGAGTTTCCGAACCCAAGTCCCCATGCATAGAAGGCTAAAGTCGTACCACTACTTGTCTAGACAGCCGTTGTTACTGATATATGTAAACTATACCCGGACAATTAATTTATATACTATTTATCCATTACAATATAAATGCCGCAGTGGTGGGGAGAACAGCAGCGAAGGAGAACATTTCGTTGCATTATATCGTTGTATTATTTCGTTGCATATTTCCCCTCACGCGGCTGTTCACAGCCCGACATAAGATGTTTCACATCAAAAACTCTTTCCATTTGTGGAATGCTTCTTGAATGAAATCAAGGCAGAGTCCGATCAAAGCTCTTAAAATCCGGTTAAAACCGTTTATGCCGTCAGATGTCAACCCAAGGCGCATTTATAGTTGGTGTAACCGAATGTATGAGTGTCGGTAGGCCTCCAAGCCAAGCGAAGAAAAGCAACAAAACATCATTCAAAATTAGATCTAACAAAATACCTGCTTGCATTCAACCCTTGTATAGATTATTATCTCAGATTTGGTAACAAGTGAATGGTCTCATTGCGTGGGATACTGTTGCGGTTACCGTAATGACATAAAACAGTGTTTCCCAATCGATATCGTATATGTTTCCCAATTGGATATCGAAAAGATTAGTTCATAGGTCATTGTCTTCCATTTAAATGTTCAAGGTATGAAAGGCGAAAGCTAATAAAGCTGATAATTTAATGATATGTTTTCTAAAAAATTTATTTAACTTTAGTTATTGTCATTCTACAGTCTGTTTGCTATATAAATCTTGCAATCAAAATTTCTAGTAATTCTAATTGAGCTAGAGCTTTGAAGTTTTGCACACGTGTATAAGTCCCGTGACAATGCAATAGTATATCTAATATTGTTCTATATCCAATATGGTGGACGCCCTCAAGATGGCGGATTGCCTTTTTCTTCACAACCCCCTTGATATGGGTATCAAATGAAATTGCTTTACGAGTAGAATACGATGAGCTATGTGACGTCATTCTTAACTCAATATGGCGGACGCCCCAACATGGCGGATTATGTATCTTTTTCTTTACAACCCCCTTGATATGGATATCAAATGAAGGGATATGACGGGTAAAATACAATAAGTTATGTGACGTCATTCTGAAGACTAAAAAGTAAATAATAAAATTTATAAGAAAAGCTTTCATTTAAAAAATGTAGATAGATACCTACTAAACAGTAAAAAATAATTTTTATACATCTGGGGTGGTCAATTGAGCAAAGTAACTATGCAATAGTGTTATAAGATCACCCCAAAGATTTTAGTTTTCAGATGTATGAGAATTATTTTTTACTTTTTAGTAGATACATTTTTTTTAAATACCTACCTAGATAAAAGCATTTCTTATAATTTTTTTTTATTTTTACTGAGTTATAAATTACTTAGGCCATGTCTAAAATGTGCCAACTTTTCAGTTTAAAAACATCTAAAGTTAGAGTGCCCGCGGTGAGAGAAGAAGCCAGGCACGTCATCAATAATATGCTAGTGAACGCCTTAATGTTAAAATACCACCTACCGACGCTCATGGATCTCCAAAACAGCCAATAGCAAGCTAGAAGGCGGGCGCAAAGCATTCACGTTACTATGACGCGGTGGCTTCATCTTTTGCCGCGCGAATTCTACGTTTGCGTTGGCCTAGTACTTGTATATCTATGGACATAAAATATGTTCCGCATTCACAATTTTTTCTACTTCTATAATGGCATTTCTGTGACTTGTGAAAAGGTTGCGTATTTGATTTTGATCACAAACATATTTTTTAAATGCAATTTATAGCCAATAAAAAGGGAAAATGCGCTATATAGTTCTAATTGCACTGATTTTGCAATTATATCCCTTTTATGTCGCCATATTGATTACGTCACACGGTCACAAGTAAATTCCTCCTATGTTTCAGATCACAATATTGAAATTATTGTAAGCCACTGATAAATATGTTTAAATTGACGGAGTATAAGTATTACCTATTTACTTCGATACAAACATTATTTATCTCTTTCGTAGTTAAGTAGTACGCCTGTGGTCATATTGAATTTCAACCTGGTTTAGGATATTATCCTTCCAAAAAGATAGAAAGAAAAAATGTAACAAAATCTCTAGTTAATAAATAATGGGTTACAATCGCTAACTTAACAACATTGAACGAAACGGTTTCTACTTTCTATAACCGTTTTTTTTTCTGATAAAAAATAATTATAATTTGTCCCATCATTCCAAATCTAAATTCAGTGAATATTGATCGGATATGATCCTTTTCAATGAACCATTTTCCTGAAAGTATATAGTTCTTTCAATTATCCACTAGAGGCAGCACTTGTGGTAGGTACAAACATTATTTATTCCCCATTAGTGTCGTGTCATTTTAGTGGTAGGTACTTATAACTTAATTATTAAATTATTATTATTATTAAATTAATTAAATAATTAAGTTATACCACTAAAATGACACGATACTAATGGGGAATAAATAATGTTTGCACCTACCACAAGTGCTACCTCTCGTGGATAATTGAAGGAACTACTCTCAGGAAAATGGCTCATTCACTAAAAATAGATTTTTTAATAATCAAATTTAATAATTGAATAGGTACCTACATAATATTATATAGGTATACAATATTTTTAATTATATAATTTATATAGGTACTTGGCCGAATTATATCTGATGAAGCCTCAATAATTAACACCAAAACGTAGGTACCTACGTAATATTTAATAATTCATTTTTTTATAAAAGTACGGAATAATTTGGTCTTAAATTTATACTTATTTTAGAAAAATACCTATATATTTAAATATGACAGCTGAGTGCTGACTAACCATTAAAAAAATCGAAAAAAATACCATCAAATAGCAGAGCATGGTTTCGATCCACGGACCTCTGGGTTATGGGCCCAGCACGCTTCCACTGCGCCACTCTGCTTGTACTCTCAGTGACCGGAAAATTACACCACCTTTGCAGTACCTACCTACGTATACGTAAATTTTCAATTCGGTGATATAAATGTTTCATGAAGTGATGTAACAATAATTATTAAAGTTAGATAATAGGAATATTCGTTGGGCCTACTAAGATTTTCTCAACTAAAAATTAATAAGTAGAGTGACGGAGAAGGAAAGCGTGCTGAGCTCATAACATAGAGGTCTTTAGTTTGAACCCACGCTCTGCTCTGTTCACGCTCTGCTCTGTTCTTTTTATTTATTTAAATATTTATTTCTATTATTATTACATAGAATTAATGTGCAAACACTTCAATACTAACATAATTTTAATAAAATATCCGTAAAAGAATCGAAAAAAATATCACCAAATAGCAGAGCATGGTTTCGATCCACGGACCTCTGGGTTATGGGCCCAGCACGCTTCCACTGCGCCACTCTGCTTCTACTCTCGGTGACCGGAAAATTACACCACCATTGCAGTACCTACCTATACCTATGTGCAGGTAAATCTTTAACTCAGTGATGTAAATATTTCATAAAGTGATGTAACAATCTATACCTACTAATGTTAAAAAGCTAAAGAGTTTGTATGTTTGATGACGCTATATCTCAAGAACTACCATGCCAATTTGAAATTTTTTTTACCGTTAGATAGCCCGTTTATTGAGGAAAATTATAGGCTATTTAAGCATTTTTTTAAATTCAACCCCAAAGGGGATAAAACGAAATATATAAATCTATAGGTATATACTTTTGCTAATACATCTTATAATAAAGCTAAAGAGTCTGTATGTATGTTTGAACGCGCTAATCTCAGGAGCTACCAGTCCGATTTGAAATTTTTTTTACCGTTAGATAGCCCGTTTATTGACGAAGGTTATAGGCTTTCGTTCATTTTTTTAAATTCAACCTCAAAGGGGGTAAAACGGGGGTGTATGATTTTTTGACAAATAATACGCTTCGCAGAAGGAGAATTTTTCGCGGGGGATAATAATTTATAAATTCTTAGCACCCGGACCAAGCCGGACCGGACCGCTAGTTCACTATAAAAATATAATATAGTATAATAGGTACTAACTACCTTCCTAATAATTCGACTGATGACCAGTCCTATACTTCCCGCCTAGTAAATATTTGCAAAAAATAAATCCTCTTTTTTTATTCTTTGAAAAAAAGCATGGCCCTCTTTTTTGTTTAGTGATCTACTAATGGCTAGCTTAATATAACAAAAATCATGGTTACCTTGATTTACGCGGTACAATTTTTATTTTTTTTAGTAAAATATTTTTTTTCTCGAAAACTGTACATTTTAGAGAAAAAAAATATTTACATTTTTTCCATATTACAACATCTAGAATTCATTTATATTTTTTTTTTACCTATGTTAATATCAACTGAATCGATTTGACTCAAAATTTAATCAGATCTAAGTTTAAGACTGATAAACACAATAGAACAATCGGCATGGCCGTATGTTATTCCGTTTTTACGATATCGAAGGCGAAAAATTGACCACACACACACAGACAGACATCAGTCAGAAAATGATCTTAAACGATTGCTAGGGTCTCAAAACGTGAAGTTCTGTTAAAATCTCGAAATATTTTTTTCGGACTAAATCCATTACTTCCCTACCATAGTAGAGGTGGGAAGTAAAAATCGATATGAAGTTTTGTCTTGTGACCGTAGATTTATTATCTAAGAGAGACAACAATAAACACAATATAACGAATAACTATATGTATATAGGTATATTCGCGATGCGTGAGAGAGATAACAAAATGACAAAAGTTCAATTAAAGTGTTTCTATATGCAAGCTGTGAGAGAGACAGAAACACAGATATTAATATAATGCAGTGTATCTTCACGAGCACAGCGTCATAATCCACATTTAATTAAATTCTTGCCTATGGAATCAGGAATGTCATCTCCTTACAACTATCTTCTTAATCAGCAGTACTCAATCAATTGTGATTTGCGCGTTTTAAACGATATTCTGATTGTTCTGTAAAAAATTTAACAGAAATTAAAATTAATCGGAACCTTGAGAATAGTCGAGCTCATTGCGGGATGAGCTGTTGTATTTTTACTTCCCACCTCTACTATGGTAGGGAAGTAATGAATTTAGTCCGAAAAAAACAGATCTTCATGTTTTGAGACCCTAGCAATCGTTTAAGATCATTTTCTGACTGATGTCTGTATGTGTGTGTGTGGTCAATGTTTCGCCTTTGATATCGTAAAAACGGAACGACATACGGCCATGCCGATTGTTCTATTGTGTTTATCATCCTTTAACTTAGATCTGATTAGATTTTGAGTCCAATCGGTTCAGTGGATCCTGAGATATTAAAAAAACGTTCTCAATGTCACGTATTAACATAGGTTAAAAAAATATAAATGAATTCTAGATGGTATAATATGAAAAAAATGTAAATATTTTTTTTCTCTAAAATGTATAGTTTTCGAGAAAAAAAATATTTTACTTAAAAAAGAAAATTGTACGTATAGGTAAATCAAGGTATCCATGATTTTTGCTATATTACTAGCCATCAGTAGATCACCAAACAAAAAAGAGGACCATGCTTTTTTTCAAAGAATAAAAAAAGAATGTTTATTTTTTGCAAATATTTACTAGGTGGGAAGTATAGGACTGGTCATCAATCAAATTTTTTATTTATTTATTGTATAAATTATAGACGCGTCGACAACTTAGGTCCATTAGCGTCTTGATTACATTAAGTATAACAACTCACATAAAACTAAACGATATCACAAAACATCCATGAGCGGAGGCGGGATTCAAACCCACGACAGTCTGATCCAGAGGCCGCGGCGCTAACCACTGGCCCACACTGTCCTCGATGCTGTTCTAAATGGGACGTTCCCGCTGACCCCCAGTCATGATCTGCGAACATTGTGCCTAATTAATGGATACGAAAATTCTTCAAAGATGAGACCTGGGCAACATGAAATTATAACAGGTTATTGTGCTTGGTAAATCCGAATGAATGTGACTATTTTCAGCTCGCTATACGTCGATCCCTAATTTCCCGATTTATGTTAGAGTAAGCTAATACAATTAACTAATAGTAAATTATTAATAATTAATACAATATACCTATCTATTATTACGCTCCGGACGAAGCAGGGCAGTTAGTACCTATTGTATTAATAATAAATTGGAAATACAGTCAAACCTGGATAAGCGAGAGTTCAAGGGAGCACAATCTCATTCTCGCTTATAGAGGTTTCTCACTAACCCGAGTTTCTCGCTAATGCAGGTACATGGGTAGCGTTTCTCTCTTATAGAGGTACGCAGCAATAACAAGTCACATTCGACATATAAGTACTTTATAAGGGTAGGTATTTAGGTACAATATTGACGAGAAAACAATACAAAAACAATGGTAGGAAGTTCCACGATGTTAAATTTGTAATTTGTTTTATCATTTGTTACTGTATGTGTGTATCTTTTATGTATGTATGTATTTTTATTGTAGCTATATTGTCGCTTATAGAGGTATAGATAAGTAGCAGTCTCACTTACGGAGGTCCATGAGGGAAAAACCGAAACGACTCTCTCTTACAGAGGTTTCTGTTTCTCGCTAATAGAGGTTTTGGGAGCTTAAAATGACGGGTCCTGCCTATTACTCTCACTTATAGAGTTTTCTCACTTATCCAGTTCTCACTTACCCAGGTTTGACTGTATATAAATGGCCCTGAGAATAGCTGAGCAATATAGGACGCTATTATTTATATGATGTGCAGTCCATGGTCTAGATTACAAACCCTCATTTCGCCCGCATGATTATTATCGAACAACAGGTGAAAATATCAATTGTATTTTAAAAAAATAATAAATTAAAAAACTTTTTAACAAAAAAAAACCTCCTTCAAAAAACCACTAAAAAGAGGAAAATAATGAAATTTTGAGGTCTGTGCCAATTTAATAAAAATATGAAGTCGGTTAAAAAGTATGTAAGTATATATTATTATAGAGATTAATATCTTCTTTTTAACCAACTTCATATTTTATTAAATTGGCACAGACCTCAAAATTTCATTATTTTCCTCTTTTTAATGGTTTTTTGAAGGAGGTTTTTTTTTGTTAAAAAGTTTTTTATTTTTTACTTTTTAGTGTCAAAAAGTGACATTTACCTTAAAAGAATCACACGCCGTTACTCACTTTTATTAAAATCAGCCGAACTACTGAACCGATTTTGATGAAATTTCTATGGGACCAATCAGAAAGTATAGCTTTTCAAATAAAAAAAATTTTTCAAAATCGGTTTATAAATGACTGAGTTATGACGTAACAAACATAAAAAAAAATACAACCAAATTGAGAACCACCTCCTTTTTTTGAAGTCGGTTAAAAAATATAAATTGACTCTGGATCCAGATAACCCCGGTTGTTCATGGTTCCATGGCTTAAATAAGCTACTAAGTACCTACTTTAATTTTATGGACCTGCAGAAATTCGATAAGTTCAGAAAATTCATACCTCGATATCTTCAAAACAATAAGCCGATCGGAACGGGAGTTGTTTGCATTCTTTGCTTAAAATTCAATCCCGAACACGAATTTTCATTTTTGACCGACAACAAAAAAGGAGGGGGTTGTCATTTGATGATTTTTGTGTTATTTAATAGGGCTATCTTCAGGGAGGTCGACCCGCATATACATTTTACTTAAATCGGTTCAGTAGGTAGTTTTTTTTTTAGTTTATCCAATAGGTAATCAAATATCAAGATTCAAGAAAGAAGTCGGTTAAATAATATAAAAATAACGTGCAAACTAAGTATTGTAAAGCCACTAAAAAGCAGACTAAAAATTAACTTTTTAAAAAAATTTACTTACAAAAAAAGTCACTAAAAAGACGAAAATAATACAATTTTGAGGTCGGCGCCAATTTATCTAATAAAGTAGATAACCTAGATCGGCTATCTATAAAAACTTTTAGTATCTACCTAACTAAAATTGTATTATTTTCGTATTTTTAGTGACTTTTTTGAAGAAGAATTTTTTTTTAATAAAATGTTTTTTTCGCCTCTTAGTGTAACTTACACTATAGGTATAACGCGAGAGAAGCCGCGGGTTCAGGCTAGTCAATAAAAACGAAGCAAAACAATCCTTACAGTGTTACATAATAAAATTACATATACCTAACGTAATATAATATTCAAATGATAATTCACAAAACTTTGCAGGAATATATTTATGTATGTGTAGACATAACCTTAGAATTATAATATAACAGAGTCTATAGAAAGGGACACAATACTGATATTATACATTTAACAATACTGTAAATAATATACAGTCTACTGTGAATAGACTAAGGGGTGGAGCCTAGTTAAAGAAGCGACCGATCCGAACGCTCGGTACCAAATGATGGGCGGAGCAAACGTTGCGCATCGTCGTTACGGATTCATTGGATAACCAGTTACAAGATTAGTCAACCAACGCTGAAACATATGACGATCTGTTATAGTTGCATTTCATATGTCGATCCTAGAGGACGCGCTATTTAACCCCTACTTTATCAAAAGTCGCGTTTATCAACCGGATTATGTATCTAGGATTTATTGTTTTTATCGCTCAAATTGTGGTGATTTAAAAATAGTGTCAAATACTTTGTGATTTTTAGATAATAAAAAAAACACTTTTCACAACTTTTGACTGAACGTGTAAAATACTCGAAATAATATGTTGATTTGAGAAACTGACTGAAAATATGCATTTATATTATTTAAAATAGATATTTATAATGCATTAAAAACTTTTGACTTATTACGTAAAAACTCAAAATAGTGTGTGTTATAAGTTTGTTAAATTAAAATAATTTAAGAAACTGACAACGAATTACGGAATGTCCGAAAATTTATATTTACCTTAAAAATAGATTTTCATTAAAAAAACATTATAAATCTCAAAATACCTAAGTGTGTTTAGCTTGTTAAATAATTTAAGAAATGTCCGAGTGATTTATAGATTCAAAATTAGTTTTTTCAAGATTTACGAAACCATGAGTTTGCCAAGCGGTGTGGACATGTCAAGCTTAATGTCACAGCACCCGGTGTTGGGCGCCATTCCTCCAGCATTTTTCTTACGCGCAACAGAACGTTACCAGCGCACACCAAAATGTGCTCGATGTCGAAATCACGGCGTGGTATCGGCTCTAAAAGGACACAAACGTTATTGCAGATGGCGTGATTGTGTGTGCGCTAAGTGCACGCTAATAGCCGAAAGACAACGGGTAATGGCAGCGCAAGTAGCCTTGCGACGTCAACAAGCGCAAGAAGAAAGTGAAGCGCGCGAACTAGGAATGTTATACGCGGGTCCGCCGCCACCTCCAGGAAGTGGCGCCGTTGTTGGAGCTGCCGCGGGTGCTACGACTGAATTGCCATCGCCGCCGGCACCGCACACATCGCAAACGGATTTGAGTTTGCCGTTACTTCAACAGAGGACGAGATCGCTGCCGGAGGCGTCCAATACGACGACGCCGTATCATGCTGGAAGCGACAGTTCTGAACCTGCAAGTCCCAGTAAGTTTATATTAAATCTTGATATTTATTGATTTTCAAAGCATGCGATATCGAAAATTTAACAACAAAAAGTATTGATGTGTTTTTGAGACAACATCAATAATCTGCATTGTCGACCGCAACATTGTTTAGTTTTAGGTTTCTATAGTTTTGTTTTAGGTTTCTATAACAAGCTACACTTAAGAAACAACCAAACAACGTTGTGGTCGACAATGCAGCGTATTGATGTTGTCTCAAAAAGACAGAACATTATAACATAATTATATAAGTAATGAATTATTTGGTGATAAAATAAGTAAATAAAAGACATTAAAACTTGATTTATCTGTAAAACTACTGTTGTGTCTTTTTGAGTTAACATTAATACTCTACATTGTCGACCACAACATTGTTTTGTTTCTACCTATAAATAAAAAAATTTCATCATGACAATTTACTGAAAAAAGTAAACATCAGTTATAGGTATATTAAGTTTTCTTCAGACAGATGACGTGAATAGTCGCCGTTAAACATAAATAATTGTATTCGTTGTCATGGAAAAGAATATACATCCACTTTTATTTTTACCCGACTACGAAAAAAGTTTGCTATGGTTCCTCTATTACAAGTCCCCAGGGGCTTGTAATGGCCGAGCGTTTAGCAATACTGTTGTTTACATGGCGTTGCTATGGTCCTTCTATTATAAGTCCCCAGTTCCCGGGTTCTAGCCCGAGAGCTGGTGAAAGAGTCAATTGGATTTTCAATTTATTATTAAAAAAAAATAATAATAAATTGAAAATATGAATTGGTGTTAGGCCCAAATAACCTTAGCTGTTGGTGGTCTTTAAAACACAATTTCTACAAGTCCCCATGTTCCCGGGTTCTAGCCCGAGAGCTGGTAAAAGAGTCAATTGGATTTTAGATTTATTATTAAAAAAATAAAATAATGAATTGAAAATATGAATTGGTGCTAGGTCCAAATAACCTTAGGTGTTGGTGGTCTTTAAAACACACACGAGAAAAGTAGGGTTATGATTTTATATCTTATATAAAATCAAATGTTTGTAAAATAGGTATAATAAATAAAATAATAATAATTTGTAATTTTATTTTTTTATATTTTAAATTGTTATCAAATAGGTACCTATTATAGTACCTATCTATATTTTCATTATTAGAAAAAAAAATTAAGCCTTCGGGGATTCGAACCTGGGTTTGATGTTTGTACCTGCCGGTAGACTCGTACTTTTCTATACGGCCACCTGGCTTAGTGTGTCTGAGACCTTAACATAGTTATTCATGCTGTGTTTTGTTTCACATGTTTAACACTTCCGACTATTTCCGTTACATCTAACATTTCTAAAATGCCATACCAGTATGAAACATTAGACGCTATTCACGTCAAAAGGATAAAATAATTTTTCTATTTCTCTTCAGATTTGAATAGCAAAAAAAAATCGTTGTAACGAACCGATCTCCAAAACTAATTAACCGAAATATTTCAATGCTCAATTAAGTTAGAAACCTCGAAGTAAATTTTTCTATTTTTCTTTAACTACGTCATTTAGATCTGGTTTGCAAAAAAAATAGGTTGTTAACGAACCGAATTCCAAAACCAATCGAAATATTTCAATGCCCAATAAAGCAAGACGCACCTCTATATGCAGTTTGTTCCTATTTTGTTCTAAACTCTAAAGAAACCAAGAAGTATAGATCGTTTGAATCGATCATTGTAGTGGATATATTTCAACGCCCAACTAAGCGAGAAGCCTCGATAATGATTTTTTCTATTTCTTTTCTAGCATGTCGTTTTAAACAGGGTTTCTCACGAAACGAGACAATGTGAGAAAATATCGTCTCGATCTCGTTAAAAAAAATGGCAGTATCGATAACAAGCGACTAGGCCCTGCAGTCAAGGTCCATTCTGATTAGTGTTGCCGTCTAGATCTAGACTTTCTAGACTCTTGTCTTGTCTTGTCTAGATTTTTAAGACACGAACTTGCAAAAGTCTTGTCTAGAAATTTTCTAGAGTCTTGATATTAGACAAGACAAGAGTTTGTTAATCTAGACTTAGACTTAGTGAAGTCTTGATATTTCAAGACAAGACTTTGAAAGTCTTGTCTTGTCTAGACGGCAACACTAATTCTGATTGGTCGAATATCTCATCTTGATGTCGTTTGACACACACACACACACACACACACCTAAACGAACGTAACAACTAGCTATAGTGAACTCTGTATATACTAATATGGATAGTTGATAGCGATTAAAAAATGGGTTTTGTATGTGGAGAATGTTCAAACACATATTCTTTAATAACCTTTTTAATAATCTTTTAATAAATTTTATTTATTATAAATTATAGACGCGTCTTAGATAGATAGATATTTATTTGTTTGAGCACCACGCAGCTACGTGGCATAACAACGTCAAATAATAACAAGTTTTAGACATTACATAAACGAAAAATCTTCCACTTTATAAAACCAGCCTTATAGTCAACCGTCTTCTCACAAGATTCCTGAGGTCAATAGCGTCTTGATTACATTAAATAACAACTCACTTAAAACTAAATGACATCACAAAACATCCATGAGCGGAAGCGGGATTCGAACCCACGACAGTCTGATCCAGAGGCCGTGACGCTAACCATTGGACCACACTGTCCTCTCGGCAACCCAGAACATTAGCGTCACTCTTATAGTAATTTAAGGCATAAACTAGATAGAGCGCCCGCGGTGAGAGATGAAGCCAGGAACGTCATCAATAATATGCTAGTGAACGCCTGCTTGCCCGCAGACAGTGCCCTGTACAAAAAACTGCACATTGGGTTTTATGACGTTATAGGTACAATTTTGGCAAACTGCTATTAGATCTCCAAAACAGCCAATAGCAAGCTAGAAGGCGGGCGCAATGCATTCACGTTACTATGACGCGGTGGCTTCATCTTTCGCCGCGCGAGGTCTACATTACAATATAAATGTAATCAATTGTTGTATTGCAATATTAATTTCTAACAAACTTTTGCAAAAGAAAAACACAAAAGTAAAAAGTTTCCCTTAGGCAACCCGTAAATAATAACTGTTTTCTGTTACTTAAAGAAAACTAATGGCATTCAATGGGAAGTTAGCAGTGTGGTTTTACCCACACACCAAGCCTCATTTTATATATTGAACTGCACTGTAAGAAATGAGAAGGCCGATTACATAGATTATCGATGGTCGACATTTGTAGCCAGCGATTAATCTGGTAATAGGCACACAAAGAGACAATGGTGTCGCAAACAGGTATCGCCACATCGCGTAGATTCCATAAAAACACATTGCGCATGCGTGGTTACTAATTTTACATTAATTTGTTTTGTATTCATCCATTTTATATATGTAACTATACATTTTATTTTGTAATTTTTACACACTTTATTGGAATATTACACAAATTATGTAATTTTAATTTACTTTATGTAAAAATCACAAATTTGTTTAACTTCACAGTAAAAGTCCAAGTTTTCATGAAGTTTTCTGTGTAGAAATAAATAATAATGTAAAATCACTGAGAAAATCAAGCGAATTCTACCTTAACTTTCAAAGTATTTTTACATCCATTTTTTACAGTGTGGTTGTTATAATGATCGTAGTATAAAAAAAACAGATTTAAGGGTGGACGATCGAGACACAACAACACAATCTGCAAAGCTCAGGATGCAGCAGCGGCGACACAACACTCGAGTATGAAAGTACAAGAGGCAAATTAAATCGCGTTTAATACATACGCAGTACGTACCACAGCCACCTCAATCTAATTGATCTGGCGCGTGACTCTCCCCTGATAAATAATAATATGATATCTCGGCACTTCACATAACTATTCTATGTCTAAACTGCAAAAAAAGAAGATTTTATGATGATACAACGTTAATAATAGTTAAAAAACTATAACCCTACTTCGTAAAAGAAAAAAAAGTCAAGAGGTGTCATGGGACACCCGACAGAAGCTATGCTTTTTACGCATTGTACCTATATAAAACCGAATTTATCAAAGTTATAGACAATACAATTGAAAAGTTATTATTTAATCGTCATTTTGAAATCTGATGCAATTTTATTTTTTTGTGTCCTATAAAACTCTTAAATAGGTATCAATTTTCAAAAAGATCGGATAATTTTTGCAAAAGTACATATGGCCGCCATTTTGAAATCTGACGCCATTTTATTTTTTTGTGTCCTATAAAACTCTCAGATAATAATTTTCAAAAGGATCGGATAATTTTTACAAAAGTACATATGGCCGCCATTTTGAAATCTGACGCCATTTTATTTTTTTGTGTCCTATAAAACTCTCAGATAATAATTTTCAAAAGGATCGGATAATTTTTACAAAAGTACATATGGCCGCCATTTTGAAATCTGACGCCATTTTATTTTTTGTATAGATACACATAGTACTAATGTTGTACAACACGTTATGTTTGTGTTGGTGCATATGCGTGTACATTGGCCATTGCGCGTGCGCCAGTACCTATATTACTTTCACCGCTGGACATAGCTATATAGATATACTTTTATTAACATGAGCGTCACGCGTGGCGGTGACGCAAACCCATAAGTTTTTCCCCTTTCAGAGATCGTCTAACGCGCCTATAGAAGCATAGCTTCAAAAATATTAAAAAAATTGAGACTCCTTCAAGAATTAAGTCACTAAACAGAGAAAAAAATCATAAAATTTTGAGGTAAACTCGCCCGGAGTTGCATAAAAAAGTATGACTTCTAAAAAAAATTAAAAATGCGAAACACTGATGTTTAGATAACTTTTTTTTATTAATTAAAACATAATTGTAATGATTTATACGTTATCGCTATTTATAAAACTAAAAAAGGTGTGAGCATCATCCATGTAAGTTCACGGGGGAAGTGAAAACTTCATTAGAATATTTTTTAGAAAGATTATAAAAAATGTCAAAATATGTAGGTTACCTAGGTGATACAAATTTCCCCTCTGTATTGAAACATTTCCCCTTTATCTGCTGTTTATATAAATTAAAATGCCAAAATGGGTAGGTTACATATAACCTAGGTGATACAAATTTCCCCTCTATTCAAGCATTTTGTTCATTCAGATTTCAAATAGCTGATATGTCTATTACGCGTCGACAACTTAGGTCATTAGCGTACATTAAATAACAATAAACTTAAAACTAAATCACATCACAAAACATCCATGAGCGGAGGCGGGATTCGAACCCACGACAGTCTGATCCAGAGTCCACGACACTACCCACTGCACCACCCTGTCCTCAGCTGATATGTCGCTAAATAACCAATTTCACGATAAATTTGCACTGTTAGCGTGTAAAATTTCCCCTCGTTTTGAGTACAATTTTTTGCCACCAGATGTCATATGCTCATTTGACTGATCCCAATAGATATGGTTTTGTTACTTTTCTATAGAAAAAATTCACAGATTTCGCAATCCTTGCAACCATCGAGGACATTGGAAATGATAACAGCATATATAAAACATAATTAACTGTTTATTATACACACAATATTTATCAATGCACTGTTTAGTTTTGTCAGGAATAACCCTATTATTCTTCTTTTATATACGCGTTCACTTTTGCTTGATTACTTAACTTTTAAATGGATTTTTCTACAGTATTTATTAACATTTGCCCAAAAATAACACCGCAGATCGTCGCAAATACCTCTCAAATAACTAGACATGATATAAAACACATTTCGAAAAAATTGCACTTGTTCAATTTTGCATGATTGCTCCTCACTTGATCGCGACACCGTTGTCTTTTGGCCTTGAACGAAAACTCGTAACTCTGCCCCCATATACGAACATAAACATTTCCAATGTTAAAATGTGGTTTCTTTTAGGATGGTTCCGTTTTACTTCACATATTTCTAGAACGTAACCTGCCGTAAAATCGAAGCCTGCATATCACTACCTACGCAATCTGACATGTTTAATAATTGTTACATATAGATGAATAGACACTTGACGGTTTTCATAACTTTTTATCCTACTGATTGATACATATGTAGTACTTGATTTTAACATTACGTGGGGTTGATTACAATCTGTACACATACTTGGATCTATATAGTATAACATATATTATTCATTCATGATTCAATGTATCGTTTGTATAACCAAACTAATTTGTTTCATAAAGTACTTTGCAGAATACTTCAGTGTTTTAATGTTGTTTGGCAGTAAATGTCCGTGTTCACACTTTGTCTATATATTGAACCAAAATAATGCTCGATTTCTGGTACGACTTTTAACTTTAAATCTACTAATTACTATGTGTAAAACGAATAAAGGACTTTTGAACATTGGAAATGTTTATGTTCGTATATATGGGGGCAGAGTTACAAGTTTTCGTTCAAAGCCAAAAGACAACGGTGTCGTGATCAAGTGAGGAGCAATCATGCAAAATTGAACAAGTGCAATTTTTTCGAAATGTGTTTTATATCATGTCTAGTTAATTGAGAGGTATTTGCGACGATCTGCGGTGTTATTTTTGAGCAAATGTTAATAAACACTGTAGAAAAATCCATTTAAAAGTTAAATAATCAATCAAAAGTGAACGCGTATATAACAGAAGAATAATAGGGTTATTCCTGACAAAACTAAACAGTACATTGATAAATATTGTGTGTATAATAAACAGTTAATTATGTTTCATATATGCTGTTATCATTTCCAATGTCCTCGATGGTTGCAAGGATTGCGAAATCTGTGAATTTTTTATTAAATCATTGGAATAAGCTCCCTCTAATTTAAATACACACACTGAAACAATTTAAGAAAATATAACATTGTCTCTTTAATAAATACAATTGGTACTATTAATCAACGAAACTTAATTATCCTAACAACAATTTAGTTGTCTCATTGTCTCAACTAAAACTTTTCAACCAATTCATTTAGTTATCGTTATGAAATCATTTTTGTTGTCTCAACGAAGATTTTTTTATCATAAGAATATTTAATTGTCGCAACTAAATTTCATTTTAACTAAATTCATTTAGTTGTTAGGACCAAATTTTTACCTCAGTGAATATAATGCCATAGTATTTTTTGTCTAGTACTTAAAACGCAATTTTATCTATATAACAATATTGCCCAAGTATCCGTAATGGGGCTTTTTGGAAAATTCCACATACATTTTTTATATTAGAAAGAGGCGTGGTGTGTGGGTAAAACCACACTGCTAACTTCCCATTGGGTGTCCTTAGAGATTAGGGGCCAGCCGTAGAGAAACTATTTGCAATAAACATTTTACAACAATTTTACAGTAGTTTTTTTGTTATAAAAAAACCGCCAATCCAATTTTTTTGTAAACCTTATCAGGTATTCATTATGCAATTATGCGTCGAATGAAATTGGTCCTGAATCGATATCATTATTTGTTCTTGAGATATGCGAGCTGAAAAAAAGTTCACCAACATACGAACGATCGTACGTATTACACAGACCAGACATCTCTCTAAAACAGTAGATTCGGACTCTAGGGACCTCAAAACGTTTAGATATGTTCAAATTTTTCATTCGCAAAATCGGACCCATTGGAATTATACTTCCAATGGGAAGTTAAAAATGAGTTTGAAATTAGGAAGTCATGTTCCCACTTCTCCATACCGATATTTTACTATAATATTATTATACCTAGTTATTTAATATATCAAATTTACGGGGACAGTTATTTTTTAAATTTTCTTTATGAGCAATTTTTATAAAAAAGTACTACCTATACGTGATACCTACGTATAAATATATCTACTATTTTTAAAAAACTTTTTAACAAAAAAAAACCTCCTTCAAAAAGGCATTAAAAAGAGGAAAATAATGAAATTTTGAGGTCTGTGCCAATTAAAATATGAAGTTGGTTAAAAAGAAGATATTAATCACTATACTTATACTTTTTAACCGACTTCATATTTTAATTGGCACAGACCTCAAAATTTCATTATTTTCCTCTTTTTAGTGCTTTTTTGAAGGAGGTTTTTTTTTGTTAAAAAGTTTTTTATTTTTTACTTTTTAGTGTCAAAAAGTACCTAACATTTACCTTAAAGAATCACACGCCGTTACTTACTTTTATTAAAATCAGCCGAACTACTGAACCTATTTTGATGAAATTTCTATGGGACAAATCTGAAAGTATACCCTTTCAAATAAAAAAAAAATTTCAAAATCGGTTCATAAACGACGAAGTTATCCGCGAACACACATAAAACATATATACGGTCGAATTGAGAAACCTCCTTTTTTTGAAGTCGGTTAAAAATAGAATATGACAGACTTTTATTGTGGAAAGAAGCCACCAAAGTAATGAATTTTCCAGGGAATAATGTACGAAATAAAAATATATACAGTATTTACACACAAATAATGTTTCAAATACTATATAAAAACAATTACATCATCAGTCATTAAGCAGAATGTATAGGTATAATTGCGAGGAAACTTCAAGAGTTTCAGCCGATTTCAGCTGACATTTACCCCACAGTTGACTAACGGCATAAAATTTTATAAAATTCGGAAGAAAATATTTGTAAAGTTTAGCGATAATTATTTTTTAAATATTTTTTTACATAAGTATTATGAATAATATTACATTACAAGGGACGAAACACAACGTTTGCAACAAGTGTGAAGTTTACAGCCCGAGGTACGAGGGCTTCAAACGCTATGTTTCGTTCCGTGTAAATGCATATTATTTTTCACAACTCTTTTAACAATTCGATTTGAGGTACCTGCAATTTGGGCGCGCAAAAAAGCCTCAAAAATATTAGATCTGTCAGATCCATGTGAAATTTATGTGGGTTATGTTTGTCATTTGTCATATGCGAATACGATATGCAATAGGCGTAACAATAATGGGAAACAGGCATGACTTTTTATCGTTCGTTGACGTAAATGATATAATATTTTGTTTTGACTATTTTTGCACAAATATGAACATTGTTGTACTTATATATAATACAAAATATATACTTTTTTGTGTAATAGTATATCCATGGTGAATAACAGAATTAAAAATATGAAACTGTATGAAGCTTTAGTAGTAAGCTTCGTTTGTTTTAAAACATTTAATTTTGCGTGTATTTTTTATGGATTCGTGTACTTTTTATTAGAGTTAACGTGTAGATATTGATAAAAAAAACAAAGGTAAATAAAAAAATACAAATTGTTAATTAATTACTGCAAAATATTCTGAAGAAAATGTATGTAAAAGGGTTGAAAAGCTTTAATAGATATTTTTTAAGGTCACCAACACCTATACGATTATTATTTGGACCTATATTTTTAATTTATTATTTTTTTAATAATAAATAATTTGAGAATCCAATTGATACTTTTACCATTTTTCGGATTAGACCCTGGAAACTGGGGGCTTGTAATGGAAGAGCCTTGGAAACGCCATACAAACAACGGCGTTACTGCACGCTCGGCGTCTCTGGATCAGACTGTCGTGGGTTTGAATCCCGCCTCCGCTCATGGATGTTTTGTGATGTAGGTAATTTAGTTTTAAGTGAGTTATGTTATCCAAGTGTGTAAGCTTTCACGGCCGGCATTGTTCCAAGTCTTCATGGTTTCCGGGCTTGTAGGCCGTGGTCCGGTGGTATTTCTATACCTGACGTTTCGTCTACAACTGCGGTAGACATTCTCAAAGGCGATGTGGCAGCGGTCGAAGTGTCCTCCTTGGCGACTCACAAGTCAGTGACACTGACCTGTGAGCCGCCAAGGAGGACACTTCGACCACTGCCACATCTATGTCTACCGCAGTTGTAGACGACGAACCGTCAGGTAAAAATACCACCGGACCACGGCCTACAAGCCCGGAAACCATGAAGACTTGTGTTATGTTATTTAATGTAATTAAGACGCTAATGACCTAAGTTGTCGACGCGTCTATAATTTACAATAAATAAAAATACACCCGCGGCTTTTCTCAATTCGAATAAATAATCTTAGGAAATTTTAAAAAACATCGAAAAAATTTATAATACTGCATTGTATTACTAGAGCAGAAAATTAGCGATTGCGAACGAGGGTGACGTTTGCTCGCCAGAGCGTACCGAGGGCGGCAATCACACGAGTCGCAATCGCCAATTCCGCCTGAGTTACACTTAGCATATATACTTTTTGTAATGCAAGTGCATTCAAAGAACAACATTAAAAACTTAAAGAGAACACCGTAATTAATAGATATATTGAAGGTTAGGCGAACTGTCAGATATAGTTTACAATCATCGCGTAGGATGGCGCCACTTTCGCTTATTTCGACCCGAAAAGAATTTCCTAAAAGACGACGTTGTCGAGCGTCTATAATCCACAATTCAATTCCTAAAAACGAAAACGCAAGCGCGACTTTTATTTTACGTCATTGGTATGAAAAAGCGAACTGTCGACCCCGAAAACGCGTAATAATTTTTTGTGACTGTTAAAAGTAAAACTCGTTAACACTCATTTTAACTTTTAACATACTGTCACTACTCTTCAGTAATATGCCACATTAGGTAACTAGATATACAATTGGGTTATCTTACAAAATCTTTGGGCGGCTTTTTTTCCTTTAATTTCCATCTCCGCCCTGGCCGGGGCCCCCTCGGCGACTGGGCCCCTAGGCCGGTGCCTTGTTGGCTTAGGCAGAAATCCGGACCTGGGTACTGACCCCATCCAATATTTTAACAGATATCCTCGAACATCAGTTAATCTGTAGAATAACTGGTTAATATATACGTTAACTGAATTCAAAGCTTTGGCGGCAACATATATACGTATTATATAACAGTAAAATGAAGCGACGGCATAGGAGAAACCTAGGGGAGTGAGTTTATAAGCAGAAGGAATTGCAGGGGTTGGGTGAGACGATGGCAGTCTATTACAATGCATTGTGACATGAAACCAATTCTCATTGAGAATATTGACTGTTGATGTGAAATCCAATTTGCTCTCTCGAATATATCTGCGCCAGCTATCGCCTAGCAGCCGCCTAAATGTACGATTTGTACAATAAATATCGGATCAACTTTGACCTAATATACCTACCGCCAGAGCGACACAAGATAGACACTACTTAGTACTTGGAAGATACCAAACAATCGATACCCCCAAAAGATACAAGATACCTATATTGTATGGAAGATACTTTAGTATCTAAGATACTTTCTACAACAGATAATTATCTATAGTAGCGATTATTAAAAAATTAGACTGGAACGGCAAAAAAACATGCAACAAAAAAAGCTATAACTTTTAATCATTTTTCTTCATTCTAAACAAATCATAGGCAAGAAATCCGAAAGTACCCGCCTTTTGTGGGTGGGTACTTTTGGATTTTCTTGCCGATGATTTGTTTAGAACGAAGAAAGATGATTAAAAGTTATAGCTTTTCTTTGTTGCACGTTTTATTGCCGTTCTGATCTTTTTATAAATAATCTCTACTATATAAGTTATTTTAAAAGTATCTTAGATACCAGGTACGTTTGAGAAGTATCTTAATTTTCGGATTCAAATACTTACAGTGAACGTCTTGTTACGAAACTGTTTTCTGAGTTGGCGGAATAAATATTTATTTACAATAATTAAAAACACAACAATAATAAATACAACAACCAAAAGTCAGTTCTAACAATCAACACAAGTAATTAACACTTAACTATATACAATTGACTACACTAATATTTATTTTATCAGGTGAATTTATATCACGGAACTATTTATATCACTGTATTTATATAAGATTTATTTCTAACGTTTATTTATGTCGGTCATTTACTCAGTTACTTTAGTACCATTTATTTAAATTCACTCCACTATATCACTGTACTGACTGATTCGACCGTTGATTGACTAATATTTATATCACTGATTCGCTTGGTTGCACGACTCACCATTGACTGCCTGACTTCCTCGCACTCGCTTGCTTATATAGTCCGTTTGGCTTAGGCACAGCGCATTCTAGCGTTCTCTAGAATGTTCGTGCAGTTACTCGTTGTTCAGCAAGCAGACACCGCTTCTCAGAATTTCTGCCTGACGTTTATATACAGGGTGATCCGTAACAGTCTAATTAAAGAAAAAAATGACAAGGGGCACAGCAATATTATGATTGTGCCGCAACCGAAGACGTAGAACTACTTCTAATTTTTTTGGAGTATCTAATATTTTGTACGAAGCTGGAATTACAAAAACAGGATAATAGGGTTCCAAAAGTAGGTACGGGACAGTTATTTATTTTCTCAAACTTAATCAAATCTAACCTCTTAAAAAAACAACACGCGCCTTTCGATTTTAAAATATAATTCTTGAACATATTGAATATTTTTTCCAAGGCCACATCTTTGAAGTTTTTCAATATCTGGCGTGAATTTCGTGTATTTCTGACTTCTTCCATCCAAAATATCAAGAATGTAACTAAATTGTATCAGTGCTAATGACTTCAAGGTCGATGCACACATTGTTATTTTGTTAATAAAAAATTCACAGATTTCGCAATCCTTGCAACCATCGAGGACATTGGAAATGATAACAGCATATATGAAACATAATTAACTGTTTATTATACACACAATATTTATCAATGCACTGTTTAGTTTTGTCAGGAATAACCCTATTATTCTTCTGTTATATACGCGTTCACTTTTGCTTGATTACTTAACTTTTAAATGGATTTTTCTGCAGTATTTATTAACATTTGCTCAAAAATAACACCGCAGATCGTCGCAAATACCTCTCAATTAACTAGACATGATATAAAACACATTTCGAAAAAATTGCACTTGTTCAATTTTGCATGATTGCTCCTCACTTGATCGCGACACCGTTGTCGTTTGGCCTTGAACGAAAACTCGTACCTCTGCCCCCATATACGAACATAAACATTTCCAATGTTAAAAATATCAAGACGCGAAACTCACGCTGGCACAGTGGGTCAGATATTAAAAAACAAACTTCATAGATATGATAACCTTGGGTTCTGTTTGAACATTTGGCGAATTACTTGTGGGAGAACAGTCTGTGAAGACATGTAGTGTAAGATGCGGCTGAGACATTTTTAAACGAACGCTCAGTACAAACAGTATTTAACAATCACAACCGTCTTTCTGTGTTGTGTGATGTGCACACGTACCTTGCAATTGATAGATTTTATATTAGATAGCTTTTTTTTATTATATTAATTAAATTTCTTCTTTTGTTAACTTATGTATTACGTATATTTGATTCTTTTATAATAGTACGGGAGGCAGCGTTGCAAATGAATAAATTATTTCATACCGGCTGATAATTATACCAACGTTTGTTCTCGTCCACCTGATGAGACATCCAACCGTCAGCTGCGCTAGTAGCGGTGGGTGTGGTAGTTAGAGGGTGTCAAAGTCGCTAAAAAATTAGATTTTAAATTTTTTTCCAAATTATTTTATACCGCACCAAATTTGGTATGGTGATTCTTTATATAATAAACAATAAGAAAATAACTGTCAGCTGCGTAGACAGTGGGGGTAAAGACGTCAGTTTCGTCATAGAACATACCGTGTCTAGATAATTTGAACGCAATTGAACAGAAACGTCAAGGTGTGTTCATTTTGAAATATAGATGTCGCCGATAATAAGCACTTGTTCTCCAAAGAAACAAACCCACGGTGCAAGGAGTATTTGCACCTGATTTGCACTTATCATAAACGTGTAGTTGTTTTGTCGAGGTTAAAAATTATTTATTTAATAATTTCAAATATAATACTTGCGATAAATACGTTTCTAAATAAAGTTTAATTTAAATACAAAGTTTTTGTATTCAAAAAAATATTTGTTTGTTGTTTATTTAAAATTATTATAGGGACGATTTTTGCTTTTGCTGTTATTCGTTTTTGTAGTCGTTTCGCGTAAAACAACACAAACAAATTAGTTCTAAACATATATTCTACATGGAAATTATGCGATTTGAAAGCAGAATTGAAGAGAAGATGTGCGTCTGTCATTGGAAAGGGTTTGTTTCTTTGGAGAACAAATGCTTATTATCAACGACATCTATATTTTAAAATGAACACACCGTGACATTTACTGTTCAATGACGTTTAAATTATCTAAACACGATATGTTCTATGGCGAAACTGACTTCTTTACCCCCACTGTCTACGCAGCTGACAGTTATTTTCTTATTGTTTATTATATAAAGAATCACCGTACCAAGTTTGGTGCGGTATGAAATAATTAGGAAATAATTTTAAAATCTAATTTTTTTAGCAACTTCGACACCCTCTAGCTATACTACACCCACCGCGGGTGCGACGACTGACGCTCACTTTGGTTGCTGTTGATACTTAAACAATTACTAGAAATATGAATTGGTCGGTATGAAATCACTACCTAAAATGCAACGCTGCCTCCCGTACTATAAGAACTTATTATTAATTCATTTTGAATTATCTAGGTACATTTGTACATCTAGGTTTGTCTAGGAAGGGGGTAAGATTCAAGACTGTAGCCAGAAAAAATGTTGTGAGTTCAAAATTTATTACTTCCTCGTTTGGATTTATTTATTTATTGTAAATTATAGACGCGTCGAAAATTTAAGTCATTAGCGTCTTGATTACATTTAATAAAAAATCACTTAAAACTAAATGACATCACAAAACATCCATGAGCGGAGGCGGGATTCGAACCCACGACAGTCTGATTCAGAGGTCGCGACGCTATAACCACTGGACCACACTATCCTCTCATCGTTTATTAAAAAAAATCTACAGTACGTAAACGGCGTGTTTTCTCTAATCTCTGCTAACATTTCGGGGTGGAGATGGAGGGGGTTGAACCCTGATGATCCCCCCTGGGTAGAAAAAATTGACAACTATCAGCTAAAAGATGCGCGATCAAGAAATAATGTTGACTTGTTCGAGGGTCTTCGTCGGAGATAATCGGGAAAGTTTTATTTGGAGCATTCCACAGCCAACGTACAGAGATTATTATAAAAATTATTTCAGATTATAAATTTTTTTGAGGTTAGGTATAACAAGTAAATTCAGACAAAGATAAAATACCGCGTTTTAAGTATAACTGACAGAGAGAGGTATGTCTGAAAAATTTTTAGTTAACCAAATGTAAGATTTAGCATTGCCAGGTATTGTGTGTGTTTTAAAGACCACCAACAGCTAAGGTTATTTGGGCCTAGTATCAATTCATATTTTCAATTCATTATTTTTTTTTAATGATAATTTGAAAATCCAATTGACACTTTTATCAGCTCTCGGGCTAGAACCCGGGAACTGGGGACTTGTAATAGAGGAACCATAGCAACGCCATGTAAACAAAAGCATTGCTAAACGCTCGGCCATTCTCAAGCCACTGCCAGGTATTGGTGAGAATTACAGAATATACTCTCTCGGCCGGTTTCGACTTTTGATGTCGAGTGCGCTCTTTTTGATTTAGCGACGGACGAAATCCGTCCGGATTTCGTAATATGTTAACGAAAATCTTACAAATATTTCATATCTACTAAATTATTATTAATATTATTATTGATTATGCAAAATAACTGATGCAACTTTATGTAAAAGTATAGGTACTAATTTATTATTTATTTGGAAACAACAAACGAATTCAAATAAATGGTGTCATTAGCAATACAAATGAAGTACTGATAATAAATAAACAATTTATTACTTACATCGTTAGTAGTTATTAATTAATTACCAATTACTTACTAATTACTTAATTATGATGCGTAAAATTTTTCGATTCTCTGAAAACACTTCAATTTGTTTCAGCATCATTTTTCCTTTGTCTGAAAAATTTATATTTGCAAATTATGCATGTTTTTTCCTGAGAAGGGGGCAGTATAGCCTAGTGGTTAGCATGCTTGGCGCCAAAACCTCTAGACTGGACTGCCGTGGATTCGAATCCCACCTGCACTCATGGATGTATTGTGATGTTATTTAGATTTCAGTTAGTTGTTATTTAGTGTAGAATTGAAAGACGCTAATGACCTTAGATGTCGACGCGTCTATAATCTACAATAAATAAATTAAAATTTTTTTCTGGACACCTCCAAAATCTAAAAATAGTATATCTATGTCGTAATACGAGGTATATTACTGACGATTACTGACAGTATGTTAAAACGAGCGCTAGCGAGTTATAACAGTCACACGAGTCATAATATCAATACGCACGAGAAATATATGGTATTTTTTACCATACCCACTATAAAATAGCTACTTTTCACTTCATTTTCAATATTTTCAAAAAATTTTGACAGTTAATTTGTGTCGCCAAATTCACTTTTATAGTAGGCCGACATGACCGTGAGCTATCACAGCTGCGCACGCCTATAGTAGTGATAAACATAAATCACTATGGAAATGGCTTTATTTTCCACACTAGTGTGTTTTCAAAACACTTTCAACATACCAGTCTGTTAACTGATCCATTAATCCATTCATACATACACGCATGTAAAGTAACTATTTTATATAGTGGGTATGGCAAAAAAAAACTTAAGAATAAGTTAATAAAACAAAAGCAATATTTTAATTTTCATTAAATTGCATTAAGTTTGTATGTTTGTCGCGGGCAATCTCAGGAACTACTGAACCGATTTAAAAAATTCTTTCACTCTTTAAAAGTCTAAGACGTTAAGACAAAAAAGGGATGAGCAGTGAGCGAAAATGTAATGCAAATCGATTTATGAAAATGAGCTAAATTGGCTTACGCTAGCTAAACTCTTATACCGGGTGTCCGGTCTCAAAGTCGAACATAGGGAATTAACGTTGTGTGCCATTAAACTTAACAGAAAACAAAATCTCCTAACTCTCCGCAAACTAACACCGCACTGTAAAAAATGAATGTAAATATACTTTGAAAGTTAAGATAGAATTCGCTCGATTGTCTATATGTGATTTTAAATTATTATTTATTTTTACACAGAAAACTTCATAAAAACTTGGACTTTTACTGTAAAGTTAAACAAATTTGTGATTTTTACATAAAGTAAATTAAAATTACATAATTTGTGTAATGTTCCAATAAAGTGTGTCAAAATTACAAAATAAAATGTATAGTTACATATATAAAATGGATAAATACAAAACATATTAATGTAAAATTAGTAATCACGCATGCGCGTTTTTATGGAATCTACGCGATATGCAGGCGATACCTGTTTGCGACGCCATTGTCTCTTTGTATGCCTATTACCAGATTAATCGCTGGCTACAAATGGACCATCGATAATCTATGTAATCGGCCTTCTCATTTCTTACAGTGCGCTGTAAAACGTTTTTACCATTATAAGAGATAGTACAGCAAAGGAATATATGAGAAATTTGTTGATGTTGTTTATTTCATTGTCAAACCAAAATCTGCCCGGGCAAAGCCGGACCGGGAAGCTAGTATTTATAAATGCAGTAGAAAAACTCGATTTGTTTTTAAAAGATATATTTTACCGTTCCATCCGGATATCGCCACTTCTCTTGTTTACTGAGAATTGTGAATCATTATAGGACAAGTACTTAATTTGTCCACTGATCGTTGTTCAACGTTCATGTATTTACTTCGTTTCAGAATAATTTTAAAACGGCTTTTAGTTATATTATTTATATCTACTTATTATTTATACGTGTATAATGGGGTCATCCCACATTTTTTACTTCCCACCTCTACTATGGTAGGGAAATAATGGATTTAGTCCGAAAAAATATTTCGAGATTTTAACAGATCTTCACGTTTTGAGACCCTAGCAATCGTTTAAAATCATTTTCTGATTGATGTCTGTATATGTGTGTGTATGTGTGTGTGTGTATGTGGTCAATTTTTCGCCTTCGATATCGTAAAAACGGAACAACATACGGCCATGCCGATTATTCTATTGTGTTTATTAGCTTTTAACTTAGATCTGATTAGATTTTGAGTCAAATCGGTTCAGTGGATCCTGAAATATTAAAAAAAAACGTTCTCAATGTCACGTATTAGCATAGGTAAAAAAAAATATAAATGAATTCTAGATGTTATAATATGAAAAAAATGTAAATATTTTTTTCTCTAAAATGTATAGTTTTCGAGAAAAAAAATATTTTAGTAAAAAAAATAAAAATTATACGTAAATCAAGGTAACCATGATTTTTGCTATATTAAGCTAGCCATCAGTAGATCACTAAACAAAAAATTCGACTGATGACCAGTCCTATACTTCCCACCTAGTAAATATTTGCAAAAAATAAACACTCTTTTTTTTATTCTTTGACTAGGCCCAAATAACCTTAGCTGTTGGTGGTCTTTAAAACACAATTTAATTTTTATTCTTTGAAAAAAGCATGGCCCTCTTTTTTGTTTGGTGATCTATTGATGGCTAGCTTAATATAGCAAAAATCATGGTTACCTTGATTTACGTACAATTTTTATTTTTTTTAGTAAAATATTTTTTTTCTCGAAAACTATACATTTTAGAGAAAAAAAATATTTACATTTTTTTCATATTATAACATCTAGAATTCATTTATATTTTTTTTTACCTATGTTAATACGTGACATTGAGGACGTTTTTTTGAATATCTCAGGATCCACTGAACCGATTTGACTCAAAATCTAATCAGATCTAAGTTAAAGGCTGATAAACACAATAGAACAATCGGCATGCCCGTATGTTGTTCCGTTCTTAAGATATCGAAGGCGAAAAATTGACCACATACACACACACATACACACATACACACATACACACACACATACAGACATCAGTCAGAAAATGATCTTAAACGATTGCTAGGGTCTCAAAACGTGAAAATCTGTTAAAATCTCGAAATATTGTTTTCGGACTGAATCCATTACTTCCCTACCATAGTAGAGGTGGGAAGTAAAAAGAGGGCCATGCTTTTTTTCAAAGAATAAAAAAAGAGTGTTTATTTTTTAGGTTTGGAATCTGCGGTACAAATATAGATAATAAAACAATTTTTATGAGAATTTTTGGAAATTCCCAAAAGTGCATATTTTACAATGTAATTTTAAATATAGAATTATACCGCCACGAAATACGTCATTCACACAGCCTTCTAAGTTCTCTAATTGGCTGCTGTAGTTGAATCACGCCCACTGATCCAAGTAGATTATAGACGCTCGACAACAGAGGTCATTAGCGTCGATGAATTACAGTACACTGCATGTACATATGAAGCCTGTACTGCTGATAGATCAAAAATTGTGAAGCCAACATAGGTTCAGGTATATATTTCTGTCTTTTTTATGGGGGCTCCGCTGGCTGGTTCCTGATGCTACTGTCATAGAAAAAGACATTTTGTCCTAATGAAATAGAGAGATATCTTTAATTTCAACATTTTGGTCAAATGGAACGCCCGTACATCGACCAATGAGATCATCGGAATAAATTCGGAATTACTTCGTCAAAAGAGACGCAGATATATTTTTGCTCTCTTTGTTGACTTCACTCACCGCACATTGAGTAAATAGACAAAGCTTGGTGTATATTTTAGAAGTACACTGGCTTGTTTATGTACAGTTGACAGGCTGGCAGTTAGAACTTAGGTTAGGAGCCCGTTTCCCCTGGTTTTCTCAAAGCAATACAGTGGTCTGCGGCGTCGTATAAATCTGAACGTAAAACAGGGAATAAACTTATGTAAAATTATTTTTATAAAGATCTAGTGTCCTTCTATTTCCGTATTGTACCACTTTTTTAATTTTTGTAGTAGAAAAAATTTAAAAAAATGTTAAAAACCGTAAAAAATGTCTTTTTCAAGCATTCACCATTAATTAACGGAGTACAAAATGAAAAATTTGTTACAATACGGCTGTAGATTGAACCTTAATATAACTAGAAAAAAATATTCTGTAGCCCGTTTTTCAAAATTACAAGCCAGCTTATAGGATGAGCCGTACCTCTGCAATGAAAAAACATCGTAATATGTCGAACTGATTTGTGCTGTCACCACGGAAAGAAAGTGTACTTTTGATGTCAGTATAGCTGCTGTTGGTATCGCTTCACTGTGACCTTTAACTTAGGGCTGTGTAGTCTGTAGTGTGTATAGTGTATACAGTGGTTTTATCGCGTGTTACTAAGGGCTAACAAATTTATTTATTTATTAAAAAATATTCTTTTTTCAACAATAGCTTATCTATTGTTGATAATAATATATTTTATAATAATATATTTTTACTACTTATCATTTTGTTGAAAAATAAAACACTGAGTTTAGGAATTATTAGGGTTCCGTACAGGAACCCTATTTACACCGTCTGTCCTACCTTTTTTTGACAATTGTTTCGTTAACAGAGTGAACTATAAATAATACAAATATTAATGATAGATTATTATCAGGTAGAAATTTACAATAAAGTTTTAGACTACAGGTACTTAATTCTCTATTTGTAAGAAATGGGAAATCATTACTTATTGTTCTGTTTATAATTAGTTGTTTTGTAAAATACTTCTTAAGACTGCACACACAACAGCTGTTTCATAGAATTAATTAAAAAATCCCGTCATTATTGGCTACAAAACTTTATTATTTCATGTGAAATAATTTTTTATATGAAATTAAAAATTTATGAAAAATGAATGTCCTAACTTGATTCAGCCAGTGACGTTTATTCTAACCTAACTTAACCTCGTTGACGTCAGTCGAGGTTAATTTAAGCAATTATAATTAGAAATTGAGTTTGTTCTTTCCATTTGGAATTGAAAAAGTGTTCTGAAGTCGTCTGAGCTACGTTAGATCAAGGGAGGGCAAGCTAATAGGATAAAAAAAAGTTTTCATCAATTAGGTATTGGATATCTAGGTATTATTTGAGCTTTTTCCTCAGTTGGAAATTTAAACTTTTTGCAGTTATAATTTCCATTATAACTGCTTTCAAGTACAAAACGCCACCCCATAACAAATTGCTTTAATTATTAACGACGACGTGTTTTAAAAAACAAGGTTATGTCAGTAGAATGAATGAAATTTGACAGTTGTGTCGTCAATGGGTGAACGTACGTTTAACGCAGATTCTAGTTAGAAGGAGACAGTTGCGACTCCGCCACGCCTTCCTTTCCTAATCTATTGTTTTCATTGTGTTTTTGACGTTTCAATTTATGATTGTGGTTAGTAAATCATGGCTATTTTGATAAATGTTTTTAATTTAAACTTAATAACAGTTTCTTAATAAATTATTTAGTAATTAAAAGCTCCATATTGGTAATTTGCAAACATACGTGTCAGGTAGAGTTGTTAATTATGAACAAATTTTATATTTGTTTTTTTTTTTCACCAAAATATATAGGGAAGCAGGAAAATTCATAAACATGATTTTACATGTAAAATCCGTATTACCCTCAAAGCAAATCAGCACCCTTTATAATCATTTGCGTTATATTTTTTTGATTTTTCAGGAATTATAATTAGTGTTTATTATGTAAGGTGAAAGAAATCACATTTAATTTATATATTTATTTATACAGGGTGCTGAATTGCTTTACGGGTAATAGGGATTTAACCCGTAAAATCAAACTTTTGCAAAATTTTATGTTCTAAAACTTTTATTCGAAGATATTTTTTCTAAAATAATTAGGGAAGCAGGAAAATCGCAAAAGTTTGATTTTAAGGGTTAAATCCCTATTACCCGCAAAGCAATTCAGCACCCTGTATATCTGCAGATAATTTATGTTGTACTGTTTTGTAATTTTGTCCTTGTATGAATAAAAAAAAAACAGTTCTTTTTTTACATAAATGGAAATATGTATTATTAAACAATTCTTATAGCAAAACTATTTTTACTTTTTTTACATAATAATTAAAAAGTTATATTTAATTAAAAATTGATTTTAAACTATTGTCATATAAAATGAATATAACACATCCCTATTGTGACACTGGCTACATACTATGTAAGTGTGTTGTATACCAATACATATAATATTATGTATATCACTGTAACATAGGCATCGATAATTCGGTTCTCTTTGTCAATACTACCCATATATGTGAAAGATAGAGAGAGAGCATTCAATTCTGATAGACCACAATATATTAGTTGTACTATTATGAATGGAATGTTTCAAAATGTTTCCTCACCACACACCGCAAAACACAATTTCCCCTTGGAGATCGGGAAACGGGCTCTTAGGTTCTTCACGAGTTACGACTGACGAGAAACTATTCCTCTCTTTCCATAGACATACCTCTCTTTATCTATGCGTGGACGTATTTCTGACTTCATTGTTCTGGCTTTGACGTCATCATATGGCGGGTCAGCTCATCCGTTTGAAATGAACACATTTTTTTAATTCTTGTTTGCAGTTAAGAAGAATAATATAAGAACAAAAAAGTTGGTTGACGTTATTTGTTTATGCGTAGTAGCGTAGGATGAGGAATAACACTTCAATATTATCAAATTTTGATACGCGGGACGACCCTATTCTGTGTGTAATGCAAGCTATTAGAGGTTAAGCAATAAATAAGCGATGACAACTCTTCAAATATGAACACATTCTAACATTTGGATAATTAACGGTTTTGCAATTATAAGTAAGTACAATAAGTGAATAAACACACAGAAACAAACTATGTTTGTATGGGTTTCTATTATGTCGTATAGGCAATCAATAGTATAGGTAAATAAAATACAGTGTGGATAAATATAAATGGCCATGGGGATTAGTTTCTATACAGTATACAGGGTATCGTGTAGAGTTAACTCATGAAAATTATTCGTCAAATATTTTGACACAATGGAATAGTCCCACATTTTTTTTTAATCAACATTACTAATAGAGAGGACAGTGTGGTCCAGTAGTTGGCGTCGTGGTCTTTGGATCAGACTGTCGTGGTTTTAATCCCGCCTCCACTCATGGATGTTTTGTGATGTCATTTAGTTTGAAGTTAATTGTTATTTAATGTGTGATCTAAGTTTGGAAGGTTTCTCCGTAGTCCCCTATTGACGGGGAGATTGTCATGTCGTTAATTATTACTAATGACATGTTTTTATAGAATTATTCTTATTTTTAATAATATTATCTTATAAATGTTATAATCCAGTTCACCTCCTGGTCAGACGTATTTATGGGTTTCGCGAAGTGTCATTATTTTTTTTTATATAAAAATGTAAAAACTAGTTACAGAAAGATCGAGTGCCTTGTGCGGTGTTTGCTAATTTCTAAGTTACTGAAATAAAATACTATTTTGGATTATTGTGCGTCGTGTATAATTTACACTAAATAAAATAAAAATTACTAATAGATTATGAAGCAATTTTTTTGAGAATTTTTTGGAAGCTTTTTCTATAGTCGGTACTTAGGTAATAAAAAAAACCCAAAATTGTGTATTTTTCAATGAAATTTTAAACATAGATTTATGCCGATATACACATATGAGAAGAGGAATCTCCGTGGCTTGGAAAGCAAAGCGTGAGGCACAAAACCGGTGAATTTCGTAGTTTGAAAAAGTGCCACAAGTGCCACTGTTCTCAATAAGAACCTATAATCCAGTATAAGAACCATAGACATAGGAGTTTGAAAACTCTAAGATAAGGAATGAATGAATTGTGGATTATAGACGCTCGACAACAGAGGTCATTAACGTCTAAGATAAGAATCGTTCGAATTACGAATCACATGGCGTGATTGTTTATTTGTTTACGTGACACGTAACGTGACTTTTGTTCATAAAATACGCCAAGTTTTTTGCAAAATATTCGTAATTATATAAGTGAAATTCGCATTTATTTTTACGTTGACATTCGGTACCTTCTTCTCGCAGCGCCTCTAGCGGCTAAATCTATAAAAAATATTAGTAAAAAAAACTTTTTAAAAACACGCTTTCATTTAAATGTACTAAAAAGGAAAAAAAAAAGGTTTTAATAATTTAGTTTCATAATTATAAAAGCGTGGGTTGTAAACTCTACGATTTTTATTAGTCACAACCCATGCTTTTATAATTATGAAACTAAATTATTAAAACTTATTTTTTTCCTTTTCCTTCTTCTCGCAGCGCCTGTAGCGGCTAAATGTATAAAAAAATATTAGTAAAGAAAACTTTTTAAAGACACGCTTTTATTTAAATGTACTAAAAAGGAAAAAAATTAAGTTTTAATAATTTAGTTTCATATAATTATAAAAGGGTTGTAAACTCTACGATATTTTATTAGTCACGACCCACGCTTTTATAATTATGAAACTAAATTTTAAAACTTATTTTTTTCCTTTTTGGTACCTACATTTAAATAAAAGGGTGTCTTTAAAAAGTTTTTTTTCTACCTATTTTATTTTGTTCCTTTTAGTCGTTCAAAAGTTTCTCCCCTTTTGACTCCCTTAGGGATTGAATTTCGAAAAATCCGTTCATATAGTGGATGCTTACGTCACAAAAGAAACCAGCTGTCCAAATTCCAAGTTTCTAGCTTTAGCGGTTTGGCCTAGGCGTTGAATAATCAAAAAACCTTACTCCCTCGTTTGACCCCCTTAGGGATTGAATTTAATTCTAAAAAAACGATTGATTCATGTATTGTCATCGAGAGTGCATATTTGTACCAAGTTTTAAATCGATCGGATACGTGGAAGTCGTTCAAAATTGACTTGCAAGATTTGACCTAAACAAACTAACCTACAAACATTGCAAGTTAAATAAAAACTTGTAAAAATTATTATCTATTTTATACTCCCTGATGCAGCTTATAACTAAATCAAATTCAAAATACAGCCTGTAGATATGTAACATACCTCTATATTGAATGCAGTGGAAGCGACATTAAGAATGTTAAAAGAAAATGCTAGGCGCGAACAAGAGGTAAGTACACAGTAATTAAAAACAGAAATAAGTTAACTAAGTCAAAAATAAGGTACCCAAGTAATGAAATGTAATAAAAAATAAAAGTAAGTAATAACAATTTTACTGCAGTATCTAATTTATTTAACAAACAGAAAGAACGTGAAATAGAAATATATAATATACAGTACCCCAGAATAGAAACGTAAGTTTAAAATGCGCAAATAACAATAACAGTAACAAATAAAATATTAACAGAATTAAAATAAAATAGACAAACACATTACCAAACAATATAACAAATTAAAAGAAAACGGATAATAAAAGATAATAAAACAGCCAACAAAATTAAAAGTGGAAGTTATTTCCACCAATTTTGTGGTCTTTACTTCGTTCCGGACGCCAACTGAATAATTTATTTTAAAATTTTAAGAGATTCTTTTAACAATTTTTCAAGAATATTTTGCAGGTAGGGCAGACGTAACATAAGCCATAAGGTTAAAAAGAACATTATGTAAACTGATAAAAACTGAAATTAAAATGATGATTAAAAACGGTTGCCTATTTGCAGGTAATTAACAGAAACTAACAAAAAATAATATGTATAAAAAAAATTAAGTATATAAAAAAACTGTACAAAATGACATATGAAGGCATTATGTTACATCCACCCACACTACACAAAAAAAAACCTTTTTTTTTTAAGAAAATTTTAGCGGGGCGACAAATACGATGACAAGTCATCTAGCCAGGAGGCTCGTTGTCCCGGGCATCACGCGCGTGGTATGGCCGCAGCTGCTCGATGTGAGTCCTGTAGGTCCGACGCGTTCGCTGATCACGAAGAAGAACAGATACGGGAGACGTGAAACGTACTATTTTTCTTGGGCCAGCCCAACGGTTGACAAGTTTTCTGCTGGGGTCACCAGGTCTAGAAGGAGCTAAGATTCGTTGAAGTACCAGTTGTCCGACTTGAAAATGATGACCAGCAGGTCGACGCTGGTCGTAGTACTTCTTACGACGCTCCAGACTTGCGCTCAAGGCCTGGGAAACCTCTTCAGCCGTTGGGACCCTGTTGCCGGAGACTAGAGTGGAGATGTCCCACAGGTTGTCCAAAGGACGATTAAGATCGCGGCCAAGAAAAATCAACGCCGGTGATGACTGTGTTGCTTCGCTTACGGCATTATTGTACGAAAAACGAATCCACCCGAGAAGACCATCCCATTTCTGGTGACGTTCAGCACATTGCTTGAGCAGGATAGAGAGACTGGCGACAATGTTACGGTTGACCCTCTCAGAAGCATTGGCCGCAGGATGATACGGCGAAGTAAATATTTGACGGATACCAAATTTGAGACAATGACTTCTGAAGGCGTTGCTCGTAAAGCTCTTCGCATTGTCGCTGACAATTTTCTTCGGCGGGCCATATCTACACCACAGATCTTCCAGAACCTTGATGCTTGCCTCTGACGTGCCTCTTGTGAGTGGAAAGATCTCTACCCACTTGCTGTAGGCATCGACAAGTACCAGGATGTATCTGTTTCTGTTCGATATAGTGAGAGGACCCACATGGTCTATGTAAACCTTGTCCCAGATTGCAAGAGGTACATCCGCCTGCATCGGCGCGCCACGAGCTTGGTTTGAAGACTTGCATTTTTGACAAAGTTCGCACGAACGTACATACTCTTTCACGTCTTGATATAAGCCTGGCCACCAGAAGCGTCTTGCCAAGTCTCGGTATGTTTTCGTGATGCCGGGATGTGCGCTAAAATTCACATCGTGAAAATAAAAAAGAATCATCTTTCTTATAGTTGGCGGTACCATGATACGACACAGTCTATTTCTACCGACCCGTCGAATCAAAACTCCGTCCTTCACATCAAAGTTTTCTACATTCTCTCCAGCTTGTAGACGCTGACGAATGCCTTGACAGAATGGATCGGAAGCTTGATGATCTTTTATCGATATAAAAGACTGTGGCACGTTGGTTAACACATTTAGTGAGTTGTTCGGTTGTTTAAATTTAACGTTGTCATAGTCGGGAATATTTTCTGTGTCATCTTCAGTCTCAGCAAACAGACGAGACAATCCATCAGCTACATTATTGACGCTTCCAGGTATGTGAGCGATATCGAAATCAAATCTCGAAACTTCAAGAAGCCATCGACCAACGACGTTTAGTTGACTTTTATGACTGGCCAACCAGGATAAAGCGCCGTTGTCGGTCTGTAGTAAAAATTTGCGGCCCAATAAGTAGTCTTGAAATTTTCGCAGGCCGAACACCATTGCAAGACACTCACGCTGGTATGTTGTGTAGCGAGTTTCAGACGGAAGAAGTTTGCGACTAGCATACTGAATTGCGTGCAGACCGTCAGGATGTTCTTGCAAGAGTACGGCGCCGACTGCGATATTACTGGCGTCAGTTCGTAGAATGAATTTTGTCTCAAAATCTGGATACTTGAGAACTGGTGCGGTAGTGAGTTTGTCTTTTAATTTATTGAAAGCCTCATGCTGATCTTGGCCAAATTTGAATTTAATGCCCTTTTTCTTTAGTTGATTAAGCGGAGCAGCGATGGCGGCGTAATCAGGTATAAACTTCGCGAAGAAGCCGGTCATCCCCAAGAAGGATCGAAGCTGTTTCAAATTGCGTGGTGGATCCATTTGCTGGATAGCTTGAACCTTTTCAGGATCCACGTGTATGCCGTGTTGACTGATAATGTGACCCAAGAAACGAAGTCGAGCCATGGCAAATTGAGATTTTGTTGGGTTGACCGTCAATCCTGCCCTTCTTAATCTGCGCAATACGATTGAGAGATGTTCGATATGTTCTTCAAAATTAGCGCTATGTATCAGAATGTCGTCAAAATACGGCACGACAAATTTGTAACGCAAGTCACCAAACATGTTGACGATGACTCTATTCAGAGCACTAGGTGAAATAGCCAATCCAAATGGGCAGTGCGTAAATCTATATTGGCCGTGCGGAGTGACAAAAGCTGTTATGTCACGTGACTTCTCAGTTAGTGGAATCTGATAAAATGCGCTAGTTAAATCTAACGACGTGAAGATCGTAGATCCGCTGAGCGTCATGAACATATCTTCCATGCGAGGAGTTGGAAAAGCGTCAAAAATTACTTTTTTGTTCAAAAGCCTGTAGTCAACACATAAACGGTGAGAACCATCCTTCTTGCTTATAAGAAAAGCTGGAGACGCATACGGAGAGGTACATCGTTCGACAACTCCACTGACGGTAAGTTTCTCTATGTGTTCTTGCATAGCGATGGCCTTTTCAGGAGTAAGAGGATACGGCGCTCGTCGAACAGGTATGTTATCTTTAAGCCGTATACTCATAGTAAACTCATCAGTATGGCCAATCTCTTCTGTAAGAACATCATTAAATTGTAATTTTATTTCTTCCAGATGTTGCTGTTGATCCGACGTCAGTTGAAGAGGACATTCCACCAAAAGCGTGAGGCGACTACCATCTTGAAGAGGAGGAAAGTAAAAAGGAGCTTTAACTTGAGGAACGGAGAAGCATAATGAAGATTCGTTGAAGTCAATAATTGCGTTCATATGATGCAAGGAGGAATTGCCAATGATCATAGGAACACACAGGTTAGGAACCACAAGAAATTTAATTTTCCAGGTTAGCGAAGAAATTTTGATAATGACAGTGACTGCTTTTCTTATAGGAACAGTATGACCATTCGCCAATGTCGTCAAAGAAAATATTTTTGATATTTGAATTTTCCTCGTTTTCTGAATTTGTCTAAATACGGAACCATCAATATAATTTGCAGTAGCGCCGGTGTCCAGGAGACATTCAAATTTTACATCATTGATGAAGACTGATATAAACGGTAACGTATTGGCAGGTAAGTTCTTAATATTATTATTCTTTGTGATTAGAAAATACGGACGATCTTCAGGAGAAAACAGCAATTTATTTCTTCTTAAGCTTTCAATTTTATTAAATTCTTGTGAACTGGGTGTAGAAATACGATTTGGCTCATGATAAGTAATTACAGGCTGAGATGAAGCTTCTTCACGTAGCTTGGCCTCTTGCAGACGATTTTCGAATTCTTCTAGTCTACGTGCAATTCTTTGAAGATCTTCAATAGACTTTGGCGTAGGTAAATCTTTTAAATTTAATAAAGTATTATAATTAACGTTTGACCAAATCTGTAAAACCAATTCTTCTTTAGCCATGTTAACAGCAAGAGCTTTCGATTTTGTCAATATATCGTTGATGAAATTTTTGAATGATTCATCTGGTTTTTGTGATCTGCGAATAAGTTGATTGGTCAATTGATTTGTTGCGACAGGCGAGATAAACTCGTATAATAGAGACGTCTTTAGTGCGTTCCATGTCTCAAAACGAAGGACAGCAGCTGCCCACCATGTTCTTAAGTCGCCTTGAACTTTATTCAGTAAAGATCTTAATAGTGTAGACTCAAGTGCCAGTTGAAGATCGACGACTGATTGAACCTCTTCAATGAAATAAATCAATTGACGGGGATCGTCGCCAGAACAGCATGGAATATTTGAAGTTATCTCTTTAGCATCAATGTTAAATTCGCAGATCGGTGAAGAAATCTTAGTCGATAGCTGAGTTGTGACTTTATTTAATTGCTCAACTTTATTCATCAACGTAGCAGTCATTTGCATGTGAGTAGCTGTTGCTTGAATCAACGAAGACGGTTGATCATAGCTGCTCTGCACGTTGAATTCCTCAGCCATTTTATACAATATTTTATAAAATAGAAAAAAAAATATACGTAAATTTCTTATCAAAGAACACACAAAAAATCAAAAAATCTTACAAAAGTATCAAGGGTAACTGTAATGAATAATAGTTATGTAACGGAATACTTGATCAAACTACGCTTTGCTACCATTTATGTAACATACCTCTATATTGAATGCAGTGGAAGCGACATTAAGAATGTTTAAAAAAAAATGCTAGGAGCGAACAAGAGGTAAGTACACAGTAATTAAAAACAGAAATAAGTTAACTAAGTCAAAAATAAGGTACCCAAGTAATGAAATGTAATAAAAAATAAAAGTAAGTAATAACAATTTTACTGCAGTATCTAATTTATTTAACAATCAGAAAAAAGAACGTGTGATAGAAATATATAATATACAGTACCCCAGAAATAGAAACGTAAGTTTAAAATGCGCAAATAACTAGATAACAAGTAACAAATAAAATATTAACAAGAATTAAAATAAAATATAGACAAACACATTACCAAACACATAACAAATTAAAAGAAAACGGATAATAAAAGATAATAAAACTTCCAACAAATATTAGAAGTGGAGGATAATTCCACCTATATTTGTGGTCTTTACTTCGTTCCGGACGCCAACTGAATAATTTATTTTAAAATTTTAAGAGATTCTTTTAACAATTTTTCAAGAATATTTTGCAGGTAGGGCAGACGTAACATAAGCCATAAGGTTAAAAAGAACATTATGTAAACTGATAAAAACTGAAATTAAAATGATGATTAAAAACGGTTGCCTATTTGCAGGTAATTAACAGAAACTAACAAAAAATAATATGTATAAAAAAAATTAAGTATATAAAAAAACTGTACAAAATGACATATGAAGGCATTATGTTACAGATAAGCTTATTGAATATAGAATATAGCCGTATTGATGTATCCACACAGGTAACTAAAACCAGAGATGTGAACAAACATAGTGTCAAATGGTCAATATTATAAATGGACTCCGCCGCATTTACCATGAACAAACATTACCTACTCGTACTGTATAAAACAGCAATTCTCAAAATTTATTGTTTGTCGACGCTTCATTTATAACTTGTAATATTTGTTGAAATTATGACTTCTTATGCGACTGCTGAAAAGTTTGCGCAAAGCGTTAAACGACGCGCGCGCTCACCACTTTAGATAGCGTGAACTATAAGTTTTAAAGAAAATCCGCTAGATGTCACTACAAACTTATTTTAAACTGATTTCTTTAGTTTCTCTAATTTTTACTAGATGCTGCTGCTCGCTGCTGCTAGTCCCAACGAGTTATTTATTTTTTTGATAAAAAATAGCTTTGAACTTGACTTTAGCAGTTCTTATTCTTAAATTTAATACCTAATTATTTCCCTCGTCGCATCGTTCCCCAAATTAATCAGCTAAATTTATACTTTACAATTTTATTTAGAAAAAACATTTTTGCCATACCCACTACTAAATAGCTACTTTCGATGTATGTATAGCGGCCATTAATGACCCATTTAACAGGCAGGTGTGCGGAAAATGGTTTACTTTCTGCACTAGCGCAGAAAATAACGGTTGCCATGGCAACTTCTGTTAATTCGCTCTATACGCCTGCGTACGCTTGCGTGCGCCTGTCATTACTTACTTGCACGAACTTCGCAGCACACTAGAAGAAAAAATGGTGATGCAGATGAACTGTCAGAATTTTTTGAAAATGACATAAAAAGTAGGTGTTTTGTAGTGGGTGCAACGTCGTGGCTTTTTAGATGTTCGCGCACATGTGTCGCAACGGTCCACTGGTTTGCGTCGGGCGGATAGCTCGCCGGAATCCAGGGTACGAAGCCAGTGGAAACGGAATACTGTATAAGAAATGAATAACCAGCGTATTTTCTATAATAATATTTATTTAGAAACAAAGACAAAAATAAAAAGTACCCTTTACAAAAAGTAAGACAGAATAATATGTACATATATTTCAAATGATACCGTAGTATCCAAACGACTCTATATAAACTAAATCCCTACTTTACGGAGCAACGGTAATGACTCGATACAAACTCAAAACTGTTTATCAACAGGAAAATATATACAACGGTATTATACCGGAGGGGCGTACCCCTTATCTGAAACGGTGGGGGAAACAGCGGTAGGACACCTGGCGATAGCACAACGCACTGGTGCCGCAACGATCGCCAGGGGGTACGGGATATAGGGGAACGGTTAGTCAGGCTGTGACGGACTCAACCGGTGACCTGCAACAGGCCGGGGGAACCCCCAACACCGGCTGACTGTACGAGAGGTTCCAGTAGCTCGCAACGAGCGGGGAGTCACTTGATTCCCAATACCGGCGGAGGAACGGGGTTTAGATAAGGACTAGGTAAGCGGGTCGGAGAGGTGGTGTTATCACTACAAAACAAGCTGAAGGCTATACTATCATTGGAGAACGTGAGGCGTTTCTCAAATCAGTCACTGGTATTCAACACAGGTCAATATTTACAGTATCATTGCTCTAGCGAGAGCTAAATTAAAACTGTTCACAAAACACATTTTTATTATCGGTGTGCGTAGCACATTATATTAAATCGCGTCTTTTCACGAATTTAAAACAGAACGATTTATTTCATGACTGGTTATACACTATTAACACACAGTAGTACCGCGTTCACTTAACACCGTCCACACTAGTGACGATGCTGGAGGCTATCGTTACATGGGTATGGCAAAAAACACCATATATGTCTCGTACGTAATGGTATTACGGCTCGTGTGACTGTAAAAATTCGCTATCGCTCGTTTTTACATACTGTCATCACTCGCCGTAATATGCCCCATTACGTAGCTAGACATACAATCTACTATTGCAATTTTAGAAAGCATTCCATTCCCAACAACTATAGTCTAGTTCGAAAATTCAAGTCAGTGATTCATGCACAGTTACTAACAAGCAATGAAACAATAACATACCTGATGCATAAAAACTGCGCAGTTTATTTTGTATAAGTGTATTAGTCACTGACTATTATTTCCGAACTTAAATGTAGCTGCTTTCCACCAGCCCTAAGAGAGATACGCCCTATAGGTTAAGAATCGCTGCTTTAGTGCGTAGTCTAGTGAGACGCAACTTCCTGCAGTTTGGGAACTGCTGGTGTAGTCTATACCACATAATACGTCAAAATAGGTACTGATGTTTGTAATAGGACTTTCAGAAAAAAATAATTCTCTTACGAAAATACCTGAAATTACATAAACTATACGTAAATATCGGTGATGCATTATGTTTGTCAAAAACTATTTCAAATTTAAATCATTAATTTCTTTCTTGAAATTAAATACATCAAGTATCGGGTGCAAATAGGGATTCGTACGAAGCTTTCGCTGTCTCGTCCCAATAAAACGAAACAAGACCGAAACGAAACTAGACATTATATGCTCGCTATCCCAGTGATCTCGGTTATCCTCAAGGCCCCTCAAATATTTAATTTCTATAAAAATAGAGCAACGAACTGGATATTTTTATTAATATTATGGTAATTGAAGTATTTGCACATTAATTCTGTAATATAACAATAGACATAAATGTTTAAATAAATATAAAAAGAACAGAGCAGAGCGTGAACAGAGCAGAGCGTGGGTTCGAACCACAGAACTCTGTGTTATGAGCCCAGTACGTCTTCCTTCTCCGCCACTCTGTTTATTAATTTTTAGTTGAGAAAATTTTCGTAGGCCCAACGAGTATCCCTATTATCTAACTTTAATTATTATTGTTACATTACTTCATGAAACATTTATATCACCGAGTTAAAGATTTACGTACGTATGTACGTACTGCAATGGTGATGTAATTTTCCGGTCCCTGAGAGTAGAAGCAGAGTGGCGCAGTGGAAGCGTGCTGGGCCCATAACCCAGAGGTCCGTGGATCGAAACCATGCTCTGCTATTTGATGGTATTTTTTTCGATTCTTTTACGGATATTTTATTAATATTATGTTAATATTGAAGTATTTGCACATTAATTCTGTATAATAATAATAGAAATAAGTATTTAAATAAATAAAATAATTAAAAAGAACAGAGCAGAGCGTGAACAGAGCAGAGCGTGGGTTCAAACTAAAGACCTCTGTGTTATGAGCCCAGCACGCTTTCCTTCTTCGTCACTCTACTTATTAATTTTTAGTTGAAAAAATCTTCGTAGGCCCAACGAATATCCCTATTATCTAGCTTTAATTGTTATTGTTACATTACTTCATGAAAAATTTATATCACCGAATTGAAGATTTACGTACGTAGGTAGGTACTGCAATGGTGGTGTAATTTTCCGGTCCCTGAGAGTAGAAGCAGAGTGGCGCAGTGGAAGCGTGCTGGGCCCATAACCCAGAGGTCCGTGGATCGAAACCATGCTCTGCTAGGTGATAATTTTTTTTCGCTTTTTTATGGATGATCTGCAAATAAATTTGCGTATTTTCATCAAAAATTAATTTTAAATATTTTAAATGTCAAAAAAAAATTAAAAAAGCACTACTTTTAAATTTATTGTGGGTTGTAAGATATCTATTTTTTCTTGCTGCCAATAGGTTTTTGTAAAACAGTAAAATTTTATTTTATATTTTTCAGAGATGTTTTTATACCCGACTACGGCGAAAACAAAAAAGAAGGGTTATAATTTTATAGCAGTCCATGTACTTACTCGTATGGGCCTAACCTATATAGGGGCCGATTTTCATAATCGAGGTGCCCATTCGATTTGTCTTAATCACGCGATTGACCTAGGGCCTAGACTATAAAATATTTTTGTAAATTCAAAAAATCTTGGTCCAAAATTTTGAGCTGTTTTCCTGACAGTAATTCCTTCAATTATCTACGAGAGGCAGCACTTGTGAAAGGTACAAACATTATTTATTCCCCATATTAATGTCTAGTCATTTTTGTGGTATAACTTAATTATTTAATTATTATTAATTTAATTAAATAATTAAGTTATACCACTAAAATGACACGGCACTAATGGGGAATAAACAATGTTTTTCCCTACCACAAGTGCTGCCTCTCGTGGATAAATGAAAGAACTACTCTCAGGAAAATGGCTCATTCAATCGAGTGGGGTATCAAAATATGATAGAAAATGTATAGCGATTCCAAAAATATTATGCTTTGTATGGTTTATAAAAAATGGGTTAGAATATAATAACTAAAAAGACAGAAAAATAAAAGTTAAACAAACTAAAACCCTACTAAGTATGTAAAAGAAGACAAGTTTCCAGTATGAAAAATAGTTGAATAAAAAGTCTAAGACTAAGATTTTAGATAATATCTGTTTATCCGACTACTTTTCATATTGGAAGCTTTTTTTCTTCTTTTAGGTAGCCGGGTTTTAGTTTTTTTAACTTTTTTTTTTATGCGTGATGATAAAAAATTCACAGATTTCGCAATCCTTGCAACCATCGAGGACATTGGAAATGATAACAGCATATATGAAACATAATTAACTGTTTATTATACACACAATATTTATCAATGCACTGTTTAGTTTTGTCAGGAATAACCCTATTATTCTTCTGTTATATACGCGTTCACTTTTGCTTGATTACTTAACTTTTAAATGGATTTTTCTACAGTATTTATTAACATTTGCTCAAAAATAACACCGCAGATCGTCGCAAATACCTCTCAATTAACTAAACATGATATAAAACACATTTCGAAAAAATTGCACTTGTTCAATTTTGCATGATTGCTCCTCACTTGATCGCGACACCGTTGTCTTTTGGCCTTGAACGAAAACTCGTAACTCTGCCCCCATATACGAACATAAACATTTCCAATGTTAAAAATTAAAAAACAGAATTGACCACATCAAAAAATAATGCATCTATAAAAAAAGCTACTTTACCGATAGTATTTTCTTTAAATGCATTTAAAATATAGGTGTTTTATATAGTATATGTGCAATGTACCAACTTCAAGTACATAGAAAATATTGACTCAGTAATTTTACTTGTATCAGATGTAATCATCATTGAACATAAGTAATATAATATATCATTGTACTTACTCGTTTCTATTCTTTGAATTGTTTTACAGTCAAGTGTTTAGTAAAAAAAACCATCTCAGACAAATGGTTTACACAGAACATATTTCCTTGTACAAAAATATACAAAATATTACAATGTTCAAGTGGCTTATTTTTATTGAAATTTTAAACAAGGACCGGTTTAAGGCGACTTTAATATTCATTTTTAACGTAGGATTACGTTCATGTTCGTGGGTATATGCCCCTCACTTCAACTTACTCGTGTAACACTTTTCATGAAAGAGGCAGAACCGCTATAACTTTGTTAAAAATAAAGATATAGGTAATAATATTATGTTTGAGGGGTCATTTGAAAATCAAAGATGTCCCGTTCAATTATTTTGAAATTTTTAATTTGCGTTTGTTAGCTTATTTAGTAGGTAGGTACCATTTAGTACTTATAGATACAATTGAAAAAAATGGGTGTGTGCTTATGACCACACGACAGAAGTGAAAACTTCAGATTTTCTAATTTTAAAATATATAGGTAGGTATATAATTTTTTAATCACACAGTTTAATCATAAATAAGTATATTAAAATCGGCCTATGCAATAATATAATTAAATTTAATGAATATAATTATACCTTAACGATAATGATGTTTAACCTTTGAAATGGATTTTGACAGCTGCTTCGCTGTTCAACTAAAATTCAAGAAGGAATTTTATCCTTTGTCTAAACAAATTATTTAGTAAAGTGTTTATTAAAAAAGTTTTAGTGTCATCTATTGGCACATTTCTGAACAAAAAATAACTTATTACCAAAATAATAATACCTTTTATTATCTAAACGAATTATTTAGTGTTTATAAAAAAAGGTTTTTTGGTGTCATCTATTGGCGCATTTATGAACTAAAAATAATTTATTACTAAAATACTAAAATTATATTTTTAATTTATTCCACCTTGGTTTAAAAAAAAAATATAATTATTGTCAAAAAAAGAATACTTATAACAAAAATTAAAAAATATATAAATAAATAACATGTACAATAATATTTAGAAAAAAAGATTCTATTTTTTTAAAGTTTTTTATTTTTTACTTTTTAGTGGCTTTACATAATACGTATAATTTGCACGTTATTAACCGACTTCTGTATTGATATTTGACATTTACCTTAACGGTGTTACAGTCCGTTACTCACATTTTATTAAAATCAGTCGAACTACTAAATCGATTTAAGTAAAATTTATATAAGAACCATCCCCAAGGCATGCCCTATTAAATAAAAAAAGAATGATAATAAAAATCGGTAATGTAGTTTCTAAAAAAATCGCGCACTTATACAAACATATAAGGGAAACACATAAATTCCTTTTTTTGAAGTCGAGGTTAATTAAATCCATTCCTGCAAATTGCATAACACTTGAAGATCAATTACCAATAATGATAATCAATAATGACAAACTCGATGTGTTTAAAGAAATGATATTGTATTTTTTATGTTCGATTGTTGTGTACTTTTGACGTCATTTTTATACAATCACCTGTACCTAGCACTGTAACAAAAATATTTAAATCAGTTAAGAGATTAACGCCGCCAGAATTGTTTAATTTATGTATACGGAAAAACTACCTATTTATTTATCTAAAACGGTGTTGTTCAATCTTTTTTGAATCACGGCTCCCCTACGAGTAAGAAAAACAAATTTGCCCTTTCGAAACCCCTCTTACTTAAAAATACGAGGGTATATTTATCTTGCTTTTATGATATATTACAAAATAAATAGGTTATAAATATGGTCCAGGACATTTGCAAAATTTGAAATTCTCCCAACCGGCCAATCACAACTCAAGAAACAAAGGGACACAAGCTGATCGCACTGCAGGTCACTCTATGTTGAAAATGAACAGATTATAAGTAATGATTTTCAGGGGCGTTGGGGCCCGCGGGCCCCTAGGCCTAAGCCCTCTCCCCACCCCTCCACTCTTTATAATTAAAATTTTGTTATTAAGTATAATGTACTCAACTACTTAATTGCCATTAAAAAAAATCTTGTGGGAATGAAAAATGATATTTAAAAATTTTTTGTCTATGATTTCAATAATAATCTATACTAATATTATAAAATTGGTAATTTCTACACTTTGTACAATAGAAGCACTACTGGCTATCGATCGATGTGTTCGTATATATAGTAACGCGCCTACAAAGTCCATATAATGAGAGAGTCATGTTTTTAATGATTTATACAGAAGTTAATAACTTTAATAAAAATAAACTAAATCGTAACTTAGTCTGTAATTGTAAAGTTCTAAGGACTAGAAGAGCGAATTTTCCGTGTTCATAATTTTTTTCCTGTTTTTCAAATTTCAATCTATCTATATATATATATATCTATTTGTTTGGTTTAACGCGCTAATCTCAGGAACAACCAGTCCGATTTAAAAAAAAATTTTTTGTTAGATAGCCCATTTATCGAGGAAGGCTATAGGCTATATAATATCACGCTACGACCAACAGGAGCGGAGCATTAATGAAAAATGTGGCAAAAACGGGAAAAATTATTCCTTTTACTACTGGCTATCGATCGATGTGTTCGTATATATAGTAACGCGCCTACAAAGTCCACATAATGAGAGAGTCATGTTTTTAATGATTTATACAGAAGTTAATAACTTTAATAAAAATAAACTAAATCGTAACTTAGTCTGTAATTGTAAAGTTCTAAGGACTAGAAGAGCGAATTTTCCGTTACGCTACGACCAATAGGAGCGGAGCATCAATGAAAAATCTTGCAAAAACGGGAAAAACTATTCCTTTTGAGAGCTTCCGTTGTGTGCGCTGCGTAAACGGTTAAAGTTACGCAAAAATCATGTATGACGGAATTGTTCCCGGAAGGTTTATATATATATATAGCGAACGAGCGAAGCGAGTGAGTAATGTAATTCCTAAACCACGCAACGGATTTTGGTGCGGTTTTCACCATCAGTTAGATAATTTTTCACGGAAGGTTTATATATATAGCGAACGAGCGAAGCGATTGAGTAATGTAATTATAATATTCAAGCGAACGAGCGAAGCGAGGGAGTAGTGTATTTATAATATTCAAGCGAACGAGCGAAGCGAGGGAGTAGTGTATTGCACCCGGGCTTTCTTAGCACCCGGGCGAAGCCGGGCGGGGTCGCTAGTAATAATAATGCTCAGGCCCCTACAACTGCTTGCACCGAAGGTCCAGAAGACTTCAAAACGCGCCTGATGATTTTTAACGGACTTCAAAAAAAGGAGGTTTCTCAATTCGACCGTATATATTTTTTATGTTTTATGTTTTATGTGTGTTCGCGGATAACTTCGTCGTTTATGAACCGATTTTGAAATTTTTTTTTATTTGAAAGGATATACTTTCAGATTGGTCCCATACAAATTTCATCAAAATCGGTTCAGTAGTTCGGCTGATTTTAATAAAAGTAAGTAACGGCGTGTGATTCTTTAAGGTAAATGTTATTTTTTGACACTAAAAAGTAAAAAATAAAAAACTTTTTAACAAAAAAAAAACCTCCTTCAAAAAGGCACTAAAAAGAGGAAAATAATGAAATTTTGAGGTCTGCGCCAATTAAAATATGAAGTCGGTTAAAAAGTATAGTATATTGATTAATATCTTCTTTTTAACCAACTTCATATTTTCCCCTTTTTAGTGCCTTTTTGAAGGAGGTTTTTTTTTGTTAAAAAGTTTTTTTGTTCTAATATATGACCAGTCCGAATTGCTCGAGGAGTTCTATAATAGAACCGACTGACATACTGAATATTGTGATTAAATCCCAGCCCTAGATACAAGATGTCCGTGCCGTTTAAAGTAGAAATCAGCTTACAAATATGGCCAGAATAAAGATACACAGAAGAGCCGGTATCAACACAACAATATACTATATACGAAGTAAGCTAAACATTTGCACAATGTTTGACTTTTAAAATATATTTTTTAAAGTTTCACGAATGTCAATATTGGAATAGCAACATCGGTGTGGCATCCCATAATATGTATCTGTTCTGTTTACCTGACTTTTGACTCTCTGTAGTGGTAAATGCGCGGTATCCACCGCGATCACGCCAGGTGGAAGTACCTGTACGTGTTTTTGTATGACATTCCGTTCTCAAATGATTACAGAATTTGGATGTTATACTATCAAAGATAGTGTTGTCGTCTAGACAAGACAAGACAAGACTTTCAAAGTCTTGTCTTGTCTTGAAATATCAAGACAAGACTTCACTTAAGTCTTATCTTGAAATATTAAGACTTCACTAAGTCTAATATTAAGTCTAGATTAAAAAACTCTTGTCTTGTCTAATATCAAGACTCTAGATTATTTTAAAGAGTCTAGATTAACCGAGTGGTTTACTTTACCTACTACTATTTAGTTTATCTAGACTTTTGAAAATTGTCAGTTTTGGCAAGAGTCTTGATCTAGATAAAGCAAGTCTTGTCTTGTCTTGAAAATTTCTAGACAAGACTTTTGCAAGTCTTGTCTTGAAAAATCTAGACAAGACAAGAGTCTAGAAAGTCTAGATCTAGACGGTAACACTAATCAAAGATCTTTTATAAATAGACCGATCGTATGTTTTCCAAAATAACATAATTTGTATCCTACTAAACCAGTAGCGACGCTAGGGTTTTTCGCTAGGGTGGGCCAGTGTTGGGCATGGTGATCTGAAGGTAGGCCAATAACACAGTCGAATTTCTCTGAACTAAATAAAGTCAGATTTGTTTTTTAGATATCTTCAATCATATTCGAAGAAGCGTTTATAAAAAAAATCGGCCAAGTGCGAGTCAGACTCACGCACCGAGGGTTCCGTACAATAGTAGTAGTAGTAGTATAGTATATATTTTTATCAGTTGAAATGCAATACATTTTTTTGACACGTCAAGAAACTTAAAACTACATGTTTAAAAATTCATTTTTAAAAATAAGGAGTTGGGTAGAGGTAAAAAATTAAAAGACTTTTTTATTTAAGCTTGTTTTATAAAAAAAATGTTTATTTACAATTATATCTACTGATGTAGTGTTCGCTGAAGATGAAAGCTTAGCTTTCGAAATGTACATCCATCAATAAAACTGTTGTGGTAAGAAGTAACTATATTTTATTTTGTTTTTATTCCAACCACAGTGCTCATATATATTTTTATATCTACTTAATTTATTTTTTCTTTTTACTGTTTCAAAATTTTTCCGTATCAAATTTAATTAAATTAATTTTTAAAGTAAAAAAATTAACAGAATATTTGATAAATAAAAAAACGAAGATTTCTTCTACCATACATTTTGATTTCGATTTTCGGACCATTAATTTGAAAACAATATTAGGTACAAAATCCAAATTTATTTATAACTGTACCCAGTGATCTTAACGAAGAAAAATATACTTCAAGTTATTTAAAATTCAATGGCAAAAAATAATTCTATATATAAATTAAACGTTTCCAATTAAAAAAAGAAACGTTTAAAGTTATTGAAATAAATTGAAGCACATATATAAAACATTTTTTTCCTTTTTATTATATATACTGTTAACTGACTTTTTACTTGTTATATACAAAATGAGCGCTACCTATAGAATTGTACAAAAACACTGTTGAAACTTAATTTGCGTGTTTCAGCTCACTCTCAACTGTAATTGGTAATGTCCAGTCGGCAGGGGAAGTACCGATCGGCATTACGACGTTGCGTTCGTAAAAACTACACTTTTAAATCACAGACATTGTATTGGAGGTTAGGTGTGCCGCTACGTTTCATTTGTGGTCTCGAATTAAAAGTCCGAACGTTTAGAAGTTAATAATGTAAGAGTTTTCAGTGAGTTCTTGTGTATAGTACGTTCATTTTAGAAAAGGGCCTGGGAATAGTTGAAATTGTAATTGTATTTTAAAGACCACCAACAGCTAAGGTTATTTGGACCTAGCACCAATTCATATTTTCAATTCATTATTTTTTTTTAATAATAAATTGAAAATCCAATTGACACTTTTACCAGCTGTCGGGCTAGAACTCGGGAACTGGGGACTTGTAATAGAGGAACCATAGCAACGCCATGTAAACAACAGCGCCGCTACACTCTCGGCTATTCTCAAGCCCTGGGAATAGTTGAGGTAATTACCAGGTTCTAAATCCGAGAGCTCGTAAAAATACGTATCAATTGTGGATTTTTAATTTTTTATTAAAAAAATGGACTGTGTGTCTCATCCACATAAGCGCACGGTCGAAGTTATACTTCATACATTTTTCATTAGAGCACGTTCCGTTGAAGTTTTTGGTATTTTTAATTTTAACTATTTACTTATTTTATTTTTGATATATCTTGATAATTTATCAAATTTCAATTAAGCAATGGAAACAGAAGTAGGACACCAAAGCCTGCTTTCAATTTTACACTATTTTGAAACGTCAAAAGTTGATTTTTAAAATTATAAAATGTAAATGTAGCTCCTGCCCTAGCACTGGTCTTCCCAGTTGGGCAGGAAATCCTCTTTTTAACCGACTTAAAAAAAGAGGTGGTTCTCAATTCGGTTGTATTTTTTTTTATGTTTGTTACCTAAGAACTCCGTCATTTATAAACCGATTTGGAAATTTTTTTTTTATTTGAAAGGATATACTTTCAGATTGGTCCCATGGAAATTTCATCAAAATCGGTTCAGTAGTTCGGCTGATTTTAATAAAAGTTAGTAACGGCGTGTGATTCCTTAAGGTAAATGTTACTTTTTGACACATCAGACAGCGTAAAAAAGTCGATTTAATAAAAGTGAGTAGCGGCGTGTGATTCCTTTAAGGTAAATGTCACTTTTTGACACTAAAAAGTAAAAAATAAAAAACCTCCTTCAAAAAGCCACTAAAAAGAGGAGAATAATGAAATTTTGAGGTCTGCGACAATTAAATTTTGAGGTCAGCGCCAATTTAATAAAATATGAAGACGGTTAAAAAGTAATAGTACCTATATTGATTAATACCTTATTTTTAACCGACTTCATATTTTATTAAATTGGCGCAGACCTCAAAATTTCATTATTTTCCTCTTTTTAATGGCTTTTTGAAAGAGGTTTTTTTTTGTTAAAAAGCTTTTTATTTTTTACTTTTTATTGTCAAAAAGTGACATTTACCTTAAAGGAATCACACGCCGCTACTTACTTTTATTAAACCGACTTTCTTACGCTGTCTGATGTGTCAAAAAGTAAAATTTACCTTAAGGAAACACACGCCGTTACTCATTTTTATTAAAATCAGCCGAACTACTGGACCGATTTTGATGAAATTTCTATGGGACCAATCTGAAAGTACTTATATCCTTTTAAATAAAAAAAGAATTTTCCAAATCGGTTTATGAATGACGGAGTTCTGAGGTAACAAACATAAAAAAAATACATCCGAAAACCACCTCCTTTTTTTAAAGTCGGTTAAAAATCGTAAAATTGGCTCCCGCGTGGAGCATTCAATATTAGCTAAAAATCAGGACGTTTCACAAAAATCTAGACGTCTGGCAACGTTGCTTATGGATATCATTCCAAATTTAAATAAAGTTTAACAGTATAGTCAGTATACCGTTTCAACATGAACTAGAAATACACAGCACAGCATTCCTGTGGGTTCATTCCAGACTCCCAACTCTCAGCTGGTAGAAGTTAAAACAGGAGCGAGGTATAGCCATGACTCAATTTACGTAATATTATATAAACCACTTATCCGGTAATTATTGTTATTGTCCGAGAACTCTGGTCTCTGACTCAACCACCCACATTTGATAGAAGGAGAAATTCCGCTTATAAGTCAGGGATGTAAATCCGGCTTCGTTCTGGTACGATAGACACTAATGACCTCAGTTGTCGACCGTCTATAATCTAGGATTTATTCTAATCCGTTCCGGTTCAGTGATAAACTAGTGTGAGTATGAAAGTAAATCAAGAAATACAAGGAGCGACATTTCCTCAGTAAGGTGTTAAGTTCCTTCTAAATTTTTACGTTCAAATCTATTTGCAGTTTCTGATAGATGCTAATTACCTCAGTTGTCGACCGTCTATAATCTAGGATTTAATCTAATCCGTTCCGGCCCTGTCATAAACGCACTGGCAGTATGCAATTAATTCAAAAATTACAAGGAGAGACATTCCCTCAGTAAGGTTAACTTCCTTCTAAATTTTTACGTTCAAATCTATTTACAGTTTCCGATAGACGCTAATTACCTTAGTTGTCGCCCGTCTATAATCTAGGATTTAATCTAATCCGTTCCGGTCTGGTGATAAACCACTGGCAGTATGCAATTAATTCAAGAATTACAAGGAGAGACATTCCCTCAGTAAGGTGTTAACTTCCTTCTAAATTTTTACGTTCAAATCTATTTACAGTTTCCGATAGACACTAATGACCTCAATTGTCGACCGTCTATAATCTAGGATTTAATCTAATCCGTTTCGGTCCGGTCATAAACCACTGGTAGTATGCAATTAATTCAAAAATTACAAGAAGAGACATTTTCTCAGTAAGGTGATAACTCCCTTCTAAATTTTTACGTTCAAATCTATTTACAGTTTCCGATAGACGCTAATTACCTTAGTTGTCGCCCGTCTATAATCTACGATTTAATCTAATCCGTTTTACCACTGGCAGTATGCAATTAATTCTAAAATTACAAGGAGGGACATTTTCTCAGTAAGGTTAACTTCCTTCTAAATTTTTACGTTCAAATATATTTACAGTTTCCGATAGACGCTAATTACCTTAGTTGTCGCCCGTCTATAATCTACGATTTAATCTAATCCGTTCTGGTTTGGTCATAAACGAGTGGGAGTATGCAAGTAATTTAAGAATTACAAGAAGAGACAATTCCTCAGTAAGGTGTTATAATAACTTCCTATTCTAAATGTTTACGTTTAAACTTGATTAGCGATGCAAGTTGTACCCAAAACGGCAAGAAAACCGACGAATGTATATTTTTTTACACCATCATAAAGTAGATATTTCAACGAACAAAAAGCCCACCGACTTTTTTAAAAAAGCAGATATTTTGACGTGAGAATTTTCGATTGAAAATTAGGGTGCTTTTTCGATATTAAGTCAAAATAAGGTGAAAAAATAAATATTTTAAATCAAAAAAATTACAATGTGTTTGGGACATAAAAAGGTAAGTTTTCACCAAATTTCGTGAAAAAAAAAGGTTTTTTGTAAAAGATAAAAATAAAAAACCAAAAACTTGATTAATTGAATTTTTTACATAAATTTTGAGGTTATGTGAAAAAAGTGTGATACAAAAGTTATAGATCTTTTTATTACCTACAACTTTGCGATTAAACTTTTTTCCATAGGACTTGTAATTTTGCCGGAAATCGAGATAAACCGTTTTTTACCCTTAAAAACCCACCCCCTACCACTTCCCGGCCTCAGATCGCCCGTAAATTATTTTTCCTTTCATTTTTATTCTATTCTCTTCCTTTTCCAATGGGTTTCATCCTACTATAATTTTTTTTCACTTTTTACCATTTTCAAAGGCTTCAGCTCTAGTCTAATTGAAGCATTTCCCTTTTTATCTGCTGTTTATATAAATTAAAATGTCAAAATAGGTAGGTTACCTACGTGATACAAATTTCCCCTTTATCGTTACATAAGATTTCAAATAGATACGTCGCTAAAGAAGTTTTCACTTCAAAAATAAAGTTTTATCAATTTGTGGACGCTATCTCCTCCCTCTCTGGAAGTGACGCTTATGGGCGATGTATACCTCTTTATTAGTCGTATATAGCGTTGTCCGCCCATGGCATCAACTTTTCAACTATATATTATACAAGTATACAACTACCTTCATTCACTGCAATATTATTCAAATTGGTTATAAACTCTCCTGATTGTATACAAATAAAACCATATGCAATGTGCATTCACCACACTCGTTTCTATACAAAACTGACATTTCATCCGCATTATATGCTCGTAAATATGTATTTGTCTATTCAAATTGATATAGGTATATTATAGGGTGTATAATATATGCATTACATTTTTAAATGTATCGTAAAAGAAATTTATTTTTGAAGTGAAAACTTCCTTAGGCGCGTTAGGCACTCTTTGCCTGGGTACCGAAAAAATGTGAAGCGTTCGCAACTACTTCCGTAAGAATTCGCAACATACTTATATCATAAAAACGGCCGTCTACACACTTCCACCCATAGCGCTGTTGATTACGTCTTTGCGTTCTATGCATAGGAACCTGGGTTCGAGACCTGATGGCAGCGTAGAATTTTTGGCGTTTTTTTTCTAAATTCTAAATGATATTTATTTATATATTTTTTAATTTTTGTTATATTCTCTCTTTGACAATAATTATAATTTTTTTGAAACCAAGGTGGATTTAATTAAAAATACAATTTTAGTATTTTAGTAATAAATTATTTTTAGTTCATAAATGCGCTATAATAGATGACACCAAAAATTAGAAAATCTGAAGTTTTCACTTCTGTCGTGTGGTCATAAGCACACATCCATTTTTTTTTTGTAATACGTGGATTGAGAGTGCTTCCTGTTTTCGGGGACGAAAGTTGGCTCTCGCATGCGCAGATCAAAGTAAAGTGTTTTTTATTTCAGTAAATTCCAACTCCACAATATGAGCCATTTTCCTGAGAGTAGTTCTTTCAATTATGCACGAGAGGCAGCACTTGTGATAGGGACAAACATTATTTATTCTCCGTTAGCATTAGTGATATAACTTAATTATTAAATTATTAATATTATTAAATTAATTAATTAATTGAATTAATAGATACCACTGAAATGACACAACACTATTGGAGAATAAATAATGTTTTTCCCTACAACAAGTGCTGCCTTTCGTGGATAATTGAAAGAATTACTCTCAGGAAAATGGCGCTTTTCTAAATAGTATAAAACAAAGTCGCTGTCTGCCTCTGTCTGTTTCTCCGCTTACTTCTTCTAAACCACGCAACGGATTTTGAAACGGTTTTCACGATTAGATAGATTGATTCATCATTCACGAGGAAGGTTTAAGATGTATAATTAAAACTGACCGGCCCGGCTTCGCCCGGGTACAAATCGAGAGTAATCTCAAAAGACCGATTTCAAAAAATGTTTCACTGTTCGATATCGGCGATACTTAGCAGCGTAATGTATTAATAAACCATATATTTATAGGACCCGGGCGAAGCCGGACCGGGCCGCTAGTTGCCTATAAATTTGATTTATGAATTGAAGTACACACTGTATATTTTAAACGAATCTGTATCTGTGTGTAGTTACTATAATATTAATAAATATATAAAATACAAAATAAAATATATGTACTCTTGTGCAAAGTCCAAAACCCTTCATGAAATGAAAAGCGTGGTGCAGCATATTATATTATGGCATATCCATAGTATAATAGGTAGGTAACTGCTGAGTATCTCGCTTTAAATACATTTAAATTTATAATATGTACACGTATATGTATAGAGTGATCGAAACACCGCTAAAATATATATGGGTGTCCCACGACTTTATTATAACTTCCGGATCGTATTTGACTAAAAAAACGTCATGTCAATAAAGGTCCAATTCTGATTTATTATCCAGCAGCAGCCCGATCCGGCTCCGCCCGGATGCAGCTCGCTCACTGCCAGGGACATATTTTAGATATGACGAAAAGGGCACTTACCCCGTGCCCGGGGCGGCAAATTTCAGAAGGCGGCAATGTGAAGGACTTAGAAAATATGGAACCGAAAGGGGGCGGCATATCGTTTTTGCCCAGGGCGCCAATTTTACAATTACGTCCCTTCTCATTGCTCGTTCCCTTTTATCGTAGCGTGATAAATATATAGTCTAGATGTTACTCACCAAGAATTCTCAAGTATATTAGTGCCAATTCCAGACGCGTTGTATAGTTCATAAATAGTGTGTTGACTACTTTATCTACCCCATAGATGGAACTGCCAACCAAAAGCGTTGTATAGTTCATAAATATATAGAGGACAGTGCGGTCCAGTGATTAGCGTCGCGACCTCTTGATCAGACTGTCGTGGGTTCGAATCCCGCCTCCGCTCATGGATGTTTTGTGATGTCATTTAGTTTTAAGTGTGTTGTTATTTAATGTAATCAAGACTCAAATGACCTAAGTTGTCGACGCGTCTATAATTTACAATAAATAAATAAATGTTCATAAATAGTGCGTTGACTACTTTGTCTACCCAACCATAGATGGCAGTGCCAACCAAAAGCGTTGTGTATAGTTCATAAATAGTGAGTCGATCTTTGATTGTGCTTTATCTTTTTCTTTCTCAATTTGTCTATCTCTATAATCATGTTGCTTTTTCGTTTCATCGTCTCACTATAGAAGTTTCACTTATAATTTGATCTATTGTCGAGCGTCTATAATCCACAATTTATTTATAACTTGATCTAATAGTTTAATTTAAGCAATTTCACTAAATCGAGTTAGACATAAGTATAAATTGCCGATATATAAACTCAATAATAAACCTGAATGTGGCGGAAAGAGATGGTATAGAATTGGACGATTAATACAATAATCGACACAATAGAAGTACATGACCCAACGTTATACAATAATTCAGAACACGCCACGCACACTGAACACATAGACAATACCCAGGTGGAGCTACATAGCTCCTTACTATAGTAGGCGCTCTTCTATTCTGCTGATTATTATGTGTACGAGGTACAATAAAAATTATAGAATTTTTACGTTGCGTTTTGACATGAATAACGTCTATATAATGTCTCATACTGCTGTGGCATTTTAGAAATATTAGATGAAACGAAAATAGTCGGGAGTGCAGGTTGATATGATAGATAGATAGACGGATGGACGGACGACGGGTGGATGGATAGACGGATGGACGAATGGAAGAATGGACGGATGGACGGACGACGGATGGATGGACGGATAGACGGATGGATGGATGGACGAATGGACGGATAGACGAATGGACGGAAGGACGAATGAACGGATAGACGGACGACGGATGGATGGACGGATGAACGGATGGACGGATATACGGATGGACGAATGGATGGAAGGACGAATGGACGGAAGGACGAATGGAATGGATGGATGGATAGATATTGGATGGATGGATAGATATTGCAGTCTTTATTTATACAAATTCTTTAAAGAATATAAACACAGCATGTATAGCACCTATAAACTATGTTAAGGTCTCAAACACAGTAATGCAGGTTGGAACATTGTAATAGTAGATTGTATATCTAGATGCGTAATGGGATAAATTACTGTAAGAACAAAATATGTTCTTACTTTTAATAAATAAAACACAATATATTCTATTAGAATAAATTCGTAATGAAATATGTTTTCTTCGATATGATATTTTTATGAATTCCTAACGAAAAAAGTGTTATTGATTATCAACAACTTTCAATTTTATGGCGTCGCTATGTAAAAATAATTTTGAAAAAGGCATATCAAGAATGAGTGTAATGTAACAAAATTATTGCTACATTACACCCCCCCTGCGCGTGGAAAAAAAATTGAAATGGAAGGTTCGAACTTCCAAACCAACTGCAAAACACCACGCGCAGGAAACAAAATTAGCTGTCTGATAATATATTAAATATAAACAAAATAATGTACAAATCATTAAATAATACACACTGAAAACGAGTCAATTTTCAATGTTTGCAGTTTTTAAACGATCACAAGAAACACTATCTTGACGACCATTAATGTCTAAAATAAAGTATTTATCACTTTTTGAAATAACACGAAAAGGTCCACTGTATGATGGTTTCAAACTTGAGAAAGCGTTAATGTTTCGCACAAACACAAAATCTGCATTAATTAGTGGATTTGAACACTTAGGAAACTCTTTATCAAAATAGTACTTCGGCAAATTTGTTTTTAAACGATTAATAAAATCACTATCAGTAGAATTTAATAGTTTTTGTTCAAAAAATTCTGCAGGAAGTCTAAGGGAAGATCCATATAACATCTCAGCAGGACTGGCATTCACTTCTTTCTTTATTGAAGAACGAATAGAGAGTAAAGTCCAAGGTAAAACATCAATCCAGTTTTGATGATTAGAACATTTCAAAGATTCTTTTAAACGTCTATGGAATCTTTCGACGAGGCCATTAGATTGGGGATGATAGCTTGTCGTCATTATATGTTCAGTACCTATTTCTTTAAGAAAATGTTTCCACATGATTGACTGAAATTGCAGTCCTCTGTCAGTAGTAATTTTTCCTGGACAACCAAAACGGGAAATCCAGTCAGAAATGAAAACATTGATTATATTTTCAGTTGAAATGTCTGTTAATGGTAAAGCTTCTGGCCAACGTGAAAAACGGTCAACGATGGTCAGTAGATACTTGAATCCATTACAAAAGGGTAAAGATACAATATCTAAATGTATATGATCAAATCTGTTATCAGGTTCCTTAATAGGAAAAATTGGTAGTTTCACATGAGTCGTTATCTTATTTTGCTGGCAATTTAAACAATGCCTTGTCCATTCTCTTACTTGTTTATTCATACCTGGCCAAAAAAATCTGTTGACCAATTGATTTTGCGTTGAACGTATACCAGGATGACCGAGATTATGAACAGAATCAAAAATATTTCGTCGAAAATCATCTGGTATATAAGGACGAGGTTTCTTTGTTGAAAACTCACACCAAATCATTTTTCCGTTTTTTAATTTAAATTGTTTAAAATTAAATTTCGGTTTTGAAATTAATTTTAAAAGTTCTTGATTGTTACTTTGTGCAATAGAAATGTCATTGAAATCTATTGACATGCCATCAGGGCAATAAACTTGATTAATACGTTTTTTATTTGTTTTAACATTGATAATATTTATTCTTGAAAGAACATCAGCAGGGATGTTTTCTTTGCCTTTAATGTGACACACATCTGACGTAAATTGTTGAATAAATAAAAGTTGTCGGAGTTCTCTTGGTAGATAATTATCCGATTTAGATTTCAACGCCAAAGTAATTGGACGATGATCAGTAAAAATTGTAAAATGACGACCTTCAATATAATGTCTGAACTTCTTAATTGAGCAATAAATTGCCAGAAGTTCTCGTGAAAATACACTGTACTTTGTTTCTGTTTTTGTTAACTTCCTGGAGAAAAAAGCAAGTGGCTTGAATTCATTATTAATTTTCTGTTGAAGAACTGCACCAATTCCAATATCTGAAGCATCGGTGCTGATAGACAATGGTGCTCCTCGAACAGGATGCGAAAGAAGGGCACATTGTGCTAATGCGTTCTTCGCGTACTTAAATGATTCCAAAGCTGGAACATCAAGAGATACAGGTTTATCTGTAGCTTTACCAGGAATTATAAATTTATTTAAAGGAGCTAAAATTGATCCACAATTATAAATAAATCTATTATAAAAATTAATTAATCCTAAAAAGTTACGTAACTTTCGTTGAGAATCAGGAATAGGATAATCTTGAATAACTTTGACTTTTTCTGGTAGTGGACTAATTCCGTTAGTTGTGACAAGGTGTCCTAAGAAAGTGAGTTCTTTCACTGCAAAGATACATTTTTTTGAATTAATTGTTAAGCCAAAATCATTTAATCTTTTGAAAAGTAAATTTATATGATTAAGATGTTGTTCTTCATCATCGCTAAAAACTAAAATGTCATCTAAATACACAAATACAAAATTAAAACCGGAAATAACTGTCGACATAAATCTTGAAAAAGTTTGACCAGCATTTCTCAGACCAAAATTCATCTGTAAATATTCAAAAGAACCAAATGGAGTAATAATAGTAGTTTTGGGAATATCATCGGGATGTATTGGAATTTGGAAATACGCTTGTTTTAAATCTATTTTAGAAAATATTTTTTTGTTTGAAATTTTGTACGTAAAATCTTGTAAAAAAGGAATGGGATATCTGTCAGGAATAGTAATAGCATTAAGTCTACGATAATCTCCACAGGCACGATAAGATCCGTCTTCTTTTTTGACCATGTGAAGAGGGCTTGACCAGGGGCTATTAGAACGTCTAACAATTCCTGACTCAAGTAGTCTATCAAATTCAGATTTGGCAATATCGTATTGTTCAGGATTAAGTCTTCTAGGTGCAGAAAAAATTGGTTTACCATCAGTAAAAATTCTGTGAAAAAAATTATGATTAATTTTTTTCTTAAGGTCAAAATTAGTTAAATCAGGGTATTTGTCAAGTAATTTTAAATATGGGTTAGTAAGGGAAATATTTGACACAAAGTTATTTGCAAGAGAAAGTTGCCTAGAAAAGAAGTCGATGGAAATGTTAAAATGTGTTAAAAAATCTAATCCGAGGATTGGGAATTGAACTGGAGCCACAAAAAAATTCCAGTAGAATATTCTACCTAGGTTAAAATCTAATTTTAAGTTTAATTTACCAGTGGCTTTGATATAAGAACCGTTTGCAGCAGTAAAAAATTTAGTAATAAAATTCATGTCTTGTTTAAAATTATCAGAAATTGAACTTGGTATAAAACTGTTGGTTGAGCCCGTATCTATTAGAAATTTTATATTATTAATTTTGTCAAGAGAAAATAATAGGTGAGGGGATTGGATTTGCGTGTTTGAATGTTCAGAAACCAATCCAATTCTGAACAAATTTAGTTTTCCGATTTCTCGTAAAAAATACATTGAGGGTCACATTTATTTGCACGACGGCCAAAATTTTTGTGATAAAAGCATATAAAAGGTTCATTCTTGTAAGAAACTTGGTAAGAATTTTTATTCAAAAAACGTTTATTGTAATCAAAATTAGATGAAGATGATTCGATAGAACTGAGACGATTATTAATTTTATCGATAGAATCGGTAAGTTGCTTATGAAAGCTAGATTCAGTAAAAGATTTAAGTGAATTGCATGATTCATTTTGATTTATTAAAAAAATTTTGTCGGCAATATTAGCAAGGGAATTTAAATTTTGATTTAAATTTGGAATAAGGGAAATTTGAATATTATTAGGAAGTTTATTAATAAAAATTTGTTTAAGAGCTTCTTCTGGTAAATTTAAATTTCTAGAATAACGTTGAATATTGTTAAGAATAAAAGATGGTTTCTCAATATTATTGGAATCAATTGAAAAAAGTTTTTTTTAAATTATTATTTTGGTCAATATTAAATTTAAGTAAAATTTCTTTTTTTAAAATTTCGTACTGATCGTTTTCCGGAATATTAAAAATGACATTACTGACGAGTGTGGCAATAGACATTGGTAACGAAGAAACCAATAAGTCATACTGTTTTTGAGAATTCTTAATATTATTAAGAGAGAAAAGTCTCTCAACTTGTATAAAATATAACTCTGGATCTATTAAACTAAATTCTGGGAGCTTAATATTATTTGTCATAATGATAAATTATAAAAAAATTACTTATCTTAAATATAAAAATTGTGTTCCTTTCAGTCGGGGTCACCAATTGTAAGAACAAAATATGTTCTTACTTTTAATAAATAAAACACAATATATTCTATTAGAATAAATTCGTAATGAAATATGTTTTCTTCGATATGATATTTTTATGAATTCCTAACGAAAAAAGTGTTATTGATTATCAACAACTTTCAATTTTATGGCGTCGCTATGTAAAAATAATTTTGAAAAAGGCATATCAAGAATGAGTGTAATGTAACAAAATTATTGCTACATTACTGACGAGTAGTAACAGTGTGTAAAAACGACCGATAGCGAGTTTTTACAGCCACACGAGTCATAATACCATTCCCACGAGATATATATATCGTCTTTTTTGTCATACCCACCACAAAATACCTACTTTTCACTCCATTTTCAGCATTTTCAAAAACATTTGACAGTTCATTTGCGTCGCCATCTTTACATTTACAGCAGGCCGTGAGTATGTAATAGCAAGCGGATAGAGCGAATAAACATAAGTTACTATGGCAACCGCTTTCTTACCGCACTAATTATGTAGGTACTGAAAATACTTTCGGCACGCCTGCCTGTTAAATGACCCAATACAGACCGGTATACATGCATGGAAAGTAGCTATTCTGTAGTGGGTATGACAAAAATAAATTAAAAATAGTCTAATTATTATTTGTTTAATGATACATAAACATTTACTGATGTTCACGGGAGTGAAGCCGCCGGTAAAAGCTATAATAAACGCGAGTGAAGTCGCGGGTTCTGGCTAGTATATAATATATAAATTAATGTATGTGTTTGCGAACATTTGAATTTTGAACAGTCACAGGACGCAGCGGGAAACCAATACTGGCAACAGAGAGAACATCGAATGTAAATCACAGCGGATGTCACCGACATACGGGCAGTTAGAGCGCGCGCTACATTACCGGCTGGTCGAATTTTCAACGCTGCCGTTAATATGGGAAACTTTTAATTACACTGTAATATATCGGTTTAATGTTAACTGATTTAAATCTACTATCTGAAATGGTTACCAATGCCAGAATTGCTGTAACAGAAACACCAATTATTATCGTATTGTACTGGGTGTTTTTAAAATGACACATGTACCATTTTTGACGTAGAAGTTAGAACTACGTCTTTTAGAGGGCAGTGTAGCCTAGTGGATCTATAGCGTACTTGGTACCAGCCTCTAGACTAGACTGTCGTATCCCATCTGCGCTCATGGATGTTTTGTGATGTTATTTAGTTTTAAGTTAGTTGTTATTTAATGTAATTTAAAACGCTAATGATCTAAGTTGGGGGGAAGTAAATGTTGTCTGATGAAAAAACGTGATGAAAATGCGTGACGAACGGTTCTTTGCTTATAATTCGCTCAATTAAAGTCAGATCGGGTCGAAACCTGTCTTAAACGAAAGAAGAGAAATTTTTACATAGATTTCGCATATAAAAAAATGAGTGACGAACGGTTTTTTGCAAATAATTCGCTCAAACAAAATCAGATCGATTCAAAACCTGTCTTAAACGAAAAAGGGGGATTTTTTACATAGATTTCGCATATAAAGAAAATGAGTGACGAACGGTTTTTTACTTATAATTCGCTCAATTAAAGTCAGATCGATTCGAAACCTGGCTTAAACGAAAGAAGTGGAGTTTTTACATAGATTTAGCATATAAAAAAATGAGTGACGAACGGTTTTTTGCTTATAACTCGCTCAATTAAAGTCAGATCGGTTCGAAAACCTGTCTTAAACGAAAGAAGTGGAATTTTTACATAGATTTAGCATATAAGAAAAAGACACGCTTTTATTTAAATGTACTAAAAAGGAAAAAAATAAGTTTTAATAATTTAGTTTCATATTTATAAAAGCGTGGGTCGTGACTAATAAAATATCGTAGAGTTTACAACCCACGCTTTTATAATTATGAAACTACATTATTATTTGCTATCGTTTTATACAGATAAAGTTCTAACTATAAATAATAGCAATTTTTTAATTTTTTCACGCATTTATTCTTTCCAAATCAAATTATACATAGGATTTTTTGTAGTTTCGGAATCGGAGCTCCGTAACATCCCTACCAGAAATCGGCCATTCAGTTTGCTAAATAGGACGCATAAGAAATTGTAAGTTAAAAATCAAAAACGCCGTCTAATTTTTTTATTAAAGTCCATTAGTTGTGAATTTTTGGAAAATCAATTATATTTTGATCTGTTTCTTTTTAGTGTAATTAAAGACACATGTAACAAGGAATGTTTAAATTCTATACAAATAAATAAATCCTACTAAAATATTATGTTACATCCAGCAAGTGATTTTCTCCAGGTTTAAGTACATCCCCTTATATGTGGCCTCACAGCGAACTAATGATCGTAAACTGAGCACAATTATACCGTATTACGATGTCGCTCTTCCCCTTTGGAAATTATATCTTTTAAGGCCTCTTCAAACAATACAGCTATTGTAATATTGGATAGGCAGATTTAATCGATGAATAGAACTACAAATCCGATACAACCATTTTTCCAGGATGCTTTTTGTTAATAGCATAGCCTCACTATTTTGTTTGTTGGCGCTTTTCTTTTGGCCCACGCACAACGGTATATTATCAAACTTTTTTTACGTAGAGCTACGTCTTTCCCAGCGGTATATAGGGGGGTAAAATGAGGCGAGAAAAAAATGTGTAACGCGAACTATTTTAATTACACCATTGTTTGTGTTTTGTATCATGTTAATATAATATCATGTTAATATAATAATAGTTTTTTTACCGCTGTATGCAATTGAAAGATTTTTTCGTTGGAGAGCAGCCAATTATATAATTGTTTCGAAACATATAGGAAAAAATCATTTTACCAACCAATGGTCACAGTCAGGATTCTAACCTGAACCTTTCCAATTTCGCGTCGGAATGAGCTTACAATACTCAACTGTGACATGATTGCTAAATTAATATTCTCCTTATATGCTTCAGAATCAATAGATTTTCACTACATGCGAGTGTCAATTCATATCTGCTAATACAATAGCTATGATATGAAGTGAATCCTCGTACCAGCGAGAGCCCAACATGAAAGTGAAAATTATTTCGACCACTGGTTGGTAAAATGATTTTTTCCTATATGTTTCGAAACAATTATATAATTAAATACAACAATGAGAGTTGAGTTTTTTGTGGTTATAATATAATAATTATTAAAATAGACAATATTAGCCAAACCACAAATAAATACTTTTCTTATCTTAACGTAATCAGTCGGCGAACATGCCATCGTGATGTTAATCGTCAAACAATTAAGATATACAAGGAAAAAATCAAAGACCACTGTCAGGACTTGAACCCGAAATTCCCAGTTTCCGGCTGGTTGAGTTACCTTACTCACACAGTGCCCCGAGAGTGGGATCTGTTCTCTTCCTATATATACCTATTTCAACACTGCTCTCTAAAAGGGCCAACGAAAAAATCACGTTAATATTTCAAGATAAAACTATTGAAGTAGTTCTACGTCTTCGGTTGCGGCAAAATCGTAATTGTGCCCTTTCGGTTTGCAGCACAATCGTAGTTACTGTGCCTCGGTTTGCAGCACAGTCGTAATTACTTACTGTGCCCTTTCGGTTGCGGCACAATCATAATTACTGTGCCCTTTCGGTTTGCAGCACAGTCGTTATTATTACTGTGTCCCTTGTCATTTTTTGTTAAGATTATTGTTAACAACCCAGGCAATTCGTGCCTAAGGAAGTTTTCACTTCCAAAAAACTCCTAATAAAGTTTCAATTTAAAAAACAAGAATTAAAAAAAAACTCGTCAACTTCAACGAAATTGCTTTTTAGCATCATAGAAAACTTTCGGGTTCGGTTAAAAAACCGACGTTCGGTCGGACTCCAGTCACAAGTCTTAAAGCTTTAGTCCCGTTTCACATGAGGCGTACGATGCGTCCTATGTCCTACGCTTGAGCCTCGGTTGGCACTGAACAAACGTAACCTTTCAGATGCGGGCGTGAAGCGGGATTCTCTCAGCGTGCGCAAAATTTACGGCGCGGGCTCACGCTTGACCCGCGCGTCTGACGTAGGTACGCCAGGCGTCAGGGCATGGTGGCAAGTGTACTGCTACAACACGCTCGTCGATAGATCGCAGCTGATTTGTAAATCATCTGTACTTGAAGTAAACACTTCGATAAAGAAATATGCGAGGCAATAAAACAAAAGATAAAAGAAGCAATTAAAGTGAAGTGTGGTAGCATTTAGTAGCGCGACGCGACACCAGTTGAAACAGTTATATAACCGTTATATTATCTGCAAACTCCCCTTCATCACACTGTCTTGTCATCACCCCAATAGCTTGCAGGGATGAACAGATGCAGTTCTGTCATTTTAAAGTAAAACTTTATTAGCCTTGTTTTTTTTCTCATTCGATTACGCACGTCGAGGTCACGTCACGTCCAATCGAAGCAATCGACCAGACCAGGACTCATCGGAAAGCAGCGATGGCTATGTTCATATTTATATATTGTACGACTGCATATACAAGTGTAATTGTAGTCGACCAGACCAGTACTCATCGAAAAGCAGCGACGTTTATGTTCATAACTATATTGTACGTCTATACATAACTAATATCGTACGAATATTCAGTCCAGCAGCACATCAAATACCCATTGACCACCAACGATAGAATCTTGATTTTACGTTCGTCTCCATACTGAGCAGGGTTCAAATTACATTATCAAAACCACGTAAACAACATTAGATATACTTTCGGCGATTTCGGGTTAAAAGCGTTTAGGGTTATGGCAATAAAGTTTCACTTGCTGGTTTCATAAAACCACAGCCTAGTTAAATTTTAAAAATTTTTATTTCTTAGATAGCCCGTTTATTAAGGAAGGTTATAGGCTATTCGAGTTTTTTAATAGTTAAAAGGTTGAAAAAATGCTTTTTTTTTCATTTTGGTAAATTTTGGCGATTTTCTAAGTTCTGTAGAGCCGGTAAAAATGGGAACATAAACATATTTGACTAGTGCATTTTGAAGTAAATTTTGTGCCCTTTAATTTAATTTAATAGGACCATTTTTTCGTTAGGACTAGCCGTTTCCATGTTCTAAGCAAGAAACCGAAAAAAGTGCAAAAAAATCGTGGTTTATAGCTCACCAAAATTCCCCCGCCCTGTTTTAGAGGTCGCAAACTTGGATTTGACATCTCCTAAACATGCTTGAGGACAAAAAAAAATAAAATCATTTGCTGTACAAAACGCAAGGTGGACTTCCTCTCGTGACTGGACTAGTATTGTAAAACTAATTTTTGTGTTTAGCAAAAAAAAGTCGGCCATGCAGAAATCATTTTTTCACGGATTCCACTAAAAATTGTTCAATAAGGCCGTGGAAAGAGTAATTAAAATTCATATCTTAACAAATATTTAAGAAACAATTCAATAGAGTAGGCACAAAGGGGTGTACAAGGTTGTTTTCATGGAGGGTGTCGGAAGAGGAGGCAAGAAATGAAAAAGGTGGAGGCTGGAGTTCGAATGAGTGACGGGCACGACACTTCATTACTGTCGAATGATACTTGAGGAATTCGCAATAACCGAGGAATGCAAGCCGCCCGCCACAGCCGCAACTGGTCCCCTCGACCTCCGCCCGCTGCATATAGTGGTTATAAATTGACACACTATACGCGCGGCGTCTTTATGGAGCCCCGAAACTGCCTCTATTGCGTCGCCACCCCCGTTTACACTGAACTCAGCCTTTATTAAATGCGTTACTATATCTATACGCCTTGTGTTTAACCTATTCGTGACCGTGCGTTCTTTTCAAGTTTTTTTGCACAGTTGAATTTCTTAAAAAAACTGGGATTTGAGAATAGCCGAGCGTGTAGAGATGCCGTTGTTTATATGCAGGCGTTTCTATATAATGGCTCCTCGATTACAAGCTCCCAGTTTCGTCGCTCTATTTCTCTTTTCAAGAATTTTCGCACAGTTGGCTATCTAAAAAACCTAGGACTGGAGAATAGCCAACAATGTTACAATGCCTTAGTTTATATGGCGTTTCTATAATAGCTCATATTTTATTTCAAACCCCCAGTTTCAAGGTTCTAATTCTCTTTTCGAGATTTTTCGCACAGTTGACTTTCTAAAAAACCTGGTACTCGAGAATAACCGAGCGTGTTGCAAAGCCTTTGTTTATATGGCGTTTGTATGGATCCTCGATTACAAGCCCCCAGTTTCGAGGTTCTAATTATCTTTTCAGGATTTTTCGCACAGTTGACTTTCTAAAAAACCTGGTACTGGAGAATAGCCGAGCGTGTTGCAATGCCTTTGTTTATATGGCTCCTCAATTACAAGCCCTCAGTTCCGAGGTTCTATTCCGAGAACTGGTAAAAGTTTCAATTGGATTTTCAATTTATTATTAAAAAAATAATAAATTGAAAATATGAATTGGTGCTAGGTCTAAATAACCCAAGCTGTTGTAAATTATAGGCGCCCGACAACTGAGGTCATTAGCGTAACCCAAGCTGTTGATGGCTTCAAAAAATGAATAATAATAAATAAAAAAACTGGACAAGTGAAGTTTAGAGTTAGACTCGCGTGCTGAGGGTTCCATATCATGAGCCATATTTTTTTGCCTTTGAATTTCTGAAAAACTGTTGGAAACATTCTAATAATTTCTTTTAAAATATACGTATCTATGCCTCTAACACTGCTAGTTTTTTCGAAATGTTAGCCTACTATTTTGGAAATAGGAAGGGGAATCAGTTTTCAGGAAAATCTCGAAAACTACGTAACATAGAATTCTGAAAAAAAATTGGTTTTAAGATCCTTAAGAAAAGCACTTTCAAATATCAGTTATCACACATCAACAAATAATTTTTGTGGTCCCACCCTAGCACTGCACTGGCTAGCCAAGTTGGGTGGGATAATTCTTGACATTTTATAATTGTTTTTCAAAAATGTACCTATCGTAAAAGGAATAAATAAATAAAATGACAAAATACGAATTTTGGCCACCCCAAATACACGGGATTTTTTTAAATATAAGTACCTATAGATGAAAAAATTTCCATAAATGGTTTTGCCTCTTGGCCACAGATATAAATTGTTTATGGAACGTTTTCAAGAACATAATTTGGAATCCAATTGGTGAAGCAAGTATTATGTTTTATTTTAATATTATTATAGTGGCACGTCCTGAATCCTTTATCTTTCTTGTTTTGAGATATTTATATTTACGCATAAAAATTTTAAATTAAATTCTCATAGCTATAAACCTACGCCTATACATTTCACGTTTGGTTCATTTCGTAAACTAAACTTATGGTTTCCTATTATGCAAATGTTATAAAAGAGTTACCTACCACTCTCTGTGCTCCCAATTTTTTTGAAGTGAAAACTTCTTTAGGCGCACTTTGCGTTCTTTCTGAATAGTGAACGAAAGTGAACCGTCACGCTCGGGTCGGTGACGGTGAATCAGGTTTACTCGGCTCCACTCGACATCAAGCGCGCTCGGGTCGGTAACCACGTTTACTGTCTAACAAGGAGTGCATCGTTTCAAGAATTGCATTTTTATTATTATACGTATTATAATAATAAAATATATTATAATATTATGTATGTTTTGTATATAATCAAGTTTTCACTTCTGTCGTGTGGTCATAAGCACACACCCACTTTTTTTTCTTTTAATATACGTTCATTATCTCAAAAAATATGAAAATATGTTATATGTTGAAGTAAAAGTCCAGTAACACATATAATAAGGGGCCAAAAAAATTGGTACATTTTTGGAATAAGGGGGGCAAAAATATTGGTCCATTTTTGAAATAAGGGGTCAAAAATATGGTTCATTTTTGGAATTAGGAGCCAACAATATTGGTCCATTTTTGGAATAAGGGGCCAAAAATATTGGTCGCCATGCATCGGAGCCATTCTACGTCAGTCCGTCCCTGCCTACAACTGTTGTGTTTTAAAGACCACCAACAGCTAAGGTTATTTGGGCCTAGCACCAATTCATATTTTGAATTCATTATTTTTTTTTTAATAATAAATTGAAAATCCAATTGACACTTTTCTCGGGCTAGAACCAGGAAACTGGAGACTTGTAGTAGAGGAACCATAGCAACGCTCTACAACTGTTAGCGTCCCTGAAAAAATATAGCCAGTTCGCGCCTGCTGAGTGCTGGTTCGTCTTTTCTAATTAAACAATTATTTCTATTAACGGTTAGAGTAAAAATATAATAAGTGAAATCTGTATGTCGCATAGCCGTGGGTGCATTATTACAGAAGTAAAGAACTCACAATAAAAGTATTTGTTCTTGTATAAACTTACTTCGAAGAATTATATTTTCTTTTTGTAACACTATAAACTGTCGTCATCCAATAACAACGTAAAGAATGTGAAGATGTTATTTTGTGCTTCTATAGAGGTGAGTAACATCACTGAAAGGTAGAAGCACCAGTATTTATACGTTATGGTCAAAGCCCTAGTTCCTATCGTGCAAAAGTCTACTCGACAACACTACTAAAATTTTGTTATTTCAAGACAAGACAAGACCTTGAAAGTCTTGTCTTGTCTTGTCTAGACGGCAACACTAATTGATATTTCTCTATAATCTGTATAAATTGTATCAAATTATGTTGAGCCGTTTTTACCATTTTGTTACCATGCTTCAAAGAAAATAGTGTATCTTTTAAAGACTCTAAAAAGTCTTAGAAGAATTACCTCAATGATAAATGTTTTTGAACGATTTTTTCGTTGGAGAGCAGCCAATTATATAATTGTTTCGAAACATATAGGAAAAAATCATTTTACCAACCAGTGGTCACAGACCACAGTCAGGATTCTAACCTGAACCTTTCCAATGTAGTGAAAAACTATTGATTCTGAAGCATATAAGGAGAATATTAATTTAGCAATCATGTCACAGTTGAGTATTGTAAGCTCATTCCGACGCGAAATTGGAAAGGTTCAGGTTAGAATCCTGACTGTGACCACTGGTTGGTAAAATGATTTTTTCCTATATGTTTCGAAACAATTATATATTTAGCTGCTCTCCAACGAAAAAATCTTTCAATTGCATACAGCCGTATAAAAAAACTATTAATAAATGTTTTTGTAATTTAGGTGTATTTTATAGGTAGGTAATAGCTAATTTTTATATTTTTGTGACTTTGTTTCATGCTCAGTGGAGCTTTTCTGAAATAAAATTCTATTTTATTCTAGAGAACAGTGTGGTCCAGTCGTTAGCGTCGCGGCCTCTGGATCAAACTGTCGCGGGTTCGAATCCCGCCTCCGCTCATGGATGTTTTGTGACGTCAAATCGTTAACGCCTTTTTGAGTCCACGTTGCTTTATCGTCAAAAATTAAGCACGGAAAACACAAAAAAACATTAAATTTATCTCATCCACACAACCACGATGCTTTATCATACGATTCTTTTTTAAATGTGTTGTTATTTAATGTAGGCAAGACGCTAACGACCTAAGTTGTCGACGCTTCTATAATTTACAATAAATATAATATACTATTCTTATTCTATTTTATTAGGTTGGCAACACACTTTGACTGTTACATTTATAGTACCTACTTGTATTGTGTCGTATGTAATATGTAGTACAGTAGCAATAATAATGCGTTTTTCGCGTCTCAAGTGTAAGCCGTTTCAAGTTTCACTTATTTGAAAGGATCCAAGAAAAGAAACGAAAATGATACCACTTTGATACATCGACCGAGGTAGAACCTTAACAGTGGTGGAACATCCATTTTGGTTGTAGTAGAATTTAGTACGGCTGGACTTGCAATGCAGTAATTTGGGATTATAACTCATAACGTCGTCATAAAGAAATAAAAGTTCTTTCACATTTATTAAATTCTAATTGACTGCATCTTTCCAAATTACTGCATCCACGTTGGTGTATTAAGAGGAGGGTTGCCAACTGTCTTGAATTTTCCGGGACGTTCCGTTTCTAGGGCTATTTTCAGCCATCCCGTTTAAAATCCTTGTGGGACAGTTTGTCCCGGAATTGAAATAGAAATAGTTTTTCATTGCAACAAAATAATAAATCGTAAAACGTTTTCGTAACATTAATAATAATAATAAGCCTTAACATTCCCACTGCAGGGAAAAGGCCTCCTCCAGCTTCTTCCATTCGGAACGATTCTTAGTTTTTCTTGACCAAAGGGGTCCGGCGAATTTGGCAAGGTCATCTCTCCATCTTGTAGTTTGTTTTCCAACTTTCCTTTTACTAAATATTGGATACCACACTGTTGCCCTGTACGACCATCTATTATCCGTACAGCGATGTACATGACCCGCCCACTTCCTTTTATTTATTGTAGATTATAGACGCGTCGACATCTCAGGTCATTAGCGTCTTTCAACTACACTAAATAACAACTAACTTAAAACCAAATAACACCACAAACATCCATCAGCGCAGGCGGAATTCGAACCCATGGCAGTCCAGTCTAGAGGTTGCGGCACCAAGCATGCTAACCACTAGGCTATACTGCCCTCCAGCCCGCCCACTTCCACCTAGCTTTGTTGCATACATAGATCACATCGCGTACTTTTGTTTTATTACGAATATTTTTATTTTGAACTTTATCCAGAATTTTTAGACCGAGCATACTTCTTTCCATCGCTCTTTGTGTGACTTGTAGTTTTTTAATTTCCTTTTTTGTGAGTGGCCACGTTTGCGCTCCGTACGTCAAAATCGGGATTATACAGGCATTGAACACTTTAGTTTTAAGACTTATAGGTATTTTACTTTTAAATATAAATTTTATGTTAAATATCGGATCTAACGAGACGCACTGTGTACCTACTTGTACTGTAAGGGATTTTTTTTATACTTTATTTCAATTGAGGGTGTACTTTTGCTTATTGTACTGAATTATTTAAAAGATTAATATGCAGGTATAAAATCCAAACTATCTATGATTGTGACGTAATGGTAGGTTCTAACCCCGCGACCGATTACTTTAGTTGTTTTTTTTTTGTCAATTTTCAATATAAATCATGTTTGTTTTTCACCCTTTCTTATATCTATATATATATTCAAATAAAAGCATTATTTTGACAGTTGACTTCGAGAGATTTTTTCCTTAAAAACAATATTAATTTATTAAAATTAATTGATTATTTATTTAATTATATAATTATTATTTGCCAGGATTCATCCCATAATAAGACACAATCTGTAAAAATTTTAACTAGTTACATCTTACCGTTTGTGAGATGCCTTGTGACAGACGGACGGACGAGCGAACAGACATCGTAGGCAGGGTAATAGGGTTCCATACGGAGGTACGGAACCCTAAAAAATATTAATTCTGAAGAACTTCCGTTATTCTTCAAATTTTATTACTGTATTTGAAATAATTCCAATAATACTATTCGCTGGGTGCTGAGTATATGGTGGGGACAACCGAATCGACTGCAGCGTACGCTATGGACAAAATAAGCGTTAAATCACACTCACGTTGTGAATAAATAAGTGAAGTTATTTAAAAAATGTTGCATAATAGTTGTTGTGTAGTTAATTGTAGAAATACAGGCAGAAATAGTAGTTGCAAATTTTAAATTATGATTATTTTAGCTCTAATGCTATAACTAATATTATTACTTTTGACAGCTAAACTTGCACCATTCTGTTTTATTTTATGTTCATAAATAAAAAATTTTTGATAGCTAAAAACATAAGTGCAATACCGCATGTAATAAACACATTTATTGATTTGATCTATAAAATATTTATTAAGAAAATAACTATAAACTAAAAACAATAATTGACAACATCGAATATTATCTGACAGCATTACGTTCTCACAGTCTGTTCATATTAAGTTCCCACTGCCATCTAGTGAACAGTGGACATAGATACATAACACATTCGAAATAAAATGTATTTTATATTTATTAAAATTTTTTATACTTACTTTTTTTCAACACAATACGTAATATTTATTAGCCCCTTTCAGATGTGGTATTGCACATACATTTTTTAGCGATCTGAAATTTTTTATTTATAAAAATTTGTCATTCCTTCAACGGATATATAGTGTGATTTAGTGCGGTCATCAGATGTCGTATTCGTCGCGCACCCAGCCAATAAAACGTTTATTTGTTGTTACAGGCGGTAAACGGGCTCGCATAAGCGTTGACGAATCAAGCGACGAGAGCGACGTAGATGAACGCGACGAGAAAAGAAGCGAAGGTGGTTCACCATCCCCAGTAAACCGACCAACACCATTGACTCCGTCACCAGATGCCGCCCAAGGTTCACCAGAACGTGATCTGGATGTGGAAGAAGAAAGCAGAGAACCTGAATCTGACTCCGTTCCACTTCCTGAAAATCTATCTTTGAAAAAGAGTCCGTCAGAGAGTGATAATCCTAGTCCACCACCGCCTCAACAACCTCCACCTTTTCTGCCCTACCAACAACCTTTGGCGCATTTCCCTGCACATTTTCCTGCCCATTCATATCAAACACAGCATCATCAACCAAGATCACCAGTTGATATTCTTCTTAGAGTTTTCCCTGGAAGAAGACGAGCTGATGTTGAAGCTTTACTTCAACGTTGTAAAGGTAAGGTTTCAGAACGACGTTTACAATACAATTTCTTCATCTAAGCTCACAGTCACTTTTGAGTAGGAACTTTTAGATTTTGAAGTTTTAATATGTAGACATTTTATGTGAGTATAAAAAAGAAATAGGTAGAAATAGTGGATATGGCAAAAAATACCATATATTTCTCGTGCGTAATGAGAATAGGTATAACTCGACTGACATGTTGTCACTACTCGTCAGTAACTACGACACTAGAAATACAATCTACAATTATACTTCTATTTCTCACCTTAGGGATAAGATCGAGTGGTTGTGACAAATTAAATAAAGTAGATGCTTCTTTTCAGGAGACGTTCTTCAAGCAATGGAACTGATGGTGTGCGGCGCCGGTACAGCCGAAGAGAACTCATCTCCTTCACCGTCGGCGTTTTCACCGCTGGCCCCGCCATCGCACTTCCAGAGATACAGTCCACAGCACGCCCGACGCTTTCTAGCAGCACCGTACGCCGGCACCGGATATCTGCCTACCGTAATCCGACCACCGCCAGATTACGCCATGTCGCTGCATTCGATACACGACCTGTATAACAATAGTGCCGGAAGCGACAAACCGTCTGCTTCGTCTCCCGGTTCTAACACCGGTTCAGATAAGACGTCATACTCGGAGTGACCTGATGGTTATCAGAACGGTAACGTCGCTTGGTTACCGTTCTCAGATAACGGTTGACCAATCAGTGATCGATTTTGTTGAATTGTTTTTTTCTTCGGATTTTTTTACTCTTAAAAACGTTTCATATGCAAATTCTAAATTCAAACTGTTAAACCGGATTATTAACCCTTCGATGAGTGTGTAGGTTATCTAGTTACTGCAATGAAAAGAGACAGTATTGTTAAACGAAATTTGATCACCAAAATCTAAATAAACTCGCCAAATCAGTGTAGTTTCCTTGGGAAGCCAAACAATTTCTAGTTGATTTATTTAGCGATGGCGTATAGCCAAAAAAGTGAAAAGGACGCCTCCTCAAGGATGTATAGCCTTATGAAGATCTATTGTTTTATTGATGAAACATTTAATCAATAAATTACTAAGTAAAAAGTCAAACTAAACGAACTGATTCTCCGCGGCGTTTTTAACGCGGAAAATTGCACATTTATAATCAAACCTGTGGCTATAAACGAACGGAATTTACGTTCGTCTAGTTTCATTCGTTTGTAGACACGGTTTCGATTTGGACGTGCAATCCGCCGCGTTAACGACGCGGAGAATCCGTCCGTGTAGTTAAGCTCTAAAGCGTTGCATCCGTCGGATACGAAGCTTCGGCCATGGTTAGTACCATGGAGGATAAAGAGAAAGGAGACTGATTTTCATGCATCCGCCGTTGTCTAAAAAGCGAGGAAAATAAGGGTTCCTACTCCAGCAGTAAATGCGCTAAACAAGACTCCAAGTAGAATGGGTAACTGGGTAATTTGAAAATTTATTTTTTTTCGAAATAGTAATGAACTTGGGCTTGAGAATAGTTGAGCGTGTAGCAGTGCTGTTGTTTATATGGCGTTGATATGGTTCCTCTATTACTAGTCCCGGGTTCCAGCCCGAGAGCTGGTAAAAGTATCAATTGGATTTTCAATTTATTATTAAAAAAAAAAATAATGAATTGAAAATATGAATTGGTGCTAGGCTCAAATAACCTTAGCTGTTGGTGGTCTTTAAAACACAATGCGAGTAACGCTTTTACGAACCCTTACCGTCATCGATTTTTAGGACACGCGCTTCGCATTGCGACATGCCGAGATTTTTTCGATTTCAATTTCAATTTATTTATTCCTCAAAAAAAAAATAGGTATAACAATTTATATAATAATAATTACGCTAATGACCTCTGTTGTCGAACGTCTATAATTCACAATTCATTCATTATATAATAATTATGAAAATGAGGATTTCCTGCTCAACTTGGGAGACCAGTGCTAGGGCAGGAGTTCAAAAATATAAAGAACGCGTACCTATATATTATTAACCTTTTCACTGCGCATTTATTTTGCGAGAGTGCATGCTGTGTGCGCAATTTTTCGGCCGTTCCGTATAGATACGTCTGGAGCAGTCCACTGTTGTTATCAGTGGGGTAAAATAATTAAGCTAAATCCCGTCAAATCATATCAAATTGTTTTTTTTGCCTTTTTTGTTTAAAACATATATTTTTATCAAAAACAGAACAGTCAGTGTATGTATACACGTGTAAAACACGTGTACATACGCATTGACTTTAAAAGAAAAAAATCACAACAAAGTTCAGAATTGGTGTTCTAATAGGCGTTGTGCGTATATATACGACGGTAGCAGTTTATCGCTGTAAGTATTTTTTCCAGCCCGAACGTAAATATACGGCTGGAGCAGTAACCCAGGTAATCGTATATATACGTCTGGAGCAGTCAAAGGGTTAAATCAGTGTCTTATTTCTCTATCGTTCATGGTTTAATGCCTAGAGACAAAAAAATTGTACACTCCTATTTCTGGCTAAGCCCGTGTGTCCTAGAGGCTAATCGAGTTTATAGCCAATATTGTATTATAGTATTTCGGTTACTTCACCTATGTAAAAAATCTGATAAATGTTATAACTATTCCAAGTTACTGTTAGGCAATTAAATATTTAATGGACATTTTGTAACCAACGTATTATTGTGTGAAGTGATTTGCGATAATGAACTCGTATTGGAATATTTCTTCTAATCGACTAACTGTAAAATAACTAAATAGTGATATTAAAATGAGCATGGTTAATTGTTGAAGGAAAAATTCAAAATGATTTAGTGGTGATTTAGTTGCTGAATGTATAGGGTGTCAATTTGAAAATTTTCCGCTCGCTGTATTTCGGGAGCTCAGAAAAAATATCAGGATTGGACACCCCTTTTTTGACATTGTATACCCCACTCAATTCAATTTACTCACACAACGTTTTTGATGTGAAACATCTTATGTCGGGCTGTGAACAGCCGCGTGAGGGAGAAATATGCAAAGAAATGTTTGATCCGCTCCTTCGCTGCTGTTCTCCCCACCACTGCGGCACTGGCTCAGGCATGCACTGTAGCACACGCGGTGTTACAGTGCAGTATAGCACACTCGGTGTTACAGTGCAGTATATAGGATTACGTCAGCATAACAATTAGTTGCTGCTTTTGAGAGTGCGTATAAATTTTCGAAAAAAAATTCAAATTTTTTCAACCCCAGGTTTTTACGACCGTAAAATATCCCTTTGTAACCAGTCGTGTAACCAAGACGGGGTTATAGGGGCTCGAATCCTCCCCTTCAAGAATTTGTAAAAAAAATCAGCACGGCTATCTGTACTCTTCTATTCTACTTAAAATTTCTATAACAATTTTTTTTTATTATTACTTCACTAAAAAAATGGGTGTACAGCAGTCTCGATATCTTTTTTGACTCTCGCATCTCGAGATACATCTAGCGGGAAAATTTTAAACAAAAACTCTCTAGAATATTGTATATTGTTTGAATAGAGTTATAGTATAAAATACAATTTCATTTATTGAATCATATTTAAACAAATAAGTCTTTCGAAGACAATGTAAATAAATTAATTATTTAAATAATGTATATAAAATTATATAAATTGATGTAAAATACTCGTATATCTACATTTTAATATTAATTAAAATATAACATTAAATAATTGCACATTATATAATTATTGATTGTAAAAAAATCATTAAATAGCGAAATAGAAAAGACAATAAATTATATTCAGCAAACAATAATTTCATATGTTTTCACTTTAAGTACCTATATTTTATTCCTTCTAAGCAACAAAATATCTAGGCGCACGGCTGGGCACCAAGTCAAGTTCTTGCAGCAACGATGGCGCACGCCGTGTGTATATTTACAACGACCAACTTACGACCTAATCATCGCCCTCATAACTTCGCTTCCCGTTAAGCTAGTAACATGAAAATTGTATATGCTGTTAAAGTCCGTTTCATCAAGGTCCTGTAAAAATTTCAAGCTTTTATCTCAAAGCCTCTAAGAGATACAGGCTACGGAAAATCTCAAATTTTGCAACTGACTCATCAAAACCTATAGGGTACTTTCTGCAGTACTTTTATTACACATAAGTAATGCTTTGGGTACAAATAAAGGAAAAACATATTTACCACTCTATAAATTAGGGAATGCCTGTGAATTTGTATGATTTTACGTTCCAAATGTAATTTTTCGAGTTTGTGTGAAAATATTCTGTTGATAGTCTGTTTATTAATATTGGATGAACGCACCAACGTCATTTTTTCCTTCTGTTCTTTAAAAATAAATTTGCACATACAACAGCATAGGGCAACCTAACACAGTGGGGTCTATTTTGTAACTAACAAAAAGTTGTATTGTTTTGCCTGAATGTACTCGACGGAAAAACGCTTTAATACCTAAAAATTACAAGTCCCCAGTTCTCGGGTTCTAGCCCGAGAGCTGGTAAAAGTGTCAATTGGATTTTCAATTCATTATTAAAATAATAATGAATTGAAAATATGAATTGGTGCTAGGCCCAAAAACACCTTAGCTGTTGGTGGTCTTTAAAACACAATTCTCAATTCTCTCGATACGTAAAATTCAGCGGGAATCCCGTCTCGAGAAGCACGCCGCGGAAAATCCGACCGTGTAGTTTCGTAACTTTATGATGTCCTCACAACTTTTGAACGCGTTATATTACAGCATATATTCCGTATCCCACTTCTGACATTTCACAATGAAACTGTCTTCGTAACAGTGAACCAGCACTGAAAACAATAAAAACAACCTTTCATAATAATATTCGTTTCGGTATCCCACTTCTGAAGTTCTGACTGTCCGTCCGCACACCGCCGAATGAAACAACACTAGGCAGAGCAAATGCACACAGGGTAACAATACGACCTTCCCCCTAACTCCACACTCGTTTCGCACACAGTTTCTAACACACATAATACATATAATATTGTTTGTATATAATAACAACAACGCTGTTCTGGGACTAGGGCGGTACAGTTAACCATTGTGTTCCTGTACTCACCAGAATCAAATTAATTATTGTGATACACAGACACGTGCTATTGTACCTACATATCAATGTGTTGTGTTCTATTATATATGTATATACGGAACTACTGACAGTTTCTCTCTATCTAGTGTTATAGTACAGGACTGGACTTCGTGCAATCAATCTTGCCAGCACCCATGATTATCACTGAATGATTTATACACGAAAACATGATTGGTAGCTCGCCTACAAACTTTTACAGATGAAAGCTAATCAAAAAAAAAATCAAGAAGTGTCATGGGACACCCGACAGAAGCTATATGCTTTTGACACATTGTATATAAAACCGAATTTATCAAAGCTATAGGCAATACAATTGAAAAGTTATTATTTGACCGCCATTTTGAAATCTGATGCAATTTTATTTTTTGTGTCCTATAAAACTCTTAAATATCAATTTTCAAAAAGATCGGATAATTTTTACAAAAGTACATATGGTCGCCATTTTGAAATCTGACGCCATTTTATTTTTTTGTGTCCTATAAAACGCTTAAATATCAATTTTCAAAAAGATCGGATAATTTTTACAAAAGTACATATAGCCGCCATTTTGAAATCTGACGCCATTTTATTTTTTTGTGTTCTATAAAACTCTTAAATATCAATTTTCAAAAGATCGGATAATTTTTACTAAAGTACATATGACCACCATTTTGAAATCTGACGCCATTTTATTTTTTTGTGTCCTCTTAAATATCAATTTTCAGAAAAATCGGATAATTTTTACAAAAGTACCTACATATGGCCGCCATTTTGAAATCTGACGCCATTTTATTTTTTTGTGTCCTATAAAACTCTCAGATATTAATTTTACATAGGCCACTGCGCGTGCGCCAGTATATTACTTTTACCGCTGGCCATAGCTATAGATATACTTTTAATAACATGAGCGTGACGGCTTACACCGTGACGCGAACCTATAAGTTTTTCCCCCAGAAATCGTCCAACGCGCCTATAGAAGCATAGCTTCAAAAAAATTTAAAAAAGCAACGAATTGTTTGTTATTAATTAACACGTAAAAACAACGAATGTTTATAGGTATGTTACTCAAATATCATTATTTTATTATTTTATCGTTTTTTTTTTACAAACGTTTAGTACTGGCACGCGGGATAAAATTTTTGGAGTTATTTTTGTTTTGTTACGCCAAAGAAGTATAACTTCTGACGTGCGTACATAAGTACACACACACTCTTTTTTTTATTTTATAAACGACAGTTGACCCGACTGTGTCCTAAACTACGGTAGCGCCCCCGGTTCATAAATCAATTGACATCAATATTTTGAAGTAACATTGGGTGATATTAATACAATGTGCCAGTGAATTATTTGTGTTCTGCAACATACAATAGGTAATATATTAATAAACTGTATACAATAGATCATCTTCACATATTAATGCTATATGTGCTCACACAATATACGCGCTGGAACCACCCCTTTTCTCTTAGACAGAGTCGACAGATACATTCTGATTTAATTAATACATTCGATAGCGTATAGCCTGAATTCACGACTTCGTGTTATATACAGCTTGGAAATCTACGACTAGCCCATACGAATAAACGAGAGCGAGCTTGTTCGAATAATTACGTAGCTTGAATTCGCAACTTCGCATTTTATACAGCTTGGAAATCTACGACTAGCCCATACAAATATAACGAGCGCGAGCTTGTTCGAATAATTATTTGCATATGTGAGAGTTGGATGAGGGATTTTCATAAGCGAACTGATTGCATGTCTCAGACGGGAGCCTTGGAAATAATATGATACAGTTTCTAAGACACCCGAACTCCTTGAAAACTGTATCATATTTTTTCCAAAGCATCCGTCTGATACATGCAACAACATTTTTAACCGACTTCAAAAAAAGGAGTCTTAAGTCGACGCATATTTTTTTAACACGCTTATATTAGCTTCACCTGTATGTTTGCATGCTTGCTTGCGGGCTTGCTTGTTTGTCAGTTTGTAACCGACTTCTTTGAACTTGATTTTGACCAACTTTGAACGGTCAGATTTAGTTTAAACTTTGCACACTTATCAAGGACCGACGACAATACAATAATTCCATAAGTTTGTCCCATTATCCTGACCAGGATCTCCAGGACTAAAAAGCAAAAATAAATTATAATTTAAAAAAACTAAAAAACACGCTTTAATGAACTAAAAAGTAAAAAATAATTAATTTTATTGTAAAAAAGCGTGGGGTAGTATGAAAATATGATACAAAGCACCCCACGCTTTTTTACAATAAAATTAATTATTTTTTACTTTTTAGTTCATTAAAAAGTAAAAAATAATTAATTTTATTGTAAAAAAGCGTGGGGTAGTATGAAAATATGATACAAAGCACCCCACGCTTTTTTACAATAAAATTAATTATTTTTTACTTTTTAGTTCATTAAAGCGTGTTTTTAAGTTTTTTTAAATTATAATTTATTTTATGTATGACCACGCTATACTTTTTAAGAGTAGTCCAATTTTGATGATTCTTGTTTTATTGGATAGAGTATACCTCGAAGTTGGTCCCCTACAAATTTTACTTAAATCGGTCCAGTAGTTCGGCTGATTTTAATAAAAGTGAGTAACGGCGTGTGATTCCTTTAAGGTAAATGTCACTTTTTGACACACAGCGTAAGAAGTGTTAAGTTTGTAGAAGTGAATCTATTGGCAAGCGACTAAAGTACGTATTGTAAAGCCACTAAAAATTAAAAAATAGAAAACTGTTTAACAAAAAAAACCTCTTTCAAAAAGCCACTAAAAAGAGAAAAATAATAAAACTTTGAGGTCTGCGCTAATTTAATAAATTATGAATTCGGTTAAAAAGAAGATATTAATCACTATACGATATACTATACTTTTTAACCAACTTCATATTTTATAAAATTGGCGCAGACTTCAAAGTTTTATTATTTTCCTCTTTTTAGTAGCTTTTTGAAGAAGGTTTTTTTTTGTTAAAAAGTTTTTCTATTTAGCTTAAAAAGCGATCTTTTCCTATGTAGATCAATCATTTGTTTTTGTGTGAGTACAATCTAAAAGAAATTTTGTAAAATAATTGTAACTCTGAGTTTTGACTTTTTTGTATCCCGTCTGGGCTAAACAAATATATATTATTTCTATTCTATTCTAATGTTCTGCAATCTACATGACAGAGAGTTTCACAACGACATATAGACTGTTACATAATCACAATCTAACGTCTTTGTCAAATCAGATTTTTGGACAATGCTTTCTGCAACCCAGCATTAATACATATGCGGATATTTCATTTACAAAATCACTCTCCAATAAATGCGTAGCTTCGGCCTAACGGCTAAAAAATCACTTTATAGTTTATTTTTAACGATAAAAATGTAATAACTTGACCTCACTGCAAAACTAGTAAAACAAGTATCTCTGACATTTTGTTTGAAATTTTAAGTGTGTTGTTTTCAAACACAGTATACTTAAGTTAATTAAATATAATGACAATTAAGTTTAGTTATTTGTGAACGAGGTTGATCTGACGCATATATCATAATATTATATATACAATAAATCTATCGCCATAAGACAAAACAATCTATGTCTTTATATAGATTTTCATCTATTTTATTAACCGACTTCAAATTTCAAAAAAAGGAGGTTTCTCAATTCGACCGTATATATTTATTATGTTTTATGTGTGTTCGCGGATAACTTCGTCGTTTATGAACCGATTTTGAAATTTTTTTTTATTTGAAAGGGTATACTTTCAGATTGGTCCCATAGAAATTTCATCAAAATCGATTCAGTAGTTCGGCTGATTTTAATAAAAAAGTAAGTAACGGTGTGTTTTTCTTTAAGGTAAATGTTACTTTTTGACACTAAAAAGTAAAACATAAAAAACTTTTTAACAAAAAAAAAACCTCCTTCAAAAAGGCACTAAAAAGAGGGAAATAATGAAATGTTGAGGTCTGTGCCAATTAAAATATGAAGTCGGTTAAAAAGTATAGTATAGTGATTAATATCTTCTTTTTAACCAACTTCATATTTTAATTGGCACAGACCTCAAAATTTCATTATTTTCCTCTTTTTAGTGACTTTTTGAAGGAGGTTTTTTTTTTGTTAAAAAGTTTTTTATAACGTATAAAATTCTTGAAAACTACGTGTTTTTATACTTCACCTGTACCTTCCTTGTTTCCTTACTTTCTTGTACCCTCATAACTCCTGTTCTACACAACATAGAACAACAAAATATGTACCAAACTTTTCAGCTACGTCCAAGAAGTGTTTTTAAGTAGGTTTGATCTTGTTCCGCCATTTTGTTTCAAAATGGCGGTCATTTGAATGTTAAAAATCATAACTTCGGTTCTAGGCATCGTAGAACAGTAAAATGAGTACCGAATTGCTTCATTCATAGAAAGATTTCAACCCGGAAAATTTTCCCGGAAAATTTCAAAAAAACTAAAAAACGCCTGTTTGTTCATTTCTATACAAATGCTATATGGACCATGTGCTCGGTTAATATGAAAACTTTAAATTTACAAACTTTATATTTTAGTAAACAGAAAGATATCTAATATTTAATTGTTGATAATATATTTTAATTGTAACACACTGTAAAGCTTACAGATACAGTGATTTCACTTACTGTCGTCACCTTTGATGTTCTGTTACCAAGTTTTGTTTTTTTTACTCTATACCACCGTCGGACATGCGCGTTAGGCAGCCAATGAGAAGCCAGCGCTCTGTGACTGTGTTTCTATACAACAGGACCTGATTCAGTGCCATAGACACATTAGCTCGTGATTTTTGCATATGCCATAGACATAAATCACAGTTGTGTGTGTATTTTAAAGACCACCAACAGCTAAGGTTATTTGGGCCTAGCACCAATTCATGTTTTCAATTCGTTATTTTTTTTTAATACTAAATTGAAAATCCAATTGATACTTTTACCAGCTCTCGGGCTAGAACCCGGGAACTGAGGACTTGTAATAGAGGAACCATAGCAACGCCATGTTAACAACAGCATTGCTACACGCTCAGCCATTCTTAAGCCATAAATCACAGTTGGTACACTGTGCATAAATATAATATGCCCGTCCTGCCTTCAAAACTATACTAGGTCGACGCATGCGCATCTGAATTTCTTGTCACAGAAATATTGTCGAGTGGAGAAACTACTTGTATACGTTTAAACTGTATAAATCTGAAAATGATGAAATAAAAATAATTGGAAAAAAATTGATACGATTTCAAAAATGTCTTTGAAAAGAATAAAATAATTTTGTACAATCACCTTTGTCTTTTCCTAATCTACATTTGATTAGATAACGAAGTCTCGCCATTAGGGTTCCGTTTTTTACCATTTTGGTACGGAACTCTAAATATTATCTACGAAAAATTAACATAAGCTGTTTTACATTATAATCCAAAGATATGCATGCATGTTTGAAATAGACAATAGCCTATGCATCTTCGTCCATTGTTAGCCACGGTTATTAGTTACACAAGCGACAGTTTACTTACTTACCGATTGTGTACAGTGAACACTATGAGGCTGTCGCTGTGCGATAGGCCTGTTCAACTAATTTTATATGGTACCGAACCTAATAGCTCTGTGGACTGCCTCCTCCATTCATTGCGTTAAAAAAAAATTTAATGTAACGAAACTTCGGAGACAAACTTACCAACATGACGCACAAACTTTTAAGTGAAACTTTTTAACCTAATTTTTTGACTGGTATATGATAAAATCAATCGATTTAAAACCCCTTATATCCACACCATATTATTCACATAACAATTAGAGGTGAAAATAATAAATATCTCAGACAGCTAGGCTGCCATGATTTTTGAGCTATATCTAAGAAAAAATCAAATGACCTCTGTCGGGACTTGAACCCGAAACCCCCAGTTTCCGGCTAGGTGAGTTACCGATTTCTCCACAGTGCCCGAGAGTGGAAACCGATCTCTTCTTATATATAGCAATTTCACGTTGAAAACACACTACATGCGAGAGTCGACTATTTAAATAAACTGCAAAGCATAGTACAGCTATTAAACAGTCGAATTTTTTGACGTCAAAACGTCTATACGTTCGGTTTGTAAGCCAGGCCAAAATTTACGATGCAACGAAATTATGCCAGATTTCATGACGCAATAACTTCGTGAAAAATGAACCGACAGCAAGTAACCGACTAAGGGCCGGCGCATACAATCAATTTTTAATCGCACAACTGTTTAGTTGTTTGTTAAAAGGCTATATGGGATCAGAAGGGACTGCGCATACACTATCGATTTTATTTATTAACTTCCCATTGGAAGTTATTGTAATGGGTTCGAAAATCGAAATCAAAATGTATAACAAATTTTTATGTTTCAAGGTCACTACACTATTTTTACACTATTTTTAGAAAGATGTGTGTGAGTACGTACGTACGTATGTGTCCATTACTTTCTAAGACGAAATCTCGAGAATGAAAAATGATATTGACTACGTTAGGGTGCCAATCGACGCGTATTAACGTAAATATGATCTGAAAGAAATTTTTTCAAAATCGGTTCAGCCGTTCTTTTTTCTTAACCAAATAGACTCCAATAAAGTAGATTTTACACAATATCTCGCGAATAAAAAATTATATCGACTTCGTAAGAGTGTCAATCGAGGCGTGTTAACGTCATTTTGATCCGACATAAATTTTATAAAAATCGGTTCAGCCGTTTTTTTTAAATTATTGTTAAAAATAAATAATAATTATGTTTTAATGATTAAAATGATTACTTTTCTGTATAATATCTAATTTAATTATTATTATTAAATATTTATCAAACTGGGAAGTTCGTCGTGTGGATCTCAAGGGTCGCACTTTAGTCCTAATAAACGACCCACCTCACGGCTTGTTTATTCATTTTATTTATTGTAAATCATAGACGCATCGACAGCTTAGGTCATTAGCGTCTTGATTACACTAAATAACAATTTACTTAAAACTAAATGACATCACAAAACATCTATGAGCGGAGGCGGGATTCGAACCCACGACAGTTTGATCTAGAGGCCGCGACGCTAACCGCTGGACCACACTGCCCTCTCCTCTTGGTCTGACGGCTAGACTCTTGTGTCGAGATCGGTCTTTTCCGCAGTAGTAGCACATACCTATAGAAGACAAGTTTGTGAGTACCTACACGAGAAAAAGTTGGCTATGCCTATAAAGTCATATATAAAATATACTAAATATCTGAAACCTTTTAAAATATAATGTAATAAAGTAATATCACTTAAAATACACACTTCTGGCAATATTGTTCACACCCAAGTATTGCGATATTAATGGGTTTAGTACTTCAAAACAACTAAACAATGCTTAATTTATTACCTAAAACGTACATTTTTTTAGTGACAAAAACCGTGACATAGCTGTATCTGTTATTTAGCAATAAGCACTTCAATACAGGAGTTTGACTTAGCTTATATTGATTTTTGACGTAAATAACGTCTAATTGTCTCATACTGGGGTTGGATTTTAGAAATATTAATCGATAACGGTAAATACACTTTGGAGACAAAATAGTAAAAATTTTTTCAATTACTTTTGCCCTCAAAACCGTCGTCCGGCGGTGATACTTTTGAGACATTTTGTAGATATTAATATTCTATAAACGGTAATGTAATTAATGAAAGCGCGTTTGACATAGCAATTACTAATTAAAAACATACTTTTAATTGTAAATAAACATATGTACATATAATATTTAATAAAGTGTTTCGCTTATAGGATTAATTAATTAATTTTTAGATAGATATCGAAAATTATAGACGCTCGACAATAGAGGTCAAATGTTTATATACTTGATGCAAGCAAACAAAATTCTAAAACTATATTTCAAGAATATCTATTGGTAACTGACATGTGGGTGTGGCTTCAAAAACATGGCCGACAAAAAATTGCAGTTTTAAAAAAATTACATATGTGATAGTAGTGTTGACGATTAAAATGCTATTAAATTTGAGTTAATTAATGTCTTAGGTTGGTAATAACCCAAACCAAGAAAATATATATAATGCAGAACGAATTTAATTAAATGTGAAATAAATTGGGAAAAAAGTGATAATGGTCATTATAATCGCGCTATGTTTACTAACGTCAAACATGAAAGAAAAACCCCATGAAATAAATGCTATAATATCTTAGGGTGGAAAAATATTTATAATAATTTGTTCTTGTAAAGCAGAGCTGGGAGAAAAATGCAATTACATGTATATTATGCACTTTTTTAACATTGTAAACATTATTATTTTAATTACTTTTTAGGTTAACTATTTTGGTAGTATATAATTACATTTTTTAAAATGTAAAGAACATAATTTCATTGTTCGAGTAACTTCTCTTAATTTCAATAAATTTTCCTACGCTATATATTTATCAATTTTTTTAACATTACCAAAAAACATTTCAATACCAACAGTATGATGCTTCGGAAACTTATGAAAAATAACATCTAAATCTTTAGCTGATTTACTTTGACAACCTTTTGCTACACAATAAACTCTAGCTTTCGATTTTTTACGTTCTGGAAAACGATCAACTTCCATTTTAACTTTTGAATTTAATAATTAATTAATTAAATTTAAATGTCAATGTTAACACCATATACTAACTAGACAGTTGCAATTTTATGATAGTTTAATTTTTTGCCACCAGACGTCATGTCGCAGTTCGTCAGTTCCCAATAAGAAATAGAAAAGATGAAAGTTTAATTAACAAAAAATGCAATTTTGTAGAAATAAAAGACAACAGAATTAACGGACTTGCTGTCCAAAAACGGATTGAAAAAAAAACGGCCAAGTGCGAGTCAGTCTCGCTCACCGAAGGTTCCGTACAATAATAAAAACAAGCCGTGAGGTGGGTCGTTTATTAGGACTCAAATGCGACCCTTGAGGTCCACACGACGAACTTCCCAGTTTGATAAATATTTAATAATAATAATTAAATTAGATATTACACAGAAAAGTAATCATTTTAATCATTAAAACATCAATAATTAAAAAAAAAAAAAAAAAACCGCTGAACCGATTTTTATAAAATTTATGTCGGATCAAAATGACGTTAACACGCCTCGATTGACACCCTTACGAAGTCGATATAATTTTTTATTCGCGAGATATTGTGTAAAATCTACTTTTTTGGAGGTTATTTGGTTAAGAAAAAAGAACGGCTGAACCGATTTTAAAAAAATTCCTTTCAGATCATATTTACGTTAATACGCGTCGATTGGCACCCCAACGTAGTCGATATCATTTTTCGTTCTCGAGATTTCGTCTTAGAAAGAAATGGACACATACATACGTACGTACGTACGTACGTACATACGTACACACACACACACACACACACAGACATCTTTCTAAAAGTAGTGTAAAAATAGTGTAATGACCTTGAAACATAAAAATTTTTTTTCCTTTTTGATTTCGATTTTCGGACCCATTACAATAACTTCCAATGGGAAGTTAATAAGACGTTAGGTGTTTTGTGGTTATTTTTAACATTTTGCATAAAGTTTGAGAAAAAAATCCTAAAACCCTAAATGCATTAGCGAACCCCAAGCGGACGCCTCAGGGTCCGTAGACCACAATTTAAATGCCGCCATACTATTATAGGTAAACATCTTCCGACATCGTGGAAAAAATTCTCTATGAAATTGTTGTTTTTTAAAATATAAATTTACATTCAACTTGAGAATCACTTTACACTCCGGGGCGGCATATATTATATTAACAGACACCTAATATTAACATTTCATTTTAAGAAAATACCATTAGCAGCGAACAACAGTGTCGCGTTTTATAAGAGGGTATTTTTTTGTAAAATAAATACGAGTATAAGTAGGTGACAAAGCCAAGTGCCGAACCGAAACAAACTCACGTAAAAGTATCGGTTATCAGAACCTTGTTTTCTTTGTTACTTTTTTGTCTACTAATGGTCATTTTCTGGTAGCACAGGTGCCTGTGTGTTACATTTTTACATAGACCGGCACGTTAAGGTGCATTTTCATGTGACACTCGACGCTGGCTTCTAGCGTCAAATCTGGTCACGTGACATAAATGCCATCTTGAAAAAAATGTAGCGTCAAAGCTAAACATTGTTTAGCTTTTACGCTGGCGTCATTAGTTGTCTCTGGTCATTAATGATACGAGTTTTCTACAGCTAGGTACTGAGTTGTGCATCAAGTATCAACACACAGGCTTGCTAAAGAATTGCTTTATGTTGCTACTAGGGGGTTGATTCTACGAATTTAACCCATTGATTTTATTACTTCGAAAGTACCTATTTATTAAGGAAAATACTATCACCTGATGGTTTTTCGATGGTTAATTAAAATTCCCGTCTCACTTAGAACAAAACAATTTTTTTTTATTGAATACTAAAAACATTAAAATTTCTCAAGATACAATTTATTTTTTTCTCATATTCTGGTAGTGCATATAATTACCTATAAAAAAGTAAGCATAGTTATATTTTTAATTTTTATTCCTTATAATTCGTGCACTTTCGCCGGTTATTTAAGTCAAAAATATGGGAATTTCATTTTTGGTAATCGTATTCAGACATTGTCTTTTCTGTTAATAAATTTACAAAGAGCTTATTTATTAATTATTATAACAAATTCACCAGGGTTTTGATTTATGGATGTCTTTATTTGACGCTCTCTTTACAAGTTTACAACTGTCAAAATCTTGCTGTCTGTTGACGCTAAAATTTGACGCTGGAACTTGACGCTACAGTTTTTCAAGATGGCGTTTATGTCACGTGACCACATTTGACGCTAGACGCCAGCGTCTAGCGTCACATGAAAATGCACCTCTACATGCAATCAAGCCTGCAGCAAAAAACTCGATTGCGGAGACATCTTTGTGAGTATAATTGTACCATTTTATTTATTGTAGATTAGGTCATTAGCGTCTTTCAACTACACTAAATAATAACTAACATAAAACTAAATAACATCATAAAACATCCATGAGCGCAGGTGGGATTCGAACCCACGACAGTCTAGTCTAGAGGCTGCGGTACCAAGTAAGCCATCCACTAGGCTACACTGCCCTCTATAATTGTACCACTTGAACTGTAGCACTCAAACGGCTGGAAGGATTTTCACAAACGATGAATCGGTAGATTCGTCACAATCTCACGAGTGAAATGTCACGTAAAATTCAATTCTAAAAAAATAGTTTTCAGATGCTTAAGAAAATTCCTTTAAAATGATGCCCCACATGACCTAATACAAAAATATTTTTATGGGGTGTCAAATTTTGCTCCACTTTTCCAAATTTACGGGAAAATATTTTTTAGGTTATGTTTATTGGAATATATGCGGGTTTACAAGGTTTATGACTATCCAAAATGTTAGCTTGATACTGATATTTAGTCCACAGAAAATCGACTGTGACAAACATACGGACGCACAAACAAACGAGTGATCCCATAAACTATAAGACCGGTCAAGTGCGAGTCAGACTCGCGCACCGAGGGTTCCGAATAATAATAAAAATAAGAAGTTAGGTAGGTAGAGGTAAAAAATTAACAGATTTATTTAATGTGTTCTTTTTAGTGTTTCAAAATTTTTCCGTACTAAAAATTAAATTAATTTTTAAAGTAAATAAATTATAATTTAAAAAAACTAAAAAACACACTTTAATGAACTAAAAAGTAAAAAATAATTAATTTTATTGTAAAAAAGCGTGGGGTAGTATGAAAATATGATACAAAGCACCACACGCTTTTTTACAATAAAATTAATTATTTTTTACTTTTTAGTTCATTAAAGCGTGTTTTTTATTTTTTTTAAATTATAATTTATTTTTGCTTTTTAGTCCTAGAGATCCTGGTCAGGATAATGGGACAAACTTATGGAATTATTGTATTGTCATCGGTCCTTGATAAGTGTGCAAAGTTTCAGTTCAACCTGAAGTTTTTTGCTTTTTTTTTTTAGTCCTGGAGATCCTGGTCAGGATAATGGGACAAACTTATTGAATTATTGTATATTGTCGTCGGTCCTTGATAAGTCGACAAAGTTTAAACTAAATCTGACCGTTCAAAGTTGGTCAAAATCAAGTTCAAAGAAGTCGGTTACAAACTGACAAACAAGCAAGCAAGCACGCAAGCACGCAAACATACAGGTGAAGCTAATATAAGCGTGTTAAAAACGATTTTTTCCCATTTGACCTACGAAACCCTAAAAAAGGCTACTAATGAACCATTTTCCTGAGAGTAGTCCTTTCAATTATCCACGAGAGGCAGCACTTGTGGTAGGTACAAACATTATTTTATTCCCCATATAGTGTTGTGTCATTTTAGTGGTATATTTTTATTTATTGTAGATTATAGACGCGTCGACAACTCAGGTCATTAGCGTCTTTAACACAACAATTTATCCATTTGTGTATAAAGAATCCGCCAGCCGGCATGCACAAACCGACTGGTACGAGCTCGGGTCCCTGGAAGAGCTAATTCCCATAAAACATTGGAATGCAAACTACATTCCAATGTTTCCCCTGAGGGATTTAGTGGTATAATAATAATAATTATAATAATAAGCAGTTTTATTCTGATGACCTATTAGCATGGAGGTATAGAACACGTCATACAAGAAACATTTATTTTCAAAATAAAAATATTATTTAAGAAGCGTAGGTAACTTAATTATTAAATTATTAATATTATTAATTTAATTAAATAATTAAGTTATACCACTAAAATGACACAACACTAATGGGGAACAAATAATGTTTGTACCTACCACAAGTGCTGCCTCACGTGGATAATTGAAGGAACTATACTCTCAGGAAAATGGCTCATTAGATAATGGGTCAAATCACAATACTGTTAAACATATAGTTTGACAATATATCATATGCGATGGAAATTGGTACTCGAGTAATTACATGCGAAGTTTCCACTCGAGTTAAATGACAAATTTGCAACGGACAGCCCCGACACGTAGACAATGACTGACATTTCAAACACTAATCTGCTAATACAATAAGTGGCAGATAAATTTACTACTCTCAATACGGCGCATGTACCCGCCAAATTGCTAGATAATATGTTCTGCATACGAGGCGTGTCCAATGCAAATGGTGTAATAAAAAACTTTTTAACAAAAAAAAACCTCCTTCAAAAAGCAACTAAAAAGAGGAAAATAATGAAATTTTGAGGTCTGCGCTAATTTAATAAAATATGAAATCGGTTAAAAAGTATATCTTCTTTTTAACCGACTTCATATTTTATTAAATTGGCGCAGACCTCAAAATTTCATTATTTTCCTCTTTTTTGTGACTTTTTGAAGGAGGTTTTTTTTTTGTTAAAAAGTTTTTTATTTTTTACTTTTTAGTGTCAAAAAGTGACATTTACCTTAAAGGAATCACACGCCGTTACTCACTTTTATTAAACCGACTTTCTTACGCTGTCTGATGTGCCAAAAAATTACATTTACCTTAATTAAGTAATCACACGCCGTTACTCACTTTTATTAAAATCAGCCGAACTACTGAACTGATTTTGATGAAATTTCTATGAGACCAATCTGAAATAAAAAAAAATTTCCAAATCGGTTTATAAATGACGGAGTTCTGAGGTAACAAACATAAAAAAAAAAAATACAACCGAATTGAGAACCACCTCCTTTTTTTGAAGTCGGCTAATGACGGAGCTCTGAGATAACAAACATAAAAAAAGAAAAAAAAATACAACCGAATTGAGAACCACCTCCTTTTTTTGAAGTCGGTTAAAAATAATAATGTTAGAATTTACACTCAAGCGATATATCCCGCTTCCATATAATATCCCGCCATATAATTTGATTTCGCGCGGCTCCCGGTCCCGCAGTTTCGTTTTGGTCTATGGAAATTATTAAAATCAAACATGGTTAATAACCAAAAACTGTATTTTTACTTAATCCAGACAGATAATAAAAATTTGTTATTTAAGTTATTTAGTATAGGTACTTTAGTAGTAGTGTTATTTCATGATTTAAATGTTTGGACATCCCTCGTACCTGTGTGTGCATGAGTTCGATATAATATTATGTGCTATAGAAATAATGCATCACTGTATGCACTAATTAATAAGTTAGTTAATTAATTTGTTTAACATTACTGACTATACTGCCCGTTTCTAATAAGACAATTCTATATTCAGATCGTATATAGAATAGTAGATTTGTATATCTAGTGGCATAATGAGGAGAATTACTGACGAGTAGTGATAGTCACACGAGTCATAATATCATTTCGCACGAGATATATATGGTATTTTTTGCCATACCCACTATAAAATATAGCTGTTTTTCACTTCATTTTCAGTATTGTATAAAAAAAATTGCAGTTCATTTTGTGTCGCCAACTTCACTTCTATAGTAGGCCGAGAGTAGCTGTCAATAGGTAATAGCAGGCGGATCCAGGGCGAATAAATATAAATAACTATGGAATGACATTATAGTTTGAGAAAAGTACGTTCTCGCACACCGGCCAGTCAAAAGTCACTTTACAATTTACATGCATGTAAAGCAGTTATTTTATAGTGGGTATGTCAAAAATAATTTGTAGAACTGATCCAAGTGTTCTGATTTTTTCACATCGACCGGAGTACTTTAATGTGATTGTTACCATAAATATGCTAATGTACCGATATATTGTTGGGCCAGTGCACAGTGCAGAGGCAGGGGTTGTGGGCAAGAGGGGGAGCGGTGGCGTCGCGCCCAACCGGGGAGATAATCTCTTTCCGACCGAGGCCAGTGCAGCGTCTAAGCACTCGAACGTTGGGAAACTTTATTAATTCCATTTTACAATTAATGCAAAGTCCTCCAACCACCAGCGCCGGCACACAAGCGGTAACTGCGGATTAATTGAAACTATTTAATGTCACCAACAGAAGTTTATACTGAAATGAGAGAATGTTTTTCATTTGCCAATGGGGATACAAACTGCACTCTATTAAATACATGAGCTTTAAACTTTAATCTTCTTATCGTTCAAAAATAAGTATTGAATAGAATGAACGATTTTTGTCATTCGGGTCCGCATATCTTTTTTATTTCCAGACACTTTGAAAGTTGAAACTTCAGAAGAAATAAAATAGTTGAGTTTTTTAATTTCTTATATTTTGTGGTTTTATCTTTATATACAGTGTGTCCCACTTAAGAACTTACCACCCTCGTAAAATTTGCATTTTTCAACCAATTATCGTAAACTTTTTTTTGTTGGATAGATCTCTGAAAAAGGCTTTAAACGCATCTGTCACTTGTTTTGACGACTAAACCCATGGCCAACTGTGATCTCTTTTTGGGGTCGAAATATATTTTACAAAAATCGTCATTCCTTAATCCTTCATGGCTGTTTACTGGAAAGAAATATTTGTAAAAGTGAACACGTATCAGGTAAATTTTAAAATAATAATATACAAATGTAACATTCATAATAAATAATAAACTACATTTTACAGTTATGTATCTTTATATTATAATATTATGCACAAATAGTAATACCTAATGCAAATTGTTCGTTGAACAAGAGGCGCAAAAATACAACAAATATGTATTTGCTATATTTTTTTTATGAATTATTTTTCTTTTTTATTATATAACTTCGTCATTTATAATTCAATGTCTTTAAATAAAAGTATAAATTTAAAATTGTAATGATACAAGTATAATACACACACACAGAAAGATTGATAAAAATTGTAATGTCAATTTGATAATAATTTTTTCAAACTTCATATTATACCAAATCAAACAGCTATAAAACATTTATCACAAATTTTTAAAATTTAGTTAATAAAATATAATGAAACAACACATTCTGACAATTTTAACAAATTCGTTTTGAAATTATGACATCTTGAATATGATGACAGTTATTTATTTAGTTATTTAAGTAAAACTTACACGGTACACACTTTTTAAAACCTTTATCACAATATCAAAACATCAGGCTTTATTCATTTGTTAAAAATCTACAATTATGGAATGAACTATAAATACCTCTTACTGTTTGTGAGATAGAGCCTTGTAGCAGACGGACGGACAGACGGACGCACAGACATCGTAAGCAGAGTAATAGGGTTCCATAAGGAGGTACGGAACCCTAAAAACGCAATCGAATCAAGCACGGACATATTTTAAATTGAATCGTTATAATTAAAATACAATCAGGAACAACCGCAAGATTCGTTCATAAGCGGCATTTTATAGGTGTTAAATGTTATTGTTAAAGCCACGTGTCTAACAGGGTCGCTCGTGTCAAATCGATTTGCATCTATTTTCTTTGACAATTTAAATCCCCGATTTGTGAATTTAATTAAAACTGCTGTTGTCAAACTTTTACATTTTAATTTAAACAGTTTTCATCGTTGACTACAATTTACTGGGGTAAAAATCTGTCTTGAGAATATATATTTTAAATTGAATTTTTGTATAGTATTAGATTCACGTACTCAAAATCCGCCAGATTTTACCTATACAATATACAAGGTGTATCACAGAATTGAGAACATATAGAAAATTAACGAGAGCAACCGGGAAAACATAAACAAAAATTAAATTAAAAATTAAAAAAAATTTATATTAGAAATCGTGTCCATCGTGATTATAATAAAATTATGTACTTGAAAAAGTCTAAATCTATAGACGAAACGTTGTACATAATAAATCAAATATTTTGTCCTCTATCCTGCGATTTTTCTTAATTTTATTAAAAAAAATCTGATGCAAAAAGCAAACCTTTAAAAAGTGAGAATATAATTAATATTTACTATATCTGGTCCAGTGCACCGTCTATTTCTTCGTTTAGATGAAATATGTATTTAATTCATAAATGCGTCTGGGACCGATGAAACATTGATACTTTTGTCATTTTACAGTGGTTCCCGACGCATTTATGAATTAAATATTTCATCCAAACGAAGAAATAGACAGTGCATCGGGCCAAATATAGTAGATATGAATTATTTTCCCTTTTTTTGCAGCGGGGGTTTTTTAAATTTTTAATTTAATTTTTATTTCATACTTTTTTAACTAAGTAATCAAAACTGAATATTTGAGCTCAAACTCGAAGTTTCTAGCTGTAATACTGGCCGAGATTTCTGTAGAGCCATGTTTCGACCCTTGTATTGCAATAGTATATTGCATTACAACTTACAAGGGTCGAAACATAGCATTTGCAACCAGTGTGAAGTTTGCTGCCCGAGGTACGATTCAGACGCGTTGCAAACGTTATGTTTTGTTCCAAGTAATTGCATATTATTTTTCACAACAACTCTATTGACAATTCGATTTGAGGTACCTGCAATTTGGGCGCGCAAAAAGTCAGATCCATTTGAAATTTATGTGGGGTTATGTTTGTCATTTTGACGTTTTCGATTATTATATGCGAATTGAAGTTTGCGCGACTCAATCGCTCTATCTCTCTCTTAACAACGTTAAAAACAGAGAAAACCCCTAGGGTTGAAACTCTCAGTTTCAACCCGCTAAACAGGTACCGAAAATCGAATTTTCAATATCAGCGTTGTGATTAATACTATTTCACAACCCCGCTATTAAAAAATCGATTTTAGGTACCTGTTTAGCGAGTTGAAAGTGAGCGTTTTCATCCCTAGGGATGAAAATTTTCAGGTCGGTTCTCTCTGTTTTTTAACGTTGTTAAGAGGGAAACAGAGCGATTGGATCCGCATATAATTTTCGAAAACGTCAAATTAAGAAGGAGATAGAGCGATATTGAATCCGCATATAATAATCATAAACGTCAAAATGACAGACATAACCCCACATAAATCTGACAGATATGATATTTTTACGGCTTTTTGCACGCCTAAATTGTAGGTACCTCAAATCGAATTGTCAATAGAGTTGCTGTGAAAAATAATATGCAATTACTCGGTATAAAACTTCGCGTTTGCCACACGTGTGGTTGCATGCTCTCGTACCTCGGACAGCAAACTTCACACTGGTTGCAAACGCCAAGTTTCTTACCTTGTAATGCAATATATTATTACATTGGGTCTTATGACCATAGCCTACTACAAAATTGTAAATGTTCCCAATGTTATGTTTGGTAAAACCGTTTGCACCCTGTATTTCGAACACACAGTAGATGATCAGAGATACCGCCATCTTTGAAAGAGTTTGTTATAAAAGAACCAATATATTTTGATATACACTTATAAGAATCGCGTGAAATGCTCTAGCTAGGAGGTAGGTAGGCAAAGTGGAAGAGGCGAGATGAAGGGACGATGTTGAGGTGGTGGAGGCGGACGTTCTGCCGGTGACATCAGTTCGACACGGCGGCGGCGGCGGCATCACCCACCGACGGGGAATATACACAGAGAAAGAGACCAGATATCATTTTCAATTTAATACTGCCGATTCAATATATAAAGTCTCAACAGCGCGCGACATCAGCGCCATCGGCAACCCCTTGACAAGGATGACGTAAGTAACACCACCAACGCTGCCTTCAACATAACCTAACAAACATACAAACACTCTTACATCAATATTAACTTTTCTTCGCGCACATGGACGGCGGATAAAGAATTTACAGCTTGAACTAGATAATAATAATAATGTTACAAAACTGTTTTCTGAGTTGGTGGAATAAATATTTATTTAATATAATTAACAATTCAATAACAATAAACGCAACAACTATATGTCAATTCTAACAATCAACACAATAATAATAACTAAACAATAATTCGTAAACAAAGTGAAACACTTAAAAAACACTGAAGAAATAACTATATTTATATACCAGGATTATACTGTATTTATATTCGCTGTTCAACACGACACTGACTCACGACTGACTGCCTGATTGTCGACTCACCATTGTTTATATACCTGCGGGGACTGAAGCACAATGTGTTCTAGCGCTTTCCAGAACGCCTGGAATCTTCGCGCGGTTACTAGTTGTTCGGTAGGCAGACCCCCGTTTCTCGGAACTAATATCCGTCGTTCATACACAGGGTGATCTGTAACAATAATAAAATTCCTTTAACTCCTAAGTGGAGCATAGGGACTCTACGAAATCTTTAAACATCTTTCTTTCTTTTGCTATGCTTTTGATTTGTAACCAGGTCATTCCTTGCTCTAGATAAGCAAGATAGGACTGCGAAAAACAGTTACGGCTCAACAACAGTACTGTGACCAAGTCGATGGTCGATTGTGCGATTTCCTGCTTCCCTAATTATTTTAGGAAAATAATCTTCGAATAAAAGTTTTAGAACATAAAACTCTGCATCTAAATCATTAAACAAAATTAATTTTGCATGCTTTGTGACGGCAGAAATTTGATATGAAAATGTCAAAATTACCTCAAAAACAGATAGCGATAGCCATGGAACTTGAACAAAATGATTAGAAATTATTCTGACAGCTGAAACGTCATCATTTTGTTCAAGTTCCATGGCTATCGCTATCTGTTTTTGAGGTGATTTTGACATTTTCATATCAAATTTCTGCCATCACAAAGCATGCAAAATTAATTCTGTTTAATGATTTAGATGCAAAATTTTATGTTCTAAAACTTTTATTCGAAGATATTTTTCCTAAAATAGTTAGGGAAGCAGGAAATCGCAAAAGTTTGATTTTACGGGTTAAATCCCTATTACCCGCAAAACGATTCAGCACCCTGTGGCCTGTATAAGACTTTCTGAGTAAGCATTTCAGCACAGACGCTAATGACCTCTGTTGTCGAGCGTCTATAATTCACAATTCATTCATTCAAGCATTTCAGCGCCGACTATGATGTTTCGTGAATTTTTATTTCGATAGATTTTGTCAATGACTCGATGTGAATTCAATTTCATTATTCAATGAGAAATACTTTTGTTCATTTAAATACGATGGTACTTACACATCGATTTCAATTACCTATATTATTTATCAATGACAAAGGCATGAAGTTGTTTAATACTTTTCTCTATATACTTTTTGTACCTCCTACTAGCATTTTTATTTTTTATAATATTTATATAATGCATATTATCTATGTATAACAATTCTGGAAGCTATTTTTTAACATGCTTGTGTATGAATCGAGTTTAATCGCAACTGCTCGAAGAAGTTCAAAACGAGCAACCGAACATACATAATATATGAATCGGGTTTCATGTAACCAACCGAAAGTAAGCAACTAAGCTTGTTAAGAGGAGGCAATCAGAAATGTTTCTTTATAAAAAACTTTTTAACAAAAAAAAGCCTCCTTTGAAGCTAATATAAGCGTGTTAAAAAAAGGTTGCGAACGGCTGGTTTACATAATAATTATATCAGGCTAAATAAACTTATCTTTCAACTAAATTAAATCTGTAATATTTAGACGCTTTTGAGTATCTATGATCTATCTAAAAAGACCCAAAAAAATATACACACGAGAACAGAATATTTCACGTTACATTATTGTTTAAACTTTAACATAATACAATTTGAATTCGTGTCAATATTTGTATAGAAAAGAAGTATTTGTATTCCATTTGTATCTCCACATCCACAAAAAATATTATATTGATATAATTGATAAATAAACTTCCCCACAAAAAAAGTTCCCAAATCACAATTTACTCTAAAAAATAATACAATTGACAAACAATACTTGAAATATTACAATGAACTAACCCCATCTGCATTTGAGTATTGCACATGTGGAAAATATTAAAAATTATATATATAGAATAGTTCACCGGGCACATGGTGAAGCCACTCATGGCCAAATTTTTCATTACTTTTTTCTATAGCTTAAATTTTTTTTGAAGTTATACTTCTTTAGTGAGGGTAGTGAATTGGAAACCGCGTGTCAAAAACTGACCTATCTCTCATAATAAGAGCGAGAGATCGTTATTGCTTGTTCTGCAAGAAAAAGAGAGAAAAAATATGGTTGCGCACGCATATCGTGTTCTGTCACCTAACCCATTATAAACTGGTAATAAACGATATAGAGATGCTATTGCCTGGATCATCTGTGAACACGGTATGCGCGCGCATATGCAGGTTAAAAAGATAAGTACATGGATTTTCTATTTGGAACGTGGTGCAACATAACCATCAAATTTGAGTTCAAAATCGGTTTTAAAATGTAGAAAAAAATTCTTAAATTTGACAATTAAGTCGCCGGATGTAACTGTGCATTTGTAACGTGATGAAACATAACCTTCAAACCACTGTGTCTTTTAAAAATTCTCCGTTATTAAAAATGTATAAATTGGTTAATCTTCTTAATACTTACCCTACTTTAGACTTTTTTTTGCCGACACTTAATAAATTCTCTGCTACACTGAATTGTGTTAGTTAAGTTTCTTCTTTTGTACAAGCTTGTTAACTAGTTACCTATATGCATTTATAAGTAATAAATACCTTTTTTTTTTCGTTGGAGAGCAGCCAATTATATAATTGTTTCGAAACATATTGGAAAAAATCATTTTACCAACCAGTAGTCACAGTCAGGATTCTAACCTGAACCTTTCCACGTGGAAAGGTTCAGGAATTAGAATCCTGACTGTGACCACTGGTTGGTAAAATGATTTTTTCCAAAAACATGTCGTCCATCTCTTTTTATTAAATAAAGAGTTTTATATCTTGTTCTGGAAGCAAATTTAGTGTTGTACTATTTTCATTCTACTAAGTATTGAACAAGAAGCAAAAAACGAAGTCTCACTATACACAATTTTTCCAATATGTTTCGAAACAATTATATAATTGGCTGCTCTCCAACGAAAAAAAAATTTTTCAATTGCATTTCAGCCGTATAAAACTATTATTTATCATAAATACCTATATGTATTTTTTTTGTAAAACCTGTTTTTGTCTTTTTGTGTTTTGGTGTATACAATTTTTACACTCTCTCATTGTAACCTAGTCCTGTTAGGTGCTAAATAAATAAAAAAATAGAATAAAAAATTGTTTAAAAAACGTTGAAAAAATTCTTAAAATTTGACATAACCGACTTTGCCTTGCGACCATAGATATGTAGATAGATATGTGTACGTAATATTAAAAAAGAATTTATTGAAATATAGTCTTTTAGAAACCGGTCATGCGAATCTTCATCAGTACGGCAGCGTATGTACATATTACATAATCATAACCAACTTGTATGTATATTATACATTATGTTTTAATATATAAATATAATATCGTCATATATTTATTACTACCATAGTAAGGTTCGAAAATAATTGTCAGAGATTCATACACTTCACAATATGATATAAGCGGCACAGTTTTTACGCATGGGTCGCAGTGGCGTACTTAGGTCAGTGTCGCCCCGGATTACTTAGATCTGGCTACCACCACCGTCAGCATTTGTCCTAAATATTCGGTGTAAAAAATTATAAGACATTTTTTATAACAATTTTTTTTTAATTAAGAACTTTTCTTCGGGATTGCTGTGATGCGAAGGAGTTGCTTTCTATTGAAAGCACAGCTAAAGAATTCAGTCGCGTTCGGACCATAATACTATACGGAGGTTTGAAAATTAATCAAAAATTGACTGAAACAATTGTAATTTACGATTCCTAGATGATTTCCTGGGGAAAAGTTGAGCATAGAGATCTCACACACACTACCAATACACAACACAATTGACCAATCGCAGCAGAGGGACGAACTACGACCGAGCAGAGAACGCACGTACACTACTATACACAACACAATTGACCAATCACAGCAGAGGGACGCACTACGACCGAACAGAGAACACACTGGCACTTAGCATAAAAGAAAGGAGGACACCAGGTGACCAGTCGTTAACACACTTACCTGAGAGCCGCCAAGTAGAACACTTCGACCGCTGCCACATCGCCTTTGAAAATGTCTACCGCTGTTGTAAACGAAACGTCGCAGGTAGAAATACCATCGGACCACAGCCCACAAACTCGGAAACTATGAAGATTTGGGACTACTAAATTTTACAAAAAAAATTATAAAAATTTATTTAAATAGCGTCTTTTGAAATTTTCATATACGAAGAATTATTAAAATGGGTAAATTTCAGTTTTCGGGTGCAGCTTATAGAAATGAAACTTGCTACCAGAATAATAATGCACCAATGAACTTATCTCCTCTTTCTGTCACCTGCATATACAATAAAATTGACCCCACCCTGTACACAAATGAATTGATTTTTTAAAACTTTCTGTTGGACCCTGTATATTAATATAGACATGTGCATGTCGAGCGTTGTATGTACTTAGATGATTATCATATCATTACTGAATCGTACTCCCATTCAAAGACAGATATGATATATATGATATGTATTTCATTTTAATAATTGTTAAATGAAAAGCAATGTTTATATTATTATATAATATATAAAAAACACCGTTTATAAATGGGGCGGTGATTAAAATCTAATTCACGTAACATCCTGAGAACATAATTTTAGCAAAATCTAAACTCGCTGTTTTGTAAGCTTTTTATTTTTTTGTAAGTGTGCTTGAAAGAATTATTCATGCAGAATCGCCCAAAAAGAAAAATGTGTTTATAGTTCTTTAAAGACAAGATGTTTGTCAGTTGAAACAGGAGCGTATTACTTTAGTATATTAATTTTAAAAACAGGGTCGTCCCACGTATCAAAATATCAATGGAGATAGACACATGAGAAACGTAACATAAATGGTAGCAGGTTTATAGACAGATAGACAGATAAACTTTAAATAGTAATATTGTTAGAAAACTGTTTTCTGAGTTGGCGGAATAAATATTTATTTACAATAATTCGTAACAATTAACTATATACAATAATTGCAACAACGAAAAGTCAATTCTAACAATAAAAAACTTAAACGGTAATTATTGAACTAAACGAGCCACATAACTAAAAAATAACTATATATACAAGGATTATTTATTTGTAATTATTTATGTCAGATTTATTTATATCAGACGCACTATTCGTCGCTCAGTACTTGACACGCCGCTGTTTATATACCTGCGTGGCGTAAACTCAGTGGTGTTCTCGATTTCTCTAGCGTTGTCCAGAATGTTCGTGTAGGCACCAGTGTGTTCAGCAAGCAGACACCGCTTCCTGACTGACGTTTGTATACAGGGTGATCCGTAACAATATATTACTGTATAGGCACCTAGAGGACAGTGTGGTGTAACGGTTAGCGTAGCGATCCTTGGATCACACTGTCGTGGGTTCGAATCCCACCTCCGCTCATGGATATTTTGTGATGTTATTTAGTTTTAAGTTAGTTGTTATTTAATGTAATTTAAGACGTTAATGATCTAAGTTGTCGATGCGTCTATAATTACAATAAATAAATATAGCTACCTAAGTTACTGAAAAACGCGCAAGAAATCAAGTTTTCTCCCTTAAAATATTATGCAACAACTACTTTTCAGTTCCGGATCTTTCGGAAATACAAAACCTCTATGATTTGAACATTGGTAAACACAGCACATCGGCATTTTGTTATAACTTATTCTATACAAACCACTATGAACTGCCCACAAACCGAGGTGGTTATATTATAGTTAGCAACTTAGCGCCCCTATCGGTCAAGTTTAGCAATACCCATCCTCATTGACTAGTGTTTTGGTTGCTGCACAGGACGCGTGGAAAACATCATATTTCAGTTATATTTATAGTGGTTGTCGTTTGCACCTTGCCCAGTGGCCTCTTGAATTACTATAACGGCTAAACTGTTTCTTGTACAGCGCTGCCGCCACAGGACGCGTGAAAAATGTCATATTTAAGTTTTATGCATAGTGGTTGTCGTTTGCACCTTGCCCAAAGGCCTTGTGAATTTCTATAACGGCTAAACTGTTTCTTGTACAGCGCTGCCGCCACAGGACGCGTGGAAAGTGTCATATTTCAGTTATATGCGTAGTGGTTGTCGTTTGCACCTTGCCCAATGGCCTTGTGAAATGCTGTAGCAGCGAAACTGTTTCTTGTACAACGTTGTCGCCATAACTAGTGCTTTCCCTAGACAGATATTGTAAATTATAGACGCTCGATAACACAGGTCATAAGCATCTGGAGCCCTGAAATGATAGCAAAGAAATACAATATCCAATGCTTGTGGAAGATACGTGTATTATTATTAAATGTAAATAAGTTGACGGAGATTGGAGATAAATCACATTGAGTTAAGGTGGGAGAGGACAGAAATCAGATTCTGTAACTGACTGCAAACTGATATACAAACAATCAACACAAGACAGCCTACTCGACAGAGTTTTCTCTTTTGTATATTTCCCTATTTATTTTATCTCTCCAAAATACAATTTAAAAATTAGCATTTCTTTTCAGCCAAGTCGCACAACCCTTCTTTGTATCACAGCCATATTATGCTTCCACTTTCTACAGGACCGTAATAAGGTGACCATTTTGGAACACATGTTATCCTTACGTAAAAAATGGCAAGTTTGTGTCTCACCCACATATATTTATTTTTATTTATTGTAGATTATAGACGCGTCGACATCTAAGGTCATTAGCGTGTCACCCACATATAAGTGCACGGTTGAAGTGAAATTCGTCAACCATGCGATTTAAATAAATTAATTAATAATTATAATATTTATATATACAGAGTGTTTCAGAATAAGGTTCCGATGTTATGACTCAAATGATTTTAATCTCTGTGAAATTTTGCACACGGGTAGCTTCCACAATGGAGATGAACAGACTTTGCCCGGGTGAAAATCGGGGGTAATCTCAGAAATTACTGAACCGATTTCAATTTTTTTTTCAATATTCGATATAGCTGATACTTTGCTTTAGAATACAGACTATAATAACTGGCCGGCCCGGCTTCGCGCGGGTGAAAATCAGGGGTAATCTCAGAAATTACTGAATCGATTTCATTTTTTTTTTCAATATTCGATATATAGGTGAAACTTTGCTTTTAGAACTTAGGCTATAATAACTGGCCGGCCCGGCTTCGCTCGGGTGAAAATCAGGGGTAATCTCAGAAATTACTGGAGCGATTTCAATTTTTTTTCAATATTCGATATAGGTGATACTTTGCTTTAGAACATAGGCTATAATAACTGGCCGGCCCGGCTTCGCTCGGGTGAAAATCAGGGGTAATCTCAGAAATTACTGGAGCGATTTTAATTTTTTTTCAATATTCGATATAGGTGATACTTTGCTTTAGAATATAGACAATAATAACTGGCCGGCCCGGCTTCGCCCGGGTGAAAATCAGGGGTAATCTCAGAAATTACTGGACCGATTTCAATTTTTTTTTCAATATTCGATTTAGAACATAGGCTATAATAACTGGCCGGCCCGTCTTCGCCCGGGTGAAAATCAGAGGTAATCTCAGAAATTACTGAATCGATTTCATTTTTTTTTTTCAATATTCAATATAGGTGATACTTTGCTTTAGAACATAGGCTATAATAACTGGCTGGCCCGGATTTGCCCGGGTGAAAATCAGGGGTAATCTCAGAAATTACAGAACCGATTTCAATTTTTTTTTCACTGTTCTAATTGCTATTTCTATAAGATACAGGGTGTTGAAATTAAAAAAAAAACGGGTTTTACTCAATATTTTTGAAACCACAACAGATTTTTTGTGAAGTTTCAGTAGGTAAGTAGGTATTGAAACACATTTTTTTCAACAAAAATATTGGTGAAAAACCGATTTTTTTAATTGCAACACCCTGTATCTCAGAAATAAAACGGTTACGGACCATAGTTTATATGAACTTTTTTTCTTAAAATCGTCCTAGGAATAAGATTCTGAAGTAACGGAACCTTATTCAGTATTCTGAAACACCCTGTTATTTTTTTACTCAATAGTGCTGAGTCGAAGAGAATGAAAAGCAAAGATAATTTGTACAAAAAATAAGCAGAAACCTATTTTTTGACCTAAATTATCACTTTTTTGATCACACTATACAATATATGTATCTACATCTCAAAAGCTTTTCAATAGACTTTCCGTGCTTTTACGAAGGTTTTTTATATTAAATACAGCTCTAAATGTAAATAAATTCTTTCTACAGGTTCAGTGAACATCAAACATCTATCACCAATCTTCAAAACACTTATAGAATAACATTTTGGCGTGACAACGTTTCACTCCGCAGGCCTACATTTACGAAAAATTTTAATTTCCCCTCCTACCCGAGAGATGTTTTTTTCTTGCAGAAAACTGCATTATCGACATGACAACCAAGTCTTTTCACTTCGCGAGATATATCGCGTAACACAGTACATTGTAAAATAAATTTTAGTTCTTTCATCCCAGGCAGACGTTGTCACGCCTAAAATACCTGCAGCCGTGTAGACGACACAGCCCCAGTTCGCGGGTTCTAGCCCGAGAGCTGGTAAAAGTGTCAATTGGATTTTCAATTTATTATTAAAAAAAAATAATGAATTGAAAATATGAATTGGTGCTAGGCCCAAATAACCTTAGCTGTTGGTGGTCTTTAAAACACACACACGAAACAGCCTACCAACTAACTACAAAACAAAAAAAAATAGTACACCATACTTTTCGTACGAACACGTAACTTTACATGCGGGAACGTAATTTCACGTGCGGACACACCATTTCACGTGACAGTAGTACTGTACTATATTTCTACCGTATTGTTACGGATCACCCTGTATACAAACGTCAGGCAGGAAGCGGTGTCTGCTTGCTGGACACACTGGTGCCTACACGAACATTCTGGACAACGCTGGAGAAATCGTGAATACCACTGAGTTTACACCACGCAGGTATATAAACAGCGGCGCGGGTCTATCAGGAATCAGTATCGTGTTGAATACGAAGTCAAGTACTGAGTGACGAATAGTGCATCTGATATAAATAAATCTGACATAAATAATTACAAATAAATAATCCTTGTATATATAGTTATTTGTTAAGTGTTAGTTAAGTGGCTCGTTTAGTTCAATAATTACCGTTTAAGTTTTTTTATTGTTAGAACTGACTTTACGTTGTTGCAATTATTGTATATAGTTAATTGTTACGAATTATTGTAAATAAATATTTATTCCGCCAACTCAGAAAAAAGTTTTGTAACAGTACTATAAGAATTTTTTAACCGCTGGAATAAAGTAATGGTTGTGATTGCAACAGAGTGAACGGGACAGTTTCTAGTTATGTTCAAGTGGTTGTGGAAACAACCAATCGGCGTTTCTATTTACAGAGTTCGGTCAAGCGTAAACCTGCATTACCGACCGTTCACCACCGCCGCCGTGTCTTGTTAGTAACCACTAACCACATACATGGGGGTGATATCTTGTTTAGGGGGACGGATCTCTCTCCAGGGATGAGAAAATATTATATTTTATATGAAAAGCAGTATGGTAAGGGGGATTCTAATCCACTCAGGAACCTCAGGAATCTTTTCGGTGTCTGGTCGATGTCTGTTCGGTGTCTGGTCGATGTCTGTTCGGTGTCTGGTCGATGTCTGTTCGGTGTCTGGTCGGTGGCTGTTCGATGTCTGTTCGGTGTCTGTTCGGTGGCTGTTCGATGTCTGTTCGGTGTCTGGTCGGTGTCTGTTCTATGTCTGTTCGGTGTCTGGTCGGTGTCTGTTCGATGTCTGTTCGGTGTCTGTTCGATGTCTGTTCGATGTCTGGTCGGTGTCTGTTCGATGTCTGTCCGGTGTATGGTCGGTGTCTGGTCGGTGTCTGTTCGATGTCTGTTCGGTGTCTGTTCGGTGTCTGGTCGATGTCTGTTCGATAGCTGTTCGGTGTCTGTTCGATGTCTGGTCGGTGTCTGTTCGATGTCTGTTCGGTGTCTGGTCGGTGTCTGTTCCGATTCCTGAGGTTCTTAAGTGGATAAGATTCCCCTTACCATACTACTATGAAAATTTCCCGTCCGTTCAGACACGTAGCAATACTTTGTATTTGAAATGCATGTAAAAATGTTTGTCTTGCCGGAAACGCTACGTTCCCGTGCCGTGTCTGACCGGATAATATAAATCGAGCTGAATGTTTTTTTTTCGGTTTGATATTGCCGTGTCTAGCTTGATTTGTATTATCCGGTCAGACACGGCACGGGAACGTAGCGTTTCCGGCAAGACAAACATTTTTACATGCATTTCAAATACAATGTATTGCTACGTGTCTGAACGGACGGGATCCGCTTAGTATAAATATTCGTATTTGAAATGCATGTAAAAATATTTGTCTTTCCGGAAACGCTACGTTCCCGCACCGTGTCTGACCGGATAATATAAATCGACCTTGATGCGTTACTGCTCACGTAAGACGACGCTTAAGGAATAAGGATATCTCGCTCTGGAAAATATGTGTTGTCAACACATCCCTGTTTCCCCAACGGGTATTATTTACATTCTGTACACAAACGGTTGTCACTTTTACTACTGACAAGTACTTAGACGATGTTTTTGTAACTTTTGCCTGTTTAGGTAGATAATGGTTTTTATTGGCTTATTCAATTTGAAAGGACAGATAAAAGATACAAATTGTTAATAGTCGGGTATAAAATATACATAATACAATGCATTATTATATTTTATAGGTAGACCGCGAAACGCACTTAGTTCGATCGAAGGACCCATTTTCCTGAGAATAGTTTTTTCAATTATCCACGAGAGGCAGCACTTGTGGTAGGTACACACATTATTTATTCCTATTGTGTCGTGTCATTAATTTAGTGGTATAACTTAATTATTAAATTATTATTATTATTAAATTAATTAAATAATTAAGTTATACCACTATAATGACACGACACAATAGGAATAAATAATGTTTGTACCTACCACAAGTGCTGCCTCTCGTGGATAATTGAAAAAACTATTCTCAGGAAAATGGCTCATTGGATGAAATCTTTAAACAGACTAAAGGTACGTGTAGTACTCAGCTGGGATTCTAGATGGTAGCATGTATGCTAGATGGTGGCTGAAATTATAAGCGCTTATAGGTTTGCACAACGAAGCTTTGTTACTAGCATTGATACAAGCTTAAGTCGCGTTTGAAATGTCAGATAGCGAAGACGAATATTTGTGTTCTTCTGCTACAAAGTGGTATATTTTAAATACAAATTTGGGTAGGAGCTATCATGTCCACCCTATTAATAGAAAACGATCTAAACATGGCGAACTTCATCATTTATACCAAGAATTAAAATTTTACCCAAACCGGTTTTTTGAATATTTACGTATTGAACCTAACACTTTTAAAATACGTCTTAGAAAAAACTCAAAACAAATTAAATAAAAACTGGCAAAATTTTATTTATTAAACTAGTAACATCCATTGCGAAACGTGTAACGGCCATTTGACAGTTGACACACGTTGATTGTAGTAGTCAGCGCGCTGAAAGAATGGTGAGATACATTCTTGTATCTAGCAGCTCTTGTAACAGCGCTTATACCTGCTACACTTACTGCTTTGTTGTGTACGCTCGCATATATAACAATGCATTAATTTAAGCAAGCCCTGCTATGATCTACGCGACCATCTAGAATCCCAGCTCCATACTCCACGTACCTTAAATGCTGACAACTTTCAGCTTTAATTCTAGATTTAATAATGTAATAATGTAATAATAGGCTATGTTTTAATCAACTTTTCAAATAAATTTTTGAGTTAATTAGTTAATTAAATTTTTATTGGTTCTGTAGATTCTACTAACAAAACGTGAAACTCCTATATTATGCATTTCGGCGTATTGGCGGAATCCTATACTAATATTATAAACACCACCAGCCCGACTTCACTTCGTGAGGACAGTGTGGTGTAACAGTTAGCGTAGCAGGCCTTTGGATCATACTGTCGTGGGTTCGAATCCCACCTCCGCTCATGAATGTTTTGTGATGTCATTTAATTTTAAGTTATTTGTTATTTGATTTGATGTAATTAAAATACGCTAATGACCTAAGTTGTCGACGCGTCTATAATCTACAATAAACGAGGGGTAAATATCTGAGGATTTATGGTGTACAGCGTGAAGGAATTACGAGGATTTATGAGGATTTATAAGGATTTATGAGGATTTATAAGGATTTATGAGGATTTATGAGGATTTATGGGGATTTATGGGGATTTATGAGGATTTATTGAGGATTTATCGAGGATTTACAGAAGAATTAAATCAGCTGTTTATGTTATGCGCGTGCGCGTAACATTTTTTAATTTGCCCGACCGCATACACCGGCGGCATTGTGAATAAAATTTGTTTTTGGTGGTGTCATGCAAGTTTGTGTGAGTTCCAAGGTAAGTTTATTATTATATTTATCTCGTGTTGGCATTATTGTACCACATACAATAGGGTATTTGACTAAAAATTTTTTTTTGTTATATTAATAGAGCAGTAAATTCTGTACAAAATGACATCTAAATCACTTAATTATGATTTCAAATTAGCTCACTAATAACCGCTCGCTAATAACCGTTTTTGCTCCACGAATCTATGACGTCATATTTTTTATGAAAGTACGTTTCTATCTACTAACTCGATGCTAATTATATCAGAAACTTACATACCTACATTTTATAATATTAGTATAGATAATAAAAAAATCCTACACTCAAGTTTTACCCCCTTTGGGGTTGAATTTTAAAAACTTGAACAAGCCTATAACCTTCCTCAATGAACGGGCTATCTAAGAAAAAAAATTTTTTTTTAATTGGACTGGTAGTTCCTGGGATTAGCGCGTTCATACCAACACACAAACAAACCAACTCTTCAGCTTTATTGTTATAATATACATATGTAGTCCAATCAAATGGTCGAAAAAATAGGTCTGAAATTGCGTTAATAAGAAGTTTGATGAAATTTTAATTGTAGATAGGGGGTGCCACTAGAACACTCCAGCCAAGTTTCCCCCCTCTGATTCCGCAAGGGGTGCCCGCCATCTTGAATTTAAGGGATGAAATCATTTATCTTGGTAAATACTGCTTGTACGTGAAAAATTACTATTACCAAAATTATTAAGGAGGATGTATCCAACAACTTCTGTTCGGAAAATTTTTTTTAATTTCTTATTCAAAAGTTATAAATTCTCAAAAATGACACTGTTGGGGGTGGAAACGGTTTTTTCGATTTTACAACAAAACGGTCAATCAGGGCGAAAAATGGTTATGACAAAAGTTGTAGCTTTTGAATGTTTCTACAATATACATATGTTCAACATTTTTTTTGCTTGCTTGGTGCGAATATAGAGGGCGCCAAAAGTCGACCGGCGCCAATATTTTTGAAAATTTTTGAATTTTGCACATAACAAATTAATTCAAGTTACCAAATACTCATTATGGGGTTTTCGGAGTCGCTGATTAGAAACCCATTATCAAATTTTCCAAAAACAAAATGGCGAATCCAATATGGCGGACGTCTCCCATTTAAATTCATCGCATTTTCACCAAATTCATCATCCGTCATTTTGTTTTTTGAAAATTTGATAACGGATTCTTAATCAACGACCCCTAAAACCCCCTAATCATGTATTTGGTGAAAATGCGATGACTTGAATTAATTTTTTATGTGCAAAATTCAAAAATTTTCAAAAATATTGACGCCGGTCGACTTTTGGCGCCCTCTATATTCGCATCAAGCAAGCAAAAAAAATGTTGAACAATTGTATACTGTAGAGAAACTCAAAAGCTACAACTTTTGTCATAACCATTTTTCGCCCCGATTGACCGTTTTGTTGTAAAATCGAAAAATCGTTTCCACCCATAACAGTGTCATTTTTGAGAATTTATAGCTTTTGAATAATAAGAAATTTAAAAAAAAATTTAAACAGAAGTTGTTGGGTAGATCCTCCTTAACAATTTTTGTAATAGTAATTTTTAACGTACAAGCAGTATTTACCAAGATACTTACATGATTTAATCCCTTAAATTCAAGATGGCGGACACCCCTTGCGGAAAATTTCATCAAACTTCTAATTAACGCAGTTTAAAAGTACCATTTAACTGGATTAATAAGGTAAACACAGTTTTGTTATTGTTTATACATTCGATGACTTATGGGGATTTATGGGGATTTATGAGGATTTATTGAGGATTTATCGAGGATTTATGAGGATTTACGAGGATTTATGAGGATTTATGAGGATTTACGAGGATTTACGAGGATTTATGAGGATTTATTGAACTTAAAGGGATTTATTGGGGATTTATATGGATTTATAAGGATTTATTTGCCAAAAGGGATTTATGGTGTACACAATTTTGGGCAGATATTTACCCCTCGACAATAAATAAAAAATAAAGACCTCACTTCGCAGGGGGAGAATTTCTGGCGGGCGAATAATAAATCATAAATTTTTAGCACCCGGGCGAAGCCGGATGGGCACCGCTAGTAAATAAATAAATAAGGCGAAGAATTTAAAATTTTGCTAGTAAAAATATCTTAATATTTGAAATTTATTTTCGTTTTACAATAGACATTGAAATATTCACTTTCTTCATTGTAATGGCAATTCATTTATTTTTAGTGTATTTGCCATATGGCACATACACTATTGGCGTCGGTCGGATGGCGGAACCTAGGGGTCGGACCAAAATTTCTCGACGTTTCATTGCCGCCTGAACAGTTTGGCACCATTTTTGGAAATGTTTATATATATATATATATATATATATATATATATATATATATATATATATATATGTTTGTGCATATATATATATATATATATGGCTGTGTGTGTGCGTGTGTGTGTGTGTGTTCGCAGCATAACTCTCGAAAGACTTAATTGATTTGAACGAAATTTGGTACACACGTTGGAATCCATCACCGCACGGAACCTATTTAAAATGGGCCAAATCGGACTATTTTAAGGGTGGTTTTTAGGGGTTGAAAAAAGTTTTTGGGCCCGAAAATACCGAAAAAATTCTCAGAATTGTTTCAATTATTTAATTTGGTACAGAGGTTGCATTGATAATAATATTGAAATTAAGAAAAAAAATATAATTTTAAGGGATGTATTAAGGGGTTAAATTTTTTATTTTGTCCAAAAACAAACTTATGTTCACATAATAACAGCACTATTAGCAAATACACTATATTGTCGGCAGGGTTTTGGCACTGCGACCCAAGTTTTTTTAATAATTTCAACAAACGAAAAATTTTATTTTTTTTCGCATCATTAAACCTTCCTTTTCACGGTGAATTGTCAAAAGTTTATATGAGTAATTTAATATAATAAGAAGAGCAGAAATTATATATAAGTTCAAACTGAACTTTCAATACAATAATTTCTCAATAAAATTTCAAAGTATAATAGTCAATGGGCGTTTCTTTTAACAGCTATAATGGGTACCAACTTAATATAATAAAAGGATCTACTAATCGCATTCCTAACCCCCGATTCCACTTCTTTGACTTTTAATGTTTAGTTAACTTTATTCGCCAACTTCTTCCTTCTATACAAAACATCTTTTCCGTTTTTCATTCTTCTTCATCTTGTTCTTCAGAAAGAAAGAAAGAAGGCGAGTTTGCTGAATACTTTCTATAATGTTATAAAAGCAATTTCATATTATGTTTTTATTTAGTCAAATAACCTATAAATATTATACTCAAGTGCTTATATAACATTTTTTTATATATCTAAAAAAACAATTTCATACATTTTCGAAACCGCAGACAGAATTATACAGGGTGTTGAAAAAAAAGGGTAAAATATTTTAGGAGCATATAGTATGACCCAAAATAAGTAAAAAAAAATTAATAAACATTCGCAAACGAACCGTTAGTGAAATATGTCCACTTATGTGTGGAATAAGTTATTATTTTTCAATTGCTCTGATCTCGCAGCTTAGAATTAACAAAATAGTAGCCTGCGTGGACATGGAAGGTACCTTCCATGTCCTACGTAGGCATTTTGAACATCTTCTGCATAGATAAAATAAAATAAGCCAAATTAAATTTAAAAAGCATGTTTCTTTTATTAAATGGACGATAAGTAACATACGCTATTGCATTTGCATACATAAGTGGAAATATTAACATTGGAAATGTTTATGTTCGTATATGGGGGCAGAGTTACGAGTTTTCGTTCAAGGCCAAAAGACAACGGTGTCGCGATCAAGTGAGGAGCAATCATGCAAAATTGAACAAGTGCAATTTTTTCGAAATGTGTTTTATATCATGTCTAGTTAATTGAGAGGTATTTGCGACGATCTGCGGTGTTATTTTTGAGCAAATGTTAATAAATACTGTAGAAAAATCCATTTAAAAGTTAAGTAATCAAGCAAAAGTGAACGCGTATATAACAGAAGAATAATAGGGTTATTCCTGACAAAACTAAACAGTGCATTGATAAATATTGTGTGTATAATAAACAGTTAATTATGTCTCATATATGCTGTTATCATTTCCAATGTCCTCGATGGTTGCAAGGATTGCGAAATCTGTGAATTTTTCACTAACGGTTCGTTTGCGGACCTATGTTTATTAAAATTTTTCGACTTATTTTGGGTCATAATATCTATATGCACCTAAAATATTTTACCCTTTTTTTCAACACCCTGTATAACAAACACATTTTCAAGATCAGTTCTAACAATAGTATAGAGTCATAGACTGACCCAGAGAGATAATAATAGTAGATTGTATAGGTATCTAGTTGCGTATTGAGGTATAGTACTAACGAGTGCAGTAAGTGACTTAAAACTCGCACGAGATATGTGCATACCCACTATGCATACCTAGTGATGTAAAAAAACCGTTATTTTTCACAGCTGAAAAAAAACGGTTTTTTATTATGAAAAAAAATCAAAACCATGTTTTTTTTCACAATGCACGTAACCACGTTCACGACTCTACAAACAGCATCTTGAATGAATCATACCAAAAAAGATCGAAATTTTGGATCTTTTTTCAGTTTTTTTAATTTTAACTATTCGACTATTGAATAATACGAAAATTCGAATAGAAGTTTGAACGAAAGAAAAGAACAACAGAAGAAGTGTAGTTTTGGTTTTCCTTTTTAAATGTTAATGTTAATTATTGTTATTAAATTAAAGTAGCGGAAAATATGGACTGTTTGTGAAATATTTTAATTTATTGCCGACGTTTCGTTAAGATTCTTAACTTCTTCAGGGCTCTACAATAAAGTTACATTATAATTATTTACATTATATTGCAGGTATTATATGTGTACAAGGTATTTTAACAACCTTCCAAGATCTATAAGATCAATAAAAACGTTTTCTTTATTTAAAAATTCAGTGTTTAATTTTTTGATAGATGCTGAGTTTTACTCGTTAAATGAATATTTTTTATATGTTTAATTTTTAAACTGTATTATTGTAAATGATTTGTTACATACAGCACTGTCACTGTAACTAATAAATATCTATCTATCTATCTATTATGTTTTGAATAAGACTAAAAATTATACACCTAAATAATGTAAATAATTATAATGTAATTTTATTGTAGAGTGACTGCCGAGTTGACACCGCTGTGTGTGTCATGCCGAGACGGCAGCCGCCTCAGGTGACACTGTTGTGTGTGTCATCGCTCATGTAAATTGTAAATTGTATTTTAAAGACCACCAACAACTAAGGTTATTTGGGCCTAACACCAATTCATATTTTCAATTCATTATTTTTTTTAATAATAAATTGAAAATCCAATTGACACTTTTACCAGCTCTCGAGTTAGAACCCGGGAACTGGGGACTTGTAATAGAGGAACCATAGCTACGCCATGTAAACAAGCATCGCTCATGTATGGAAAAAGTCGTAAGATCAAACTTAAACATAAATCTGAATCAATCTACTAGGGTAAATGCGGGAGAGATGCCGCGGAAGCAGAGACGCCGCATGGCTATTAACTTACCTATTTACCAATCGATCGTGCTACAAGTACGTACGTTCGTTCATCTTATCTTGACACATACGTCGCATGTGTTGAATATGATTTTGTGCGTATTTAAGTTAAAGTTTTTCGAAGGTATCTCTAAATTTTTGTGATGAAATTTTTTTAGTGGTTTTATATACATCTGTAAAAATGCTGGGGTGAAATTTTCGCAACATTTCATGGTTTCAGAGGCACTTTTAGGGTCTTGTGAACATGTTTAAAATCAACATAACCTAACTTGACAATTGTACTCCACCGCCCTTGCATGCGGCGTCTCTCCCAACAAAAATGATAGTTGCCGCACTATGATTTGGGATAGATGCCCTGCAGTAAAGTTGACATGTCATGCTCAAATAAAACCAGCAGTCTACATGAGTGGAGAAGCATTGCCAAAATAATAAATACACAAAAGAAAAAAAATAATTTTGCGTTGAATGCTTTGATTATCACAAAACCACAAGAAAAGATGCCTTAATTAAATGCTTAGAATGGCTTCATGAGTCTTGCACAATGTATCAAGACAAGTGCAATGCATGTTCCAGGGACGAATTACGAAAAATAATTTGGAAAGCAGCATAAAAGGGACTGCGGCATCTATCCTTTTTCAGTGCGGCATCTCACCCAAGAGTGAAGGAGAGACGCCGCTTTGCAATGTTTTTTATTATTTTTATTTTAGTATGATTTTTATCAGAATTTTTATTTTGTTTTTGTGTATAATTAAGGCTAAACATGAATGTATTAGGTTGTGTTAAAATGTCAAAATCATAAAATACAATATTTACAAAATGATGATATTTTTCGAACGTGCGGCATCTCTCCCGCATTTACCGTATACCTATATTACTCAAACCCCATCTTTAAACACAAGCATTTATAGAAATATACTTAAGCTGTTAAAGCAACAAAAGCCATTCAGTTTTATAAAGTTTCTTTTAAATCTGAAAAGAAGTAAAGTAAGTCGAACAGAGTTAAATTAGTATTACCAAACGGACAATACAATTATAATACTATATTAAAAACTACTATATTATTATTGTATATGTAGAGAGGCCATTGTTGTTAGAATGGCTTTTCATTCATTATTCGTAATGGTCGTTGACTCATTGTTCGTCGTTCTCCCGGCCCATTGTTTTGCCCGTTTATCGAGACCACTTAATTTTTTATTCTTGGTTGCCCGTGCCAACACTTATAACGACAATGACAATGTTGTCCAACTCCGTTCTTTTGTTTCTTATTGTTGTAATAGTACCACATTACAAAAGTCAAAAGTAACTGACAGTTTCCATAAAGTTAATAAAATGCTTTTTTTAACGATTTTTTTTGGGTTTTTTATTAGACTGTAACCTAAATTACTACATACCTTAGAGAATAGGGTCGTCCCACGTATCAAAATTTGATCATTTTTTACAGTTTATTGTTACGGATCACCCTGTATATAAACGGCAGGCGGGAGTTCTGAGAAGCGGTGTCTGCTTGCTGGTACCTGCACGAAAGTTCTAGAGAACGCTAGAACGCGCTGGGCTTCAGCCACGCAGCGTATATAAACGAGTGAGTGAAGCGATCAGTCAATCAGTCGACGGTGTCACGCAATCGGTAATCAGTCAATGGTGAGTCGTGCAATCAAGTGGATCAGTGATATAAATAGTTCGCGATATAAATACACCTGATAAAATAAATATTAGTATAGTCAATTGTATATAATTAAGTATTAATTACCGTTTAGTTATTGTTTACTTGTGTTAATTGTTAGAACTGACTTTTCGTTGATGCATTTATTATTGTTATTGTATTTTTAATTATTGTAAATAAATATTTATTCCGCCAACTCAAAAAACTGTTTTGTAACAATATTATTCCTCATATACATAAACAAATAAAGTAAACCAACTTTTTAACCAACTTCAAAAAAAGGAGGTGGTTCTCAATTTGGTTGTAATTTTTTTTTATGTTTGTTACCTCAGAACTCCATTATTTATAAAACGATTTGGAAAATTCTTTTTTTATTGGATAAGGTATACCTCGAAGTTGGTCCTATATAAATGTTACTTAAATCGGTTCAGTTGTTCGGCTAATTTTAATAAAAGTGAGTAGCGGCGTGTGATTCCTTTAAGGTAAATGTCACTTTTTGACACATCACGTACAGTGTAAGAAATCGGTTTAACATTAGCTAAAAAGTAAAAAATAAAAAACTTTTTAACAAAAAAAAAACCTCCTTCAAAAAGGTTCTAAAAAGAAGAAAATAATGAAATTTTGAGATCTGCGTCAATTTAATAAATATGAAGTCGTTTAAAAAGTATAGTAGATATATAGTGATTAATATCTTCTTTTTAATCGACTTCATATTTTATTAAATTGGCGCAGATCACAAAATTGCATTATTTTCCTCTTTTTAGTGCCTTTTTGAAGGAGTTTTTTTATTGTTAAAAAGTTTTTTATTCGTTCTTATATTAATTATCCTTTCAAACAAGAATTAAAGAAATATATAGTTTTTAAAAAGCATAAACAGCCAGTCACACTTCTTTATCTATAGAAAGAGGTGTGTGTGTGAGTGTGTGTGTGTTTTATATATATATATATATATATTAAATTATCTTCCTCGTTGTTTGCTTTTAATTTGACAGATCAGTGGACGTGACATAATAGATCTGGTCCGCCAATCACAGGCTTAGTTATCAAAAAAACAAAATCAATTATTACTAACATAGGAAAAGGTTTTTTGAGTAACTAAATAATAAAGGAACAATAAATTAAACTTTCTATAAAACGATATTTAACAAAATTGTGCGGAGTGAATGCACAATATTCATTCATATCTCAGAAGCGACTCGTCGAATTGTAAATAGAGCAAAAATATATCACAAAAAAATACGATTTTTAACAAAAATTTAATTCCCTCAGACATTTTTCAAATTAATCATGCTTGTAGAAAAGGACACTTCGGACATGTCCATTTTTGAAGTGAAACTTCTTTAGCCCATTGATTGACGAGTAGTGTAGGTAACTCGATCGACATGCCCTTTTCTGTTAAGTGTTTACTTGGTTACAAATGTTTAGCTATGACGTTTCCCAATTTAGACGCGTGAGATTTGCACGCGCCCATTTTTTTGTCTATTTTGGTTTCCTACTAAGTAAAGCAAATCTTTGAACGCCCATAACTTCTAAACTAACCGATATCTATATAGAAGTTTTCTTTTACGCACTGGAATTAGGATGTTTTTTCCTATAAAAAAGATAAAAATAAAAATTATATCTCGCGGTTTTTCTATATTTGTTTTAAATTTTTAGTTAGAGGAGTTACATTTGACAATGATTACATTATTCCAACACATTTATTTATCACAGAATAATTTGTTACCCCTTGTGCGTCGTAGTTATACCCGCTCCTTCACCGTATATACACGTTCCTCCACCATAAATATAGGATTTCTTACACCCTGTTTAAAAATAGGTACCTAGTGGTGAGTCTAGTATTAGGGAGGTACGGGATTCGCATTCGAATCCCGGTGGAATTTTTTAAATTATAGATAGCCGACAATTAAGGTTATTAGCGTCTAATTAACATAATATTACATCAAATTAAAACGACGCCACAAAACACCCAAGAGCGGAGGTGGGAATTAAACCCAGGACAGTCTGGACGAAGTACACGGTGCGACTCAATAAACACAGCCTTTTGAAGCTTGCAGATTCAAAGTTACTACAGTAGAATCCGGATAGAACGACTTTCAAGGGACCGGCGACATTATGTCGTATTAACCGGACGACGCACAAAGCGGACGCATAATTTAAGCTTGTAATCTATATGAAACCTAACTTGAGTTTGCATTTACGTCGCTAAAAACGGTTAGTCGTTATAAACGAAGTCGTAATAGACGGACTCTACTGTATCTTCAAATTTTTTGAAATGCAGTTCTGATGAAAGGCAGTGCCTCTAGTGCTGCGCCTCTGAACTGTGGTTCAAAATATAAGTAGAGGTAGGTACAAAGCTGTTCAGTAGTCAGGCATGGATTGTAGGTATATCGTCTGTCAAACCCTCACGAACCATTCAGTACCAGTGGGGGGTGTAATAAACCCCTAGCGACCTTTTAACATCCCGCACGGACAAGCTATTGTTTCGTCAATAGGGGGAACGTTTACACCGGTGCGAACATTTAAACAGAGATATATTAACCCCAAGTACTTAGATATTATATAATTGCACTAGTTCATACTTTCATAGTCATATATACTTATAATAACGATTTCTAAATCATTTACTAGCTGTACCCGCGGCTTCGCTTGCGTGTATTTCGAACTTTTTGAAGTGGAAACTTCCTTAGGCGCGTTAGGCACTCTTTGCCTGGGTACTGAAAAAATGTGAAGCGTTCGCAACTACTTCCGTAAGAATTCGCAACATACTTATACATATCATAAAAACGCCCGTCTACACACTCCAGCCATAGCGCAGTTGGTTACATCTTTGCGTTCTATGCATAGGAACCTGAGTTCGAAACCTGATGGCAGCGTAGAATTTTTGGCGTTTTTTTTTTCTAAATTCTACATGATATTTATTTATATATTTTTTTATTTTTGTTATATTCTTTCTTTGACAATAATTATATTTTTTTTAAACCAAGGTGGAACTAATTAAAAATACAATTTTAGTATTTTAGTAATAAATTATTTTTAGTTCATAAATGCGCTATAATAGATGACACCAAAAATTAGAAAATCTGAAGTTTTCACTTCTGTCGTGTGGTCATAAGCACACACTCATTTTTTGTTATATCATAATAATTTATAAAATTTCCCTTAAAAGTACGTCATAACCTGCAAATAACACGATTTTAACATTGCAAAGTCTACCAATTATTACAAAAACACTGTCGTTTTATTAAAAATTGTTAGTTAACAATTATAAGAACGTATTATTTAATAACTCAACATCGATTAATGTTTTTTAAACAAATTATTAGTAAAATAATTATGCACAACAATTTTGACAGTTCGCATACACAGATCACTTGTTTTGAAAAAACAATGTTACCAAACTAACATCCAATGATATTTTATAGTAATATCAAATCCCGTCTGATGTCGCTAGTACTACTCAATTCACTATTTTTGATCACTGCTAATCCCCTATGAGGAATATCGTGACAATTCTAATTGGAGATAAAGACCCAGCCTATAAGGTAGAGATCTGCAAAATTCCATTAAAATCTATTCAGTGGTTTTTGCGTGATGTGCTAACAAGACGTACACCAGTTATATAAATAAATATTATAAATAACAAGCCGTGAGGTGGTTCGTTTATTAGGACTAAAGTGCGACCCTTGAGGTCCACACGACGAACTTGCCAGTTTGATAAATATTTAATAATAATAATTAAATTAGATATTACACAGAAAAGTAATCATTTTAATCATTAAAACATAATATTGTTTATTTTTAACAATAATTAAAAAAATAACGGCTGAATCGGTTTTTATAAAATTTATGTCGGATCAAAATGACATTAACACGCCTCGATTGACACCCTTACGAAGTCGATATAATTTTTTTTTCGCGAGATATTGTGTAAAATCTACTTTTTTGGAGTCTATTTGGTTAAGAAAAAAGAACGGCTGAACCGATTTTGAAAAAATTCGACTGATGACCAGTCCTATACTTCCCACCTAGTAAATATTTGCAAAAAATAAACACTCTTTTTTTTATTCTTTGACTAGGCCCAAATAACCTTAGCTGTTGGTGGTCTTTAAAACACAATTTAATTTTTATTCTTTGAAAAAAGCATGGCCCTCTTTTTTGTTTGGTGATCTATTGATGGCTAGCTTAATATAGCAAAAATCATGGTTACCTTGATTTACGTACAATTTTTATTTTTTTTAGTAAAATATTTTTTTTCTCGAAAACTATACATTTTAGAGAAAAAAAATATTTACATTTTTTTCATATTATAACATCTAGAATTCATTTATATTTTTTTTTACCTATGTTAATACGTGACATTGAGGACGTTTTTTTGAATATCTCAGGATCCACTGAACCGATTTGACTCAAAATCTAATCAGATCTAAGTTAAAGGCTGATAAACACAATAGAACAATCGGCATGCCCGTATGTTGTTCCGTTCTTAAGATATCGAAGGCGAAAAATTGACCACATACACACACACACACATACACACATACACACATACACACACACATACAGACATCAGTCAGAAAATGATCTTAAACGATTGCTAGGGTCTCAAAACGTGAAAATCTGTTAAAATCTCGAAATATTGTTTTCGGACTGAATCCATTACTTCCCTACCATAGTAGAGGTGGGAAGTAAAAATTTCTTTCAGATCATATTTACGTTAATACGCGTCGATTGGCATCCTAACGTAGTCGATGTCATTTTTCATTCTCGAGATTTCGTCTTAGAAAGAAATGGACACATACGTACACACACACACACACAGACAGACATCTTTCTAAAAATAATGTAAAAATAGTGTAGTGATCTTGAAACATAAAAATTTGTTATACATTTTGATTTCGATTTTCGGACCCATTACAATAACTTCCAATGGGAAGTTAAAACTTATAAATAAATGTTATATAAATATAAATAATTATTTTTTCTGAAAAAAAATTTAATCCCTAACATGAATGCCAAACTAAATCTTCATTGAACAGTTCAGTACGTATTATTTATAGAATTATATAAAATATCTATAAAATAATTTTTCCTGAAAATAAAAATTTAATTCCCGACATCATGAAAACATAAAAATTGTATATTCTCTTTTGTTTTGTGTTGACGTTAACAATTTTCAATCAGCGTTGAAACAAGTATGTGAAAAGCACACTTCAGCACATATCCATCAAAAATATCCAACGCATATTTTCCATTATTTTTCAGTCGACAAAAAAGTAATCGCCATTCCACCGATTCGAAGCACGAACACACGCACACTCACACACAGATAAATAGAGAGACACAACATGTTTCATAATAATATGACGTTTACAAACCCCTTCATATGTTATATAAATTATTTTATAAAACAAAAGCAAAACGTACATTTGCAAAATATTTCATTTTAAAATCAATTTTGCAAACAAAATGAAATTTTCAATTATATTATAAAACAATACGAAACATTCAGTCGCAACGTCCCATTGTTATAATTTTGCTAGTTGACAGGGGCGCATCACGAAATCTTTATCTCGGGAATCTATAGATTCTTTTCCAGAGCTGGACGACATTGGAAATTTACAAATGCATAAATAATAGTTACGTTTTAAATTTAATAAAACAAAATTATTGAATTTCAACGAATCGTTCAATGTTTCTCAGATTTTAGAGTGATGTATTCAAATTGACCAGAGCTGAGAACTTAGTGCTTGCAATAATGTTTTAATTGAACATTTTTATAGGAAGAGCAGCCAAATACATAATTAATTAAAAATTATTTTATGGACCAATAATTTGCCCCGTTTCGCTGCTTTTTTAATTTATACAGGGTGTCCAAGACTTGCGTCGTCGGCCGATATATTGATTTTGGGTGAAGATATAAAAAAAGTTTAAATACAAAAGTTGTATAAATTTTAATGGTGTATAACCTAAAAATATTTTCATTTATACAGCCTGTCCCATTTAAGCGTGGCAGATCAAAGCTATGTTTTTTTTAACCTAGCACCCTGTTTTTATTTGTTTTTTCAATTCTGCATCTAAATGTGAATAGAAATTGTCCAAACCTAAACCTAATATTTTCGTATTAAAATGATTGGTTTAGGTTTGGACAACCCTTAATAAAAGTGTTAGTAAATATCCTAAAGAACACAATTCAAGCAAAAAAATAACCTCGTTGCATTTAACAATCAAAAGTTACACGTGATTGAAGTTAGGTAAAAGCAGTACATTATTTTGATCACCCTGTACAATAAATTCATTTTTTTAGGAGAGACATTGATTTGTCCGTCCATTATCTAGTGATCCTCAAAATTTCAGTTTGATAAATGTTTCTGTTTTAGTTATGTCGAATTTTAGGTAAAGGTCTGCACTTGTCAAAAATTTCTAAAAAACTTGAATAACTCAAAAATTGCTAAATTTTTGAGCATAGCTTTCCTTACAATTTCTATTCACATTTAGATGCAGAATTGAAAAAACAAACAGGGTGCTAGGTTAAAAAAAACATAGCTTTGATTTGCCACGCTTAAATGGGACAGGCTGTATAAATGAAAATATTTTTAGGTTATACACCATTAAAATTTATACAACTTTTGTATTTAAACTTTTTTTATATCTTCACCCAAAATCAATATATCGGCCGACAACGCAAGTCTTGGACACCCTGTATAGTGGTATTCTAATATTGGTGTTGCTCCTGACATTATAAGAATGAATTTCCTCAGTATATTGAAAATATGTAAATTTTCTTTAATATAATATTTAAGATTTTCGTAGACATATAGAGATGCTAATGACATAATACGATACTATATGAAAAATGGTTTGCAATGAGGTTTATAAGACGCTTTAGCTAAAATACGTAAGTACAGCTTTTTTCTGTAGGCGAAACACTCTTATAATGCCGGGTGCATCACCCCAAAGCAATAACCCATGCAACAAATTTCAATGAAATAATCCATAATAAATATTTTTTACATCAGCAGAAGCACATGCAAACATTTTTCTTAATAAGAAGAGAGTTTTTGATAATTTATTACATAGAACATCTATATGTGATCTCCATTTAAGATCACTACCGATAGATATACCGAGAAACTTTACAGTAGAATTTTTGTTGTTATTGACAGTATATGGTAGAATGCAGTGCTGTGTTTTGTCAAGATTTAATAACAATTTATCGGATGGAAACCATACTGAAGCATTGTCTAGTGCAGGGGTCGGCAACCTGCGGCTCGCGAGCCGCATGCGGCTCTTATGATGTCAAGATGCGACTCTCCAGTTCTATGCGCAAATATTAATAATTATATTATTTTATTTTCAAAACTCATAAAAAATATTATACTGCAAAAAAAACTTTAAACAGGATAAAAACACTCAACAGAGAACAGTGAGAATAGGTGGAGTAGAGAGTATACGGACAGCTGACATTTTTTAAATGTGGCAACACTGTTCTGTTTGTTTAGTTATAATCCTAATCAAATACCATAATATTGAATTAAAAATGTTAGTGGCTCTTTAAAAACTGGGAAGTTTTGTAAATTGTAACTTTTGGCTCTTCCGTCTCAAAAGGTTGCCGACCCCTGGACTATAGTGTGTTGTCTGAAATGTTTTGTAGCAGAAGTATTTAGTATATCACTGTGACTACTAATAAAAGTAGTATCGTCCGCCATCTATATTACGTTTCTCATTTACCCATCTCCATTATACAGCAACCATCAGAGCCGCCAATGACCACTAGACTGTTGTTTCACACACACACATCGATAATTCTGGACATCACACATAGATATGATCAGGGGATTTGAATTAATAATATAACCCCATTGAAACTACAATAACACGAGCATATATAGCGACAAGTGGTTCTCTTTCTAGCTGTCTGTCCGTCCGGCTATCAGTGTTCAAAATTATACCTGTATGACGTGATGTGAGCGGAACATCCAACTATGACGTTACTGCCAACATAACATCAGCAATAACACTGTGATACGACGTGTCATATATCTGTCATGTCAAACGAGCTTTGTGTGCTTTTGTGTCAACAATGACCGATCATTGTTGACGGTATACCAGGTTATTGGATGCTAGTTCCAGTACAACTCGGTGCTTCCCCGTTTTAAGCGATGCCAGTTTCAGGAACAGCGCTATCTTGAATAGGCTTTCTAACCGTGATTCACCCGGTGGGTCGCAGAATTTAAGCAGGTGATAGCGACTATTTAGTTTCCACCAGCTAGAGTAAAAAAAGTGTTCAGATAAGATCAGATTCTTTAGAAATACGATGTTACGATTTTTGTTATATACCTAAGGAAATACGTATAAATTTATATTGTATGGCGTCCCCATGATTAAAAAATTATCATGGCTTAAAAGTCATTATAATAGACTACAGAAGTAGGCAGTCCTAATTTGAGTGCGAAATTTAAAGTGGAGTCGATTGGCGTTCAAAAATGTAGGGGATTTAAGGGAATATTCGTTACTATTCTCTTAAAACACATTTCTTACCAAAACAATGGCTGTTTCATAAAAATAAGTCCCGTCATTATTGGTTACAAAACTTTATTATTTCGTGTGAAATAATTTTTTATTTGAAATTAAAAATTTATGAAAAATGAATGTTCTAACTTGATTCAGCCAGTGACGTTTATTCTAACCTAACTTAACCTCGTTGACGTTTGTCGAGGTATAATTTAAGCAATTATAATTAGAAATTGAGTTTGTTCTTTCCATTTGGAGTTGAAAAAGTGTTCTGAAGTCGTCTGAGCTACGCTAGATCAAGGGAGAGCAAGCTAAAAGGATAAAAAAATGTTTCCATCGATTATGTATTGGATATCTAGGTATTATTTTAGCTTTTTTCGGAAATTTAAACTTTTTGCAGTCATAATTTTCATTATAACTGCAGTCAAGTACAAGACACCATCCCATAACAAATTGCTTTGATTATTAACGACGACGTGTTTAAAAAAACGAGGTTATGTCAGTAGAATGAATGAAATTTGACAGTTGTGTCGTATCAATAAGTGAACGTACGTTTAACTCAGATTCTAGTTAGAAGGAGATAGTTGGGACTCCGCCACGCCTTCCTTTCCTAATCTATTAACCAAAAATACGTTAATTTATTTTAAAGTAATAATTAACAATAGAAAATTTATTAGTTATGTATTATTATTTTATTAGCTAAGACGTTTTCCGCTAAAAACCTAAGCGGTAGTGGCATTGAAATTACTTACCCCACTTTTTAAATACTCCTTTAAATGATTTATTGCAATGCAATGCAGTTCTGCAAGGCTCTACCCTTCCAGTACGCACAATTCATAGTTCATATACACATTGTCTATATTCTATAATAGTCTATAGGAAACAGATAAGTAATAAAAATGTGGAGAAACACAACCCATCTTTGTATTGCGGCGCACAACTATGACTTTTTGTGTCAGTGTGCATTTTATTGCCGGTTACAGAAGTTGCGCAATATGGAACATTAATAGATTTATAAACATAGAGAGGAATTAAATTGATCCACTCTAACTCAAAAACATGAATTTTATTTTAAGCAAAGCCAGACACGGCGGTTTTAATCGAAGCGTTTGCCGAGTCGGTTCCCAAGTCGTCGTTTAATACAGCATAATAGTGTAACACACACACAGCTGTTTCAAAACCGCCACACGAAATGCATCGAACGACACAGCTGTGTGTGTTTCACATTATTATGCTATATTAAACGACCTATCGACTTGGAAACCAACTCGGTAAACGCTTCGGTTAAAATCGCCGTGTCTGTCTTTACCCTTAACGCTATATATCTTTTCAAATCTATCATTAAATTTTTAGAGATGATCTTTTTAACCTCTATTTAAGGTTAATTGTGTAAACTGTAGATTGTCATTGAAAAAAAACTGATTAATTAAAAAAACTGACATTAACGCAAACAAAGCCGCGGGTAAACGCTAGTAAGAAATAAACACCGATATTTTATTTAAATTTTTAAAGTTTTGATAATTGGTAAAAAATAATATTCTTAAAGGAGGGGCCAAAAATAAAGTTGCGCTTGCAACTTGCTAGTCTTCAAAGGATCCAGTCATAGCTATAAATTACGTGACGCATTTTTGAAGCTTTTTTACCCCCCTCTCTTTCTAAGTAATAACTTGTAACAAATTATCAGACCTCCCTTTCCCTGATACCTACGGAGTTAAGTACGTAACATCTTTCTCAATCAAGAAAAATATGTAATCATATTATAAAATAATGAATTATTTATTGCAGAAATTAAGTAATTTTAGCAACATAAAAACTTAAAAAAGGTGTAGGTACCTATAGAAGTACATATTGAATTTTTGAAGCTATGCTTCTATAGGCGCGTTAGACGATTTCTGAGAGGGGAAAAACTTATGGATTCGCGTCACGTCATACCGACATGCTCATGTTAAAAGTATATCTACTGTCCGATCCTTTTGAAAATTAATATCTGAGAGTTTTATAGGACACAAAAAAAATAAAATGGCGTCAGATTTCAAAATGGCGGCCATAGATACTTTCGTAAAAATTATCCGATCTTTTTGAAAATTGATATTGAAGAGTTTTATAGGACACAAAAAAATAAAATTGCATCAGATTTCAAAATGGCGGTCAAATAATAACTTTTCAATTGTGTTGTCTATAGCTTTGATACATTCGGTTTTATATAAGTACAATGCGTAAAAAGCATAGCTTCTGTCGGGTGTCCCATGACACCTGTTGACTTTTTTTTTGAGTCAACGATAAAAATTTTTTTTGTTACGTAACTTAGAGCAGGCCCCCATTCTCCTTGGTATAACGAACCATAACAAAAGCCCCCCCCTTAAAGTAGGTACGTTACGTAATTTATGGATGGCCCCTGAACGCATGCTACATAATTTGTAGCGGTTCAGTCAATCTAGTATGCGGTCGGGTGGAAATTAATATCGTTAGGCAGTCACGTGTCGCAAAACTGTCTCACATGGATTGGGCGTTGCCGCAACACTTTTATATCGGGCCGAAGGAATCTAAATCATATTTATTGTTATATATAACGACCTAGTAGCGAATATAATATTCTTCTTTTAAGATTTAAAAAATAAGGGTTCAAGTAAAATAGTATGTATTAAATAAACAGCCTGTGGTAAAGACGAAAACAATGCGCTCTGTGCGAATGACGTTAATATAATTGCCGTTTAAAAGATTTATGACCTGACGGAAATAACTACAGTTAAATAAATACAGTGGAGTCTCTTTTTTAAGCCCACTAAGGCGAAACGCGCACATTGACTTAACTAGGAAATTTTTTTGTTAGATTTAAAAAAAAAGAAGACAAAAATGTTTTTTGTTGGATCCCCCAGGGGGGACATTGGAATGTAGTTGTTCTCGCAATTGCATTCCAATGTTCTTTGGGATTTGGCGTTCCCAGGAGCCCGAGCTCGTACCAGTCGGTTTGTGTATGCCGATTGGCAGATTTTAATACACAAATAGATTATTAATTGTTGTTTTGAAGACGCTAATGACCTGAGTTATCGACGCGTCTATAATCTACAATAATAATAATAATAATTTTTTGTTGGAACTTGAAATCATATCTGGCTTCAACCTTAATAGTATTATCTACCGGAAGTTACCCCCTGCACTCTTCATCACAAATCCATTTTCCCCGCCGAAAAACGGTTACAGCTCTCCCGACGCTATTTTTAAAGCTAAAGGGTTCGAGCCTAAACGCCAAACGAAGGACCAAGAATCACACTACAGGCGAAAAATTGAAAAATATTTTCCTGGAAAAACTTCCAACTTTTTAAAAACTGTTTATCAAAAAAAGTGGGTGTGTACGCTTATGACCACACGACAGAAGTGAAAACTTGTTATATGCAAAACATCATATACATATAATATTATTTTATTATTATAATACGTAATAAAAAAAACGTAATTTTCGAAACGATGCACTCCTTGTTAGACAGTAAACGCGGTCATCGACCCGAGCGCGCTTGAAGTCGAGTGGAGCCGAGTAAAACCGATTCAGCGTCATCGACCCGAGCGTGACGGTTCACTTTCGTTCAGTATTCAGGAAGAACGCAAAGTGCGCCTAAGGAAGTTTTCACTTCAAAAATTATGTTTTTATTTTATTATGATACTGGCCATCCCATACGTCTATACTGTATTATAGCCTATACTCCTATAGGTTAGCTAGCTCAATGGTGAGAACAGATAGCTTAGTGGTTAGCGTGCTTAGTGCCGCAACCTCTGGACTGGACTGCCGTGGGTTCGAATCCCACCTGCGCTCATGAATGTTTTGTGATATTATTTAGTTTTAAGATAGTTGTTATTTAGTGTAGTTGAAAGACGCTAATGACCTTAGATGTCGACGCGTCTATAATCTACAATAAATAAAATAAGCTCAGTGGTAGAATATTAGACTGAAGATCTAAAGGTACCCAGTGCGATCCCGGGTTTTGGATCGCAATAATTTTGTTTTTTTTTTATTCATCAAATATTCTGTTAATATATTTTTTTAGTTTAAAAAAATTTTTTCATTCATATATTATAGAAAAATGTTGGTACAACTGTATGAACAGTTGAACAGTGTTTGCGATCAGGGCCGCAGCAAGGAAATCTTGCGCCTGGGGCCAACATTTCAGTTTGCGCCCCCCCCCCCCCAATAAAAATCAAAAAATGCATGATACAAGATTTTTATAAGATATTCCAACACAACCAACTGAAAAACATAAAAAATGTTCACTAATCGACTCCAACAACTCGCACTTTTAGTTTTAAAGATATATAAACAGCATCTAAGAGATTTTTGAGTTTTCTTAAAAATGCCAAAAGTAAGAAGACCTCCCTCTTTGTACAAATTTGCGAAATTTTTGAAAAATAAATTTGACTCGATTCGTTTGATATTAAGTCAATTTATAGAAAAAATAGCGCTGAATCGACTCCAACAACTCGCACTTTTAGTTATATAATATATTTCTATAGAAATTATCGCCAAATTCGTTAGCCGTTTCTGACTCATTGAAGATCGTAAATATTTTTTTATGAGCTTCGGTTTACTGAACTATCTCTCACATGAAGTAGTGGTTACGGCAATTGTTAAAAAAATTCTATATGCTATTCCCATGTTTGAATAGCTTTCCACTAAACCCAAATCATGAATAATTGTTTGTAGTACTCTAAATGTGACATTTTATTAATATTTTCATTTAATGATTCAAGCATTTGCTTTGCGCTTGCTACTTTTGTTATATTAAATACGTAATGTGAAATACAAATTAATAATAAGTGTTATATTTCTTTCTTTAGTCCTATTTGCAAAAGTATTATTATTTATTGTATATTTGTCGAATTGTAATTAGCCTGGCAATAATCATTGTCGTTTTTCATGTCAAAAAATACAGCGTCTTCGGCGCCCCTTGCTTAATGCGCCCGGGGCCGTCGCCCCCTCCGCCCTACCCTTACTGCGGCCCTGTTTGCGATCGCAGACAAGCAGCGCGTTTTCGTCGTAATTTATATCCTGTGAGAAGGATATACATATTAAAATGTGTATGCTATGATGAACACATTTATGTCATTCCAAAAGACTGACCTTTGCTTGCAAGAATCATATTATTATTATATGTACTCGTATATCTACCTACTACACACGTCGTTGCCAAATGCCAGGGGCGGACTGGACCAGGCGACTGGGTGGCTCCAGCCATCGGGGTCAATCTCAATGTGGGCCAAATAGAACACATTATTTCAACAAATAATTTTTTCTTTTAATTAAATTATTATCTCAAAAAATTTGAAAATAAGTTACATGTTGAAGTGAAAAACCAGCAACACATAATATAATAAGGGGCCAAAAATATTAATCCATTTTTGAAAAAAAGGGCCAAAAATATTGGTCCATTTTTGAAATAAGGGCCAAAAATATTAGTCCATTTTTGAAAAAAGGGCCAAAAATATTGGTCCATTTTTTAAATAAGGGCCAAAAATATTGGTCCATTTTTTAAATAAGGGCCAACAATATTGGTCCATTTTTGAAATAAGGGCCAAAAATATTGGTTCATTTTTTAAATAAGGGCCAAAAATATTGGTCCATTTTTGAAAAAAGGGGTCAAAAATATTAGTCCATTTTTGAAATAAGGGCCAAAAATATTGGTCCATTTTTGAAATAAGGGCCAAAAAAATATTGGTCCATTTTTTAAATAAGGGCCAAAAATATTGGTCCATTTTTGAAATAAGGGCCAAAAATATTGGTCCATTTTTGAAATAAGGGCCAAAAATATTGGTCCATTTTTTAAATAAGGGCCAGAAATATTGGTTCATTTTTGAAATAAGGGCCAAAAATATTTGTCCATTTTTGGAATAAGGGGCCAAAATTGTTGCCACGAGGGCCTTTCCACGTCAGTCCGCCCCTGGTCCTTGTTATATAAAGGATCTTTCGAAATGCGTTATAGAGATGGGAAAAGGACACGTTTACTCCATTTTTAGAATGTTGTTATAAATATTAGCTCTCGCATGACGATAATTTCAGGCGTACATTGTGCTATATATAAAGAAATTAAAATTGTCTACTGTTGGCACTGTGGAGTAATGAGGTTGACGCACTTATTTTTTTTAATCGACAATGTTTTTGAATTTAAGGCAATCAATTTTTTTTCGGAATTTTTAGAGACTCGAAAAGGCCTTAAAAAATAATAAAGTTGAAAATTGTTAGGCCAATGACTGAATTCTAACAGCCAATAAGAGTAAAGCCATCAAAAATGAAAATACACTGTTGTCGTATTTACAACTGTCAAACACCTGTCAAGCGTCAAGAAGCGTGTTTTAATGTTTTTTTACTTTATACGTTCAAATATCTATAGTGTTATTTTTATTACAGATTATTTTCAGACGTTTTTGATGAGAATTAATACGAATTTAATTAATTACGGAATTTGAAATTAATTAACATCACACCGACAACATGACAACGCTGTCACAGCCATATTTTGTCATTTCCATGGCGCGCGTCTTCAAATTGGCCCTTTAACTAGTGGCAATTTTAAATTACTGTAAAATTAGATTATAAAAAAACCCATCAAAATTCCAACCAAAAATTTATACGCCTAGAGTTCAATGAGATCCGTTAAAAAAACAGGCACTTTAAATATAGTGAGTCAACCTTCTTGGAAACTCATCCGATGCGAAATTGGAAGTTTCGGGTTCGAGTTCCGGCAGCTGCATTTACATTTTTTCTTCTGTATAGCCTTCTAAAAAAATATCATGGCGACAGTAAATTTGTTTGCGGTAGATAAGCAGGGGCGGATCTAGGTTTTTCGAAGCCTAGGGCTTATTGAAGTCCAATGGGGCCCCACTTTTTGTTAGATTAAGAATCTTTAAATTGGGGTTCATTTTTAATAACATCAAAATCAGAGTTTGAAACATATTTATTTACGAAATGGTGTTGAATAACAATTTTACTATACAGTAGTCGATAAGTGCTCGTTGCGAAAAAGTATTATAAGTTTATGATAATAATTCAATTTTTGTGGGCCCTTGACACTTGAGGGCCCAGGGCTTAAGCCCTATTAGTCCCTATGTAGATCTGCCCCTGTAGGTAAGAAATCTAATCATATTATTATTGATTAATAATAATTTTCATTAGGTATTAAATTCAAGGAACTGAGCCGAAAGAACCGCGTTATGATGAATTTCTTACATATTTCAGAAACTTCTTTGTGTTTGCAACAGTTTTGTCAACTAAGTTCAGACACAAAGAGCTCAAATATGAAATATTATCATAACGCATGAAATGTTTTAGCACAAATGGTTGTCAACATAAATAACTCTCAAAATATTGAATGACATCTGGACTATTATTAAACTCATTTTTATAATTTTGTCATGCCTGGATTAATTCCAAATAAATTCGTTCGCAATTTAATATAGCATTTTATTGACATATTTTTATAATGAATAATGGAATTCTTTAATGCAGAAAATTTATTTTTTATTATTTATAAATTCTAATCGTCCTGCACTCAGAAGTATTTACGACAAACGAATGATTTTATTTTTAAAGTGAAAACTTCCTTAGGCGCGCTTTGCCTGAGCTGTTAACAACAATGATGTAAAACACACCCGACAGTGACAATCGGGGCTACTCGGCTCAAACACGAACACGTATTTGCAATATGCTGGCAATAGTGTATAGTTCATAAGTGTGCTAATAGATGACAATAAAAACTTAATACGAGTAAAAAGTCATTTGTAGTTCACTTATCAATAGCTTTATTTATTGTGTTCTTTATCGAATTTCAAATTGAAAATACATATGTTCATATAAAGCAAAGAAATAAATTGTGCTTTTTGTCTCATTATCGATATCTTTAAAAATTGAGAAATTATAGGCAGTCAAATTTGAAATTATCGAACACACGAGTACCTTCTATATCGAATAAAAAAATATCCGTCTAGGAACCTGAAAGTTGTGCACTGCGACCAGTGATTTTTACAAGCTTTTATTTAACTTGCAATGTATGTTTGTTTGTGTGTTTGTTTGTTTAGGTCAAATCTTGCAAGTCAATTTTGAACGACTTCCACATATCCGATCGATTTGAAATTTTGTTCACATATGTATTCCCGATGACAATACATGAATAAATCGTTTTTATTAGAATTAAATTCAACCCCTAAGGGGTTCAAACGGGGATGTAGGGTTTTTTTGACTAATCAACGCCCAGGCTAAATCGCTGAAGCTAGAAACTTGACATTTGGACAGTTGGTTCCTTTTCTGACGTAAGCATCCGCTAAGAAAAAAATTTTCGAAATTCAACCCCTACAGGTGTCAAAGGGGAGTAAAATTTTGAAAAACTATAATGAACAAAACAAATATTAGTAAAAAAAACTTTGTAGAGACAAGCTTTTATTTAAATGCATTAAAAAGGAAAAAATATTTTTTTATAATTTAGGTTCTTAATTATAAAAGCGTGGGTCGTGACTAATAAACTATCACAGAGCTCACGACCCACGCTTGTATTAATTATGAACCTAAATTATTAAAAATAATTTTATCCTTTTTAGTGCATTTAAATAAAAGCTTGTCTCTAAAAAGTTTTTTTTACTAATATTTATTTTCATTCGACGTCAATGGTTTTGCCTTAGAGACGGTCACAGATATATCCTTCTCTAAAAACATATAATACAATTTAGTACATGTAAGTTTACAGTACCTAGTCGTTTAAGGTTTAAGGGTGGTAGCAGTGACTGAAGTGGATAAAGTTAACAATGTGCATTCGGTCGTCTTTTATTGTATATCTAGGATATGTATACTACATAATATAACAACATATTATGTGTGTTTATACTTTATTCCCACAAGATATAGAAATTTTAAGATGGTTCTCCTTCAAAACATTTTTAAAACTGAAAATATAAGTATATCTAATCATACAGGAGTCACTTCAAGGTCATAAATAAAGAAGCTGTGTAATATAAAAATAACCAATATATATACATATATATATTATAAAAAAAAGAAAGTCGTGTTAGTTAGTTAGTTACACCATTTATAACTCAAGAACGGCTGGACCGATTTTCATGATCCTTGATTTTTTGGATTTGTCTCCGCTCTGGTTAACAGAATAACTATTAAAACATCGGAAAAATTCACCAGGGAGCGAACGAGCGAAGCGAGTGAGTAGTGTATTGCAGTCCGGGCGAAGCCGGGCCGAGCCGCTAGTTATTAATAAAAACGTTATTATAAAGTAGCTATCAAGTTACTATAAATTAGAGATGTGTCGTTCACGCTGGACCCGTTCACTGTGAACGGGTCCAATAAGTGAACGATTATGAACGAATCTGAATTCAGTTCCCAATCGGATCTGGTTCAGTTTGTAGGTAAACGATTTAACCAACTCCGAGACCGACTGACTGACGAACGATGAACGAAATTGATAGGTCCTTATCAGGTAAGAACAGTCTGTAGGTAAACCGGGACCGACTAACTGACGAACGATGCGAACGAAATTAATAGGTCCTTATCAGGTAAGAAGTAAGAACAGCTCTGTAGGTAAACGGTTTAATGCGTACCAACTCCGAGACCGACTGACTGATGAACGATGAACGAAATTGATAGGTCCTTATCAGGTAAGAAATAAAGTTTAAAACTACCAGTACTTTCTATTCTTACTCTATTGAATCTATTGTTTTATATGTGAATTTATTGTTTTTTTCATCTTTATATTGAATTGGAAATTTTAAGTTTTGTGTGTTTTTTTTATAAATGTGACATGTAGAATGTATCCAGATCTTTATTTTGAATTGAAAATTTTGAGTTGTTTTTTTTTTTTAAATGTGACATTAATGTATAGGTATCTTCATTGAATGAATATTATATGAATTTTGTTATTACTAATAAATAAACGCGCGTTAAAATTAATAAAATAAATACGATAATCAAAAATCATCAAGTCATCACATTTAGAAGACCGAATCACCGGATCCTGTAACAGGATGTAATACAGTGTACGTAAAAGGAATTTCGGTAGCGCATACTCACATAGAGATCATGAAGCCACTAGATCACTTGATCCGTTCAATCAGACCCGTTCATTAGGTGAACGAGATCCGGTTGGAACGAATCTTCGTTGTGACCCGGACCGCCCATCTCTACTATAAATGTAAAAATGTCAAATGTAAACAATCGAATCAATTGCCAAACAAGGCTTCTTGATGGTAACGTTTTAATTAATAAATAATTATTTTCATATTACACAACTTCTTTATTTATGACCTTGAAGTGACCTTATAGGTCGTTGGATTCGTCTCAATAACGGTTATAAGATTCCGTGAAAAAATCTACATAGTCTGATCTAAAAAAATGGAGGTGACCTTGACCCAACCTTAGCATTTTTTTAAAACTGAAAATATATGTATATCTGACTAGATAATTATTATAATTCCAAAATTTAAGGAGTGACGTATACATAAGTATATTTCACTATTTATATAAGCGGCACAGTTTGTACAATGTAAGTATATACGCGTCCCATGCATAAAAACCGTTCCGCTTGTATAAATAGTGAAATATATATACTTGCATATAACCTTTGCTGTCGAGCGTCTATAATCTACAATTCATTCATTCATTATACTTGCATACGTCACTCAACTTTTGGTATAGGATAGGTATTCGAAATTACTTTCTCAATGTTTTTTGTCGTACCCCCTATAAAATAGCTACCAGTCGTAAAATTACCGATTTCAGGCCAGTGACGTGTCGGACGGTAAAGTAATTTTACCGCCCGCTTATAGCGGACGCTAAAGTAATTTTTTTTTCAATTTACTATTAATAATAATAATAAATTAATGTGAAATTTAATAATTTTAATATTGTGTTTTGAAAACACTTTCAACACACCTACCTGTTAACTGACCTATTCCATGCATACATACACGCATGTAAAGTATCTATTTTATAGTGGGTATGGCAAAAAAAAGTTTAAAATCCGTTTCCTGTAAGGTATTAATACTTCGTCAATTTTAAAATAAAGCGCTATATTATAGTAATTAAATACACATGGTTTCATAATAATATAATATATAAATTCTAATTCATTTATGAACTATTTCAACAGTTCGCAGGGGTTTAAGTTTCAATAATTGTACACACAAAAGATTATACATTATATGTACTACGTAATAATTCAAAGAAACGCTTTTGAGCATTATATAATAGACATCAATATTGTAAACAATGGAAAACCAGTGGGTGTCCCCGTGTTCTAGACTCAAGTCTGTATTATGCATAATATGTACAAGGTGTCTCATTAATTTGGTGACAAATTGATTTACGGAATAATAAACGAACGGAGAAAATTCTTACAAGTTGTTTTAAATGATTTTCTTCCACATAAAATCATAGATTTTATTTTTAACCAACCTGTACCCGTAGATTCGATCACATATAAACGTCGGTTTTGACCTCAGAACAGAGACAGCTATAGAAGTGACATATCACAGATTGTAAGTGTGCACAATTGAAGCCAATCGAGACGTGCGTAGAATAATTGAAACAATTTAAAATATAATAATAAATAATAATAATAAGAAAGTTTACTTTCTGCACTAGCGCAGAAAATAACGGTTGCCATAGCAACTTCTGTTTATTCGCTCTATACGCCTGCGTACGCTTGCGTGCGCCTGTCATTACTTACTTGCACGAACTTCGCGACACACTGGATGGAAAAATGGCGACGCAAATGAATTGTCAGAAATTTTGAAAGTGACGTGAAAAGTAGGTATTTTGTAGTGGGTATGGCAAAAAATACCATATATGTCTCGTACGTAATTGTATTACGGCCCGTGTGACTTTAAAATTTGGTACACATATGCATTCCCGATGACAATATATGAATCAATTGTTTTTAGAATTAAATTCAATCCCTAAGGGGATCAAACGAGGGAGTAGGGTTTTTTGAGTATTCAACGCCTAGGCCAAACCGCTAAAGTTAGAAACTTGGAATTTGGACAGTAAGTTTCTTTTGTGACGTAAAGGATTTTTCGAAATTCAATCCCTAAGGGAGTCAAAAGGGGATAAACTTTTGAACGACCAAAAGGAACAAAATAAAATATTAGTAAAAATAACTTTTTAAAAACACGCTTTTATTTAAATGAACTAAAAAGGAAATAAATAAGTCTTAATAATTTAGTTTCATAATTATAAAAGCGTGGGTCGTAGCTAAAAAAATATCGTACAGTTTACAACCCACGCTTTTATAATTATGAAACTAAATTATTAAAACTTATTTTTTCCTTTTTAGTACATTTAAATAAAAGCGTGTCTTTAAAAAGTTTTTTTTACTAATATTTTTTAATGGTTACTGTTTCGGTTAACTTTTCAATCCTTTTTGGAAATCAGCATACTTATTATTAATTAAATAACAGTTTGGAACATTGTGTATACATCACGGATCCATATAGTATATTATTATATTGCGATGTACTTGATAGTATAAACGAACTATACATAAAGCTCAGACGTCTTATGTAGTACCTAATAAAGAAACACTATACCTATAACGAACAGTTATTTGTCAAGATTTCTGAATTATCACGTCAAATTATGCTAACGAATCTGCAAGATATTTGAAGTAGGACACGCTCTGAATCTACTCGGCACTTGCACGCAAACGTTAATTCCACTACATGCGAGAGCTATTTTAAAATTGTAAAAAGTGACATTTACCTTAAAGGAATCACACGCCGTTACTCACTTTTATTAAACCGACTTTCTTACGCTGTCCGATGTGTTAAAAAGTGACATTTACCTTAAAGGAATCACACGCCGCTACTCACTTTTATTAAACCGACTTTCTTACGCTGTCCGATGTGTCAAAAAGTGATATTTACCTTAAGGAATCACACGCCGTTATTCACTTTTATTAAAATCAGCCAAACTACTGAAGCGATTTTGATGAAATTTCTATGGGACTAATCTGAAAGTATATCCTTTCAAATAAAAAAATAATTTTCCAAATCGGTTTATAAATGACGGAGTTCTAAGGTAACAAACATAAAAAAATACAACCGAATTGAGAACCACCTGCATTTTTTGAAGTCGGTTAGAAAGTAATTATTAATTAGAGGTTTGTGACAGACAGACGAACGGACGGACAGACAGACATCGTTGGCACAACAATAGTGTTCCTTTCTGGTACGGAACTCTAAAAACTGGGTGCATGTAAATCTCACTCGTCTGAAGTGAAACTTTATGGGTAAACACTTGCATTATATGTATAAGCATCATTTAAAGACTAATATATGTTGGTTCTCAGAGATGCGATTTATTTGAAATACTTCTATTTAAAATGCAAATACAAAATGCAAAATACCTATTTTGTATTTTGCATTTAAATGCCTTTTAGTAAAAAACATTTTGTATTTTATTTGAAATACCTTTCGAGATGTATTTTGCATTTTTAATATTCATTTCAAAATGCAAAATACTTTGTGATTAAGTTTAGCCAACATCACCAGTCAAACAAAATGAAATGAACGAATGACGCTTGTATTGCCGAATTATTTTAAGTGAGTATTATTATTATTATTAATAACATAACAGAATTTATTTTATTTATTGTAAATTATAGACGCGTCGACAACTTAGGTCATTAGCGTCTTGATTACATTAAATAGCAACTCACTTAAAACTAATTGACATCATAAAACATCCATGAGCGGAGGCGGGATTCGAACCCACGACAGTCTGATCCAGAGGCTGCGACGCTAACCACTGGACTACACTATCCTCAACAGAATTTATTGATACGCGTACTGATAAATATGACCAAAATGTCATGCATAAGGTGCCATGTTATTAGACGTTTTTGTTCGGTTCGGCATTGTGTCTCTATTTCTTATGATAAATACCTAAAATAAATAAAAATATCTGAAATTTGGTAAAAAGGTATTTTATTTTGAAAAAGTATTTTGAAAATACCTATTTTGCATTTAGCATTTGAAATACAAAACGCAAAACTATTTGGTATTTTGCATTTTAAATAGTAAATCTGAAAAGTATTTTGCATTTTGTATTTAAATGCTTTTTTAAAACCATTTTGTACATCTCTGTTGGTTCTGATCTTAACTATAATTCATTTTACAAAAGTTGTAATTTCTCGGTGCAAAAAAAACTGTTGAAGTGGTTATATAATACGATACACGAGTATAAAAATGTTGAATATATAGGATCGTTTTATTGGAGCTGAAAGGCATTTCCCACAATATTTACACACAATTAATAAAGAATTAAACATTGGGCACCATGTTATTGTACTGCCACGATACCACGTTGTGTTATTTTATTATAATATAATGCCAAGGCATGGTTACTTAAAGATTCAAACATAAAGCGCGTTATGCAGTTCCTTTCACGTCACTGCTTTTCTTATGTTTCGCATTTGGAATTTGATAGTTTCTTTTCTTAAAAAAAATAGTATATCCTTATAATATCTTATACATTACCCATGGATGCAAGAAATGTGATGTTTCGTGTTTACCATTTTCAATCACATAACTTGATTACAAACTTTTATTTAACTTGCAATGTTTGTATGTTAGTTTGTTTGTTAAGGTCAAATCTTGCACGTAAATTTTGAACAACTTCCACGTATCCGATCGATTTGAAATTTTGTACACATATGTATTTCCGATGACAATACATGAATAAATCATTTTTAGAAATAAATCAACCCCTAAGGGGTTCAAACGGGGATGTAGGGTTTTTTAGACTAATCAACGCCCAGACCAAATCGCTGAAGCTAGAAACTTGAAATTTGGACAGTTGGATCCTTTTCTGACGTAAGCATCCACTAAGAAAGGATTTTTTGAAATTCAACCCCTACGGGTGAAAAGGGGAGTAAAATTTTGAGACTAAAATGAGTATCCGATCGATTTAAAATTTTGTACACATATGTATTCCCGATGACAATACATGAGTAAATTGTTTTTAGAAATAAATTCAACCCCTAAGGGGTTCAAACGGGGATGTAGGGTTTTTTTGACTAATCAACGCCCAGGCCAAATCGCTGAAGCTATAGAAATTTGAAATTTGGACAGTTGGTTCCTTTTCTGACGTAAGCATCCATTAAGAAAGGATTTTTTGAAATTCAACCCCTACGGGTGAAAAGGGGGATAAAATTTTTACAACCTAGCTATAATTAGTAACATTCGCATGTATAGTGGAAATCTATTGATTCTTTTGCATATATGGAGAATGTTAGATTGGTAATCATGTCACGGTTGAATATTTGTAAACTCATTCCGCCGCGATAGTGGAAAGGTTCAGGTTAGAGTCCTGACTGTGACTATGGTTGTCAAAATGATTTTTTCCGATATTTGCAGGAACCAATTATGTAATTGGCTGCTCTTCCAATAAAAATTTTCAGTGTCCCTAATGCATTTTTGTAGTTTGTCAAAAATCAGAATGCTTCGAAATCCATCATCCACGATCACAAAACTTTAAATAACGAGAATACCTTCTTTTTCGAGACCGTACGTTCTTATTCATTTATAAACAATTACAGGACCTACGCATGTATCGCAAGGCCTATACCTACAAATAAAACAACCTGAGCGCTGAATGGTCCATTGAATAAGGAACTGTTTGTGTATTTGTAAAAGACACAATGATCTGTTTTCATTGATGTGTGGTTTTATATAATAATACTCACATAATATCTACGCCGAAAGGTAAAAGAGCCTATAGTAAAGATGTTTTTGCCATACCCACTATAAAATAGTTGCTTTACGTGCATGTATGTATGCATGTAAAGTAACTGTTGACACCAGTGTGGGAAAGCAAACCATTTCCATAGTGATATATTAAATAGTGAAGTTAGTACGACTGTGGAATATATAAGTAAGTTTTATATTGGTGGTTCAGCCAAATTACATAAATGGATTCTGTACTATTAGAAAAAATCATTTTTATTAGTGTTGCCGTCTAGACAAGACAAGAGAAGACTTTCGAAGTTTTGTCTTGTCTTGAAATATCAATACTTCACTAAGTCTAAGTCTAGATTAACAAACTCTTGTCTTGTCTAATATCAAAACTCTAGATTATTTTCAAGAGTCTAGATTAACCGAGTTGTTTACCTACTTCTACTTAGTTTATCTAGACTCTTGAAAATTGTCTAGAGTTTTGGCAAGAGTCTTGATCTAGACAAAGCAAGTCTTGTCTTGTCTTGAAAATTTCTAGACAAGACTTTTGCAAGTCTTGTCTAGAAAATCTAGACAAGACAAGACAATTGAGTCTAGAAAATCTAGATCTAGACGGCACAGTCAGGATTCAAACCTGAACTTTTCCACTATCACGGCGGATTGAGCTGTCATTTACTCAACCGTGACAAGATTTGATAATCTTATTTCCCAATATATGCAGAAAGACATTTATAATTTAACTTCATGCGAGAGTTATTAAATTTTAGCTAGGTGCAAGACGATTCAAATCTACACCTAGCTAAAATTTAACAACTCTCGCATGAATGTCTTTCTGCATATATATTGGGAAATAAGATTATTAAAACCTGTCACGGTTGAGTAAATGTCAGCTCAATCCGCCGCGATAGTGGAAAAGTTCGGGTTTGAATCCCGACTGTGACAACGGTTGATAAAAATGATTTTTTCTAATAGTGCAGAATCCATGATGTAATTTGTCATCTATTAGCGCACTTATGAACTACACATTATTACCAGCATACTACAAATACGTGTTCGTGTTTGAGCCGAGTAAACCCGATTCAGTGTCACCGACCCGAAATGTGACGGTTCACTTTCGTTCACTACTCAGGCAAAGCGCGCCAAGGAAGTTTTCACTTCCAAAAAAATACATACTGATCGAATTGGGAACCTCCTCCTTTTTTGAAGTCGGTAAAATATTCAGAAAAATGGACGTACGCCGTTTTGTCGTTAGGCCGCAGATATTGTATAATGTGTTTCCTTAATGTTATTTATATATCGAATACTTATTTAAAGAAATTGTGAAGTGGGTATAATAGCACAATATGCAATAGCATTTAATGTAACCAAGATGGATGTTTATAACCTATGCACGTGGTACTAGTATGTGTTTGATATTCAATACTTCTGTAATAAAATTATAACGAAACTTATACAACTGCCTATGTGTAGCCACTTATGTAGAATTTATGGTAATTTTTTTCGCCATATTATTATGATCAGATAGATTTTTACAAGCTTTTATTTAACTTGCAATGTATGTTAGTTTGTTTGTTTGTTTAAGTCAAATCTTGCAAGTCAATTTTGAAAGACTTCCACGTATCCGATCGATTTGAAATTTTGTACACATATGTATTCCCGATGACAATACATGAATCAATCGTTTTTAGAATTAAATTCAATCCCTAAGAAGGTCAAACGAGGGAGTAGGGTTTTTTGACTACTCAACGCCTAGGCCAAACCGCTAAAGCTAAAAACTTGGAATTTGGACAGTAGGTTTCTTTTGTGACGTAAGCACCCACTGTATGAAGGGATTTTTCGAAATTCAATCCCTAAGTGAGTCAAAAGGGGATAAACTTTTGAACGACTAAAAAGAACAAAATAAAATATTAGTAAAAAAACTTTTTAAAGACACGCTTTTTATTTAAATGTACCGAAATGTACTAAAAAGGAAAAAAATAGGATTTAATAATTTAGTTTCATAAATGTAAAAGCGTGGGTTGTAAACTCTACGATATTTTATTAGTCACGACCCACGCTTTTATAATTATGAAACTAAATTTTTAAAACTTATTTTTTTCCTTTTTAGTACATTTCGGACTTTTAAATAAAAAGCGTGTCTTTAAAAAGTTTTTTTTACTAATATTTTTTTATTAACTTCCCATTGGAAGTTATTGTAATGGGTCCGAAAATCGAAATCAAAAAGGAAAAAAAAATTTTATATTTCAAGGTCACTACACTATTTTTACACTACTTTTAGAAAGATGTCTGTGTGTGTGTATGTGTTTGTGTGTGTGTGTACGTACGTACGTATGTGTCCATTTCTTTCTAAGACGAAATCTCGAGAATGAAAAATGATATCGACTACGTTGAGGTGCCAATCGACGCGTATTAACGTAAATATGATCTGAAAGAAATTTTTTCAAAATCGGTTCAGCCGTTCTTTTTTCTTAACCAAATAACCTCCAAAAAAGTAGATTTTATACAATATCTCGCGAATAAAAAATTATATCGACTTCGTAAGGGTGTCAATCGAGGCGTGTTAACGTCATTTTAATCCGACATAAATTTTATAAAAATCGGTTCAGCCGTTTTTTTTTTTTTTTTTTTTTTTTAATTATTGTTAAAAATAAATAATAATTTATGTTTTAATGATTAAAATGATTACTTTTCTGTGTAATATCTAATTTAATTATTATTATTAAATATTTATCAAACTGGGAAGTTCGTCGTGTGGACCTCAAGGGTCGCACTTTAGTCCTAATAAACGACCCACCTCACGGCTTGTTTTATTTTGCCTTACGTAGACCCCTAAAAAAATGTCACCAGCTTTCCGTCTATTAGCTTTAATTTAAAAAAATTGTTTAGTTCGTATCTTGAGATATACTGTACGTATTATAAATTAAAAGTTTTAATTCTTTAAACAACATTAATTTTGAGGTTAAAGAACACAACAAAGTTATGTAATCCGCTGTGTTAATAATGCAATTTAAAATCAGACAATGTCCAACGTCTAGATTATTCAATAAAAAAACTAAAAACTATTCTTTCGCTTTTATATTATATTATTAATGTAAGAAAAGAAGCAGAGCAGATTTAATAAAAGGAAATTGAGATATATATATAAAAATATATACGCAGAAGAAGTTCTTTTCAACAAAAGTTTGTAATTGCACTCACTGACTCACACAGTAATAACTTTCCAACTTCAAACGGTCTCCTTAAAATGTCCTCCACAGATGGCAGCACACATACAGACACAAGAAGTCTACCGAGCGTTGCCTGGCAACTTGTCTCTCTCTCTGACCCGTTACTCTTTATATGATTGTGTGCGGCGAAAGGGTGAGTGCGATCCCAGTCGCCGCGGGGTCGCCATCGGCCAGTGACGTCACCACTTACAAACTTCAACTTTTTTTACGTTTTTCAAATGTTCAACAAGAGTTGAGTTCTTTTTAAGATTAAATTCGCTATAAAAAAGCTGAAGAACAAAAATAGAATGTTTTTAAAGCAATGGTTCATGTAATATAATAATTGTAATGAAGTAAAATATCGTACATTAAGCATCCACAAATTAGTATTACAGTATTTTTTATCTGTAACTAGCTGCCCAGCCCGGCTTCGCCCCGGTAGAGCTTCCCTACCCAAACATAAATCGGGAAGAGAACGACATAACAAGCTTGAATAGTCTCAATTATCCGGATGTGCCAAGCACAATAAACTGTGTAAATTTCATGACGCCGGGGCTCACCGCTACAGAGTTAACAAATGGTGGCAGCGGTGGGATATACTGCTACACCGGTAACGGTAATAATGTATAACCTTAGTTATTCTGGCTAACTTATTCTAACATAAATCTGGAAGGGAACGACGTAGCGAGCTGGAAATAGTTACATTCATCCGGATGTGCCAAGCACAATAAATTGTGTAAATTTCAAGGTTTTTGTGTGACGGACAGATACGAGACTTGTCTATTTTATATTTAAGACAACAGTAGTACAAAATATTTGACGGATAAGTAAAAAGGAGATAATTTGTGTTTAATTAAACAAAAACGTAACGTGTTAAAAAGTAAATATGTAATGACAAAACTATAAAATAAAATATGGTGTAGGTACAGTGTCATTTACCTCCACCATATTTTTACTGTAATACCTGTGTTAACAATACGGTTACACTTTCAACGCTTTTCTATGTTACATAGTTGTTATGTATCTTAAATATTTTTTTTCGGTACCTGTTTCGCGGGTTGAAACTGAGCGTTTTCAATCCTAGAGATGAACATTTTCAGGTCGGTTCTCTTGGTTTTTTAACGTTGTTAAGAGGGAGACAGAGCTATTGGATTCGCATATAATTTTCGAAAACGTCAAATTAAGAAGGAGATAGAGCGATATTAAATCAGCATATAATATTCATAAACGTCAAAAAGACAGATATAACCCCACATAAATCTGACAGATCTAATATTTTTGCGACTTTTTTGTACGCCCAAATTGTAGGTACCTCAAATCGAATTATCAATAGAGTTGTTGTGAAAAATAAAATGCAATTAGGTACCCGGAACAAAACTTGACGTTTGCAACACGTGTGGTTACAAACTTCACACAGGTTACAAACGCCAAGTTACTTACCTAATGCATTTCATGTTAAAAATTTTAGAAACTTTGTTTTTACAATGAGGTTGTAAAAATAATTAAAATGTAATTATTATAAGGGTCGAAATATAGCGTTTGCAACCAATGTAAAGTTTGCGAGGGCTGCAGCAATCACACATGTTGCAAATACCGAGTAATTGTATATTATTTTTCACAACAAGATTGACAATTCGATTTGAGGCATCTGCAATTTGGGCGCGCAAAAAAACCGCAAAAATATTAGATCTGTCAGATCCATGTAAAATTTATGTTATGTCTGTCATATATGTCTGTCATTTTGACGTTTTCGAGTATTCTATGCGGATTGAAGTTGACGCGACTCAATCGCTCTATCTCTTTCTTAACAACGTTAAAAAACAGAGAAAACCGACAACTGAAAATGGATTTGTTATTTAGGTAATAATTGACACCCCAGTCTTCCCTGGGTTACTATATATACCTAATGTTTGTAGACTTTTTAGATTTTAGTTTTAATGTAAACTCCTGATGATGGGTTAGGAACCCGAAACGATCGTTGAGATGAATAAATGTGTAGAATTTTTCAAGTGTTTGTTTATTAATTTTTATGAAAATTTTCATCCCTAGGGTTGAAACTCGCAGTTTCAACCCGCTAAACAGGTACTGAAAATCGAATGTTCAATAGAGACGTTGTGAAATTTAACTATTACAGGCGTATTGTAATAATTTTTTTTCTGTACGCTACTGGTTAGAGAACGCGAGGAGTTGAACACAAGACACAGAGACAGAAACATAAAGACGCTGAAACAAATGGCGTTAGCTGTTCCTTTCCGCTTAGAATGATTCGCTCGAGTTGAGTCGGTTGAGGCAGGACTGCGGTACGGCGGTATGGGAACACTGCAGCATGAGCTCCGTTACGAAATGGGGACAGGGACGCCGACGGCGGACGCCACTACATAAGTTTTACGCAAAACGACGTCTCAAAAATGTTTATAGTGAAATTTCAGCTCCGGCCTTAAGGTTTTTTCAAGATAGACCCTCTCTCTCTCCATGACAAAGTGTATGTTCTGAAATTCTGATCAATCAGTATTTTACAAGAAAAAAAATTCGACTGATGACCAGTCCTATACTTCCCACCTAGTAAATATTTGCAAAAAATAAACACTCTTTTTTTATTCTTTGAAAAAAAGCATGGCCCTCTTTTTTGTTTAGTGATCTACTGATGGCAAGCTTAATATAGCAAAAATCATGGTTACCTTGATTTACGTACAATTTTTATTTTTTTTAGTAAAATATTTTTTTTCTCGAAAACTGTACATTTTAGAGAAAAAAATATTTACATTTTTTTCATATTATAACATCTAGAATTCATTTATACTTTTTTACATACGGGCATGCCGATTGTTCTATTGTGTTTATCAGCCTTTAACTTAGATCTGATTAGATTTTGAGTCAAATCGGTTCAGTGGATCCTGAGATATTCAAAAAAACGTCCTCAATGTCACGTATTAACATAGGTAAAAAAAAATATAAATGAATTCTAGATGTTATAATATGAAAAAAATGTAAATATTTTTTTTCTCTAAAATGTATAGTTTTCGAGAAAAAAAATATTTTACTAAAAAAAATAAAAATTGTACGTAAATCAAGGTAACCATGATTTTTGCTATATTAAGCTAGCCATCAATAGATCACCAAACAAAAAAGAGGGCCATGCTTTTTTCAAAGAATAAAAATTAAATTGTGTTTAAAGACCACCAACAGCTAAGGTTATTTGGGCCTAGTCAAAGAATAAAAAAAAGAGTGTTTATTTTTTGCAAATATTTACTAGGTGGGAAGTATAGGACTGGTCATCAGTCGAATTTTTTTACCTATGTTAATACGTGACTTTGAGAACGTTTTTTTAATATCTTAGGATCCACTGAACCGATTTGACTCAAAATCTAATCAGATCTAAGTTAAAGGCTGATAAACATAATAGAACAATCGGAATGGCCGTATGTTGTTCCGTTTTCACGATATCGTAGGCGAAAAATTGACCACACACACACACACACACACAACACACACAACACACACAACACACACAACACACACACACACACAGACACACACACACACACACACACAGAGAGAGAGAGACATTAGTCAGAAAATGATCTTAAACGATTGCTAAAGTCTCAAAACGTGAAGATCTGTTAAAATCTCGAAATATTTTTTTCGGACTAAATCCATTACTTCCCTACCATTGTAGAGGTGGAAAGTAAAAAAACAAGGATTAAACCGCTGGGGATTTCTATAGTGTACAAGTTTGGGGATTTTCGGGATGTCTGGGGATATCTGAGCTGTTGTCCGAGGAATTTTAGGGATTTATGGGGATGTCCGGGGATAGGGTTACCATACATAAGCGGAGAGATGCCTGTCTAGGGTGCCTGGAATGTCTGATTTTTCAGAAAAATGCCTGTCTAAAATAAAACAGTTGTAGGTAGGTAATAAAATAATAAGTAAAAGATATGAAATAAAATGCCTGTCTCTGACCAGCACCGGCCGCACGCCTGTCTAGATCTTAAAATGCCTGTCAAATGCGGCAAACGACTGTCAGATGGTAACCCTATCCGGGGAGGTCCCGAGGATGTCTCAGAAAAAAAATATTTCGAAATAAAGATTTTTCAAGATGGTACGAAATCTTGTGAATCAGTTCTCCCTACCTTTTTTTCTCCATAACAAACTACGAACGCTCATTTCTGATTGACCAATCAGTTTCATACAAGTAAAAAAAATGCTGAGTGTCATTACACACGGCTGAAGTTATAACTTATACTTCTTACACCAAATTAGTTGTCTTTTATCAAAAAAAAAAGAAAAACTCAAATATTTCATATTCTCCTAACTGTGGGCTCGAACCTTGATACCTTGTAGCGTTCATATGGCTTGACGCCTTTAACCACACGGTTACTGACTGGCTGGTAATAGATAGCTTAGAGTCACTAAACATGGCTAATGCTAGCGACGACTATTTCCTATAGAATTTGATGCCAACTTCATACTGTCGTTTTTGCTAACTGTTTCCGTTAAACTGCTAAAATTTTTCTCTCAACGCGCCAAAAGGAGTATAACTTCAAAAATGTAAATATCACGACCGGGACTCGAACCCACGTCAGACGAATTTCCAAATATAGCCTTCTAAAAAAATATATTATAATTATGTTAATTAACTAATATAGTTATAATAATACGGCATTTATCACTAACTAGCGGCCCGTCCTGGCTACGCCCGGGTGGTATGAAATTATGATTTAATAGCGGATTTTAAGACCTACAATTTTTTCATACATTGTTTTGATGTATCTCTAAAGCTTTGGCCAGCGTTAGCCATGTAAGCGTACAAAAACAGTTTTTTTTTGACAAAACACCGTCATAGTTCAGCCATTTTATACAAAATATTTACAAATTATATACACAAACCTTCCTCGTTTATCGCTATTTCTATTAGTGAAAACCGTTTCAAAATCCGTTGCGTGGTTTAGAAGAAGTAAGCGGAGAAACAGACAGCGACTTTGTTTTATACTATATGTAGATTTATTTTATTTATTGTAGATTATAGACGCGTCGACATCTAAGGTCATTAGCGTCTTTCAACTACACTAAATAACAACTAACTTAAAACTAAATAACATCACAAAACATCCATGAGCGCAGGTTAGATTCGAACCCACGGCAGTCCAGTCTAGAGGTTGCGGCGCCAAGCATGCTAACCATTAGGCTATACTGCCCCCTATACTATGTAGAGAAGATTTGTATTCTGTCAAATATAAATTCAAAATATACGTAGAAATTTAATTTTTGTATAGTGTCCCCATGTCGGAGAACTAAGAACATTGTGTTAGAGCTAACACACAGTTAAAACAATTTCCACAACCGGAGTTCACCTTTGATCGCATCTTTTACAGTCTGCAGTTTGTGCTCTGCGGGCATTGTATTTTGTACACATCGTCTATACACAGGGTCATCACAAAAAGGCCTAACTCCTTACTCCAGTCTCCTAGCATTGTCAGAAAATTTAGATAGACAGTGACCTTAGGTTGTGACTACACATATTTCTCCATTAGAAAAGCATCGTAGAATTTTAAATCGATCCTGCTCGAAAAATAATTCGTCTACGTAAAGACGCAACTGAAAAAAAAATGAAAAAGTGAGATACGCCTGCACCGAACAACCGCCCTTAAGCCTGACTTTCTTCTCACGAATTCGTGGAAAAAATTTGCTCGAATTTAGAGCAACAGTCAACAGGACGGCTAGTAGTAGTATACATAATATATTTGGCATAGTTTTTTTGTACATTTTCACTTCGAAACAACATTTTTCTGTTTTCAACACATTTTGATCAAAATTTAGCTTGAAAAGCGATCTTCTAATAGGAAACAGTCATATAATACTGTAGCAAACCCCAAGATGTTACGCCACTGCCTCCAATAGAAACCACGAGAAAGAAAGGTCACAGTAGTAAAGCGTGGAATGGTATCGAAGATACTGAACAACGAGTACCTGCCGGAATGTTCTAGAGAACGCGAGAACGTACTAGGCTGGGCCGCGCAGGGTATATAAACAAGCCGGTACGAGTGAATGGGGATCAGTCGACGGTGTCACGCAATCGGGAATCAGTGAATGGTGAGTTGTGCCATCAAGCGGATCAGTGATATAAATATCGATCAGTCAACGGGAATCAATCAGTGTAGATTGTACTGTAACAGTGTTGAACAACGAAATAAATCTGATATAAATAGAGTGACATAAATAATTACAAATAAATAATCCTTGTATATATAGTTATTTGTTAAGTGTTATTTAAGTGTGTCGTTTAGTTCAATAACTACCGTTTAAATGTTTTTTATTGTTAGAACTGACTTTTCGTTGTTGCCTTTATTGTTATTGTATTTTTAATTACTTATTGTAAATAAATATTTATTCCGCCAACTCAGAAAACAGTTTTGTAACAATACCTATTAATCATTTTTGAAGTGAAAACTTCCTTAGGCGCGTTTTGCCTGGGCTGTTAACAACAGTGATGTGAAACGCACCCGTCAGTGACAATCGGGGATACTTGGCTCAAACACGAACACGTATTTGCAATATACTGGAAATAGTGTGTAGTTCATAAGTGTCCTAATAGATGACACTAAAAACTTAATACGAGTAAAAAGTAATTTGTAATAAGTGCGCTAACAGATGACACTAAAACTTAATATTATCGTTAAGGTATTACAGTCGACTCTCATTAATTCGAAACTCGAGGGACTCTTAAAATATTACGAATTATCGAGTGTTTGAAATATCAAATGGTTCGAGGATCTTGCTTCAACAAACAAACGTTGATACAAGTTTGAACTTGTCGCAAAATGTATGTATGTACTTACAATCTTTCCGCCTCTTTCTCTCTGCAACTTTGAATTGTCGAGTGTTGGACGCCGATGAGTTCGAATTAACGCGTCGTTTTGTTATATAGCAATGATTTTTTCGTACGAATTACCAAGTGCATAAAAATATATTGATTTAGTTCGAAATATAAAGAGATTTTGTAGGGAACTCGTGATAACTTTGAATTATAGAGAGGTTCGAATTATCGCAGGTTTGAATTAACAAGAGTCGACTGTATATTCATTAAATTTAATTGTATAGGCCGATTTTAATATACGAGTATTTATGATTAAACTGTGTGATTAAAAAATTATATATATTTTTTAAAATTAGAAAATCTGAAGTTTTCACTTCTGTCGTGTGGTCATAAGCACACACCCATTTTTTTACAGCCTTAATACTCATTTAATTCAAAATCGATTATAATTAATTTTTTCCTTGCATAGAATTACTATTTACACAAAATTATGTATTTTAGTGATGACCTTGTACATATAACAGTAATACATGACGTATGTATGTACATTGTACGTATATTGTATTATGTTGAGTTAGGGATGGATAAACAGATTTTTTGTATCGGTACAAATCATGTTTGCTTTTCGACTTTTCACTATAAAAAAACTTTTTAACAAAAAAACCTCCTTCAAAAAACCACAAAAAAGAGGAAAATAATAAATTTTGAGGTCTGCGTCATTTTAATAAAATATGAAATCGGTTAAAAAGTGCCAATTTAATTAATATCTACTTTGTGACCGATTTCATATTTTATTAAAATGGCGTATACCTCAACTTTTTATTATTTTCCTCTTTTGTGTGGCTTTTTGAAGGAGGTTTGTTTTTGTTAAAAAGTTTTTTATTTTTGCTTTTTAGTTAAAGGAATCACACGCCGTTACTCACTTTTTATTTTATATTAAACCAATTTCTTACGCTGTGTGATCTGTCAAAAAGTGACATTTACCTTAAAGGAATCACACGCCGCTACTCACTTTTATTAAAATCAGCCGAGCTACTGAACCGATTTAAGTAAAATTAATATGGGACCAACTTCGAGGTATAGCCTATTCAATAAGCCTATAAGGTATAGATCTGAAAAGTTTCATTAAATTCTGTCCAGTGGTTTTTGCGTGATGCGCTAACCAGTAGCGGCGTTAGGCTTTTTTGTTAGGGTGAGCCAGTGTTGAGCATGGTGATCTAAAGGTGGGCCAGTAACACTTATTCCCAAAATTTCACAACATTTTATACAAGAAAAATTGTTGAAATTTCGAGGGTTAAAAACGTATTTAAAAGATAACCTAGAGATTCGGGATTATGCCAGGGTGGGCCAAGACATTTTAAGGTGGGTCATGGACCACCCGGCCCACCCTCTGATTCCGCCACTGACGTTAACAACACGTACACCAGTTATAATTTTATTATATGTATATATATAGACGTATTAGGAGAGAAAATAATTCGCCTTAAGTTACAGATTTTCCGCTGTGGTGGCGTCCCCATTGGAACGAAACTGCGTGTGAAATCGACGCTCACTCCCTCATGTCGTCGTTCCCCGACCTCCCCCCGCGGCACTGCTGTGTGGATATCTGTATGAAGTTTCGACTCTTAGCAGACTCCGGAGAGTTGAACTCAACTCCTATATCAAGTAAGTATATAGAAAAGAGCAGCCGCAGAAACATTTAATGATGTTGCCAATCTTTGGAGTAACTTTGGTTTGTAGATTGTGTGATAACATCAGCCCCCCACTATGATGTATACAGGATGTGACACAAATCTATAATAACTAATAATAATCTTTTTAAACATAGCATACAGTGTGTCCCACCGTAACTGAGACATAACATTTTAACATGGTGTTACGATAATTTGTTAATATTTGCTCCCCGTTAACTGTTTTTGTTATTTTTATTTTACGATCTGGTTCTAAATGTCCCCAGTAATGATGTTATAGACTTATTTTTATTTAAATGTCTTTAAAAATTAATAAAATCACATTTTTATAAAATAAATCACAATCTTTGCTTTGTATACCAATTTAATAGACAACTGCTCAATGTCGCTGATAGCTTAGTTGGCTAGTGCGTTGACCAACATCAGTAACCTTCACGCCAAGCCCAAGTTCGAATCCCGACGCGAGCTCATAATTAATTTTTTTTTTTAATAATGAAAATACATTGGAGAACAATTAATAATGCTTATTATTTACAAATAAAAGTATAGTGAATTTATTAATTATTTCCATTAAAACAGAGTTGTACGTGTTAGTTTTAATGAAAATAATTAATAAAATCGCTATACTTTTATTTGTTGATTGTGGACTCGCTTGTTATTATGAACGATTGCAATTGTTTCGATTGTAAAAACACTCGTATCGCCCATCACTAGACTAAGTGTCCGAACTTATGTTTATCTATCTGTAGACTTTTTCAAGTGTTGTTAGTGTATTTGCCATATGGCACATACACTATTGGCGTCGGTCGGATGGCAAGACCTAGGGGTCGGACCAAAATTTCTCGACGTTTCATAGCCTCCTAAACACTTTGGAACCATTTTTAAAAATGTATATATATATATAATGCTAAGCCCAGGGATACTTGCAAGCCGATGTTTGTAAAATTAAATATTTTAACACTACCGTGTCAGTATGTTTTTAACTGTTTGATATTTATTAAAAAACATTCAGAGAATTTTCAAGATCACATGTCTCTGCACCACTATAATACTAGAAAAAAAGAAAATCTTCTGGTTCCTTTTTTCCATAATAAAAATACCACATATGGCCCTAATTACTTAGGCATTCAATTGTTTAATAAAATATCCATGGAAACAAGAAACAAGAAACTAGATTTTTTTAAAAAAATTATTTATAAGTACTTACTTAAGGAGTGTTTCTATTCTGTCAAAGAATTTTTAGATGCAAAAAATGTGCCATAGAAATTGATTTTGTTTATATTTTCCTTTTTGACTTGTTTTTTAACATATTTATATGTATAACTTGAAACCAATAAAACTCTATCTCTATCTATCTATGTGTGTGTGTGTGTGTGTGCGGGCAATAACTTTCGAAAGAGTTAATTGATTTTAACGAAATTTAGTAGGCACGTTGGAATCCATCACCGCACGAAGCCTATTTAAAATGGGCCCGATCGGACCATTTTAAGGGTTGTATTTAGGGGTTCCAAAAAGTTTTTGGGCCCAAAAATACCTAAAAAATTGTCAGAATTATTTCAAAATTGAAATTTAACTCTTTAGTAGAGATTAAAATGTGCTGCTAAAATTTTAATAAAATCGGCCCGACAGGACCGAACTTACAAATTTTATGAAAACACTAGTTTGCGGATAGTGCTTTACTTACTGAAGGGTGTATTTAATTTGGTACCGAGGTTGCATTAATAAAAATATTGAAATTAAGAAAAAAAATATTATTTTAAGGGATGTATTAAGGGGTGAAATTTTTTATTTTGTTCAAAAACAAACTTAAGTTCACATAATAAAGCCACAATGCATTAGCAAATACAGTATATTGTCGGCAGGGTTTTGGCACTGCGACCCGAGTTTTTTTATAATTTTGATATTTGTAGTCATGTTTTACCGTGCTAAGTAAAGAATCTGTGAAAATTATATTAAATGAAAACCATTCTTTTGTCATTAGTCATGGATTCTCAACTCCAATAAATACTGATCAATTAACATTTCATATTTCAATTCCACATTTGCAGAAATGACACAAAGCTATTGTAGATAAAAGAGGGTTCCTCATTTGAATATACAATATTCGTGCTCACTAATATGGAAGCCCCGCCTACAGTTGCGTTCTCAACGACCCTTAAGCAATAGGACAATAGATTTATACACTAAAGAGTTCTATTATAGGGTTGTGTATATCAATTGACATGAAGAATAGACTGCGCATTCTCTAATCTATCTCAGCACGGTACATGACGTTTTGGTACGGCCGTTTTGGTCCCGCCGTTTTGCTACCGGCCGTTTTGGTCCCGGCCGTTTTGGTCCCAGTTATTAGATTATGACAAATAAAATTACCAATTTTTCAGACAATATATTGACAAAAATTAAATAATATATTTCAAACAATTAACGTTTCGATCCGGATTTGGAATTTCTTCGGAATTGAGCTAAAAATAAAAGTATAAAAAATAAATTAGTAATTATTAAGAAAGAAAATACGGTTGTTTTATGAGTCAATATATTTATTATAAAAAAGGCGACGTTTCGACGACTATTTTGTCATCTTCTTCAGACCTTCAAGGTCTGAAGAAGATGACAAAATAGTCGTCGAAACGTCGCCTTTTTTATAATAAATATATTGACTCATAAAACAACCGTATTTTCTTTCTTATTATATATTATATTGTGAGTGTAACAAAATGTTTAAAAATTAGTAATTAGTTTATACAATAATAAATGTATGCTGTGTATTTTTTCAATATGAAATATGCGTGCAGCCCAAACGGCTCAACCGATTTTGAAAAATTTTTTTTTGTTCGATTCGTCTCCAGGTAACTTCTTAAATTTTAGGGAAAATCGGCGCATGCGCAGAAGAGATATCTGCTATAACGGTGTTTTTTTTTACATAATAAATGGTATACATTTCATAACGGTTCATTATTTTATTTTACAAGTTTTTTAAAAAAAATTTTTTGGAGAAAATCTGCGCATGTGTAGAAGAGCTATATGCGTACAGCCCAAACTGCTTAACCGTGAGGCAAGATTGCAATACTGTTGTCATAATCTAATAACTGGGACCAAAACGGCCGGGACCAAAACGTCCGGTACCAAAGCGGCGGGACCAAAACGGCGGGAGCAAAACGGCCTGCTTCGATCTCAGCAATTTGCTAAAAATGTCCATTATAGTCTGAGCGACGGGTGGGGTGGATTGGAAGGGCATTTTTGGAACGGGTAGTACACGCGAAGGGGAGGGGATAGAGGGTTGCGGCTGACGTCGTTTTATTTAGAGCAGTGCTCCCGGCGATAGGACGGATCCCAAAGCAAAAAAATCCTGCATTATAAGTGTCTTAAATAGAACTATATAAACTTACAGACTTATATATACTGCAAAATTACACAATATTCCCCAGTGAGACTTTGCTGTGAATAGCGCATAGCTGCCTATCTCATTTTCGAACGACTGTGAATCATTGCTTAGTCCAGACGTTCCCAATCTTTTTACTTCCCACCTCTACTATGGTAGGGAAGCAATGGATTTAGTCCGAAAAAATATTTCGAGATTTTAACAGATCTTCACGTTTTGAGACCCTAGCGTTTAAGATCATTTTCTGACTGATGTCTGTATGTGTGTGTGTGTGTGTGTATGTGGTCAATTTTTCGCCTTCGATATCGTAAAAACGGAACAACATACGGCCATGCCAATTGTTCTATTGTGTTTATCAGCCTTTAACTTAGATCTGATTAGATTTTGAGTCAAATCGGTTCAGTGGATCCTGAGATATTAAAAAACGTTCTCAATGTCACGTATATTAACATAGGTAAAAAAAAATATAAATGAATTCTAGATGTTATAATATGAAAAAAATGTAAATTTTTTTTCTCTAAAATGTATAGTTTTCGAGAAAAAAAATATTTTACTAAAAAAAGAAAATTGTACGTAAATCAAGGTAACCATGATTTTTGCTATATTAAGCTAGACATCAGTAGATCACTAAACAAAAAAGAGGGCCATGCTTTTTTTCAAAGAATAAAAAAAGAGTGTTTATTTTTTGCAATATTTACTAGGTGGGAAGTATAGGACTGGTCATCAGTCGAATTTTTTTTACTGCGACTCCCTATACAGGTTGCATTTTTTTTGCGACGCCCTTCAAAAAGAAGATACCTGTGCGTAGCTCTAGCAGACAATAAAATTAATTTATTATTCAACGAAGACTCCAAAGAATATAGAATCTTAATTATTAAGTATTTATTAGATTCTAATTCTAATAATTAGAAAACATAAAAAACTACAAACAATACATTTAATGAGAAGGATGAGCTTGCTTTTCTGAGCATAATTTCTCAAATCGGGGCTGAAGTTTTGAAATTTTTACTCTCATTTCCTTTTCTAAATTTATTTGTGACCTGTACTTCGATTTTATTTCGATTTGACCTGTGCGACTCACCTAGGGTAGCGCCGCGACGCCCCAGGGCATCGCGACCCACAGTTAGGGATCCTCTGGGCCTTAGTCTATTGCCTAAGTCAATGGTGCATATTGAGCAGGCTGTATGATTCATTTTTTATAACAAAAAAATAAAGAGTTTTTTAGAATCGGCCTACGGGGGACGCAGATCAACTGGAGACCTGTCATCCGTATAACATTTCGAACAAAAAAAAAAAGAAAATAAATCAAACGATATTCGAATATATCGCTCAGCGTGTGGTTAAAAAGTCGCAGAAACCAATTATATATACACCGTGTCCCAATTTGTACAGTGCAAATTAACATACAGACTGTCACAAAATAATCCGATTCTAAAATCAATGCATTTTCGAGCGGTTTTTCATGTTTAATCTTTGTACAATACACGGCTAGTTCTGATCTTGGTTTGGTCTTGTCAATGGCCATTTATAGTTCATAATAATTATCACAGATGGCAGCAAACTCCTTAGTATATAATTTAACTATGAGCGTAGACACGTCTCGCTGACGTTAGCGTATAGTAAAACAAAAAAACGTTCATATTGTTTTTGCCCCCGCCTGGAAAGTTTTCTGGCGACGCACTTAGTCAGCGTCTCACTGTTTGTAAGATCTTACGAATGCACTCCAGCCTGAGATATATTGTTTTTGGGAGGAGGACGTAAAAATGGTTACATATCAAAAAATGTAAATCGGTTGAATATAAGGACCACTGCCGGATTATCGAAAGAAAACTTCTTGTGTTTTAAATATATAGTAGTTTTACTTTGAAAAAATGGGTATGTCTGTATCGGGGGTACAGACAGAAGACGTGAATACTGTTAAACACAAACAATTGTAATCGTTGTCATGGAAGAAATACATCCAGTTTTATTTATCTTATGAAATGAAATATTCGTAAAATATATAATAAACAAAATAATTGCAATTTTATATTTTTTTATATTTTAAATTGTTAGAAGTCTTCGGGATTCGAACCTGGGCTTGGCGTTTGTACCTACCGGTACACTCGTACTTTTCTGCACGGTCGCCTGGCTTACTGTGTCTGAGACCTTAACATAGTTATATAAGTTGTGTGCACGAAGCCTTCTAGCGCCGCTAGCGGGCAATAGTGCACTATTGAACTCATTTTTTATTATTGTTTTAAACCGCGAAATGTTTTAATAAACGATTACCATTTAATTTCGCTGCGTGCATATAGTATAAAGAGCATAGCATAAAAGGTACATGAAAATTATTTATTTTAAGTTTTTTTCTTCTTCAATTTTGACGTATAATAAAAAATTACTAATTAAGTTATATCAGACATGGAGGTGTACCTACATCTATGTCTATGGTTTATATTGACAGACGACAACATAACCTAAAACTATGGCCCCTGTAATCTTACGGACCGGGCTTAAAAGTGTCAAATTTATCAGGTTTATAGTAATAATTTCCAAATAAGTTAGAAGTAAAATCATGGTTTTACTTACTTGACTTTTTAAAAATTACAGTGCTCACTGACAATTACGGAAAATTAGAGTTCCGAGTTTACAATGGATCTCACAACGAGCGCTCGCGTCGATATTATTATAACTCCTCCCCCCTGTACACAGTCCATACACGCTGTGTTTTATTTCACATGCATCAACCACTTCCGACTATTTCCATTTCATCTAATATTTTTAAAACACCACCCCAGTATGAGAAATTAGATACGTTATACATGCCAAAAAATCTTTTGATTCATCTCTAGCAAGCAACAATTTTCTTTTAGTTCACAATATTTTATCTACGTGTAAGTATAAATTTTATTTGTATACACAAAGCTCAGTTCTCAAAGATGAGAATAAAACAAACGACACACAAAAACAACTCACATTTAAGCGATGTTTTGTATTGTTCTTCAGCAGCATTAGTGCTGCCATCTGCTAGTGCGGCGGGAAGGTATCGTTTCAATGGAATGGGAAAAATACATTCATTTTATACAAATTTTACCGACGTTATGTGTGCAACAGTGCAGAATCTCATTTGTTTTTTGTTTTAGCGAAACAGTGTTTTATTTCATTATAGTAATATAAAGTTTAAGAAAGAGATTTCTAAAAAAACAACTCATTTATGCCAAACTTGACCGCTAGTGGCGCCGGAGGCTACCGTGATCTGTGGGCAGTTCATAGTAGTGTGCGTACTGAATAAGTTTATTTATAATAATGAATCATTGACAATACCGATGTGCTGTGTTTACCAATGTTCAAATCATGGAGGTTTTATATTTACAAAGGGTCCGGAACTAAATTAGTGGTTGCATTGCTATCAGAAGGGAAAAAACTTGATTTCTCGCGCGTTTTTCTAAGAAAACCAATGATAACTTTGGTATAGTTATAGTATAATATACTTACTGTCATATATATAGGGTGTTTTATTAATATTGCAAAAAAATTCAAAAATAAAAAATAAGTTCATATGAATCTATGTCCGAAAATACTTCGTTTCGAAGATACAGTGTGTTAAAATTTTATTTTTATTTTTGTTTTTTGTAAATAACTTTTGAAATAATTGAAATATTTTAAAAAAAATTGGTATCTAGGGGTTTTTTGACATGAGAAATTCAAATTTGATATTAGTTTGGCTTCTACTTGTAGGTGGCGCCACCTACATATGTTTTCACTTATATTTAAAGAATCATAACTTCTTTTTATTTTCGGACATAGGTTCATATGAACGTTTTTTCTTATTTTTAAGCATGTGCCCATCTCCATTAAAATCGATTTTCCAAAATCTCTAAATAGTATAAAACAAAATCGCTGCCTGCCTGTGTCTGTTTCTACGTTTACTTCTTCTAAACCACGCAACGGATTTTGAAACGGTTTTCACTAATAGAAAGAGAGATAAACGAGGAAGGTTTGTGTATATAATTTGTAAATATTTTGTCCAAAATGGCTGAACTATGACGGTGTCTTATCAAAAAAAACTGTTTCTCTATCTCTAAAATAGTATAAAACAAAGTCGCTGTCTGCCCTCTGTCTGTTTCTCCGCTTACTTCTTCTATAAACCACGCAACGGATTTTGAAACGGTTTTCACTAATAGTAAAGAGCGATAAACGAGGAAGGTTTGTGTATATAATTTGTAAATATTTTGTGCAAAATGGCTGAACTATGACGGTGTCTTGTCTAAAAAAAAACTATTTCTCTATCTCTAAAATAGTATAAAACAAAGTCGCTGTCTGTCTCTGTCTGTTTCTCCGCTTACTTCTTCTAATCATAATTTCATACCACCCGGGCGTAGCCGGGACGGGCCGCTATTTTATTTACAAATTAAAAATTACAGCAATCAAATTAACACACCTTAAAGAGTTCTTAAGCCCGAGAACTCGTAAAGCGCGGGCATTGCCCATATTTCTAATTGACGACGCAAACTCAGTTTTATTAATGTATTTTACATAACACATTTTTCATGAAAATTGTATTATACAGCTTTCTATACGTTAAATGAACGATTTTATTTTAATTGTATATGATGTTTTCCAGTTTGACGCGTCGCGTCGCGTTCGTACAAACTTCTATATCAATCAATAGCGACATTCATACCTATTTCTATCAAAACAAAACAAACGATCATTAAAAAACAGTTGAGCTTTAGACTTAAGAAGCAGCCAGGTGAGCCTTCAGTTATTCAGATATTTTTATATTTGCAGTGTTTTTTATTTATTAATTACATACAGACAGGTTCGGATCTATAATATAGAGACTAATAGAGCTTAAACACTGAGCCCCCAAGTGTCAAGAGCCCACAAAATTGAATTATTATCATAGATAGAAAAAAGCCGTGAGGTGGGTCGTTTATTAAGACTAAAGTGCGACCCTTGAGGTCCACACGACGAACTTCCCAGTTAAAAATAAATAATATTAATATGTTTTAATGAATAAAATGATTACTTTTCTGTGTAATATCTAATTTAATTATTATTATTAAATAATAATAATTAAATTAGATATTACACAGAAAAGTAATCATTTTAATAATTAAAACATAATTATTATTTATTTTTAACAATAATTAAAAAAAAAAAACAGCTGAACCGATTTTTATAAAATTTATGTCGGATCAAAATGACGTTAACACGCCCTTACGAAGTCGATATAATTTTTTATTCGCGAGATATTGTGTAAAATCTACTTTTATGGAGTCTATTTAGTTAAAAAAAAAGAACGGCTGATACGATTTTACGTCATATTTACGTTAATACGCGTCGATTGGCACCCTAACATAGTCGATATCATTTTTCATTCTCGAGATTTCGTCTTAGAAAGAAATGGACACATACGTACACACACACACAAATACACACACAGACATATTTCTAAAAATAGTGTAAAAATAGTGTAGTGACCTTGAAACATAAAAATTTGTTATATATTTTGATTTCGATTTTCGGACCCATTACAATAACTTCCAATATGGGAAGTTAACGAAGATGGGCAAGTCCACATAGATTGCATCAACCATTACAATTTAAGATATGCAGGTGCCATCAAATTCCAAAATGCCGCGCGAACAACGAAGTCGCGGATACAGCTAGTCGTATAATAAAAGTGATCATGACTAAATCGAAGATCAGAAATAAATCTAAATCCGTCATTTGATCCGTCTGATAATTTACACAGGAATGTTTATTTTTTAATCCAAGTGCATTTTCCAGTCAACACGTATGCAGTATGTGTTTATTGTGTATACATAGTAGTTTAAACGTTGTTAATTAACCTCATTATTTGAACAGAGCGACATGAATGAATACTCTGCCATTACACATCATTTACTATATCACTTGTTCTCCTGCTGCTCCTGCTGGATCAAGTCAACTGTAAATCCAGAGTACTAAAAACTGTAATAATGAGTACACAGTCATCATTATAGAGATGTGGGAACTCATTTACCGGTGAGATATTTAGGAAAGGGGATATGATTTAAAATTTTTAAATAAAAGAGTTAGTAATTTTTACTTCCCACCTCTACTATGGTAGGGAAGTAATGGATTTAGTCCGAAAAAAATATTTCGAGATTTTAACAGATCTTCACGTTTTGAGACCCTAGCAATTGTTTAAGATCATTTTCTGACTGATGTCTGTATGCGTGTGTGTGTGTGTATGTGGTCAATTTTTCGCCTTCGATATCGTAAAAACGGAACAACATACGGCCATGCCGATTGTTCTATTGTGTTTATCAGCCTTTAACTTAGATCTTATTAGATTCAAATCGGTTCAGTGGATCCTGAGATATTAAAAAAAACGTTCTCATTGTCACGTATTAACATAGGTAAAAAAAATATAAATGAATTCTAGATGTTATAATATGAAAAAAATGTAAATATTTTTTTTCTCTAAAATGTACAGTTTTTGAGAAAAACAATATTTCACTAAAAAAAATAGAAACTGTACGTAAATCAAGGTAACAATGATTTTTGCTATATTAAGCTAGCCATCAGTAGATCACTAAACAAAAAAGAGGGTCATGCTTTTTTTCAAAGAATAAAAAAAGAGTGTTTATTTTTTGTAAATATTTACTAGGTGGGAAGTATAGGACTGGTCATCTGTCGAATTTTTTTAAAATAAATTTGCTTCAATTCATGTTATATTATTGAAAAAAACAAGCTGACAGCTGAACCGATTCCGATCACTCTGACTCACACCTAGGGTTACCAGATAGCCGGGATATCCGGGAATGTCCCGAAAATCTTGGTTTTTGATCTGGCAACCCTACTCACACCGCTGTATCTCGCTTCACATCATAACTTCTAAACTAAATGAGATACGGATTAATCGATACAGCTGCCCGATCGTAAATTTAGGCATATCTTTTTTTTATTTAATTATTTTTTATTTATTTTAAATTATAGACGCGTCGACAACTTAGGTCATTGGCGTCTTGATTACATTAAATAACATATCTCACTTAAAACTAAATATCATCACAAAAAATTCATAAGCGGAGGCGGGATTCGAACCCACGACAGTTTAATCCAGGAGCCGCGACGTTAACCACTGGACCACACTGTCCCCTTTTAGGCATATCATGATGCGCCTATAGGCGCTTTATAATATGGCGCCATTTTATTAGCGCACTTATGAACTACAAATTATTACCTGCAGCATACTACAAATACGTGTTCGTGTTTGAGCCGAATAAACCGGATTCATTCAGCGTCGCCATCGGGTCTGTGACGGTGCATTTTCGTTCACTATCCAGGCAAAGCGCGCCTAAGAAAATTTGCACTTCAAAAAAATTTTTTACATAAGCAGTTTTGCCTTTTGGCCCTCTATTAACTAAATGCAAATGCAATGCTTACATAATTTCATTACACTTTCGCATGTGATATTTTTTTAATAAGTACGTTAAATTAGTCGGTTCGCTGATCAAAAGGTGTTTGCAGTGTTTAATTGTCGACTGAAACATTTTAATTACATAGTGATTATTACCTTGAAAAACACACACACACATTTGCCAGTATAACTTCGCGGCTTGTTCGTTTGTTTTGTCCATTCGTTTGTTTTTGCCGACTAGATCCGAAATCAAACGCGAGAAAAGTGGGAGGAGACTATCATGGTCTCGTCTAGCCGAAAACTGAGACGATACTTGAGACTTTTTTGATTTCGTTTCGACGAAATATCGAGATAATATACCTATGTTAGTGTTACGGATCACCCTGTATATAGGCGGCAGGCAAGAATTCTGAGAAACGGGGGTCTGCTTACCGAACAACTAGTAAACGCGCGAAGGTTTTAGAAACAGCGAGAACGCGCTAGGTTTGAGCCGCGCAGCCTATATAAACAGGAGTGCGAGTGAATCAGTCAATGGTGAGTCGTGCAATCAAGTGAATCAGTGATATAAATATTAATCAGTTCAACGGAGATCAATCAGTCAGTGTAGATTATACTGTGACAATGTTGAACAGCGAATATAGTGCGAAATAAATCTGAGTGAATATAAATATACAAACATAAATAATTAGAATTAAATAATCTTTGTAAATATAGTAATTGTTTACTTGTGTTGATTGTCAGAACTGACTTTTAGTTGTTGTATTTATTATCGTTGTGTTTTTAATTATTGTAAATAAGTGTAAATAAATATTTATTCCGTCAACTCAGAAAACAGTTTTGTAACATTAGTCAAGTAGATACTTTTGGAATAGTAGACACAATTTGATAACTATTAATTTCTACTCTAATTCTTATTTAATAACATTTAAGACCCTGGGGCGTCGCGGCGCTATCCTAGGGGAGTCGCGAGATGATACGAAATTAGTAGCAATTCCAAAACTTAAACTCCGATTTGAGAAGTTAATATGCTCAGAAAAGCAAGCTCATCCTTCTCATTAGTTGTTTTGTTTGTAGTTTTTGTATGTTTTCTAATAAATAATAATTCTATATTCTATGAATAATAAAGTAATTTTATTGTCTGCTAGAGCTACACACAGGTATCTTCTTTTTCAAAGGCGTCGCAAAAAAATTGCAACCTGTAAAGAGAGTCGCAGTAAAAAAAGATTGGTAATCCCTGATCTAGAGAGTTTAATTTTCATAAAAAATTCTTTCGAAAGATCATATGAATAGACTGTACATAGTTACAGTAAAAATTACATCTGAGCACAAAATTCTCACAAATGAAAAAGTGTAAAGTATAAGCAGTACCTACTCATAGCCGACATTAATTAATAAGGCCTGGCACAGAATACATGACGTCAGAGTAGCCCGATTTAATGAGCAATTATCCACGAGAGGCAGCACTTGTGGTAGGTACAAACATTATTTATTCCCCATTAGTGTCGTGTCATTTTAGTGGTATAACTTAATTATTTAATTTAATAATAATAATAATAATTTAATAATTAAGTTATACCACTAAAATGACACGACACTAATGGGGAATAAATAATGTTTGTACCTACCACAAGTGCTACCTTTCGTGGACAATTGAAGGAACTACTCTCAGGAAAATGGCTCATTGATTAAACCTAAAATTTGTTTAATTACATGACATTAAAGCTTATAACATTCAGTTTCAACCCGCTAAACAGGTACCGAAAATCGAATTTTCAATAGCGGCGCTGTGAAAAAATTATTACATCACGCAAATAATTATTCGATTTGATTTGCTAGAAATGAATTTAAAAATCTTTTTTCAGATCTTTTCTTGTCACATAACGAGCGAAAAATGCATCAAACAAAAATCGTCACATACTCTGCATGTGTCCCAAATCTTACCTGAGGAACTGTAAATATATTTGACTACCAATCACACTTTGAAATATTTTTTTTTAATCAGAAATGGAGATGGGCACGTGGAAACGTAATATAGATGGCAGCATGTATATATCCACCTAAGTTATCATGGGTTTTCTTAAAAAAACGCGCGAGTTTATTCCCTTCTGATAGCATGCAACAGCACTTCGTGTCGGTTACGGATCCTTTGGAAATACAAAACCTCTATGATTTGAACATTGGTATTGTTACAAAACTGTTTTCTGAGTTGGCGGAATAAATATTTATTTACAATAATTAAAAGCACAACAATAATAAATGCATCAACGAAAAGTCAGTTCAAACAATCAACAATAACTAAACCGTAAATAACACTTACTATATACGATAACTATATACCAGGACTATTTATTTCTAGTTATTTATATTCAAATATTTATATCAGATTGTTTCGCACTATATTCGCTGTTCAACACAGTATAATCTACACTAGTATTTATTTTATCAATCTCTTTATTTATTTCACGGCACTATTATATCACTGATCCACCGATGCTTGACTCACCATTGACTGATTCACTTCCTCGCACCCGCTTACTTATATAGGCCGCTTGGCTTAGGCACAGCGCGTTCTAGCGTTCTCTAGAATGTTCGTGCAGTTACTCGTTGTTCAGAAAGCAGACACCGCTTCTGACGTTTATATACAGGGTGATCCGTAACAGTATAAACATAGCACATTGACCTTGTCAATGATTTATTTATTTTAATTTATTTTATCATGGGGATATTTTGTCATGGGAATATTTTGTCCAGGGATATTTTGTCGGAGATATTTTGTCGGGGATATTTTGTTCGGGGATCAAGACGTATGGAACCAAACTTATTCTGTACACACTACTATGAACTGCCAACAGACCGAGGTGGTTATATAGCTGGCGCCTCAAGCGGTCAAGTTTGGCAATGCTCATCTCCATTTTGAGATATGAAAATACTTGGCCAGCAAAGTGAAACCCTTTCGATTGCCTTTGAGAACACCCCTGTATAGAATGTCTGGTAGTGCCTCGGGCGACATTCCCGCGGAGATGGTAAATGATATTTATTTTATTTATAATGTGGTGCATGTAACCACCGTTTAGTAAACTCCAGAGGGTACTTTTATATTATAATCTACTTCATAATAACTCTGTTACATAATATTACACTAAAGCGGCACAAAGAAACTTATATTCATAATAATGCATATATATTATGTTGCAGTACTATGTAATATACAGGTTGTAACAAACAATTAACAGCTAAACGGATCCTTATTACAGTAGACTTTTAGTACGCAACTATTTAGGCTCTAGAGCAGAGTTTCTTTCCCTATTCGCAATTAAAAGTAAATGTAGATTTCAGCACTTCAGACGTCTATGTGATGTTTAATCGGTCGTATCACAAAGCAAATGTAGATGTCAGCACCTCGGCCGAAATGATGGTTTGAATGGTCTTGTAAGTCAAATAAATTTTGAAGTTAATTAGCTGGTAAGATATTTATGTTAACAATGTCTGATCGAGCATTAACACACATTGATATTTATAAATAAGTACGTTTCAATTATCCACGAGAGGCAGCACTTGTGGTAGGAACAAACTTTATTTATTAACTTCCCATTGGAAGTTATTGTAATGGGTCCGAAAATCGAAATCAAAATGTATGACAAATTTTTATGTTTCAAGGTCACTACACTATTTTTACACTATTTTTAGAAAGATGTCTGTGTGTGTGTGTGTGTACGTATGTACGTACGTACGTATGTGTCCATTTCTTTCTAAGACGAAATCTCAAGAATGAAAAATGATATCGACTACGTTAGGGTGCCAATCGACGCGTATTAACGTAAATATGATCTGAAAGAAATTTTTTCAAAATCGGTTCAGCCGTTCTTTTTTCTTAACCAAATAGACTCCAAAAAAGTAGATTTTACACAATATCTCGCGAATAAAAAATTATATCGACTTCATAAGGGTGTCAATCGAGGCGTGTTAACGTCATTTTGATCCGACATAAATTTTATAAAAATCAATTCAGCCGTTTTTTTTTTTAATATTGTTAAAAATAAATAATAATTATGTTTTAATGATTAAAATGATTACTTTTCTGTTTAATATCTAATTTAATTATTATTATTAAATATTTATCAAACTGGGAAGTTCGCCGTGTGGACCTCAAGGGTCGCACTTTAGTCCTAATAAACGACCCACCTCACGGCTTGTTCCCCATTAGTGTCGTGTCATTTTAGTGGTACCTACCTACATAACTTAATTATTAAATTAATTAAATAATTAAGTTATACCATAAAAATGACACGACACTAATAGGGACTAAATAATGTTTGTCCACAAATGCTGCCTCTCGTAGATAATTGAAAGAACTACACTCAGGAAAATGGCTCATTGCGTCGAGCAGGAGTGGAGACAGTCAATGCATAATAATGGGGAGTAAATAATGTTTGTCCCTACCACAAATGCTGCCTCTCGTGGATAATTGAAAAAACTACTCTCAGGAAAATGGCTCATTGCGTCGCGCAGGAGTGGAGACAGTCAATACATTTTTGTTACACCCATTTAGTACAATGGTAACTAAACTGCATATGATACGCATACCTTAAAATATAACATGCAAACGTATCAAATGTCAAATTACAATGGGCACGACCTTCCGCCCATTTTAGAAACTAATAACTCGAGAACTAAATAGTGCCTACAATAAGGCCTATTTAACCTGAAACATATATCATTTTATCGAACAAAAACCGAGATTTGACACGTGATATTTTAAATTTTATGTATTTCGACTGTAACAAAAAAAGTGTTTGTGTATTTAACTATGGCTTTGAATAATTTTATTTCTTTTAAAAAATGCTGCGAAATTCTAATTCGAAATAATGGAGCATGAATGAAAATGATAAGTATGAAGTTACATTGTAGGTAGTAATTTGATATTTTTACCATTGAGAAATGTTGATGTCCAAATAAAGTAATTTAGTTCATTGTTGTTTAACTATAATGTTTTCTCTTATTGTATTATTATCTATGCATCCACATAAAATTTAGACGAATTTTCGGACTTTTTGGGTTAATACGGGATTCAAAAGACATTTTAACAGTTTTTTAAAAATTTTCTCTGCCTGTCTATTGCTAGTTAACAACACAAAAACTAAATTATTATTATTGTAGAATTATAGACGCGTCGACAACTTAGGTCATTAGCGTCTTCAATACAACAATTAATAATCCATTTGTGTATTAGAATATGCCAGCCGGCATACACAAACCGACTAGTACGAGCTCGGGCTCCTGGAAACGCCAATTCCCAAAAAACATTGGAATGCAATTGCGAGAACAACTACATTCCAATGTTTCTCCTGGGGGATCAAAAATTAAAGAATAGATTTTCTTCAAATAAATTGTGAAAGGGAAGGGGTATTCACTGGAAAACTAAGTAACATGAAATTCTGAAAAATATAGTTTTGAGATCCTTACGAAAAGCACTTTCAAATGATAGCCCACATGATTACAAGGATTTTTTGTCAAATGGTGAATATTGACATACAAAAAAAGCCTTTACCTGAAAGATATCAAATTAATATTTACCTGAAAAGGTCGCCAGGCCATAAAGTAATTTATGCATTTCGTGCACACCGTATTTTACTAGACGAATAAATATTTATACCCTTGAAATTGGACATAATAGTTATTCTTACGATTTATACCTACAGTAAACTTACTTAACTACGTTTGGTGAATTGAATTATCGCTATTTATTCCGAGTAATATACCTACCCTAGTTTTATACTTATAGGTATAAATACTGCCTATTTTACTATTTTATACAGCACGTATAAAACGTTTAACACCGTTTAAAACGGTTTAATACCAAAATGAGAACAGGAACTTTTCCTATTATGCAGTTGGCAATACGGAATATTGCACCGTAACCGTAGTGTGAAAAAGTAAAAAACCGTTTTATACTGAAAAAATACGGTATTATACCATGGGCTTAATACACAAAAAAGTTTTAACCGTATTTTTACATCACTAACTATACTAGACTTAACTGTATCAAAAAATGTCAAATCGAAAGTAGGAAAGAGTTATCGACTGATACCCTTAAATTCCAGTCTCCTATTGATTGTCTCCTATTGATCAAAATTAAAACGGATTATGCTTTTTAATTAAAATGGTGCAGCTACATTTACGAATCCAAAACTGGATTATATTAAACATGCACATAGGCGTAGCTGAGGGAGGGCCAGAGTACCCCCCCCTAGAAACAATCAATAACAAGCCGTGAGGTGGGTCGTTTATTAGGACTAAAGTGCGACCCTTGAGGTCCACACGACGAACTTCCCAGTTTGATAAATATTTAATAATAATAATTAAATTAGATATTACACAGAAAAGTAATCATTTTAATCATTAAAACATAATTATTATTTATTTTTAACAATAATTAAAAAAAATAAACAGCTGAACCGATTTTTATAAAATTTATGTCGGACCAAAATGACGTTAACACGCCTCGATTGACAGCCTTACGAAGTCGATATAATTTTTTATTCGCGACATATTGTGTAAAATCTACTTTTTTGGAGTCTATTTGGTTAAGAAGAAAGAACGACTGAACCAATTTTGAAAAAATTTCTTTCAAATCATATTTACGTTAATACGCGTCGATTGGCACCCTAACTTTGTCGATATCATTTTTCATTGTCGAGATTTCTTAGAAAGAAATGGACACATACATACGTACGTACGTACGTGCACACACACATACACACACATAGACATCTTTCTAAAAATAGTGTAAAAATAGTCACCTTGAAACAAAAATTTGTTATACATTTTGATTTCGATTTTCGGACCCATTACAATAACTTCCAATGGGAAGTTAAAAATGAGTTCAATAGTGCACTATTGTCCGCTAGCGGCGCTAGTAGGTTTCGTGCACACAACCTATACTGAGGTACGGAAGTTCGGAACTCTAAAAATAGAAAGGAAGAACAGTTTCACTGTATTTATGAGCAGGGCTACATTTCAATTTGGACAAAATCAAAGTCGGGGCCGGTCCCGCTTTACAAAAAATTCGACTGATGACCAGTTCTATACTTCCCACCTAGTAAATATTTGCAAAAAATAAACACTTTTTTTTATTCTTTGACTAGGCCTAAATAACCTGAGCTGTTGGTGGTCTTTAAAACACAATTTAATTTTTATTCTTTGAAAAAAGCATGGCCCTCTTTTTTGTTTGGTGATCTACTGATGGCTAGCTTAATATAGCAAAAATCATGGTTACCTTGATTTACGTACAATTTTTATTTTTTTTAGTAAAATATTTTTTTTCTCGAAAACTATACATTTTAGAGAAAAAAAATATTTACATTTTTTTCATATTATAACATCTAGAATTCATTTTTTTTACCTATGTTAATACGTTACATTGAGGACGTTTTTTTGAATATCTCAGGATCCACTGAACCGATTTGACTAAAAATCTAATCAGATCTAAGTTAAAGGCTGATAAACACAATAGAATAATCGGCATGCCCGTATGTTGTTCCGTTCTTAAGATATCGAAGGCGAAAAATTTACCACACACACACATACAGACATCAGTCAGAAAATGATCTTAAACGATTGCTAGGGTCTCAAAACGTGAAAATCTGTTAAAATCTCGAAATATTTTTTTCGGACTAAATCCATTACTTCCCTACCATAGTAGAGGTGGGAAGTAAAAAAAATTAGTTACGCCCATGGCTACGCGATCAACTGACACAATAATAAACATTTGCACAATGGGTGCCTGCAGTGAAATTACATTGTTCCGTGTCCTTGAATATAATAGAGTTACTGTCACCACTTTATATGTGTATGACAGTATTGTGTAACATACAAACATTATATAACAGTTTGTTTGGGGATAATCCTATGATTGCAGGTCCTGATGCGAAACATATTACATAATAATAAATATCCCTCTTCTTGTGAACTTACCTATTGTCAAAGGAAACTTTTATTGAATCTATACTTTTATTAGCTTGATATTAAATTTGTGAAATTTATAGGTTGTCTATATATGCACTAACGCGCTTTTATTAAAGGAAATTAATTAATTTAATGGAGTTACAGGATTCATCTGAAATCAAGGTAAATTTTTAACAGACTTCAAAAAAATGAGGTTATGTATTTCCCTTAGTATGTTTGTATGTGTGCGATTTTTTCAGAAACTACACGACCGATTTTTATGATTCTTTTTTTATTAAATAGGGCATACCTTGGGGTAGTTCTTATATAAATTTTACTTAAATCTGTTCAGTATTTCGACTGATTTAAAAAAAAGTTAGTAATGGACTGTAACACCGTTAAAGTAAATGTCAAATATCAAGACAGAAGTCGGTTAATAACGTACAAACTACGTATTGTAAAGCCACTAAAAACTAAAAAACTTTTTTAAAAAAATAAAACCTTCAAAAAAGTCACTAAAAAAAGAGGAAAATAATAAAGGTCGGCGCTAATTTAATAAAATTAAAGTAGATATATTAAAAAGTTTTAGCAATACCGTATACGGGTGAATAAGGGGGTTTACTATTACCAAACAGCTGGTGAACAATCACCTTTATCATTTATCTAAAAATAATATTACTGAACGAGTAGGTATAAAACTAAAGCTTTATTTGTCACATGCAAATTATATTCTGACATAATTTCATTGTATAGATTGTAGACACTTAAATGAATTTCAATTTTTAATAATTAAAATAAACGAACGTAAAATAATATAGTAATATAAATATACTGTTTATAATGTATGTAGGTATGTTTATTGAGAAATATTAGATATCTACATTTTAGGTGAAATATGCGGCGGCTATTTACACTTACTTAAACAAAGTATCATAATATAATATTATATTGATATAATTTCACTCTTGATGTGAATGTAATAATATAAAAGGACTGATATCAATCCGAAACGATATCAGAAATACACCGTTCACTGACCGGCTAACAACATGGCATTCAGGGTGAGTGATTTGGACATTTCTTCCATTGATAAAATACTAGCGGATTTTTTTTTGAAAATGTGTAAAGTGTTAATGCGGTGTAATTATTTCTCAAAGATTTTTTGGACAGTACATAATTTTGATTTTTGACGAACTCAATATCGATTTTCACTAAAAAAATACTATTAGACTTTTTTCGACAGAGTATAAAGTGTTATAGAAATTTCAAGTTTTTTAAACTAATGATAATTTCGAAAATTTTAATGTTTTGTTACAAATTAAAAATTCAATGTAATTTTTGGACGGAACAAAAAACAAAGTGTAATTTTTTTAAGACCACCTGGTAACAAGTCACATTTTTCATTTATTTTTGTTTTTTATAATAAATTGAAAATTCAATTGATACTTTCACCAGTTCTCGATTAGAATCTGCAAACTCGAGTTTTGTAATAAATAATGGCATAAACTGAATTACCTACTATTTGTACCTACAGATTTTTCATTAGGCAAAATGCTTTTTTTGCCAAATAAAATAATCATTACTTTTCTGTTTCCAGTTTATGATTTTAACTGCCCTTGTGGCTTTGAGCAGATCTGCACCCGTGGAGCACCATGAACACGGCCATGCTACATCGTACGCATCCTTGCACTTCTTCCCCTCCGAATCGTACACAGTCGAAGGACCCCACCACCACAAGGAAGTGCACACCGTTCCCCATTACGAATTCAAATACGGCGTTCACGATCCCCACCACCACGACATCAAACAACAGGAAGAGAGTCGTAAACACGAGCACACCAAAGGCGAATACTCCATCCACGATCCGCACTACGAACGCGTCGTGCACTACGAAGTTCCGGACAAACACAGCGGCTACATCGTCGACTACAAATACGACGTCAAGGACCCCAAACACCACAACTTCCACGAACGCGCCGAGAAGGTCGACGGACACCAGATCACCGGTCACTACACTCTGGTGCAACCCGATGGTCACAAACGTATTGTCCACTACACGGCCGATAAACATAATGGATTCAACGCTCAAGTTGAATACGTCAAAGCACATTAACCAATAAATAATCTGAAATTATTCAATTTTTTTATGTTTGATAATTTTTATACGTGTAGTAGACATATTATGTATGTATGTATGTGTGAAATATTTTATTTCTGTGAAATAATAAAATTTAATATTTTTGTTTAAAGTTTGGTTTCTGTTTTTCCTGTATATCTACATAATAGGATTATTAAAATTCTAGACGTAATAGTGACTGAGATTTCTACACAAACTGTCATGAGAGCTTAAAATCTTGGAAACAGCTGAACCGATTTTCATCACACATGACTCTAAGAACCATCTCGAAAATAACAACTTTCAAACAAAAAAAAACCGCATTGAAATCAGTTCATCCGTTTTGAAGCTACAAAGCCACAGACAGGCAAAGGCTTCAAAATAACACCCGGCGTCTTTTGTATCGAATGAGAAAAAATACAGGAGTCAGGATAATTTCTAAAAGTAATTTGATGTCGTAAAATTCACAGATTTCGCAATCCTTGCAACCATCGAGGACATTGGAAATGATAACAGCATATATGAAACATAATTAACTGTTTATTATACACACAATATTTATCAATGCACTGTTTAATTTTGTCAGGAATAACCCTATTATTCTTCTGTTATATACGCGTTCACTTTTGCTTGATTACTTAACTTTTAAATGGATTTTTCTACAGTATTTATTAACATTTGCTCAAAAATAACACCGCAGATCGTCTCAAATACCTCTCAATTAACTAGACATGATATAAAATACATTTCGAAACAAGCCGTGAGGTGGGTCGTTTGTTAGGACTAAAGTGCGACCCTTGAGGTCCACACGACGAACTTCCCAGTTTGATAAATATTTAATAATAATAATTAAATTAGATATTACACAGAAAAGTAATCATTTTAATCATTAAAACATATGTATTATTTATTTTTAACAATAATTAAAAAAAAAAAAAAAAAAACGGCTGAACCGATTTTTATAAAATTTATGTCGGATCAAAATGACGTTAACACGCCTCGATTGACACCCTTACGAAGTCAATATAATTTTTTACTCGCGAGATATTGTGTAAAATCTACTTTTTTGGAGGTTATTTGGTTAAGAAAAAAGAACGGCTGAACCGATTTTGAAAAAATTTCATTCAGATCATATTTACGTTTATACGCGTCGATTGGCACCCTAACGTAGTCGATATCATGTTTCATTCTCGAGATTTCGTCTTAGAAAGAAATGAACACATACATACGTACGTACGTACGTACACACACACACACACATACACACACACAGACATCTTTCTAAAAGTAGTGTAAAAATAGTGTAGTGACCTTGAAACATAAAATTTTTTTTTCCTTTTTGATTTCGATTTTCGGTCCCATTACAATAACTTCCAATGGGAAGTTAAAAATTGCACTTGTTCAATTTTGCATGATTGCTCCTCACTTGATTGCGACACCGTTGTCTTTTGGCCTTTAACGAAAACTCGTAACTCTGCCCCCATATACGAACATAAACATTTCCAATGTTAAAATACAGGAGTCAGGACAATTTCTAAAAGTAATTTGATGTCGTAAAACAGGTTGCAATTTTTTACGACGCCCTTCTAAAAGAAGATCCTGTATTTAGCTCTAGTAGACAATAATAGTATATTGTGCGACTAGTGGGAGAAAGAGGAGATTCCACTCGTGTGTTTTACCGCACTCGCTACGCTCATGCGGCAAAATCCACACTCGAGGAATCTCCTCTTTCGACCAACTGTCGCACACAATATTTTGTTCAACTACCGCAAGAAATATGTCATTTCGTGGCTCTGCTGAGCGTGGGCGAAATAATGGGTGACCTGATTGATTGACGAAACTATCAACACTTGCGTAAACGTTCCCCGTAATGAGCGTGGGCGAAATGCCATTTCGCTCACTAGTGGGCGAAATAGCATTTCGTCCACTCTCTACGTCTACAGGAACGTGGGCGAAATGCTATTTCACCCACTAGTGGATAAATGGCATTTCGCCCACTCTCTACGTCTATAGTCAGAGAATTCTTTATTTCGCCCACTCTCAGTAGAGCCACGAAATTACATATTTCTTGCGGGTGTTGAACAAAATTACTATTTATTATTCAAAGAAAACTCAAAAAAATATAGAATCTTAATTATTATTTATTAAATTCTAATTCTGATAATTAGAAAACATTGAAAACTACAAACAATACAATTAATGAGCAGGATAAGCTTGCTTTTCTGAGCATAACTTCTCAAATCGGGACTGAAGTTCTGAAATAGCGCCGCGACGCCCCAGGACGTCGCGACTTACAATTAGGGAACCTCTCTCGTAAATAATGTAAATCAACTTTTCATTTTTATATCTTTTCTCTTAATTTCAAACAAGTATTTTAAAAAACTGGCCAAGTGCTAGTCAGACTCGCGTATCGAGGGTTCCGTACAATAATAAAAATAAGGAGTTAGGTAGGGGTAAAAAATTAATAGATTTGCTTTATAATGTTCAAATTTTTTCCGTATCAAATTTATTTCAATTATATATTTTCAAAGTAAAAAACATATCTATATTAACAGAATATTTATTGATTAAAAAAATCAGCAAAAATATCGCGATCCAAAACCCAGGATCGAACCAACCTATCTTTTAGATGTCTGTCTGGGCGTATGTATGTACATTCGCGAACTTGTTTTCGTCTTGTTGAAACTCATATCTTGCTTCATGGACACGTTTAAGGTCACGTTCGCTTAGAGACTTATTGGTAACCGCCATTTTGAAAACAGTTTCAAAAAGATGCAGCAGGGAATTATTAGTTAGAGTGGCCATTATTATATCTAAACTATTTGCGGAGTTCTTGATAGCGGCCTCAATTTTTGAGTAACTACCATATTTGAGTAGAATAACATGGACACATGTATGTGTATAATATTTATCTTGCAAAGCGTGAAAAATAACTTTATTTTGTAACATAGATGTAATTGCATTAAAAACAATGCCTTTCTGGTCACAATTAAGGTTATTGAAATAACGTTCAAAATTGATAACAAAGCGAGTCCTCCATAATAATTCATCGACATAGATTTCATTTGAAAATATGGTGGCCAAAACACTGGCTATAACGTTAATGTTGTATCTTTCTAGAGAGGATTGTGACGTAGTGGAATAACCGGCTTCGTTATCTAATTTACAATTAAAATGCTTCGCAATATCCCATCGTCGGATTTTGGGAATTTTTCTTTTTAAAAAAATGTTTGTAATTGTTTTTTCTATGTTAATTTCTCCACTAGATCTCCAACATATTGTGCTATAAGAATATATTGGGTCATCATTGCATAAAATATTAAATTCATTAATAAACTTACAATAGTCATGAAACATAACTTTTGCGGATAATATTAAATCTTGATGACATGGTTTAGGCAACTGCAATTTAAAAATATTTCTTATTGCTGCCTTCATCATAAAAGATTTATATCGTGTTTGACGAAAAATGGAATAATCATAATTAATATCTGTTAGAGCTGATGATAAAATATATTCTTGGAATTCATTTTTAAACACATCTGAACTTATCAATTCTGCTGTTAACACATTTCTTGCTAAATTGTACAAAGTTGGTACCTTGTATTCCACAATCATTGTGCGTAGTGAAAACACTTTTTTATTAGTAGAATGAAAATAGTAAAACAAGAAGCAAAAAACGAAGTCTCACTATACACTTTTTTATTAATTTCAAAATTAAATCTTTCGATTGTCAGTTTTTAAGTACCAAATTATTTTCAACAATTTTCAATAATAACGTGATTTTATTTTATCTTCGAAACGAATTTCATTGTATTTCGATGGTTGGTTTTTATTTTCATAAACACTTTCTTTTTAAGTAGATTAAAACTTTTCCAAAATATTTATATTTTTAACTGTACCTGCACTTTCGATTATAAAAAATGATATTTAAAAAGCACGTTTAACAAATTGAATTCACACTAAAGTAAAATATGTACTGACAGCGAAATATACGCAGAAGCCAAAATATTTGAAAAAGACACGACAATTTTATAAAAGCGAGTCGATGTGGTTTAAACCCTAAATTATCCGAAAATTTTATTAACCAGGTAACATTTCTTCTGTGTTTTGTAATTTGTAAACTCCTTCCTAGTAATTTAATTTTGAAAATTTTTGAATGAAATGTTCAATTCTTCACAATATATTTTATTATTATAGGTACCTACTACCTACTATATAATATACATTATACATACCTAAGCAAGGTACATTAAATTTCATACTAGACCGAGAGCTAGTGACAATTTTCAGGTGTTATTTATTCAAGGCCTTATTTTTGTAGAGATGTTGTGGGAGGCATAATAACATGTCCTGAGTAAGTGATTTTGCTAGATAGCGGTATGGGAGGGATGCAGACCGCCCCCAACATGTAACAAAAAAAAATGGTCAGAATTATTATTGCTTCAAAGCTGAAATTGTTTGTATAGCTTGTCGGTGAACCCAATAATGCCATTATAATATTTGCAGATCGATTAGTCAGTATTAAAAGGGTGGCAGATCACCCTGACCGTGTCATGTACCCGACGAAATTTTTATTATTAGTTCAAGGTTCAAATTTTATTATGTTGTTACCGCGACTGTTTTAAGCATATATTTCAAAATGTCGGTATTAACCCCCTTGCAGAACGATTAAAACACCTAGACGAGCAAATTTCCCTCTAAGAGAGGGGGTTAATACCGACATTTTGTTCTGCAAATTGAAATATATGCTTAAAACAGTCGTCGTAACAACATATTAAAATTTGAACCTTGAACTAATAATAAAAATTTCGTCGGGTACTGACCAATCGATCTGCAAATATTATAATGGAATTATTGGATTCACCGACAAGTTATACAAACAATTTTAGCCTTGAAACAATAATAATTGTGACCATTTTTTTTGTTACATGTTGGGGGCGGTCTGCATCCCTCCCATACCGCTATCTAGCAAAATCCCTTACTCTTTAATACACGTTAATATGCCTTTCTCAACATCTTCACAAAAATAAGGCCTTGAAAAAATAACACCTAAAACTTATCACTAGCTCTCGCCCTAGTATGAAATGTACCTTGCTTAGGTATGTATAATGTATATTATATAGTAGGTAGTAGGTACCTATAATAATAAAATATATTATGAAGAATTGAACATTTCATTCAAAAATTTTCAAAATTAAATTACTAGGAAGGAGTTTACAAATTACAAAACACAGGAGAAATTTTACCTGGTTAATAAAATTTTCCGATAATTTAGGGTTTTAAAAGAATTGCCCTAACTTAAAATCAGGTAATATATCTAGTGTAAGAAAGCTACACTATCCCTGAGTGATATATAATTTCTATTTTATTTTGATAAATTTCTCGTGGGAGGGATAATAAATCATAAATTTTTATCTCTGGAACTACTGAACTGATTCTAAAAATTCTTTCACTAATAGAAAGCTATTCTATCCAGCTAATAGTCCAGTCACGAGAGGAAGTCCACCTTGCGTTTTGTGCAGCAAATGATTTTATTTTTTTGTGTCCTCAAGCATGTTCAGGAGATGTCAAATCCAAGTTTGCGACTTCTAAAGCAGGGCGGGGGAGTTTTGATGGGATAAAAACCACGACTTTTTTTGCACTATTTTCGGTTTCTTGCTTATAACATGGAAACGGCTGGTCCTATCGAAAAAATGATTCTATTAAAAATTAAAGGGCACAAAATTTACTTCAAAATGCACTAGTCAAATATGTTTATGTTCCCATTTTTACCGGCTCTACAGAACTTAGAAAATCGCCAAAATTTTTTTAACTATTGAAAAACTCGAATAGCCTATAACCTTCCTTAATAAACGGGCTATCTAACAAAAAAAAATTTTTCAAATCGGATGGGTAGCTTCTGAGATTGGCGCGTTCAAACAAAAAAAAATTAATTTTGAATAGGACCATTTTTTCGATAGGACCGGCCGTTTTTATGTTATAAGCCAAAAACCGAAAAAAGTGCAAAAAATCGTGGTTTTTAGCCCACCAAAACTCCCCCGCCCTGTTTTAGAGGTCGCAAACTTGGATTTGACATCTCCTAAACATGCTTGAGGACACAAAAAATAAAATCATTTGCTGCTCTAAACGCAAGGTGGACCTATCTTTTTAAGCTCTCGTGACTGGACTATAAGAGAGATAGGCTATATTTTATTTTGAAAAATTTCTCGCGGGGGAGGGTATAAGTCCTGTGGGATAATTACAAAACGTATCTCTGAAATTCTTTTGCATTTTAGCGTATTGGTGGAATCCTACTAATATTTTAAAATATAAACACCACCAGCCCGACTTCACTTCGCATGGGGAGAATTTCTCGTGGGGCGGATAATGAATAATAAATTCTTAACACCCGGACAAAGCCGGGTATTTTAAATAAAAGTAAAAAGTTGTCAATAACAAAAACGTACCGACGAGGATGGGATTCGAACCCACGCGTGCAGAGCACATTGGATTAGCAGTCCAACGCCTTAACCACTCGGCCACCTCGTCGCGTTCGCTTTGCGTCCTTATAATGGCTAACTACTAAACAGGGTACTCTTCACCATTATTACACAAACTATAATTAATAAAACGAAATTAATTTTGAAATACTATTGTTTGTTTGAATTAATATAATACAGTGTTTCTTCTATGAATACATTCAATTAATAAATTAATAATAAGTGAGAAACTTTTTTTATAATTCGTCCGACGTCACTGCAGTCTGCAGCGACGACCTTCATTGGCGTAACTTGGGATTTTTTCCAAGGGGGGAGGCATGGCCCTTTCAATCTGAGAACTGAAAATCACTATTATGAGATCTTTTATTGTCAGTAATTTAAAAGTCATTAAATGTTATGTTTAAAAAAAACAGTAAATGTTGCTTGTCTTGTAAGAAGTTTTTATTTTGAGTGGCTGCTATTTTTTAAGTATAATAATGAAAATACAAAATTACAGATTATGGCGCTTGGTTCAAGTTTTGGTATCCCCAAACGGTTACTTTCAATAGTTTGTAATAATTTTAAGTCGATTTTCTTTATTCTTACGTCAGCACCCTGAGCTACGTGCCGTAATTATTCTAGGGGGGGCCGTCAGCTTTCTGGGGGGCCTGGTGCCCTTGGCCACCCCCTAGTTACGCCAATGACGGCCTTATCATAACAGTTATCAGTGCATATAGTAGGTACGATTTTTATTTATCTTATATACCAGATGTTCAGGAAACAGATTGCAACTTTTGACAAAAATATCATTTCATAATGAAAACTATACCATTCTATTCGAAAAAAAACACTATTCTAGTGCTCTTCTTATTTATACGTATTCTACTTTGGTTTTGACCCCAGAGCCGTTCCTATAGGATAGTCAGTCGTGTTCAAGATTGCAATTGGGCGCCCCCCAGCTCAGGTAAATTCTATTCTATAGTGAATTAATTTAAAAAATATTTTTTTTGTTTATTATTTTTGATAAACTGCTTCCCCCACATAAGTAATACATAATATTATAAAAATTAGGTTTATGAAATTTTAAGTTTATATATCTTTCACACTGTATTTTTAACCGACTTCAAAAAAAGGAGGTGGTTCTCAATTCGGTTGTATTTTTTTTATGTTTGTTACATCATAGCTCAGTCATTTATAAACTGATTTTGAAAATGTTTTTTTTTTATTTGAAAGGATATACTTTCAGATTGGTCCCATAGAAATTTCATCAAAATCGGTTCAGTAGTTCGGCTGATTTTAATAAAAGTGAGTAACGGCGTGTGATTCTTTAAGGTAAATGTCACTTTTTGACATATCAGACAGCGTAAGAAAGTCGGTTTAATAAAAGTGAGGAACGGCGTGTGATTCTTTTAATGTAAATGTCACTTTTTGACACTAAAAAGTAAAAAATAAAAAACTTTTTAACAAATAAAAAACCTCCTTCAAAAAGCCACTAAAAATAGGAAAATAATGAAATTTTGAGGTCTGTGCCAATTTAATAAAATATGAAGTTGGTTAAAAAGAAGATAGTAATTACTATACTATACTTTTTAACCGATTTCATATTTTATTAAATTGGCACAAATTTTCATTATTTTCCTCTTTTGAGTGGTTTTTTGAAGGAGGTTTTTTTTTTGTTAAAAAGTTTTTTTACAAACATAAATGAGGTTTAAAAACATTACAAATTAAGCTGAAGACATTTTAATTTTTAATCATAATGTTAGGTTCACATAAAGCTTTTGATGAGCGTATAGAAAGCTGTTGAGTGTTCATTTTATTGTTCAATAATATAATAATGAAGAAGAAAAAAGCGGAAGAATATTCTCACATATTACATAATAGAAAACCATTATCGTTAATGTTGATGATAATAGGTATTCTATTTCTTTTTCTTCCGTCGACTAACGATTTCTGTTCTCTTATTACTTTTGACGTTACACATTATGAACTGGAATCAGACCTGTTCAACCTTTCATTAGGGTACGCCACTGAGCTGAGGAATTATAGAGACACTACAAGCATTTAAAAGTGAAGCCAGTCACCATATTTAGTCAGCTCATTCATGTTATTTGTATGTTTGGCCGCCATGTTTGTTAGGCCTGTGACGTCAGACTTGTCTTCAATTTTGTGTAAGCAGTTGCGTATACGTACCAGGGGTGTTACGAATATTCGCATCCGCATCCGTAAATGCGGAATATTCGCATTAATTCAGACATCTGCATCCGCATTCACATCCGCATCAATCAATGCGGAGTTTTTACGGATGCAGATTCACATCAACAAGTAACTACATGTAAAGAAAGTGGGCTGAGCCAGAGTGGCACGTGCTAAAAATATGATTAAATAAATAAAAAGTTAAAATTAAATTGATTTTCAGTTATTTATGCACTTAAAATTTAAATAATTATCCTTTTAAAATCCCAAAATCCGCATCCGCGGATGTGAACGTCTAATAATCCGCATCCGCATCTGCATCCGCGTATGTCTAAATTTTTGCATCCGTAACAACCCTGATACGTACAGCGTCTCTACTCTCTATTACCTCTTATCTCAGTGGGGTTTTGAGTTTTTTTATATCTACTTTTACTTGCTACATTACATAATTATTATTTATAATTTATTATTTGTGTATCCCGCCACACTCCACTGATCGCAAAAAATGATATTACACCAGTAAAGTATAACGTAAATAGTAAAACTTATATAGCTAATATAAAAACTTTTTGATCGTCCTTAATTAATATTATGTATTTTGCTAATACATATTAGAGTTAGCTAGTGTACGGATATAGCCTATATAACAATATAATACATAGAAGTTAAGGTGTCTCTATACTATAAATATGTATGCAAATTTCTGATCAAAATTGATCCTTATAGAACGTTTGCCAAGTTGTTAATAAGTAGCTACATTATCAATTATCTTGCAAAGAGGACTTCAAGAATATCTGCAGTCCCTAGATTCGCTGAAGAAACAGAAATTAGTGCCGTATCTAGGAATCCTGGCGCGCTTGGCAAAGAGAGAACTTGGCGCCCTTAGCGAAAAGAGAACTTGGTACCCTTGGTGAAGAGAGAACCTGGCGCTCTTGGCGAAGAGAGAAATTGACACCCTTGGCGAAGAGAGAATTTTTGGCGCCCTTAGCGAAGAGAGAATTTGGCGCTCTTGGCGAAGAGAAAACTTTTGACGCCCTTAGCGAAGAGGGAACCTGACGCTTTTGGTGAAGAGAGAACTTGGCGCCCTTGGCGAAAAGAGAACTTAGCGCCATTAGCGAAGAGAGAACCTGGCGCTCTTGGCGAAGAGAGAAATTGGCACCCTTGGCGAAGAGAGAACTTTTGGCGCCCTTAGCGAAGAGAGAACTTGGCGCCCTTGGCGAAGAGAGAACCTGACGCTTTTGGCGAAGAGAGAACTTGGCGCCCTTGGCGAAAAGAGAACTTGGCGCCATTAGCGAAGAGAGAACCTGGCGCTCTTGGCGAAGAGAGAAATTGACACCCTTGGCGAAGAGAGAATTTTTGGCGCCCTTAGCGAAGAGAGAATTTGGCGCCCTTGGCGAAGAGAGAACCTGACGCTTTTGGCGAAGAGAGAACTTGGCGCCCTTGGTGAAAAGAGAACTTGGCGCCATTAGCGAAGAGAGAACCTGGCGCTCTTGGCGAAGAGAGAAATTGACACCTTTGGCGAAGAGAGAACTTTTGGCGTCCTTAGAGAAGAGAGAATTTGGCGCCCTTGGCGAAGAGAGAACTTGGCGCCCTTAGCGAAAAGAGAACTTGGCACCCTTAGGAAAAAGAGAACTTGGCTCCCTTGGCGAAGAGAGAACTGGTGCCCTTGGTGAAGAGAGAACCTGGCGCTCTTGTCGAAAAGAGAACTTGGCGCCATTAGCGAAGAGAGAACCTGGCGCTCTTGGCAAAGAGAGAACTTTTGGCGCCCTTAGCGAAGAGAGAACTTGGCGCCATTAGCGAAGAGAGAACCTGGCGCTCTTGGCGAAGAGAGAAATTGACACCCTTGGCGAAGAGAGAGTGACGGTTCACTTTCGTTCACTATTCAGAAAGAACGTAAAGTTCGCCTAAAGAAGTTTTCACTTCAAAAATAAATTAGCAACAAAAGTGCCACCGCAACTGTACTTGGCAGTACTACTAAACCGTGAACATCTTTGCAATAATTCGCTATAACGAATTCACTGTGCACAACCCATCGTAGCGACTAAATATTCTATATTCTGGTATAAGATTCAAGTTTAATCATTAATTATACAATCTATCCACGACTACATTTAAATTGTGCGCCTCGGAATGTTAGCTCGTTGCAGGGTGCTAAAGAAGAGGTGGAATTGAGAGAGAAAGAGATGATTAAATACATCTTTGCTCTATATTATAGATTCAACTGATTCATTGAATGGCTCAAGTCAAAGAGGGCTAATGTTTTTGCGGAAATTTTTGTAGGGCCGCCGCTACCATATGTGCAAAGACAAGCGACTAGGCCCTGCAGTCAGGGTCCATTCTGATTGGTCGAATACTCCATCTTGATGTCGTTTGACATATACACACACACCTAAACGAACGTAACAACTAACTAGTGAACTCTGTACTAATATATGGATAGTTGATAGCGATTAAAAAATGGGTTTTGTATGTGGAGAATGTTCAAATACATATTCTTCAAGACAGGCATTAATGTTCACAAAATTAGAATGAAAACTTCAGATAAGGCTTGTAATCTATTCTTTCTATAAAAGTTGATCAATTTTCTGACATTTCAAAATAAAACTTTTAAAATTTATTTTTCTATTCCAATTTCTCAAGAACACTGTTATTGTATAAATTTTGGACATCCTAATATCTTAATTGGTAAATGATAAAATCAATCGATTTAAAACCCCTTATATCCACACCATATTATTCACATAACAATTAGAGGTGAAAATAATAAATATCTCAGGCAGCTAGGCTGCCATGATTTTCACCTCTAATTGTTATGTGAATAATATGGTGTGGATATAAGGGGTTTTAAATCGATTGATTTTATCATTTACCAATTAATTACTGTCCACAGAAACTCAAAACGTTGTTTATCTGTAGGTAAAATCCTAATATCTCAAATAATAAATTGTGGACCACCCGGCCCACCCTCTGGCGCCGCCGCTACCTCCTCCCTTTTTAAAGTCAGTTAAAAACACAAAAATAACTTTATGTCTTGCTTGCAGAGTGCAAGCAATCGAGTTTAATTCCTATACTATATAGCTGATAATGTAGGTGATGTATTGCGGGCGACAACAGTTGTAAGCCCTTGAAGGGTAGTACCTACTGGTAGTTTATAATTGATGCCACTGGACTGGAATACCTATTGTGAATAAGGTTATGATATTAATCAATTACGAGTCTTAAACTGAATTAAATAACGTCGGCGTTAAACCAAGAAGATGTAACTAACGTATTTTTAATTAAATCTATAAACAGCATCCGTTTTCGCACAGGTTCTTTTAACTCATTGTTCACATGCTTTAGGCTTATGAATTTTCGGATTTTGGATGTTTTCTGTTAGTCTAGTCACCAGTGTTTCCCAAAGTGGGCGGTACCGCTCCCCTGGGGGCACTTGAATGATCCAGGTATCCTGAAAAGCAATTGTTGGGCGTTGAATAAAAATAAAGGAGCGATGGAAGCTTAAAAAAAGAAAGTAAGTAAGTAAGTAGGTAAGTAAGGATCCATGTGAAACGGATATACTTACAACTTTTTTTGAGTTGTAGATATAAAGAAGTTGTATAAAAATATAAATAAGTACACTGACATATAATACTAATGTTGTCGAGCGTCTATAACCTTCAATCTCTCTCTCACTCTCCTCTCTCCCTCTCCTCTCTCCCTCTCCTCTCTCCCTCTCCTCTCTCCCTCTCCTCTCTCACTCCCCACACCCCCTCTCCTTCCCTCCCTCTCTCCTCCCTCTCTTCTCTCCCTCCCTCTCTTATCTCCCCATCCCCTCTCCCCCTTCTCTCTCTCCTACTCTCCTCTTTCTCACCCTCCCTCTCCCTCCATCCTTCTCTCTCCCCCTCTCTGTCCATCTGTATCCCCCTCTTTCTCCTTTTTTCTACCCCCTTCCTCCCTCTCTCTCCCCCTCTCTTTTCTCTTCTCTCTCCCTCTCTCCCCTTTCTTTGTTTCTCCCCCCTCTATCCTGCCTTCTCTCTCTCTCTCCCTTTCTCTCTCCCTCTCGCTATCTCTTGAGGAGAGAACTTAGCAGTTAGCCTTAATCCCGTCGATCAGTCGAATGCGTACAGTGTAATTCTCTGGCAAGGATAATGTATATAGGTATGTACAAAACTGATATATCTCTTAAGAGGTAGGTATATTATATATTTTATACTTATACCTAACTTTAGAAAGTTTTATAGGTCACACAAAAGGTTAATTCAAATCAAGTTTTAAGTTGAAAGCGTCTACTCGTGAAGTTTAATAATAAATTTCTTCCTTTTCTCCAAAATATATATTTTTAAAAACGGTCATTTGACTTCAACGTTACAAAACTTATCACACATACCTTATTTTTAACACGCTTATATTAGATCCACCTGTATATGTATGTTTGTTTGTATAAGTAACGGATTCTTTGAACGCGATTTTCACCCACTTCAAAACTTCAGATTGAACTGAAACTTTGCACACTTATCAAGAACCGATGACAATACAATAATTCCATAAGTTTGACCCATTATCCAGACCAGGATCTCCAGGACTAAAAAAATAAAAATAAATTATAATTTAAAAAAACTAAAAAACACGCTTTAATGATATCCTGCCAAATACCAACGATTACTCTAGAGTCTAGATGAACAAATTTTTATGTTTTTATATTAGTGTAGAATACTTTAAAATGTTCAGAAAAAGTTAGATTTTATTTTAATTGTTTCCAGGTATTAGAGTCTATTTTTGACTACCAACCTCGTCATTTGCGTCCAACTGGAAGGCGACCTAATGTCTTGCGTCCAAATTTCTCCGCGGCCTTTTGTCCCTTGCGACTTTTTGTCTCGCGTCCAAATAGCGCATCCTTTTGTCGTGATACCGTATGAAAACCAGACTAATGTTAATAATTTTTCATTTCTGTCGAGTGTCGGCAGTCCCCATGACTGCCTAATTTTTTTTATCACTATTCACTTTGGACGCCACCACTGGTCTAAGATCTGCAGCTATTTCTACAATAATATGTGAAACCAACAAAGAACTACATACATATAACTTGTACATAATATGAAGATCGAAAGAGGGACATTCTCTGATCGCAAATTGAGATGATGATCGTTTGCGCTTTTTGTAGTAAGCTGTGGCTTTCGCGCTTCTCGAGCTACACACTCATACACTGCGCCATACGCAAGTTGCAACAAAATCTTTTCACAAGAATTCGCATACGTAAAGTCAAATCCGTCTAGCTTTCCCCATTCCATGTAAATTCATATGAAAAAAGTCGCATGCGAATTTCAAGAATACTGATTATCGGTTTTGTTCGATTTTTTTCCGGATCTTATCAAATCCGCATACGGATTTATTTCAAGAATTGGGTCCCTAGGCAAAGCACGCCTAAGAAAGTTTTCACTTCAAAAATTATTTGTTGAAATAATGTGGCCTGTGATGTACTAATTGTACAGCCCTATATTTAAATGCTTATGCAATTAAGTATTGTAAATTACCTAATAGTTCATTTCAGTTTTGTATTAAAAAATGTATATTTTAAAAAATCACTAATGTTCTAAGTTTCATCAAATAAAGATAATATAAAATAAAATATTAAATTATTCATTAAGAAGGAACATTACAGTGGCGACGAGGATAAAAACTTCATTTTCAAATTAAAATTAGTTTCCTGAATTATGTTTTCAAATTAAAATATCATCTTTTGAATTTACAAAACATATTTTTTGTAAAATTCTGAAAATGCCTGGAGATGCGGGAACGAGTCGTGCAAATGATGAAACAAACAACGCAAGTCCTATAACAGGACATCTTCGAGAATTCACATTAAATTCAAACTGGACAATATTTTACGCTAGAATGACAAATTTTTTCACGGCGAATAATATTGTAAGCGAAGAAAAGAAGAGAGCTTTAATGTTAAATGCTTTTAATGAAGAGGCGTATAAGTTAATTTTTGACTTATGCTTGCCACATAAGCCAGAGCAAAAATCATATGCTGATCTGATTACGAAATTAAACGATCATTTTGTCCCTACGAAGTCGTGTTTTCCAGCAAGATATAAATTTTATTCTGCGGTTAAAAATGAAGCCGAGTCAGTAAATGAATGGGTTGTGCGTCTAAGAGGATTGACGGTGGACTGCGATTTTGGCACCGAATTGAACACCTTGCTTCGGGATCGTTTCATAATGGGATTTCCAAAAGGGCCAATACTCGACAAACTGTTTGAAGAAAGCAACACGTTGACGTTAGCCAGAGCGATTGAAATAGCGACAGCGAAATTAGCAGCGATGCAGCATTATGACGTCGTTGTCAAACAAGAATCTGATTTGCACAAAATTCAAGCGTCAAGGTCAGGTAAAAAATGTAAAGCGTGTGGTCGAAAAAATCATACAATTGATAAATGTCGGTATAAGGATTACACTTGTCACAAATGTAACAAAAAAGGCCATTTAGCTCCTGTTTGTCGTAGTCAAAATAATAATCAAAATAATAATCAAAGTAATAATCAAAATTCCAATCAGAATAGTAATCAAAATTATAATCGAAATAATAATAATCAACGATCGCATTGTTCTAATACAAATTTTGTAGAAGACGATGAGGATTTTTCTTTGTATTCAATAGATTTTGAATTAAATAAGCGTAGTTCATATTACATAACAATTTTGATGAATAATGTTGAAATGAAAGGTCAAATTGATACTGGGTCTAGCATTTCAGCAATTTCGGAAAGTTATTACAATGATAATTTTAATAAAATTGAACTTATTCAAACTAATAAGGAATTAATTTTTTATACTGGAGTAAAAATAAAACCAATCGGTATGTTAAAGGCAAATGTTACTTATAATAATATAAGTAAAGTTCTCAATGTATATGTGGTAAAAGATGGAGGAATGCCTATATTGGGACGAGATTTTTTGTCACTTTTTAATTTTACTCTAACTCAATTAAATTTTATAAATGATGATTATGACATTAATGCATTGATAAATCAATTTAATGCTGTTTTTTCTCCTGGTTTGGGAACGTTCAAAAAAGGATTTGTAAGTTTAAATTTAAAGGATGATAATGTAGAACCGAAATTTTGTCGCGCTCGACCATTGCCATATGCAATGAGAGATAAAGTGGAAAAAGAATTGAACCGTTTATTAGAATTAGATATTATCTCACCTATAGACTACAGTCAATGGGGGGCACCAATTGTGCCAGTTCTTAAAAAAGATGGAAGTGTTCGCATATGCGGCGATTTCCGCGTGACTATTAATCCTTTTTTGAAAGTTGACCAACACCCACTACCCCGCATAGAAGAATTGTTATATGCTTTACAAGGCGGTGAGCAATATACAAAACTTGATTTATCACAAGCGTATCAACAGATACTGCTTGATGAGAAATCTAAGCAATATGTAACAATATCAACTCACAAAGGGTTATTTGTTTATAATCGATTGCCTTTTGGTATATCGTCTGGACCAGCTAAGTTTCAAAAAATAATTGAATCAGTTTTGCAAGGGTTGTCAGGTGTTTGCGTTTTTTTGGACGATATTTTAATTACCGGAAAAAATCGTTTGGAACACTTAAATCGAGTTAAATTAGTTTTACAAAAATTACATGATTGTGGTTTAAAAGTTTCCAAGGACAAGTGTAAATTTTTTCAGTCATCAGTTAACTATTTGGGTCATGTCATAAGTAAAGACGGTATTAAAACTTCTGACGAAAATTTAATTGCAATAAAAAACGCGCCCGCTCCCACTAATGTAAAACAATTACAGTCATTTTTAGGAATGATTAACTTTTATGGAAAATTTATACAAAATTTATCTACCATATTAAGTCCTTTATTTAAATTACTTAGAAAAGACGTAAAGTGGTCCTGGGACAGTAATTGTCAAGCTACATTTGAAAAAATAAAAAATGTGTTAATGTCTTCCGAAATTTTAGTTCATTTTAACCCGAAACTTAAAGTTAAATTAACGGTAGATGCATCCGACGTAGGTTTAGGGTGTGTGTTAAGCCATGTTTTTCCATCGGGAATCGAAAAGCCAATTGCTTATGGATCTCGAACACTATCGGAAAGTGAACGCAAGTTTTCACAAATTGAAAAAGAAGCGTGTGCTATAATTTTTGGTTTAAAGAAGTTTAACCAGTATTTAATGGGTACAAAATTCATTTTAGAGACTGATCATAAACCGCTCTTAGCAATTTTTAGTCCAAATAAAGCGATACCTCAATTTTCTGCAAATAGATTAAGGCGGTGGGCTATCATCTTATCAAATTATGTATACGAAATACAGTACACTTCTTCCGAAAATAATAGTGCAGATGGGTTATCACGATTGCCACTATCCGATAATGTTACAGACAATTCAGAAAATGATATTGATTTTTGTAATTACTTTAGTACAAATTGTGATTTTCCTATTGATTTTAAAATGGTGCAAAATTTTACCAAAAATGATGATTTACTGCAAAATGTTATTAAATATTTAAAAAATGAATTGCCTAAAGATAATCTGAAAGACGAATTAAAACCATACTTCTTACGTAACAAAGAAATTTCAATTGAACAAGGTTGTTTATTATGGAATCAAAGATTAATAATACCTTTAAAGATGAGACAAACAATTTTAGACGAATTACACAAATCACACATGGGCATTGTCAAGATGAAGTCACTGGCTCGTTCATACTTTTGGTGGCCTCATATTGACAAAGATGTGGAAAATTTAGCAAAAAATTGTGAATCATGTATAATTAATAAAAATAATCCGACTAAAACACAATTGTTCAATTGGAAATGGCCTGAAAATCCATGGGAAAGAATCCATATAGATTTTTTAGGACCGTTTTGCAATACAAATATATTGGTTTTAGTTGATGCCCACACAAAATGGGTAGAAGCTTTCCCGATGTCATCGACTACAGCTGGTGCTACAATTAAAGTTTTACGCTCTACGTTTGCGCGTTTTGGCTTACCCAAAACGGTAGTCTCTGATAACGGGAAACAGTTTGATTCGGATGAATTTAAAACTTTCTTAGCTCGAAACAAAATTGAATTTATTACGTCTCCTCCTTATAAGCCCTCATCAAATGGCGCGGCAGAGAATACTGTTAAATTAATAAAAAATAGTATAAAAAATGCGTTAGGCACTAATAAGACCATTGATTTAAATTTAACGTTAAATAATTTTTTATTTGATTATCGAACAACAGTTCATAGCACAACAGGCGTGAGTCCTGCCGTTTTAATGTTTGGTAGACCATTACGAACGCGTTTTTCATTATTAATGCCTAAACAAAATATTGAAATTAAAAATACATTAAAAAATAAAATCTTAAAAGAGCAAGAAAAACAACAGAAAAATTACAGAGGAAATCGTAATATAAGTTTTGATGTTAATGAGCAAGTATTTGTAAAAGATTACCGCGAACCTAGTAATCCCAAGTGGATTAAAGGCAAAATTAAAACAAAAATTGGTAATTGTGTTTATCTAATTATAATACCAGAATTAAACCGTATCTGGAAAAGACATACAAATCAGATTTTAAAATGCTATCAAAATAAAATTGTAACATCTGAGATTCCTGTGTATTCTCCAGATACAGTTGAAACAAGCCCTAGAAAAAATGTTGAAAATAATTCAGAGAATGTAGAGAAGACGATCATTGATTTTGCAAGACCAAAAAGAGTCATAAGAAAACCCGATCGACTTGTCTACACTTAAAGAATTATCTATAATTAAAATATAAAAATAAATTAGTTTTTTTGGATCAGAATACTTTTATTTTAAAAGGGAGGTGTGATGTACTAATTGTACAGCCCTATATTTAAATGCTTATGCAATTAAGTATTGTAAATTACCTAATAGTTCATTTCAGTTTTGTATTAAAAAATGTATATTTTAAAAAATCACTAATGTTCTAAGTTTCATCAAATAAAGATAATATAAAATAAAATATTAAATTATTCATTAAGAAGGAACATTACATGGCCCATTAAGGTTGTCCCCGGTGTTTTCTTAATTGCAATATTGTTATCAATACAGCATCTGCACCAAATTAAATACACCCTTCAGTAAGGAAATCCGTATCCGCAAACTAATGTTTTCATAAAAATCGTAAGTCCGGTCCTATCGGGCCGATTTTATTTAAATTTTAGCACCACATTTTAATCTTTACTAGAGGGTTAAATTTCAATTTTGATACCATTCGGACAATTTTTTCGGTATTTTTGGGCCCAAAAACATTTTTCAACCCTCTGCTCCTGAACACACACACGCCATTCTTTTATTGCTAAGAAACATTTCCAACAATGCTCGTTTCGTGGAATGTCGACAGGGTCAGTCTGGTGTTTTGTTACAGTTCGTAAACACGTGATATCTATATAATATAGTGTGTGTGAAATGTGGAAGAAAAGCATTGACTATTGTATAATGTCTGGCGTGGTATGAGTTGCACAGGCAAGTGGATATTGAAATAACTGTGTCTGTGAATAAGTATGCCGTGACTATGTGCGACAATATAATGGAACATTGGAACCGATAATATACTGACTGTACAATCAAATAGTTATCAAACAAAATATTAGTAAAAAACTGGGGGTTTCGGGTTCGAATCCCGACAGTGGTCATTTGATTTTTTCTTAGATATAGCTCAAAAATCATGGCAGCATAGCTGTCTGAGATATTTATTATTTTCACCTCTAATTGTTATGTGAATAATATGGTGTGGATATAAGGGGTTTTTAAAAATCGATTGATTTTATCATTTACCAATTAAAAAACTTTTTAACAAAAAAAAACCTTCTTCAAAAAGCCACTAAAAAGAGGAAAATAATGAAATTTTGAGGTCTGCGCCAATTTAATAAAATATGAAGTCGGTTAAAAAGTATAGTATAGTGATTAATATCTTCTTTTTAACCAGCTTCATATTTTATTAAATTGGCACAGACCTCAAAATTTCATTATTTTCCTCTTTTTAGTGGCTTTTTGAAGGAGGTTTTTTTTTTGTTAAAAAGTTTTTTATTTTTTACTTTTTAGTAGATATCAAAAAGTTACATTTACCTTAAATGAATCACACGCCGTTACTCACTTTTATTAAACCGACTTTCTTAGCTGTCTAATGTGTCAAAAAGTGACATTTACTTTAAGGAATCACACGCCGTTACTAACTTTTATTAAATCAGCCGAACTACAGAACCGATTTTGATGAAATTTCTATGGGACCAATCTGAAAGTAGGTATATCCTTTCAAATAAAAAAAAAAAATTCGAAATCGGTTTATAAATGACGGAGTCCTGAGGTAACAAACATAAAAAAAAATACAACCGAACTGAGAACCACCTCCTTTTTTTGAAGTCGGTTAAAAATGTTCTAAAAATGAAAAAAATAATTTTTAATAATTTAGTTTCATATTATGAAAGCGTGGGTTGTAAACTCTACGATATTTTATTAGTCACGCCCCACGCTTTTATAATTATGAAACTAAATTATTTAAACTTGTTTTGTTCCTTTTTAGTACATTTAAATAAAAGCGTGTCTTTAAAAAGTTTTTTTTACTAATATTTTATTTTGTTTCTTTTATAGTCGTTCAAAAGTGTATCCCCTTTTGACTCCCTTAGGGAATGAATTTCGAAAAATCCCTTGATATAGTGGGTGCTTACGTCATAAAAGAAACCTAATGTCCAATTTCCAAGTTTCTATAGCTTTAGCGATTTGGCCTAGGCGTTGAATAGTCAAAAAACCCTACTCCCTCGTTTGACCCCCTTAGAGATTGAATTTAATTCTAAAAACGATTGGTTCATGCATTGTCATCGGGAATGCATATGTGTACCAAATTTTAAATCGATCGGATATGCGGAAGTCGTTCAAAATTGACTTGCATTATTTGACCTAAACAAACAAACTAACATACAAACATTGCAAGTTAAATAAAAGCTTGTTATTAAGTTTGTCACGTAATAAGTCCCAAATATAGTTTAAAATCATCTCGTAGGATAACGCCACTTTCATTTACTTACGACGCTAAATACTTATAGGTTTTGATGAGTGAGTCACTATCAAAATATGTGATTTTTAAAAAGCTGTATCTTTTGATTGCTTTTATTTAAAAGCTTGAATTTTTCACAGGACTATGGGGTTGTAGACCTTAGTATTTGATATTAATTTGAACTTGATACCTCATAGTCGTTCCTGAGAAAGAAGGTCATGACGGAACCCTAAAAATTAATTCCACATATAGAATGATAAATTAACGATTTTCAGATCTTTTCCCAGGGGCGAACTGGCTATTATTTTTTCAGGGATGCTAAATTTAATAGGGGCCCGAGGAAGAGACTTGATTAATTTATTATTTGTTGGGGGATTAGGAAATTGGAGGGCCCGGGCCTTCTCCAACTCCGGGAGCCCGGAATGCTCCAGAACCCTTGGCCAATCCGCGCTTGTCATTTCCTTTACTTGTGCGATACTGGTACGGCGAACAGAACTCCCCGTACCCCGCATCTACCTCTCACAGAAAGTAGTGGAGGGGACGCGCGTTATTTTTTACGCTTTGCGAAAAACGCAAACGTGTCCAGAGTTGCATAAGAAGTATTTAAAAAAATAGTAAACGGAAGCAATCGCGGCTAATTACCTATATGTGTAATCATCTTTAGTCTTTATGTTGGTCGTAAGCGTCTTGCGTCTCACTGTTTGTAAGAACTTACGAATTCACTCTAGCCTAAGATATATTGGTTTTGGGCGGGAGGGAGGGGGTACAGATGTTTGCACATTAAAAATAATTCGACTGATGACCAGTCCTATACTTCCCACCTAGTAAATATTTGCAAAAAATAAACACTCTTTTTTTATTTTTTGAAAAAAAGCATGGCCCCCTCTTTTTCGTTTGGTGATCTACTGATGGCTAGCTTAATATAGCAAAAATCATGGTTACCTTGATTTACGTACAATTTTTATTTTTTTTAGTAAAATATTTTTTTTCTCAAAAACTGTACATTTTAGAGAAAAAAAATATTTACATTTTTTTCATATTATAATATCTAGAATTCATTTATATTTTTTTTTTACCTATGTTAATACGTGACATTGAGAACGTTTTTTTTAATATCTCAGGATCCACTGAACCGATTTGACTCAAAATCTAATCAGATCTAAATTAAAGGCTGATAAACACAATAGAACAATCGGCATGGCCGTATGTTGTTCCGTTTTTACGATATCGAAGACGAAAAATTGACCACACACACACACACACACACACACATACAGACATCAGTCAGAAAATGATCTTAAACGATTGTTAGGGTCTCAAAACGTGAAGATCTGTTAAAATCTCGAAATATTTTTTTCGGACTAAATCCATTACTTCCCTACCATAGTAGAGATGGGAAGTAGTAATTGTTTTGTCTATCAGTTAAATTATCAATGAGATCGTGTTGGCTAGTGGCCTTATAATGCGTTTATACGTTATGTAACCGAGATGTGTGTGTGTGTGTGGGGCACAACCGCCTGCAGACCGCCTTCCTACGTCAGAGTGGGTGGCTTCCACCGTCACGAGAGAGTATCCTCTCGCATGCCTTGAATTCACAAGTGCCACCGTTTCCATCTATCAAGATATTGAGTTTGAATATGTTGAACTTCCTGATGCTACTCTATATGCTACTGCCAGCCCTATTGCTCCGGCTCTTTAACTTACAGTTCCTGTACAGGACTGGACTATGCGCAAGGAGTTAGACATGCCAATTTCTTGGTACACATACTGGTTTTTACAAGCTTTTATTTAACTTGCAATGTTTGTATGTTGGTTTGTTTGTTTAGATAAAATCTTGCAAGTCAATTTTGAACGATTTCCACGTATCCGATCGATTTAAAATTAGGTTACACATATACATTCCCGAGGACAATACATGAATCAATCGTTTTTAGAATTAAATTCAATCCCTAAGGGGGTCAAACGAGGGAGTAGGTTTTTTTGACTATTCAACGCCTAGGCCAAATCGCTAAAGATACTTATAGCGAGAAGGGATTATGGGGCTTTTCAAAAATACTCTGACGTAGATACCTTTAATATATCACTCAGGGATAAACAGAAGACCAAAAAGTAAAAAATAAATATTAGTAAAAAAAACTTTTTAGAGACAAGCTTTTATTTAAATGCACTAAAAAGGAAAAAATAATTTTTAATAATTTAGGTTCATAATTATAAAAGCGTGGGTCGTAACTAATAAACTATCATAGAGTTCACGACCCACGCTTTTATAATTATGAACCTAAATTATTAAAAATTATTTTTTCCTTTTTAATGCATTTAAATAAAAGCTTGTCTCTAAAAGGTTTTTTACTAATATTTATTTTTAGGGTTCCGTATCATGTACAAAGAGTAGAACTCGCGCCATAAGGAATCCGTACCGTTATAACAAATTAATATAAATTGAGTTTGTCACGTAATAGTTCCCAGATATAGTTTAAAACCATCGCGTAGGATGGCGCTTCGCTTGACCGCAGGTTTGGGGTCATTCAAGTATTACGTAAGCACTACAGGGGGCGGGGGGGTCTTTGCTTTGCTTATTTTTGATGACATGGGGGATGGGGGGGTCTGGATGGTGATTACGTCAGCAGTACCTATTTATTTTTTTACTTTTTAGGATTTTCTACAAAATTTAGTCGATTGTGGTTTGAACACATATGGCAACCCTACTTGTCTATGCTTGAAAACGAAACGCATTTTCAGGGATTCCCGAAAATAATGGATACGTTTACTCGCTTAGAACCGAGTAGGGGAATTACCGCGTGCTGTTCATTGAGCAGCAAACATCCAAAGTCATCGAAGACTTAAGAGTCATGGATTCATGTGTCATGGACTGAGAACTGTTAATTTGAATTAATATATCAACATTTTAAAAGAAGTTTGTTTTGGTCGTAAATATATTAAGATTATAATAACTAAATACTATGTCAATAAAATTTGCTTAAATAAATATTATGTGCGTTAAAGTCTTCCATTCCAAGCCTATTCCTTATTTCTAGACTTATAACTGCTGCTTATGAATCAATAAAGAAACCAGAACACATTGAAAAATGCATGTACCAATGTTTACGTAAGCATGGGAGGGGGGTAAGAGTTTTGCTTACTTTTGCTAACGAGGGGGAGAGGGGGTAATAATTGCAAAAAATCTGCTTACGTAATACTTGAACGGCCCCTTTGCGTCCATAGATGATAGCTATATGTTTTTAACTTGTTCTCTAGAATCTAGATGATTTCTATTCTACAATCTACATACTTGTGAGTTAGTATCAGCGGCAGACTAACAGCCTTGGCCCTTGGCCGCCCTATAAACTTAGGAAACGCTGGGCTACGCACGATGGATTAAAGTAAATCCAGCACATAAGAGGACATATTTTGAGATTTTAAATTAAATCCCACCCTGTCGAGTCCTATTTCGCCAGTATCTATTATACATGTTCGTTGGAATTCTATGTGTAGAGACACCCGAGGTGGCATGGCGTAATCCCATCGCCGTCATACCCCGAGCTCTGACGCTCTAACATTATGCAGACGAGCTTCAAATTTTCAATTCACCAGATCTGAGAACATCGCAAGATTGCTCTATTCTATTCACACACACATACTCGATGAATAGTTTCCGAACGGGGATTAAGTTTAGATCATTTTCTTGTACACAGGCTGTTCGAAAAGAACAACATTTTTGAAAAACGTGCAATAAGCGCTACCCATGTACATAATAATAAAAAACTCGGGTCGCAGTGCCAAACCCTGCCGACAATATAGTGTATTTGATAATAGAGGCCTTGTGGCTTTATTATGTGAACTTAAGTTTGTTTTTGGACAAAATGAAAAATTTAACCCCTTAATACATCCCTTAAAATAATATTTTTTTCTTAATTTCAATATTATTATCAATGCAACCTCTGTACCAAATTAAATACATAAATCACTATCCGCAAAACTAGTGTTTTCATAAAATTTGTAAGTCCGGTCCTATCGGGCCGATTTTATTAAAATTTTAGCAACACATTTTAATCTCTACTAAAGGGTTAAATTCCAATTTTGAAACAATTCTGAGATTTTTTTCGGTATTTTTGGGCCCAAAAACTTTTTTCAACCCCTAAAAACTACCCTTAAAATGGTCCGAACGGGCCCATTTTAAATAGGTTCCGTGCGGTGATGGATTCCAACGTGTCTACCAAATTTCGTTCAAATCAATTAAGTCTTTCGAGAGTTATGCCGCGAACACACACACACACACATATGTATATACCGTGCGAGTTTTTTCAAAGCGTACATAGGCTGTTTCACAATTTGAAATCGTGGTATAGATATTGTTAGAAACTATGGAAACGAATGTTTTTATTTACAATTTATTATTATTGAGTTGTGATAATAAATTTTATAAGTTCAGAGATTTATTTAATATTTTTTCTATAAAAAATGTACACCGTGGAAGAAGAGGTTCTTATGTACAATTTATATTCTGGGGGAAATAGTCGTGGGCAAGTCTCTGCGTTATTTAGTGTGCAGTTTCCAGGCAAACCAGTATCTTGCATACCACGGTCTATACCACGATTTTAAATTGTGAAACAGTCTATGTACGCTTTGAAAAAACTCGCACGGTATAAACATTTCCAAAAATGGTGCCAAATTGTTCAGGAGGCTATGAAACGTCGAGAAATTTTGGTCCGACCCCTAGGTCCCGCCATCCGACCGACGCCAATAGTGTATGTGCCATATGGCAAATACACTAATAACTGTACCAAGACTTTGTCTATTTACTCAATATTATGTGGTAAGCAATAAGCATATACTACCCTATCAGTGGACCCAATTCTTGAAATAAATCCGTATGTGGATTTGATAAGACCCGGAAAAAATTCGAACAAAACCGATAATCGGTATTCTTGAAATTCGCATGCGATTTTTTTCATACGAATTTACATCGAATGGGTAAAGCTAGACGGATTTGACTTTCGTATGCGAATTACGGATATTCTAACCTAACTGTTTCATGCGTATTGTTTGTTGGACATTCAATAATTTTTGTTCAATATACTTTATCTCCTTATAAGTAATTGCATTGCCAAGTTGGGCAGGAAACATTATAATATTATATATGTTGATGTAATGTATAAAAATATAATGTATAATAATATACAAAATGTTATATTTATACTCAAAGAAACTGAAAAATAAAATAAATAAATAAAAAAAGTGAAAACGGTTACTTTTTATTAGGGTATTCCTAAAACCAGATGAACTAAGGTAAACTTCTTTAGTTTATTCATTTATTTCTTACAAGATCTTTTATGGTATTGGAAATCATTTACCTATATCTGTAATTGTCATAAGCCAAAGGAGCATAAGCCGCTTAGACCTGCATCCCTTTGTACAAATTTCTTAGCTAATAGTTATATTTAATAAATCATAATTAATTTTAATACAAAGTTTTGTGTTTTATTAAAATTTGATATAAGGAAAAATTACTTTCTTTACAAATATCGCGGCAAACTAGTCGCAATACTTTTCACTAACTTTAACTGTTATTATTGTCAAAGTATTTGTTACCTTTGTTAGATTTTTTATCTTCATTTTATTAATCTTTGTGTATGTGTGTTGTGCCTTGTGAATATGATTTATTTCCCCCCCCCCTCTAATTTTTTTGAAAATAAAATACAGCCCATGTTGCTGATAATGTAGCTTTCTATAGGTGAAGGAATTTTTAAAATTGCAGTTAAGTAGTTTTCGAGTTTATCCATTGCAAACAAACAAACAAACAAATGTTACACTAGTATAGTTATTAAATAAAACTATACATATTATTAACTGGTAACAATGTTACGGAATTTAAAAAAAATTATATATCTAATAATTATCGCTGCGTCTTTGTACAATGTAGATAGATATTGTAAATTATAATTAAGCTTATAGCAAATAGAATTCAAATTAGATTTTTTTAATTTGAATAGGTAGGTACCTAATCACGAATTTGATAAAGCAGGGTGAATTTTGAATAAAACCGCTGTAAAAAAGAGTATCTATATCGAATTTTGCTACAGATTATTAAGACAGTCGCAAATCTGTAGATAATTACAATTTATTATTTTATGAGCTAATTAATCTAATGCAAAATTTTAGATTAGTAATACAACATAATACAACCATACAGTGACTTTAAAAATAGTCACTGTAATACAACATTATAAACTCCGCCCTCTGTACTATTTTAAATGAACTGCAAACGTTAATCTTAATACAATAGTACATAATCTGCCATCTGTATTATTTTGAACGAACTTCAAACGTCAGACCTTAGTGACGTCAACAAGATAACTTATAAATTTGACAGTTCTAAACTTCCAATCGAAACTAGCAATTTTTAAGTTTTTATAACTATAAAATTTATTTATTTTTGTATCAAAATGGCTCGTGTAATTTCTCAGGATGCGTATGATCAAATAGTTAACGAAAATATAACTGAATTCGACATGTCCCCTCAGGAAGCGATTGAAGATGCGGTCAAGCAATTAGAAGCGCAGGTGAGTAGAAACTAAAAGGGCATTCACAGTAATATTTCACGTACATTTTTATTATTATATTATCGTGTCGATTTAGTATAAATATGTATATAAAATAGTGGTAAAATTCTATCTGTTACACGCCTAGATTTTTTGGTTAATTGCTATAAAACTTTTTTTTTCGAAAAAAGCTGTATTCCGGGAAATTAGTTCTTTAACTGCCCTATAGCAATGGTCAGTTGGTTCGCCTAAAAATGTACACCCCCTAGAAGAAACATTGGAATGCAAACCACATTCCAATGTTTCTTGGGATTAGCGCTCCGAGCTCGTACCAGTCGGTTTGTGTATGCCGGCTGGCAGATTCTAATATACACCTAGACGCTGATGACCTCAGCTGTTGAGCGTCTACAATCTACAATTTATCTATCTATCTAAAAATTTACAAAAATCTAGGTGAGCAACAAGTAAAATTTTACGGATAATGTAAATTAGATTTGAAATCCTCAGTAATAGACAGATAATAAAGTAAGTTAGCGACTAAATAATTAATATTTTTTGTACTTTTAAGGGTGTTGATTTAACAAATATAATAAAAGACTTAGCAATATCGTCTAACCCTGAATCGCATTTAATCAAGTCATGTGTTGCCAAAATTGGTAATTTAATTAAAACAAGTTCGGACGACCAATCAGAATTGCTGTCCGAGTTAGCTGTATTCAGAACTGAATGTAACAAAGACTTACCTCATAGGGTACTTGCTGAAAAAGAAGGCGGTTATTTCATAATCTTAGATGTGTTAGAAAAGAATAAAGATAACACAGATGTCACAAAAGAAGCTCTAAAAGCGATGATATCATTAATGACCGGTCAACCCGATCCGCTTGAAACTAAAGGAATAAATTATATGCTGAAAACATTAAACGAAAATAATGATATTGATATTCAACGACTGGTTTTAAAATGGATGAGGGAATGTTGTATTAAACATGAAATGAACAGACAGGAAATTTTCGATGCCAATATTCTGGATCATTTGAAAAAATTACTAACTGAAAATCCTTCAGCACAAATTATTCGTGATGTTTGTGGAGTTTTGAGAGCACTTGTTCTCGATGACGATATTCGTGTGGAATTCGGAAAAGCTCATGATCATGCTAAAGCTATAGCGAGCGATACACTCGTTAAGATTATGGATCTTTTAACGAGTATGTTATAAATTATCTTTTTGGCAGGGGGTAAACTTTTAGATTCGCGTTACCAAAAAATCATCACGTTCATGTTATTACAATTCACATGGTAAAATCGTCACGCTCATGATATTAAAAGTATATCTATAGCTATGGCCAGCGGTGAAAGAAATATACAGGCGCACGCGCAGTGGCATATGTAAAATTAATATCTGAGAGTTTTATAGGACACAAAAAAATAAAATGGCGTCAGATTTCAAAATGGTGGTCAAATAATAACTTTTCAATTGTATTGTCTATAAATTTGATAAATTCGGTTTTATATACAATGCGTAAAAAGCATAGCTTCTGTCGGGTGTCCCATAACACCTCTTGACTTTTTTTATTTTCTAGCAACTATTAAAGCTTTTTCGTTAACTCCGTCATGTTTTTAAAGCCCCTCCCATTTGACAGATCCCAATTGTTAATTTTTGTTTACCTTTTTTGTTAACAGAATTTAAAAAAGACGAAACCCTTGTGAGTGATTTGATGTTGACATTGGCTTCGCTACTAGTCAGAAATGAATTCTGTCAAACTGTTGAAGACGCCGGTGGTTTAAAATTCATTCTAGATGTACTCGTTGAATTTAATGAAAGTGAGGTAAATTAAGTGAACATTTCTTATTCTGTTTGCCTTGACACCAACAACATTGCAGTATCGAATACATAATTTGTTTGATAGTACGTGTGACTGTTAACGTCACAGTTGAATCACATGATGTTTACATTTTTTGCTTCACATACAAACTAACAATGTATTCGCTGTGTGCCAACTGCCACTAAACTCCACCTAAAATTGGAATACCAGACAAGCTGACATGCGCGAAAAAATTTGCTCGCATTTGAACAATTCGATACGGTTGATATTCGCTTGATCGGGGGCTCGTCAGACCTGCGCGCTGTTGCGGTGTAAATATTTCGTTCATTATCGCCAGTTTTCGTTTCCGTTATGTTAACTGTCAAAATTTTAGTAGAAGTAACAAAGGAAACCTAACCTATCCTCATGTTCGTTGCATGTTTAGTTATTTTCACTTTGTAAGGCGCCCGTCCGGGAGCCCTGAACGCAAATTGTAATCGCTATCAATTTGATCTTAATGAATAGCATTCCTGTTATGGGTGGAGCTCAGAGCTATGTGCACAGAGCCACAATTTTTATATCCTTTTCGTGTTTTTTTTAATGTATTCACATACATAAAATATAACCTGTCAATGTTTTAAAGCCATCCAAATGTTCAGCTTTTTGCCACCATGGGCGCTCTAAGTCCCATTCAATAGCTACTCAAGGCCATTTACCTAGCGAATATTGGTGTTACGTTTGAAAAACAAATAAAAATATGTGAGCGAAAATATTTTTCACAACGCCGCTATGGAAAATTCGATTTTCGGTACCTGTTTTAATTTTCAGTTATCGGTTTTCTCTGTTTTTTTAACGTTGTTAAGAGGGAGATAGAGCGATTGAGTCGCGCCAACTTCAATCTGCATATAATATTTGAAAACGTCCAAATGGCTGACATAACCCCACGTAAATTTCACATAGATCTGACAGATCTAATATTTTTCGGCTTTTTTGCGCGCCCGAATTGCAGGTACCTCAAATCGAATTGTCAATGAGTTGTTGTGAAAAATAATATGCAATTACTCGGAACGAAACATAGCGTTTGCAACGCGTGTGGTTGCTGTCCTTGTACCTCGGGCAGCAAACTTCACACTGGTTACAAACGTTATGTTTCGATCCTTGTAATGCAAAATTAATAACTAGTTATCACACTTTCAGAAACTCAACAGACAAGGTTTAAAACTGTTAAAAGCACTTTCTGGAAATGACAGCTGTAAAGCGAGTATTATAAATTACGGCGGTGCCCCAATTATTATGTCTGCTCTTACAAAACATAAGGTAAATTAGTAGGGATGTTTGAATTTTCGAATCAAGTCGAGTATTTATTAAATACCTACTCGATTTTCAGAACGATTCGAATAACACAGGATGAAAACTTTACATGCCTACTGAAACAGATTTTTAACATTTTTCAGTTTGTAAACATTTTCTCCCTGCAAGAAACAAGCGAATTGTCCTTTTTCACTATATAAAATTTGTCTACTACTCAAATCAATTTGAAACAGTTCTGACTTCTAATCATTTCGATTCATCAGTCTTATTTTTAGGTCGATCTATCAACGATAACATTGTTTCTTTATTCACTTCTGAATCGAATTTTTTGAAGTATTTTTCTCCTCATCCTAATGATTGAATACTTTTGCTACTCGACTGGTTCTTGATTTTTCGAGCGCTCACACATCTCTAAAAATTGATAATCATTTTTTTTTGTAAAGCCACCAACGACTTAGGTTATTTGGGCCTAGCAGTAAATCATATTTTCAATTTATTATTTTTTAATAATAAATTGAAAATCCAATAAATTAACACTTTTACCAGCTCTCGGGTTAAAACTTGGGAACTGAAGGATTATTATTATTCCCGCATGAAATGTGAAATATAGAACTTTTATCATTTTTAGTCTTCACTGCAATTTGCAATTATGGGTTTGAGTTGCGTAGCGACTTTATCGTTACGATCGATCGACAATAGCAATGCAATGTTTGCTGTAGGAATACACGAAGCCACCATAGAATGTATGCAAGCGCATCCAGATAATTTAAATGTTCAGGTAAACTAAACAGCAATTTGTTTATACGTTAATATTCTAACGAAACTCTTTGATTTATAATAGAGAATTTTTCTAACTTGTAATGTTGATACCAAGAATTTAAAATAATTTTTTTTCAAATATTTTTTTTTTAATTTGATTCCTAACGCTATTAATCAAAATAATATATTTTACAAAATATATCGATACATTGATATTTTCTGTGCGATGTATCGATATTCTTGTTTCGATATATCAAATACGCGATATATTGAATCAATACATATATCGTGCATCCATAGTGTGGATCGAAAGTTTGAAATTATATTTTTTGGCTACAGAAACAGGGCAGCTGGGCCATACGTAACATGGTTTCCCGTTCCCGTGACAAGAATAAGCTGTATCTGAATTTAGGAGCGGAAGAAATTCTACGTACAAACATGAAAAAGTTCGGTACTCAATGCGAATACGATTGTAAATCGGCTTTGAGAGATCTTGGCTGTGATGTTGATTTAAAAGAGGAATGGACGGGAATTGGCGGAAAAATCACCACATCGGCTATGTCGGTGGCCATGAAAGAATAGGTTTACCTACTTTGGTTATAACACGTTATTTATTACCGATTTTATTTTATCTAATCCACGCTCACAAAAAATCTTAATAATATAAGTAGGCAGTTAACGATATTAAAAGATTTATTTGAAAAATTAAAATAATGAGCCCTTTTTCCTGAGTAGTTTTTTCAATTATCCACGAGAGGCAGCACTTGTGGTAGGGACAAACATTATTTATTCCCCATTAGTGTCGTGTTATTTTAGTGGAATAACTTAATTATTTAATTAATTAAATAATAATAATTTAATAATAATAATAATAAGTTTATTGATGCGAAGACTCAATGAGTATGCATAAGTCATAAATACAATGAAATTACAATAAAATTACGATAAAATTACAGTTCTGGTTCGTACAAACATTTATTTACAAGATACATTTTCAGGGCAGATTTAAATTTCTTATTATTTTTTATATTTTTTATTTCATTCGGTAACTTGTTATATAGTATGCATCCTTTACATATTGGCGCTTTACTGTAGCGTGTTGTATTATATTTTTCTATATGAATCATATCGCTTGTTCTGGTGCTGTAGTTATGGATATCTGATCCAAATTTAAGATTATTTATATTTTCTTTAATGTACAACAGTAGTTCAAATATATATATACAATAAAAATATTTAAGTTATACCACTAAAATGACACGACACTAATGGGGAATAAATAATGTTTGTTCCTACCACAAGTGCTGCCTCTCGTGGATAATTGAAAAAACTAATCTCAGAAAAATGGCTCGTTGGGGACATTATAAAATCTTTTTTTGGTAAAAACACTGTTTTCTGTTTTTAAAGCATGAACCTTTTTCAAATTAGATTATTAAAAACTTAAAAAAAAAAATAAAAAATTCTTCTCACAATTTAAGACAATCCAGTGGCGTATTGAAGCAGGCACAGAAAAGCTCGGTGGACCGCCAAAAATTAAAAATAATAATTTTTTAGTCAAAAAGTACAGAATTAATCGTCCTTTGGCAGGATATGCTTTTAATTTAATAAAAACTCAAGCTACATGTTTCAGCAACTGAGTTGCCTTTCAGCAACTAAGTTGCCGTCATCTGGCTTTTAGAAATATATCAAATTCTAGAATTGTATCTTATGTTTTATAATTTATATTTCTAAAAGCCTGATGATGGCAACTCAGTTGCCGAAACTACATTGATGGCAACTCAGTTGCAGAAACTACATTGATGGCAACTCAGTTGCCGAAACATGTAGTTCGAGTTTTTTATTAAATTAAAAGCATATCTTGCCAAAGGATGATTATTTATGTCCTTTCTGACTAAATTATTATACACCAGAACAAGAGGTTAAGGAGTTTCATATTAGTTTTTTAATAATTTTTTTATACTCATTATTGTTGTAATTAATCGGACTGAGGCTGGTTAAAGAAGTTGTCCGGTCGCAAAACGATGTCTAGTCGGGGCCTGCATGTGGGTAAAGTGTAATAGAATCATATATGTAGTACTTATTGCATGATTAAAATTTGGTAAGGACTTAAGGGTACAGAAAGACACGGCGGTTTTATCTGAAGCGTTTACCAAGTCGGTACCCGAGTCGATAGCTCGTTTAATATAGCATAATAGTGTAAAACACACTCAGCTGTTTCAAAACTGCCGCACAAAACGCACCAAATGGCACAGCTGTGTGTGTTTTACACTATTATGCTATATTAAACGAGCTATCGACTTGGGAACCGACTCGGTAAACGCTTCGATTAAAACCGCCGTGTCTCTTTTGGCCCTAACAGTAGCTTTTTTTCTAAGGTGGGCTAGTGTTAGGCATGGTGATCTGAAGGTGGGCCAATAACATTTATTCCCAAAATTTTAGTGCTCGAAAAAATTTTAACCCAGGCTACTTGCTATAGAATTTACAAAAAAAATTGTTGAAATTTTGAGGGTTAAAAACGTATTTAAGAGATAACCTAGAGATTGGGATGTCAGGATGGGCCAAGGGGTGGGCAAAGACAGTTTAAAGTTGGCTATGGCCCACCCTGTGGCACCGCCACTGGAACTTAAATGCTTTCATGTGTATTCTGTACTTTTGTAGCTCTGGGGGAGGAGAATTTATGGCCCCTAGGGCCTAGGTCTCAAACGTAAATACGCCCTTGGAAACAGTCAAATTAATAATGTTAAAAAAATTCATACTGAACGCTCACGATCATATTTGTCCTTAAAAAAAAAAAATTCGATTATAATCGTAACCGTTAGTGTATACTGCAAAAATTATTTACAATTTTTATACTTTTTTTACTCATATTTTTAAATACTTTATTAATGAAAAAATAGCTAAAAGACGGCTTATTAATATTTCACATTTTATAAAAAAGGAAAAAGCGAAAATCAATAAAAAAAAAACCACTAATCAATGTATTTAATTTGTTTGTCTTTTAATTTAGTTGTATCACCCAACTTTATCCAGATTTTATTCTAATCGACTCTCAGAACTTTCGTACGTGCTGCCATCTATCCAATCTTTTCACTACTTATAGTTACGACTTACGAGTTTGAAAATATGCTTCGAATTTGGCGGTTTATAAAGAGATCTTTTTTATAACCGTTTAAAATGCGTCAGATTTTGCAAAACTATTTTTGATTGAATCAATGAATCAATTGACACCGGCCAGGGCGGAGATGGAAAATATAGGGAAAAAAAGGCCAAAAATTTTCTAAGATAGCCCAATTGGCGACATATCGCCCAATCTGGCAACACACCGGTAACCAATCCATTTCCATTTTTTTCCAATTTTTTTAGGGGGACTTGAGAGACTGCAACTGTCAGTGCCTAGGAGCCCTGGATCTCTAAGACCGGGCTTGTTCCAACCCTACAAAAAATGTGGGACGACCCTATTTCCGCCTCTTGGTGGGAATCACCTGTATAATAATAATTGGATTTGCGTTAACCACAACTGAAATTCAATTCGATTTTCCTGTTTGGCGTTTTGCCACAAATGATAAATAAATATTTTTTTTAACTTTTCTGTCTGAGAACTGATAAAATAATGATAATGCAGAATGCGGATAAGAGTACTGTAAACAATCACGCCTTTATCAGTTTTATCGACAGAGTAGATTTTCTTTCTCATGTTTCAGTTTGTGTGCAGAAGACAGAAGTAGATGACTAACATAAAAACATTGGACGCAGTGCCAAACCCTGCCGACAAAAATTGAAAATAGTGTTTGCTAAAAAATGCACTGCTGTGCTTTAAATTGAATCTGAATTCGATAGAATCTTTCACACCCTCTGGGTTAAGAATTTAAATATTTTTCTCGTTTGTTTAAACTTTAGGGGAACTATCTATAAATATGCCAAATTTCAATGTTATAGACATAGATACTTTCTGCTTTATACCTAACATTTTTGTAACCCTAGTTTTATAATGAGGCTGACATTTCCACCGCTTTACAATATGGCTAAGCGTGGCCAGCCGCATTGCAAACACAATGTGATGATAATCCAGTTAGCTTTTTACTAAACGGCGCCGTTTTATTAAACGGCTAGCCGCTTTCTAAAGCGGCTGAACATGTAGGTACACTATGCTGCTTAATATTTGGGACATTGAGAATTGGCAATGTAAAATTAAATGTTTGCAAATATATTGACCCTCGTATATTTTAGAGAAAAACGATGAAGCCATAATTTGTTCAGAGTTTTAAAACGCATCCATACGTCATGTGTCTAAAAATAAAATTTGCAAAATTATACAAAACGAATCAGCTTCCGGGATGTACGTGGTGAATGCACAAAAACAGTCATAAAAACCACAGTTTAAAAGCGTTTTAGAACTGCCAAACTTTACCTACTATTCATAAATATAGAAATCTGGGGATGTGGTATAAAGTGCCACTTTAGACGAGGACCGAAGCTATTCAGGGGAGTGTGCATATCTGTCTTATGGACATGTCCATGCTATGCATGTGCCCACGTTCTATTGGCCGCGTCTTTGCACATGCTCAATTGCGCCAGATTCAGTCGTCCTCGTCTTTGCGCATGCTCAATTGCTCGTACAGCGCTTGCGCAACTGAAACGACCAATAGAATGCGGGCACACTTGCTTCCTCATCGCCCCACTCGCTAGGGACTTGTACAAGCGAATGGGGTGGTCGCTGAAAATATTTTTAGGTTATACACCATTAAAATTTATACAACTTTTGAATTTAAACTTTTTTTCTATCTTCACCCAAAATCAACATATCGGCCGACAACGCAAGTCTTGGACACCCTGTATATGGGATTTATGTTGGACGTGACGTGACAATCGACATGCGTAACCTAATGCAGAAACGAGGCTAAAAAAGTGTCACTTAAAAATAATAATCTCTTGTACCAGTGGGTTCGTTATCTTCTAGCTTACTGATTCAAGATGTGTTCAAGACATTTTTTTTTTTAATTTAATTTATTTCTGTTTCCATCATGTCGCTAATTGTTTCATCGTCTCACGAACTTAGCGTCACTATAAATGTAATTCACTTCTATTTTATTTATTTATTGCAAATTACAGGCGCGTCTACAACTTAGGTCATTAGCGTCTTGATTACATAAAATAACATAACTCACTTAAAACTAAAATATCTGGATGACCGAGTTTTGCTCGGATGAGTTCAAAAAAAATAGTACTTAAAGTTCCCATTTCTTCAAAATAGGTCGTTTTTAAGAAAAAAAATTACGTACCTATAAGTAGATAATATTATTATACGTCAGTATACGTCATACTACATAACGTATGTACCTACATATTTTCAAATAATTACTGATTATTTTAATAAGTTAAAGATTGTCTGTCAGAGTAATTTGACATAAATAATGAAAATAGTTTGTTTTTTCCAAAGCCTACTCACCATACGACACTGTTTTATAACGTTAAAAAAACTGTTTTTTCAAATGATAAAATCGATAAGAAAACGAATTTTTCCAGGGATCAGACCTAGCTAGATCGATTTTTTGCCCCCCAAAACCCCTTTTCAGTAAATTTCATTCAAATCGTTAGGGCCGTTTTCGAGAAAATATTTACATATATAGGTACATATAATATACAAGATTTGCTCGTTAAATAATATAGGGATGATAGCATCCATGAGCGGAGGCGGGATTCGAACCCACGACAGTCTAATCCAGAGGCCGCGATGCTAACCACTGGACCACACTGTCCTCTAATTCACTTCTAAAATAATAATAATACCATCCCATCTCAATATGTCTCAAATATTTCGGGCTCATTATACATCCCTCTGGACTTTTAGAGCGACTACCACTTTTTTGCATCAAATTTTGATAAAGCCGGACCTGTGTATTCATAATACGTATGCAATCCCTTACCCCTTATTGACCAAAATATATTTTACACTGTGACGCCGTAACAATATTTATCCTAAATTAGACATAACATTTAATTAATACTATAAACGCTCGCTCAGCAGTACGTGTATGAATGTAGCATAGTCGCACAGTAATTGATTAATTATTTATCAAAGATTAAAAAAATCGTTCTGATTAGTGATTACATTATAAGAAATAATACCGTAATACCTAGGTATACATAATATTTTATTATTGAATATAGCACTCCCTGCACCCTTCATTCTAAAATACTTTCCCCTCGCCTATAAAACGGTTTACCGCTCTCCCGACGCTATTTTTAAAGTTAAAGGGTTCGGGTAAACGCCAAATAAAGGACCGAGAATCACACTACAGATCCTACAGGCGAATTTTTTGAAAAGGAAGTTTTGGATACGTATGAAAGATTACGTAATTTTTTAAAAAGTTAAGTTTTTTCAGGAATTTTTTTTTTCAATTTTTCGCCTGAAGGATCTGTAGTGTGATTCTCGGTCCTTCGTTTGGCGTTTACCCGAACCCTTTAGTTTTAAAAATAGCGTCGAGAGAGCGGGAACCGTTTTATAGGAGAAGGGAAAGGATCTGAGATGAAGAGTGCAGGGGGTAACTTCCGCTATTGAATACTCTTAATATTACTTGAAGTTCGAGTTACAAAGTTTCTACTATAAAATTTAGCAGATAGGGTGAAAGGTGGGATTTTTAGTAGGTATGAATTTGTTAGATGACCACTGACCACCTCCGACAATTTTTCGCCAAAATTTCCTTTGTTACCTACCTAGACTAATTATTACATATTGATTTTGTCTTTAAAATTTATTATTTATATTTTATACCAATCATTTTTAGGGTTCCGTACTGGAACCTTATTACACTGTAAGAAATGAGAAGGCCGATTACATAGATTATCGATGGTCCATTTGTAGCCAGCGATTAATCTGGTAATAGGCACACAAAGAGACAATGTGGCGTCGCAAACAGGTATCGCCACATCGCGTAGATTCCATAAAAACACATTGCGCATGCGTGGTTACTAATTTTACATTAATTTGTTTTGTATTCATCCATTTTATATATGTAACTATACATTTTATTTTGTAATTTTTACACACTTTATTGGAATAATGACACAAATTATGTAATTTTAATTTACTTTATGTAAAAATCACAAATTGGTTTAACTTTACAGTAACAAGTTTTTATGAAGTTTTCTGTGTAAAAATAAGTAATAATGTAAAATCATTTATAAAATCGAGCGAATTATACCTTAACTTTCAAAGTATTTTTACATCCATTTTTTACAGTGTTACTAAGCCTACGCCGTCTGTCTGTCCTACCTTTAAACGGCTGTATCTTTTGAACCATAACAGGTAGCCGGTTGAAATTTTCACAGAATATGTGTTATTATGCCGGATATCCTAACAAAAAGTAAAAATTAAGGGGGGGGGGGGTCCCATACAAAAACTTGTTTTTTCAACGTTCTTTTGTTTTTGCTCTATCGTAAAAACGGTGATACACACAAGCGTCAAACTTGGTGTGATTATAGTGCAAACTCTAAACTAAAACAACAAATATAAAAACCGACCAGGCGACCAAATGTGAGTCGGACTAAACAGTTTATTATGTTTAACAGGTTTGACATTTACATTAACGGTGGCACATATAGAAACACTTGCATTTTAAAATTGACATATCTTCAACCGATTTAAATGAAACAAACACTAAATGTTATCTCGAGCGTATCTCAAACATAACCCCTACCTAACTCCTTATTTTTATTATTGTGCGGAACCTTCGATGCGCGAGTCCAACTCGCACTTGACTGGTTTTTTATTTTTTTGTGTGTAAAACACACACACAATTAAAGTATTTTTTCCTGGACTGTCACGATACATTTGCCTAAGCCGGCTCTGTTAATGCAAATGACTTAATAATATAGGTTCTTCCCCGCCCTTTTTAACTTGATACGATATTATGATGACTGCATGGAAACTGTTTGCAATTTGCATGGACCCAGGACCAGTGACCATTCGATTAGTCATAACTCATAAGTCAGTATAGGACATAGGCTGTTAAACATTTTATAAATAGCAAGCATTTATATTTTTCTAAAGAAGTAGAAAATTAATACCAAAGTGACTAATTAATATTTCAGAACAACAATGGAATATTATAATAATTTAATAATTTTAATTGTGTTATCAATAACTTTAATTTCTTCGATAAAAACAGTCGCCGCAAAAACGTTCTCGGAGTGCGAGCTTGCAGTGGAACTTGTTAAAAATGGATTTCCAAGAGAAAAACTAGATGATTGTAAGTTATTTATTGCATTTTGTTATTTAATTAATCACTATCACTTCATCATTCCTATAAATGCGAAAGTTTGTGTGTGTGTATGTTTGTTACCACTCAGCTCCATAACGGCTCCATACGCCTTTGAAAAGTTGATACTTATTATATAATATTATTTAATTTATCTTAAATTCAAGCATTTCACTGAAAAATAAATTATTTCAGGGGTTTGTCTAGTTGAACACGAAAGTGGAAGGGACACGGCAGCTGTAGGAGGCCCAAATAAAAACAAGACCTACGATTATGGGCTTTTTCAGGTAGGTAATTAATAATAATTGTTTAATGTTTTACATCGGCTCATTACTGGAGTTTAAAAAATTACGGTTAAATCCGGGATCGTCAGGTCTGGTGATCTTGCGGGCCATGCAAAGTCGCCAAACCTTGAAATTAGGCGATTCGGGGAACATACGCAGTAAAAACAGCAATGAACTGTCTAGCTGTATGCGCTGTGGCACCATCCTGTTGGAACCATACTTCATCTTGGTCCATTATTTGAAGTTCCACAGCCACAACTGTTTTCCAACATCTCAACGTACCGAATTGAATTGACTGTAACGGTGTGGCCGTTTTCTTCAAAGAAATAGACCAAGATGTAGTATAGTTCCAACAGGGCGGTGCCACAGCGCATAAAGCTAGACAGTCCATTGCTGTTTTTACTGTGTATGTTCCCCGAATCGCCTAATTTCAAGGTTTGGCGACTTTGCATGGCCCGCAAGATCACCAGACCTGACGGTCCCGGATTTTTTCTGTGGAGATTCTTAAAGTCCAAAGTGTATTCTACCCGTCCCCAAACACTTCTGGAACTCAAAGAAAGGATTCGTGAAGAGATAAATTCGATAAACGAAGATTTACTCAGACGCGTTATGGTCAATTTCAGAAACAGATTACAGCAATGTATAGAAGAAGACGGTGGTCATCTTAGGGATGTGATATTTGCAAACTAAAATGGTTATAAGAAATTTCCAGAATTGTGCTTTTAGTTGTAATGATAATAAGTCCAAATATATTCTTTGTTTCTTAACAGTGGCCTATTGAAAACCGTTCAATCCTGTTAAAGATATCATTTTAAATATTATGTCAACTGACCAAACTTTTGTGTTATTTTAGATAAACGATGGCCGTTGGTGTGAGCATAACAAACCTGGAAAAGGCTGCAATATAAGCTGTGAAGCTCTTATTGATGACGACATAACAGACGATTGTAAATGTGCTGAATTAATATACAGTAAACAAAATTTTAGTGCTTGGTTTGGATGGCTCAACCATTGCAAAGGCAGACCAATGACAAACGTTTCATATTGTTTCAACACGAGTATAACAATATCTGTAACAACAGACACAACTGAAAATCTTACAGCAATCACCACTACTGTTGTTTCCGATAATAAAACAGAAATCAGTAACAATTTGCCAAATAAAACTATTGTACAAAATACTAGCAATACTGGCACCAACTCTTCAAGAATGTTGAGTTTTGAAATATTATCACTTTTATCTTCTGTGTTTCTCACAATATTATGCTATCAGTTTTCAGCCAAATTATAAATAATTAAATAGTTTAGTATTTGGTTTTTTTTAAGTTTGATAAACGTTGTTGACTAGGGTAGCCGCCTTTTTGCTAACCCATACCAGGACAAAGTACCCTTTTTTTTGGTAAAGCATTTTGTGACAAAGTGCTTTACCAAAAAAAAGATGTAGGGGAGTGTTGGATAAAACGGGATACTTAGTGTTCTAAGTCTCACAACTTTTTGAATGAAGTAATGCAAAGGACTATTTTTTGACTCCTGTTTCCCTTATAAATGGACTTTTGATTGCCACTATCCTTTATGAGAAAATAGAAGTCACATAAGAGAAAAAAAATGTTTTTTGAAAAAGTAGGAAGTATCTCGTTTTAGCCACCTAGTCGGATAAAACGGGATACCTATACTTTTATAAGTTCCATAACGTTTATCCTTCAGGAAAAAAGACACAACATGGTAAATTTATAATATATTGTGAAAAATACAAAAAAAAACGTAACAAAACCCACCTCTCATAAAAAAAACCATGTAGCTGGATAAAACGGGATACCTCCCGGTATTATATTACAACGGGATACCTCCCGGTATTATATTACAACGGGAGGTATCCCGTTTTAAGCAATCACAGTGTCCGATGGACAATAGATGTTATATAAAATATATATTTTAAAGAATCGTAACGCGCTGAGGCGAGAAATTTTGTCGTGCATCATCGTATTTTGGGATTCGATATAGCTTCTATCATTATAAATTACGAGATTCCGGGGTAATCTTGGGTCCCGGTTAAATTTCTTTTCGGCCGGGTTGAGGACCAATATTCCGGGATAATACCGGCCAAACCGGCACGGGTGGCAACCCTACATTGTTTCTTTATTATTCGACATCAACTTTTTCAAGTATTTTTTTCTACTCAATCAACAATGAATATTTCTCTCCACGACCTGACGATCGAATACTTTTGCCACTCGATATTTCGACTTTCGAGTAATTCAACTATTGTAATTCAAAGTTCAGACTGAAACATCAATATTATTAAATATCTCATAATTAAATTTAAAACGGAAATACATGGAGAAGATAAAATTTTAATTTTAAGATTGTTTAGTTATATTTAGATGTAAGAACAAGTAAAATAGTTATCTGCTTGTTTTGTTTATTGATAGTGTAGCAGTAGGAAATTTATTGCTATTTTTTTTAGATTTTTTTAATGAAAATATCACTATTTATTCTTTCTGTTACACAATTGTGGCATTTATCGGTGCAGAAATGGAACGAAGACTTGGTTTTATTGAATTGACTATATGATCGATTTTTATCGATCCATTTCTATGCCAAACTGTAACGGAATAAGAATTGAACTATTTTGGGTTGTGTTTTTGTTGTTAATGTCTATTATGCCAGTTGTAATGTTGTACAGTCCAGAAAGGGACCAATGGCCAAACTATAGGTCCTGCATTTCTACACTAACAGAACCAGTGTCTAGCGATTTCAGTAAAATGACAAAAGTCATTTAAATGAATTGTGGATATTTTCATTAAACGACTCTGGTTCATTATTTGGAAATATTATTTTATTTCGCTACCTATATTGTTAGTTGATAAAAAGAAAGATACCATTTTTTGTGTTATAAAATGCAAACAATAAAGATCTAAAATTTTTTCTAATTTTATGTAGTTTTATTGATTTACTTAAATTTCAGAGTAGATGCTGATTTATATGTCCGTCCGTCTGTCTGTCACAGGCCTTCAACTCCTGAATGGTTAGTCGTTCGAAGTTAAAATTGTGACACTGGTTCCACAAATATACCAGGGGATCGTTATTCGTTTTACAAAAAAAAATTGCCTCCTCCGGACAAAGTGAAAGATCAATGAATTACATTCATGCTTTTATTTTATTGAGGTCGCCAACTGCTGGGGCTGGTGAGAGAATTTTATATCGAGTTGGGAAATACTTTATCATTCGTCTGGAGTGTTCGAAGCAAATCAAGAGAAAACCTCAATTACAGTATCAGAACCCGGGCTTCCTGGTTACAAGCATCGCGCCATGTAATGGTATTTGAGTTGTTTCACCTGGGGGCGTAAAGACCTCGAAATAAATATTTACTTTACTGCTGGACCCAAGTTTCCAACATTGGTGGAGGGATATATTATAGACTAGTTCTCTCTGCCCGACGACCAGCGGGGGTAGAGGACAAATCGTTGCTTACCCAGTCCTCCGTGGGCCTGCCGCTACTTTTTTTCCTTATTCATTGCTCCTTTATATGCTTTTTTGTTAATTTGTACTCTCTAACGGTTTAACTATTGTTGTACAAATAACAAATTTCTTTAGCACAAAATATAAAATACATAAGTAAGTTTATATTAAAATATTGAATTAAACAAACGTCTGAACGAATAAACGGGCAATACATTTTATTATAAATAAAAAAGTAAGAGGGAAATTTGATAATTTAAATTGTCAGGTTTAGTTAAAAATGTACATCAGTTAAAAACTCGTTAAAAATATTTTTGAATTTGATACTTTTTAAGTGTTGCCATCACTGGTTGTCATAATACAAAACTAATTGTTCAGCTCTATGGTTTTCATCATCCCACAAAACACCCACCTATAGAAGGTTAACTTGTATAGGCCAACAGTGACCACGCAAGAATGTGGACATTACTCCGGCAGAAGTGAGAGGAATGTAGTAAAACTATTTATTCATGTTGGTAGTAACAAGTTACTCGATCTATGTTTTATGTTGGCAATTTGATATAAATGACAGCTTCAGTGGCCTCACATGGTCAAACGTCCGTTAAAATTTAAAGTTTAAACTTAATCGTGTTGTCATAACCTGATATTCTATTTTACCAGACTGATATAATATTATTTTTGAATAATTGAATTTTGTTAATACAAATAGAATGTTAAACGTGCTTTGCTCTAATTATAAATACATCAAGGTAAGTGTGTTCAATAAAATATTAGTGTTAATTTATTATTTAGTATACTATCTTTATTCTTTGTAATAATTAAATACCTTAATTACTATCACTACGTTTATGATCGGAAAGATACTTTTTTTATTAAAATTTAAAATGATAATAGGTATATACCGATATAATTGTTAAAATTACAATATGATTAATTTTGTTAAGATTATATATGCTTTGATATTGACTTATGTACATTTTTTTCTAGTATTATTTATTGAGATACTGACGCCACCATTCCAAAATTTCGTTTTCCCAATCCGAAGTTTACTGAACGGCATGCGGTAATGAGCAATGGAATTTATTTACAAAAAGAGAGACGTTGGAAACGATGTCATATCAAGACATTTATGAAAAAATGCGCATCTGCAGTCGTCATTTTCAAACTGAAGATATTGTGCGAGACTTCTCAAGAGTGACATTAAAATGGAATGCAGTTCCTTCTTTGAATCCGCCAGAACACCACCTATCATCCTATGCAGTGGAAAGTGTGACATATTGATACAGCGGAAACATTGATACAATTAAAACTTCGGAATCTAAATATCTATATCGGATTTGTTAACACTAGGTTTGTTATGGAGCTTCGTAACCGAAACTATCGGGTATTCGAAACCGTAACCGAATCCGATGTAAATGTTTCGGATATGGGTGGAGTTGTTTAAATAGTGAGTACTGAGTTTTAAATAAGTAGATATAACAATTATACATTACTGCGTTGAATTTTATTGTGAATATAATGTGCTATTCTCAAAAAAATATTGATGTCACAAAAAATAGGTGCCGTTTACTCGTGAAAAAGCGTTTTGTGATAAATCGAAATTTGATTGATGTATCACAACCTTCATTTTTTTTTTGATTTTGAAGTTTCGAAAACGTTCTTGCCACCCCTAAGGGTCTGCGCATACATACAACACGATAGTTGTTCGACTAAAAAATCATAAAACCGCATTGATCGCCTTTTGTCTAAACTATCTAACAACTATCGTCTGCAGCTTAATATGCCCAAAGCTGTGTATGACGTGCGCATACATTCGACTAAACAGTGAAACTGTGGCACAATTGATTGATTGTATGCACACCTCTAACAACTAAATAGTTTAGTTGGGCTGAAATCGCGACACGTACACAACTCGACTAAACTGTTTAGTCGTGAAGCAATTGTATACATGCGCCCGGCCTAATTGTAATGATTTGTGATTTTCATTATAGAGCCCTCAGGAAGTCTAAAATATAGACGAAAAGTTGGCGAAAAAGTAATGATTTCTGTTGTTTAACTTAAATATATGTGTGTATTATTCAATTGTGAACTTTTTATTATTACAAAATACAAAAACAAGGGTCCTGCAATTAACTTCGCACATGAGTCACTCGATTGCTTTTTACGCCACTGTTACCAAATGAGGTTAATGCTCTTTTGTCAATTTTTTCATTTTTTTGATGACTTTAAAAAAATAATTATGCCACATTATACAGATATTTTATGTATTATTTCAAATTCAAATTACAAAATACTATATTTATATAATAAACTTGTAAGTTATGACTTAGGATACAATTTTTTGTTTTTTAATTGTTATATATTTCATGCAATAAAAAAGTAATAGTTAATTTTCATTGTTTATTTTATTACATCCAACAATCATTGAAAGAAAAAGAAAGAAAATAATAAAAAAGAATAAAATATTACATATATGCAACCCGCTTAGCTAACCTATTCCTTGCTCTTTTCGGAGTACCCCTCTTGCCTATGGTTGAATTTAGGAGGTTCAAAAGTTTGTACGGGAGTGGACATTCTATATGTAGGTGTTTTGTGCATCATCCTTCAAAAATAAAATTTATTTCAAAGTTATCACTTCCTCTGTTTCTTCTACGGAAAAGTAATTTGCAAAGACAGTTTATAAAATAATAATATCAAAAAGGGTTTGTTTATCTTTTTATAAATAAATTTTATAGTTCTATTAACTCCGATATTTTTAATATATAAACAACCTTTTACATAACTAACCTTCATTTTCAGCAGTGAGAAATGTCACTTTTTCCATATTTTCGTTCACCTTTTACCGACATAACTGGATGTTTGCTGAATCATCAACATTTCGGAAAATGTGCAGAGCTAGAGATGAAACATATAGAATGTCTTGAAGCTTACGGACAAATAAGGGGTGAACAAAAATGTCGGGATTTAGCTGACGACCTATTTGAGTGCGTTCACAAAACTAAACAATTCGAAAGAGTTCTGGTAATAATTTGTGTTTAAGGATAGTTTATCATTTTATTTAGAAGTAAATTTTACAATCTATATAAGTAACCCAAAAGTATTGCCGAAGATTTTCTGAGCATATTCCTTTTCATGTACCTAAATAGAAAACCATTTACTGTTAAGATATAAAAAGTGATTCGGCTCTACCTAGATTGACTTTTCTAGCGTACTGCATCAAGCAGATTTTCGTTAATCAGCAAACTACCCTATCTAAATGTTTCCTAAACAACTTATGCCCATATTCATAGATAACCCTTAAGGTAAGTGATAAGGGTCCTTTCGCTGAGGGTCACTTAAGTGCTGAGGGCACCTTATTCAAAGGAGCGTTTCATAGTCATTTCCTTGAGTGAGGGAAGAATTATAGTAAACCTCTATTATTTTTTCCTTTAGAACAGTTGGTCATACTGCAGACCGATTGTGTTTAGTTCTCATTTTTGATATAAATGCGTGTTTTTCATGTGTTTTACTGTTTTTACTTTTTCGACACTTAAGGGACATACTATCCACCCTTAAGGTGAGGGTGATGTAAGAGCCCTTACAGACGTCAATTTTGACTATGAAACGCATATTCGATTTGAGGGTATGAGTAAGTGTCCCTTACTACTTAAGGGTTAACTATGAATACGGCCGTTAGTGGTAACATATTGTAGTCATTACTGACATCGATTTATTAAATATGATACAAATTTTTACAGCTGTTTTCAAGAAAATAGCTATTTCCGATTTTCGTTAATCGGTATACTACCCTTATTTGGATAGTAGGGAGAAAATAAAAGTCATCCGGGATCTAAAAGCCCCAAGTAATAAGTATGAAATTTGGTTTTGATCCGTTGAACGATGTGCCAGCCAGGTCTCTGCACATACGAATGAACATCTAAAACTCTCGTTTCGTCGAAGTCTCGAATTCGATTTTTTTCGCTATGATAACTTTTTACGCTCCTACGGTCACTTGCAAAAAAATCCTGTGCAACTATTACTTGTATACTGATTGGTGTAGTTCCCATTTTTGTAAAAAGTACTACATCTATTGTAAATTATAACAAATATCTTCTCTTCTTAAAAAAAATTAACCTCGTCTTCCTGGTTTGTGTAGTTACGTGCAATCTTGACACGGAAGGTGTAATGTCTTTATGATTAACCCGATTTGATCATAGAAATAACATATTCCAGGTTTTTTGAGGCGTGGTCTACTGGAATGACTTCAACTTCCAGACATTTCACTTGCTACTGCGGCAAGCATCTTTAGTGGTGTGTCGGACATAGTCGAAGTGTTCTTCTGCGCGTCTTGTTATCTACTGTAATGATGACTGACCGTTCGATGGTATTTATGTTTACGATGTTTGCTAGAGCCGGATGCCAGCTTTAGCAAGAATCGACCGGCAGACGACCCTAGCGAGTACTAATCACACACCAACCCATCAAACATCGTACCTATAAATACCACCAAACGATCAGTCATCAATCATCATTACAGTAAATAGCAAGATGTCTAGAAAAATACTTCGACCACGTCCACCACACCACTGAAGATGCTTGTCGCAATAGCAAGTGAAACATCTGGAAGTAGAATTCGTTCCAGTAGACCACGGCTCAAAAAACCCGGAATATGTTACTTCTATTCGAACCGCCCATGAAAGCTTACATTCCGATTTGAGTAGAATATATTTTCGTTTAATCAAAATTGTTTTTTTACAGGCAATGAAAAGGGAACGTCAACGACAGTATCTTGCGGGTGAAATACCCAAAGACAAACGGTATGCCCCAAGTCCTATACCTGACACCTATTGATATTTTATAAATAAATACAAAAATATTAGTTGTCAGTCAAGTTGTGTTAGATTTATAATTACTCAATAAAATTTATCGCTTTGGGTCTAGTTTGTTGTTTTTTTTTTATTTTAGTCTAACTTCACATAGTATTTTTTCATGTTCCTAAATATATCATTAAAAAATAGCTATTTCTTTTTAACAGACTATGAACTTACAAAAAGCACTATGCGACATTAATTTATCTTCTACTAAGCGACCATTGGCCAAACAAAATTTCAACATTTTAGTATTGGGCTAATTCTTAGCTCAATACAGTCTATGTACTTAAAACAAATATAATTAATATTTAATAAATTAGTATTTTTCGCGCGCAAAATGTCAATTCAAAAATATAAAATGTAACTAATTTATTGTCACTTTTTGCTAAGAGAGTGCGTTAGTTGACGTACGCAGGTCCTTTATGTGCAAAGTAATTCACCTATTAAAAAATAGATGGCAAGACGTCGTCCATATTGACATGTTTGTTTCGACCTCACCTGTCACGGCTGTCAGATAAACCGCGTTGTTTTCGTTCTAGCGTCAGTGGCCAAATTGTCAAACTGTGTGTGTTTTGGAAAAAAATACCAATTTTAATCTATTTAAAAGTTGTAGGGATAAGTGTATAATATATTGTGAATTTATTTCAAACTAATAAGTGAGACATTATTTCATATTTTGTTAAAAACATTTTGACACTGACAGTTTGATCCGGCAATAGAATGTCAGCCTACTACATTTAGGAATGACACTAAAAAAATTGAAGCCTTCATTTTTATGTTTTGTTGATAAGTTGGAATAATTGAATAACAGTGAAAATTGTGACTTTTAAAAAGTGTTGTGTAATTTCCCTCGAGCTGTAACAAATCCAAACGGCTTTCACGATGATGAAAATAAAGACTCGTAAGTCATATTTTATTTATATATTTCTATTTTATCCCCCTTTTCTGTATTTTTCATTAGTATTTCTACCGAAATTTTATTTAAATTGTGTAATTGTTTATGGGATTGAAATTTTTCATATTGACAAAAACATGGCACATATCAGCTGTCATTTGCATGACATGCTTGTTTGACAGATAGATGACTTTTGTAATTAGATATTATATTTCTGTATAAGTTTGCTGTGATGAAAATGTCTATTTTAGTAATTAATTTTTGCGTTGGATTTATTTTATCAAAAAAATCTATTTTGATATTCCAAAATGTCCGCAAATGTATTTCAATAAACATGTGTCGGAGCATTTTATCCATATTGACAAAATAAATATCTCCCGCCAACTAAGCTGTCAGTTTTATAGTTAATTTATTTTACAATAATTGTAAGTTTAAATGAGCAATCATTAGAATAGTGGTACTGTAAGCATTATTGATTAATACCAATGTGAAAATTTGTATGTTTATAAATTATTATTAAATTATAAATACAAAACAATTCCGAAGCTTCAAAATGGCTCCTCCAGCATATTTTTTACAGAGACAAACAAGCTGCGCAGATAATAAGCGCGTTATTCTGAATACGAAAAGCGAATAGCCTGTTTTTATAATGTAAATCTTAACAAAATGAAATATATAAGTATTAGAATATAAACAGACAAATAAAAAGTTTTTGTTTAACATCTAAATGTAATAAAATAACAAACTATTGGAATAGGTTAACTTTTTCTTGATAGGTCTTCAGGAATGTATACCTAAACCTACCTGTGCCCGTGAGGCAAAAGCGCATACCTATGTCAAGTTTTATTTTTCTGTATTTTTATTTCTGCATTTTAAGTTTAAATTAACTCCGTAAGCATACTCCAAAACTATACATAAACAAGCCGTGAGGTGGGTCGTTTATTAGGACTAAAGTGCGACCCTTGAGGTCCACACGACGAACTTCCCAGTTTGATAAATATTTAATAATAATAATTAAATTAGATATTACACAGAAAAGTAATCATTTTAATCATTAAAACATCAATAATTAAAAAAAAAAAAAAAAAAACGGCTGAACCGATTTTTATAAAATTTATGTCGGATCAAAATGACGTTAACACGCCTCGATTGACACCCTTACGAAGTCGATATAATTTTTTATTCGCGAGATATTGTGTAAAATCTACTTTTTTGGAGGTTATTTGGTTAAGAAAAAAGAACGGCTGAACCGATTTTAAAAAAATTCCTTTCAGATCATATTTACGTTAATACGCGTCGATTGGCACCCCAACGTAGTCGATATCATTTTTCGTTCTCGAGATTTCGTCTTAGAAAGAAATTGACACATACACACGTACGTACGTACGTACGTACGTACATACGTACACACACACACACACACACACACAGACATCTTTCTAAAAGTAGTGTAAAAATAGTGTAGTGACCTTGAAACATAAAAATTTTTTTTCCTTTTTGATTTCGATTTTCGGACCCATTACAATAACTTCCAATGGGAAGTTAACAAGTTATTTCATAAAAATTAACCCTAAAGAGGTACTATGGGATACCTGTGGTGTGAAGACACTGTATAATATTAAAAAAAGGGTATGTGCCTCATCCACATAAGCGCACGGCAAAAGTTATGCTTCATACATTTACATTTTCGTTTTTCTCCTCAACATTGATTAATAAATAATTATTATTAATAAAATCCATGGAAACCTATCATAACATCTATACATATAAGTATCCAAAGCCTGCTTACAATATATTGCACTATTTTGAAACGTAAAAAAATATTTTTAGTGTATTTGCCATATGGCACATACACTATTGGCGTCGGTCGGATGGTGGGACCTAGGGGTCGGACCAAAATTTCTCGACGTTTCATAGCCTCCTGAACACTTTGGCACCATTTTTAAAAATGTTTATATATATATGTATGTATATATATATATATATTTATATATATATTTATATATATATGTGTGTACACGATAACTCTCGACAGACTTAATCGATTGAAACGAAATTTGGTACACACATTGGAACCCATCACCGCAAGAAGCCTATTTAAAATGGGCCCGATCGGACCTTTTTCAGGGTTGTATTTAGGGGTTCCAAAAAGTTTTTGGGCCCAAAAATACCGAAAAATTTGTCAGAATCGTTTCAAAATTGAAATTTAACTCTTTAGTAAAGATTAAAATGTGCTGCTAAAATTTTAATAAAATCGGCCCGACAGGACCGGACTTTCAAATTTTATGAAAACACTAGTTTGTTGATACGGATTTACTTAGATATGGAAGGGTGTATTTAATTGGGTGTATTGATGAAATCCATGTCTAATATTGAAATTTAGAAAAATTTAATTATTTTAAGGGCTGTATTAAGGGGTTAAATTTTTTATTTTGTCAAAAAACAAACTTAAGTTTACATAATAATGCCACAATGCCTGTATTAGCAAATACACTATATTGTCGGCAGGGTTTTGGCACTGCGACCCGAGTTTTTTTATAATTATAAAATCTATCAGAAAACGAATTTTTCCTGGGATGAGACTTAACTAGATCGATTTTTCGCCCCCCAAAACCTCTTTTCAGTCATCCAAATCGTTTACTTATATAACTTAAAAAAGTAACCACAAAACACTAAAACTTTTTCCTCGGCGTATCATTAAGAAATGATTAGAGGGCTTGAGAATAGCCGAGCATTTAGCAAGGCTGTTGTTTACATGGCGTTGCTATGGTTCCTTTATTATACAAGTCCCCAGTTCCCGGATTCTAGCCCGAGAGTTGGTAAAAGTGTTAATTGGATTTTCAATTTATTATTAAAAAAAAAAATAATGAATTGAAAATATGAATTGATGCTAGGCCCAAATAACCTTAGCTGTTGGTGGTCTTTAAAACACACAAAGAAATGATTAGATGGCTTGAGAATGGCCGAGCGTGTAGCAGTGCAGTTGTTTACATGGCGTTGCTATGGTTCCTCTATTACAAGCCCCCAGTTCCCGGGTTCTAACCCGAGCGCTGGTAAAAGTGTCAATTGGATTTTCAATTTACTATTAAAAAAATAATAATGAATTGAAAATATGAATTGGTGCTAGGCCCAAATAACCTTAGCTGTTGGTGGTCTTTAAAACACACAAGAAATGATTAGAACTGGTCTCCTGATGATGCTAACATGTTTAACGAAACGTACGTCGAAGTAAAAGTGTTAGTTGTGGTTAGTGCTTTAATATTCAGTGTGTCATTTCTTACCAAATATATTACAAAAGGATAAAAGTGTTTGAATATTAAATTACTCAGAAATAATCTAAATTAGTGTGCATTAATATTTTTTTTGCGTATTTATTTTGTCATAATAAATAACTCAGTCTATACAGTTATGCAATCGCAGCTGCATTTTGTCTGTTGCATATGCTGCAGCTATTTATACAGGGTGCGGCATGGGAACCTGATGGTTTTCAAATTTGATTTGTTTGTTATTTACGTAGGTTGGAAAAGCGGGGCAGTCGTTATAAATTTAAGGGCATCTAAATGATGTAGCAGTAGATAGAAGCCATAGACATAGAAATATAGGGATGTACCTAGTACAAACAATTGGTGAAGGTTGCTGTTAAAGGGGGGACGATGAGAAAGCAAATGTGCCCACATTCTATTCGTCGCTTCAGTTGTGCAAGCGCTGTATGAGCAATTGAGCATGCGCAAAGACGCGGACGACTGCATCTGGTGCAATTGAGCATGCACAAAGACGCGGCCAATAGAACGTCGGCACATGCATAGCAGGGACATGTTCATAAGACAGGCATACACCCTCCCCTGAATGGCTTCCCACCTCGTCTAAAGTGGCACTTTTTTCTACATCCCCAGATTTCTATATCTATGATAGAACCGAAACCGATAAAAGACTCCTATTAAAAAAATGTGTTTTAAAGACCACCAACAGCTAAAGTTATTTGGGCCTAGCACCAATTCATATTTCCAATTCATTATTTTTTTTTAATAATAAATAATGTTTGTAGGGCTTGAGAATGGCCGAGCGTGTACCAATGCTGTTGTTTACATGGCGTTGCTATGGTTCCTCTATTACAAGTCCCCAGTTTCCGGGTTCTTACCCGAGAGCTGGTAAAAGTGTTAATTGGATTATCAATTTATTATTAAAAAAAAATTGAAAATATGAATTGGTGCTAGGCCCAAATAACCTTAGCTGTTGGTGGTCTTTAAAACACACACACAATAATGTTTGTACCTACCACAAGTGCTGCCTTTCGTGAATAATTGAAGGAACTACTCTCGGGAAAATGCCTCATTGATGATGTTGTTTGATATATTTCAGACGCGAATAACTTAAATTGTCGAGCGTCTATAATCTACAATTTTCATTTTATCGCTTTACGAACTTTTAACGTACCCTTACTATTAGGGTTGCCAGATGCCCCGTATTTTACGGGTTACCCCGTTTTTCAAGCTAAGATTATTCAAAAACCCATAATTTCGAAAATAAAATACGGGGTAAAGTTACAAGTCAAATGTAATTTTAAGTTATCTTGCAAAGATTTTTATATATTTGCTTCTCAAAATGAAGAGCTTTTAAAAGCTGTTTCTTCTAACCATAAATATAAATTTAAAAAATAGATTATCTTCATTAAACATTGCTGTTTTAATTGTCTCCCGTAAAAATATCTAAAACCCGTATTTTTTATATTGGTAACCCTTTAATCAACTAGCGGCAGGTGGCAACCCTACTTACCATAGAAGTTCAATTTCAAAAAACAATTTAAAAGTTCCTCGGCCGCACCCTATACATTAACGTGTCTATATTTTAAGAAAAAATTGGTTAAATTACAAGTTGATATTTTTGTGTCATATGTTCTGGTCGTTGACTTTTTGGCCAATAAGAATGAAGTAGATTGTAACTGAGAACTCCCAAAATAAATGAACCCATAATAATAGATGAACACTACATGTACATATTGTACACCTATCCGTGTGTCAAAGTATGTGAGATGTCTTTTTGTCTTGCGTCTGTTGGCTATATTATGAAAACATAGCAGATCGCCAAGTTGGCTTTGACAAGTTGCCTTACTGTTTATTAAACAGGTTTTTGAAGTTATACTTCTTTTGCGAGGGTAGCGAATTGAAATGACCTCGAGTCAAAAATTACTGACTCAAAAATTAATGAAACTCTGTAATGGTAACGCTGACACGGATAAAACGGCTCTAACGATTTGAATGAAATTTACTGAAAAGGGATTTGGGGGGAGCAAAAAATCGATCTAGCTAGATCTCATCCCAGGAAAAATTCGTTTTCTTATACAGGGTGTCCAAGTTGACGTTGGCTAACATGGGTAACTTTGTTATTGGTGGAGATAGAAAGTCGGTTAAATGGGCAAAGTAGTGCAGAATTATGTGCTCATTAACATCCCGTCGAAAAAACAATTGAATTTTGACACACTCTGGATTTATTTAGAAAATAGTGAAAATTGCCGTTTTTGAAAACTGGCCATAACTTTTTTATTTATGAAGATATCTGAAAATTTCTTTAACCATTTTTTGATAACTTTTTATGATCTTTTCAGTGGCGTAGGTTTAACTTTTTTATATCCACTACATAATGAGATATTGACATAAACTTTGGTTTTTCTTATGGACGCCATTTTGGATTTTTAGATATTCGAATTCTGCTTATTTTTCTGATTAATTTGGTGTATCATATGCTACATTAAAAAAAAATGCAATTAACGTCCCATATTAGAGGCACTATAAAAACAACTGACAGTCAAATTATATTTCAGTTCTGCCAAACTATGATTTATTATTAATTTTACACTTAAAATGTTCGCACTACTTAATTATAACTTGATTGTCAGTTGTTTTTAATGTCTCTTATATGGGACGTTCATTGCAAATTTTTTAAATGTGGCATGTGATACACCAAATTAATCAGAAAAATAAGCAGAATTCGAATATCTAAAAATCCAAAATGGCGTTCATAAGAAAAACCAAAGTTTATGTCAATATCTCATTATGTAGTGGATATAAAAAAATTAAACCTACGCCACTGAAAAAATCATAAAAAGTTATCAAAAAATGGTAAAAGAAATTTTCAGATATCTTCATAAATAAAAAAGTTATGGCCAGTTTTCAAAAACGGCAATTTTCACTATTTTCTAAATAAATCCAGAGTGTGTCAAAATTCAATTGTTTTTTCGACGGGATGTTAATGAGCACATAATTCTGCACTACTTTGCCCATTTAACCGACTTTCTATCTCCACTAATAACAAAGTTACCCATGTTAGCCAACGTCAACTTGGACACCCTGTAGATTTTATAATTTTAAAAATCAATTTTTTGACGTTTAAAAATAGTGTCATATTGTAAGCAGGCTTTGGATACTTATGTATAGATAGCCCTGGATTTTATAAACAATAATTTTTTATTGATTTTAAAAATGCTGAGAGGGGAAAAGCGAAACTGTAAAAATACAAAGCTTTTTTTTAAACTCTAATGCCTCCTACACACAATAATGGACAATCACAGAATGGGCCATGATTGTCCCCATCATTGCGCATCTGTCCACACAATCGTGCCATTTGTTGAATTGTCATCTGTCCGACATGGATTTCGAAACAAATATGAACTGAGTGATCGACGAACGTGTGGATAGAGGTGGTACAAACTGTTATTTTTTAATAACAGTTCCGTTCCGTTCCTGTTCCGCTTACGGAACAGTTCCAAAAACCTGTTACTTTTTAACAGTTCCAACGTTGGAACCTTGACAATCTCGGAATAGCTTGTAACATGCAACGTATAAAAATTTGAAAGTATGAAGTGTATATTATTTGTACTTTTTCGTGAATTAATTCTATTATTCAAGTTTCATAATTTAATTGGTACCTAATTATTAAAAAAAACAAAATAGATTTATCGACAATATATTAAAAATATACTTTTACAGAAAATCAATAGCGAAAAATGGATTTTACCATTAAATAAAAAGCGTTATTTAATAAGGCGCGATGTCGTGTGCGACGCATGTTAATGTGATGGTGTGATACTAAAATCGACTTTACGTACAATGTACGCTAGCCGTATAGGTGACAAGCAAAACTGTTGTAGTTTGCAACGTAGGTACAAATGTACAATTGACAACGGGAACGGAGAATGTTTCTTTTATGCAGAAGAACGCCCGTTTTGTTACTCGGAACAGTCGAAGCATTGGAACAACCCGGAACAGGTATTTTATTTAACTGACAACTGTTCCAATCTGTTCCTCGTTTGAAACTGTTCCAAAAAGAACTGTTCCTAGTATTTTGTATCATCTCTACGTGTGGAAACGCACGCAGTCATGGCCGAAAAACCCATACAGAGGCGATCACGCTCCATCATGGGCAATTACAGGCGATTATGCCCTCCACACAATCGTGATGGCCTGTAATCGCCCATCATGGCCGATTGTGTGGAGGCACCATAACAACCAATAACTTTGTGGTTATGTGATACGTCTCGGAGACGGTAAAGGGCTTTTTTCTTAAAATTTTTTACAAGGAATGCGCATTCAAAATCATCGACGCTACTTTTGAATCATCTGTTACATGATTTATTTCGTTGTAATGTTTAAGTACTTATTACACATTGAACAAATTTATATAGGATAGCCGATAGATCATGAAGTTTTCAATAGAGTTATTGTACTATTTTTGTATTCACTTAATGGTAATAATAATTGATAAAATCGTATAGATATGTATTTATGCAGGCAAGTTGAAAGTCACTATAACAGGGGTCGGAGGTTAAGAAGACTATTATTGTATAAATGTGTAAAAGACAACGCGTTTATATTCTACTTAATAATTAAGGCTAGATGCCATTTTTTTGGCATTTTAACATTGGAAATGTTTATGTTCGTATATGGGGGCAGAGTTACGAGTTTTCGTTCAAGGCCAAAAGACAACGGTGTCGCGATCAAGTGAGGAGCAATCATGCAAAATTGAACAAGTGCAATTTTTTCGAAATGTGTTTTATATCATGTCAAGTTAATTGAGAGGTATTTGCGACGATCTGCGGTGTTATTTTTGAGCAAATGTTAATAAATACTGTAGAAAAATCCATTTAAAAGTTAAGTAATCAAGCAAAAGTGAACGCGTATATATAACAGAAGAATAATAGGGTTATTCCTGACAAAACTAAACAGTGCATTGATAAATATTGTGTGTATAATAAACAGTTAATTATGTTTCATATATGCTGTTATCATTTCCGATGTCCTCGATGGTTGCAAGGATTTAGAAATCTGTGAATTTTTTATATAGAAATCTGGGGATGTAGTATAAAGTGCCACTTTAGATGAGGGGGGAAGCCATTCAGGGGTGGGTGTATGCCTGTTTTATGGACATGTCCATGCTATGCATGTGTCCACATTCTATTGGCCGCGTTTTTGCGCATGCTCAATTGCGACAGATGCAGTCGTCCGCATCTTTGCGCATGCTCAATTGCTCGTACAGCGCTTGCGCAACTGAAGCGACCAATATAATGTGGGCACATTTGCTTCCTCACAGCAACAACAACCACCCCACTCGCTTGTACTTCGTCCCTAGATTTCTATGTCTATGCATTTTTGTCACAGTTTAAACGTACATCATTTTAACTCCTAAAACGTAGAAAAGTGAGATACGACAGGGGAAATCGATTATTTAGTGCAGGTGCTTCGCTTCTCGTGGCTGTATCTTCGAAACCTTTCACAATACGAAAAACAAACGTAGAAATATTTTTATAGAAAATTTAATTCTGTTTAATTTTGGTAATAACGTTTTTTGCCCTAAAATTAGCGGATAAGGATATTTTGGCAAAAAACTAGTACATATGAGCGTATTAGGGAAATCCGTTATTTCGTGCAGGTAATTTGTTTCTCGTGGAATTATCTTCGAAATACTTCACAATACGAAAATTATAGTTAGAAATATTTTTATAGAAAATTTATTTCTGTTTAATATTGGTAATGACCATTTCTGCTCTAAAATTAGAGGATAAGAATATTTTGGCAAAAAACCACATGTGCGTATAAGAGAAATCCGTTATTGTGTGTTTTAAAGACCACCAACAGCTAAGGTTATTTGGGCCTAGCACCAATTCATATTTTCAATTCATTATTTTTTTTTAATAGTAAATTGAAAATCCAATTGACATTTTTACCAGCTCTCGGACTAGAACCCGGGAACTGGGGACTTGTAATAGAGGAACCATAGCAACGCCATGTAAACAACAGCATCGCTACACTCTCGGCTATTCTCAAGCCTTGAAATCCGTTATTACGTGCAGTTGTACGAAGATAGTGTAGTATTGTTTAGAGAAGACACCAGCGTCATACATACGCACAAACGAATTTAGTGCCAGGAGAGTCTATATTCTGTTTAAAGGGGTCACTCATGACAGTATGAGTGTATGACACACGATAGACTTGACAGGCGTATTTCCTGTCAGACAAGTCCATAATCTGTCACTCGAAGCTCTCCCCACTACTTCTACTGCGCAGATCGGCCATCTTGCTGGTGCCATCTTGCTGGTGTTTTCTCTAGAAGTCTAGACACTACTGCGCAGATCGGTGCATCTTGCTGGTGTTTTCTCTAGAAGTCTAGACAATACTACTATACTGTCTATAGTCTATACTCTATACTATGCTTCTCGTGGTTGTAATTTCAAAACAATTCATCATACGAAAACTTAGTATGCTAATCAGAACTTGGAAATAAAGTATTCAAATCATTTTCCAGCCTTGTAAAACCTACTGCCCATTTAAAATGCCTGGCCTATAATATATGATTCTGATTATCTAATCCAGTATCTTTTTTACCTGGATTGAGCGCATACCGTGTTCACAGATGATCTGGTAACTAGGCAATAGTCTGTCTATATCGGTTGTAACTGACTGCTGCTGGCTAGGTGGCAGAACACAGTATGCGTGCGCAACCACATTTTTCTCTTTTTCTTGCAGAACAAGCGATAACGATCTCTCGCTCTTTATTTTGAGTATTAGGTCCAGTACAGTTTTTATGAACACGTGTAAGGCTTGAGAATGGCCGAGCGCGTAGCAATGCTGCTGTTTACATGGCGTTGCTATATATGGTTCCTCTATTACAAGTCCCCAGTTCCCGGGTTCTAACCTGAGAGCTGGTAAAAGTGTCAATTGAATTTTCAATTTATTATAATGAATTGAAAATATGAATTGGTGCTAGGCCCAAATAACCTTAGCTGTTGGTGGTCTTTAAAACACACAATTCACAATGAACACGTGTACACATATTATTAATTTTGCGTATAATAACGCCGCCATTTTATTAAACGGCGACAAGTATGTCTATTAAAATGCGTGACCTTTGAAAACGGTAAATTATTGTTTTCTCACCGAACTTTGTCCTTTTTGTAGGTATTTCTATTGTTTGTGCATAATTTTATGTGCTTCCGTATATTTTTTAATGTATAATTGTTTTTTTCACATTTATTTTGCATTACGAAATCAAACATAATTCATCACATATCTTATTATGTCAATTCGATTCAAGGTGATTTATTAATATATTATGTTATTAAAACAATATTCGATTAAATAATATTTAAAACTGCTAATAAAACGTCCTTGAACTTGAAACCGTCTTGTGTTTTTCCTCGTGAATCCTGATTAGAGGTGCAAAGTTCTGATCGCTCTGATTGGCGCTATAGGCGCCTAGGCTTTCCTTCTTTTGTATCTTTGTCTTACAGAAAAAATAGTTTGCGGCTAATTGGGTCAACAAAGTTATTTTCCGGTTTGAAAATAGCCGAGCTATTACAATTTACACAAACTACCCTCAGTTCTGATCCCAAAACTGGTGAACTCAGGGAAGTATTAATTGGATTTTCAATTTGTTATAAAAAATAATAAATTGAAAATATGGATCGGTACTGACAGCTGGTAATCTTAAAAAAAAATAAAAAAGTTTTTTTTTGAAATACGTAATAATAATTGTTGTAAACGAATGGACAAAAGTACAAAAACCAAATACATCTCTTTATTTTTTTGCATTGACCAAAAAAATTATTACAACGTTTGAAAATTTGAAAACCCAAATGATATCGACACTGGAGGGTTAAACTTAAAATATTAAGTATCTATAGATCTTGTTATTGTATAATGAATGAATTGTGAATTATAGACGCTCGACATGTTATTGTATAGTATTGGTATAAGTACTTACTACAACTTTTTATTTTCAAAAGAATCTCCGAATTTTTTTATTCTGTTTTGCCATTTATACGGTGGCAGTTGTTTTATTTTCTAAGTTCTTTATTTTGTTTGAAAAAAAATTATTTTTTGCAGTTTATAAGCAATGTGAAAATCGAGTTGAAAAAACTAATAAATAATAATGTATTTCGTTGAACACTTTGTATATTTTGACATAGCGTTGACCTACTCTGGGGCAAGTTAACTGTAGGTACCTTTCACTAGTTTGTAACAACGGCTCAGTGGTCTAGGGGTATGATTCTCGCTTTGGGTGCGAGAGGTCCCGGGTTCAAATCCCGGCTGAGCCCTGTATTTTTTTCTTTTTTAATTTTTTTTATCTAGGATATCGTTGTAGTTTATTACACTACTTTTTTTAAAAATGAGAGATTTTTTGAATTTACATTCAAGTATGATTCGACATTGTAGATATTTTTTAAAAAAACAATAAATTGAAAATATGAATTGACGCTAGGGCCGTCAATAAGGAGGGGTGCAACGGGGTGTTAAAGTTTGTATGGGAAGGCATACAAAAATCTAAATACAGGGTGTCCCAAAATTTCTGGGACACAGAGCTACCACGTGTAGTAGAGGTCAAAATAAGTCGATTGGACCCAATTTATTTATATACCAAAATGTACCGTTTGCCCGTGAGAAGAGTTCAAAGTTTACATAAAAAAACACATTTTTGTACGCTGTTCAGAAATGAGTGAAACAAATTGAATGAAATTTGACAAAAGTGGATTTTAGAGGATTACTCTCCTTTCGGTAATCAAAGAAACCCAAAAGAAATTGTAGAAGGGTTGAAACCACCCTCACCCCCTGACATTTTTTTCAGAACTTTCTTAGGTGTGGTAATACGGTTCTCAAATTTTTTTAACGAAAAGACTGATTAATTATTTTCATTTTGTTACTCTTGTAAAAATTTCGTATTCCGCATAGTTCCGAAGGAAAAGAATGTTTTCTTAAATAATGCTAACAGATATTCCTAGTACAAGTAAAATTGTAATTCAAAATTTTATATACTTACAAAATTTTATGTAAACTTTGAACTCTTCTCACGGGCAAACGGTACATTTTGGTATATAAATAAATTGGGTCCAATCGACTTATTTTGACTTCTACTACACGTGGTAGCTCTGTGTCCCAGCAATTTTGGGACACCCTGTATACGTGAGCGGAGTCACGAGTAACCGCTAGTAAGAAAAATAAAATTGGATATATTCCTTTTAATGACAATGAATACAAATTGTTATTTGTGTTTAACGGTATTCACGTTATCTGTCTGTACCCGCGGTACAGACATTCCCTGTCTTCTTGACGAAACTTATAACCCTTGAAATCTAGACGTACCCTTTCATGTTTCGTAATGCAATGTGGCCCTGTTTTGACGCGTCAACGATTTGACATGTCGCGGTTCATTATATAAATAAAGCTTAATGACCTCGCTGTGACATGCCAAAGTGTGGCCGCGACATATTGAGAGCATTGCTGCCACAGCCTCCTATGAATAGAACTTGGAATTAGATTTTAGACGGAAGACGGAGGCATTGTTGCTGTTCAAACTAACACAGACGTTCATGTAGTTTTTTAATGAATACAAGAAGAGCTTCGTGAATATTAACTTGAAAAATATTAAACCCACTTCTGCAGAAAAGGAATCAAGAACATTTCTGAAAACGGGCACACACGGAAATGAAATGTTTGAGTTTTTTCAGTATGAAAATGGCGCTCGTCAAATTAAATGTTCACGGCACGTACTCCTTCATAGACTGAGAGCTAGTGACAATTTTTTGATGTTATTTATTCAAGGCCTTATTTTTGCGAAGATGTTGAGGGAGACATATTAAAGTGCCCTGAGTAAGGGATATTGCTAGATAACGGTATAGGAGGAATGCAGACCGCCCCTAACATGTAACAAAAAAAATGGTCACAATTATTATTGCTTCAAGGCTGAAATTGTTTGTATAATTTGCCGGTGACCCAATAATGCCATTGTAATATTTGCAGATCGATTGGTCAGTATTAAAGGGGTGGCATCTCACCCTAAACGTGTCATGTACCCGACGAAATTTATATCATTAGTTCAAGGTTCAAATTTTAATATGTTGTTACGGCGACTATTTTGAGCATATATTTCAATTTGCAGAACAAAATGTCGGTACTATTCCCCTCTCTTAAAGGGAAACTTGCTCGCCTAGGTGTTTATATCGTTCTGCGAGGGAGTAATACCAACATTTTGTTCTGCAAATTGAAATATATGCTTAAAACATTCGCCGTAACAACGTATTAAAATTTGAACCTTGAACTAATAATTAAAATTTCGTCGGGTTCATGACACATTTAGGGTGATCTGCCACCCCTTTAATACTGACCAATCGATCTGCAAATATTATAATGGCATTATTGGATCACCGACAAGCTATACAAACAATTTCAGCCTTGGAGCAATAATAATTGTGACCATTTTTTTGTTACATGTTTGGGGCTGTCTGCATTCCTCCCATACCCTTACTCCCTCCCTTACTCAGGGCACATTAATATGCCTCCCTCAACATCTTCACAAAAATAAGGCCTTGAATAAATAACACCAAAAAATTGTCACTAGCTCTCGGTCTATCAACTTCGCTGTAATTACGCCACTGCTACCGGGTCCACGTGACCTGAACAGTTGGCAACTTGAACATAAAAAAGGTACTAATAATTTTAGATTTTTATTTTTTAGAACGCCCATGCGGTGGTATATATAAATGTCTCCAATCCAATAGCCTTCGAACACTCTGACGGCTAGACGTATATTATTTTTTTTTTAACAGTTATACATAATATAGACCTAGTTGCATGTATGTGTACATATTTTTATGCCCCGTGCCAAGATGTGCACACATTTTAAGTTTCCACGTGATATTTGTCCATGGATGTGTCAGCTCCGGATCTAGGGGGGGGAGGCAAGCCGGGGCCTATGCCCCGGGCGGCAAGTTCAGAGGGCGGCCAAATTCAAATTCACACTTTACAGACGAATGGACAACTCATCATTTACTAAACTTTGACCAAATGTCAATCAATTAGTGGGTATCTGATTGCTGAAATTATAAAGATGATAAAGGTAAAAATAAATATAAGTTGGCGGAGGCGACATTTTTCAGTTTTTGCCCCGCCCAAATGTCAATCAATTAGTGGACATCTGATAGCTGAAATTATAGATGATAAAAATAAAAATAAATATAAGTGGGCGGGGGCGGCATTTTTCAGTTTTTGCCCCGCCTAAAAAAAATTGAAGATCCGGGGCTGGGATGTGTCTAAAATATCATAAGAATGTGGTTCAAAAAAACTTCAATAGCCATTATCCGGACGAAAGTCAGAATTTTGCGACATGCCTACTATAGTCTAGCAACTCAATACTCAATAGTATATTGCATTACAAGGTAAGAAACTTGGCGTTTGCAACCAGTGTGAAGTTTGCTGCCCGAGGTACGAGGACATGCAACCACACGTGTTGCAAACGTCAAGTTTCATACCGAGTAATTGCGTATTATTTTTCACAACAATTCTATTGACAATTCGATTTGAGATACCTACAATTTGGGCGTGCAAAGAAGTCGCAAAAATATTAGATCTGTCAGATTTATGTGGGGTTATATCTGTCATTTTGACGTTTATGAATATTATATGCGGATTCAATAATCGCTCATCTCCTTCTTTGATGTTTTCGAAAATTATATGCGGATTCCAATCGCTCTGTCTCCCTCTTAACAACGTTAAAAAACAGAGAGAACCGACCTGAAAATTTTCATCCCTAGGGATGAAAACGCTCAGTTCAATCCGCTAAACAGGTACCGAAAATCGAATTTTCAATAGCGGCGTTGTGAAAAAGTATTTGTTGACAGATTTTGATTATGAAAATTGTTAATCTAACGTGTCAATGACCTGCAATATTAGTGGACCTGGTTCAAATCTTTTACTCATGTCTACTCTGTCATATTCATATCCTCCACTTAATTTATCCCATCCTTATATTTTCTTAAGGGAATCTATTATGTAATAGCAGTAGGTACAGCTCGCCCCCTCTATCATGTCACTAGCATGCGTGTATAATGTATATGTTGCAGTCAAAACTCTTAACCAGTCAAAAGTACTATTGACTAGCAAAATCAGTCAAAAGTACTTTTGACTGAACAGGTTGGTCAAAAGTGGTTTTGACTGAAAATTATTGGTTATTAGTACTTTTGACTGCAAATTTGCGGTTAAAAGTACTTTTGACTGACGCTCTTCGTCAAAAGTAGTTTTAACTGCAATAAAGCATCAGTCAAAAGCACTCAGCCGGCAAAAAATATTTGACAGGTTCTGTGTTTGTAACTAATTTTTTTATACCACAAACTTCAATGATGTTAAAGCGTTTTAGTCTACTGTACTGTAATGGTGTTTTCTTTTCATCAAATTTCGCGTCTTCCACATCCATTGCAAACTTTTCAAATTTTTCTTTTGTCATCACATTGAAATGACTATCTTTCATATCTTCTATCGCTAAAATTCTTTGCAAAAAGCGTTCTTTCTTTTCGTAGTCACTCATTTTTGTTCTAATATCAGCACGTTCTCCACTAATAATGAGTAATATAAAAGTTTATATGTGCGTTTGTCGTTATTTTTATCGACCACCTTAACTTTTTAAGAGTTTTGACTGATACAACCAGTCAAAACCACTTTTGACGGAATCACTTAGTCAAAAGTACTTTTAACCAGCTCCATTGGGCAAAAGTACTTTTAACTGTTATTTTAGTCAAAAGTATTATTGACTAAAGCATACGGTCAAAAGTACTTTTGACTGATTTTTCTAGTCAATAGTACTTTTGACTGGTTAAGAGTTTTGACTGCAACATATATAATATATGACAATTCAGTTGTGTGACAAACAAGCAAAGTAAGATCCGAATAATATTGTGAAAGATACCTAATATTACTTACTTTTTGACGTGACAACGTCTCACTACTTTACTCGCAGATTTACTGGCGTTAATGTTGATTGTTGACAATGACTACATCTTAATCAGTAGCTATAGTCAGTGAAACAGGCAAAGCCTTCAAAGACAGATAGACCGAGAGCTAGTGACAATTTTTTGGTGTTATTTATTCAAGGCCTTATTTTTGTGAAGATGTTGAGGGAGGCATATTAAAGTGCCCTGAGTAAAGGATTTTGCTAGATGACGGTATGGATGCAGACCGCCCCCAACATGTAACAAAAAAAATGGTCACAATAATTATTGCTTCAAGGCTGAAGTTGTTTGTATAGCTTGTCGGTGAACCCAATAATGCCATTATAATATTTGCAGATCGATTGGTCAGTATTAAAAGGGTGGCAGATCACCCGACGAAATTTATATTATTAGTTCAAGGTTCAAATTTTAATCTGTTGTTACTGCGACTGTTTTAAGCATATATTTCAATTCGCAGAACAAAATGTCACCCTAACGTAGTCGATATCATTTTTCATTCTCGAGATTTCGTCTTAGAAAGAAATGACCACATATTATACGTACGTATACGTACACACAGAGAGAGACATCTTTCCAAAAATAGTGTAAAAATAGTGTAGTGACCTTGAAACAAAAATTTGTTATACATTAGTCTGCACTACACACTACACAATTAAATGTATTATGCTAACCAATAAACCCTACCATAGCACTGGCATTGCCAAGTTGGGTAGGTTAAATTCCGAAGAATTTTGTATAAAAATTGTGTTGTATGTATATTTTTGGAATAAATTTATTTATTATTATTATTATTATTTTGATTTCGATTTTCGGACCCATTACAATAACTTCCAATGGAAGTTAAAAACACTGGTCGGACGCTTATATGACCTCTGATATCGAGTGTCTATATAATCTACTATATCTAACACTCGTCGGAACGCAGTAGAGGCATTTTCATAAAATATGCAAACCGTCTGTTTTGATTTGGAATGAGAATGAATTTTATTTTACACGTTTTTTTTTTTGGAATTTACTTGGACTTAGAAGCATATTAGATACAGTGCATATAGATGAATGTTGTAGCCTTGATGTTTATTTTCAAATGACATTTAGAACACTTATTCAAGATGTTACGTTCATGTTTTTTTTTAGATATTTTCGTCCTGCTTCAACTCAAAGTACAGTTAAATCCCACATTAGTTATTTACGCGACCGCCGTGTCCCTCATAATTGATACATCCCTTACAAACCCCCACTTCGTTTAGTAAAATAGAATATATTTATTGACAGTGAGCAGGATTCGTCGTACAAAAGTATTTAATAATTATAATTAGTTGAATAAAATTCATTAACTGAATACAAACATGATTTAATTAGAAGAGTCTTTCTCTTTTAAATTTAGGGAAAGGAATTAGTGACTTCAGCTCAGCAGGAAGACTTGAAAAATTTTAAAGCTGAATATTCTGGGCTATTGCAATAGAGAGTTAAGTTCGGTTTAGGGAGGAAAATCAAATTGTTATTACGTGTCTAATAACTATGCAGAGTACTGTGAGTGCGGAGTACTTCCAAAAATATTTCCGAATGTGACAAAGCGAGTAAAAAATGCAGATAGACTGTACGTTCGCATCAACGAGTATTCAGGTTATTTAAGAAATTAGAATTTTGAGTTTTGCATAAAATATAATTTTGATGATATTTAATTTCATCATAAAAATTTAGAGATACCTTCGAAACACTTTAACTTAAATACGCACAAAATATTCAACATATGCGAAGTATGTGTCAAGGTAAGATGAACGAACATACGTACTTGTAGCACCATCCATTGGTAAATAGGTAAGTTAATAGCCATGCGGCGTCTCTCCTACCGCGGCATCTCTCCCGCATTTACCCTACTGGAATAAATTTAAAGTTGTGCAACTGATCCACTTCTTATTTAGTTAAACAATTTGACCTTGACTTTCGTCTATACTTTCTGTTTGGGACAAAAATCGGATGTGCCTTGTGGTGAAGCTTTGAAACAAAAAAAAAAAATTTAGAGAAGCAGAATTTATGCGCGTGTATACTGTATAACTTATGAAGTCTTATGTGGGAATCGACTGTAAATCAGTGGCGTATTTTGAGGGATAGAGAAAATGTTTAATACTGACCAATCGATCTGCAAATATTATAATGGCATTATTGAGTTCACCGACAAGTTATACAAGCTATTTCAGGCTTGAAGCAATAATAATTGTGACCATTTTTTTTGTTACATGTTGGGGGCGGTATGCATCCCTCCTATACCGCTATCTTGCAAAATCCCTTACTCAGGGTACTTTAATATGCCTCACTCAACATCTTCACCAAAATAAGGCCTTGAATAAATAATCACTGAAAATTGTCACTAGCTCTCCGTCTATTATGTCAGGGTCGGATTGGCTGGTAATTGGACAATAATGCCTGATAGGCCGGTGCTTTACGGCAGTTTACGGAGCCGAGGGGCCATTAAAAAAAAACATAAGTATAAAACTAGAGCACGGTTTTATGAAATCACGGTACAAGTGAAACTTTTTGCCACAATCCTAAACGATTTTAACCTGAAATTACCGAAAGTATATAATTTTTGTTTATGTGGTTTAAACTCTGCAAAGCTAAAAGTGCACACTTATATAGCTAAGTTTGACACTGTATACTTGCAAAATATTAAAATAAAAAATAAATAGAGAAAAAGAAGCAAAATAGAAAAAAAATATGAATAAATATCAAATGGAATTTGGAATACTTCGAACCAACGACCTACTGTGTACAAAGTGACCGCAATACCCCTACGCCACGCAAATATACCAACTTGTCTGTTTTTGTTGTGCAATAGTGATGGGATATATTGTACACGATTCTTCGATTGGACGTGACGTGACCTGCATTTGTGAACCGTTTTGATAATTATTGTTTTATTTAATAGGGCATACCTCCGGGGTGGTCCCATCTATTTACTTAAATCGGTTTGGTAGTTCAGCTGACTTTAATAAAAAGTGAGTAACGGGATGTAACACCGTTAAGGTAAATGTCAAATATCAAGACAGAAATCGGTTAATATCGTTCAAACTACGTGTTGTAAAGCCACTAAAAAGTGGAAAATAAAAAACTTTTTAACAAAAAAAAGACCTTCAAAAAAGCCACTTAAAAGGGGAAAATAATAAGATTTTGAGGTCGGCGCCAATTTAAAAATTCGACTGATGACCAGTCCTATACTTCCCACCTAGTAAATATTTGCAAAAAATAAACACTCTATTTTTTTATTCTTTGACTAGGCCCAAATAACCTTAGCTGTTGGTGGTCTTTAAAACACAATTTAATTTTTATTCTTTCAAAAAAAGCATGGCCCTCTTTTTTAACTTCCCATTGGAAGTTATTGTAATGGGTCCGAAAATCGAAATCAAAAAGGAAAAAAAATTTTTATGTTTCAAGGTCACTACACTATTTTTACACTACTTTTAGAAAGATGTCTGTGTGTGTGTGTGTGTGTGTGTGTGTACGTATGTACGTATGTACGTACGTACGTACGTACGTATGTACGTATGTACGTACGTACGTACGTACGTATGTATGTGTCAATTTCTTTCTAAGACGAAATCTCGAGAACGAAAAATGATATCGACTACGTTGGGGCGCCAATCGACGCGTATTAACGTAAATATGATCTGAAAGGAATTTTTTTAAAATCGGTTCAGCCGTTCTTTTTTCTTAACCAAATAACCTCCAAAAAAGTAGATTTTACACAATATTTCGCGAATAAAAAATTATATCGACTTCGTAAGGGTGTCAATCGAGGCGTGTTAACGTCATTTTGATCCGACATAAATTTTATAAAAATCGGTTCAGCCGTTTTTTTTTTTTTTTTTTTTTTTTTTTAATTATTGATGTTTTAATGATTAAAATGATTACTTTTCAGTGTAATATCTAATTTAATTATTATTATTAAATATTTATCAAACTGGGAAGTTCGTCGTGTGGACCTCAAGGGTCGCACTTTAGTCCTAATAAACGACCCACCTCACGGCTTGTTATATTAGAAATCGTGTCCATCGTGATTATAATAAAATTAAGCAAAATCGCAGGATAGTGGACAATATAATTTGATTTATTAAAATAAATGTACGACGTTTCGTCTATAGATTTAGACTTTTTCAAGTACATACATAAAAATAACAATATTTATGAAAATTAATATTAATTACTAACCATAGCAATTAACATAAGATAGTTGATCTACTGATGGCTAGCTTAATATAGCAAAAATCATGGTTGCCTTGATTTACGTACAATTTTCTTTTTTTATTAAAATATTTTTTTTCTCGAAAACTATACATTTTAGAGAAAAAAAATATTTACATTTTTTTCATATTATAACATCTAGAATTCATTTATATTTTTTTTTACCTATGTTAATACGTGACATTGAGAACGTTTTTCTGAATATCTCAGGATCCACTGAACCGATTTGACTCAAAATCTAATCAGATCTAAGTTAAAGGCTGATAAACACAATAGAACAATCGGCATGCCCGTATGTTGTTCCGTTCTTAAGATATCGAAGGCGAAAAATTGACCACATACACACACACACACACACACACACACACACACACACACACACACACACACATACAGACATCAGACAGAAAATGATTTTAAACGATTGGTAGGGTCTCAAAACGTGAAGATCTGTTAAAATCTCGAAATATTTTTTTCGGACTAAATCCATTACTTCCCTACCATAGTAGAGGTGGGAAGTAATAAAATATGAAGTCGGTTAAAAACTGCCAATTTAATTAATATCTATTTTTTAACCGTATTCATATTTTATTAAATTGGCGCCGACCTCAAAATGTTATTAGTGGTTTTTTTGAAGGAGATTTTTCTATAGACGTATTAATTGACCGCATTGCATTTTCCATGAAAAATAAAAAAACTAAACGAATCTCAGAATGCATAACAGAGATTGAAAAAGCAGTTTGACAGTTGAAATTAAACAGTAAAAGCATCGTCGCGTCTTGTCGGTCGGTCGGCACGGCATGCGTTTAAACCACTGAGGTTAAAGCTATAGAGGGAGTACAAGCATTTAAAAGTTAAGCCGGTCGCCATTGTAATTCGGCCCTCATTTTATATGTGAGGAGAGGAAGAAGAGAATAATATACCCAATCCATGTGTTTTGCCGCCATGTTTATTGGGCCCTATGACGCAGTGGCGGACTAAGCCAGTCGGAGACCCGGGCGGCAGAACTAAATGAGGCCCCCGGTCTGTTTAGAAATTGATGTATTTGTAGTGTAAATTTCATAATAAATCTGACCGTTCAAAGTTGGTCAAAATCAAGTTCAAAGAAGTCGGTTACAAATTGACAAACAAACAAGCAAGCAAGCACGCAAACATACAGGTGAAGCTAATATAAGCGTGTTAAAAAATAAATAATATAGATGTAATGGCTGACAAAAAAAATCAAATATTTATAATGAACGACCTACTTATACGTTTATATTTTGTATAATACGCGGGGCCTCCAACTCCAAATTGCCTCTTACTTCCTAAACATATTTTGGCCTTGTTTGGGATTTGATTAAGAAGGACTTCTCGAGATTTGGAGGCCCCCCCCCAGGATCAGAGGCCCGGGGCGAGCCCTCCCCCCTGGTCCGCCACTGCTGTGGCGTCAAACCTGGGTACCTATTGTGTAACTCATTTCTAGTGATATCACTAAAGTGAGATTGTTCACGCGAATATGCATTTTTCGCACTAGTGAAATAGAACCATTTAACGTGAATTTATTCGCCATCGAATTTGTCAGTGCACGGTGAAATATTTCACGTTTCACTGACAAATTCGATGGCGAATAAATTCACGTTAAATGGTTCTATTTCACTAGTGCGAAAAATGCATATTCGCGTGAACAATCTCACTTTAGTGATATATCACTAGAAATGAGTTACACAATAGGTACCCTGGCTTCAATTTTGTATAAGCAGTTGTATACGGTATATGTGTCCTCCAAGGTTGTTACGGATGCAAAAATTTAGATATCCGCGGATGCAGATGCGGATGCGGATTATTAGAAGTTCACATCCGCGGATGCGGATTTTGGGATTTTAAAAGGATAATTGTTTAAATTTTAAATGCATAAATAACTGAAAATCAATTTAATTTTAACTTTTTATTTATTTAATCATATTTTTAGCACGTGCCACTCATGGCTCCGCCCACTTTCTTTACATGTAGTTACTTGTTGATGTGAATCTGCATCCGTAAAAACTCCGCATTGATTGATGCGGATGTGAATGTGGATGCAGATGTCTGAATTTATGCGAATATTCCGCATTTACGGATGCGGATGCGAATATTCGTAACACCCCTGGGCCGTCCTCTATAGATTTTACCTCAGTGGCTTAAACTAATTTTCACTCTAGATGTGTGTTGTCTGTGTGTTTGTGTTGTTAACGCTTAATGAAAAGAAAATGTCTCGTGTTAGACGATAAATTTAGTCGTACAGGCAACTAATGGCTTTCGGTGGCCAAGTTCTCTGTAATACAGGGTGGTTCAGAATAAGATTCTGATCTTGGGGATCTTAATTTCTCGGATGATTTTAAGAAAAAAAGTTCATACAAACTCTGGTCCGTAATCGCTTTATTTCTGAGATACAGGTGTTCAATTAAAAAAAAAATTCACAGATTTCGCAATCCTTGCAACCATCGAGGACATTGGAAATGATAACAGCATATATGAAACATAATTAACTGTTTATTATACACACAATATTTATCAATGCACTGTTTAGTTTTGTCAGGAATAACCCTATTATTCTTCTGTTATATACGCGTTCACTTTTGCTTGATTACTTAACTTTTAAATGGATTTTTCTACAGTATTTATTAACATTTGCTCAAAAATAACACCGCAGATCGTCGCAAATACCTCTCAATTAACTAGACATGATATAAAACACATTTCGAAAAAATTGCACTTGTTCAATTTTGCATGATTGCTCCTCACTTGATCGCGACACCGTTGTCTTTTGGCCTTGAACGAAAACTCGTAACTCTGCCCCCATATACGAACATTAACATTTCCAATGTTAAAAAAAATCGGTTTTCCCCCAATATTTTTGAAACCATAACAGATTTTTTTTGGTAGGTAGTAATTAGGCTATAGGTATTAAAACACATTTTTTGCAACAAAAATTTTGGTAAAAACCCGATTTTTTTTTAAATTTCAACATCGAGTTCAGAAATTAAGCTGTTGCGGACCATATGAACTTTTTTTTTTAAATCGTTCGAGGAATAAGATCCTCAAGTATCGGAGCCTTATTCTGAAACACCCTGTATACAGTCTCCAAAAGTAACGCCGATCATTTTCAGAACATATTTAGTGTGTACCTACTGAAAAAGCTTAATATTATTATTATTATTGTAGATTATAGACGCGTCGACAACTCAGGTCATTAGCGTCTTCAACACAACAATTAATAATCCATTTGTGTATTAGAATCTTCCAGTCGGCATACACAAACCGACTGGTACGAGCTCGGACTCCTGGGAACGTCAATTCCCAAAGAACATTGGAATGCAATTGCGAGAACAACTACATTCCAATGTTCCCCCTGGGTGTGTATTAAAAAATCTGCCAGTCGGCATACACAAACCGACTGGTACGAGCTCGGGCTCCTGGGAACGCCAATTCCCAAAGAACATTTGAATGCAATTGCGAGAACAACTACATTCCAATGTTCCCCCTGGGTGTGTATTAAAAAATCTGCCAGTCGGCATACACAAACCGACTGGTACGAGCTCGGGCTCCTGGGAACGCCAATTCCCAAAGAACATTGGAATGCAATTGCGAGAACAACTACATTCCAATGTTCCCCCTGGGTGTGTATTAAAAAAATCACCCAGTCGGCATACACAAACCGACTGGTACGAGCTCGGGCTCCTGGGAACGTCAATTCCCAAAGAACATTGGAATGCAATTGCGAGAACAACTACATTCCAATGTTCCCCCTGGGTGTGTATTAAAAAATCTGCCAGTCGGCATACACAAACCGACTGGTACAAGCTCGGGCTCCTGGGAACGCCAATTCCCAAAGAACATTGGAATGCAATTGCGAGAACAACTACATTCCAATGTTCCCCCTGGGTGTGTATTAAAAAAATCTGCCAGTCGGCATACACAAACCGACTGGTACGAGCTCGGGCTCCTGGGAACGTCAATTCCCAAAGAACATCGGAATGCAATTGCGAGAACAACTACATTCCAATGTTCCCCCTGGGGGAAAAAAGCTTAATAATAAATTAGTATTTACCTTGGTAATTATACATCGCAGACAAAAATAGCAGAGAAATTTCACAAGGGATGTGTTTTCGAAATAGTCGGCTTACTTTTGGGACATTCTGTATACACGCCGGCTCTTGCAACCGCAGCAATTACCCCTACTAAGTTCGGGTTCGAATGGGGATCTAAGTTTCAGGAACAATTTTCTTCGTAAATAGTTCAAAAAATACACGTGGAGCAGTGTAGAAAATTCAATAATTACAAGGTGATTTTTCCAGAAATTTATTTTGTTGTTGTCCAGAAGCTTAAGTTTCTATTTTTCTATTTATTCAAGACCAAGGTTACCTATGCCTAGTTTCAATATTGTAATATAGTTAATTGAAAATCCAATTGGGCTTGAGAATAGCCGAGTGTGTAGCAATGCTGTTGTTTACATGGCGTTGCTATGGTTCCTCTATTACAAATCCCCAGTTTCCGGGTTCTAGCCCGAGAGCTGGTAAAAGTCTCAATTGGATTTTCAATTTAATATTAAAAAAAGGGTGTGGGTCTCGGGACCCCCGACAGATGTGAAACATCGAAGAAAACGTTATTGAACTCGGTGGTATTCTCTATGTAGTAGTATATATTTTTTCAAAAGCAGCAACTAACTGTTATGCTGACGTATATCCTATATACACGCGGTTGCGGCGTTTGAGCACGCCTGAGCCAGAAACGCAACTAAATACGCAGCGAAGTATCTATATTACATACCTACACGTGTATACATATACTTTTGCTTTACAGTACGTTCGTATGTATACTCTCTCTCTTTCTCTTCCCGAGCCCGAGCGCGCGGAAGCCGAGAGAGAGAGAGTGCCGCAGTGGTGGGGAGACCAGCAGCGAAGGAGCGGACCAGAAATTTCGTTGCATATTTCCCCTCACGCGGCTGTTCACTGCCCGACATAAGATGTTTCACATCAAAAAAAAAATAATGAATTGAAAATATGAATTGGTGCTAGACCCAAATAACCTTAGCTGTTGGTGGTCTTTAAAACACAATTTTTTAGAAAATCCAATCGATAATTTTACCAGTTTTCCGACTAGAACCTGGGAACCGAGGACCTGTAATAGAGGAGCCATGGAAAGATTTCAACCATTCAATGATTTTCTATTCATGGGTTATGTTTGTATGTCCAGTATGCAGTCAATTAATTGTAGATTATAGACGTGTCGACAACTCAGGTCATTAGCGTCTTCAACACAACAAATAATTCATTTGTGTATTAGAATCCGCCAGACGGCATACACAAACCGACTGGTACGAGCTCAGGTCCCTGGGAGCGCTAATTCCCAAAGAACATTGGAATGCAATTTGCGATAGCAACCATAATTTTTATAAATTAACAGAGTATCTGTAAAGTATATATTTGACGCAATTCTGTATTTTTAAATACGTACAATAAAGACATTTGTTATTATTATTATTATTATTCCATTGTTCCCCCTTGGGGGAAGCATGCAGTCGTTACCTTTCGAAGAAAACAACTGGGTGATTTGATACACTCGATGCAATTAAAATAACATATTTAACTATATTATTGTTAACTTGATATCCGCGCCATCTGTTCAAAGTTTTTTTACCGCGTTATTTTTTTTTTGGTAAGTGTCGCGTTGAGATATTTCAGAAACGTCCTGTTGGTCTAGACTTGATTATATAAACATATTGATATCAGATGTGCCCTTTTGTCGATCATAATCGTTACCCACGTGAAGTTACAAATGTTCAGGTTGGCTTGTATAGCTATAGCAGGGGGGGCAATTGCCCCGTTTGGAGCATACCCCGTGTCCGGTTTCAAAGTATTGTTCATTTTTGCTGATTTGTGTTCGCCAATTCAACGTACAAGAAAGGTAATGGTACCTATCGAAAGATAAAATTATTGCGCATCAAATGATTCTAAAAATAAGACCAAACAGTGGCGGCTCGTGTTCCTTTAGGTCAGGAGGTCAATTTTATACAAAAAAAAAAACAAAAAAACAAAACAAAATATAAAGTACCTAATATCAAAAAAGCGTAGTGAGTACTTACATTAATTAAAGTGATTTATATTTTAGATGAATTCGTCTATCCTTGCTGTTGGCAAAATGTTGGCAAGTTTATTAAAGTTTTTAATATCTTTGATAAACGACTTTTCAATGCTTAAAATAGAAGTACCTTTAAATACTATACTTTGGACCAAATGAGCTGTAAAAATGGAATCTAACTCGGAAACAAAATTTATCAGCCCCCGAAATATGCCGGCATTTTCCGATGACTCGGTTTCGTCGTGTCCTCGTAGAGCTAACTCGAAGGCGCCGCAAAACTTTATGCAGTCGATTATTTTATTTAAGACATATCTGTTTTTATTCACATTTTCATTATATTCTTTAATTTTATTTCGGTAAGCACTGCTCAACTGTAACTGAATGTCAACACGACCGAGCGTACCATAATCAATAGCACTATTCATATGATCTGCGGATGAAGCATGCTTCTTTACTTTTTCTTTTAAATGTTTTAAGTCTATTAGACCGTTCTTGCACCATAGCGAGTCATTTGAATTTGAAAAAAGTAAACAAATGAAACAATAAAATGAATTGGTCACTTCACACCCACAAATCCATTCAGATATATCGTACATTGAATCTTTGTTTTTGTCCTTACTGGTTTGTATTATTTTAAGTGATGGTCGTGGGCGACCATATTTTTTAAACTCTAAACGTTTATCATAATTTAAACCATTATTAATTTTCAGATTTTTAATAATTTGCACAACAAACATTTTTACATTAGTAAATAATAAATTTCTAATTGTTTAACCGTTAACAATAATAATATAATATGAACGTGCCAGGATTTGTAGAGTGGGTAAAAAATATTAACCATTCATACGTCACAGCGTCTGACGACATACGGCTGTTGACCGAAACGATGATGTACGATGAACAGATCATAGCTGTGTAAGTCGTGTAGCGTAGCGTCCGATTGGTTCCGATTCGATAGCCATATCTCTGTACATGAGGGCAAATTTTTATTTGACCCACAGCGTGATTCTTTATTTTGATACAGAATTGTATTTGATACAGAACTTAAGAATTAGGTATACTATTACTTATTAGTATTCTGCATTTGTTGAAACAGAATACTTATTTGGTTTAAGTTTTTAATATTTTTTAAAATTTTATTTTCTAAATTCTAAATGTTTTTTTTCTTTTTTTCATTTTACATTTCCAGGGAGGTCATTGACCAATTGACCTAATGGAGGAGCCGCCACTGAGACCAAAAATGAAATTTTTACTTTAAAATACCAATTTGAAATTTACCGATTTTGCAGTAATGATTTCAAATTAAGTAGGCGAAAAACAAAACATTGAAAGAAGTGTGCTGTAATAAAATTGTCAAAAAACTTTTGTACTCGTAATTGGTGCACGTAAGCATTTTTACAATTTACAATAATTAAAGTAAAAATGAATAATTACTCCAATGAAGAAAGAGTTTTTATGGTAAAAACGTTTTACAGCGGTGTTAGTTTGCGGAGAGTTAGAGATTTGTTTTCTGTTAAGTCTAATGGCATACAATGTTAATCCCTATGATTGATTTTGAGACCGGACACTCGGTATATTGCCCCCACAGCAGCTAAATTGTTCTGTAAGTACTTTTATAATAATTTTTTCAGTTCTTTTTTCCGGTTGATAAAAACTGTTGTAGCCTTTTGCCCCCTCCTTTTGTCTCTATGACAAATAAATGATTAGTTTTTTCGTCACTTAACGTAACAAACAACGCCAAAAAATCTGGACTGTCCGGTAAAAATAAGAGGTATCTCAACCCTGCCCATTACCAGCTATTTGCTTTTTGCCATTGATTTTTTATTTGCTAGGGGGACCAGAGCGAAGAGGTAGAAGAATTTGGCGAGTAAAATTTTTTTTTCAAAATAAAAATACATCAGCCAATCTCATTTTCTGAGATATTAAATTTTGGAAATGTTAAGTCATCTTCAGTATGTCAAGCAAGCACGCGCAGTGTGAGAGACATTTTCAAAAATTATTATTTCAGACAATAAGCCCTACGTCGAATGGTAGAGAACGTATTTTTATTCTGGGATCTAGTCAAAAAAAATTGTCGGAATCGGTGACCCCTCAGATCTGAGTCAACAAATGTGTCGTACAAAATAACAAAATTCAGTTTTATTCAGCTTTCAACGACTTTCCCAATTACAGTTCAAGAACCTGAAACTGCTGAAAGTATGCTAAATGTTGGTAAACATGACAGATGCATGTTTCCGGCTTCGATAATAAAATTTATGTTATCCTAAAAATAAAAAAAGATGCTGAAAATAAACCGTCTTGTTTTAATATCGGAAAATTCCCCTCTTAAAAAGTCTGATCACACAAATGGGATGCAGTTACATATTATTATAACAAATAACACAATCTGAATACTGCATGCCATTTGGGTAAGTGAAACCATGATGTCAGCAGACCTGAAGGATTTAGTTTCAACGTCTATACCCCCCAGGAGGGACATTGGAATGTGGTTGCTATCGCAAATTGCATTCAAATGTTCTTTGGGAATTAGCGCTCCCAGGGACCCGAGCTCGTACCAGTCGGTTTGTGTATGCCGGCTGGCGGATTCTAATACACAAATGGATTATTTGTTGTGTTGAAGACGCTAATGACCTGAGTTTTCGACGCGTCTGTAATCTACAATTAATTAATTAATTCAACGTCTATAATAGCCCAGGAAATGAAAGGAAAAAATTACCCAATGTCGCAAATAAGTTCAATAGAACTGGATGTTTCACAGATGGTAGAACACCTTTAGACTTGTATTTTTTCAAAAGTCCTCGGTTATCCTCCTTGTGCTTCTCCCGCCACCCCCTCTTGAATATAATTTTGCAAGCCTTTCGGAAGCCAGTTTCGAAATATCTCAGAAACGGTCGACTTAAGCAATTCTTTCATTATGTAATGTTTTAAATAGGATTATATTTCCTACAATTTTCATTCCCACAAATTTGCTGTGGTGCAAATAGTAAGCGCGCTACAGCTTTTTGAAAATCACGCGCTTTTTGTAGTCTTGGAAACTAATTGTTAAAACGTAATGTTCTTCTAAATAGCTTTATTTATTGTGTTCTTCATCGAATTTTAAATTGAAAATACACATTTTCATTAAACAAAGAACGCGCTAAATCGTGGTTTTTGTCCCATATCGATATCTTTAAAAATTGAGAAGCTATAGCCAGTCAAAGTTGAAATCTTCACAGAGTTTTACGTGTTTTTTTAACACGCGTTACGAGTACCTTCCATACCGAATAAAAAAGGTCCGTCTAGGAATCCATAGAAAATTTAATACAGGTAATACAGGTATTTTTAATATTATTTTGCCTTACGTAGCCACTTGAGAAAAAACGTCGCCAACTCTCTGTCTATAACAGTTCTTCGATGAGTGGACCGATTTTTCGTTAGAATGCATTGCACCAAGTTCTCGACCCAAACAGAGTACGTCAATAGACCTGTCCCAGTTAGAGCAAGCGAAAGAGATAAATATAACGCAGCTCGCGTTGAAGGAGACAGTGAACCGGTGAGTGTTTCGATCTGCGCATTGTTGTGGCAGCTGGGTTGTTTTTTTATCTCTCGCTTGCTCTAACTGGATAGGTCTATTACTTATAACATTTTTGTGAATGTAACAGCGTGTGTGGATGCAAACAAATTAGTCTCATACTAGCGGCCCCGTTCGCTTGAATATTATAAATACACTATTCACTCGCTTCGCTCGTTCGCTTGAATATTATAATTACGAACAAATTTGATTACCGTAAAAAAAGTTATAGTGAGTCAACCTTAAAAGATAGACATATGCTGTCGCGGACTTTTTTTAGAACTTTTAAAGGGGAACAATTCCGTCATACATGATTTTTGCGTAACTTTAACCGTTTACGCAGCGGAAGCTCTCAAAAAGTATAATTTTTCCCGTTTTTGCAACATTTTTCGTTGATACTTCGCTCCTATTGGTCGTAGCGTGATATTATAATATAGCCTATAGCCTTCCTCGATAAATGGGCTATCTAACAAAAAAAAATTTTTTCAAATCGAACTGGTAGTTCCTGAGATTAGCGCGTTCAACCAAACAAACTCTTCAGCTTTATAATCTTATATATAAAATTCTCGTGTCGCGGTGTACGTTATTATACTCCTCCGAAACGGCTGGACCGATTTTGATGAAATTTTGTGTGCTTATCGGGTAGGGTGGAGAATCGGACAACATCTATTTTTCATCCCCCTAAATGTTAAGGGTGGTCCACCCCAAATTTTTTTTTTTTTATTTTTTGGACAAAATTTTTTGTTTTAATTTTTTCATGATTCAGCATTGAAAAATACATACAACTCTAAATTTTCACCCTTATACTATCAACCCCTGATTTTTAATCGCGATTTTTATATTAAGCTTTAAAAAATACATATATGGCGAACGAGCGAAGCGAGTGAGTAGTGTATTTATAATATTCAAGCGAACGAGCGAAGCGAGTGAGTAGGCGAAAATATTCAAGCGAACGAGCGAAGCGAGTGAGTAGTGTATTTATAATATTCAAGCGAACGAGCGAAGCGAGTGAGTACTGTATTAACAAAATTCAAACGAACGAGCGAAGCGAGTGAGTAATGTAATTATTCCTAGAAATTATTAAGAACGTTTGCCGGATCAGCTATACTAAATATACGTGAGCGGAGTAATGGGTGACCGCTATTAAATCATAATTTCATACCACCCGAGCGAAGCCGGGACGGGTCCGCTAGTATTAGTATAGATACCATGCGGCAAGAGTTCCGTTTAAATACGTTGCATCATGGTCGCGATTCAGACCTAAGGCGTCAGGTACTGCGCGTTCGTTTATGTGAATACGTGAGCGTGTGTGTAATGAAGACGCCGCGCCGTTTTTACGCCTGGTGCTGTTGTCGCGTCCCGTTCCCGGGACAGCCGTTTGGTGGAACTAAACATAGCGCCGGATTTGCTGGCGATGTCTCTCTATATACAATGACGCCATGACAGACGTCCTAACTATTTCCTGGAGTTGAAAGTCGTTTGTAGATGATTCACATTTTCTATTATTGTTTTGTGTATTGCTATACGTGATTTTAATTAGTGTGTCTTTTTGACACATGGTTGAATAATGTACCTACGTTGATAGACACATTTTTTTAATTTCACAATATTATAAGCGCCAGAAACTTATTTTCAGTCGTATATAAACGTGATTTGGTGTTAAAAATGGGAGTTTTGACGCTAATGACCTCTCTTGTCGAGCGTCTATAATTTACAATTCATTCAAAAATGGGAGCGACAGACGTTTCAGACCGACGCAAACACAGTAAATTCAGATCAGGGACCTATAGCTAGGTTGGATAGAGGATCAATGTCCTACCTTAAAATGCCAATGTCTTATACCTTAATAAATGCACTAAAATGGAAAAAATAATTTTTAATAGTTCATAAAAATAAAAGCATGGATCGTGAACTCTATGATAGTTTATTAGTTACGACCCACGCTTTTATTAATTATGAACCTAAATTATTAAAAATTATTTTTTCCTTTTTGGTGCATTTCAATAAAAGTTTGTCTCTAAAAAGTTTTTTTTACTAATATGTACTTATTTTATTTTGTTCATTTTCGTCTTTCAAAATTTTACCCTTCTTTGACACCCGAAGGGGTTGAATTTCGATAAATCCTTTCTTAGTGGATGCTTACTTCAGAAAAGGAACCAACTGTCCAAATTTCAAGTTTCTAGCTTCAGCGATTTGGCCCGGGCGTTGTTAGTCAAAAAAACCCTACATCCCCGTTTGAATCCCTTAGGGGTTGAATTTATTTCTAAAAACGATTTATTCATGTATTGTCATCGAGAATACATATGTGTATAAAATTTCAAAGCGATCGGATACGTGGAAGTCGTACAAAATTGACTTGCAAGTTTTCACCTAAACAAACAAACAAACTAACATACATTGCAAGTTAAATAAAAGCTTGTAAAAATAGCCAATATTCTGCCTTTTGTAAATTTGTGCCCCACTTCAAATTTCTGATGCCCTACCTAAAATTTAGTTCTAGTTACGACCCTGATACAAATGTTTCTATTAAGTCAAGTTTCAAAATTTAAGATAGTGAGTCATGCATTTTTGAAAACAAAAGCGCTTGAATAAATTGAACGCATTTATGAAAGTGCTCGATGCTCGGTGCTTTAAGCACCTGGGTTCAGTGCTTTGTCCGTAGCTCTGTGCATGACTCACTCTCTATTATTTCCGAACCGTACATTCTATAGTTTTGTCGATGTCACACATCCTCAAGCTGTAGCTTAAATGTATAACAAATAAGACTCGGACTCATGTTGATAAGACATTTTTTTAACATCGCTGGTTTTAAGATTGTGGCTTCGTGACATAAAATCGTGAGGCACCCTGTATAATTACAGTCGTCTTCAGGAAACTGTTGATGCGACGACTCACACTTTTCGACTGTCTATTCTTGTAACAGAACGAAAATTCAGTTAGCGTTGTCAATTATATTTTTTTTTCTTCTAATTTTAAGTGCCTAATTTGCATGAGCAAGTGAAAAAAACAAGCAAACATGTTTAGCACAAATATTTTGTTGTGTATGTTATTAGTGTATTTTTTTTTTGTATGCGTAACCCATATTATATTCACCATACGAGGGCATTTATAGTGTGTACCCAGTCATTTTGCATCAGCTTCAAAGTGTAGCTTATTATATCCAGCGCTAATGAATACGGTTAACTTGAATTAATATATTTGTATTTGTTTTCCTTGTAACGGTGTACCTGCTGTGTTATATCTGAGGTCAAAAAGCAAAACAGCTTATGTTCAACATTTTTTTAACATTGGAAATGTTTATGTTCGTATATGGGGGCAGAGTTACGAGTTTTCGTTCAAGGTCAAAAGACAACGGTGTCGCGATCAAGTGAGGAGCAATCATGCAAAATTGAACAAGTGCAATTTTTTCGAAATGTGTTTTATATCATGTCTAGTTAATTGAGAGGTATTTGCGACGATCTGCGGTGTTATTTTTGAGCAAATGTTAATAAATACTGTAGAAAAATCCGTTTAAAAGTTAAGTAATCAAGCAAAAGTGAACGCGTATATAACAGAAGAATAATAGGGTTATTCCTGACAAAACTAAACAGTGCATTGATAAATATTGTGTATAATAAACAGTTAATTATGTTTCATATATGCTGCTATCATTTCCAATGTCCTCGATGGTTGCAAGGATTGCGAAATCTGTGAATTTTTTCCATAATAATTTCAGATAGATTTTATCAGTTCAACTCTACAGTCTACACGTGGGGAATATGTCACTACTTTAGGTCAAAAATTCACAGTACTTTCCCGCGAAATGTGAAAAACATGTTTTTGCAAAAGTCTGTTCGTCTGTTAGACGGTTTGTCTGTCAGCACGATCGCCGCGAATTCTCAGTCGAATGCAATTTATTTATCAGTGTAATATTCAAATGTTTTTTTTTTGTTTTTAAAACCAAGCTGGTTATTTGGGCCTAGCACCAATTCATGTTTTGAATTTATTATTTTTTTATTAATAATCGAAAATCCAATCATTGATACTTACTTTTACCAGTTGGATTATAATCTGGGAATTGAGGGCTTGTAATAGAGGAGCCATGGAACATTTAGTCAACGTTAGGCAGCGTTACAAATGAAAAAGTCATAGTAAGCCGGATGATTTTGATATCGATAGTTGATTTCGTACAACTAATCAGTGAACCGACCGTCAGCTGCTCAAGTAGCGGTGGGTCTGGGTGTGGGAGGCTGCGAAAGCGGTAAAAAAAATTAAAGTAATAGTACGGCGGCTGAAACTTTTTTTATAAATACTTAACATCATAGTGAGTGGAAAAAAAAATTGTCAGCTGCATCGTGGAGGGGGGATTGTGCGTCAGCTGGTCGCATGAACTTGTAAAAAAACACGTAAAATATTGCGCATTTCACTTTTTTGCACTGACAGCAGTTGAGACAATTTCGTTACCTAGGATTATGATCATATCGCTATCATAATCCTATAGGTAACGTAATTGTCTCAGGTGCTGCGTCAGTGCAAAAAAGTGAAATGCGCAATATTTTACGTGTTTTTTTACAAGTTTATGCGACCAGCTGACGCACAATAACCCATCCACGATGCAGCTGACGATTATTTTTCAACTCACAATGATGTCAACTATTTATAAAAAAAGTTTCAGCCGGCGTACTATTACTTAAAAAAAAATTTTGTTACCACTTTCGCAGCCTCTCACACTCACACCCACCGCGGGTACGTCAGCTGACGCTTGGTTTACTTATTAGTCATACCAGATTTATCGAAAAAGACAACAATCGATCGGCGTGAAAACACTACCTAAAATGTAACGCAAACTCCCGGGTTAATTACAAATTTTGTCAAACTCGAAACATTGTGACCCCAGGCTTCAGGATTTTATTGGACAACACACATTTTTTCTCCAGCTCCAAAGAATACTTATTTCTTACATACACCAATAACAATGTGCCCCAAGATTCGGTTTGACTCTACGTTTGATCGACAGTCCAGTGACAAATAATGAATTTGGTCAATTAAATGAACTGGATGATTAAATTCATCAATAATCACAAAATTTTCGACAGAAGGCAGAAGCAGTTTTGTCTCTCAGCCACAGATAATATTATCGCCCTTGAATATACATTATACTCATTAGGTATGTAAATTGCGTCGTCGAGTTACGAAATTTGTCTTCGCAGGTGATGTTATGAATATCTCCGGAAAAACTGGAACATTTGCTTTATGATTAATTTGTAGGTGTTTCGCAAGGCTTTTCTTAAATGAAAATGGCCGACAAGGGGAGACCAGCGCTGAAGGATTACCGATTTCGACATTTTTGAATTGTGTGTTAAATTGTGTTGTAAGGACCACCAACAGCTAAGGTTATTTGGGCCTAGCACCAATTTATATTTTGAATTCATTATTTTTTAATAATAAATTGACACTTTTACCAGCTCTCGGGCTAGAACCCGGAAGCTGGGGATTTGTAATAGAGGAGCCATATAGCAACGCCATGTAAACAACAGCATTGCTACACGCTCGGCTATTCTCAAGCCTGACATTTTTGAAGTTATATCTTTAGCGAGGGTGTGAATCGGAAAAACAAAACGTAAGCCTACTTAAAAATTAATGAAACGCTGTGACAGGGATAAAATGATTAAAAAAAAATTCGGAAAAAATCGAACTACCTAGGGCTCTCATCCTAGAATGAATTCGTTTTCTTATAGATTTTATAATTTTAAAAATCAATTTTTTGACGTTTCAAAATAGTGTAATATTTTAAGCAGGCTTTGGATACTTATGTATAGGTTAATTTATTATTAAAAAATAATGAATTGAAAAAATGATATGTCAAAAATAAAATTAAATAGTTAAAATTAAAATGTTGAAAACTTCAACGGAACGTGTCCTAATGAAAAATGTATGGAGTATAACTTCGACCGTGCGCTTATGTGGGTGAGGCACACAGTCCATTTTTTTTTATTTGTGAAGAATCCAAAAGAAAAATTTATCCCGCACTTATGACCGTTTGACCATGCTGACAAACAAACAGACGGATATCCGGGTATCTAATGTAGGTAAAATATAGTAAAATTGTGACTTAATTTTGACTTAATTAATACAATGTCCCATTTGAGTATTTGGAATGGTAAAACTACGTAAAGTCTGAGAAATATCAACAAAAGCAGTATTTCCTTATACTTATAGGTATAACATATTATTGATTATGGCCTCTTTGAAAAAAATTAGTATCGATGATAATTAGCTTAAAATATTTAATTAACTGATAGTTAATTTTACTGTGGAGTGAAAAAAAAGAAAAAAATAACTGGGCTCAGCCGGGATTTGAACCCGGGACCTCTCGCACCCAAAGCGAGAATCATACCCCTAGACCACTGAGCCGTTGATACCAAACGAGTGAAAGTATGAAAGATTGTGTATTACTTTTATGAAACTATAGCTGGTATAAATTAAGACGTGCAATCGGTCTTTAAAAATTCGATTGATGACCAGTCCTCCTATACTTCCCACCTAGTAAATATTTGCAAAAAATAAACACTCTTTTTTTATTCTTTGAAAAAAAGCATGGCCCTCTTTTTTGTTTGGTGATCTACTGATGGCTAGCTTAATATAGCAAAAATCATGGTTACCTTGATTTACGTACAATTTTCTTTTTTTAGTAAAATATTTTTTTTCTCGAAAACTTTACATTTTAGAAAAAAAAAATATTTACATTTTTTTCATATTATAACATCTAGAATTCATTTATATTTTTTTTTACCTATGTTAATACGCGACATTGAGAACAATTTTTTTAATATCTCAGGATGCACTGAACCGATTTGACTCAAAATCTAATCAGATCTAAGTTAAAGGCTGATAAACACAATAGAACAATCGGCATGGCCGTATGTTGTTCCGTTTTTACGATATGGATGACGAAAAATTGACCACATACACACACGCACATACACACACACACATACAGACATCAGTCAGAAAATGATCTTAAACGATTGCTAGGGTCTCAAAACGTGAAGATCTGTTAAAATCTCGAAATATTTTTTCGGACTAAATCCATTACTTCCCTACCATAGTAGAGGTGGGAAGTAAAAAGTATTGTATGTATTAGGTACTAGCTTTTAATATATAGGTATATGCTCAATGTGTGGAAAGCCAAATATACAGGGCCCTCTGATGTTGGTATATGTTTAGGCTTCACGGAGTTGTTAAAACGGCCCTGGGGTCAGATTAACACTTGACTTGTTTATCCTTCATCCCTGTCCCCGTATTTCGTTCCACATTGTTGCCTCCGCGTCTGACTGCCTTCATTCATTAACTTTATTGCCTTGCGACATATGTTGAAGCCCCCCGACGGTCGATAGTCACGCGCCTTCTCTGATCTTATAATTATTACACTCATTTTTTTCCTAATGTCACTAACTCCTACATACTAGAATTTTTATTGGCTGGGAAACTGAAGATATTTTTCATCGTTATATTTTTAGGACGAGGTTAAAAATACTAAAGTTTCTTGTCTGCATGTCTATATGTATGAATTCTCTTCGATATTGCATTTGGATATTTTTAAAATTATATGTGGTGTAAAAATTTGTCAACTGAAGATTCGTTTTGTTTCTTAATCAACAATTTAACAGAATTTTTTTTATATACCTAATAATTTTAGATGTCATTCGCATTATTAATTCCTTAGTATCTTCCATTTACCTTTTCCCCATTATTTTCGACATTTTCCCACTTCGACTTGTTAAATGGCTTTTGTTGTACAACCGATGATGTACTAAAAGCTAGAAAATATTATTATAAGTCACCAATCTGGGGCTCTGATCAGACTAAAATAAAATCGTGGGGCGCCTTTATAATAGAAAACTTTCTTTTTTGGAGCTAGTAAGTATTAGTCAGATCGTTTGTTATACTAAATGCGCCCCAAGATTTTATTAAACGGTTTTATTTAGCCCATATATTTGTTTGTTTGTTACTATCTTTGTTTCAAATCTTGCGACAGCTTTTTCAACTACTTCTACTTAACCGAATCTAATGAAACTTTGCACACACATTGAGTTCCCGTGACAATACAATATTATGATAATTTCAACTTGGTAACTAGGGTATGATGATGGAATCAGGAGGTGGACAGTTGAAAGGATGAGGAGATTGCATAATGATACGGGCCAGAAATCAAACTAAAAACTAGAAAATAAAAATAGGTAAAAAAACTTTTAAGAACGGTTTTATTTCAAATCATCAGCTGTACCAAAAACTAGAAAATAATTAGGACACAAACCAAGGGGCACTTTGTTTCGCTGCGTCAGCGGAATAAGTAATAAAAAAGTGGGGCGCATAAAAATCTGTATAACGACTGTATAATTATTAAATAAGAACGGCTTGTCTATAGAAAAATGTGTTTCCAAGCCCACCAACAGAAATATTTCAAATGCGTCCCCTATTTTTATTATACTTATTCCGCTGACGCAGCGACGCAAAGTGCCCCTTGGTCTGTGTTCTAATTATTTTCTAATTTTTGTTACAGTTGATGATTTAAAATAAAACCGTTTTTTACCTATTTTTTTTATTTTTGAAATTCGTTTCTATTTTTATCTCGGATGGCTACTTATAAAGAATTAAAGTGTGTTTGTACAGCCCTTGCGGTGTTATACGGCGATCCGAGGGCGGTGGCCAACAGCAGAGCTTGAGACGGAAATAGTGTGTCTTGGCGTCGCGGCGTGACGATTGCTATTGCAACGTTAATAGTCGTCTCGCGATGCTCATCCGTAACGTAGTACTTGCATTAAGTTTAAATATTATAGTAGATTGTATACAAAGGTAGTGCCTCATGGGTATACCTTGATTCTCTATAACAATAGTACATTGTGTTACAAGGGCAGAAAATTGACAATTGCGAACGAGGGTGGCGTTTGCTATAGCCAGAGCGCCAGTGAGGGCGGCAATCACCCGAATCGCAATCGCCAAAAAAATTGTGAAATTATGTTTTAAAGACAACCAACAGAGGTTATTTGAGCCTAGCACCAATTCATATTTTCAATTCATTATTATTATTTTTTTTTAATAATAAATTGAAAATCCAATTGACACTTTTACCAGCTCTCGGGCTAGAACCCGGGAACTGGGGACTTCATGTATTAGAGGAACCATAGCGACGCCATCTAAACAACAGCATTGCTATACACGCTTCTCAACCCCCGCAATCGCCAATGTCTCCCGACTCCCGAGTAACGCATAGTAATTTTTGTAATAAGTGCAATAAAAAAACAACATTAAACAGGAACTTACAAAAACACCGTATATTGATATTGTAGGTTAGGCGAACTGTCAGATATAGCTTGCAACCATCGCGTAGGATGGCGCCACTTTCGCTTATTTTCGACCCGCTACTTTTATTTTACGTCATTGACATGAAAAAGCCAACTTTCCTTCCTGAAAACAAATATGTAATACCACAGTTTAAACGTAGCAGTTTTTCCACTTGGCAATCTATACGAGCGAATCTGCGGACAAAATTGTCGTTCACGAAAGCGAAGCCGCAGGCATATAAGGCGAGCGAAGCCACTGGTTCTGGATAGTTTAGCAATAAGTCTGTAAAATTTAGTTATGAAATCTGGTGAATATAGTCGCGGCCTGTATTTAACCAAATGCAAATTATTGTATAATTATAACTGCACAAAAACCAATTGTGTTGAGATATGATGAAGAGTCGCAATTTGCAAGTGTATTATATTGTCCTCGACAAAAGGGGACCGACCAATACACAACGCACGTCATGTAACGTGTATAACAAAATAATTAATATTATTATTATGTAGACGGTTACAGTTATACACCTGAGTACAGGTGAATTTAACAAAACAAGTGGACGCGCCACGCATTTCTAAGTGATAGCGCACACGTGATACAACATTGTGTCAACTTTCTCATTCATATGTTCTTAAAAGTAACCCGCACTTCACCCATTTCAAAAGATGGCGCCACCGTATGTAATTTAACCCAATCTTTCTCACAACATAACAGCTTTTATACTTAAAGTACAGTCAATTTGTGTGATCACTAAGATTCTCTAGATGATATTCTCGGTAATAAACATTGTTGGGTTCATGTATTGAAATTAATAAAAGTTGGAATTGAGATTGAATTTGAAATATTGTTTTCAGTGAAGAGGCATTTAATACCTAAATTGGAAGACAACAAATGGATATGCTGAAGTTCAAGACGAAATTGTTAATAATGACAGCAGCATGTTGAATAATAAGTCACTCATGACAGATACTGTAACATTGTGGCTGCTATCAATAACTAACAAGAGTAGTAGCTATCGTCTAAGAGAGGGCGCTACTTTCGTTTTGTTTACATCGGTATAAATGTCAGCTTTGAATTTCGTGTTCAGTTCGTGTTTTTCAAAGGTTTTGTGATTGATTGAGTTTCAAGCATCGATGCTGTAAAGTCGATGCGGGTAAGTGTAAGCATGGGGTCACGCGTCAGACGTGCGAGTTAGCTTATTGTTCGTTCAGGAGTCCTCTATATGCTAGTAGTCGAACTACTCAAAATATTTCAAACAGCGCTAAGTATTTTAGTCTTTTGTAAAAATTACGCTGTTTTGTCTTTTTAGGGTTCCGTAGAAACTAGGGAACCCTTATATAGTTTCGTCATGTCCGTCCGTCTATCCGTATGTCACAGAGCTCCTTTCCTCTCATAGTCTTCATAGTCTTCAAGTCTCATTTATATACCTATTAAGATGAAATTTGGTATATGGCCGTAGATTGATAGCCCAAAAACAGAAATGATAAGATTTTTGGAAAAATATTTTTTTAACCACTTCCCATAGAGTTGAATGTATATTCAAAAGATTTTTTCGCTTATCCCATTGAACGGGGTGTTCAATGGGGTAAGCGAAAAAAAAATGTTTAGATAGGTCTCCTAAAATGCAACAAAAAATATTGTAAGGTCTAAGGACCTTTTGATTTAACACTTTTAGTCACGAGACAAATGACAACTCATAAATAATATTTTAGCCGTTTTTAAAAATATATTAATGTTTTAATACCGTTCGCATTTTTATAGGCACCTGTAAAATTTAAAAAAACTTTTTAACAAAAAAAAAACCTCCTTCAAAAAACCACTAAAAAGAGGAAAATAATGAAATTTTGAGGTTTGTGTCAATTTAATAAAATATGAAGTCGGTTAAAAAGTATAGTATAGTGATTAATATCTTCTTTTTAACCAACTTCATATTTTATTAAATTGGCACAAACCTCAAAATTTCATTATTTTCCTCTTTTTAGTGGTTTTTTTTTTTGTTAAAAAGTTTTTTATTTTTTACTTTTTAGTGTCAAAAATTGACATTTACCTTAAAAGAATCACACGTCGTTACTCACTTTTATTAAACCGACTTTCTTACGCTGTCTGATATGTCAAAAAGTGACATTTACCTTAAAGAATCACGCGCCGGTACTCATTTTTATTAAAATCAGCCGAACTACTGACCCGATTTTGATGAAATTTCTATGGGACCAATCTGAAAGTATATCCTTTCAAATAAAAAAAAAATTCAAAATCGGTTTATAAATGACTGAGTTATGAGGTAACAAACATAAAAAAAAATACAACCGAATTGAGAACCACCTCCTTTTTTTAAAGTCGGTTAATAAAATACGTGATATTCCATCGCACGTTTGCACAAAACAAAAAAAAATGATAAGAACATTTCTGCGTGCTGTAGTAGGTATTAGGTAGTCGTAGGTACAAGTAGCTGTATTACTTTTTTATCTTTATTGTAAAATCCTTGAATATGTTTCTCGACAAATATTGAAATATGTACCTATATGTAGGTCGGAATGTAGTAACAACATAATATTTCAGAGGTTCTTAATTTCTTGTCATTTTTTATCGTTATGCACAGGTTGTGCAATGTCATGGTGTCTCCACACAATCGGCCATGATGGGCGATTACAGGCCATCACGATTGTTTGGAGGGCATAATCGCCTGTAATTGTCCATGATTGCCCATGATAGAGCGTGATCGCCTCTTGGTGCCTCCACACAATCGGCCATGATGGGCGATTACAGGCCATCACGATTGTGTGGAGGGCATAATCGCCTGTAATTGTCCATGATTGCCCATGATGGAGCGTGATCGCCTCTTGGTGCCTCCACACAATCGGCCATGATGGGCGATTACAGGCCATCACGATTGTGTGGAGGGCATAACCGCCTGTAATTGTCCATGATTGCCCTTGGTGGGCCATGATTGCGCGCATTTCCATACGTTCGTCGATCACTCAGTTCATATTTGTTTCGATATTTATGTCGAACAGATGACAATTCACAAATGGCACGATTGTGTGGACAGATGCGCAATGATGGTGACAATCATGGCTCATTCTGTGATTGCCTATCATGGCCGATTGTGTGGAGGAGGCATCAAAGAACGGACGTCCAAGGTAATGGTAAAACGAACCCCAATTTTTAATAGATATGTATTTGTGTGCCGATGGAGATGGCGGAGTCAAAACATTTTGGACTCTAACAATGGTTTTTCAATAATTGTAAAAACACAGTTATAATCACTATACCCAAAAAGATATGAAAAATACTTATATTTTCATATACAGGATGTTCCACAACTTATGGTCTATCATAGAGCAGGTGGTTACAGTACATGAAAAAATAAGGCATTTGACACAAACTTGCTTGTAAAATGTTGCTCGTTTGGGACATACAGAGTGCATAAAGATAAAATACGCCATGTTTTTAATACCATTTGACATATACAGGGTTGAAAATCGGTATATATAAATTTAAATATGAAAGACTGGACATTTTTATATAATAAAATATTAGTAAAAAAAAACTTATTAGAGACAAGCTTTTATTGAAATGTACTAAAAAGGAAAAAATAATATTTAATAATTCTGGTTCATAATTATTATAAAAGCGGGGGTTGTAATCTCTATGTGATAGTTTATTAGTCGCAACCCCCGCTTTTATAATAATTGGGTTTTTAAGTGAATTTTTTTTTTTACTTAAATGGAAGGACCACATCAAGTTTTATAGCAAAACTGTTTTTATTTAATTTTTTTGCTTACTAATTAAAAAGTTATATTTAAATAAAAATTAATTTTTAAACTCAGTTCCGATAACGCGCCGAAAGAATCCGAACGCGTGTGACGTCATTATGTTATCTATGGTCTTTGTATCCATGGTTACCAAGTTAAAAATTTATTATTTTTGATAGTATGTGTAATACATATACACAAATACCAACAAATGCAGACACATTTTAACATAACGACGTCACAAACATTCCTGGCCCGTTTTGAAGTCACGTGATATTTTTTAAATTTTTATACATTTTAATTAATTTTTAGTAATTTATCTATAGCTTTAAAAAAATTTTTCTTTTCGATTTCCAATATTATTTATGTTAAATTATTAGAAAAAATTAAAAAATTAATAATTTTTTTTAAACTTAAATACCTAATTATGAACCAAAATTATTAAATATTATTTTTTCCTTTTTAGTACATTTCAATAAAAGCTTGTCTCGAAAAAGTTTTTTTTTACTAATATTTTATTTTGTTCATTTTAGTCTTTCAAAATTTTACCCCCCTTTGACACCCGCAGGGGTTGAATTTCGAGAAATCCTTTCTTAGTGTTTGCTTACGTCAGAAAAGGAACAAACTGTCCAAATTTAAAGTTTCTAGCTTCAGCGATTTATTAGTCAAAAAAACCCTACATCCCCGTTTGAACTAATTAGGGGTTGAATTTATTTCTAAAAACGATTTATTCATCTGTTGTCATCGGGAATACATATGTGTACAAAATTTCAAATTAATCGGATACCTGGAAGTCGTTCAAAATTGACTTGCCAGACTTGATCTAAACAAACCCACAGACACCACAAACTAACATACATTGCAAGTTAAATAAAAGCTTGTAAAAAAAGTATACTTCATCCACCTAAAACGCAAGGGAGAAAAGCTGCCAGACTTACAGATTCTCAACACATGCAGGGATTGTTGAAATTATTTTGCCTAAACGTAGACAGTCTTAAGAAAGTGTGCAAGCTTTCACGGCCGGCATTGTTCCAAATCTTCATGGTTTCCGGGCTTGTAGGCCGTGGTCCGGTGGTATTTCTACCTGACGTTAGGTAGAAATACCACCGGACCACGGCCTACAAGCCCGGAAACCATGAAGATTTGGAGTCTTAAGAAAATCCGTCGCTGCTTCTTAGACTAATATGTTAATGACTGAGCGGTCCCATGCTGCCACGCATGCGCTGTTTGTGATAGAACTTCCGTGACGGAAAATTCTGCGTTCATGCGAACTAAAAAGTTTTACTTCAATGAAATAAAATAAAATATTGAGAGCTCCTTGTAGTTTCCAGAGTACCTACCTACTTGTATACATTAGATATTATGACTGACAGATATATTACTTACGTAACAAACACATGCGAATGTTTAGATTTGCTACTTTACTACGATAATAATATTTTAACTACACGTATCTGTGACAGCGAGACAAAAATGCTCATGTTGAATTTTGGTCATTTTCCCTTGGGATTTTTAGTACTTTATCTAGGAAACCGCCCTCGACAGTTTTCCGCAAATTCCCCTTTTTACAAGCTTTTATTTAACTTGCAATGTATGTTAGTTTGTGTGTTTGTTTAGGTCAAATCTTGCAAGTAAATTTTGAACGACTTCCACGTATCAGATCGATTTAAAATTTGGTACATACATGTATTACCGATGACAATACATGAATAAATCGTTCTTAAAAATAAATTCAACCCCTAAGGGGTTCAAACGGGGATGTAGGTTTTTTTTTTGACTAATCAACGCCCAGGCCAAATCGCTGAAGCTAGAAACTTTAAATTTGGACAGTTGGTTCCTTTTCTGACGTAAGCATCCACTAAGAAAGGATTGTTCGAAATTCAACCCCTACGGATGTCAAAGGGGGGTAAAATTTTGAAAGACTAAAATGAACAAAATAAAATATTAGTAAAAAAAAACTTTTTAGAGACAAGCTTTTATTGAAATGTACTAAAAAGGAAAAAATAATATTTAATAATTTTGGTTCATAATTATTATAAAAGCGGGGGTTGCGACTAATAAACTATCATAGAGATCACCATCCCCGCTTTTATAATAATGATGAACTAAAATTATTAAATATTATTTTTTCCTTTTTAGTACATTTCAATAAAAGCTTGTCTCTAAAAAGTTTATTTTTACTAATATTTTATGTTACTTCGCCTTTCCTCGCTAAATGTCCATTGTGTGTCTAATTCATCTATAGACTAATTATCGTTTGAGATTTAGTATAAAAAATAATACATAATTTACTACATATCGAATATGAATTTGACGCGAACTACAAACAGTGTTTGGTTTCTTTAACATATTGTCAGTTGTTTTAACTGAACCATTCATAAATCGGATTAAAAAAGGTCAAACTGAACAAATCAAGTAAACAAATTACTTAAAAATACGTAAATAATGCTGATTAAGCTGTTTAAATACCCACATTTATCATAATAATAATATATATTATTTCGTAAATTGTATTATAAAAATAACTTTTTTATTTGGATAGCTGGTGCATTTTTACAAGAAATGGAACATCGAAATATACTTGTTCTGTTATCAGTCGTTTGGTTGTTTGTTATTTTTTTTTTTTAAGAAATAGATGTGACAATTTTGCGTTAACTTAGTCCTGATTAATATTGACTTTTAGTAGGTAGTCGATGATAAAATTTTATCTCCTAACTAAATGTTGAGATAACTATATTTGACATAATATTTGCCTTTATAAGAATATTCGACGCGATTTTCTATTCACAAAAATTACAGAAATCTTACAGCTTCCACGGTTGAAAATTTATATTAGAAATCGTGTCCATCGTGATTATAATAAAATTAAGAAAAATCGCAGGATAGTGGACAAATATTTGATTTATTAAATTAAATGTACGACGTTTTGTTTATATATTTAAACTTGAAAAAGTTTAAATATATAAACGAAACGTCGTACATTTAATTTAATAAATCAAATATTTGTCCACTATCCTGCGATTTTTCTTAATCTTACAGCTTCCTGTAAACACCAGTCCTCCAAAAATACAATATAAGTGGGGGACCCACTATTTTGAAAGTGGCAGTTTTTTTACGGATATCATTGTACTCCCAGGTGTATAATCAATATCCATTTTTGGTAGGAATTTTGAAGCGTTTATTATATTTTTAAAAAATAATTTAATTTTACAGTAATTTAAATTTGCCGCCAGTTAAAGGACCAATCAGAAGACGCGCGCTATTCAACTGACGAAATATGGCTGAAACAGCGTTGCCATTGTGATGTCAATATAATGTCAAATTCCGTAATTAATTAATTGCGTATTAATTTCGCAGCAAAACCGTCTGAAAATAATGTGTTAAAATAACACTATATAGATATTTGAACGTATAAAGTAACAAACACACTAAAACACGCTTTTGACGCTTGACAGGTGCTTGACAGATGTAAAATGTAAATACGACTATTGTCATTTCTGATGGCTTTACTCTTATTGGCTGTTAGAATTCAAGCGCGAACAGTCTTATGACGTCATCCGACTGACAATTTTCAACTTTATTATTTTAAGGCTTTTCCGAGTCTCTAAAAATTTCGAAAAAAATTTGATAGCCATAAATTCAAAAACACTCCCGATTAAAAAAAATACTCTAGAATATATTTGTTGGTTAATCATAAATAATTTATAATTTATAAGTAAAATTTTCAAAACTGATAATTTTGGAGCAAAAATTTTAACCAGCATTCGAGACCCTGCAAATTGTCATTAATTAATAGCATAATATTATGCTATTAATTAATGACAATTTTCAGGGTCTCGAATGCTGGTTAAAATTTTTGCTCCAAAATTATCAGTTTTGAAAATTTTATTTTTTTATATCATGTCTTTGGAAGATTATTTTTTTATTTTCTGCTTTTTAGGGCCCCTCTATAAAAAGCATCTTCTTTTAAAAACTTTTTTGTGTGTTGCTAAATTGGAAAATTGATTAATAGAATGAATGTGAGACAGAATTTTGTTTGTAATTTGTATCGATCATTTTTTTAATGATTGGTTCCTACTTCCGCGTAGATACAATTTTTTTTTGAGAAGAAATGTTTACTAATAACTACATAATTATTAAACGTTATCGTATCGTAAAAAAAAATAAGTGAGAAGACGTCATTAGGATGTCATTGAAATCTTCTGATATCTTTTTCGCAAATTGTTATACAAAGTTGTGATTAATTCTTATTTCTCTGTCAGCTGGCAAATTCTGGAGCATTGCAACAAATTTTTATTTGTATATAACTGTCCATTTATTTTGTAACTAGCTGTACCGTCGACTTCGCTTGCGCTCGATTCGTATATAACGCGCGAATTTTGCTGTCTAACGACCTAACATAATGATTTGTACCTTAAATTTTAAGTTAGGTCTCCAAGCTAACGTTTAATAATAACTTTATCTCAAACAATTCCTGGAAAAACTTACAACTCTTTAAAAATTACGTTTAAGCTACGTGTAAAAGGAGGACAGTGTGGTGTAACGGTTAGCGTAGCAGACCTTCGGATCACACTGTCGGTACTCGTGGGTTCGAATCCCACCTCAGCTCATGGTTGTTTTGTGATGTCATTTAGTTTTAAGTTATTTGTTATTTTGAAACAAATTTTGTTGAAATAAATGAAACCGTTCCCAAAATCTTGTATAATAAAATCATTTATTTATTTACATGATGGTGATAAGCCGCTTTCGTAAATCATGGTTTACATCTTCAGATCAAATCGTTTTAAAGATGTCTGGAAATAAATTTTTGACTTTAAATTTTTCATATTTTTTAAAAAACGATTTGATCTGAAGATGTAAACCATGATTTACGAAAGCGGCTTATCACCATCACGTAAATAAATAAATGATTTTATTATACAAGATTTTGGGAACGGTTTCATTTATTTCATCAAAATTTGTTTCACTATGAAGATCCCAAACACCTCGGCGGATAAGTATATGTTATATTTGTTATTTGATTTGATGTAATTAAAAGACGCTAATGACCTAAGTTGTCGACACGTCTATAATCTATACAATAAATAAAATACGTGCAGTGAAAGATTACGTATATTTTAAAAAGTTGTAAGTTTTTCCGCAGGATTTTTTTTTAATTTTTTGCCTGAGGGATTTGTATACTAGTGTGATTCTCGCGGTCCTTCATTTGGCGCCTATCCGAACCCTTTAACTTTGAAAATAGCGTCGGGAGAGCCATAACCGTTTTTAGGTGAGCTGAAAGGATTTGAGATGAAGGGTACAGGAGGTAACTTCCGGTTGAAAATACTCTTAAAAACCGCTTGTATATAATTTATACAGAATAAATAAACATACTGTAGACCGTATACTATTATTACTACCATTTGCATTGATTGACACAGCATGAATGAAACCGTACATCGGTTTTATTACTGTTGTAAGTAGTACAAAGCCGCGATTCATCCCAGTGTCCAATTTCCGGAGATACACTACTTCCTTACTTCGCGCATTTACATCATTGTTGCACTTTTCCCCCTGCTCTCCTCGTTTCTCATGACCGTGCGTTTATTTTTTTTTGTATAAAAAAAGTTAGTATAAGTACATAAAACCTATCTGCGTTTGTCAATAATCATTAATGATCTGGCTCGTCGAGGACAGTGTGGTGTAACGGTTAGCGTAGCGGTCTAATTGGATCACACTGTCGTGGGGGGCTTGAGAATAGCCGAGCGTGTAGCAGTGCTGTTGTTTACATGGCGTTGCTATGGTTCCTCTATATTACAAGTCCCCAGTTCCCCGGGAACTAGCCCGAGAACTGGTAAAAATATCAATTGGATTTTCAATTTATTATTAAAAAAAAATAATGAATTGAAAATATGAATTGGTGCTAGGCCTAAATATTCCTTAGCTGTTGGTGGCCTCGACTTGCAAATATGACTTTGTTTTCACCCAGACGACTTCACCAGTTTCGCTATACGCGATGTTTGTCAATGTGTGTACATTATTGTGATTTATGAGTTGCAACTGAGCACAAGAAATTATTACCGCTGAAGCACTTGCAATAATTGCGTCATCTTCGATATCTATTTTGTTTAATGTTGATGTATATTCGCTAAACATTGGGTGTACTAATCTTGGTCAACGCTGGGCGAACAGTATCCTGCCGTGTGGACACTGAACATATGCAAATGATCACACATGTCCAACCATACCCAACATGGGTAGCCAATACATTCGCCAACTTTGGCAAAGTCTTCTGGAGCCGGCTTAAGGCAGGAACACCCTGAAAAAGATATTCGGCCAGACGCTAGTGCATTGAAAGGAATACATTATGTTTATGAAAAATTCCCTGATGAGGAGAAGAAAAGTTCGTTGTAAAATTAACAAATTTCATCGTTAGTTCCTCCCCAGGAGGGACATTGGTTTCTATCGCAAATTGCATTCCAATGTTCTTTGGGAATTAGCGCTACTACGGACCCGAGCACGTACCAGTCGGTTTGTGTATTCCGGCTGGCGGATTCTATTACACAAATTGATTATTTGTTGTGTTGAAGACGCTAATGACCTGAGTTGTCTACGCGTCTAAAATCCACAATTAATTAATTAATCATCGTTACTTATTGGATAAAAAATGTATGAACATTTTGATATTAAAAAAAAGGGTGTGGGTCTCGGGACCCCCGACAGATGTGAAACATCAAAGAAAACGTTATTGAACGCGGTGGTATTCTTTATGTAGTAGTATATATTTTTTCAAAAGCAGCAACTAACTGTTATGCTGACGTAATCCTATATACTGCACTGTAACACACGCGGTTGCCCGAGCGCGCGGAAGCCGAGAGAGAGAGTGCCGCAGTGGTGGGGAGAACAGCAGCGAAGGAGCGGACCAAACATTTCGTTGCATATTTCCCCTCACGCGGTTGTACACTGCCCGACATAAGATGTTTCACATCAAAAACTTTAATGCGGTGTTCCAGATCGAACCCCCCCACGAACAGTAGGTACAGCTAAATAGCCAAAACAATAATTCTGAGTGATTGTTTTGTTGTTTTTTTTTAATTGACGCTTAAGTTAGCTCCTTTATCGACTGTAATCTGCAATATCAATCTATATCTGACGGTGAATTTCACTGGGTTGAAATATCGTCTATCTCTGTTCGCCATGTGTTTTTAAGCGATGACATACAATGATTAATTCTCTTGTTTCGGATGCATAATCCGTGCCTGTGAAATCCATCCTGAATGTCACGTTCTCGATTAGGATTAGGATTTGCTGACGGGTTTGGATAAATGTAATCAGCGAATCCCACGGTCCGTGTGATGTAATTCTGTAGGTTCATTGCGTTACCTATATATTATACAAATGATTGAAAAGTCACTATACTAGACTCCTTAATTCACTTTTTTACCTCGGACTGCGCGCGCATACCGTGTTCACAGAAGATCCGGTAACTAGGCATTAGTATAGTCTGTCTATATCGGTTGTCACTGACTGCTGCTGGCGAGATGGCAGGACACGGTATGGTTGCGCAACCATATTTTTTCTCTTTTTTTCTTGCACAACAAGCAATTACGATCTCTCGCTCTTATTTCGAGAGATACGTCCATGCCATGGGGCAAGGTCATGGAATACGGTAAATGATGATTTTGATCGATACGCCCCTCTCTTTATTCCGTTCTCAATACAAATCCAACGTACAATACCTACTCATTTGAAATGGCTATATAGTTACTACGAGACTTTTTTTTATTTTTTACCAATTTTATTTTTTAAGACTTCTTTTTTAGCGAGGATAGTGAATTGGAACGACTTCGACTCAAAAATTATAAAACGACGCTGTAGTCAAGGATTAAACGGCTATAACGATTTGGATGAAATTTTCTGAAGAGGGGTTTTGGGGGACAAACAATCGATCTAGCTAGGTCTCAACCCAGAAAAAAATCGTTTTCTTATAGATCTTGTAAGTTTAAAAATTAATTTTTTGGTGTTTCAAAATAGTGTAATATATTGTAAGCAGGATTTCGATACTTATGTATAGATACACAGAGCTACCACGTGTAGTGGAGGTCAAAATAAGTCGATTGGACCCAAGGTTATTAGAGTACAGGTTGCCTCGTTCCATCTGACCAATCAGCGTAAGCGCGGGAATGACGTCAGCTAGAATTTAGTTTAAATCAAGTACAAAAATTGTTGAAGATTATGCTTATTTATATTAGGTGCTTCGTGCAGATTTTTTCTTAAAATTGGCAGGAGACAATAAATAGAAGAATAGATGTTAAAAAATAGGATAATTTTTATTTTTATTACAAAATTTAGGTTTTAATATCTATAATATAAACAAACAAAAAATTAAATAATGCTCAAGAAATGGTAGATCTTGTTAATTACCTATTTTTTTAAATTTCAGAAATGAATAGAATTAACTAACAAATTGATAAATTAATTATTTTATCTTTTATATTCACAAAATATTAAAAATAACCACAAAACACCATAACATTTAACAGCTATCGCAAAATTGACAACTTATCATATTTTTTTCACTAACAGAAGAATCATGTTTCTATTAGGTATTGCAAAAACATATCACACTACCATGGTTACTGTGATTTTTATTTCCAAAAATTAGCAGCGTCCATGGTCTGATCTTTTCTATTGAAGTGAGCAAGCATGGTATATTCTGAGTGACGTCATCCCCCCACTACTATCCATCGGAATGAGGCAACCTATACTCTACTAACCTTGGATTGGACCCAATTTATTTATATACCAAAATGTACCGTTTGCCCGTGAGAAGAGTTCAAAGTTTACATAAAAAAACACATTTTTGTACGCTGTTTAGAAATAAGTGAAACAAATTGAATGAAATTTGACAAAAGTGCATTTTAGAGGATTACTCTCCTTTCGGTAATCAAAGAAACCCAAAAGAAATTGTAGAAGGGTTAAAACCACCCTCACCCCCTGACATTTTTTTCACAACTTTCTTATAGGGGTGGTAATACGGTTCTCAAACTTTTTTAGCGAGAAGACTGATTAATTATCTTCATTTTGCTACTCTTGTAAAAAATTCCTATTCCGCATAGTTCCGAAGGAAAAAAATGTTTTCTTAAATAATGCTAACAGATATTCCTAGTACAAGTTTAATAAAGTTGTAATACAAAATTGTATATAAGTACAAAATTTTATGTATAAACTTTGAACTCTTCTCACGGGCAAACGGTACATTTTGGTATATAAATAAATTGGGTCCAATCGACTTATTTTGACCTCTACTACACGTGGTAGTTCTGTGTCCCAGCAGTTTTGGGACACCCTGTATATCCGTGGATTTTATTAATAATAATTATTTATTAATTTTAAAAATGCTGAGAGGGGAAAGGCAAAAATGTAACTGCACTATAAACTATAACTTAACGACTGTGCGTTTATGTGGGTGAGTTTTTGTGATCACGGTTTTGTGCAACTGGAAATATAATAATAATTGTTGAATTTGTGATCCAAGGGTGGGGACGTGCCATGTTGTTTTTTTTTTTAGCGGAAGTTGCATGATAGATGTACCTACTAATGGAGGTATATTAGCGGTTTGTCAATGGAACTTAATATTGTGTGTAATAATATAATATTCTATTGTGCTAAAGTGCAGAAAACTGTTGAGGCGCCGTTGTTAGGGATGCGAGATCGCCTAAATTTTTATAAGTAACATGTTTATACGGCTGAATTCCCAATCCACTTCTTTACTAAATTTTTATATCCGACGAATGGCGAATTGGGTATTTAGAGGCCATTAAGCGTAGCTTGTTTTTGAGGCTCCTCTCTAATATTACAAGTCCCCAGTTCCCGGGTTCTAGCCCGAAAGCTGGTAAAAGTGTCAATTGGATTTTCAATTTATTATTAAAAAAAAAATAAATAATGAATTGAAAATATGAATTGGTGCTAGGCCCAAATAACCTTAGCTGTTGGTGGTCTTTAATACACAATATCTCTAATATTTATGAACATTCGCTGTAACAAGGCTCCGGGGGCACGCCCGTACTTCTGTATCTTTTTAGGGTTCCGTACCTCAGAATGAAAACACGGAACCCTTATAGAATCACTTTGTTGTCCGTCTGTCTGTCCGTCAAGACCCTTTTTCTCTGGAACGGCTAGAGATATCAAGTTAAAATTAATATCAAATACTAAATTCTACGACCCCATAATCCTGTAAAAAATTCATGCTTCTAACTCATCGCAATAAAAAGATACGGCCTTTAAAAAAATACGTATTTCGATATGGACGAATTCAAAAGTAGTATGTAGAAACTAAACACCATCTAGACTTTAGAGGACAAGTTAAAAACGTATAGCTATGGACGCAAACCAATCTTGTGGGCGAACGCCATCCTACGGAATGGTTGTCAACTAAATTTGGGGATTATTACGGGACAAACTTATTTTTGTAACGGTAGGTACGGAACCCTCATGGCACGAGTTCTACTCGTATTTGACCGCTTTTTTGATTCAGAAACGGAGATTTTCAAATTTCTCACAAAATAAAATTGACCTAAAAGAGCTATATAGATACAGATTGTATCAAATTAAACCTGTGCATAGGGCATTCATGTAAGACAGAGATTGATACATAAAGCAATAAGTAAGAATGAGATAAATGATCGCTAATAGGATGTTACGTGGTTACTGTAAATAAATATGTAATACCGAACAACTGTCATCGTTGTTTTCTACAGTAAAAATAGTCACTACTGAAATTATTGATAAAATGGCAATTTATACTGTTCGGGAAAAAATTCAAATAATTAAATGGTTTTATGGTGGTAATTGTAATTGTATTTTAAAGACCACCAACAGCTAAGGTTATTTGGGCCTAGCACCAATTCATATTTTCAATTCATTATTTTTTTTTTTTTTAAATAATAAATTGAAAATCCAATTGACACTTTTACCAGCTCTCGGGCTAGAACTTTATGGTGGTAGTTCAACCTCCGACATAATAAAATTATTTGTAGCTGCCTTTGAAAATAGCATAGAAGGAGCGAAAAAACAAAGATGACGCTATTAGGTTGTATAAATATTATTTATTTACAGTAACCACGTAACATCCTATTAGCGAGCATTTATCTCATTTTTACTTATTGCTTTATATATCAATCTCTGTCTTACACACAGAATGCCCTATGCACGGGTTTAATTTGATACAATCTGTATACGTTTTGTTTTGCTTACTGGAATCAGCGTGTCTTTTTGTAACTATGATAAATTCGAAAAAGATCAATAACATAATTTTGGTTAACTGTTATTTTGCAAACCGGTTCTTTTCCGGTAACACATGCTATTGTTATTTTGTCCCATCCTTGATTCGCGTCGTGGTCTACGTGTGTCCGCAGCACGCGATCGCGTTCGCACGTCCTTGAAATACATTTTACGGTAAAACACTGTATTTCAGTTCGTGTGGCTGAGACGGTGAGAGACCTACTGTGTAATTTGTATATCTGACATGTTGGTAGAAACTAGATATGTTACCTGTATTACTTGCGTGAACGTCCGATAGTAGCCGGATAAAAAGTTTCTATAGTACTTTTAGTTTGGATATCAGCTGAGTGGTACTGTGTACCAAGAATTCATCAAAAAAATATTAGTAAAAAGAACTTTTTAGAGACAAGCTTTTATTTAAATGCACTAAAAAGGAAAAAAATAATTTTTAATAAATTAGGTTCATAATTATAACAGCGTGGGTCGTGAACTCTATGATAGTTTATTAGTCACGACCCACGCTTTTATAATTATGAACCTAATTTATTAAAAATTATTTTTTCCTTTTTAGTGCATTTACCTAAATAAAAGCTTGTCTCTAAAAAGTTTTTTTTACTAATATTTATTTTGTTCATTTTAGTCTTTCAAAATTTTACCCCCCTTCTACCCGCTCCTTCTATGCTGTAAAAATGTAAATATTTTACCAGTTTACCAACTAAAGCTACTAATTAACCACAATATTAATTCGTAATATTATTTATATCTGGTACAAAAGTTTTAACAATTATTTTATTAATTAATTTATTAAGTGTTCGAAAAGACCTCCACGTTCTGCCATACAATATCCTAATCGATTACAAAAATTTCCCCTCACATTGGCTAACATTTGATGGTCAACGGACTGACATGCATTAGAAATTTTGAAAGACAGCTACAAATAATTTTATTATGTCGGCGGTTGAATTGCCACCATAAAACCATTTAATTGTTTGGTTTTTCCCCAAACAGTTTTAAATTGCCATTTTATAAATAATTTCAGTAGTGACTATTTTTACTGCAGAAAACAACGATAACGCTATCAGGTTGTTCGTTATTATTTATTTACAGTAACCACAGTAACTTCCTATTAGCGATCATTTATCTCACTCTTACTTATTGCTTTATGTATCAATCTCTGTCTTACACACAGAATGCCCTATGCACAGGTTTAATTTGATACAATCTGTATAATTAAAGTGACCATCCGTCCCGATTTAGGCGGGACAGTCCCGATTTTGAGCCACGAGTCCCGATTCAACAAGCGTCCCGCTTTTGTCCCGTTTTCATTAAATCACGTGCATTAAGAATGTTTATTTTTTGTCATTAGATATTTTTACCCACTCAAAGTATTTTATCAATAATTATATAATTGATACCTACCTTAAAAAATAAATAATATTTAAAATAAAAATATTAGCGAGTTTTTGGGGGTTTCTAGCGAGTTTTTGGGGGTTTTTAGCGAGTTTTTGGGGGTTTCTAGCGAGTTTTTAAGGGTTTTTAGCGAGTTTTTGGGGATTTCTAGCGATTTTTTGGGGGTTTTTAGCGAGTTTTTGGGGGTTTCTAGCGAGTTTTTGGGAATTTCTAGCAAGTTTTTGGGGGTTTTTAGCGAGTATTTGGGGGTTTCTAGCGAGTTTTTTGGGGTTTCTAGCGAGTTTTGGGGGGTTTCTAGCGCGTTTAAGGCTTTTTTGGGCGTGGAACCCAACGGTTGCCTGCGCCTGGTTTTTATAGACCTTGTCCCGCTTTTTGATATTCAGGATTTGGTCACTTTATGTATAATACAAATGGATGCTCGTAGAAACAAAATAGATATAATTATAGAAATGGCAGTTTGGATACTTTGTTGTTTTGTCGTCCCAATTACCTGTGCTCTCTATTTATGTATTTAAAATAGTTCGCCTTTGATTATGCCATTACGTTCTTCGGTTCGTTACCGTGTCCTACTTTACAAATCGCTAAATGAGTAGTGTCTATAATAATTTAACCTATTTATAGATTCTCGTATAGTGTACACGGACATCGCTCTTTTACTTCCTCAATTCGACCTGTGCCGTTAAATATATCGTCTGACTAGAAAAATTAAACCAACTTCGATATTATAGTATACAAGCGACTAGGCCTTGCAGTCAAGGTCCAATCTGATTAGTCGAATACCCCATCTCGATGTCGTTTGACACACACAAACACACTTAAATGAACGTAACAACTAACTAGTTACCTCTGTATACTAATATGGATAGTTGATAGCGATTAAAAAATGGGTTTTGTATGTGGAGAATGTTCAAACACAATATATTCTTCAAGATAGGCATTAATGTTCACAAAATTAGAATGAAAACTACAGGTAAGGTTTGTAATCTAATTCTTTCTATACAAGTCGATCAATTTTTTGACATTTCAAAATAAAACCTAATTTAATATTATTATTTGAGATATTAAGGATGTCCAAAATTTATACGGTAACAGTGTTCTTGAGAAATTGGAATGGAAAAATAAATTTTTATAAAGTTTTATTTTGAAATCTCAGAAAATTGATCGACTTTTATAGAAAGAATTAGATTACAAGCCTTACCTGAAGTTTTCATTCTAATTTTGTGAACATTAATGCCTGTCTTGAAGAATATGTATTTGAACATTCTTCACATACAAAACCCATTTTTTAATCGCTACCAACTATCAATTGGATTTTCAATTTATTATTAAAAAATAATGAACTGAAAATATGAATTGGTGCTAGGTCCAAATAACCTTAGCTGTTGGTAGCCTTTAAAAAAACACAATTAAATGCTTATACTCCCTCTTTAGCTTTAACCTCAGTGGCTAGAACAGTCCGAGAATCTGACCGACAACATGTAGCTCTTACAGTCCGAGGAGTTCTTCAACAAACCCTTTGGAACTGATAGAACCATCAACCAGTTTCAGAACTACACCATTAACAAATACATCTATCTTTGCCGGTTTCTAGAACATTCTGTATAGTTTAGCTGACAATCGATCTTTGTATTAATAAGCTTGCTGAATTGTTGGCAGTTATTTTTATATAGGCTTTGGCCAAATGGAATATCACACGGAAAGCCAACATTCATGCCCTCAATATCTGCGGATTGACTTAAAACTTAAACACCAGCTGTTTCTCGATTATGGCTCGCGCAGTTATTATTATTTATTAGAAGTTTACTTTTTTGTGCGACACTGGGCGAGTTTACGCAAAGCGTTAAACGATGCGCGCGCCACACTGCACGTAGTTGAATTAAGAACATTTGAAAAATTCCGTTAGATGTCACACTAAGAAGTAGCTACCGTACCAGTCGCGGGCTAAGTATATGTTAAGGAGTATAACTTCCGCCGTGTGTTAAACACACACATGCCTTTTTTCGTGTATAGTTTTATTATATTATTAGTTTTATATGGAAAAGGACTTAAAAATTATGACATACAAAATGATGGAACTGTGTGATTAAAAGATTTGAATTCTAGTGAATGTTCACTAACAAAGTTTAAAAAAAACTTTTTAACAAAAAAAAAACCTCCTTCAAAAAAGCCACTAAAGAGAAGAAAATAATAAAATTTTGAGGTCGGCGCCAATTTAATAAAATATGAATTAGGTTAAAAAGTATAAGTATATATAAATTAAATTGGCACTTTTTTAACGACTTCATATTTTATTAAATTGGCGCCAACCTCAAAATTTTATTATTTTTCTCTCTTTAGTGGCTTTTTTGAAGGAGGTTTTTTTTTGTTAAAAAGTTTTTTATTTTTTACTTTTTAGTGGCTTTACAATACGTAGTTTGCATGTTGTTCTGTCTTGATATTTGACATTTACCTTAACGGGGTTACATCTCGTTACTCACTTTTTATTACAATCAGTCGAACTAATGAACCGATTTAAGTAAAATTGGTATAGGACCACTCCGGAGGTATTCCCTATTAAATAAAACAATAATCAACAAAATCGGTTCACAATTGCAGGAGAAATCGCGTAACATACATACAAAAAAAAATACAGTCGAACTGAGAATCTCCTCTTTTTTTTGAAGTCGGTTAAAGAGGGGTTTTGCAGTTCGACTGTCGTTCGTTTTGTGCGTATGCACTATGCGTAGGGGCGGGCGGGGCGGCGGAGAAGATGATGGGATGCAGCAGTTATGCCGGGGTGAAGAGACGCGACACCGACCGAATTTAGAAGAACGACGGGCATGTTTGTTGTACTGTTGCTGCTGCTTTCGGCCGCCGAACGGAGGGTAAAGTCTGCCAGTTTGCCAGAGAAACAAGCGCGCGGTTCGTGCATATCTGTCATTACTGTCACTTTTACAACATACGCTTAAATGTTTGCCACACTGAGATATATTATTGTTTTACACTGGATAACAATTTGCTTTCGAAATGCTGCCTAGTGTCCATTCTCATTTCAAAGTTAACATTTGCTAACTAGGATATTACGTTAATCGTGTCAGATTGCTTTGCTTATTTTTGATGACATGGGGGATGGGGGGTCTGGATGGTGATTACGTAAGCAGTATTTATTTTTTTACTTTTTCGGATTTTCTACAAAATATAGTCGATTTTGGTTTGAACACATATGGCAACCTTACTTGTCTATGCTTGAAAACGAAACGCATTTTCAGGGATTCCCGAAAATAATGGATACGTTTGTTTTGTTCGTTAATATATTAAGATTATAATAACTGAATGCCATGTCAATAAAATTTGTTTAAATAAATATTATGTGCGTTAAAGTCCTCTATTCCAAGCCTATTCCTTATTTCTGGACTTATAACTGCTGCTCATGAATCAATAAAGAAACCAGAACACATTGAAAAATGCATGTACCAATGTTTACGTAAGCATTGGAGGGGGGGCTAAGAGCTTTGTTTACTTTTGCTGAGGGGGGGGGGTAATAATTGCAAAAAATCTGCTTACGTAATACTTGAACGGCCCCTAACAGCTAGATGATACGGTGTAAACTTTCTTAAGTCCGTGACTGTAATCTATCAGCAAATGTAAATATTGAGCTCAATGGTTTAGAACTGTCAACTTGGCAAGTAGACAAGCGACAACTACGGTGCGCGCGCCGCGCATGACATTTGAAGCTGTTTAACCGCGTGGTTCGTTGAGGCTATAGTTAGGCGGCATTCAAGCCCGGGCAAAATTCTTGTCAATCGTATCTCGTTCACCAGTGAGTGGCATTTTGTACAAACTGAACGAATCTCTTTCAGTTTACGCACTTTCATCGTTCCAATTTTGTAACACGTTCTGTTTAATAATGGAAAACAAAATTAAGGCGTGGAATGTTCGATGTTATTTGAGCTTTTCCTTTTGTTTGTCTGTTGCAGTAATTCTGTGAACAGTAGACGTAGACCACGCCCCTTCATGTTTTACAGTAATTTTAATGTAAAGAAAATGAAAATTTTGTTGTCCAATTACCTATACTCACTACTCACCAACCATCTCACACAAACTGGCGTCTCATTTCGGTTTTGTCAGGGGGAAGGGGGGACAGGACAGACTTCGGTCAACTTGTTGACCCAAAATCGGAATAAACCAAAGCAAATATGTTAAAAGTTATTTGTTTTTGAATTTATTAATCTTACAGCTACTTCCCAGCTACGAGGAGCGTTCTGATCGCAAAACCATTTACATAGGTTTGGTTTTCTAGGGTCAAAGAACGTCCCTGCCAAATTTCGTTAAAATCGGTCCAAGCATTTGGCCGTAATTGCGAAACAAACAATGAAGTTAATTAAAACAGGATTTCTCTCGGTTCGCTTGCTCATGCTCAACCAATGAAGGCTACAAAATTTCTTTATTCGTCAGATTGCGCTAGTGGCAAATAAGGTATGTGTCAACAGTCAAACGTTTACATTTTTATTCGTCAGATAGCGCTAGTAGTATAACAGTACTTGCATTTAAATGACATATTTCACTGGCTAGTGGCGCCATCAGGTGGCCGACTATGTAAACAGTACTGACATTTGAATGTCATATTGATATACTTCACTTGCTAGTGGCGCTATTAAGTGGCAGAAAAAAATCTGGTAGTCCTCATTACAATATTTTGGTTTTTGTAATTACGTGCATTGAAAAGATGACGTAAAATAAAAGCCGCGAATGCGCAGATCAAAAACAAGTCGTGATGTGGGTCGTTTATTAGGACTAAAGTGCGACCCTTGAGGTCCACACGACGAACTTCCCAGTTTGATAAATATTTAATAATAATAATTAAATTAGATATTACACAAAAAAGTAATCATTTTAATCATTAAAACATAATTATTATTTATTTTTAACAATAATTTAAAAAAAAACGGCTGAACTGATTTTTATAAAATTTATGTCGAATCAAAATGACGTTAACACGCCTCGATTGACACCCTTACGAAGTTGATATAATTTTTCATTCTCGAAATTTCGTCTTAGAAAGAAACGGACACATACGTACGTACACACACACATATATCTTTCTAAAAATAGTGTAGTGACCTTGAAACATAAAAATTTGTTATACATTTTGATTTCGATTTTCGAACCAATTACAATAACTTCCAATGGGAAGTTAATAAACGTGTTTTCGATCCTTGGTTGAAAGTGGCGCCATATTCAACTCTGACAGTTCGCCTAACTTACAATATTTTGTAATAGTATAAAAATAATGATATAAATATGTATTTGTTTATGTGGTTAATACTTTGTTGTCAGAATTTAAGATTTTACATATTTTATAAAATGTCCGTTTTAGATAAAAATGTGCGGTGCAGCAGGTATTGATACCACAAATAATATTATTTTACTGTTATAAAAATAGGTTTATCATTGTAAAAAATCGTATTTCCGATGATATCATATCACAGTAATTGTTCTGTTTCCGGACAGTTGACAATATTTAATCACATTATTCACTAGAATCGCTTATTTTAAAATGTCAGTCACGTGCAAATGTTACTTAAAATAAAAGTGAATCGTTTTTATTCGAAGTTCGATCTGCGTTCGGTTCAATAACATCGACGATTCATTTTCACATCGGAATGACGCGCCGGTGCCCGGTGCTGCACTCTACACTGAAGCCCAGTACTACCTGACAGGCTGTCAGCGTCGATTCTTGTCTGTTACCGCGTTTTGTGCGTGCCAAACGTGCACTGGTAAAGCTTGTGTTCCCATTTGGGATTTGTTTCGTGTATTTGTTAAAATAAAATCGAGTGAAGTTTGTACTGTGTTTTATATAATTCGTGAATTCCATGTGGAAATATAATTCTGTGTGTAAAAACTGCTAGTGTTTGTTATTTTTCGTTGAACTTTTTTTAAAATTTTTATTGTAAATACACTTTTTAAATGCTAAAAATGTTACCACCGACATCGGGAGGTTTGGAAACCTCTTCTGATTTAAGTTCAGGATCGAGGACTATGAATTTCGATCACCATTCAGTTGTTTCACAGCAGCATCATACGAAATTTAAGGATATTAGAGATATGTCGAGAGAAGCACGATTTTCACACAAACCATATTCATTACCAGGTAAAAAATATATAATTAATGATTATTGACTAAAATAACGGCTTAACTGTATTTTGGAATGTTATTTGATCGCTTAATATTATATTTAGAATTTTTGAACGTGTTTGACGCTTACAAAATGGCACCCGGTCTCCCGGCATTTTTGACGTTTCCGTCTGTCACGGTGACAGACGTCACTTTGACATTTGATTGTTTTGATGTTAATCCAATAATTAATCATGTCTATGCGGTCTCATAGATGTATTTAAAAATATGAAACAGTCAATTTTCCCTGAATTCAAGGTTTAGTGAGAGATATTCGTTAAAAAGGTGTACCATGTCGTTGTCAGCACGTGGCTGATAAATGCCCACAGTATAATAATACTGATGAAATCAAACTCGGTACTTATTTTATTGAATTTCGATAAATAGAAATGTTTCGTTCGAGTTTATTTATCAATTCAAAACAGTGTTCTGTGATTTATTCGGGAAAATTTAAGAATAAATATGTACCAAAATGGCGCCAAAGAGCCGTGCTGTACAAGCATGGCGGACAAGCTGAAGCGAGAGCCGTTCCCCACAATGTGCTTGTGTCTCGGTTTGAAGTTGAACGCGTCATGGCCGCCTAGATTCAAGCGGGCAAACGCGTGCATGACAATATTTCAAATACTGAAGTAAACATTTACGTAATTGTCTCTCATATTAGTTTTCGTTCGCTTTCTTGACTTTTTCTGTCATTGAAATGTTTTTATTACTATCTCATTCTCAACTATGTAATAACCGTAACAGTTTACCTCCTAATATAGGTAAAATTGTTTATTGTAGCTCAGACTCATTATTTTTGAAAATTTATTGATGCGTTACTGTCTCTCAGTTTTAATTAAAATTTTTATATTGCATTCTGAAAGTACTGTTTTTGACAGTTTTTTCTTCAAGTTTCCTCCTTTTTTTTAATTTGATTTTTTAAATTTGTGGGATTTAATATGGGTGTTGGAAAATTAATGCGTTTAAAAATGGTCTAATTTAAAATAGTGAACCATAAAACTGCTAGGTAATAATAGTTATTAATTTTTTGCAACTTCCTTTAATTTTTTATTAATAGAAATTTTTGTTGATTATTACTTCTGACAACTTTCTTTGAATTTCTTTTTCTTATTTTTTTTAAACTTAGAAAACCCAAATTTGTACCATTAATTGTTCATTCCCATTTTCCATATCAGTGTTGGAAAAATTGAAACTACTTAGGTACTTAATTAAAAGCTTTTCATGTCTATAATTTTTGACAATTTTTTTTTAGAATTTTTTTATCAAGTTCAAATTATTTTCCAAACTTGACTCGATATTCAAATTTGCGCCATTTTTTTATGTATGTTTGAAAATATTGAAACTAATTAAGAGTGACATGTGCGACCCGTTATTTGTTCGGCCATATTTGTCAAAGAAGAAAAAAAAGAACGTCTCCCGCATTACATTAATCTGCATAAACTGTGTATATTGTATACAGACGGACAACATTTCGTGTACCTTTCTATCGTTTCTCCATTTCTTGCCTCGTCGGTCATACAATCTGTCACTTATTGACTGACCATTAATCCCAAACTCCCAGGTATAAAACAGATCCCTGTTTACACATCACATAGAGTGCTCACCCAAAAAAGCAATGCTTACATTGTTTAAGAAAAAATGTTCAGTATTTAACTCGAGATTCGACTTAGACAAGCCCAACTGTATTTAAAAATGCAATTGCTAAATCTTATGTTATTTTTAACTTATGCGCATTAACGTATTTTTTTTCATTTCTTTAGCTTTCTTTTCCCGTTCTTTACGAGCAGCTTGTTTTGTAAATACGTATAGTTCATGATTTAGAAATTTGAATGATAGGTTATGTTTTGAGACCTTCAACTGTCAGAATTATTTGGGCCTTGATCAGTTCGTATTTTATTCAAAATCAAATTGATTATTGTAACAAACAAAGCACACTGCAGAGAAACATTCGAACGATCTCGGATATTCTAAAGCCCACTAAATTTGAAGAAAACATATTGCAAATATGTTTAAAATATAATATATTTATTACTCTTAAGAAATATTCATCCAATAAACGTTTATTAATAAAATAGTAAACTGCATTATGTTAAGGGAAAAGCCATTGATAAAATAGTAAATTACATTATCAACAGGAAAGAAGGAAAACGATTGTAATAAAAACCAATTTCGGACTGTAAAATATGGACTTTCCATTAGGCTTTTTGGTTGGGTGTAACAAACTTGTTTTCGAGCAATCGAGCCCCGTGTAATGGGGGACCTGTCATGATCAGGCTGTTTAACCAGATAATTTACATAGGTTCATAAAAATTCTGTAAATTCCTACGAGAGGTAAGCGCTGCAGTTACCTGTTTCTTAAAATAAAATTTATTATTTTTGGAATAATATAGATTTAGACTTTTTCAAGTACATACATAAAAATAACAATATTTATGAAAATTAATATTAATTACTAAATCTATAGACGAAACGTTGTACATTTAATAAATCAAATATTTTGTCCATTATCCTGCGATTTTTTTAAATTTTATTATAATCACGATGGACACGATTTCTACTATAAAGTTATTAAAACTATCGAAAATTTTTGTTGGAAAGCAGCCAATTATATAATTGATTCCAAACATATCGGAAAAAATCATTTTACCAACCATAGTCACAGTCAGGTTAGAATCCTGACTGTGACTATGGTTGGTAAAATGATTTTTTCCGATATGTTTGGAATCAAATATATAATTGGCTGCTTTCCAACAAAAATTTTCAATTGAAAATCAGCCGTATAAATCTATTAATAATTTATATTAAAATTATCACTTGGTTGTAATCTTTAACGTAGCAAATCTGTAGGTACAAGGAAAAAGTAGATTTTAGAGTTCTTTTTTTCGAATTTCGGAGTCATCAACTAACCGGTCACGTGACGTGCGAAGTTGTAAACAGTATGGAATAGGTACCGGAGCTCTACACTTTGTGTAGCCCTGTATGTCGTAAGAAACTTTGGTAGGTATTCTCTTTTGTGTCATAATTTTATGGCTGGATCCTTCTCGGAAGTAACTTTCAAAAGACAGTTCGTTTGAAACATATGGCTAAAATAAATCTGTTTACTGCAAACTTCCAATTTTTTTTTATAAGATTTGACTACATTTTCGCCATACGGCGCTCAAAGGTGTTATTTAATGACATTTTTTGAAAACAATAATGCATGAAAATTTTAGCATTTTTAAGTAATTCCATTTTTTTTTAAATTTTTGACGTATATGCAAACCTTTTTTTATCTAGGATTCGACATAAGTAAATCTAAAACAGAAACCTTTATCATACTGGATAACAGACGAGATAACTTAATTTATTATACAGTGTGTTCAAAATAATGTACTTCTTTATCTAATGTCAATCACGTACTATAACTTAATATATGATTTTTAAAGGCAGCACCGTTTGTTTTTTGCTGGAATATTTACTAACACTTTTCTAAATGATTTCCTATACTGACCTAAATGATTAAATCAGATATAAGTAATTTTTGTATTCATAACAATTTGAATGTGATAATACCGCAGTGTGGTATGAAATATTTTTAACCGACTTAAAAAAAAGGAGGTTTCTCAATTCGACCGTATATATGTTTTATGTGTGTTCACGGATAACTTCGTCGTTTATGAACCGATTTTGAAATTTTTTTTTTTATTTGAAAGGATATACTTTCAGATTGGTCCCATAGAAATTTCATCAAAATCGGTTCAGTAGTTCGGCTGATTTTAATAAAAGTAAGTAACGGCGTGTGATTCTTTAAGATAAATGTTACTTTTTGACACTAAAAAGTAAAAAATAAAAAACTTTTTAACAAAAAAAAACCTCCTTCAAAAAGGCACTAAAAAGAGGAAAATAATGAAATTTTGAGGTCTGTGCCAATTAAAATATGAAGTCGGTTAAAAAGTATTAGTATAGTGATTAATATCTTCTTTTTAACCAATTTCATATTTTAATTGGCACAGACCTCAAAATTTCATTATTTTCCTCTTTTTTGTACCTTTTTGAAGGAGGTTTTTTTTTGTTAAAAAGTTTTTTATTAACCAAAACGATTGAAAAAATAATCATTAAAAACTCATGTCAACTAAATTAAAAAAAAAATTGTCAGGGACACATCCGTAACTGTCAATGTGAACAAATCTATTATTTTTATTACCTACGCTTTAACAGTTCATTTCCACGCTTTATATTTTACGGCGATACAATTTCATCAAAGAAACACATGCATAATAAAATACTATTCGTATAAGTTAATTATTTTATTTTCTCACACACGTTTATTAATGAAAGTGTGGATTGATGGTTCAAAGTTCAAAATCTGTTTCGCAGAAAATCACAAACAATATAGATTATACCTATATTATTAGTGTATTTGCCATATGGCACATACACTATTGGCGTCGGTCGGATGGCGGGACCTAGGGGTCGGACCAAAATTTCTCGACGTTTCATAGCCTCCTGAACAATTTGGCACCATTTTTGGAAATGTTTATATATATATGTATATATATATTTTTATATATATATATATATATATATATATATATATATATATATATATATATATATATATATATATATATGTGTGTTCGCGGCATAACTCTCGAAAGACTTAATTGATTTGAACGAAATTTGGTAGACACGTTGGAATCCATCACCGGACGGAACCTATTTAAAATGGGCCTAATCGGACCATTTTGATGGTAGTTTTTAGGGGTTGAAAAAAGTTTTTGGGCCCAAAAATACCGAAAAAAATCTGAGAATTGTTTCAAAATTGGAATTTAACCCTTTAGTAGAGATTAAAATGTGTTGCTAAAATTTTAACAAAATCGGCACGACAGGACCGGACTTACAAATTTTATGAAAACACTAGTTTACGGATAGTGATTTATTTGCTGACGGGTGTATTTAATTTGGTACAGAGGTTGCATTGATAATAATATTGAAATTAGGAAAAAAAATATTATTTTAAGGGATGTATTAAGGGGTTAAATTTTTCATTTTGTCCAAAAACAAACTTAAGTTCACATAATAAAGCCACAAGGCCTGCATTAGCAAATACACTATATTGTCAGCAGGGTTTTGGCACTGCGACCCGAGTTTTTTGTTTGTTTAATATCTGTATAAAAATTTCATTTTTTTTTTTTTTGTAAACTAAAACCCGACTACGAAGAAAGCAAGCTAATCAAAACGTAAGACAGTATTTTTTTTGTTATCGCCAGTGGAGGATCTATAATGAATTGAAATTATGAATTGGTGCTAGGCCCAAATAACCTTAGCTGTTGGTGGTCTTTAAAACACAATAGTGGAGGATCTGTTCAGGAGCTGAAGAAAAAATTTAGGTATTCGAGTCCCCGTTTTACGTTTTGATTTGCTCGTTTTCTTCTTTTATACGTAGGTTTAGTCGGGTTTTAGTTTTTATAATTTTTATATTTATTTCAGTCTTTTTTAGTTTTTTTTTGTTTATATAACCTATTTATTATAATTTTTTTATAAAAAATAAAAAACATTTTAAAACAACACCGTTGTTAGGCGAATTACCGCTATGGTGGCGCCTGTAGGTTTGTTTCATTGTCAATTGGTTTGCGTCCGTAGTTTGTTTTGCACTTATCAAGATCAGCTGCGTTTCTCAACCTTTGGGTCGCTTTAAATTTTTAATGGGTCGCGAAGAAACTGGCAAAATACCGAAATAAAAATATAATTATCTTATTTGAAAAGAAAACACTTCAGAAATTAACAAAAGAGGTTAAATTTTAAAAAATTACTTTTAAATTATAAATTAGTCCATTGTACCATAAAATGTTGATCCAAGAACATGCAGTATGTAATCCAGCTTTTTTTCTACCGTTTTTATTTTATACTATAAAATAAACAATTGAGTCGCAGTACGACTTCAAAAAAATATGTTGGGGGTCGCGCGTCAAAAAGGTTGACAAACGCTGGTCTAGATGACTTTTACATGACCGAGTCGCCTCACGATTTCATATCATGACGTCTAGCGTCCGCCATATTGAATTTCCTGTGACGTCATATAGCATAGGACACACTCTGGATCAAGACGAATCCAACGACGCCTCATTTGTTGAAATCGGTTCAGTAGTTTGGGCTGTACGAGGTAGAGTGCCTGCGGTGAGAGATGAAGCCAGGCACGTCATCAATAATATGCTAGTGAACGCCTGCTTGCCCGCAGACAGTGCCGTGTACACAAAACTGCACATTGGGTTTTATGACGTTAGGTACAATTTTGGCAAACTGTTATTCATGACAATAAACAGCCAATAGCAAGCTAGAAGGCAGGCGCAATGCATTCACGTTACTATGACGCGGTGGCTTCATCTTTCGCCGCACGAGGTCTAGCAAACTATTCACTGCTCGATACATACATTATAGCCTGTGAGACCCATAATCCTCCTTTTGGCTTTGCCATAGTCTGGTAAAAAAAATTTGAGGTCCCTGCTTTATTCAATGTAAAATAGGTATTGAAATACTCGCGTTCTTGTACTTTCATTCATTTGCATTTAAAACAAATGAATGTCACAGACTCGAAGACAATTGTTGTTGAATATTTATTATATTATTTAATTTATTAATATGTATCGTAATACGGTAATGTAGAGTTTCTTGTACGTATACAAAAGTTTCCACGCTGTTACCAAGACGTAAGAAATGTCTGTTTGTCTGTCAACAGTTTTTTTTTGTAAAGATAGCGCGTAACTGCGTTTTATCAAACTCGACCTTATCAGTTGTGTAAACTCTATATTCTTGATTTTTTGTATGAAAACTGGATTTATGTACATATCGTGTGTTCATTCGCAAAGTTACATAGGCCATATAAAAATATTGATAACGTATTTTTATAAACCAATAAACTTAGCTGTGAACAAAAACCACGTGTGAATTAAAAAAAAAATGTTAATTCGTAGAGCCAGTTTATTTTCACTAACAAATTATTGTGAACACCACTCGGTTTGAGAGGTCGAATGAATGAATTGTAAATTATAGACGCCCGACAACTGAGGTCATTAGCGTCTAATTTTTGAGAGATCATTATAGCCTGTTCTGCAAGAGAAAGAGAGAAAAAATATGGTTGCGCACGCATACCGTGCCCTGTCACCAATCCAGCAGCAAGTCTGGCAACACTTGGGTTGGAATTTTGGAAACAACGGTGAACAATAACAAGCATAGAGCAAGAGATTGACAAATGACATTTTTGACAGATATAAATTGACTATGTTGCCGGATTATCTGTGAACACGGTATGCGCGCGCAATTCAGGTAAAAAAGATAGTGGATTGTTTTCTGATGAAACGAAGGTCAGTTTGAATTTTGAAACCATCAGATGGCCATATGAACGAGTATATGGCGAAGATCTGGAGAGAAATTAAATTAAATTGTGTTTTAAAGACCACCAACAGCTAAGGTTATTTGGGCCTAGCACCAATTCATATTTTCAATTCATTATATTTTTTTAATAATAAATTGAAAATCCAATTGACACTTTTACCAGCTCTCGGGCTAGAACCCGGGGAACTGGGGACTTGTAATAGAGGAACCATAGCAACGCCATATAAACAACAGCACTGCTACACGCTCGGCTATTCTCAAGCCCGACCTGGAGAGAGATTTCCTGTCTGCAAGATCTCTACAACTTCGTGCGAGCGTCAAAGCAAATGCATTTTCCAAAACAGCAAATATTGAGATATTTGGTGTTCTGGCAAGGCATTTGCTTCAAAGGCCCACACAAAGTTGTAGCGATGTTGCAGACGGCATATATATCTTCAGGCATTCGCCATACTCGTTCATCGGAAAACAGAACATTCCAGTCCAATTATTCCTTTGATAAGTTCTGCACCTAATCTTAGTAGCCATTTGTTTATGTTATTAATGTAAATATCATTTAATCATGTTTTACCTATAGACCTTTTCGGGTTTGAGAATAGCCGAGCGTGTAGCAATGCTGTTGTTTACATGGCGTTGCTATGGTTCCTCTATTACAAGTTCCCGGGTTCTAGCCCGAGAGCTGGTAAATGTGTCAATTGGATTTTCAATTTATTATTGAATAAAAATAATCAATTGAAAGTATGAATTGGTGCTAGGCCCAAATAACCTAGCTGTTGGTGGTCTTTAAAACACAATTTAACAATTTAGACCTTTTCACTATCAATTTTTTTCCTGCGCATGTGCCCAATTCCGCCATGTTTTTCAGAGACTTGTCATATTGACAGATGGCAAGTGATTGATTTTGAAAAAAGTAATTAGTAATTAAATAAGAAATATTATTTAAAGAAGTGGTACAACACCCTAGAAAATTATTTGAGTACTTTTGAAGATATACTTTTTACGATAAACAATTTATGACTGGTAGGATTCTAACCTTACAACCAATTTTCGTTTACTTCTACCAGTTTTCCGGCCGTGGCACTTCAACCACCGTCCCCATTTAGCGCAAGTATGTTCTTCCACTGACAGTAACATTTTCAACTAAATTAACATTGAAAAACGTTTCTCGCCTTGTCATTGCGTCAAAAAGTGTACGAAACTTCTGAAAGCCGCGATCATAACCATGGCGACGGCACTTGCGCGTAACAACTTGTGAAAAGGTCTATAGTTACAACCGAAGAATCAGTTCATACTATATCCCTTTAGCATTTAAAATATAGCAGAAAAACTGAAAAATGATGCATTTTAATTTTGACCAGGAACAACATTTCGGTCGTTTTTAACATGGTGGAATGCATACTATAGCATCATAAATAGAATATACTGCTGATACTGTATGCTTGTCATAAGATGGAGAGCGTGGGACTTAGAGCGAAAGTGTTATTCGACGTGCGCCGGTTCAAATTGGCTAAAATGTAAATAAACAAAGCGTTCGGCAGCTGTCAGAATCATTATAACCTAACTTACTGTAAATTTATTTACATGTATAGAGCATAATATATTATTGTGTAACGGTGAAAGCAGGATATCAGTGGTCAGCAGTTTTATAAATAAAGATTTTTACCGATTGATATGTTCTTATAGTCAGTAAAAGTTGAAATAAGAAAATTAAAGCAATGATAGTAATTTACTAGTGTTTACTAATATTTACTGAATTTCTTACTTTTACTGTATATTGTCAAATCATCCTTCTTGAGAAATGATAACCAATGAATTCTTTTGACAAACGCAAAAATCTGTTTGCACTCTAGTCTTGTTCACCCATTTTTGCTCACTATATCAGTAAATAGTTATCTACATATTATTTTATAATTAATTGTGTTTTAAAGACCACCAACAGCTAAGGTTATTTGGGCCTAGCACCAATTCATATTTTCAATTCATTATTTTTTTTTTAATATTAAATTGAAAATCCAATTGACAGTTCTCGGGCTAGAACCCGGAACTGGGGACTTGTAATAGAGGAATCATAGCGACGCCATGTAAATAACAGCATTGCTACACGCTCGGCTATTCTCAAACCCTATTATTTTATAGAGTTAGATACATGGATTTATCTCAAAAAGTATTAAATAGGCTAATGCCACCTTTCTGGTACCTATAAGGACTTTTATCTTAAATCTAGATTTAAGAAATCCGTTTGATGAAAACAAATGACATTCTTAAATGTATAGATTTAAGGTAAAAGTCGTATCAAAAATCCAGCATTAAATTACTATTTACTATAAAAGTTTACTTTTATAGCATGTTGTACTTTTATATGAAACTGGGTTTTTTAATAGTCTTTCACGCCTCTGGACGTTGTGACAGACAGATGCGCAGAGCACAGTCGCACAGACCCTTTTTAAAAACGGAAATCTTCAAGGTTGATTGTGTGAGCATTTTAATTATTGTAACATGCTAACTACACCTGTCTTGTTTTATTACCTACACTGCAGTTGCAACTATAGGTATTGTACAAGTGTTAATTGTATTCCCCATATTTTGTCTACAAAGGGTTCCGTACTTGCAAAGTTTTAATAATTCATACTTTAAAGTTTGGAGTATTCTCTACCGGAAGCAGGGCTGGCGCTAGGTTTTTCGGGCCCCGGGTAAGCGTTCTCAGGCCTCTGTCTCCTCCAAAAAATGTTTTACTCCAAAATTTGTTTTTTTTTTTTGGAAATAGTCAGAAAATTTTAATGCAAAAAATCAAATAACGTCTTTTTTGTTGGGAAAATGTTTTAATGTTCACATATAATAGGTAAACCCCGGGCTTTTTAATAATAAATTGAAAATCCAATAGACACTTTTACCAGCTCTCTCGGGCTATAGAACCCAGGAACTGGGGACTTGTAATAGATGAACCATAGCGACGCCATGTAAACAACAGCATTGCTACACGCTCGGCTATTCTCAAGCCCTATACTGCTGTTGTTAGACCTGAAGTTGGTAAATATCATACAGTGCAAACACCCCGTAATACCACTACATTCACATCGATTGCACTTGCTTCGTTTCTCAAACTTGTTTTGGGTGTCCACATAATATAGTAAGTTAGCAGCTTGCGGTGTAGTGGAATTTTCCACGACAGATCAAGAATTAATTTTGTGCTTTCGAATTGAGCAACGACACGTTCGTGTATTTTCAGTTGCGGCAAACAATAGTGAAATTTATTTATTTGGAAGTGAAAAACACACAGGACCTGCCTCAGTATAGGTATCTAAGTTCTCTCAACAGATGGATCCTCGAAAAAATATTTTTTTTACATAAATCTGATCTTCGCTCCATGTTGGTTTTTCAAATGTCATCTGCAGTGTTATTGTACGTTCGATAAAAAAAAGTCGTTGAAAGATTTTGAGATTATCGACGCATTTGTATGCCAACATAATTCATTCGTTTTACTGTTTACTAGCCAGTAAGATGCCTTGACCTGTTTTGCTTCACTATTTAAAATAGATGCAAGGTACTTGACTAGCTATATAGCAGGTAATAGAATTAACGTTTGTTAATTTCAAAGTGAATCAAATAATATTTAAACATTTTAGGCATCTGAATACGTTTTTGGTTGGTTGAAATGGTTCCAACAGACGAAAAGAAATCTTTTTATTTTATTGTAGTATTGTTATTATAGGCATTGATTTCTATTTTACAAGCTCATTTTGCAGGGTTGATACAGACCTGGACAATCGGGAAAACCTTGAAAAGTCAGTGAATTTCAGAACTCCTGGAACAGTTAGGGAATTCAATAATAATACTCTGGATAATTATATTATATTTAAATGTTGAAAAATCGTGAGAAGGTTGGATAATAATAAGTTATACCACTAAAATGACACGACACTAATGGGGAATAAACAAATGTTTGTATACCTACCACAAGTGCTGCCTCTCGTGGATAATTGAAGGAACTACTCTAAGGAAAATGGTTCATTGGGTATGGCTTCTGAATTCAGTTTCAGGAAATTCAACAGTGAAAGAATTGGAGTGTGTCGTTTTTTTTTTTTAATAATTAGCACCTGTTGTTCATCTCATTATAAAACGCATTAAATTGCTTCTCGTTAGTAGGTTTGAGGATCAGACTTGTTGGAGAGATATTTGAAACTTGTTTTGGTGCACCAGGGTCGGCTCTTTGATGCTTAAACTGCTGGCCAGTCGTTGATTACGGAATGCCGTTCACGCAATAACCGTTGCATTGCGCGCTGACAGAGTACCTATACATAATAATATTCATTTACACGCTTATAATGATGACAAACACAGCGGTTTATCAGCGGATTGTGCCGACTCGGCAGCCGAGGCGGTTGTCGACTCGACGATGACACACACAGCGGTGTCAACTCGGCAGCTAGACGTTTCTTGTGGAGAACGATGTGTCGAGGCGGCTGAGAGTCGGCTTTCAGTCGGCAGGCAATTCTCGCCGCGGTGTATGTTTTGCATCATTCGTGCCGACTCGGCACAAACCGCTGTGTATGTCGTCGCTCTTACAGCAGTGTGTAGAGTGTAGACGAAACCACTTTTAGATATACGCGCGTTGCGTAACAATTTTTTTGTTTTTTTGGTGATTTTCCGGTATTTTGCGCGACATAATTGACATTTTTAGGAACACAAATGTTACGTAACATTTAAGGGGGAGGGGTAAAACGAAACGTTACGGCGTGTTACAAGGGGGTTTAAAATCTTCAAAAACTGCGTTACCTAATACTTAAACGGCCCCTATATCACTCAGGAATAATGTAGCTTTTTATTAGTGAAAGAATTTTTAGAATCGGCTCAGTAGTTTCAGAAATAAGAATTTATGATTTATTACCCCCTCTCCCGCGAGAAATTCTCCTTCTGCGAAGCGAAGTCGCCTGTCGTTCTCGCTTCGAGTACCTGCCTACAGTTTATAATATTAGTACTGATAGTCAAAAAATCCTACACCCCCGTTTTACCTCCTTTGGGGTTGAATTTAAAAAAGTCTATAAATAGTCTATAACCTTCCCAAATAAACGGGCTATTCTAACAAAAAAAATTTTTTTTTTTTTTCAAATCGGACTGGTAGTTCTCGAGTTATAAGCGCACAAAAGGACAGGCAAACATGAGACAGACGTTGTGTTTTATAATGATAATAATAAAAAAATTCCTTTATTGGGGTTCGGACAAGCCAATGTGCAATATGCAAGGATGATTGTTTATATAATATTGATGAGCAGCTTATTGCTTAGCTATGGGAATAATAACGTTGAAGAAATTGATAGTATTATGTATAAGGGATTCAATATTGGAATTGTAAATTGTGTTTTAAAGACCACCAACAGCTAAGGTTATTTGGGCCTAGCACCAATTCATATTTTCAATTCATTATTTTTTTTAAATAATAAATTGAAAATCCAATTGACACTTTTACCATCTCTCGGGTTAGAATCCGAGAACTGGGGGATTGTTATAGAGGAACCATAGCAACGCCATGTAAACAACAGCATTGCTACACGCTCGGCCATTCTTCAATATTGGAACTTTGAAAGCTGCAGACACATATATTTAAGCTGTTGTATTAAATTCTGTTATTAACTGAATTTACCCTTTTTTTTATTTTCAACCCTTTTATAGACTTTAAAAAGAGAGAGATCGATTGTGAAGAACGTTTTTCTAAATGAACCGGCTGTACATATTTACCGCGAGAACAGTAAAGCGCTTCCGGACTCGCAGCGTTATCGAATCTCGCGCATACCTGAGTTACCTGTCTACCTGGTTGTGAAACTTGCATGCCGCAGCTTACAACCGTGTATTGAGGAGTTCAGATCTGTTCCTATGTACCTATATTATCTCACTGATGATTGTACATAATATGTGTGGCGTCAAGTAAAAACGGCTTATGTCAAATTTTTAATATATAAGATTAATTTCGATTTTGATCACTTCATTTTATAATCCAGTTTTTCATGTTTCAATACAACAAGAAGAGACAGTTGTACCTACCTTTTTTCACTTTCCACGCGTTATTTTTACTAAGATAAAAATACTGTGTGTGTCGTTACACACGGCTGAAGTGAACATTTTCTTGCGTGGCCTATTCGATACCTACTGGTACGGCGAGTAGAACTCCCCGTACCTCGCGTCTACCCCTAATGAGAAGTAGTGGGGCGCGCGCGTCATCGTTTAACTGATTTTCGAGAAAAGCGTGGTGGCGATCTAGTCGTGTCCACTGTAATTAATTAATTGTATAGATTATAGACGCGTCGACAACTCAGGTCATCAGCGTCTTCAACACAACAAATAATCCATTTGTGTATATTTAGAATCCGCCAGTCGGCATACACAAACCGACTTGTACGAGCTCGGGTCCATGGGAGCGCTAATTCGCAAGGAACATTGGAATGCAATTTGCGATTGCAACCACATTCCAATGTCCCCCCTGGGGGGTGTCCACTGTATATACACATACACACACACACACACAGGGCTTGAGAATAGCCGAGAGTGTAGCAATGCTGTTGTTTACCATGTAAACAACAGCATTGCTACACTCCCGGCTATGGTTGCTATGGTTCCTCTATTACAAGTCCCCAGTTCCCGGGTTCTAGCCCGAGAGCTGGTAAAAGTGTCAATTAGATTTTCAATTAATTATTAAAAAAAAAATAATGAATTGAAAATATGAATTGGTGCTAGGCCTAAATAACCTTAGCTGTTGGTGGTCTTTAAAACACACACACATCCATATGCGCATATGCGGCATACAGCGCAGAGGAGTTACTAGTGGTGGTTTCCGTTAGCATCTTACGACGTTCAGCCGTATGAATCCAATTCCCTCTACCGTGCGTTAAGAAGTTTCAAACAAATTCGATTCTACATAAGCACTTTTGCGTTCTAGCCACACAGGCATCGTATATAAGTAACTTACCTTTGTACCCTGACGATAGCAAGCGGTAACAGTGAATGAACTGTTGACATTTAAGTTTGTCTCTTATTGAGAAGAGATACAAACGTATCCGTTGTGTCGCTTCGAACGCTTATCGTCTTATCGAATCGCAGCGCCGCAGTGCGATCGGATAAAACGACGGCAACAGCACTCACTTGTTAACCGACAGTCAAGTGTTTCAAAAAGTGTACTTACATTTAGTTCAGTAACATCTGGTATTGTCTTCGTGAATTTCTTGGAAGGTTGAATATAGCTCGAGGAAACTATACAAAATTACTGTGCCTTCGCGTGCCAAATAGGCCAGTCTTTTATTTTTTTTAAGACCGCAACGAACCGCGAGGGTTTTCTTGGCCAAGTACCGCAGTTATCAAAATCTTCTTTTCCACCGAGAAAAAGATTTTGTTTCCGATTTTTGATTCATGAATAAATGCACATTTTATCCTCTACAACTTCAATTTCTTTGAATGTTGTCATATAGTTGTAACAGTTCGTTGATAAAAATGGTCACGCCATTAGTAATTTCAATTGGAAGACTTTTGTAGACAGATATCTGTATTATCGGTGCCAGCTTTTGTAATTGGAGTCCTCCCTTGATCAGTTATAGCGCAGCCTGCCAAGAATGGTCATTATTACCTTCTTGCTAATTTGGCAGCAACAGGCCAGTTCAATAGGTCAAACATAACAATATTATAACAAAACTGTTTTTCTGCGTGGACGGAATAAATATTTATTTAATATAATTAACAATTCAATAACAATAAACGCAACAACTATATGTCAATTCTAATAATCAACACAATAGTAATTAAACATTTTGAATAATAATAAAACACGAAGTTTTTTAAAATACAATACAATACAATTTAATATACAATAGTAATTCTTAAACAAAGTGAAACACTTCAATAACACTGAACAAATAACTAGATTTATACTTATACTGTATTTATTTTCGTTGTTCAACACGACACTGATTCACGACTGACTGCTTAATTCCCGTCGGCTGCCTGCTTGTATAGAGCTACGTGGCTTAAACACAGCGCGTTCTAGTACTTTCCAGACGTCTAGCAGATACTCGTATCTTCTATACCATTCCACGCCTCGCCACTATGACCTTCCCTTCTCGACGCTTCTATTGCAGGCAGTGGCGTAACATCTTGGGATTTGCTACAATATTAAATTTTTTGTTTGTATGAGTGCGGAAAGCTCGTTCCAATCTTTTTTGTGACCTGACGTCACAGAAAGAAACTTAAAAATGTACAAGCCATATGTCTAATTGATGTTCCAAACATCCAAGGAATTTTTGGACTTATAGATCATTGAAGTTCCAACATCTGAAGTTCAATTATTTTGGAGGCCAGAAGAGGAACAAGTATTATGTAACAGTAGACTGTATGTCTAGATACGTAATGGGGCATATTACGGCGAGTGATGACAGTATGTAAAAACGAGCGATAAACATACCTATATGGTATTTTTTTGCCATATACCCATTACAAAATACCTACTGATCATTGAAGTTCCAACATCTGAAGTTCAATTATTTTGGAGGCCGGAAGAGGAACAAGTATTATGTAACAGGAGATTGTATGTCTAGATACGTAATGGGGCATATTACGGCGAGTGATGACAGTATGTAAAAACGAGCGATAGACATACCTATATGGTATTTTTTGCCATACTCATTACAAAATACCTACTTTTCACGTCATTTTTTCTAATTTAACCGAAAATCACCACCGTGTAATACTAGTATTTTCGTTATTTTCAAAGTTACTGCATGCAATTAGAACTCGATTCCGACATTTAATTTGGAGTTGAGTGTCGAATGCATGCAAGATAAAAATATGAATAAAGAATTACCCTAAACAACACTTATTTGTTTATGGATCAGACTTATTCATACATTTTAAATCAACCAACACGAATCGCCCGCGTCCCAAAAAAGTTTTTCCAGAGATTGGATTGTCAAACATTAATGCTCGACATTTGGTATCTCTGATCTGGTCTCTTATTAATAGGAGTGTATTGTACCCTTGGCTGTAACAGTTGAAATTCGTACAAGAATGTTTTTGATTGATCCAAGTAACATAACCGAAAATGTGGACTAAATCGCAGCAAGTGTGGCTTCCAAACTGCTGTCTAGTTAGAAAACCAAGTTTGGGCCACATTAGGCTTAGGATACTGTCAACAAGTGTGGCTTCCAAACTGCTGCCCAGTTAGGAAACCAAGTTTGGGCCACATTAGGCTTAGGATACTACCAACAAGTGTGGCTTCCAAACTGCTGCCTAGTTAGGAAACCAAGTTTGGGCCGCATTAGGCTTAGAATGCCACAGGCAAGTGTGGCTTCCAAACTGCTACCTAGTTAGGAAGCCAAATTTGGCGGAGCCTCGCAACTGCGTTACTTCCCAGACGTCGGTCTGGTTTGGAAGCCTCACTTGTGTGTGTATGTGCTTTACACTATTATGCTATATTAAACGACCTATCGACTTGGAAACCGACTCGGTAAACGCTTCGGTTAAAACCGCCGTGTCGGTCTTTGCCCTAATTTCCTATGTTCAGATTTGATTTCGGACATCGATGTGTATGTTTTGACTTACAATTAGCTGGCATTACCGACGGAAAACGATAATGTTTATATGATTCTGTCCGGAATTTGAATTGAATAAAGTCAAGGAATGACGTCAATTCAAAATAATAGTGAACGCCATTGTATAAGCTGCAATCGTTTGTGTAAACATATGGGTTCGTTTGAAAATATTTTATTTTGCTTTTTTTGTACTGTAGGATACACTAGCGACTAGACCCTGCAGTCAGGGTCCATTCTAATTAGTCGAATACCCCATATTGTTGTCGTTTAACACACACACACCCAAACGAACATAACAACTAACAAACTCTGTGTACTAATATGGGTAGTTGATAGCGATTAAAAAATGGGTTTTGTATGTGGAGAATGTTCAAACACATATTTTTCAAGACAGGCATTAATGTTCACAAAATTAGAATGAAAACGTCAGGTAAGGCTTGTGTAATCTAATTCTTTCTATAAAAGTCGATCAATTTTTTGACATTTCAAAGTAAAACCTAATTTAATATTATTATTTGAGATATTAGGATGTCCAAAATTTATACAATAACAGTGTTCTTGAGAAACTGGAATAGAAAAATAAATTTTAATTAAGTTTTATTGTGAAATGTCAGAAAATTGATCGACTTTTATAGAAAGAATTAGATTACAAGCCTTATCTGAAGTTTTCATTCTAATTTGGTGAACATTAATGCCTGGCTTGAAGAATATGTGTTTATACATTCTCCACATACAAAACCCATTTTTTTATCGCTATCAACTATCCATATTAGTATACAGAGATCACTAGATAGTTGTTATGTTCGTTTAGGTGTGTGTGTGTGTGTCAAACGACATCAAGATGGGGTATTCGACCAATTAGAATGAACCCTAACTGCGGGGCCTAGTCGCTTGTGAAGGATACGGGAAAAATCAAAAAGAAATGTAAAAAATGCCGAACTATTATTTGCAATCATTAATCAAGTTTCATCTTAGCGTTGAGAATTTAGTCAATGGACATCCAAACAACAATTTGATGTGAAACTTCTTTAATGAGACTAGTGATTCGGGATGATCTTGACAAAAAAAATACATTAGGTACCTACAAATAGATTAAGTTAGATCATTTGAAACACACATACTTACATACAAAAAAAATTTATATAATAGTATAGATGATTTCAAAGACTTTCTGAACAAGTTTCGTCGACATTGCTGTCGAAATCGTAAACGGTTTCGAAATGTAGTACACGGACTCTAGTTTAATTACCAAGACGTATCCAGCGCATCCGGACGGACAATAGAGTTTTATTACTTGTGTTAAATATATACACACATTTACATATTTATATCGCGTTTTCATGGCAGAATTGACCTTGTGTGTCTAACGTACACACGGCGCTTTTGATTGTGACGCAATGTGCGGAACACGTGCTTCAAAATATCAGTTTGAATAAAACGCGACGCACGAATCGTCTGTCTTCTGTGACCCACGTGTCAATGGTGACGGAATCCAATTGATCGAAATTTAAATTTACGATAGATTTCGATTAGTTGGAATACGTCCAGGGTTGCCAGATATTTTAACCCAATGATGGCTACCAGACTTTTTTCTGCCACCTGATGCCGCCACTAGCAAGTGATCTGTCATTCAAATATCAGTACTGTTTATATTTTCCGCCACCTGATGACGCCACTTTTGATTAGTTGGAATACGTCCAGGCTTGCGAGATATTTTAAACCAATGATGGCTACCAGACATTTTTCTGCCACTTAATGCCGCCACTAGCAAGTGATCTGTCATTCAAATGTCAGTACTGTTTATATTTTCCGCCACCTGATGACGCCACTTTTGATTAATTGGAATACGTGAAGGTTGCGAAATATTTTAAACTAATGATGGCTACCAGACTTTTTTCTGCCACTTGATGCCGCCACTGACAAGTGAGGTATCTGTCATTCAATTATCAGTACTGTTTATATTTTCCGCCACCTGATGACGCCACTGGCTAGTGAGGTAACTAATTCAGTCAGTACTGTTTATATTTTTCATCACCTGATGGCGCCAGTGACAAGTGAGGTATATATGTCATTCAAATGTCAGTGCTGTTTATGCACATCAATTAACGGCCAAATCTCAGTTTTGTGTCTAAACTTTTGACACATACCTTACTTGCCACTAGCGCCATCTGACAAAAAAAATGTAGCTCCCATTATGCCAAGTTCCGCGTGAAGTGTTGAAAAGTTATATAAGATTACTAAAAATGAGTTATTCTGTCTGAATAGACTTGTTCAGTACTTGTGTTGCTATATTATTGTAATTACATCCAAGAAATACTAGAAATGATAGGTCAAAAGACCTTCGTGAAACTGTAAAATGCATAAGAACGAATAATTTATTTCCTTGGTAAATTGTCAAAAATCTAACGAATTATTAATATCTTCGGTTTTATTTATTTCCTTGGTGAATTGTCAAAAATCTAACGAATTATTAATATCTTCGGTTTTATTTATTTCCTTGGTAAATTGTCAAAAATCTAACGAATTATTAATATCTTCGATTTTATTTATTTCCTTGGTGAATTGTCAAAAATCTAACGAATTATTAATATCTTCGGTTGGTAGAGCTGATTCATTGCAATTTAGAGAGGATGTGTCTCATCATTTGTCATAACATGGCGATGCTAAAATAAAAGACAGTCTTTAGTAGTGGGTTCTCTCGTTTGATGCGTTATAGTCATGTCACAAGGTCTCGCATTCCGGAATATGTTAATTGTTTAAATTGAGCGTGAGCTATTGGGCAACAAGTGAAGAAGGAGCGCAGACTGATGGCGCAATCAATGGTAAATTTATATAGCGCTGTTAAATTTTTGTCTCACTTTAATTTATGTAATGTTGAATTTGTTAGAAAGTGACAAAAAATTAACCGTACTGCAAATTTTCTTACACTCACCGTACAGAATAGCACCATAGTAATTGATATGTGGATCGAAACCAGTGTTTTCATTGCTCTTGATGAGAGATTATTACAACAGAAGATCTTTTTTCATTGTTTCTATACTTGTACTAGCTTTTTCCCGTGGCTTCGCGTACTTGAATATCGGTTTTTACTATCGTAACCCGAGCGTACGCTTAAAGATAAACAGATTGTAGATTATAGACGCTCGATAGCTGAGGTCATCAGCGTCTATGTATTCTCATTAAGATTGAGTAGGTACCTGCACTCTGCAGTTGATGGCGTGCACTGAATTTGGAGGTAATAGTGTACGTATACAACTGCTTATATAGTGCCCGCGGTGAGAGATGAAGCCAGGCACGTCATCAATAATATGCTAGTGAACGCCTGCTTGCCCGCAGACAGTGCCGTGTACACAAAACTGCACATTGGGTTTTAAAATTCCACCTCTAGAAAACACTCGACGCTCATGGATCTCCAAAACAGCCAATAGCAAGCTAGAAGGCGGGCGCAATGCATTCACGTTACTATGACGCGGTGGCTTCGTCTTTCGCCGCGCGAGGTCTACAAAATTGAAGCCAAGTCTGACGTCACAGGCCTAACAAACATGGCGGCCAAACAGAGGATGGTTTAGAAAATGCTATTCTCTTCTTATTCTTAAAATCAGGATACTGTCACGCCCACTGATCTGTCAAATTTAAAGCGAACCAATGCTAGGCAGAAAATGTATGTACGTTTCTTTCTATAGATAAAGAAGTATGACTAGTCTTCCACGTTATCATATGGCGGCTTATGCTCAGCGTTTAGAATATATATATTTCTTTAATTCTTGTTTTTAATTAAGAGGAAGGATGTAAGAACGACAAAGTTGGTTTATATTTATTGTTTATGTATGAGGAATAACATACGCTGTTCAAAATCGTCAAATTATGATACGTGGGGGCGAGCCGATTGTGGGGTTCGAATATTGAACGATATTTTAAATAAGTAGATTTATACGGCTGTTTTGCAATTGAAAATTTTTATTGGAAGAACAGTCAATTACATAATTAATTCCTGCAAATATCGGAAAAAATCATTTTGACAACCATAGTCACAGTCGCGGCGGAATGAGCTTACAATTGGGTTTTTAAGTAAATTTTTTTTTTTACTTAAATGGAAGGACCACATACAAGTTTTATAGCAAAACTGTTTTTATTTCATTTTTTTGCTTACTAATTAAAAAGTTATATTTAAATAAAAATTAATTTTTAAACTCAGTTCCGATAACGCGCCGAAAGAATCCGAACGCGTGTGACGTCATTATGTTATCTATGGTCTTTGTATCCATGGTTACCAAGTTAAAAATTTATTATTTTTGATAGTATGTGTAATACATATGCACAAATACCAACAAATGCAGACACATTTTAACATAACGACGTCACAAACATTCCTGGCGCGTTTTGAAGTCACGTGATATTTTTTAAATTTTTATACATTTTAATTAATTTTTAGTAATTTATCTATAGCTTTAAAAAAATTTTTCTTTTCGATTTTCAATATTATTTATGTTAAATTATTAGAAAAAATTAAAAAATTAATAATTTTTTTTTAACTTAAATACCTAATTACTCAACCGTGACATGATTACCAATCTAACATTCTCCATATATGCAAAGGAATCAATAGATTTTCACTACATGCGAGTGTTATTAATATTATTATAGCTATAGGTTGTAGATGTGAATCATCTTAATAGCGAGAGCTATTCATATAGGTGAAAATTATTATTGGTATTTCTGCAGTGTACTTGTGGAGATCCTTGAAGTCAAACCTTAATGTAACACAAAAGTACCGTAATAATAATATCCTTTATTTTTTTAACATTTACATGTATAAATAGCGTCAGTATAGTCAGTACATATTAGTGTCAGCTAGGTGTAGTTTGCTTGCTGAAGCAAGATGCCTTAATTCTTTTCTTAATTTGGGAAGTTTTTTTAGATTATCTGGTATCTCATTGTAAATCCGTATTATGGCATTTATGAGCCCCCTTGGTACGACAGTTAGTGGGGAAAATATAATCATGCTCCCACATTCCGTCTCGCGTGTTGATGTATGTGCCCCCGCGTAAAAATAAGTTACCCTGTCACTGAATTAGAACTGTCCTCAAAGTGACCCAGTTTTGTACTGGCACATATTTTCTTTTTACAATATTAAGAAGACCTTGGCTGTTAAAAATTAAAGATTATCGCCGTTCGACTATTATTATATAGTATCTGTTAGTTGATAACCGTTTAACGATAACCTTTTAAACAGTTGAGTAGCGAAATGTAACTCTGAAGTTTCTCTTAAATTGTCATCAGAATTTGTTTGAGTCGCGTGAACAAACAAAAAATGCGTTTTGGTAAATCTCAGTTACTCAATCTCTATATCTCTAATAGTCTATTCTCTAAATAGTATAAAACAAAGTCGCTGTCTGCCTCTGTCTGTTTCTCCGCTTACTTCTTCTAAACCACGCAACGGATTTTGAAACGGTTTTCACTAATAGAAAGAGCGATAAACGAGGAAGGTTTGTGTATATAATTTGTAAATATTTTGTACAAAATGGTTGAACTTTGACGGTGTTTTGTCGAAACTCTAAATAGTATGAAACAAAGTCGCTGTCTGCTTCTGTCTGTTTCTCCGCTTACAGTCTTACTGCTTCTATAAATCATAATTTCATACCACCCGGGCGTAGCCGGGACGGGCCGCTAGTTATGTATATTTGGAAAAAATGGATATGTCTGTATTGCGGGTATACAGACATATGACGTGAATATCAACAAATAATTTTAATAATACAGCCACTTTTATTAATTACCTTATTAAATCAAATGTTCGTAAAATATAGATAAATTTGTAATTTTATATTTTAAATTGTTATCCAATAGGTATATATTTTCATTATAAAAAAAAAGTATTAAAAGCTTTCGGGATTCGAACCTAGGCTTGGCGTTTGAACCTGTCGGTAGTCTAGTACTTCACCACCGAGCTACGTAGCTTACGCCAACACAGACCTTGATTTTGGGTGACTTCCCTACTCTATTTATGATATCTCTATGGGTATACGTCGTTCAAAATTTCACATTCATCAACGTGCGTAGATTAACGACGCTTTCCGTGGAAACGCGAACGGTGAGAAATGCAAACGCGCGTACATGTGCAAAGGAGATGCTGCGCATGTCCATGCACACACGAATTTTGCACGCTTTTGAAATTTGAATGGTGCGGGCGTCTGCGGTGGATTTTACGTACCTATTTTTTTTAATATATTAAAAACATATGTCGCCGTTTTGTGCCAGAATTATTTCTGTGCGATATTCGTTTTAATAGTGAGTTTTAGTGTTCTACAATGCCGACAAATTATTGCGTAGCGTTACAAGCGTTACAGTACTCGAGTGTCGTACCGCGTAACCTCTCTGACATGTAATAATTATTAATCCTAACAGTGCAATAACCATCAATAATGAACTTAATTGTTAGCATTGTCATAACCTCAGAACAAAGATAGCTATAGAAGGAGCATATCACTGCTTCTAGGTATGTAAAACTGAATCCAATCGAGACGTGCGGGGAGCAATAAGTCACATTGCGGTCGCATGATTTCAACTCCATTTTAAACACCTTGATTTTTTATAAGCGCTTTGGAACTTTCATTGTAACATCCAGGCACACAACACGACGCCATTTTTTTTTCAATAAAACAAATTTATCAAATAAAGAGTAACACTACGGAATATAAGCAACAAGTGATCATAATGTACCGGACTGGTCGTACTTTAGTGTATATTTGTGGCTTCACAAGCGACGTGATATACTGTTTCTATATAGTTATCCTGTTCTGAGGTACCTATAGGTTGTGTGCATGAAGCCTACTAACGCTGCTAGCGGGTAATAGTGCACGGTTGAACTCATTTTTATTGTTTTAGACCGCTAAATTTTTTAATAAACGAAAACCATTCAATTTAGCTGCGTGCATATAGCATAAATAGCATAGCATAAAAGGTACCTACATGAAAATTATTTATTTTAAGTTTTTTTCTTCTTCAATTTTGACTTATAATAAAAAATAACTGATAAATTTATATCAGACATGGAGGTGTACCTACATCTATGTCTATGGTTTATATTGACAGACGACAGCATAACCTCAAACCATGGCGCCTGCAATCTTGCGGACCGGGTTTAAAAGTGTCAAATTTATCAGATTTATAGTAATAATTTCCAAATAAGTAAGAAATAAAATTATGGTTTTACTTAGCTGACTTTTTAAACAACAATTGCTCACTGAGAATTACGGAAAATTAGAGTTCCGAGTTTACAATGGATCCCACAACGAGCGCTCGCATCGATATTATTATCCCCCCCCCCCCCCGGCACACAGTCTATAGGCCAACCACTCGCTACACCTTCTCTACTATAAATCTAAATCAATTCAATCTTATCGATAAAAAATATGTAAGAGAATTGTATAAATACTTCTTTTATTTTGTACAAGTCATTATCACGTGTGTATACTCCAGAAATAGGTACCTACTGTAGTTTACGATTTATGATTACAATTGTTACTGATAAGATTGTTTTTGTTTTCTTTTTTTTTTAACGAAATTAAGTGCTTACATAATATTTTTATTAATATTAATTTTGTTATTTACAAGGTTTTTGGACAACTATTTCTGTTTTTAAAATGAAGAAAAGTTATGGAAACTTTCCTTCATTTTAAAAACATAGTAGAAAATATAACCAAAAATTCGACATAAGCGGCGATGTTTTGTGACCACAGTCTATACCTAACCAACGTAATATGGGTACTGTAGGCTCGGTTCTTTACCAAGGGTAATAAAAAGGGATTTATATAGGGTGTCAGTGACAGATTGTCAGGGGCTCCAAGCCTTGTTGCTGTTACAATCACCCGTGTTTTTCACGCTAGGGCTGGAACTTACCAATAATGTCTAACCATGTTGCAGTAAATACTTTTGTCGCTGAACTTAGCTTTAAGATTGCAAGAGCCTCAGTCCATTAGGCGTTGTTTGTCTAGTGTTTCAATGGCGCCTGTATTACAAACCCCCAGTTTACAGGTTCTAATTTAAAAAACAATAGCTGATACGTTAACATAGACTAGTTTTTTACCCGACTATACGAAAAAAAGATAGGTTATGATTTTAACAGTCCGTTTTATCGATAGAGATTATCGACAATGAGCCATTTTCCTGAGAGTAGTTCTTTCAATTATCCACGAGAGGCAGCACTTGTGGTAGGTACAAACTTTATTTATTCTCCAAAGTGTCGTGTCATTTTAGTTGTATAACTTAATTATATAATCATTAAATTAATTAAATAATTGAGTTATACCACTAAAATGACACGACACTAATGTAGAAAAAAGGGTATGGGTCTCGGGACAGATGTGAAACATCAAAGAAAACGTTATTGAACTCGGTGGTATTCTCTATGTAGTAGTATATATTTTTTCAAAAGCAGCAACTAACTGTTATGCTGACGTAATCCTATATACTGCACTGTAACAACGCGTGTGTTACAGTACACGCCTGAGCCAAGAGAGAGAGAGAGAGAGAGAGAGAGAGAGTGCCGTAGTGGTGGGGAGAACAGCAGCGAAGGAGCGGACCAAACATTTCGTTGCATATTTCCCCTCAAGGTGCATTTTCATGTGACGCTCGACGCTGGCTTCTAGCGTCAAATGTGGTCACGTGACATAAACGCCATATTGAAAAAAATGTAGCGTCAAAGCTAAACATTGTTTAGCTTTTACGCTGGCGTCATTAGTTGTCTCTGGTCATTAATGATACGAGTTTTCTACAGCTAGGTACTGAGTTGTGCATCAAGTATCAACACACAGGCTTGCTAAAGAATTGCTTTATGTTGCTACTAGGGGGTTGATTCTACGAATTTAACCCATTGATTTTATTACTTCGAAAGTACCTATTTATTAAGGAAAATACTATCACCTGATGGTTTTTCGATGGTTAATTAAAATTCCCGTCTCACTTAGAACAAAACAATTTTTTTTTATTGAATACTAAAAACATTAAAATTTCTCAAGATACAATTTATTTTTTTCTCATATTCTGGTAGTGCATATAATTACCTATAAAAAAGTAAGCATAGTTATATTTTTAATTTTTATTCCTTATAATTCGTGTACTTTCGCCGGTTATTTAAGTCAAAAATATGGGAATTTCATTTTTGATAATCGTATTCAGACATTGTCTTTTCTGTTAATAAATTTACAAAGAGCTTATTTATTAATTATTATAACAAATTCACCAGGGTTTTGATTTATGGATGTCTTTATTTGACGCTCTCTTTACAAGTTTACAACTGTCAAAACCTTGCTGTCTGTTGACGCTAAAATTTGACGCTGGAACTTGACGCTACAGTTTTTCAAGATGGCGTTTATGTCACGTGACCACATTTGACGCTAGAAGCCAGCGTCGAGCGTCACATGAAAATGCACCTTCACGCGGCTGTTCACAGCCCAACATAAGATGTTTCACATCAATAAATAATCTTTGTACCTACAACAAGTGCTGCCTCGTAGATAATTGAAGGAACTGTTCTCAGGAAAATGGCTCATTATTTGACTTTTGAACATTGTCCACCCCTGGTTTATGAATACACATACCTACTGAACTGTTTTTGTCTAGCCGGGTGTGATTTTACTTTCAAAAGACGCGACGCCGTACGCTTATTAAAACGACTCCGACAATATGCTAATTGCGCGATCGTGCTATTGTCTATTACAGCGATTCCCAATACCAGTTTACTTGTCTTCTTTTTCGACGTTTTATAGTGAAACAATTTCAACTTCTTTTCTACCACTTTTATGTAATTTAAATGTCAGTACCATTGTTTATATTTTCCGCCACCTGATAGCGCCACTAGCAAGTGGAGTATGTCATTCAATCATTTAACGGCTAAATCGCACTTTTGTATTTATTTAATTTATTATTCCTTAATAATGGATAAATGACGAATGACTGTAAGCACAAACCGTTTATCTTTAAACCACTCTAAACGTTTTACATATACCTTTCTTGCCACTGTTGTTGTCGGGCGTCTATAACCCACAATTCATTTTCTACTTGCCACTATCGCCATCTGACGAATAAAAAATGTAAACGTTTGACGTAACTTGTTTTTTCAACGTTCTTTTGTTTTTGCTTATCGTAAAAACGGTAATACATACAAGCGTCAAACTTGGTGTGATAGTGCAAACTCGAAACTAAAACAATTCAAATAATAAAAACCGACCAGGCGACCAAGTGTGAGTCGCGGTACTAAACAGTTTAACAGTTTTGACATTTACATTAACAGTGGCGCATACAGAAACACTCGCATTTTAAAATTGACATCTTTTTTATTTGTCAACCGATTTAAATGAAACAAACACTAAATGTTATCCCAAGCTTATCTCAAACATTACCCCTACCTAAACTCCTTATTTTTATTATTGTACGGAACCTTCGAAGCGCGAGTCCAACTCGCACGTGACCGTTTTTTTATCAATCTATCTATTTCTATCATGTTGGTTTTTCATTTCGTCGCCTCAGGAATTTATCCTCACTAGGTATAGAAGTTGCACTTCAAAAGAATGCAAATATTGATTTTATTTTCGGTATATTCTTTAAACGTTTCCCTATGTCAACCGCAAACAGAAATCTAATTCGTTAAATGCATTTTGAATAAGCATGCAGGGCTTGAGAATGGCCGAGCGTGTAGCAATGCTGTTGTTTACATGGCGTTGCTATGGTTCCTCAATTACAAGTCCCCAGTTTTCGGGTTCTAGCCCGAGAGCTGGTAAAAGTGTCAATTGGATTTTCAATTTGTTATTAAAAAAAAAAAAATAATGAATTGAAAATATATTGGTGCTAGGCCCAAATAACCTTAGCTGTTGGTGGTCTTTAAAACACACACAACAATAAGCATGAAAATAAGGCAGGGATTTGACTCTAACCTCAAACTAATCAATTTTTGTCTGACAATGTATTTAGCATGTTTTGTTTGTTAACTCTTACATAAAACAATGTACTTGAAGATAGCTTTAGTAATATTTTTTCACCGTTGCATGCATAAAAATGATAATTCATTGTCTGTAACGCCGTTTAAATACCATTGACATTAGAGGGTCAAGGATTATATAAGCCATAAGGACAGGATGTTAGCGGACATTTTTATTCTAATTACTTATTTATGGAGATAATTAATTGATGTTTGCGTATACAGAATGTAACAAAAAAAAGAACATCGTGTGCGCGACCAACGGACTAGAAGTAAACTCTGACTTGTCGGTTTCACCCTCCTAGGCTCTAGTTTCATTCATACACACGCATTATTGTGTATACTAGGTTACCCTGCACTAGCCGTTTGAAGTGAGTCCTTTCACACTATCTGGTTCGCCGGTTAGGTTTTGAACCTGACGGAATCCTGAAGTAAAAATTAAATATCCTGACGCGATCAGCTTTTCAGCAGGTTAGGTTAGGGCTTGAGAATAGCCGAGAGTGTAGCGGCGCTGTTGTTTACATGGCGTTGCTATGGTTCCTCTATTACAAGTCCCCAGTTCTCGGGTTCTAGCCCGAGAGCTGGTAAAAGTGTCAATTGGATTTTCAATTTATTATTAAAAAAAAAATAATGAATTGAAAATATGAATTGGTGCTAGGCCCAAATAACCTTAGCTGTTGGTGGTCTTTAAAACACAATACAATTTCAGCAGGTTAGGTTTTATGTTTATTTAAAAAACTTTAGTATTCGCACCTTCCTTGCCAGAGTTGAAGCAAAACTAAACCAAACTGTGTTTAAATTGCTCGCGAAATTAATAAAATTATAATTATATTCAAAATACGTTAATATTGTGATAATTTATAACAACTTAAAATCCCCGTGTCGCTTTTAAACACGCGGAGTAATATATTACAATGATTTATTTACCGCAGTTATTTCCTACATATTTTAACGATTTTATAAAATCAAGATTGGATACTGGCCAAATATAATGGAAAATGTCAGATGACCAGATCTTTCATTTGGCGGATTTTGTCTAGACGTCACTGTGTTCATTTGTTTTGTCTCACATGTGATCTGTCATCGTCACGTAATATTATATTTCTTTGGACAAACCTGTCATATAAGTTCAACGTTTTTTTAAGAACGCCAACCGTTAAGATTATCTGTATCTAGTACCAGTACTACTAGTAGATAGTATTTACATACAAAAATTGATTTTAATCACTTTTTATCTGTCGCTTAAATCCATTACGGTGTCCGTTTTACCCCACGGTTACCCAATGCATATTTTAAAGGATTTTTTACTTCCCACCTCTACTATGGTAGGGAAGTAATGGATAATTAGTCCGAAAAAAATATTTCGAGATTTTAACAGATCTTCACGTTTTGAGACCCTAGCAATGGTTTAAGATCATTTTCTGACTGATGTATGTGTGTGTGTGTATGTGGTCAATTTTTCGCCTTAAATATCGTAAAAACGGAACGACATACGGCCATGCCGATTGTTCTATTGTGTTTATCAGCCTTTAACTTAGATCTGATTAGATTTTGAGTCAAATCGGTTCAGTGGATCCTGAGATATTAAAAAAAACGTTCTCAATGTCACGTATTACATAGGTAAAAAAAATATAAATGAATTCTAGATGTTATAATATGAAAAAAATATAAATATTTTTTTTCTCTAAAATGTACAGTTTTCGAGAAAAAAAATATTTTACTAAAAAAAATAAAAATTGTACGTAAATCAAGGTAACCATGATTTTTGTTATATTAAGCTAGCCATCAGTAAACGAAAAAGAGGGCCATGCTTTTTTTCAAAGAATAAAAAAAGAGTGTTTATTTTTTGCAAATATTTACTAGGTGGGAAGTATAGGATTGGTCATCAGTCGAATTTTTTTATCAGCGTGTATGTTTTGTTTAATTTTAATGTGAGAGCAGGGTTATCATCGCAGAACATCACTTTATCAGCTGTTGTCAGCTTGTTAAAAATATGTTCCAAGTTGTTGTATAATTGGTTATAACATTGTCAGTTTAATTACCATTTAATTTACGATATGAAATTCTATTATCAGTGTTATCAGAGCGCTGTCAATTGATTTGACATACAAAATGTGTCCATGAGCTCCCGCGTGCGTCTACGTTAGATCGGTGTAACATAACGATAAAATGTCTCGGTATTTGAACTGGTTGCCTGTATCTTCTAAAGTTTTAAGAAATATATCGGTATGGGAAAAAAATAAAAAAAATTTTTAATTACCTAAAACCTTCAAAAAAATTCACTAAAACTAAAAAAGGAAAATAATAAAATTTTGAGATCGGCGCCAATTTAATAACTAAAATTTTATACCTATATCTACATTTATTTTTTTTTTACTTTTTAGTGGCTGCAATACGTAGTTTGCCCGTTATTAGAGAATGACCGAGCGTGTAGCAATGTTGTTGTTTACATGGCGTTGCTATGGTTCCTCTATTACAAGTCCCCAGTTCCCGTGTTCTAGCCCGAGAGCTGGTAAAAATGTCAATTGGATTTTCAATTTATTATTAAAACAAAAATAATGAATTGAAAATATGAATTGGTGCTAGGTCCAAATAACCCTAGCTGTTGATGGTCTTTAAAACACAATTTAACAATTTTGCACGTTATTAACCGACTTCTTTCTTGATTTTTGATTACTAAACTTAAAAAAAGGGTGTGGGTCTCGGGACCCCCGACAGATGTGAAACATCGAAGAAAACGTTATTGAACTCGGTGGTATTCTCTATGTAGTAGTATATATTTTTTCAAAAGCAGCAACTAGCTGTTATGCTGACGTAATCCTATATACTGCACTGTAACACCGCGTATGTTGTAACAGTGCACGCCTGAGCCAAGAGAGAGTTCCGCAGTGGTGGGGAGAACATCAGCGAAGGAGAACATTTCGTTGCATTGATATTTCGTTGCATATTTCCCCTCACGCGGCTGTTCACAGCCCGACATAAGATGTTTCACATCAAAAACTACTGAACCGATTTAAATCTACCAGTTCCACTGTCAGGTTTTGTTCGAGGATCTGTTATCAATTTCAAATTTTTTTTGCAGCCCGTGATCGGTTCCATTCAAGCAGCAGCACGGACGAAAATGACTCCGGATCGGACCAGGAGCAGGGCGGCGGCAGCGGACGTAGCAGCAAGATGGGCGGCGCGCTGATTGGCAGCGTTCAACATCAGCACGCCATCCGCAAACGGCGCGGCAATCTGCCCAAACACTCGGTCAAGATACTGAAGCGATGGCTCTACGAACACCGCTACAACGCTTATCCGAGCGACGCCGAAAAGCTCACCCTGTCACAAGAGGCAAATCTCACCGTCCTCCAGGTGAGTAGACTTGAACAGAAGTCAAACAATTTGAAATATAAATGCGTTTAATTAACGGCCGTTTTGTTCGTATAATAAGGAAGTATTAACACGTGCTGATGTAGGAAGACAACTTTTAGCTATGATAAGGAAGAGACAACTGGAATTTCTCGGTCATATTGTGCGGGGGAAGGGTTTTGAACACCTAATTTTAACAGGAAAAATTAACGGGCTAAAAAATAGAGGTTGAAGTAGACTAATGTTTTTAAAAAGTCTAAGAATTAATTACAACTTAATAGACATTTTAAAAATGGCGGATAACCGTGAAGGGTGGAAGTCCATGATTGCCAACGTCTGTAGCAGACATGGACAACCGGATCACAATTGAATAACATTAATATAATAGTGAGAAACTTTTGGTAACAATGCGTACAAATGTCATATGCAATTGCAGCACGAATGTTTATCTATAAACTGGAGCATATAATTGCGACTATTGCGCACTGGAGTATTGCTCGAGTATGCGTGACGACCGTCACCGACGGAGCAAGCCGATTCTTCACCGTGAAACGAATGTAATTCACGTATTGTTGTTGTAGTAACTGACATGTTTTTATGAATGGAGTGTTTTGAAGCGCCGCCGCGATAGAATATCGCGTTGTGGTGTTCTTATAGTATCCGCAGCTTACGCGATCGTGGATGTTGTCCGATAGTTGTTTTTTTTTTTGTTTTTATTTTGTTTTAATGGCACAGCGCGCTATGTAAACAAAACAGTGCATTCAAGGTCCGATTAACGGTCCAATGCCTAGACATCAAACTCTCTCTCGAGAGAGAGAGGGAGAGAGAGAGAGAGATGCTAACGCGCAGTTTGAATTTTATGACACTAGCTGCCCGGCCCGGCTTCGTCCGGGCAGAGCTGACTTATTCTAAAATAAACCGAGGACAGCTTGGTGTAATGGTCAGCGTGCTGGCCTTTGAAGCAATCTGTCGTGGGTTCGAATCCCACTTCGCTCATGGATGTTTTGTGATGTAACTTAGTTTTAAGTGATATGTTATTTGATGTAAATAAGTTGTCGACGCGTCTATAATCTACAATAAATAAACCGGAAAGGGTATTCGACTATAGGGTTACCAGATCAAAAACCAAGATTTTCGGGACATTTCTAAGGCGAAGGCAATTTATTTCAGGGGGGGAGCTATTGTGAAAAAAAATTATTATTTTACTATTTTTTGTATTTATCATTAGACTTGTATAATTTTATTCATTTATCACACACGGTGAGATGTGGGACGCGCGTCTGAGTGTGTAAATCACGCATAATTTCGTGTGAATCTTTAATAATTCATTATATTGTTCACAAATATTATTATTTGTCTTTACCGACATAGGGTAAGTCCGAAAAATACAATTAAATACAAGTAAAATATATATATGTACAGAAATTGCAGATAGTGCTAAATAAATAAGTACTACTTAGCATGTAACTTAGTGTCGTTTCTTGCGATCGCGAGCACGAATTCGTTGAACTTATGCATTTCCGGGATAGAAGACTCAAATTTCGGGACACGGGACAAACCAACAAATTCCGGGACATTCCCGGGAATCCCGGCCATCTGGTAACCCTATATACGACGCAGCGAGCTGAAAATAATCACATTTATCTGGATTTGCCAAGCACAATAAACTGTAAATTTCATGACGCCGGGGCTCACCGTTGGAGAGTTTTTGTGTGACGGACATTAAACAACACATGCGACATTTGGACCTTTTTGAAATAGGTCTTTTTTTTCTTTCGAAACAAACATGCTAAGTTCCACATTATACGTAAGAATGTATTTAGAAACAAGAATTGATTTGTTTGTTGTAATTGTTTCACAACAATGACATATGTTTGTTGTAATTTTACCTGACTCGAGTGACGAGTATCAAATTTAACATTTTTATTTGTTCACACTTCACAATAATGATATTTTCACACTGACTGAAAAAATTCGTTAAAAGAATAAAATTTAAAATCAATCAAGAACTTGGTGTACAATAATTCGAAACTTTCTTCTCTGGAAGCATTAAATAATTAATTACTTGTACGCTAGATATTGTAAATTGACGCACAACAGCGGTCATAAGCGTCTTAAAGATTAAATAAATATTGAATTAATTTAATGTTCAGGTCTGCAATTGGTTCATCAACGCGCGACGTCGCATTCTCCCGGAAATGATACGACGTGAAGGTCACGACCCGTTACACTACACGATATCCCGCCGCGGAAAGAAACTCAGCGGAAGCGGAGCGTCTCATGGTAGCGGAGGCGGTATGGCCATGTCGCCGCAACCCAACGTCAGCTGGGAAACGGTCACTGTTGAAGGACAGCCGCCGGTGCCGGCGAACGATCACGACTACGACGATAACATCACGCTGATGTATCGGTCGGAGGAGGAAAGTCCCAATGAGTACGAAAGTTCGAGTCCGAGCGAAGAAGAGAAGTTCAATCCTGACGCTTGGCAGAGTGTGATAAGATACGGAGTGAACGAAGAACAACAACACGCAGCAACAACAACAACAACAACAGCAGCAACAACAACAACAACAACAACAGCATCCTGCTCAAAGAGGGTAAGTGAAATTTGCCAGTGTTTATTTTAATCGATACTCAGTAAGCAAGGGTCAGGTTAGCCCTAAAAAAAACGGGATGCTAAAAAAATAAAGTAAAGTGTCTTTAATCTGTTTTGGAATATCCCGATTCTTTTTTATGATTGAATGGTGCCTTGTATAATTTCGCTCAGAAGTACCTGCGCCGTTTAGTAACGCTTGTAGTCATTTTCAACACCGCTTGTGTAAAATTGCTATGTTTTTTATCTTTGAACGCTCTCATACTTTGAAAATAAATAAACGCGGGTACTCCGTGATTAAAGACACGAGATTTTTTTGCTCATCGAACATCAAATTAAATTATTATTGAATATAGCCATAATAACCGGGCTATTAAATTATCCGAGCAGGGGCGGATCCAGCCGTTCTCTTCGGGGGTGGCGTTCTGGGGTACAATTATTATAGCAGGTAGCACGTTTTGAGAAGGGAACAAACAAATAAAAGTTGTTCCACAGTTTTATGATAGACAATTGCTGCACTAAAAACGTGTCAACCTGGACTAGCCTTTTTGTTCCAAGTAAAACTTTTTCGTATCCCGTGTCTAATTAAAAAAATATATCCAAGATTTCGAAGGTGGCGATCGCCTCTTGCGCCAACCCCCCCCCCCCTGGATCCGCCCCTGAATCCGAGTTCGTGTGGATGCCGTTGTCTACATGAAATTTTCATGGCTCCATCTATTACGAACCCCCAAGGGAAAGTAATGATTAGATTTTCAATTTATCATAAATAATAATTTAAGAAATCAAAAATGTAAATCATCCTGGTAGTTGCTGCCCTTTAAAAAAAATTATCGACACATTTTCTGTTGAAAGGTATGTTATAATATGATTTCTCAATAGGGCCGAAGAAGATCCTCTGGCCGATACTCCAGGGAGTAATAATCACGCGGCCGATTACTGGAGTGCGCCCCATCCGCACTTGGCACACTTACCACAATTACCTCACCCCCTGTCGAATCCCAAAGTACAAGTGATGCCAGCGCACCCTGTGGCGCCGCTATTGCCGTCGTCTCCGCCGCCAACGCCTCCGCAAGGCTCCGAAGACAAAGACAAGTTCAAATGTCTGTACCTACTCGTTGAGACTGCTGTTGCCGTGAGGCAACGAGAAAAAGAACAAGAAGATGTTCACGTATAACAAACAAGGAGCGTTATGCAAAACTATTTTTATTCTCCATCGGGTTGTGAATCCACAAAAAGTATAAATCCATCACCGCTACTCGCCAACAATAAAAAGGTTCCGTCTTCGATATCCGAGAACATAAACGTTTACGTCAATAGAAACGTCCGTCACATATCGAACTGCGACTCTTCGTCGGCCGGCGATATCGTCACCGATGACAAATCGGTGACGAAGCTATCGAGGCGCAGGCGCAGGAAACATAAACTGAGAATATTGCCGCACGGTATCGGAACCTGCGTCTCTGCCTCGTGTAACATGTGCCTTTGTCTAGTGGATAAAACAACACTCTAGTACATATTGAATAGTGGTAAATGTAGTTACGCTTAGTTTATTACTTAATTTTGAATGTGGACTTCTCTCGAATTGCCTAATTGTTATTATTATTATTGTTTTTTGTACATAAGTTACTGTGTTCAATTGTTACTGAATACGCAATGTTTGATTTGAATTTTGTATGTTTAAGATCTAATGTCGAAACAGATCTGAATAAATTTTATGGTTTATCGTGATATGCCGTAAAATTGTTTTAGGTCAGAGTGTACTTTTGAAAACACTTCTATGTTTAGAACCGCTAATCTCTGTATACTGATTGGATTGCCGATTCTTGTTCATTCCTCATAGAAGTATTCGCCATCGCAGTCACAAGGGAGACTGTGTACTAAACGTGAATCGTATGCGCATGCGCCAAAACAAGTGAATTGTTCGTAAATAAAAAATTGCGCTTGTGTATTTGTTGCTCCTTTAGTACGCGGGGCCCTCTCTGAACAGTGCTGTTATCGTTTCAACTGACAGTTTGAGGGAATCGGCCATTCAATCGAGTACAAATACATTTTTTCCGTTGTATTTTTGTTAATCAGTTTTGCATAAAGGAAGTAGTTTAGTTTGTTTATGAATTCTGTGAATTTATTTTTACTTCGATTGAAAACAAGTTCCTAATTGTTAATGTAGAGCACTATTTAAGGTTAACATATTTTTATGTTTATTTATTATAAAAAATGTCCCTATTTTTTGTACCTTTTTTTGCAAAGTGTCGTGTTCTGAATTCGATGTTACTAATATTAAATAAGGTCAGTTGTTTGCCAAATTATTCTTGCTCAATTTCTGGTAGAAGTGTTGAAAGTCGTACCGGAAACCGGGCATATTATGGTGTTTTCCACTCGGCGCACTAAAACTTGAAAAGTGCACATTGCATTAACACCGAATTTGTAACGGAGCTACTCCACACGGGAACAGTAAAAACAAATACTTTTTTCTACAGATGTCAGCTGTTTAGCGACAGGCATATTTTAGTAATAATCTGTTTTGATTACATTACTTTTTGTCTTACTTGTTTTTTTAAATATACCCGAATTGGAGGTTAAATATTTATCAACAAACATAATCTAATTACTAGGTTAGAATTTGATTATGAGTGAAAAATTGTCGCTGTCTACTAAGAAGTCAATTGAACTGAGTGGAAAACTTTATTTTTGCGCGAGAACGTTTGTTCTGAATTACACCTGAAAGATATTTGAAGTGTTGTGAAAAGTTCACCGAGTGATCAAAAAATAACTGAATTTTCAAATGTACTAAAAAAAGAAAACTTTTGCATGAATTATGGTTAAATGCTGCAATTTCTTGACGGTAAATCGTCGTCGCCGTAATTTTATTTTTTTAATACCTAATACAGCCCTGCGAAACATATGAAAAAGTTTATTCGTGCAGACACTGACGCAAGATTATTATTAAAATAATCTAAAGAATAATGCTGAAATTTTAAGAAATTGGACAATTGTAAAAATGCTATAAAAGCACAAAATTATATATAAAACAAAAGACAAGCAGTAATTTGACATTTGTTTTGCGTAAGCGGCGGCTTTTGAGTTTCATAACCTCAAATTTTTTAAAATGGCGCATAAAAATTTACTTTTTTTTGATCATGTTGAAGACATTAGAAAAAAAATAGATAAGGTAAAAATTTATGAAATCTTTATAATATACCAAAATGTGTTTTTCGTGTGAGTTTTCCATTTAATAATAACATTGCCATTTTTACATGAAATATTTAGATTATTAGTATCTTATTACCTATGTCGATTGAAGTTTTTCTGTAATAATATTAATTAAAAATGAAATATTCACAATTCCTCGTTTTCTTTATTTTTGTGTTTTATTGATAATTTTTATATTAAAAACGATCAGTGAGTATTGTCAAGATTTTTTAACCCCCGACAAAAAAAGGGGGTGTTATAAGTTTTTTAAAGTTGTGAATAAGGCCAGGGATATTTTAAAATTAGCAAAATTGTTAATTTAGGTAGCTTTCGAAGTATAGTTTTTTTGGAATCAAACTAAGTGAACATAGCTAATATTTTACAAGTAAGCTGATGCGATGTTTAACTGTTTTTACACTAGCTACTAAAATATAGGGCTCCGTTCGGATATTAACTACCGAGCAAAGGTAACTATTTTCCATAACAGCTATGATTGTGTGGGTAGTGATCAAAGTTGTCGAGCGTCTAATTATTATTGCAATCTACATTAATCGGCTAGTTTCGCCTATTTTGACTATTCCTTGTAGAGTTAATATTCAAACGGAACTGGAAGGATTTTCCCTTTTTAATTATTGTTTATTACGTAATGGTAGTACAAAATCAGTTTTGAAAAGCTAAAATTGATATGCAAATTAATGAGTAATCGCATAATAGTAGATGTCTTTGTTGGTCAAGTCCTAGAACTCTTCGGACAATTCAGACTGAACTATCAGAACTTATTCAGAATTGTTAGTTGTGTTTAGAATGAGCCTGTAAACGTCATTGGGCTTGAGAATGGCCGAGAGTGTAGCAATGCTGTTGTTTACAGGGTGTTGCTATGGTTCCTCTATTACAAGTTCCCAGGTTCTAGCCCGAGAGTTGGTAAAAGTGTCATTTGGATTTTCAATTTATTAAAAAAAATAGTGAATTGAAAATATGAATTGGTGCTAGGCCCAAATAACAACTGTTGGTGGTCTTTAAAACACATCTTTGTAAACGTCATTTTTTTTTGTCCAGTACTTAAAATGGCTTCACAAGACATTTTTGAAATTCGTTAAATAAACCACACCTTAATTTTTCCTTTCGAGCGGATGACGTCGCATGCCCCGAATAACACGGCTTACTCTACAGCACATATATTTAATACATACCCCATTTTGTTAGTTGATTGATGGCAACGGTGCAATCGGTCTAAGGCGGCCTGGTTGTAAAGATTATAAAACCCGCCTCGTGGATGTTGTGACGTAAGCAGCTATTAAAGTTTAAAAATTTGTATCTCCGTAAATACTTAATGTATTGAAATGAAGTAAACGCCATTGTGTTTCTGGCAATGATTTCTAGTAGGAAAGAGTCATATATTAATGTTTTTTTTTGTTACAACCTCATTCTATTTTCCAACAAACTGATTTATTACTAAAATCAGTTCCGAGTGTTGTCTAAACATTATGTTTAAAATACAGAACTACTTGTTGAGGGGGTAATCAGTACTGAGAGTACTAAGTCTAAATCGAGAACTGTTAAAACCAAATTCAGACAGTCCCGAAATGTCCGAGAATTTGACCAACAAACAGCAGTTCTTACAGTCTGAAGAGTTCTGTAATGCCTACAAACATACCTAGTGACTAGTGTTTACAGAATGAAAATCCAAATAAATGAAGGGAATGGGGAAAGAACAGGGTATGTCACATTTTTTTGATTTTTGAGCTGTTAGTGCCATCTGATAGACCGTAACGGTATTCAGCACTGGGTAAATTGTGGGGTAAAAGAAATAGGTAGATCACCGTGTATTTTAAAACTAAAAATTATTGGATGGCAAAAGAACAAGGAATGTAATTAACTTTAAATTCAATTTACTCAGCCATTTGTCAGAAAGACATAACTTGTTTTTTCCACATTCCCTTCAAATATAGTAGATTGCAATAAGGTATATTACTGACAAGTAGTGACAGTATGTTAAAACGAGCGATTTAGTGAGTTTTAAGTCACACGAGTCATAATATTATTACGCATGAGATATATTATAATATTTTTTGCCATACCCACTATAAAATAGCTGTTTTTCACTTCATTTTCAGTACTTTAAAAAAATGTTGACAGTTTATTTTGTGTCGCCAACTTCGTTTCTATAGTAGGCCGTGAGTAGCTGTCAGTAGGTAGTAGCAGGCGGATCAGGGCGAATTATAAATCACTATGGAAATGGTTTGCTTTCCCGCACTAGTGGGGGAAAGATACGTTCCCGCACACCGGCCTGTCAAAAGTCACTACAAAAATTGTGTTTTAAAGACCACCAACAGCTAAGGTTATTTGAGCCTAGCACCAATTCATATTTTCAATTCATTATTTTTTTTAATACCTAATAAATTGAAAATCCAATTGACACTTTTACCAGCTCTTGGGCTAGAACCCGGGAACTGAGGACTTGTAATAGAGGAACCATAGCAGCGCCATGTAAATAACAGCATTGCTTAACGCTCGGCCAAAAAGGGGCTTGAGAATAGCCGAGAGTGTAGCAATGCTGTTGTTTACATGGCGTTGCTATGGTTCCTCTATTACAAGTCCCCAGTTTCCGGGTTCTAGCCCGAGAGCTGGTAAAAGTGTCAATTGGATTTTCAATTTATTATTAAGAAAAAATAATGAATTGAAAATATGAATTGGTGCTAGGCCCAAATAACCTTAGCTGTTGGTGGTCTTTAAAACACAATTTCGGCCAAAAAGTCACTACATGTATGCATGTAAAGCAGCTAGATTATAGTGAGTATGGCAAAAAAATCCATAATTTGGATTGAGTTTTGGGGGGTCGGCTGCTCATTGGATACTTTAAAAATAATATTGGTATAATATTTATGACTGATTTATAAGGAACTGATGTCAATGATTTGCGTTTTCAGTACTTTTTTTTAAATATATTATAATGTTTATTTACAGTTAGGTTTTTTATTAGGATGCAGCATACAAATCTGTGTACATGTGTGTGTGTGTGTGTGTGTGAATTTTACAAATATTATAGAAGTTTGCGATGATTAGAAAAAATAGTCTTTTTTAATTTTTTTTTCCTTATTCTCATTATTGTTATTGATTAACAAATTGTAGATTGTTCAAGCCAACTGATTTTTTTAAAATAAGGTTTATACAAGATAATGCAACAAAACACTTTTTTTTATTTTGATTACCTTGAATAAACTTTATATCATACGACATACATGCAGAGCCATAGTGAGAAGGTTTGCTTTTTCTGCTCCTCAGGCAGCAGTCCCATGTACACGGAAAACGCACGGAAGACGGAATTCGGAAATGTAAATGGCGGAGGTTGACCAATCAGATTCTTTCCGTAATATTCAAACTTTACGGAAAGAATCTGATTGGTCAACCTCTGCCATTTGCATTTCCGAGTTCCGTCTTCCGTGCGTTTTCCGTGTACATGGGACTACTGCCTCAATCAAAATAAGTTTTTGACTGTCATTATAGAATTTGTACAGATAGTCAGCATGACAAAATGGCGTCCATACTTAGCATGACCTATCTCTTCACTATAGCCTTATATAAATGTATTATTTTGGAAAGCGTTAACTAATTTCTATATTCAGATTTTCTAAGGCAGTTATTATGTATATTTTAATTTAAGATTTTGGTAGTGACAAAAATTAAAAAGTAATTTTACCACAATATAAAACAATAAAAGTTAGGGGCACATTTTAATCGTTACTAAATTGATAAATTTTGAATTTGAAGTAATTTTTCGATGTTTTTGGACCCGAAATTCTATTTTTAAAATGGTCAAATGACACCCATTTTCAATAGGTTTCGTGGCGGTGATGGATATCAATATCGGTACAAAATTTCGTTTAAATCTATTAAGTCTTTCGAGAATTATTGTGCTAACACATATAAATGGTGCCAAATTGTGAGGGATTAATGATCCGATCCCTAGGTCCCGCCATCCGACCGTTGTTCGGATGACGAAACCTAGGCCAATAGACCTGCTGCATGTCTTATGTGGCGCCGCTCTGGTGGTAAAATAGTACAGTAATGGGTGTGACCTTGCAAATTCTACATTAGTGCAGAAACATTTACTATGATTATGAACATTTTTGTTAATTTTTTCAGTAATTATTTTTCGCTTTGACAGTAAATTATTAGGGCTTGAGAATGGTCGAGCGTGTAGCAATGCTGTTGTTTACATGGCGTTGCTAAAGTCCCCAGTTCCCGGGTTCTAGCCCGAGAGCTGGTAAAAATGTGTCTATTGGATTTTCAATTTATTATTAAAAATTAATAAATTGAAAATATGAATTGCTAGGCTCAAATAACCTTAGCTGTTGGTGGTCTTTAAAACACAATTTAATTTTATTTAGCACCATACGTCAAACTCGACGGGCAGTCAAAGTACTCATACTTACTATTTTTATAAAAGTACTCAAGTACTGAGTACTTGTGATGCGCATGCATGAGTATGAATGTTTTACGGTAATTATAAATGTACTCTTGAGTACTTTATGAGTATAATTTACTCGAGTACATGCCCAGCTCTATTCACAGCCAATTATCTTGAAGGTAAACTATACTAAAAATCGCATTGAACAGTTTGTTTTGCTAATCAATGCTACAATTTTGTAACCTGTGTATATTGCTCAATCGTATAAGCAATTATAGTATTTTAAAATAAACAAAATGTTGACTATGTTGTTTTTCATGCTGTAAATTTCTGCTGTACTGCCTGTTTTATATGTAACTGTACTCTTAGGATATAGTTTTGTCAGTTACTAAGTTAGTTTATAAAATTATTAAGGAAACTTAATTGTAGTGTATTACATTACAAAAATAATTATTATATTAGTTGAATCAAAACGTTCATATTAAAAATGCTCTTCCTATCGATTGGTTGGTACAAACACCAAAGAAAATACAATATTATTATAAAGGATACAGTTTTAAATGTCAGTAAATTCATTCTAGTTTCGACATACACGCCCTGATAAGACCGACAAAAAATAAAATACACTATAAATTTGAAATTTACATTTTTTTTACTTATTACTGTTAAAATTGAAACAATGTGTGACTCCAGTTAATATTCACATAGTATTTATTATATTGATTTTAGTACAACTGGATTTGTACATCATAGACATATAAATCTAGGGACGTAATACAAACAATTGGGGAAGGTTGCTGTTAAGGGGGGGGGGACGTAAGGAAGCAAGTGTGCCTAAATTCTATTGGTCGCTTCAGTTGCGCAAGCGCTGTACGAGCAATTGAGCATGCGCAAAGACGCGGACGACTGCATCTGGTGCAATTGAGCATGCGCAAAGACGCGGACGACTGCATCTGGTGCAATTGAGCATGCGCAAAAACGCGGACGACTGCATCTGGTGCAATTGAACATGCGCAATGACTATGACGACTGCATCTGGTGCAATTGAGCATGCGCAAAGACGCGGACGACTGCATCTGGTGCAATTGAGCATGCGCAAAGACGCGGACGACTGCATCTGGTGCAATTGAGCATGCGCAAAGACGCGGACGACTGCATCTGGTGGAATTGAGTATGCGCAAAGACGTGGTCACATGCATAGCATGGACATGTTCATAAGACAGACATGCACCCTTCCCTGAATGGCTTCCACCCCTTGTCTAAAGTGGCACTTTATACTACATCCCCAGATTTCTATTTCTATGATCGTAGGTCTCATCCATAAAACTTATAGCGCTCATAGTACCTGTGTGTGAAACGCACGGAAGACGGAACTCGGAAATGCAAATGACGGAGGTTGACCGATCAGATTCTTTCCGTAAAGTTTGAATATTACGGAAAAAATCTGATTGGTTAACCTCCGCCATTGGCATTTCCGAGTTCCGTCTTCCGTGCATTTCCGTGTACATGGGACTGCTGTCTCATCATTTTTTCATATAACGCGCCAAAAATATAATTTAAAAAAAAAAGTGAAATTTTACTGGACTAAATAAATATTGGGATTTAAAACTGCATCGTCTTGTGTAGCCATTTTCTTGAATATTAAAATAATACATTTATGAATAATTATGATACATGTTTTTGTAATATGTTTGCATTATTGTCTGCACTATTTTATATACATAAAAAGTGTAATTTATTAATTAAAATTGTCTACTTATTTGCTTTAAATTATTTCCTGGGATATTTTTCTTATTAAGCGGAAATTGTCTAGAAATTTGTATTTTTGATATGTTTAAATTTTCTCAATAAATAATTCACAATACATACATATCGGGTAATAATTATTATTGTACTGAACAATAATCTATAAATTGGTTTTCAAGTAACCAATAGATGGCAGTAGGTATGCTTGAATTAAATTTTTTTTTACATAGACATTTTATTCTACATTGGCTTATTCAATAAAATTTAGATTCGGTAAAAATTTGTTTGAGGTACCTAGTTTTACTTTTTTGTGCAATTTCTTAAAAAGGGTACTACTTCTTTTGAAAACATTTGTCTCCCAGATTTTACCTGAAATCCTTTTAAGCGGAACTACATGGGCGGATTTTCCGCGGCGGATTGTACATCTAAATCGAAACCATGACTACAAACGGGTGAAAGTAGACAAACGAAATATGTGTTCGTCTAGTTTTACTCGTTTGTCGACACGGTTTCGATTTGGACATGCAATCCACTGCGGAAAATCTGCCTGTGTAGTTTCACTCTAAATCGTCAAATAATATTTCGAGTTCACTGTTGAGTAATGTATTTAAAGAATAATTATGTAGTAATAATGATTTATAATTATATTGAGAAAAAAAGTCAATTCACTTGAATATTAAAAATCGAACATTGTGACTATTGGCGTCAGGAGCGGATTCAGAAAAATATTTCGGTGGGGGGGTTCAAAATATTTATGTACAAGCACATCATATTGATACTTACCTCACCAAATCAGTTTTTTACACGCGAAAATATAAAAAAACAAGCCGTGAAGTGGGTCGTTTATTAGGACTAAAGTGCGACCATTGAGGTTCACACGACGAACTTCCCAGTTTGATAAATATTTAATAACAATAATTAAATTAGATATTACACAGAAAAGTAATCATTTTAATCATTAAAACATAATTATTATTTATTTTTAACAATAATTAAAAAAAAAAACGGCTGAACCGATTTTTATAAAATTTATGTCTGATCAAAATGACGTTAACACGCCTCGATTGACACCCTTACGATGTCGATATAATTTTTTATTCGCGAGATATTGTGTAAAATCTACTTTTTGAGTCTATTTGGTTAAGAAAAAAGAACGGCTGAACCGATTTTGAAAAAATTTCTTTCAGATCATATTTAAGTTAATACGCGTCGATTGGCACCCTAATGTAGTCGATATCATTTTTCATTCTCGAGATTTCGTCTTAGAAAGAAATGGACACATACGTACACACACACAGACATCTTTCTAAAAATAGTGTAGTGACCTTGAAACATAAAAATTTGTTATACATTTTGATTTCGATTTTCGGACCCATTACAATAACTTCCAATGGGAAGTTAAAAATATCGAAAATATGCAATGCCGCTAAGATATGAATTGGATGTTCTTTTCTGTTGCCAAAAATTTCGGGAGGGGGGGAGGGGTGTTGAATCCCCTAACCCTAACTGATTGATTTTAAAGTGACTTACCTTACTATACATTCACTAGTTTTTCTGATAGCACAGTTTAAAATTAAATCAGTTGGCTTAGTTGGGAACTTATTCTACAGTGTAATAAGTTTGCGAAAGTGACAAAAACAAACATTTTTACTTAAAAAACCATTTATCAGCAGATAATTTATATTACGATAAGGTCACGCCTCTATAAATAAGGAAGTGAAATTATTGAGATCTATAGAAAATATAGAATTATTTCATTTAGTTGGGGACAGGTTTTTCAATTTTAAATCTATACTAATATAATAAAGCTGAAGAGTTTGTTTGTACGCGTTAATCTCAGGAACTACCAGTCCGGTTTGAAAAAAATTTTTTTTGTTAGATAGCCCGTTTATTGAGGAAGGTTATAAGCTTTCGAGTTTTTTTTGAGTTTAACCCCAAAGGGGGTAAAACGGGGATGTAGGATTTTTTGACTACCTATACTAATATACTATTCTAATATTATAAACTGTAGCCAAATACGCGAAGCGAGAACGACAGACGACTGCTTCGCAGGGGGAGAATTTCTCGCGGAGGGATAATAAATCATAAATTCTTAGTAGAAATGGTTTGCTTTCCCACACTAGTGTGGGAAAGAAGATACATTCCCGTACACCGGTCTGTCAAGTCACTTTAAATGCATGCATGCAAAGCAGCTATTTTATAGTGGGTAGGGCAAAAAATATTTTGCCGTCACTTATTGATTTTTAAAAAAAGAACTAGTAATGTTCTAAAGATTTTATGGTTTATGCAAAATATTTGGGTTTATGATCTATTTTTTAATTAATTTTGTACTACATACACTTTAACTGTAGTGAAAAACAGTAAAATATAGTGAGTGATGTTAATCTGTGAGACGTCAACTACTAAATGTGGATGGAGTATCGCAAAAATGAGTACGTTTTTACGAAATTATATTATTATGTGGTTTTTTATAGACTTCTGCTTTATCAAGTTTAATCCAAAGGCCAGCACACTGACCCAGGGCCGCAGTAAGGGTAGGGCGGAGGGGGCGACGGCCCCGGGCGCATTAAGCAAGGGGCGCCGAAGACGCTGTATTTTTTGACATGAAAAACGACAATGATTATTGCCAGGCTAATTACAATTCGACAAATATAAAATATACAATAAATAATAATACTTTTGCAAATAGGACTAAAGAATGAAATATAACACTTATTATTAATTTGTATTTCACATTACGTATTTAATATTACAAAAGTAGCTTGAATCATTAAATGAAAATATTAATAAAATGTCACATTTAGAGTACTACAAACAATTCATTATTTGGGTTTAGTGGAAAGCTATTCAAACATGGGAATAGCATATAGAATTTTTTTAACAATTCCCGTAACCACTACTTCATGTGAGAGATAGTTCAGTAAACCGAAGCTCATAAAAAATTATTTACCTACGATCTTCAATGAGTCAGAAACGGCTAACGAATTTGGCGATAATTTCTATAGAAATATATTATATAACTAAAAGTGCGAGTTGTTGGAGTCGATTCAGCGCTATTTTTTCTATAAATTGACTTAATATCAAACGAATCAGGTCGAATTTATTTTTCAAAAATTTCGCAAATTTGTACAAAGAGGGGGGTCTTACTTTTGGCATTTTTAAGAAAACTCAAAAATCTCTCAGATGCTGTTTATATATCTTTGAAACTAAAAATGCGAGTTGTTGGAGTCGATTCAGCGCTATTTTTTCTATAAATTGACTTAATATCAAACGAATCGGGTCGAATTTATTTTTCAAAAATTTCGAAAATTTGTATAAAGAGGGGGGTCTTCTTACTTTTGGCATTTTTAAAAAAACTCAAAAATCTCTCAGATGCTGGTTATATCTTTGAAACTAAAAGTGCGAGTTGTTGGAGTCGATTAGTGAACATTTTTTATGTTTTTCAGTTGGTTGTGTTGGAATATCTTATAAAAATCTTGTATCATGCATTTTTTGATTTTTATTGGGGGGGGGGGCGCAAATTGAAATGTTGGCCCCAGGCGCAAGATTTCCTTGCTGCGGCCCTGCACTGACCATTACACCAAGCTGTTCTAATTTCTCGAGGTAAATTATTAATTATAAAATCGGAACACGCAGGCTCGGACCAAGTAGACGGCCAACCAATGAGCCGTGCCTAATGCAGCTACTAAAAATTAAAACTAAATCTAGATTTTTTTATTTACTACTAACGGACGCAGTTCGGCTTCGCCCGGGTGCTAGGAATTTCCCGGGTGCAATACACTACTCACTCGCTTCGCTCGTTCGCCATATATGTATTTTTTAAAGCTAAATAAAATAAAAAATTCCAAAAAAATTTTCTTTAAAAAAATAGATAAAAAAATTCTGGATAGGGACACCCTCATCACCTAGCGGTATGAAATATACTTTACGACCTATTCTCATACCTACCAAATACACACAAAAAATTTCATGATAATCGGTCAAGCCGTTTCGGAGGAGTATGAACACAAACACCGTGACACGAGATTTATATATATATAGATTATAAAAAATTGATCTAGGGTCAGTCAAAGAAGTTGCCCAGTTGCAAAATAATGGGTAGCTAAATAGTCAAATGTCATAAAACATGCAAGCTGGCCCAGAAGGGCACCTGGATGAGTATTACACATACATATTATCATTGATTGTCCATATTCAATGATATTAGGTTATTTGTTTATCAACAATCTATATATATAAAACAGTTCCGTTACTGACTGATTGATTGACTGACAGACAACGCCCAGGTCAAACCGCTAAAGATATAAACTTGAAATTTGGACAGTAGGTTCCTTTTGTGACGTAGGCACCCACTAAGAAAGGATTTTTCGAAATTCAACCCCTAAGGGGGTTAAATAGGGGATTAAAGTTGGTATGGAAATTCGTCATTTTTGAAGTTAAAAGCATGAAATTTTGCACAGAAGTTTCTTATATAACGTAGGTGAGCACTAAGAAATTTTTTTTTGAAAATTCAACCCCTAAGGGGGCTAAAAAGGGGATGACAGTTTGCATGGAAGTTCGTTATTTTTGAAGTTAGAAGCATGACATTTTGCACATGAGTTCCTTATATTACGTAGGTGAGCAATAAGAAAGGATTTTTCGAAATTCAACCCCCAAGGGGGTTAAATAGGGGATGAACGTTTGTATGGAAATTCGTCATTTTTGTTAGAAGCATGAAATTTTGCACAGGAGTTCCTTATATAACGTAGATGAGTAATAAGAAAGGATTTTTGAAAATTCATCCCTTAAAGGGGTTAAATAGGGGATGAAAGTTTGTATGGAAGTTCGTAATTTTTTAAGTTAGAAGCATGAAATTTTGCATAGGAGTTCCTTATATAACGTAGATGAGTAATAAGAAAGGATTTTTGAAAATTCATCCCTTAAAGGGGTTAAATAGGGGATGAAAGTTTGTATGGAGGTCATCATTTTTGAAGTTAGAAGCATGAAATTTTGCACAGGAGTTCCTTATATAACGTAGGTGAGCAATAATCTATTAATAAAATTCGATCGGACGAGCGAAGCGAGTGGGTAATGTATTATTAATATTCGAGTGAACGAGCGAAATGAGTGAGTAATGTATAATTAATATTCAAACGAACGAGTGAAGCGAGTGTGTAATGTATTAATAAAATTCGAGCGAACGAGCGAAGCGAGTGAGTAATGTATTAATAAAATCCGAGCGAACGAGCGAAGCGAGTGAGTTATGTATTATAAAATTCGAGCGAATAAACACTACCAGCCCGGCTTCGCTTCGCAGGAGGAGAATTTCTCGCGGGGGGGATAATATATCATAAATCGAAAAATACGTGGGCGAAGCCACGGGTAACGGCTAGTTCAATATAAAAATACAGCAGAATCGGATAGAACGTCTTTTAAGGGACCGGCGACATTATGTCGTATTAACCGGACGACGCACAAAGCGACCGCATAATTTAAGCTTGTTAGTGTATTTGCCATATGGCACATACGCTATTGGCGTCGGTCGGATGGTGGGTTCTAGGGGTCGGACCAAAATTTCTCGACGTTTCATAGCCTCCTGAACAATTTGGCACCATTTTTGGAGATGTCTATTTATATATGTGTATATATATATGTGTGTGTGTACGGGCTATAACTTTCGAAAAAGTTAATTGATTTTGACGAAATTAGGTAGGCACGTTGAAATCCATCACCGCACAAAACCTATTTAAAATGGGCCTAATCGGACCATTTTAAGGGTGGTTTTTAAGGGTTGAAAAAGGTTTTTGGGCTCAAAAATGCCGAAAAAATTCTCAGAATCGTTTCAAAATTGAAATTTAACCCTTTAGTAACGATGAAAATGTACTGCTAAAATTTTAATAAAATCGGCCCGACAGGACCGGACTTACAAAATTTATGAAAACATTAGTTTGCGGATAGTGCTTTACTTACTGAAGGGTGTATTTAATTTGGTACCGAGGTTGCATTGATAAAAATATTTAAATTAAGAAAAAAAATATTTTTTTAAGGGGTGTATTAAGGGGTTAAATTTTTTATTTTGTCCAAAAACAAACTTAAGTTCATATAATAAAGCCACAATGCCAGTATTAGCAAATACACTATATTGTCGGCAGGGTTTTGGCACTGCGACCCGAGTTTTTTTTATATTAGTGTACAATAGATTAATTTCGATGAAAATAAAACAAAATATATTAACACTTACAATTAATACATAATATGTATTATGTAACTTTAATGAAAATTAAACATTGCACATATATGTGTGTATTACAGATCAGAGGAACAATATGTATTGTAATTTCGTTCAAACCGGACGATCATTATAAAATTAGGTCGCCAAAAGCAGTTGGTCGCTTAAAGAGTCGTACTATACGGATACACTTTCATAGTACCTCTATATGAAACCTAACTTGTGTTTGCATTTACGTCGCTAAAAACGGTTGGACGTTATAAACAAAGTCGTAATAGATGGACTCTACTGTATATAAAATTAGGGAACGTTCAATTATTCCATAACGCATCCCGTAGGAGGTGGAGTATCATCAGCGTAACTATTACCTATATTATCAGGGGGTTGTAGGGTATTGATATGTTGCATTACATTATCTTAACTAGAGATGCGCCGAATAGTGGTTTCACCGAATACTATTCGGTTTAACCTTTACCGAACCGGATATTCAACCGAATTATTCGGTTTACCATTTCATTGTTTTGCCGCGTAAACAGGTTCTAACATGTGCGCTAAGTGTCGCTGCTGGCTAGTTGACAAGCAAGCCATACCTCACCGCCCGCCACCCACGCTATCACTTTGCTTCAAAACATCGCACGATTACGTTAAAAATACGAACAAAGGTGCTTATTATTACAAAAATATTGATACCGAATATATTTGGCACCAAAACCGAATAATTCGGCCGAATACAAATAGTCAAAAAGATGCTGAATACCAAACGAATATTCGGCGCATCTCTAATCTTAACGAATAAAAAAATACATATTAAAAATATATTTTTTATATTAACAAAAGCTGTTAATACTAATACAGTGGTTATAAATTATATCTGAAAAAAAAATTCTAAAATTTCAGGGGTTTCAGTAGTTTTCCCTTTTAGGTAGCTGTTTGCAATAGAAAAATGAATATTTTCATATTTTTCCTTGACTGTAATTAAAATTTCCTCTAGCTTGTCACTTGCATTATTTTCTAAAATACTAGTTTCACATCTTGTGAGTAAATAATATTTAAAATTCGATTAAGGCGCTTCAGAAACAGCTCGTTCTACATCTTGTGTAGAAATTATTATGTCATCCATAGATTCCCAATCAGTTTCATTTTCTTTTCGAATATCTAATTAATTAAAAAAAATAAGATGATACTTGATTCCTGAACATGTTATAATTAATATTCACTTAAGAAATTTTCATCGATAAATTTTATATTTTCCAAGATTCGTAACAATTATATTTAATTTGCAATTTTAATAAAAACAAAGTTTATTCATCTAATTCTAAGCTAATAAATTTACAAATTGAGGAAGACATTAAATGCAAACATTTTTAGTTTTCAATACTTACTTCTAGGGATGACAATGGATAACTGTTAGATAAATAATTAAATCAAATGATTTAAAACCTGTATACACTTGAAATATCAGACAGGAATGCTGCCATACTTGTTAGTTTATATAACTGAGATTCGAACCCACGTCATGACTTAATTTAAATTTGCGTCTAGCGTCACATGAAAATGCACCTTCAAGGTGCATTTTCATGTGACGCTAGACGCTGGCGTCTAGCGTCAAATGTGGTCACGTGACATAAACGCCATCTTGAAAAACTGTAGCGTCAAATTTTAGCGTCAACAGACAGCAAGGTTTTGACAGTTGTAAACTTGTAAAGAGAGCGTCAAATAAAGACATCCATAAATCAAAACCCTGGTGAATTTGTTATAATAATTAATAAATAAGCTCTTTGTAAATTTATTAACAGAAAAGACAATGTCTGAATACGATTATCAAAAATGAAATTCCCATATTTTTGACTTAAATAACCGGCGAAAGTACACGAATTATAAGGAATAAAAATTAAAAATATAACTATGCTTACTTTTTTATAGGTAATTATATGCACTACCAGAATATGAGAAAAAAATAAATTGTATCTTGAGAAATTTTAATGTTTTTAGTATTCAATAAAAAAAAATTGTTTTGTTCTAAGTGAGACGGGAATTTTAATTAACCATCGAAAAACCATCAGGTGATAGTATTTTCCTTAATAAATAGGTACTTTCGAAGTAATAAAATCAATGGGTTAAATTCGTAGAATCAACCCCCTAGTAGCAACATAAAGCAATTCTTTAGCAAGCCTGTGTGTTGATACTTGATGCACAACTCAGTACCTAGCTGTAGAAAACTCGTATCATTAATGACCAGAGACAACTAATGACGCCAGCGTAAAAGCTAAACAATGTTTAGCTTTGACGCTACATTTTTTTCAATATGGCGTTTATGTCACGTGACCACATTTGACGCTAGAAGCCAGCGTCGAGCGTCACATGAAAATGCACCTTGAGCCTTTTTCCTGAGACTCTGAGAGTAGTTCCTTCAATTATCCACGAGAGGCAGCACTTGTGGTAGGTACAAACATTATTTATTCGCCATTAGTATCGTGTCATTTTAGTGGTATAACTTAATTATTAAATTAATTAAAAAAATAAGTTATACCACTAAAATGACAGGACATTAATGGGCAATAAATAATGTTTGTATCTACAAGTGCTACCTCTCGTGGATAATTGAAGGAACTACTCTCAGCAAAATGGCTCATTAAATTCAAATAAACCCAAAATTAATAGTTTTTGTCATCCCTATTTAATTATCACAAATAAACTTTACATTTCTTAATAACGCTGTTCATTAACAATATTTTTTTAGAAAGTATTTTTATTTTAGCCAATCTTACCATCATTCTGGTTTTGTTGTATCAAAAACTTTATACGAAATGCTTCCTGTCTTTCTCGCTGAATTCTTCTACGTTCTTCTCGTAATTCTTCTTCTGACTTTTTTTTATGACGAAGTCTCCTGTTTAGTGTGTTTTCTTCCACCATCGTAGATACACTTATTCCAGGAATATTCATACTTTCATCAGTGTGATCTACTGATGTTGAGCTATTTGGCGCATTGACACTTTTTAGAAGTTTTCTGGGATGGTCTATCGGTGTACTTGAAACTAATACATTTGATGCCACACTCTTAATTGTACTAACTTTATCTGATACACTTTCATTTTCTTTTGATGGCCGAATTTTATCAGGAGTGCAATTTTCTTCTGTACGATTGAATCGTTCCATTGGTTCGTTCGTGTTGTCAAAACTTTCAAGAACTGCAGCCAATGCATTCGTATAAGACAACTGAGAAACAGGTTTAATTTCAGAAATTTTATTTTGGATAAATGTACAATAATATTCGGGTTTTCCCCGACATGACTCCTAGACCTGTATCTCAATTATTTTTGAATATAATCCCATCAAAGCATGATAATATATATTTGTATAACTTTTGTTTGATATACATAATTAATATTTTTTGTTATATTATCAGTTAAAACATAATAATGTTTCCTGCCCAACTTGGCAACGCCAGTGCTAGGGCAGGACCCAACATATGGCAGCTGTGAAGACCAAGTCGAAATATACTCGATAGTTGATTTTATTATTTTATTATTATTATTATTATTATTCAATTAACTCTGTGTACACCAAAAGAGTAGGTCAAAAATACATAAGTACAGTAAGATAAGTACAATAAATTAAAAAACAATGTTAAAATATTCCTCAATGGAATAGATACTATGCTGTAGTAGCAATGTTTTAACTTTTTTTTTCAACAGTTTGGGGTCATTTATTTTTTTTAAGTCAGTTGGGAGATGATTGAAGCATTTAATAGACATAATTAAAGGACCATTTGCTGAAAAAGCCAATCTATGCTGTGGTAACGTTAGATTTTCATTTCTGAGATTGTAGTCATTGACACTCTTGTATTGGCGAAATTTATCAATGTTCTTTTTTACATACATAACCGAGTTTAAAATATACATGGCTATAACTGTTAAGATATTCAGCTGTTTCAGTTTGAAGAGCTCTCGGCATGAGAAACTTTTATTTTTAAAAGTTATTGTCCTTATAATTTTTTTCTGTGCCAATAATACTTTATTCATCTTCGTTGCATTACCCCAACATAAAATCCCATAGATTAGTATTGAATATACGTGGGCATAATAGTATGTTAATAAAATTTCTAAACTGACAAAGTTACGTAACTGCCACAAAACAAAGCAGCTTTTAGCCATTTTATTGGTAATAATATTGATTTGACTGCACCATGATAAGTTAAAATTTAGGTGAGGACCCAAGAATTTCACTTCATCACTTTGTTTGACCGATTTTTTATTCAAGCGTATTAAAAGACTATGGTTTTTAGCTTCTTTTGTAGAGCAAAGCATAAAGTCTGTTTTGGTACTGTTCAACACAAGACCAGACATCTCACAGAATTGGGCCATTTTGGAAGCACAATCGTTCGCCTTCTCACTCAACATTCTAACGTTCTGTACCTTAAAAGGTTACAAAAGGAACCCTGGTGAGACTTCGTTGTTTGTCTGTCTGTATGTATGTCACAGCTCTATTTTCTCAACAACTACATATTACGATATCGTGTATTTTAAAGACCACCCAACAGCTAAGGTTATTTGGCCTAGCACCAATTCATATTTTCAATTTATTATTTTTTTTAATAATAAATTGAAAATTCAATTGACATTTTTACCAGCTCTCGGGCTAGAACCCGGGAACTTGTAATAGAGCAACCATAGCAACTTGAAATTTGGCATAGCAAAGAATAGGTGTATTTGCTAGATTTAGAATATTAATATAATAAAACTAAAAAAAGAGACAATACCTTACGAGCTTGGCACAAGATGGAACCTTTATTTGGTCCTTGTAACGACGCATAGCCTAAATCTTCTCGTACTATGCTGCAACGTTTTATTTCTATTTTAATGAATGTGACTACACCTACTGAATACAGATCCCCTTCTCTTTCGATAAAATCTGTAAATAAAATTAGTGTATAATAAATCTGTTAAGCACGCGAGTACGAATCTATAGACCACTCTTTAGGATGTATTCTCACTCCAAATCCAATTATATAGGTACATATTTGAATTGTCTAGTTCAAATTATTATACTGCGCTAGTCACGCCAGGGTAGAAAGTGGGAATTTGAAACAGTTGAATGGTAAAGTGCATAAGAGAAAACACTTGCCCATTCACTAAGCTCTATTCTGATTCTAAACAAACATTATTATTATCGTTTCAAAAGACGCTGTCACGCTTATGACCTCAGTTGTCGAGCGTCTATAATTTCTATCTACACGTTCCAAATTAGGCTAGTGGGAACTTTAGGCAGTCAAAAGTTTTAAGGTACCGGTAGCACCGACTCAATGGAAAGATTCTGTATTGAATAATGTGAATGTATAATAATACATTATAGTGAATTATCTTTAAATCGAATTGTTCTTTCATCTCAAATATTTGATTTGTGGAAATTTAAATTAAAAAAGGAGATTTATTCAGTAGTGTTAACTGTAGTAGCCCATGGTAGTAGCCATCAAGTTGAAACTTGAAAGGCAATACCTTTTGGCTTTTTCAATAATCAATAGTGTTTTTAATTCCAGCGAGCTACATAGTTACGTATTGTTGAAAAATTCTGTTTCTGGGGCTTCACAAAATTAAAAATTGTTTTGTGGTTTCATACCAATAATCTGATTTGTCACTGTTAAACTCCATATTTTTGCTCCCCAAGTCTCATCTGCTAATTTGAAAAGCCTTTTTCTTCTATGTATCTCTTCTGTTTCATCAATATGCTGTAATTTAAAACAGATATTTTTTGAATATATTTATATACCTACTGATAGTTTTTACAAGTAAAACTGATTTAAATTTTATACCATTGTAAGTTGTAATGTAACTGACGAAACTTGTAACTTTAGTACCCAGTTAATACTGTCTACTCACTACAGTGTGCTAAAAAACTAAAATTATAAAATATTTTGACATTTCATGTATGGTAAAAAGCGCGCCAAAATACCTTTACAACGTCAACTTTGAAAAACCGTTTTTCTATAATATCCCTAGATTAAGGGAATGGGCTCCAAACATTTTTAAATTATTTTTTACTTCCCACCTCTACTATGGTAGGGAAGTAATGGATTCAGTCCGAAAACAATATTTCGAGATTTTAACAGATTTTCACGTTTTGAGACCCTAGCAATCGTTTAAGATCATTTTCTGACTGATGTCTGTATGTGTGTGTGTATGTGTGTGTGTATGTGGTCAATTTTTCGCCTTCGATATCTTAAGAACGGAACAACATACGGGCATGCCGATTGTTCTATTGTGTTTATCAGCCTTTAACTTAGATCTGATTAGATTTTGAGTCAAATCGGTTCAGTGGATCCTGAGATATTCAAAAAAACGTCCTCAATGTCACGTATTAACATAGGTAAAAAAAAATATAAATGAATTCTAGATGTTATAATATGAAAAAAATGTAAATATTTTTTTTCTCTAAAATGTATAGTTTTCGAGAAAAAAAATATTTTACTAAAAAAAATAAAAATTGTACGTAAATCAAGGTAACCATGATTTTTGCTATATTAAGCTAGCCATCAATAGATCACCAAACAAAAAAGAGGGCCATGCTTTTTTCAAAGAATAAAAATTAAATTGTGTTTTAAAGACCACCAACAGCTAAGGTTATTTGGGCCTAGTCAAAGAATAAAAAAAAGAGTGTTTATTTTTTGCAAATATTTACTAGGTGGGAAGTATAGGACTGGTCATCAGTCGAATTTTTTTTTATTTAATTAACAACCAAATCACAATTCATGTTAAGAAAAAGATTATAACATTTTAGCACGATGTTTTTTACAAAAATTTTCCCAACGGAGAAAATATTGCATATTAAGTAATTTTAAAGGTACCTATAAAAATATTTTTAGGTGAAATCATCGTTAAAAAAAGTTAATTGATATTAATTACTGGTTGATTATTGAACTCTGTACTTTTGCTGTAGGCAAGAGTAAGGGCAAGAGAACATGACCATGACAAAGCTTTAATTAATGTCAGTTCAGATTGATGAAATCATGAAATAACACTTAACAGTGATGTATAAATAGTTTTTTGACAAGTTAAAGTATTTTTATTGTACAAAATTACATTTTTTTGCTGGGATTTTGTGAGCAGTGTCATTTAACAACAAGTACAAATTAATTATTGACAATAATTATTGAATAAATTTTATTGGATAATAATAGATTTTACACTAGTTCACAAATAGGGACATTTCACTTTCTACAATTAAAAGTGAAAAAACAGCTGAATTCTGAACAAATATCGCTAACTTCTGATCATCTACGAGAAAATTGTGTATCACCTTTAAAATCTAAATTTTTTTTCTGTTTTGGAACAATACAAAAGCAAAAGTGTTTACAACTTATTTATAAAAGGTATTCAAACTAAAATGGCTGCAAAAATAAATGATGTAAAGGAGCAACTAAATATATCTCTTCGAGACAGTAATAAACCATGGACAAAAGTTTTTGACTTGGCGGAAGCTAAAACCGGTGTTGATCGTTTATATATATTTGTGGGTATGAATCATTTTCATAAATATAGCTCCAAGCTAGTATCAGTTAGCAAAAGAGCAATCATTTTTAGGGTTACCTTATTTTTGTAATACCTAATACAAATAATTTTCGATGAACTTTTTAGGTGGTGTTGGAATTCTTTCTGTTTGGCTCGTATTTGGTTTTGCTGCCCAACTTATATGCAATTTTATCGGGTTCGTGTATCCTGCATATACTTCAGTAAAAGCTATCGAATCCCATAATAAAGACGATGATACCAAGTGGCTTACATATTGGGTTGTTTTTGCCTTATTTTCCGTTGTCGAATACTTTTCTGATATGCTAGTTGGATGGTTCCCAGTATATTGGCTTGCAAAGGTAAACAAAATTGGTTTTTGGACTTCAGAATTTTATTTAGATTCCTGGAAATTATTCTTTAATTAGAATTAAATTTAATGCAATGACGCGGGTATAAAATTTCTATTCCAAAGTATTAAAAGACAATATTAAAAAATAACTTTAAATTGCTAACTTAGTAATTATATATGGCAATATAATATTAAAATAATAGCCTCAATGGCTTCCCTCGCGTTAATGGCAGTCGCGGTCTTTTTGGCTACTGCTTAGACCCTTTTATTAGAACCGCGGTGATTGACTATTATATTCTTTGATGTATAACTAACAATCAAAATCGGTTGAGTAGTTTTTGAGTTAACCCAGAACAAACAGACAGACAAAAATAATATTGTAAAAATGGCTAATTCAGTCTATTTTATTTATTGTAAATTATAGACGCGTCGACAGCTTAGGTCATTAGCGTCTAATTCAGACTAGGGATCCGATAAACGGTCATCCAAGTCGATATTTTGTTAAAAACTTAATTTTAAAAGTTGCAATTTTAGTTTTGTATTTATTTCTTGGTTTTTAAAATTTATATCGTCGGTAAAAATATAAATACAGATGAGTATTATTTTTATCTTATCAGAGGCTAACCGCAATCTCCGTTGAAAACAATAATTTCAAGTGTGTACACACTTTTTCTTAATTGACAAGTTATGATTAATAAATTACAGTATAATACTTTGTCATTTTATTATAGATACTCTGTACATAGTATAAAGTCAATAATATGTAGGCATTTCTCAGAAGAAGATTAAAAATTTATTTCACTTTGAAGGTTAACTCAAAAAAAATAATACGGTTAAAATGTTCATAAGCAGCTTATTAAATACAAATAAATGCTTATCACCCATCGAATGACAATGTTACAATGGTGACATAGACGCTAATGACCTCTGTTGTCTAGCGTCTATAATCTACAATTCAATGGTGACATAGGTTTAAAATGAATTTTTCTAGTGTTGCAGTGTATCTTTCAGTCATTCGATGGGTGTTCCTAATACTAATGATAACTAAGCATTTATTTATATTCAAAAAAAATTAAATCTTGCAATTCATTTATTACTTAAAACTTTTTGTGTTTACATTTTTGTGCAAATGCATTTATTTGGTAATTAAAATCTAAATTCGAGAATTATCTAATTCACATTTCCTACGTCGCATTCTGTTAATTGGAATTGAGCTGTTGATACACAATCTATATGCATGACCTTGAATGTCTCGATTTTTTGTGGCTCTAAAATCTAAATACTATATTTTTAACAATTCTTTGTACAAGATGTATTTTTAATAGTTTTTATCTGTATTTAATTTTTGAACAAATTCTGAAAATGGACTGGTAGTAGTCCGAAAGCGCTCAAATAAATGTTATTTTTTAACGTTTTTGGAAAGGATTTCTGGTCTATAAACATTTTCCTATAAATACTAAGGTTATATCTGGAAAATCATTCGGAAATTCAAATTGACCTGCAGTTATTGATTAACTAATTGGGTGATGGAGATAGGTTATAGTTTTTCTGAAGGTCAAACTGATTTAGTGTTTTCTATTTATGAGTTCTGATTGGATATTTCTTAAAATATTGTTATTTGCATCCTACATCATTTAAAGGTTTCATTTGCAACGTGTTGATCACTGAAATTAGCGTTCTTATGGCTCCTGTATTACAAACCCTCAGTTCTCAGGTTTTAATCTGAGAATTGGCGAAAGTATCAATTGGATTAGTAACTTATTGTTAAAAAATAAAAGATCGAAAATGTGAATTGATACTAGACCCAAATAACACTGACTGTCGGTGGCCCTAATTTTTGTTTTACGGAATGGTCTTTGCTTTGGCCAGCAATTAGCCAGTGCGGGTTTAAAAGTTTGACAATTAAAAACCATATAAGCGACGCGATAGAACACAACATAAATGATAGGGACACACAGGGCCGTAGCTAGGGGGGGGGGCATTAAGGGGCAATGCCCTACCTTAAAACACAGTGCCCTACTTTAAGGAATTATAAACAAGTCGCAAAGACTGTCACGACAGAATGACAGACTTGATCTATCTGGCATTTGAAAAAACAAGATTAAATTCGTTGGACTAAATGAAGTTCTTCGGAAATTTGATAACATGGCAAGTTCTGTATTTTTTTTTGAATAAATTGTCATTTACCGTTTTCTTGCTTTTGTAATTTGATATCACCAGATGAGGTGGGCAATCCAATTAAAAAATTGTAGTCTTTTGCTTCAGCCCTACTTTAAACTTTCAGTGCCCTATCTTGAATTCAGCTCTAGCTACGGCCCTGGGGACACAAGAGGTACGAAACCTAGGGATGTTAGGATAGGGGGCATGGATTAGCCTCGGGCCATGCTCAGCAATAGACAAACAAGATGGCCAGGAAGAAGGACGGCAAAAAAAACTCGAATAGCCTATAACCTTCCTCAATAAACGGGCTATGTAACAAAAAAAATTTGTTCAAATCGGACTGGTAGTTCCTGAGATTAGCGCGTGCAAACATACACACACACAAACAAACTCTTCAGCTATATTATATTAGTAGGTATAGATAAACTAACGAACGCACAAATTTTAAATAATAATTGAACGAAACTTCTTTCGCTTACTAAAGACACAAGACACCTCAAACATCGTTCTATCTTTATTTTTTACAAAGTTACAGCGAATCTGCCAGTTTCTTAAAACGCGTAACATGAGTAAGTCGAAGTGAGTGGTATCTATCGGGTATCCGGTCTCAAAGTCGAACATAGGGACTTAACGTTGTGCGCCATTTTTAAATATTTTGGCTTTTACTTCTACTCTTATAGACTATAATAAGAAAACAAACTAAGTAATGAAGACGAAAAGTAATACTTAATAAAGAAAATAAAATTATAATAAATATTCAAATAACCCCCCATTTTCAACTAAACAATATCCCAGTCTGTTATAAAAAGAGTTTCTAACGTTTTGTTTTTCGCCTACTTAATTTGAAATCATTACTGCAAAATCGGTAAATTTCAAATTGGTAAAATTTCATTTTTGATCTTATTTTTAGAATCATTTGATACGCAATAATTTTATCTTTCGATAGGTACCATTACCTTTCTTGTACGTTGAATTGGCGAACACGAATCAGCAAAAATGAACAAATACCATGTTAAAAATCTATAGTTTGCATTGCATTTTAGGTAGTGTTTTTACGCCGATCGATTGTTATCTTTTTCGATAAATCTGGTATGACTAATAAGTAAACCAAGCGTCAGCTGGCGCACCCGCAGTAGGTGTGGGTGTGAGAGGCTGCGAAAGTGGTAAAAAAATTTTTTTTTTAAGTAATAGTACGCCGGCTGAAACTTATTTTTATAAATAGTTGACATCATTGTGAGTTGAAAAATAATCGTCAGCTGCATCGTGGAAGGGGGATTGTGCGTCAGCTGGGTGCCTATTGTGTAACTCATTTCTAGTGATATCACTAATGTGAGATTGTTCACGCGAATATGCATTTTTCGCACTAGTGAAATAGAACCATTTAACGTGAATTTATTCGCCATCGAATTTGTCAGTGAAACGTGAAATATTTCACGTTTCACTGACAAATTCGATGGCGAATAAATTCACGTTAAATGGTTCTATTTCACTAGTGCGAAAAATGCATATTCGCGTGAACAATCTCACATTAGTGATATCACTAGAAATGAGTTACACAATAGGTTCCCTGGTCGCATGAACTTGTAAAAAAACACGTAAAATATTGCGCATTTCACTTTTTTGCACTGACAAGCAGCTGAGACAATTTCGTTACCTTGGATTATGACTGTATCGCTATCATAATCCTAGGTAACGAAATTGTCTCAGCCGCTGTCAGTGCAAAAAAGTGAAATGCGCAATATTTTACGTGTTTTTTTACAAGTTCATGCGACCAGCTGACGCACAATCCCCTTCCATGATGCAGCTGACTATTATTTTTCAACTTACAATGATGTCAACTATTTATAAAAACATGTTTCAGCCGGCGTACTATTACTTAAAAATTTTTTTTTTACCATTTTCGCAGCCTCTCACACCTAAACCCACCGCTACTTGAGCAGCTGATGGTCTGTTTACTGGCTAGTTGTACGAGATCAACTATCGATATCAAAATCAGCCGGCTTACTATGACTTTTTCATTTGCAACGCAGAACTCCCGGACTACTATGTTCACCTTTGAGACTGGACACGGGGTATACCCGAAACCTGACTTGTTTTGTTCCAATTTAGGTTAAAAGATAACATAGCTGCAAACGCAACGTCTTGCTAATAGCTGTTGTGTTAAAAAAATTCTTTTTATGAATTACAGTGTGTCTTCTTGGTTTGGCTCATGATGCCTTCAGACTATAATGGATCCGTCATGTTGTACCGTAGACTGGTGAGACCATATTTTCTTAAGAACGTAAAGAAAATCGACGAGACGGTCAGCTCTCTGAAAGAATCAGGTAATAATAATAATAAAAATAATAATAAAATACTCTTTATTGCAGGCGGAGTTCAGATAAGTCTGTTCTACCACTAAATAAAATTGTTCGATGAAGAATGTACATGTAATTATAATTTTTGTTATGAATATCATAAACAATCCAGTAATTGATCTGTGCTCCATTATTATAAAGCATCGAGAAAAATTAAATCTCGATTTCCCACAGGACAAACCGATCTTACATAATTTCACACCAATTTTTTTTAACCACTTAAACACTCCAGATCAATGTTACCTTTAAACCTTCGGAAATATTTCATAGCATTTTACTTTTTTTTTTTTTTTTAAGTCTTCACATAAAGTTTTTAGCATAACATATATTAACGTTGGAAACAGGAAGCTTATTTAGAATTTCGGATCCATTCGGATGTCGGCGATTGTTTGTGTACTTCTAGTAGTGCTAGAAATTTGGCCTATATGCAGTTTTTGACTTGTATTTAAAGGGAAACGTCGAAGATTGTCTCAGAGGGGAGCAAATTAACAAAAATTGTTTTCACTCACTGCTTATCCCCCCTTTATCTTAGCGTAATAATATATAGCCTGTATTTTACTTCAAGTTGAGCCCTATGTTTTTCTGAAAACCCCATCCAAATTGGGTCAGCAGTTTTTACGCGCAGACAAACTACAGTTTTATTACATTTAGGTGTAGTCTTTAATTTTTTAACAATTGCTGACGCCATTTACGCCATTTTGGAAAATCATGGCCTTCGGGGTTAGATCGACTGTAACTTAATCTATTATTGAAAGATATATATTATGTATTCTGATTTCTTTGAAAATCTGTTTGCGAGTTTTTGCAAAAATAATTAATGAGCCATTTTCCTGAGAGTAGTTCTTTCAATTATCCACGAGAGACAGCACTTGTGGTAGGTACAAAAATTATTTATTCCCCATTAGTGTCGTGTCATTTTAGTGGTATAACTTAATTAATAAACTATTATTATTATTAAAATAATTAAGTTATTCCACATTAATGACAAGACATTAATGGGGAATAAATAATGTTTGTACCTACCACAAGTGCTGCCTCTCGTGAATAACTGAAGGAAATACTTTCAGGAAAATGGCTCATTGGTGGTAAATTTCAAAATGGCAGCCAAATAGTAATTGAAATTTACGGGGCGCGGCTAAGATGTTTATCAAGGGAAAAATATTTTCAATTTTGATAAAGTTTATACTCGGTATTAATGCTTAAAAATGGCTGCCGAGTATATTTTTTAGATAACATTTTATAACAACAAAAATAATTTAATTTTTTAATGGCTATACATATTTAAATCATCAATTAAAACAGCTAAAATGTTTCCAACATTAATAATTGGGTCCAGGGAGCAGTAGTTTTATTTTATTATTACAAATAGGAGGAAGATACAAAATGTTAAAAATAACCTCAAAACACCAAACCATTTAAAAATTCTTGACGTGCATCAACAGGAAATGATGCCAACATGATTGGCGAAATGTACGTTGAGAATTTTTAGATGGTTTGGTGTTTTGTGGTTATTTTTAACATTTTGTTATCTTCACACCAAAGGTTCCATCAATCTTCAAGCAGGAAGATGTCATTTGTATGAAATAACTATCGCATATGTTAACTTGTGTGGTAGAATGTAGAAAGAACTTCGACCCAGGTACGATTTTTGTTTTACACGTTGACCACGGGAGCTATTTTTCTAAAACATGTGTCTAGTACGGTTCTTGTCCCTGGGGTCCAGTACTAAGTCATTTTAAATGACGATTCTTACCCCCAAGGTCAAGTAACCATCCATTATTTATACACGGAGCTCATTTTCATATAATATTAGTCTGGTACGGGGCCCGTAATTTTCTTTCAATTTGTGTTATAATAACGTTACAAGTATCTTTTTGTTAGATTACAAATTATTGAAGTTATACTTCTTTTGGCGCTATGGAAAAATGATGAGAGTAAATTTTTACGATGCGCGCGCATCGCATCACGAAAATTTAACACCATGAAGTTAGTCGGAAGTTCATGATTTAATAGTCTATTATCACCAGTCACAATGACGAGAGCGTTTTCAGTTTTGAATAACATTAATAAAAGTTATTGCTATACAAACGCTCGCTTATGCCGCTTTCGTTAAATATGAGTTCGTACTCCAACATCTGTACTGTTTACACTATTATTTTTCATGATTATAATAGCCTATTATATAGCACTGCTACGTAAGATGTGTCGTGGTGTAACGGATAGCATCGCTGCTTCATACGCAATAGGTCCCGGGTTCGAATCTCAACACAAACATTCTTTTTTTTTAATAAATAATTAGATATAAATATAATAAATAAATATATTTCATAAATTAAATTTATTTATTTAATATCTTCATTTTATTATTAAAAAAGTATAACTTCTGACGTGCGTACATAAGTACACACACACACTCTTTTTTTTCATAGCGGCTCAAGAGCCGTCATTAAAATGTACTTCGACACTTGAGCCCAGAGACAAGAACCGTACAAAACTTATGTTTTTGAAAGATAGGCCCCGTCGTCTAACATAATGTTATGAAATTGGGTGCCGTTTATAAATAATGATCCGTTACTTGAAGGGCAAGAACCGTAGTCAACGTGTTAAAAAAAATTTATTGAATGGGATCGATCTGCTTATGAGAATTTAAAATATCATGTCTCAAGGTTGAATTGAACCTTTTTTTTTGTTGGTATCCAATGACACCTTAAACATCGTTATATCTTTATTTTATAGAAAGTTATAGCGATTCTGCCAGTTACATAAAAAGTATTGTATAAGTAAGTCGAAGTAAGTATGATATACCCACGAACATAGACATAGTCCTACGGTTCTCTGGTCCTATGTCAAAATTATATGTGGTGACTCAAAATGTTAAATTAAGACCACTGTCTCTTCCTTATTCCTAATTCCTAATCTGAAATTGATTTTTTCAGTACTACTTCAGAAAGGCTTATAAAATCCATGCGAAGCCCCATCCATCATTCCATATTGCCGTAACATTTAATTCAAACACGAAGATAACAGGATTTTTATGGTTACTGTGGCAGTAATGTACTTTTTCACAACGCCGCTATAGAAAATTCGATTTTCGGTACCTGTTTAACGGGTTGAAACTGAGAATTTCAACCCTAGGGATGAATCCTCTATTACAAGTTCCCGGGTTCTAGCCCGAGAGCTGGTAAAAGTGTCAATTGAAAATATGAATTAGTGCTAGGCCCAAATAACCTTAGCTGTTGGTGGTCTTTAAAACACCTAGGGATGAAAATTTTCAGTTGTCGGTTTTCTCTGTTTTTTAACGTTGTTAAGAGCGATTGATTCGCGCCAACTTCAATCCGCATAATATAATATTCGAAAACGTCAAAATGACAGACATAACCCCACATTAATTTTACATGGATCGGGCAGATCTAATATTTTTGCGGCGTTTTTGCGCGCCCAAATTTCAGGTACCTCAAATCGAATTGTCAATGGAGTTGTGAAAATAATATGCATTTACTCTGAACGAAACACAGCGTTTGCAATGCGTGTGAATTGCTGCCCTCGTTTCTCGGGCAGCAAACTTCACACTAGTTGCAAACGCTGTGTTTCGTTCCTTGTAATGCAATATACTATTAAATAACCCTTACTACAAAAGAAAAAAAAAATAAGTGCGCTTTTATCTAGAAGTGAACAATTCTAGGAGTATCTCGCGCAATGTTGCACTAATGATTCATAGTTAACCCTTAAGGTAAGTGATAAGGGTCCCTTCGCTGAGGGTCATTTAAGTGCTGAGGGCACCTTATTCAAAGGAGCGTTTCATAGTCATTTCCTTGAGTGAGGGAAGAATTATAGTAAACCCCCATGATTTCTTCCTTTAGAACAGTTGGTCATACTGCAGACCGATTGTGTTTAGTTGTCATTTTTGATATAAATGCGTGTTTTTCATGTGTTTTACTGTTTTTACTTTTTCGACACTTACGGGACATACTATCCACCCTTAAGGTGAGGGTGATGTAAGGGCCCTTACAGACGTCAATTTTGACTATGAACCGCATATTCGATTTGAGGGTATGAGTAAGTGTCCCTTACTACTTAAGGGTTAACTATGAATACGGCCGTAAGTGCTATGTATTTTATTAATAAAAAAAAACCAAACAAAGTTTGTTTATTGCTACAAGTTTCGCATTTTTTTATTTAGAAAATTTACAAAGGAGGGGTGACGTTAAGGCTGAAAATGTTTTTTAGTGTATTTGCCTATATATAGTATATTACAGAGGTGGCCAGAGTTTTTGCAGCAAGAGCCCTAGTCACCTACCCGAAAATATTGGCACCTGAAGTTCTTAGTATTAAAGTACATAGGTTGAACCTGGTCAAACTGAAGAATGCCGAACGAATCATCTTCAGTGGCTCCGTGGTATTTGTATTTACAAAAGACTGAAATTTTAAAAAATTCCAATTTAGTTGAGCCACAATAAACTCTTGAAGAGCTGTTTGCGGCTCGCGAGCTGTGGTTTGGCCACCGTTGGTATATTATAAGGCACATACACTATTGGCGTCGGTCGGTGTCGGATTTCAGGGTTTAAGGGCGGGACTAAAAAATCGACTGTTTTTTGTGACAATAATATATTTAAAGCGAGTCGTTTTTCAAATGCGCTTTGTAAATTTTTCACAAAAAAATTTTAAATGCTTTTTATTGAAAATTAGCATTTTAAGGTGATTTTTTGACTAGATGCTGTCTATAATGAACAATTTTCCTGAGAGTAGTTCTTTTAATTATCCACGAGAAGCAGCACTTGTGGTAGGGATCTTTTATTATCTCTGGGTAGGGACAAACATAATATTTTATTCCTCATTAGTGTCGTCATTTTAGTGGTATAACTTAATTATTTAATTAATTTAATAATTAAGTTATACCACTAAAATAACACGACACTAATGGGGAATAAATAATGTTTGTCCCTACCACAAGTGCTACCTCTCGTGGTTAATTGAAAAAACTAGGTAGTCTCAGGAAAATGGCTAATTCAGAGGTTATTTTTATACATTTTTCATAAAGAATTATATTTATTAAAAATTGTCAGACTCAAATGGCTTGAAATAAGTACAAAAAAATACCACTCATTTGTGGGGCCGGCATTGGTCCTTAACGTCACCCTTTATACACAAATAAATGAAAAAATAGGTAATAAATAATATTTGTAAAATATGATATGTTTGTCCTTAGTCTTATCTAAATGAATAATATATTTTTATTTTGATTGCAGCAACCAAATACGTGGGACTTGCTGCCGAAAATTTAAAAAAAGAGTAACAGCAAGAATACTACTTTAGACGTAAATTCGAAATTGAAGTTTGTTTTTAAGAATAATATTTCCAAGTTTTTGTAGCTTTGTTGATTTTTTTTATTGAATAATATTATATTATGGTGGTTTGTTACAATTGTACAAGTATTGCTTGGCTATTGATTTTTTAATATTTTTTTAATATTAAATTTTACAGTTTACTGCACATTTTAGAGTTTTACAAAATTACTGTGATGCATAATTGTTATTGTATTAAAAATGCCAGCAAGCGTAAGACAAAATATTATACTCAATTATCAATAAACATTTAAATAGTTTTACATTATAATTTTAATACTAGATTTTGCCCCATGTAGATAAGTCTTTTCTTCCCTAAAGGATTACACTAGGCGAGTTTACTAGCTACTCGTCAGCTAATAAAGTCAAAAATTGTATTTTAAAGACCACCAACAGCTAAGGTTATTTGGGCCTAGCACCAATTCATATTTTCAATTCATTATTTTTTTTTTTTTTTTTTTAATAATAAATTGAAAATCTAATTGACACTTTTACCAGCTCTCGGGCTAGAACTCGGGAACTGGGGACTTGTAATAGAGGAACCATAGCAACGCCATGTAAACAACAGCGCCGCTACACTCTCGGCTATTCTCAAGCCCGCTAATAAAGTCATGCGCGAATGAGCGTGTAACGACCAGTCTGATTACATTTGAGCTGGTAAATACAATCAGTCGTTCACTGGTTTGCTAGCCAGAAACAATAACGAACTCCCGCGCAAACTACAGCTTCCAACATCTTGGCACAGCACACCGACGCTATGGTTTTACTGGCCAGTGTCGATTACATACAGCGATTTCACTCACTATAGAGTAAAACATCCAGTGAGTAGCGAGAAAAGTAGGCTGGTCTTCAACTGGTGATTGGATCAGACAGCCTATTACATTAAGCGAGTTTGGTAGCAGCGAGTAAATTCGCGAGTGTAATCGACCCTTAGGCTCTGGTCTGTGAACCCGCCGCACGCGATCGACAACGTGCAGAGACGTCACGGCGTGTGCTTTAAACGTCGCCGGTGACGTGCCTATGGTCTTTCTGAATTAGGATTTTATTTATTTATTGTAGATTATAGACGCGTCGTCATCTAAGGTCATTAGCGTGTTTCAACTACACTAAATAACAACTAACTTAAAACTAAATAAGATCACAAAACATCCAATACTAAATATGATACTGTCACATCTTTGTGATGAAGATAATTTTAAAAAGTCTGAAAGAATTATTTTAAAAATATAGTGCCGCGTGACGTTACCCGGACTGAAAGTGGAATTTCTTGGAGAATTGGGTTTTTAAATGAATTTTTTTTTTTACTTAAATGGAAGGACCACATACAAGTTTTATAGCAAAACTGTTTTTATTTCATTTTTTTGCTTACTAATTAAAAAGTTATATTTAAATAAAAATTAATTTTTAAACTCAGTTCCGATAACGCGCCGAAAGAATCCGAACGCGTGTGACGTCATTATGTTATCTATGGTCATTGTATCCATGGTAACCAAGTTAAAAATTTATTATTTTTGATAGTATGTGTAATACATATACACAAATACCAACAAATGCAGACACATTTTAACATAACGACGTCACAAACATTCCTGGCGCGTTTTGAAGTCACGTGATATTTTTTAAATTTTTATACATTTTAATTAATTTTTAGTAATTTATCTATAGCTTTAAAAAAAAAAAATTTCTTTTCGATTTTCAATATTATTTATGTTAAATTATTAGAAAAAATTAAAAAATTAATAATTTTTTTTTTAAACTTAAATACCTAATTGTCAAATTCAAACTTTGAAGTACCATAACTTTGTGGTTTTTAAAGATATTTAAAAAATTCTTCCGCCATTTTATTTTGTAATTTTTAGAACTGATTTAAACCAAAAAAATAAAAAAGGGAAACTTCCTAATTGGCAGTCTTGTCACTTATCATTAGATTTCTCCGCAGTCAAAATGAATAAAAAAATATGAGCTTTTTTACTGTTGGGGGAAGAAGATGATGATTTTGTCAAAAAAAAGACAAAAAACTCATGAAATGTTTCAAAAAAGAGAAGAAGAAGGGACGTTCCACAACTATTATTTATATTTATAATTAGTATGTGACGCATCATATAAAACCAAATTGCTTTGAACTAGTTCGATCAGCATCTCATCATTTTATTTAGTAAAAATCATTACAATGATGTAGGTCGATTCTTGGTGATCTTGGTCGATTCTTTATTAATGATTTGGTCGTAAGCAGCGCGATTGCAAAAGTTTTGGAAACGCTGATTTTACACTCCATGGTTTTCGCCTTTCGGTTAGTGTTTTTTTTTTTATTCTGTTTGTACTTGTTAATGCAATAGAGCGAAGTTGGATGAGGATTGATTAGTGATATAAAAGTCATATTAAGGAGTTTCTATTTTTTACAAGGTAAAATAATTGTTAACGTGAATTTTATTGATTTTAATTATTGTCATCTAATTGTATTTTAATTGTAATAGATGATTGGATTGCAATCAGCAGTCCGTACCATTGCGGTTCGTAGAGGTTTGATGCAATCTAGAAGTGTAACTTCGGGGCCTCCTCAAGTGAGAATTTCTTTCCTTGAAAAAGCTGCTCATGGTGTATTTATAGGAGTTGCTATATGCGCGTATCCAGCTTGGATATTGACCCACATTAAAGACTACAGAGGCCCGCCAGAATCATTAGATTAAGTTTCCAAGGGAAACAGTAACATAGTTATGTAACATTTATAGTCACATTTTTAATAATTAATAAAAAAGTCATCGTATTAATTAATAGATTTTTGTTTTATTGCTACCATAATCGATACCCAATAATCATTGCAAACATTTGTGCAGATATTTTTTTATTAAAAAATTAAAATGGGTTGAGGCAAAGATGTAGGCTAAATAAATTCTCGTTTTTCTAGTTGATCCGAGAAATTTTGTTTTTGAGCTGTCAAACATTTTTAATTGATTGCTATGGATTCCAATGAGGAAAAGAAAAAAAAACGACATTGCACCAGCACCTCTCCGTAAGAACTTGTCTAGATGAAGCGTTTTACGCGCGACTGAGATACTAGAGGTTCATACATTCCGTCCACATGCAGTCGCACGTAGAACGCGTGCAAGTCATCATAATCTCGACTGTCGCGCGTCTCTAGATACTAGACACGCTATTGTTCCGTCCAGTATTCGCGTGACAGTTGCTGCAGGTAGCAGACGTATTAAGAGTATTAAAAAATGGGAGGGCTTGAGAATAGCCGAGAGTGTAGCGGCGCTGTTGTTTACATAGCGTTGCTATGGTTCCTCTATTACAAGTCCCCAGTTCCCGAGTTCTAGCCCGAGAGCTGGTAAAAGTGTCAATTGGATTTTCAATTTATTATTAAAAAAAAAAAAATGAATTGAAAATATGAATTGGTGCTAGGCCCAAATAACCTTAGCTGTTGGTGGTCTTTAAAATACAATTAAAAAATGGAGCGTAATAACTTTGATACAGAACACTTTATCGACGAAGTGGAAAAGAGGGTGGCGATATGGGACATGGAATCTCCAAATTATTCCAACCGAAACTTAAAACGTCGTTTCCATCAACGGTACGCAAGCCACAATACAACCGTTTTGTCTGACTTCATGTTTCTAACTGAATACCGTCCTAGAAAAGTCGTGCATGTAACGCGCCATCTGGACGCAATACGAATTCCACGACTCGAGTCGCGCGTAAAACGCGTCATCTGGACAAGCTCCAAGGGTTCGTCTAAAAATTGTGTGCTTATTCTGTAGAATTTAACCAAAAATTTTTTGGCTTAGATTTGTGAGATCAAAAATTTTCTTGTACTAAATTCTAGAAAGAAATTCACGCCCGCGCAAAATTCTTTTTCGATGAAAAGGCCTAAAAAACCCTTAAATTATTATTATAATTTCTTACATGGAGTTTAGAGCATGTTATTCTTTTTTGCTATCCAAAACTTGATAAATAAAATATTTATTTAAACAAATACATATTTCTTTGTAAGTACATTAATAATAAAAAATACTGTGTACGTTCCTGTTCAATATACTTAGAATAAAATGAGATTTTCTTTAAACAGTAATAATTTTAATAAGTAAACGATTTATAAGTTGACATCCAGGCAGTAACATGTGTCCACGAGGGAAACTTGTTTAGAAATTGTTGAAATTCAGCAGTTCTACTTTTATCCTCATGATTATACTGTCCTGTAATAGCAATGTCCACTACTGGTTGCTCTGGCCAGCCCATAGGTGTCTCCAAATCGATCGAAAATTCTAATGTTTCTGATTTTGTCCCGTATCCATATAAAATGAAATATGTTGGCCTACCCATCCATAACGGACCACTCCTTGGTATGTTATGAAGAAGACTCCAATTCACCAATGTGACGTTATTCTTTGGCGATATATATATGCCCATATGATCGGGTCCTGTTAAAAAAAAACCTCTTTAACCTTGAACAAAATAAATTTAAAAATCAGAAAGAAAAAACTGGGTGTGTACAATTGTCACATGAAGTGTGAAGTGGAACAAGTAAACACTGAACAGAAAGGGGCATGTCGATTGAGTTTCCCCCTCAACGCATTCGTGCCTACCCGCCAGCCAATCAGTTCTAACTAGAACTGATTGGCTGGCGGGAAATTAGTAGCGGGGAACTCCCCGCTACTAATTTCCCCTACTCCTGACGGTGTCATTTTTCGTTACACTATTGAACAAAATTACTCTCATCGCGGCTAAAGAAGTTTCACTTCAAATAAGTTCAGAGCGGTTCTTTTATGTTAAGCATAGGGGCTCAATGGGGTCGTCCCAAATTTTTTTATGGTTAAAATCGCGTTACAAAAAAATTATAACACGATTTTTGCGAGAATTTTTCAGAAGCTTATTCTAAAATAAAAAAATCTGTAAATCGGTTGACCCTGCCGGCCATCCCTGGAACTTCCCGCTATTTTCAAGCACTTTGAGTTCGAAGCACTTCGAGCTCAATAATCTGAAAATTGCTGATAACACTATTTTAATTTTTGAAAAGCTATAACTTTTTCGGTTCAAATTTTCAGGAAATCTAAGTTCAGTGGAACCCTTTCGAATGCCGCAAATCGCGATTCGATCGGTCAAGCCGTTCAAAAGTTATGGGAAATTTACTTACACACACACATATGCATACAGACATCATCGTAAAAATAGTCAGAATAGCTTCCTAGCATCACAAAACATCGAGATCCAATGAAAACTCTATTTTCGAAAATCGGGGAAGTTAAAAATTCCCAAAAGTGTGTTTTTCAATGAAACTTTAAACATAGGATAACGCCGTTATGAATGAATTGTAAATTATAGACGCCCGACAACGCCTTTATGGAAATATATGTACTATGTAGGATAGCCTATATGTTGTTGTTGTGTTTATATTAAAGGGGGCTGAGTAGTAGTCGAAAAACCGACATTAACGCGTGTGAAGCCGCTGGTAAAGGCTAGTCTACCATATAACTTACCGTCAAGTGTAAATGAATATCTGCGAGTATTTGTTTTAACCATGTTCCTTGCCGTTATTTTTAAGTTGGTAGGTTGAGATATTATTGGTGGTGGAGCAGGAATCCATGTGCTTTCCTTACTACAATAAAACAGGGTTTTTAAATCTGACGCACTATTTTTACCTTACTATATAACAAAAATAGAAAAAATTTTAATAATAAATGGAATTGTTGTAAAAAAACAACAAACATTTATGGCGCCAACCGGAATCGAACCAGCCACCTTCTGCATACGAATCACACGCGCTAGCTGACAGTTTAGTTATGTAGCTGCTTGATAGAGAGCTGTTTTTATAACGCAGTATAGCTTGCGTAAGGAGCGCGACTGATGTTAGCTAAAACCCGTTATGTAAGAGCCAGCAGTCACAGCGTTTTTTTAACCGATTTCAAAAAAAGGAGGTGGTTCTCAATTCGGTTGTATTTTTTTTTTTGTTTGTTACGTCAGAACTCCGTCATTTATAAACCGATTTGGAAAATTCTTTTTTTAATGGATAGGGTATACATCGAAGTTAGTCCCATATAAATTTTACTTAAATCGGTTTAGTAGTTCGGCTGATTTTTAATAAAAGTGAGTAACGGCGTGTGATTCCTTAAGGTAAATGTCACTTTTGACACATCACACAGCATAAGATGATAAGAAAGTCGGTTTAATAATGAAGTCGGTAAAAAAGTGAGTAACGGCGTGTGATTCCTTAAGGTAAATGTCACTTCTGACACATCACACAGCATAAGATGCTAAAAAAGTCGGTTAAAAAGTGAGTAAACGGCGTGTGATTCTTTTAAGGTAAATGTCACTTTTTGACACATTAACAGCGAAAGAAGTCAGTTAAGTAAGTGAATCTATTGGCAAGCGACTAAACTACGTATTGTAAAGCAACTAAAAAGTAAAAAATTAAAAACTTTTTAAGTTTTTTTTAATGTGTCTGAAGTATCCAATTTGTAACAATTACCTGACTTCGAGCATGCGCGATGTGTATAAAGGTAATCCACAAAACAATTCAGTTTCACAATCACTTGCTACATTGGCAGCTTTTTTTTGTAATTCGGGTATATATTTGTTAAGAATTTTTGGAGAATTGCGATCCAAGTTTAAAAAAAAGTAACCTGCATCTTTCTTACGCACATTTCCAGAAAAATCGTAAAAAGTGCGTTCTGAATGCTAAAAATTTAAAGAAATGTGTAGTAAACAGTAATAATAATAAATAGTTTGTTATTATGATTAAAAATGTAATAATCTCATAAAAAATATGTCGACATAACCTCACTCGCTTTGTTTTTGTGTAAATAAGGTTTATAGTTGCACAAACTTGGCCAACCACTGGTCGATTTGATTATGGTTTTAAATTACAAATTTGAGTATTGTTATTAAACATTCTTGGACCTTGTTTTTTCTTGTAATCATATATATAAAATTCTCGTGTCACGGTGTACGTTATTGAATTCCTCCGAAACGGCTGGACCGATTTTGATGAAATTTTGTGTGCTTATCGGGTAGGGTGGAGAATCGGACAACGTCTATTTTTCATCCCCCTAAATGTTAAGGGTGGTCCACCCCAAATTTTTTTTTTTTATTTTTTGGACAAAATTTTTTGTTTTAATTTTTTCATGATTCAGCATTGAAAAATACATACAACTCTAAATTTTCACCCTTATACGATCAACCTCTGTCTAATATAAAAAATTCTCATGTCACGGTGTATGTTATTGAACTCCTCCGAAACGGCTGGACCGATTTTGATGAAATTTTGTGTGCTTATCGGGTAGGGTGGAGACATGGACAACATCTATTTTTCATCCCCCTAAATGTTAAGGGTGGTCCACCCCAAAATTTTTTTTTTTAAGTTTTTAGACAAAATCTTTTGTTTTTAATTTTTTATGATACAGCATACACAAATACATACAAGCCTAAATTTTCACCCCTCTACGATCAACCCCTATTTTTGTTACTGAACTCCTCCGAAACGGCTGGACCGATTTTGATGAAATTTTGTGTGCTTATCGGGTAGGGTGGAGACACGGACAACATCTATTTTTCATCCCCCTAAATGTTAAGGGTGGTCCACCCCAAATTTTTTTTTTTTATTTTTTGGACAAAATTTTTTGTTTTAATTTTTTCATGATTCAGCATTGAAAAATGCATACAACTCTAAATTTTCACCCTTATACGATCAACCCCTGATTTTTAATCGCGATTTTTATATTAAGCTTTAAAAAATACATATATGGCGAACGAGCGAAGCGAGTGAGTAGTGTATTTACAACATTCAAGCGAACGAGCGAAGCGAGTGAGTAGTGTAATCATAATATTCAAGCGAACGAGCGAAGCGAGTGAGTAGTGTATTTATAATATTCAAGCGAACGAGCGATATATAAAATTCTCATGTCGCGGTGTACCTATGTTATTGAACTCCTCCGAAACGGCTGGACCGATTTTGATGAAATTTTGTGTGCTTATCGGGTAGGGTGGAGACACGGACAACATCTATTTTTCATCCCCCTAAATGTTAAGGGTGGTCCACCCCAAATTTTTTTTTTTTATTTTTTGGACAAAATTTTTTGTTTTAATTTTTTCATGATTCAGCATTGAAAAATACATACAACTCTAAATTTTCACCCTTATACGATCAACCCCTGATTTTTAATCGCGATTTTTATATTAAGCTTTAAAAAATACATATATGGCGAACGAGCGAAGCGAGTGAGTAGTGTATTAATAAAATTCAAACGAACGAGCGAAGCGAGTGAGTAATGTAATTATAATATTCAAGCGAACGAACGAAGTGAGTGAGTAATGTAATTATAATATTCAAGCGAACGAGCGAAGCGAGTGAGTAGTGTATTTATAATATTCAAGCGAACGAGCGAAGCGAGTGAGTAGTGTATTTATTATATTCAAGCGAACGAGCGAAGCGAGTGAGTAGTGTATTTATTATATTCAAGCAAACGAGCGAAGCGAGTGTGTAGTATATCAATAAAATTCAAACGAACGAGCGAAGCGAGTGAGTAATGTAATTATTCCTGGAAATAACGTATATGGCTAAACAACGTTTGCCGGGTCAGCTATACTAAATATACGTGAGCGGAGTAATGGGTGACCGCTATTAAATCATAATTTCATACCATCCGAGCGAAGCCGGACCGGGTCCGCTAGTATCCTGTATACAATTTTGACAAATTCAAATACTCACGAATATCCAATATCTCTGTGGCGCTAATGACGATGGATTACCGCTGTAAGGAAATCCTAAACCGGTGAATAGTACCGCAAGTAATGTTACTCCGGTAACGCAAAGCAGTCCATAAAGCACTCTCCGAGGGCTTTTTAAAAACAGTACTAGTGGAACCTAAAAAAATTTACTTTAAGCTCGTGTTTATGAAGCTTCACGTAAGGTTTTGGAAAATAATTTTTTAAGTTCTGATTATTAGAATATATGTGGGTTGGTAAGTTTTATAACTATGCCAAATTTTAGCTCGATATCTTTATTTAGTCCATAGAAATTCGACTGTGACAGACATACAGACAGACAATTAACGAGTGACCCCATAACAGTTCCACTTTTTTTCCTTTTGGGGTATGGAACCCTAAAAAAATCACTTCGAATTTACGGACAGAGACCAGAAGTTACGCGTTGTAAATTGGAAATTTATACTCACATAAATACTCATTATTAAAATACAATTGGAAGAAGAAAGGAGGCCAACAGATAGTTCAGCATTTTTGTTTCCTCCAGCTCGTCCCATTATAGGTATTAGTGCCGCTAATAAAAGCTTCACTTGATACATGAAAAACATTGTTGGGAAAACTAGCAATGAAATAAAAATTGATATCCATGCTTTACCTGAAATTATCAAGAATTTAAACTGGTTTTGTTTAAAAAAAAAAACTCTGTACATCATTTGAATTTTTGATCTGTTCAGCAATAAGACTAAAGGTAATCATTTTTTCTAGTTGAAAGTCTTAAAGAGAAGATAGAAGAAATTAAAATCACGGCACATTACAGGATGTGTTGTCACGTACCATCTAGCGGCACGTTACAGGGCGTTGCTGTCACTTGACATGTAACGGCACACTGAAACATGTGCTGTCATATGACAATACGCAACATGTTTTGTCACATAATAGATGTGTCGGTTGATAAGTTCTGAACTCCCAAAGTATCTGTCGGCAATACAGAACTCTTCAGACACAACTGCGTGTTTGTTGGTCAAATTCTTGGACTGTTGAGCCTGGTTCAAGCAGGTTCTAGGAGCCTAGAAGTACTAAAACCAAGTTCAAACAGTCCACAGAGTCTGAGAATTTGATCAACAAACACGCAGCCGGGTCCGAAGAGTTCTGTATTGCCAACAAACGCTTTTGGAGTTCAGAACTTACTGACAAATACACCCGATATATCACATGAAGCTAAGTAATAGTATTATGTGAAAGCTTTTAACATCATGTATTAGGGGCCAGTCTGTTTGTCTTAAGGAAATTAAACTTATAAAAGTCAATTTTGTTTAAACTAAAGTAGTTCGCGTCACACATTTTTTGTAACGCATCATTTTACCTCCCTATATACCGCCGGGAAAGACGTAGTTCTACGTCAAAAATTAAAGATGGCGCTGAAATGTTAATGAGTACTTACTGTTGTACTGCAAACTGCTCAGAGTAATTATGAAACATGCGGTGACTGGAAATATTATTGACAACATAAAAAGATATCCCAATCGTAAGCCGACAATCGTTGTTATTAATAACAGAAAAATCCACGGAATTATCGCTGTATGTAGATGCAGCTGAACTTGTGAATTCAAATTCATATAATTCTGTAAATTTAATATAAATAACAATGAAAATATACCGTCAATTTGTTTAGTTTTTTTTATTAGGATCATTTCGATACCAAATTTTTCATTGTAGCTAATCAGACATAGTACGAATAAAATCTGAATGTGATTATTTTTTTTTGCTACGATTTATAATTTTTTTGTGCATCGATATTAATAATCTTTTGATACCTCTGTATGTTAAATTAGAACGAAAACACTGAGTATAAAATATACCTAAAAAAAGTTAGTTTTTGAATTACAGAAACAAACCTTTTTTTTATTTCTGTATTCGTGTAACAGAATCAGGAACAGCATCGATCCAGCCAATGTTGGGGCGAAATACAGTCCGATAACAAGCCAAGGTCGTGCATACCAGCTCATAGAATGGTCAACAGAGTCTATTAGAAGCGCTATTAGTATACATAATATCATTCCCGTAATCCATCCCAACACTTGAGCTCCGAGCGACACCAGAAAATGTTTTATAAAAAAATTTAGCATTTTGCCTGCAAAAAATAAAAATCAAATGTCAATGTTTATGAACAGCTCTTGAAGCATAAAGAATCTATTGGTAAATCGCAATGGACCTATCTCTCAAAATAAGAGCGAGAGATCGTTATTGCTTATTCTGCAAGAAAAAAAGAGAAAAAATATGGTTGCGCACGCACGCCGTGTCCTGCCACCTAGCCAACAGCAGTCAGTGACAATCGATATAGACAGACTATTGCCTAGTTACCGAATCATATGTGAACACAGTATGCGCGCGCAATCTAGGTAAAATAGGATACGTCTATAAGAGCCAAAAATAAAACTTTCAAGTAGGTCCTCTGTATCCGTAGTTAGAAAAAAGCGCGTGAAATGGTTGAGCGTCAGTTGAAACATTAATGCACGTAGATCATTATAGTAATTGTGCCGCTTATATTGCAAGTAAGTTTTAGTTACTGCCTACAATTTCTATAATATCAAACACAAAATTTTTGATTAATATATTTTTTATTCTTACCATGAGCATGAATTCGAATAAATCGGAAACAAAGATATATAGCTAAGAGAATTGTAATACAATTCAAAATGCACGCCGTCAAAGTTTTATAAACGATCATAAAAAACCCAAACACATCAAAGAACACGAGTCTTCCTTCGGCATGTGGTGCTGTATTTTCGAGTTCTGGACTCGATGCAATACTTTTAACGAGTGCTAGTATATTATCACCGACGTGCTGGTACGTTCCCGGAGGAATATTTTCAACACTGTCATAACGAGTATGATACACGTAGCCATTTCTTCCAAATGCAATATCGACACCTGTAAATAAGATCACTTTTATGGTGAGGTTATAGCAAAACATAGTTATTCGCAATTAAAAGCGAATATAGATGTCAGCACTTTGGACGTCTATGTGGGGTTTAATCAGTTGTATCACAAACCTAATGTAGATGTCAGCACTTTGGACAAAATTATGGTTTGAATGGTTTTATTATTATTTAAAGAATCTACAGGCATATATAACCCATTATTATACATTTTACAAATGGTGATAAAAAGCAATTCATAATACATTGCAATTGTAATATTCATTAAGTAAGTAATGTAAAGTTGTAAGTAATGTAAATTTTTAAGTAATGTAAATTTTTAAGTTAATGAGGTTAGATTTTTATGTCAACAATGTCAGATCGAGTATTAACATACATTTTGATAATCATTAGAGGTTATAACAACAGGGAATGACATAATGACATTTCAGGAGCTGCTTTTTCGTAGACCCCACATACGATGACTTCGGATTTGAACACCAGATGTCAGACCTCTTGCTTTTAATTGCGGATCTACAAGAATTGACACTTGAACAGTGAACAAGGATGCTAATTTTCATCTAGTAAATTGAAGAGCTATCGTAGATTTTCGATTATAATAATCACAAAACATTACAAACATGAATACTAGTTTTTAAGACAAGTGTGGTGGGGATCAAGTCGCGTCGATGCACACATCCATACCTCAACAGCGCGGAGGAGTGGTGGTGCAGCGTTTTGTCAGGTCTTTTCGTTACATGTTCAGCAGCAATCCAACACACTCTACCGTGCGTAAAGAATTTCATTTCAAGAAAGTAATCAGGGTATTTGATCTAAAATAAAACTTACCTGGTATTTTTCCAAAATCTCTAAACAATCTAAAATCAGTATCAGACGGAATAATGTTGTTTTGAAAAAGTTCCTCAGCAACTACTTGTGCATGTGGATGAGGCACCACTGACGCGTAGTAATTCATAAGCCAAGGGTGTCCTGGACCAGCCTGAAACAAAACTTCACGACCACCAGCGCCGGCTGCTTCTAAATTAATTACCGCTTTTACTTCTTTCCGCCATTTGTGTTTTGTAATAAAACCGTGCGCTGCTTGAAGCGGATTTTCTTCGGCGCCATTGAAAAGAAAAATTACATTGTGTTTTAATGGAACTGATGATTTTGAAAGAACTCGAAGAACTTCCAACATTGTTACACAATTTATCCCATCATCGGATGCACCTAAAATGTACAACGAAGTTGCGGAAATAGAAGCAAAATGATGATTTTAAACCTCTCGTAGCGGACACTCAGTTTGGGTAAGTTCGGTTTTACGCTCGATTGATCGAGCAGAGCGAACAGATTTTTGGTCACGTGACAAGCGAGCAAATCGAGCCATCTAAACAATTCCGAACGTAATCTAGCAGATTTTTCCAAACGTCAGAATAAAATGGCCCCAGCAAGTTAAATTCTTATTACTAAAGCCGAAATACATTCTTTATTGCTCCTCATTTTAATTTATTTCAACATTGTTATAATAATAAATCATGATTCACAATTTTTTTCGTTTTTATTCCTTTATTTTAAAATTAATAGTACTACCAGTTGTTGATTTTTTCGACCCATAGATATAATAAATATTTTATTTAATCATTCTGTGAGATATAGACTTATTGGTTATTACTATTCTTTGAATAAATATTATTCGTGTATTTTTACCTGTTGAAAAATTACCTCATATAAATAAACTTCGAAATGTATCCATTCTCACAACAAGAGTTTCCGCTCATTTTTAAAATGAATGCTCTGAAGTTGGTTAAATCTGCTTGCTCGCTCGCTTTCCTCGGAGCAAATCGAGCGCGCTCGATCTGCTCCAGATCTTAAAACCGAACGCAGGATAGAGATCTTTCAGAGCATATAAATGTTAAATTCGAACGTATTAGAGCACTCCGATCAATCTGAGCGTAAAACCGAACTTACCCTTTATTGCCTTTTGTGGCACTAACAGCATTGAATGTCCGCTGTCGAGAGGTTTCACAATAGTAGTGATGTAAAAATACAGTATTAAACTTTTTTGTGTATTAAACCCATAGTATAATACCTTATTTTTTCAGTATAAAACGGTTTTTTACTTTTTCACACTACGGTTACGGTGCATTATTCAGTATTGCCAACTGCATAATAGGAAAAGTTCCTGTTCTCATTTTGGTATTAAAGCGTTTTAAACGGTATTAAACCGTTTTAAATGGTATTAAACCGTTTTAAATGGTGTTAAACGTTTTATACGTGCTGTATAAAATAGTAAAATAGGCAGTATTCATACCTAGTATAAAACTGGGGTATATTTTTTTTTACATACCGTATAATACCGTTTTATACAAATGTTTTATACCAGAGTATTATACACATTTACATCACTACACAATAGTATTATCAAAACATATTTACATACCAGGACTTACTGGAACGGAGTCAAAATGGCAGTTAAGAAGTAAACTGGAATTACTACTTTGCTCCGAATTCGAAATTCGAGCAACCACATTTTGTACATTTCTATACATGTTTGTTAATCCATAAGGATTAAAATCCAAATAATATTCTCCAGAAACTAATTGTACATCAAGTTGTATGTCATGTACTGAATGTGCTTGTTGTTTAACAGAATTTATTTCTCTTTTTAGAAATTCTACAGCGAGTTCCTCGTTTTCTTTGCTACCTGTTACTTTTGGTCCAATTCCAGCTAGCTGACTAAGAAGATTCTGTGATCTCTTGCCTATAAATCGACCCGGAAATTTGTCCTGCAAATAGTACAGGTGTAAGTAACTATTTTTATAAAATCTTTTTAAGACCATTGAATCGACCTTTAGTTGGTGCAGCATTTAACAACACGTTTCTCATGTAAGTAACATACAAAATACTAACTCAAGAACCCTGGTTACTATTAGTTACTTATATATCTGTATTAATCTTCAAAATTAACGTACCGTGAAGTTTTTCTATTCTATTTTTAATACTGAAGGAATTATTGGACTAGAAGCACATTTTGTTTGCAGATGAAACAAGAGTAAACTAGATCACCAGGTCCTCCTGAACGTGTATGACGAAGACCTGGAGTTGATTAGTGGTACAATAAGATTTCTGCAAAAGAACCATTTAGTGTTCTGGGGAAAAAATTGTTTCGACGCCCGCATAGGGCCTTCGCCGGCGACATAATAATACATATATGGCAAAAAAATACCTCCTCAGATGTATCCAGTTGTCTAGGCAAGCTTTCATCTATGTAATGAACGCTAATAAATAGAATTATTACAGCTCCAAAAAACAGTACAGCAACGGCTGTTGGAAATTTATTAACGCGTTTTTCAACGTTTTCTTCACCATGTTCTTCTTCACTAGAATCAGGTTGATTTGTTTTGAATCTTTGTCTCATTTTGACAAAATACGAATGCATTTACGATAAACAATTATAGAAATAACTGTTATTAACAAAATGCTGCACTCGCTTCACTTATGTGCAGTAAAATGCTGTCTTCTGTGGCGAACATTCTTGTGTCACCGTTGATTTAGTTTGTTTAACCTATCTCTGGTTTTACCATTTAATAGTTTTTACCTATTTGATGTCGGTTTCATGTCCATAATTATTTACTTTTTTTATCTCTCAGATAAAAATTTAAATTAATAAATCAAACAGTATCTGCACTTTGAACAACTGTTGTTTACCAAGCGCTTCACAAATATTCGCACCCATTAGAAATCCGGGCATTATGCCAAACATGCGTTGCGGATCATTGTTGACATGGAAGTATGACGTTATATACCTCGTCGCAAAAATACAATTTTTATTTAAAAAGTTAAATTTAAAATTTTAATACTTTCGCTACATTTTTGACAGCCCATAGAACAAAACAAATACATAACCTAACATTTCTCTAGAATTCTTTTCACGTTTTTTATCACTGTGGAAAGGTTTTGTAGGATAAAAGCCCGGGTTTCCTAGGATAGCGGCACCGTAATATGACGGTGAATGACGTATTAATTAATAAAATTCTTTATATTACTCAATTATTATTTTTAAAACTACGAAATACGAATCAGCACCGTCCTACTGAGTAAAAGATATATAGAGGAGCTTATATACCCGGTATACATTATACAACTGCTTATACAAAATTTTATCACAGGGCCGAGTAAACATGGCGGCAACACAAGGGATGGATTAGGAATATTATTCTCTTCTTCTTCTTCTCACATATAAAATGAGGACCGAGTTAAAATGGCGCCTGGCTTCACTTTTAAATGCTTATAAATCCCTCTTCATCTTTTACCTCAATGCACCCCAACGAACGTGCACCCGACTCCGAGTCCTGTGACCCCAGAATCCGGATTCCAGGTGTTCTATTGTTATTTAGAAGAGCAAAATGTGTGAAAAACTTTATTAAAAATCTATAAGTACATTAAATAATATTGGCCACATACATTTTAAATGTTTAAAATAAAGTTAAGTAGGTACCTAAGTATATGATAAATACCTATCATAATTAATTCTGCTTTCGTGGTAGTAAACGAATTTTTAATCCATTTGAAGATGTTAATACGACTTTTGACACTAACTGTGGTTTAAAGATATTCCCGTTGTCTGTTCTCACTGGTAGAATTTTAAAGTGTCTGATTATATCTGACACTGTCGCTTTGATTTCCAGCATTGCAAATTTTTGACCTAAAATATTAAAATTTAAGAATGAAGGGATAAAAAAAATAACAAAAGTAAGTGATAAGCAGAGCTACACTGAGAAGTGAGAACCACACATAGATAAAGAACCACATTGCATAATGCCAGTAGGCCAGTCCACCCCTAGGTAAATGTTCAAAAATAAGTTGAAATAATAATTCAGTGATATTATTATTAATCATAATAACATTATTAATCATTGTATTTCTTTAGTGACAAATTACTTCAAAAACTCCGTAATAAATTATCGGAAAATGCTTGTTAATATTATCACAATATGTCGATATAGGTAAGTACCTATTATCACAGCTATTATGTAATTATCTGCAAGTATTAGGTATGTACTCAGAATTTGAAGTAGGTACATAGGTACTCTAAATATTAGTATTGTAGTATCATCAGAGGCGGTTTTATGTACAATGTCGCCTTAGGCCCATATTCATTAACGGCGCCCTATTAATACATAATTTTTACCGGTTAAGGCGAATTAGGAAAAAATAGGGGAGTTGAACCTAATTAGATTTTTTAGCGAACACTCTTCCCTACACATACTGGGGGGAGTTGTTGAAATGCAGTTTAAATTTAGAATTTGTGGAGACATACAAGTACCTACAACGTTTTTAAGCTAAAATTTGCATAACCAAAAATGTGACATACCTACTATTTTTATCATATTAATGTAGGTACTGTGCAGTGTTATCAGGGCCGTGCAAGAGGGGGGGGGGGGGTAGAAGATACTATAAGAATACAACAAGTACCTCTAATTTGATATTTGAAGAGTGAGGAGTGCCAAATTATGCCCGGGCGCAATTTCCCCTTCGCGCGGCCCTGAGTATTATAAATTATATTATTGTTTATTATGTCCGGTTTTATTGTTTTCTTCTAAGTACTATAATTGATCGGTAATAAAATCAATTATAAATTATAATGATTTATTAGGTACTTAACACATCGGCAACTGACATTTACAATAGTTTTTATCAGTTATCTTCAATAATTAATCAACTGTGTGTACTTTGCTTGCTTGTATAAAACCTCCAGTCAGTGTCTTATCCAACCCCTTTCTAAAATGTTATTTTATAAAAATCTACCCTCCTCCGAACGACGTTAGTTATAAAATTTTGAAAAAATCAGGTATAAAAAGAGGTTATGGTAACAGGTAAAGATTAATTACGGGAAAACTATTGCAAAATTTATTAGTTTTCGAGATTTAGCGCAGAATAAGACAGGTGGTAGTGATGCGTCGTTCATGAATTATTCATTAACCCACTTCAAAAAAGGAGGGAGGTTCTCAAGTCGACGCGTATATATTATTTTTATGTATGACCACGCATAACTTTTTACAGAGTAGTCCGATTTTGATGATTCTTGTTTTATTGGATAGGGTATACCTCGAATTTGGTCCCATATACATTTTACTTAAATCGGTTCAGTAGTTCGGCTGATTTTTAATAAAAGTGAGTAACGGCGCGTGATTCCTTTAAGGTAACACATCAAACAACGTAAGAAGTCGATTAAAAAGTTTGTAGAAGTGAATCTATTGGCAAGTGGCTAAATTACGTATTGTACAGCCACTGAAATGTAAAAAATAAAACACTTTCTCCTTCAAAAAAGCCACTAAAAAGAGGAAAATAATAAAACTTTGAGGTCTGTGTCAATTTAATAAAATATGAAGTCGGTTAAAAAGATATTAATCGACTTCATATTTTTTAACATGAAAGATTCCCTCTAGTTTGCCGTGAACAAACTTCTTTTTTTTATTTTTAACTTCCCACTGGAAGTTATTGTAATGGGTCCGAAAATCGAAATCAAAAAGGAAAAAAATTTTAATGTTTCAAGGTCACTACACTATTTTTACACTACTTTTAGAAAGATGTCTCTGTGTGTGTGTGTGTGTGTGTGTGTGTACGTACGTACGTACGTACGTATGTGTCCATTTCTTTCTAAGACGAAATCTCGAGAACGAAAAATGATATCGACTACGTTGGGGTGCCAATCGACGCGTATTAACGTAAGTATGATCTGAAAGGAATTTTTTTAAAATCGGTTCAGCCGTTCTTTTTTCTTAACCAAATAACCTCCAAAAAAGTAGATTTTACACAATATCTCGCGAATAAAAAATTATATCGACTTCGTAAGGGTGTCAATCGAGGCGTGTTAACGTCATTTTGATCCGACATAAATTTTATAAAAATCGGTTCAGCCGTTTTTTTTTTTTTTTTTTTAATTATTGATGTTTTAATGATTAAAATGATTACTTTTCTGTGTAATATCTAATTTATTTATTATTATTAAATATTTATCAAACTGGGAAGTTCGTCGTGTGGACCTCAAGGGTCGCACTTTAGTCCTAATAAACGACCCACCTCACGGCTTGTTTTAAATGTGTTTTCCATCAGATAATTTTTTTTAATATTTATTTATTTTATTCGCTAATTTTTCATTTGTGAATGATCGGATCTTTCGGCGCATGAAGTACGTTCTTGATCGATGGGCTCTTTGTTTTTGAAGTAAAAAAAATGCTTACCTATGCAGTTTCTTAGACCAGCACTGAAGGGTACATAGGCGTACGCATGTCTTCCACGTGAATTTTCTAAAGAGAATCTCTCGGGGTCAAATTTTTCCGGGTCAGGAAATACGTCTGGATTACGATGTAGCATGTATGCGAAAACCGATACAGAACATTTGGCTGGTAAAGTATATCCATCTAGAATAAGACACCGCTTTAATCCTTAATATATTAAAAACGTGTCTAGGTTTTTTTTAAGATGTTTATACATCAATTTCTGGAAGAAAACATTGAGTTTTGAATAATTTCATTTCGTAACATTTGGTAACAGTTGGCATTTTAAATCCCGTTTATTACTAAAGCTTAATTCTTTTGCTTTTTGGATCTCTGTTCTTTTTTCAAGTTTCCAAGTTACGCGGAAAAGGTTTACGTGAAACCTTTTCCGCATAACTCCGGCCGGTGGATGTTTAAAGAAAGCTACTAAAAATTGACCGCGTAGATCAAAACGCGTAAATTCAAGACATGTCATAGTTGACTCAATTAATTAATATAATATTTTCTATTTGTGTTTTAAAAACAGCGCACTTGCAGTGCAAAAAAAGATTCATGGTGCATCCTTCTTTATACTTACTTATTTTTAACTCGTCGTTAAGTAACCGACTGTAAAACGGTACACTCGGAAATAGACGTTCAACCTCCTTTATGACCTGTTCTAAGTATTTCATGTCTTGAAGATCCCTATATGTTGGAATAGCGTCATTTGATTCAAAAAGAGCTTCTTGTTCAGCGTATACTTTTTCCTAAAAGATTGAAAATGGTATACGGTAATAATGGGGTCGTCATTTTTTTGCTTTTAATTATAAAACGATTTTTTTGAGTTTTTCGGAGCTTTTTCTGTAATAAAAATATTCCTAAAAGTGTGTATTTTTCAATGGAATTTTGAATATGCCGCTACTAAAATGACGTAGATTATATTCAGCCTGTGATTGGCTGACCAGACCTATTGTGTCACGCCCAGTAATTTGTCAAATTGAAAGCGAGCCACGAGAAAGATAATTTATATACACCTCTTTCTATAGATAAAGATTCGTGAATTTGTGAAATTTGATATAATATAGATAGTTTAGGTCCTGGAATAGGACATAGGGTACTTTTCATTCCGGAAAAATGTATAGTTCCTGTGGGATAGTAACAAAACGTAACTTTGCAATTTTTTGCATTTTAGCGTATTGGCGGAATCCTACTAATATTATAAACACCACCAACCCGGTTTCGCTTCGCAGGGGAAGAATTTCTCGCGGGAGGATAATAAATCATAAATTCATAGCATCCGGGCGATGCCGGCCGGGCCGCTAGTATTATATATTTCTTTAATTCTTGTTTGCAACTAAGAGGAAGTATAATATAAGAACGAAAAAGTTGGTTCACATAATTTGTTTATGTATGAGGTATAGTATGCAGTGTTCAAAATTATAAAATTTTGATAAGGGACGACCCTATTAATGCTTTGGAATATCCCTTACCTGCACGTCTTGATAAATGGACAGACTATAAATAACAAAACTCATAGCTGATGAAATTGTATCATGGCCCTAAAAACATCAAAGTATATTAATTTAAATTTAATTTAATTTAAAATACGTTTTATGACATCAGTATTACAGCCTTTAGTGGCACGTTAATATAACGCAAGATTGCACTAAAATATTATGCTGCCAAATGTAACACGGCATTATAAAGCAGAGAAGTACAAAAAGTGAATACATAATATATTTGATTAATTAATGTTTCGCTGAAGCGAAATAATCAAATTATGGTTATGACGCTCCATCGTAATTCAAACAATAGTTGTTAACACGGTCACTCAGAGCAACGGGTTAGCTGTTAAATTATAATATCAGACAGCTTCTTTTTCTGCCTTGATTGTTGACTGCTGTATACGAAAAAATCAAATGCCACCGCCGGAACTTTAACCCGAAACACCCAGTTTCAAGCTGGTTGGGTTTCCAATTACTCCACAGTGCTAGGAGGGCAGAATCAGTTTCCCTTGTATATATAGCCACATTAACTACGAAACGCACTACATGCGAGTGCTAATATTTTTTGAAAGTTATATTAACTTTCCGTCGCGACATCTTTGAAGCATATTATGTCGTATTAAACTAATTAAACACTAACGACACCAACGCTAACATCGTATATGTCAACAATCAAGGCAGAAAAAAATCTGTCTGATATTACAATAATTTAACAGCTAACCCGTTGCTCCGAGTGACCGCGTTAAGAATTATTTTCGAAATAGAAGTTTTTCGCTGTGAGTTTTACAGTTAGATCTATAATGTGTGAACTTTTTATATTCTGTGAAACTATAATGTTGATCATTTTCCGTTTTTTTATATTTACCGCAAACATAAACGTATCAATTTCTTCCCGAATTTCTTCATCAGACAGACTTGCTCCATCCCGTGTGGCTTGCAGTAAAATATCCAAGAAGGCGAAAGTGTTTTTACGCCCTAGAAAATTATTTCAGGTACTTAATGAATAATGTCGAGTTTGAAAAGAACCTTATATTACCTCGAGCAAAGCCAGATAATAAAACGCATTGAGCACTGATTGGTCTAAAATAAGTGCAAAACCGAACGTACCTTCGGAGTGGATGGTACAAATAAATTCTGCAAACATGTTTTCTCATCGAGAGAGAGAGAGAGAGAGAAGGAGAGGGAGAGAGAGAGGGGGAGAGAGAGAGAGGGAGAGAGAGAGGGGGAGAGAGAGAGGGAGAGAGAGAGGGGGAGAGAGAGGGGGGGAGAGAGAGAGGGGGAGAGAGAGAGGGAGAGAGAGAGAGGGAGAGATTGTAGATTATAGACGCTCAACAGCTAAGGTCATCAGCATCTATGTTTTCTCGTCTAGGTGTCGCATATAAAATACCCAAAAGCTTCGCAAAACCCGCAAAAAAATTAAATTACAAAGATTCCGTTACTACTTCATGTAATATGATTGATTGATTGTAGATTATAGACGCTCGACAACTGAGGTCATTAGCGTCTATTTTATGCAGTATGGCGCAGTGATTGGGTGTCAGAATGAGATCTCGCACTACTTTGAAAAATTCCTTCAACTACCATTGAAAACAAATTATTTTGGAAAAAATAACACAACATACTCACCCATTAAATCTTCATCTGATGAAATATCAATAACTGGACTTTGTTTTGATTCTTTTTTTCGTTGATGCAATATCTACAATGACATGGAATTATATTTTGTGCCAAAAATTCCAAAAATTTGGAAAGTTATAGGCAAAAAGTCGCTTAGAAAAAGAGCAAGAAATGTATGTGTGGTATTCGCTGGGTGTAGGAGTACGCTATGGACAAAATAAGCGTTATAATTTATTGCACTTATATTTTTTAGCTATCTGAAATTTTTTTTTTATAAAAATTTGTCATTCCTTCAACGGATATAGAGTGTGATTTAGTGCGGTCATCAGATGTCGTTATCGTCGCGCACCCAGCGAATAGCACCTCGAACATTATTACCCCTGATCATACACTCTTTGCATGTAGCGTTTCATCCAAATCAACTGTCCCCTTTAAAAACGTGATGAAGTAACAAACAAAAGGCATGCGCATGTGTCGTTACACACGCTTGAAGTTATACTCCTTAATCAGCGTCCATATTATGATTAAACTATACGCTTTACAATGGGAAGTAGTGACGCTTTGCGCAAACGCGCCCGGTGTCACATAAGAAGTATAACTTCAATATCCTTAGGAACTGCTGAATCTCCCGAGATTAAAAGCAACTGGTAGTAGAACTCGCGCGGCGAAAGATAAAGCCACCGCGTCATAGTAACGTGAATGCATTGCGCCTGCCTTCTAGCTTGCTATTGGCTGTTTATTGTCATGAATAGCAGTTTCCCAAAATTGTACCTAACGTCATAAAACCCAATGTGCAGTTTTGTGTACACGGCACTGTCTGCGGGCAAGCAGGCGTTCAGCATATTATTGATGACGTGCCTGGCTTCATCTCTCACCGCGGGCACTCTAACTTCAGCGCGCACTCTGCTTAATGTAGTCACAGGGTTACCTGATATGTTGTTGTGTGGAGTATATTTAATGCCCTTTTTTGCTCGCGTCCTTCTTTTGTAAATGGAAATATAATGGGACACCTCAGAAGTGAATTATAGCTTCGTAGAGTAACAATATTTAGCATACTGAAATCAAAATATGAAAAATGTTGTTAATAAGTATAGAAATGTCATTTTTAGGATTCCGTACATTCGATGAAAAAAGGGAACCCTTCTAGGATCACTCTTGTGTCTGTCTGGCCGTCTGTCACAGCTTATTTTCTCCGAATCTACTGTGCAATGTCGTGGCTTTTTAGGTGTTCGCGCACATGTGTCGCACAGGTCTACTGGTTTGCGTCGGGCCGGATGGCTCGCCGGAATCCAGGGTACGAAGCCAGTGGAAACTGGACGAAAAAAGTTGAAATTTGGTATATATATAGAGTTAGGTGACCCAATCACGGACGTATAGTGTAAATCAACGAATTCTGATTTTAAGGGTTAATTTTGGGGGGCAAATTAGAAAATTAAAAAAAAAGTCAAATGCATCATGTGATATCAAATGAAATGGCTCATGAGAAATATACAAAAATATACAAATATATTTTTTATATTTTTTCATAATTTTAAAATGCATAGTTTAAAAGATATTAAAGAAAATATATAAAAATCGAGCATTCCCACTTCCTTATCTCCGAAAATTTTGAAAAAATGGGGAATATGGGGCCTCTCTCATAGTTTACACGAAAACCTAAACGAAAATCCTAAGTCTTTAAATTCCCACGGGAAACGGATAAGTACTGAACACTCTCCACGCGAGTCCGACTCGCGCATGACCGGTTTTTAGGGTTCCATAATGTTAAAAACTTTATCCGTCCGTCTGTCTAGTCTGTTACAGGCCAGTAGCTTCTAAAATCTAAACGGTTCGTCGTAGGATAGAATATAGATATTGTAAATTATAGACGCTCGACATCAGAGGTAATAAGCGTCTGTCGTCGTAGGAAGTTTAAATTTGACGTGTAGATATAGTAATGTGCTCTGCAGCTGGTTGCTCTACCAAAAACAAATTTGTGCGTCCTCTGTGGCCAATACAGTGACAATTAAAAAAAATCACAGCATAATTACTTCCAGGATCCCTACTGTCTACATCAAATTGTAGATGGTAATTAATTCTTTTTTGATGAGTTTTTTCATGCCTCCTTTCTTTTCTTCAAAAGTATTAAGTCTAAAATTTTGATAAAATCAGGCATGTGAAGAGGTGGCTAAAGATTACTAGAAAACTCTAGTGCGTACGGAACCCTCGTCGCTTGAAATAGATTAATGCTTGACCGTTTTTTTTTGTCATAAAAAAATTTTAATTACCTTTTAACTGCGCGAACATATTCAGAGTCGCTTTTAGTTTGTGCATCAATTTTTAGACCCATTGCGGATTCTGAAAACATTTTATAATAATTACTTATAAGTTATAACGTTTAGGCAGAAGTCAAGAAACATTGAAAAAAAAACTATTATATAAAAATACTCATATAAATTTACTAGCGGTAACCCTTGGCTCCGCTCAAGTATATTTAGATTTTTTATGCCTTCTCATACAAACTTCAACACCTCGTTGCACCCCTCCTTAGGGGTTGCCTTAAAAAATCCTAAAATACGTGTTTTATTATTTGTTTTGAAGAGTATTTATATCAAGTTTCAAGTTGATATACATGCAGGCAATACGATTTTCTATACAAACATTTTCACCCCCTTAGGGGTTGATTTCCGAAAAATCCTTTCTTAGTGCACCTCTACACCCTATAAGGAACATAACTTCCAAATTGCATGTTTCTATATCTTCAGTGGTTTAGGCTGTGCAATACACCCCCTTAGGGGTTGAATTTCGAAAAATGCCTTCTTATTGGGTGCTTACGTCACAAAAGGAACCTACTGTCCAAATTTAAAGTTTATAGCTTCAGTGGTTTGGCCTGGGCGTTGAATAGTCAAACAAGCCTACACCTCCGTTTTAACCCCTTAGGGTTTGAATTAAAAAAATGCTCGAATATGGGTTTTGTTATTTTTAAAGAAGACTTAGTATGTTGAATTCAATACCTCTCATCTTAACGATTAGTGAGAGATGTTAATTTTGTCAAAAATTCTACACCCCCTTAGAGGTTGAATTTCCTTTCTGAGCGAATGCCTACGTCCCATAAGGGACCTACCTGCCAAATTTCATGTTTGTAGGCTTTATAGTTCCTGAGATTTCGTGATGAATGAGTGATTGGTATTTCTTACTCGTCAGTAATATGCGTCAATACGCAATTTACTATTTCTAAATACTTACCATAAATATTATCAAGGGCATACGCATTTATGAAGGGGTAAATATCTATTGTCCTTCCATCTGCATATTTCTGGAGATTTTCTATTAGAATCTTCCCATTACTATTGAAAGTACTGACGAAGTTTTCCAAAATTTTGAAATGAAACGCTGGTGTGATTATTTTCCGTTGTTTGTGCCATTTCTTTCCTAAAAAATTGTTTCATTATACTGAAGAAACTGTTAGTTTTTCTTTTTAACAAAAAAAAAACGGTAAGGAATCGAGAGAAATCAGTGAGTTTCTTTGAATTTTATAGTTTTTAACGATGAGAAGTTATTTCAACCTTTTTTCCTTTCTCTTTCTTAAATCTGTGTGATATAATATTTTGTACTGAATATTTTTTTTACTTTTCATCACCTACATTGAATGAAAGTTATGTAATCGTGCAAAAAATCGAAATTTAGATTTTGATCTTAACTATTTAGTCTCTAAAAAAGATTTTGCGATACATTTTTTTGATCTGTATGGTCTGTCCGTTGTCGTTGTTGTCGTGCAGAATTCATCGATGTGCGAGATCTTCTTAATTACGAAACCGATAGGACACCTTTCTGGCATGCCTACAATTTTTTAAATTTTTTACTGCACTCTAGGCTACATTCTCATTCATTAACACTTAAATTGTTCATGAAGAGTGATGGAATATTTGGTATAAAGATACAAAATATTATAAATAACCACAAAACACCAAAACGTTTAACAATTTTCGACGTACCTTTCGCAAACCATATCGTGTCAGATTATGAGTAGAATGGATGGGTCGTGGTATTCAGGAGTGGGAATTTGTGTCAGTCGAAAGTTACTAGTAAGTATAATCAGTTAAATAGCCCAGCGATGTAGCTTAGTGGTACAGCACTAGGCTCGAATTGGGAAGGTACTAGGTTCGAATCCCAGCGGGGGCAGATGTGGCTAGGACTTTTTCCTACTGCCTCACGCCGAGAAATGGTAATTCCTGTACCGGCCATCTTGTTTGAGGTTTTCCATGCTTTCCCTCAATAATTCCAAATGAATATCGAGATGGTTCCTTATTCAAGGCCATGGCCGATTACCTGTCAAACTCCTATACTCCCAAAGTTGCCTACCTTATCCTAATATCCTATAATATTCGTAGTGAGTTTAGTACGACTGAGGATATTATATCCTATAATATTATTCTTCCATTCGCACATTGCTATTAATTAAGTTGAAGTATAAAAATGTATAAAACGGGAAGTGGTAAAAATGGAAAATAGTAATGGTGCGAATGGCGTCTGTTATGACATAATGTCGAGAACGTTAAACGCATATTATAATCAGTTAACCTGTACTTGTGACTAGTCCCGTTCCCAGCCATGGTAAGATGAATTTGTAATTAATAGATTTGTCAATTTGTGTAGTGCTGCTTAAAAGAATCTAGAAATTAATGATTGAAAATTAGAGGAATATCATTATCATCCTTTAAAGTCGACATGAGAAGGAATTTGAAGTTGCTATAATTAAATAGAGCAATGTGATCCTTGAAAACAGTGTAGAAATTGTCGGAAGTGAGGCACTTCCTTGGCACATAGGATCAATAAAAGCAATACTGATTAATTCAAAATTTGCATTTAATAACTGTAAGGACAGATATTGAGAAGTTTGACCAACATGTAGCATCACAATTCTTGCAATCGATTTTATAGCCTAATTCCGAGTTTTGTAGTTTTTCATTTTTGTTTTTAAGTTTGGAAAAGAAGTTTTTATTTATAGAGTTATGATTTTTACAAGAAATTTGAACATCTTCTGATTTGAATATATTTTTTATTTTCTCGGATAATATAGGGATGTATGGAATAGAGTAGTAGGTGTGTAGTTTATTTTTATTATTGTTAGTGTTACTATTGTTAGTGTTATTATTGTTGTTGTTGATGTTACGAATCTTAGTTTTATTAGTAATTATATTGATTAATGACAGCATTTTGGTAAGATAAAAACATATCTCAATTTTTGTTAATTTTAACTTTATTTCCACAAAATAATTGTTTTTCACCATATAAATATTCTCACCCACGTTTACATACAACCATTGTATCAACATTATAATTTTTCTTGTAGACTCTGAAGATGGTATGAAGAATACCAAAACGTTAGTTATTAAATGCAAATTTTGAATTAATCAGTATTGCTTTTATTGATCCTATGTGCCAAGGAAGTGCTCATTTCCGACAATTTCTACAATGAGAAGGAATGTTCGAAAGAGCAGAAAAAATTGTCGGTTACAATGAAAATAAAAATGTACTTATAGCTCAATATAAATTAAAATAACAAACAAAAAAACTTTGATTACGAGTCATTATAAAATCATAGAGCAGATTAAGCGGAGCAGTGTTTTTTTTTTACCTCAACGTCTTTGGAATCAGATAATAGAACTAGCGCTGAAGATCCAACCCACGCACAAAAGACTCGGCCATATTTTTTCTGCGTTTCACACATCCACTGTAACAAACCTATTAAAAATAATATGTAGTTTATTATTTAAAATGTAAAACCAGGACAATTAAACATATAGGAGTCCAGCCGTCAGACCATGAGGAGCACGTGACCTGTCTTGGAATAATTCACTTGATCTTCATCCCGCGAAAAACGCTATCACTTCACAAAAAACGCCACATCGCGCCAAAACCCCCCGCACACGTTTTTTGGGGAACTCCCCCCTGCACCTCCATCTGCAATCGTTCGAAAAGCCAAAAGTACACACCGCGCTAAGTGTGATTGTGTGATAAAAAATAATTAAATAGAGAAAATATAACAAATAGAAGGAATATCAAGTGGAATATGGAATAGTAAGAAAATAAAAAACATTGATGGTGCTAACCGGGATCGAACCAGCGACCTTCTGCATACGGAGTGGACGCGCTACCAGGTCTGCTATAGAAGATGTTTGATTTAGAGCTGTTTTTAGGGTATAGCAAGTATTATATTAACCTGTAAACTATACTGTTATGGTCTGACGGCTTATCATATCGTCCTAAAAGAGGCATGAAAATACTAAGATTGGGAAATGTAAAAATGTTAAACTTATTGCCTGTGCAATGTGTACCTATGATGCAAAAATCATGATAAAAATTAATAATTTAAAATGACCGAAAAAAGAACGTCTGTAGTCCTTTTATAGCTTCGGGATAATCATGAGTCTAGAATAACTTGAAATATTGGGCAGAGGCAGAGCACAGGATTAATTAGAATATTGTATTCGTTCTTGACTTGTATATATAAGAACTTAATATTTGAAAACAATTTTAAAAACTACGCTAATGTGAACATTACAGAGTAGTCAACTGTTCGTTGTTCACACTACAGAGTAATCAATGCATTTTGCTATTGATGTTGTTAGATAATTCATATTTGTGATCTTTCATTTTTTTTATTTATTGTAGATTACAGACGCGTCGACAACTTACGTCATTCGCGTCTTTTAATTACATCAAATCAAATAACTTAAAACTAAATGACATCATAAAACATCCATGAGTGGAGGTGGGATTTGAACCCACGACAGTGTGATCCAAAGGCCTGCAACGCTAACCGTTACACCATACTGTCCTTTATGATCTTTCACAGTACCTAGCTCAATTCTACTGTAGTTTGAGCAATGGACCTATCCCTCGAAATAAGTGGGAGATATCGTTATTGCTCGTTCTTGAAGAAAAAGAGAGAAAAAATATGGTTGCGAACGCATACCGTGCCCTGCAGTCAGCAGTCAGAAGCAGTCAGGAAAACAGATATAGACTATTACCTAATTATCGGATCATTTGTGAACACGGTATGTGCGCTCAATCCAGGTAAAAAAGATACGTTGATTAATGTGTACCTACCTCCTTCTGTTTTGAGAATGTCCAAAGAATTTCCAAAGATTGGATGACCAGGTGGCGCGGGAATTAACTTAGTCAAAGCAAAATAGTTCTTGTTCACTATAAATCGTCGATAAATCCATAATGCAGCCAATCCAATCAAAAACAGTATTGTTAGCGACATATTTTGTTTTACAACAATTAATTAAATTGTGATTAAACTAGTCTCTGTTTTTGTTTTTCTGAAAAATAAATATTTAACTGTTTACTTGAACAAAAGTAAGGTAATAAATAACTGTAAATATGATTAGACGTGTGTCATAAAACAAAAATGAAGTAAATCTAATAAAAAAGAGTGCGTATGCTAAAGACCATACGGTAGGAGAAAAACTCTTTCATTCCCGCTCACTTACTACACTTCTCCATCACAATATCCTCCAACGCGTCTGTCTGTGACTGATTTTCTCTGTAACTACTGAACGCATTTTGTTCCGGTTTTCACGATTAGATAGATTGATTCACGAGGAAGGTTAAGATTTATAATTGAAACTGGCCAGGTGACAGTCTAGGGTTATCTCAGAAGACCGATTTCTCCGTACCTAATTATCGAATGGATTTTGTTCCGGTTTTCACGATTAGATAGATTGATTAACGAGGAAGGTTTATATGTATAACTGAAACTGGCCGGCCCGGATGCACTCGAGTGAAATTCGGGGATAATCTCAGAATACCGATTTCAAAAAAATTCACTATTCGATAGATGATATAGACTATAATAACTGACCGGCCCGGATTCGTCCGGGTGCGAATCGGGGGTGATCTCAGAAATTGCTGAACCGATTTCAATTTTTTTTGCTGTTCAATAGGTGAAAATCATAAATTCATAGCACCCGGGCGAATCCGGGCAGAACCGGTAGTAATATAATATATGTATAAAATACCTGCAGTTTTGGATTTCCTTCCATAACAACCTACCTGTTTAATCAGTATTATTTTTAGAACGAGATTCCAAGGTCTTTCAAACACTTTGAATAAAATAGTGTCTGAGTTTATTTAGTTTAGTTTGACATAAATAATTTATTATTATTATATTGTTTCACTTTAATTTAAATTTGATTTGAAAACCGTTTAAAGTTTGTCGCTATAAATGGTAATTATTGTACGTTAAATCTTTTATAAACTTTGAGCGTTTTCGAGGCGGCCTATCTCACTTTTGCCAATTTTTATTGGTTCTACTTCTGGCGTCATTATAATAATTATTATTAATTTACATATTTACAAAACTTATCTTTTCGTCTTGTTTAACTAGTGATACGAGTTAAGGTCGATTTATATTATCCGGTCAGACACGGCGCGAGAGCGTAACGTTTCCAGCAAAGCAAACATTTTTACATGCATTTCAAATACGAATACAGTCAAACCTGAGTAAGTGAGAACTGGATAAGTGAGAAAACTCTATAAGTGAGAGTAATAGGCAGGACTCGTCATTTTAAGCTCCCAAAACCTCTATTAGCGAGAAACAGAAACCTCTGTAAGAGAGAGTCGTTTTTCCCTCATGGACCTCCGTAAGTGAGACTGCTACTTATCTATACCTCTATAAGCGACAATATAGCTACAATAAAAATACATACATACATAAAAGATACACACATACAGTAACAAATGACAAAACAAATTACAAATTTAACATCGTGGAACTTTCTACCATTGTTTTTGTATTGTTTTCTCGTCAATATTGTACCTAAATAACGTTGTTATATGTCGAATGTGACTTGTTATTGCTGCGTACCTCTATAAGAGAGAAACGCTACCCATGTACCTGCATTAGCGAGAAACTCGGGTTAGTGAGAAACCTCTATAAGCGAGAATGAGATTGTGCTCCCTTGAACTCTCGCTTATCCAGGTTTGACTGTATTTATATTTAGCGTATCCCGTCCGTTCAGACACGTATCAATACTCGTATTTGAAATGCATGTAAACATGTTTGTCTTGCCGGAAACGCTACGTTCCCGCGCCGTGTCTGACTGGATAATATAAATCGACCTTTAAGCGCTGTGCGGTATGCTGGACATAAGTTTTGAAAACACTAAAAAGTTATTAAATAATGCAACATTTGCTTAGACCAAATCTTTTATATAATTATTAACATACATATTGCACAGTTTTAATAATTATAATTATGGAGTTTTGTGGCTATTATTTCTTAATAAAGTAATATTTTATTATCAGCTACATTTTATAAGAGCCCTATGCAGGCATCACTTTGCTGTCTGCCTAAAGGCCCCCATACACCTCGTTCTTTTTTAACAGTTTTCTCCGTCGGGTAAGTCGGTTGGAACGAACTGTCGGTAAAACCGAGGTGTGTGTCAAACACGTCGTGTTTACCCGTCGTTCAAAAATATCAAAAGAGTTTGATATTCGTCCGTTTTCGAGTCATTCGTTTGGGTAAACACGAGGTGTGTGACTAAAAACCGTCGTGTTTTCTCAGTGGCGTTTCTTGCAGTCAGTGCGTGTCATGTTACATTCGACAAATGAACAGAGCTTTTATGACTGAATTTATAACAATATATTATAGAAGTCTTCCATGCCTTTGGAAAATCAAATCGTCAGATTATAGCAATAGAATAAAGAAAAATAATGCTTATGAACAATTACTGCCGCCACTGCCATCAATAATTTGCGATCGATTCATTACATAAAACTGGATTATAAAAAACTGATGTGTGTGGAGTCGACCGACTTCGTTCTATCGTTCCAACCGACTTACCCGACGGGGAAAACTGTTAAAAAAGAACGAGGTGTATGGGGGCCTTTATTCTAAAGATTACGTAATTTTAAATGAAAACAATTTAATACGTTTAAATAACAATAATAACTTTCAATTAAATCAAAATCTTCTCATTATCAATTCCTAAAAATAGCGCAGACTGATTGAAAATATTATTAATAAAGACATTTTAAAGTTCTATATAAAATAACTTGTATTGAAATATGACATTATTTCAGTGTTCGTTTAGTAAAATTGATCCAAATTCCATCTTTAGCCGATAAAAGAAAATATGAGGGATCAATTTCCACTGGATGGCTAGTTTTTGGATGAATCTTCATGTCAAAATGAGAAACAATAGCTACAAGTGCCGCTTTCATTTGTGCTATAGCAAACCTCATTCCTGAAAGAATAACTGTATAAATATTCTATACGGTGTAATATATTTTTTGCAAGTTCGATATAGCTATGCTTCGTAAAAATAATGGTTGTTCAGTTCAGTAGAAATAACGCAAATTTGACATATGACTAATATGACTAATTAGCCCGGGAAATAAAGGTTTTAGGTCGCAAATAATTCCAAAGGAGCTGGATTTTTCACAGATGGTAGAACACCATTAGACATGTATTTTTACAAAAGTCCCCGGTTATCCCCCTTGTGCTTCCCCCGCCACCCCCTTTTGAATATAATTTTGCAAGCCTTACGGAAAACGTTAATATCTCCTTAACCAATGTCTGAAATCAGACGACTTTTTTTTTGTCTTGTTCCTAAATAGTTACTCTAAAAAAGTTCTCCTCTTCAATTTTGTGATAAAATCAATATATGCTTTGCAATTTATTAAAAAAGAGAAAATATCAGTTTTTAAAAGAATATTTCACAAAATATTTGCATATAACTTTTTGATGAGCCTGTTTCGAAATATCTCAAAAACGATGCTTTCATTTCAAATAGGATTACATTTCATATAATTTTCATTCCTACAAATTTTCTGTGGTACAAATAGTAAGCGCGCTACAGCTTCTTGAAAATCGTACGCGCTTTTTGTAGCCTTGGAAACCAAATGTTAAAACGTAATGTCCTTTTCAATAGCTTTATTTATTGTGTTCTTCATCGAATTTTACATTGAAAATACACATGTTCATAAAGCAAAACACGCTCTAAATCGTGATTTTTATCCCATATCGATATCGTTAAAAATTTAGAAGCTATAGCCAGTCAAAGTTGAAGTCATCATAGAGCCTTACTTTTTTTTTTGGACACGTGTTACGAGGACTTTCCATACCGAATAAAAAAATGTCCGTCTAGGAAAATCTAAAAAATTTAAGGTCCAATCTCACTAACTTGAAATATTTTCAAGTTATAAGCATTAATGTTCATGTTTTTACTTTTTGACATAAAATTAAAACACTTCACGCGAAGTGCTCTACTAAGAAGAGTGTTCGAGAAATATTAAGTTTACATATAGAAGCTGTAGACCTATTCATGGGTTATCTAAGTGAGTAAAAAAATTTTAAAAATTTGAAAGTGGTCACTCTACAGAGCTTTTCGCAACAAGTGTGTCAATTTTATGTCAAAAGGTGAAAACATGTACATAAATGCTTATAACTTGAAAATTTCGCAAGTTAGTGAGATTGGACGTAAATAATTGTTTATGGCATTAAATTTTCTATAGACGGAAATTTTTTTATTCGGTATAGAAAGTACTCGTAACGCGTGTCAAAAAAAATGTAAGGCTCTATGATGATTTCAGCTTTGACAGGCTATAGCTTCTAAATTTTTGAAGATATCGATATGGGACAAAAATCATAATTTAGAGTGTTCTTTGCTTTATGGACATGTGTATTTTCAATTTAAAATTCGATGAAGAACACTATAAATAAAGCTATTGAAATGGACCAATTGGTTTCTAAGGCTACAAAAAGCGCGTAATTTTCAAGAAGTTGTAGCGCGCTTACTATTCTTACCACGGAAAATTTGTAGGGATGAAAATTGTAGGAAATGTAATTCTATTTAAAACATTACATAACGAAAGAATCGCTTAAGTCGACCGTTTCTGAGATATTTCGAAAAAACAAAAACAATGTTAAAATTTCGTGGTTTTTTGGCTGCCAAAATTGTCCCGGTGTCGTGTTGGCACGAATATATACACACAAATAGTAGATTGTATATCTAGATGTGTAATGGACTATTACGGCGAGTAATGACAGTATGTAAGAACGAGTGATAGCGAGTTTTTACAGTCACACGAGCCGTAATACCATTACGCACGAGATATAATATATATGGAATTTTTTGCCATACCCACTACAAAATACCTACTTTTCACTTAATTTTCAAAAAAATTTGACAGTTCATTTGCGTTGCCATCTTTACTTCTACAGTATGCTGTGAAGTTCGTGAGAAAGTAATGGCAGACGCACGCAGGCGTTTAGAGCGAATAAACAGAAGTTCCTATGGCAACCGTTTACTTCCCGCACTAGTGCGGAAAGTAAAACACTTTCCATACACCTGCCTGTGAAATGACTCTTTAAAGGCCGCTATACATACATCGTAAGTAGCTATTTTGTAGTGAGTATGGCAAAAAATATCTTATACCCCACCTTTTGCAAGGTACAATGTATCCCAAAAACTACACAACATTTCTTATTCAAACCGATTTTCGTTGGAAGTATTTTATAAATTCTACTTCATTTACATACCAACTGTTGACTTTAATAAAAAAGTCATTTTGAAACTTCTACATCACTTTTGAAGGCCTATCTAATGATACACACGCTTATGTGCACTGGAATTTTTTTATCCCTCAGTTGTTACATGTATGGTGTGCCACCACTATTTTTTTCGTAATTTTACTTAACCATTGTATAGCAGTTCATAGAAATCACCTACCTTCCAAATTTCATCTATAATGTGCCAATAGTTTCCGAGTAAAATGACTGTGACATACGGACGGACAGACAAACAGGATGAAATTATAAGGGTTCCCTTTTTTCCATTTGGCTACGGAACCCTAAAAACGCTTCAATGTTAGATAAATAATTTTATTACAAATAAATAAATACAATCCAAAAGTTTTTTTAATTTTATCGCTATGCGTCCGACCGCTGCGCTCATTATTAACAGCCCACTTGCCCTATAATTAACTAAAGTCTATCAATATATACATCATTTTAAAGCTACAAATATTGTCTACAAATTTTACTTGAACAACTTTTACCCTAACAGGCTTAGCAAAAAGTTATATGGAAATATTTTGTGAAATATTCTTTTAAAAACTGATATTTTCTTTTTATTAATAAATTGCAAAGCATATATTGATTTTATCGGAAAATTGAAGAGGGGAAATTTTTTAGAGTAACTAATTAGGAATAAAACAAAAAAAAAGTCGTCTAATTTCAGACATTGGTTAAGGAGATATTATCGTTTTCCGTAAGGCTTGCAAAATTATATTCAAACGGGGGTGGCGGGGGAAGCACAAGGGGGATAACCGGGGACTTTTGTAAAAATACATGTCTAAAGGTGTTCTACCATCTGTGAAAAATCCAGCTCCTTTGGAATTATTTGCGACATCGGGTGTTTTTTTCCTTTCATTTCCTGGGCTATAATGCAAGGTAAGAACATAGCCGTAAGTAGAGAGGGCCAGGTGGGCTAAGCCCACTCCAAAGTAGTACCGTGTGACCCACCCTAGAAATAAACCGATCAGACAGACTGATCTGTAAACATATATTAATAGATTCAGCCGTTAATTCTAAATTAATATCGGCTCGGCAGCCCTTCCCATAAATCCTCTCTAAATAAATATTTAAGACTGTTTGATAACTTATTAAAAGTTTGCACACAAGTTAGTGTGATTAGATTTCTGCATCAAAGATAGTGAGACAGAGAGCTCAAAAATACTTGTGTATCTCTTTTGGCATTGAAAAATGGCGGACACAGTTTCTTATAAAATTGTTTCTAGTTGTTATATTACCTCTACTAGTCTAACGGTTAATTTTATTTAACTAATTTTTAATACCTAAGCATATTCTTGGACCTTCACCAAATGGTATATAACTGTACTTAGCAATAGAATGTTTCCTTTCTTCTGAAAATCTGTCTGGATCAAATCTTTCCGGATCTAGAAAATATTTTGGATCATAATGCAAGGCCAGTATGGATATATAGATAGGTGTCCCACTTTCTATTTTTACGTCTGATTTCCTGTAATCCCCGAAAGGATTTGGAAATACGTACGAATTTGTGCATCGTTTAGTCATAAATGGTAAAGGAGGGTATTTTCGTAAACTCTCTAAAATAAAAAATAGCTCTGTTATAGTGATATATTTTAACAAACAAAAATTGTTAAGAATGACGTTAAAAAATAATGTAGAATGAAATAACAACGACACATTATATTGTGATAAACACAAAATCATCAGTTACCTAAATTTTACGATTTGGATGATAAAAAATTCTGACACCCTTGATAGCTTGCTATGGAATCAACAGTGCAAAACAAAGCCTTGAAGTATTAGACATTTTTGGAACGAAACATGAAATTCGAATCGTTTTGTATAAAAAAACAGAAACTATGCTTACCAGACAATACATGATCTAAATATTGCATTTCTTGAATTCCGTCATAAGTAATTTGTCCGTTGTATTTTGTGAGGACATCATCAATTTCGTTCCTCAGTTTCCTGCACACTTCGGAATTGACTGATAATTCATATAGGGTGAAACTAAGAACCAGAAAAGTCATTTCATACCCATCAGTGCATACAGTCATTAAATGAACAGCAATGTCTTCTTCTGAAAAGCCTGCAACGGAAATTTCGCATTAATAAAGTATGTCTATCATACTGAACTGTATATATTATAGAATTAACATCTTCCAGGTTTCTGAGCCGTGATCTACTGGAATAAATTCCTCTTTTAGACGTTTCGCTTACTACTGCGGCAATCATCTTCAGTGAGGTGGGGGACGTGGTCGAAGTGTTCTTCTTGCCGTCTTGCTTGATTGCAAAAAGTGTTCTTCTTGGCGTCTTGCTATCAAGCAAGACGTCAAGAACACTTCGACCACGTCCGTCACGCCTTTGAAGATGTTTGCCGCAGTAACAATGTGAAACGAGGACAGTGTGGTCCAGTGGTTAGCGTTGCAGCCTCTGGATCAGACTGTCGTGGGTTTGAATCCCGCCTCCGCTCATGGATGTTTTGTGATGCCATTTGGTTTTAAAGGAGTTGTTATTTAATGTAATCAAGACGCTATAATGACCTAAGTTGTAGACGCGTTTATAATTTACAATAAATAAAGCAATGCGAAACGTCTAGAAGAAGAATTTGTTTTAGTAGACCACGACTCAGAAGCCCGGAAGACGTTAATTCTAATAAAACCGGCCGTGAAAGCTGGATCTAAACGACATCACAAAAAATCCATGAGCAGAGCTAGGATTCGAACCCACAACAGTTTTATTCAAAGGCCAAAACGTTGTTTAAATTAGAAAATGAAAATTCGATAGCTTCGTCAAAGTTTACCTGAATTTTTCATTTTTTCTTGAAGTCTGAGCATATAGTCTAAGAAATCATTTCTTACAATTCCTTTTTCTTTACGGTCTTGTATTGTTTCTCGTACAATTCTTCGAAAGAATTCGGTCACCTCATCTTCCAGTATTCTGGAAATAATTTAAATAGGTTATCACAGCATTGGATACCTACAAATCCCCCTGCACTCTTCATCTCGCAAGTCCTTTCCCCTTGCCTAAAAATGGTTGTGGGTTTCCCGACGCTATTTTTAAAGCCAGAGGGTTCGGGTAAACGCCAAATGAAGGACCAAGAATCAGATCGATCCTACAAGCGAATTTTTTGAAAAAACGTTTTGACTACGTGTGAAAGATTACGTAATTTATTATACATTTTTTTACTTATAAGTTTTTCAGAAATTTTTTTTTTTCAATTCTTCGTCTGAAGGGTCTATTGTGTGATTTTTGGTCCCTCATTTGGCGTTTACACGAACCCCCTATCTTTAAAAATAGCGTCGGGAGAGCCATAGCCGTTTTTAGGCGAGTGGAAAGGATCTGAAATGAAGAGTGCAGGGGGTATTTGTAGGTATCCAATGCTCTTCAGTTATTAGTATTTATAGCAAATAGTTTAATTTTGCCGTAGTCGAGTAAAAGTAAGACAAAGAATAGTCCAATGATTAAAAGAGCTAAGTATATTAAAATATGAATTCTTATTTAAAACGTTACTAACTTGCAATTGAAAAAAGACGCAAGTGTTGGCCACAAAACAATTAAATTCCTTTTAAATCCACTCAAAAAACTGGAATCATGCATACGTTGTTCCAATCTCCTAAATTCGGCGTTATCATTTTCAAATGAATGGGCATTTATTCCAACCGAAAAATTAGCTACCACATCTGTGGTATATTTTCCGCAAAGTTCTTTAACTTCCATACCTTCTCCTTTGCCTAAATCCACTTCGTTTGACAAATAATCCGTCAACCTGGTTGCTACTTCGGCGATTCTTTGAAACATTATTTTCATCTACAATAATATTTTGTGGATTTATTTTGAGGACATACAGCAGGCCCCAGGTCCAGGTTAAATAGGCTACATAAGCAATAGCCCCGGGACGCCCTCGTCATAGGCTTGACGGCTGGAATTCAGCCCCCGTGGAAAGGTTTTTAAAATTTTTAGAAGATATTGGCCATAATGGAAGATTGCTTTTTAAAGCTATATTATTTGATTTAGATATTAATTTCCAAGATTAGAGGACAATCTTATGATAATGCTCTCAATCTGTCGGGCGTATACAGAGGCCTCCAAGGTCCCAGACCCACCCTAACTACAGGGCTAAATAGGCAATTCCCCGGGACGCCAGCCCTTTGGGGGGGCAATTTTGATTCCACTCAAATCAGTTTGACAAAACGGTCCTCGTCATAGGATTGACGGCTGGAATCCAGCCCCCGTGGAAAGGCTTTTAAATTTTTTAGAACATATTAGCCATAATGGAAGATTGCTTTTTAAAGCTATATTATTTGATTTAGATATTAATTTGCAAGATTAGAGGACAATCTTATGATAATGCCCTCAATCTTTCGGATGTATACATCGGCTTCCAAGCACCCTGTTCCCGCTTCCCATCCCGCGTGTTTTCTTATGAAGATGGTCACAGTATTGTTAGTAGCTCACGGGCGCCAAATATCTTACGGCGGTCCTGGTAAGCCCCTCGTATTCGGGGGGCATTCTTCCTCGGATACCTGAAACTATGGGTTGTATAGCCAACCAGTTGTGAACCCCAGGTTTTTGCGTATATTCAGCAAATTATTGAAACAAGAAAAATCAATGACAGACAATAAACTCAATTTCATCTTTACCCAATGGGCACGAGCTTAGGGCTCCTGACCTAAGCGCCCCCCGGAACCCATGCTCATAAAACTTATGAAAATGAAAACCACAATCGCATTTTCGAAAAAAATAACAAATTCTTTTGTGGTTTAATGTTTTCCCGTAAGTTTTTGGCTTTCAAAAAGGGCCCCCAAACTTTAATACTCATTATACCAGTGTGGGAAAGAAAACCATAGTGATTTATCCGTTTTTTAACATAATTTCGCTTACTCGTCAGTAATACGTCATTACACAACAAGATATACACTCTACTATATTACATAACATTATTAAACTTACTTTTCCAACTGTAAAAATGGGAATTATTTGATTTCTGCCAGTTTTCCATTTTTCTCCATCAATTACAAATGGACTTTTTCCAAAAAGTGGATCTATTTTTTCATTTATATCCCAGTCATTTTTGTGAAAGCTTGAAAAATCTTTAACCAAAACTTTTGCGATGAGATCAGTATCTCGTAAAAGTATAGCTGGTTGTCTTAATTTGTAAAATCCAATATACAACAAATCTTTGTAAATCCTGAAATAAAATAGCAAACTCTAAAATTTTGCAAAACCATTGAACGAATACGTAGGTAGGTATGCATGTACAAATAGTATACTTCCCCTTCCACCTGAGAGATGTCGCGTCGAATAGTTTTTGTTTTGCAGAAAACTGTATTATCGACGTGACAACCTTGTCTTTCCACTGTTGTGTTGTTACACGACAGTGGAAAGACAAGAGCACTATTTTCTGTTCTGTGTGTAACACAGTACATTTTGACGTGACAACGTCTGCCTTACAAAACTTGAAACAAGATTTAGATGCCATTTTGTTCAAAATTTACTACTTTATTGATATTATAGCACAAAAATCATGCAAGTAATAACTGTTTGTTTATCGTTTTAAAAAACGTACATATATGCATCACGTAAGGCGGGACCCAACGACTTTCTCTCCAGCATCACTTCCAAAAGGTTCCCAAATCCTGGAACTGTAGGTGGATGTGGCACATCGCGATTTTTCCAATATCTATAAGTCGAAGTCAAGTAGTACACACATACCAACGCGACCGTTATTAGTAAAATAATTACTGTTAACATGATAATGAGCCGAAAGTAACTGTATTAAGCTTTTTAAAACTAATGTTCGCAGAGACAGAAAAACGTAAACAATTCATCTAGCTAAAGACTGTAATACTATTTAAACAAAATTATCTGCGTATAAGATAACATTGAATTTACACGACTTATTAATAATTACTCTTTTTCTCTGGATTGTTGTTGTCGTGCGAGTCTCTGTTGTTGTTGTCATTATAGACCGAGAGCTATTATAGTGACAATTTTTTTTTATTTTTTTTTTTCAAGGCTTTATTGTGAAGATGTTGAAGGAGGCATATTAAAGTGCCCTGTGTAAAGGATTTTGCTAGATAGCGGTATGGGAGGGATGCAGACCGCCCCCAACATGTAACAAAAAAAATGGGCATTATTATTATTGCTTCAAGGCTGAAATTGTTTGTATAGTTTGTCGGTGACTCAATAATGCCATTATAATATTTGCAGATCGATTGGTCAGTATTAAAGGGGTGGCAGATCACCCTAAACGTGTCATGTACCCGACGAAATTTATATTATTAGTTCAAGGTTCAAATTTTAATATGTTGTTACGGCGACTGTTTTAAGCATATATATCAATTTGCAGAACAAAATGTCGGTATTAACCCCCTTTCTTACTTGCTCGCCTAGGTGTTTATATCGTTCTGCAAGGGGGTTAATACCGACATTTTGTTCTTCAAATTTCAAATATATTCTTAAAACAGTCGCCGTAACAACGTATTAAAATTTGAACCTTGAACTAATAACATAAATTTCGTCGGGTACATGACACGTTTAGGGTGATCTGACACCCCTTTAATACTGACCAATCGATCTGCAAATATTATAATTGCATTATTGGGTCACCGACAAGCTATACAAACAATTTCAGCCTTGAAGCAAAAATAATTGTGAGCATTTTTTTAATTACATGTTGGGGGCGGTCTGCATCCCTCTCATACCGCTATCTAGCAAAATCCCTTACTCAGGACACTTTAATGTGCCTCCCTCAACATCTTCATAAAAATAAGGCCTTGAATAAATAACATCAAAAAATTGTCACTAGCTCTCGGCCTATTATCACTTAAGGGAAAGATACTTACTGGCTACTGTATACTGTAATTTTGCAGTAGTATTATATTTATAACTTTATTATTAGTTCCTTTCCGTCCTACTTTTCATTCTACATAATTGTAATTTTGAGGGAAACTCGGGAATAAAGGAAATATCTTGCTATACAATAATTATATAATTATTAACTTTTCCCATTGGAAGTTATTGTAATGTGTCCAATTTTACGAATGCAAAATTTTGACATATCAGGACGTTTTGAGGCCTCTAAAACCTAGAGTCCGAATCTACTGTTTTTAGAGAGATGTCTCTCCTCTCTCTCTCTGTACGTACATTCGTTCGTAAGTTGGTGATTTTTTTTTCGGCTCGCATATCTCGAGAACATTTTAATAATGATGTCGACTTGGGACCAATTTCATTCGACACATAAATCATAATGAAAACCTGATAATATTTGCATTTTTTTTTGTTAAAAAAATACTAAGGGCATCCAATGGGAAATTAGCAGTGTGGTTTTACCCACACACCAAGCCTATTCCATGGCATCTCTATTACAAGCCCTTAGTTCCCAGGTTCTTATCTAAGAACTGATATTTTGGTATTTGGATTTTCAATCTATTATTAAAAAAATTGAAAATATGAATTGATACTAGACCAAAGTAACCTTGGCTGTTCGTCGCCTTAATTAAATAAAAAATAAATAAGATAAAAGGTAAAAAGTTTTTTTAGATTTATTTTATACTACTTATACATTTTTTGTAGATATTCAATACATTTTCATCTATAAGTAGTCAGTGTCATTGTGAGAAATTTTGTGCGTGCCAGGCAAACCATCCTTTAACTTTACACATTCCTACATGGTAGGTGTGGCGCTTGCAGTCAATAAATACCCTAGGGCCTAGGCAAATTGCCTAGTTGATCTACCATACCAATTATACACCTTAGAGTCACTCTAGATTTGTGTATAATTATCACATTTTAAATTAATGACATATTTATAATAAAAAAATATTATTATACCTACATATTACTAAGTAGGTATCTAACATAAAAAAAAATAATTTACAAAATTCGATTATAATTTAATCCAATTTTCTCTTATAAAAATTTAACCAAATTCCACCTTTTGCTGATGTTAAAAAGTATGCGGGGTCTAGTTCAAGTGGTTGACAAGTTTTTTTGTTCAATTTGATATCAAAACGGGAAACAATGGTTGCAAGTGCTGCTTTTGACTGAGCCTGAGCTAATCTTTGACCTATAAACAAAAAAAAACGATTGTATTTTCCAATCACAAAATAGAAAATAAAACAAAAAATAAGAATGAAAAAACAACATAGACTGTACAGACACGAACGCTTTGGCACCTCTGTCTGAAATGATCTTTACCACAGCGAGTTCAGGGTGCATCCAAGTTTAAGATAGTTAGTATCCAGGTTAATTGAGTGTTCAGTGGAACAATGTAAGCATACGCGTACTATGCATAAAACTGTACCGCTTATATAAATAGTGAATTATAAGTGCGGGACTCGCTATCTTAAATTTTAGAACTGACAATAGTTATGTTGTAGGAGATAGATGGTTCGGAACAAGGTTATAAATTATAATTAATAATGTTCAAAGCAGTTTTACCTAAACAAATCCTGGGTCCTTCACCAAACGGCAAATAAGTGTATTTTACTATTGAGCTCTTTCTTTCTGCTGAAAATCTTTCGGGATCGAATTTATGAGGGTCCGGAAAATATTGAGGATCGTAATGCAATGCAGAAACTGGAATATATACTGGAGTTCCCTTTTCAATGATAACGTCAGATCCATTTTGATCTTCCTTCGGGCTAGGAAAAGTCACGTTTGCCATAGCATTTTTAACCATAAATCGCGCCGGTGGATATTTTCGTAAGCTTTCTAGAAAATAAAAATATAAACTGTTAAAGTTTGCTAACGATATTTCTTAAAAATCCTGTAGGTATAGTTAACAAAGAAACCATATTTTATGAGAAAACGCGGCAAAATATAAAATTGAAAATGTATTTTAATTACCTCAAAAAAAGTGGTATGTGCCTCACCCACATAAGAACACGGTCGAAGTTATATTCATACATTTACATTTTTGCTTTTCCCCCCAGCATTTTTAACTAATTATTCTTAATAAAATCCATGTTTTCCTGAAATGAGACCTATAACTAGATCGATTTTTTGTCCCCAAACCCCTTTTCAGTACCCTTGCTAAAGAAGTATAACTTTAAAAACAAACATAAAGCCGAAACTGTTTACAGAAAAACATTTCTGTGATTGAGGACATTTGCGAGACCTTTACTAATTATACTGAGCATCCATTATATGTATTTTTATAATATGTTAATTAAAAAAAGCGCCTGGTTGAGATATTGTAGAATTGGAGCTGTTGACGGGTTAGCAAGTTGTTTTTCTGCCTATTATATTTTTACTGAATATCCGTAATACTGCATTGTAATAAAAATAATCTAACTAATATTATAAATGTGAAAGTTTGGATGGATGGATGTATGGATGTTTGTTACTCAATCACGCCAGAACGGCTGAACGGATCTGGATGAAATTTGGTACAGAAAGAGATTATAGTCTGGAATAGCACATAGGCTACTTTTTATCCCGGAAAAATGTACGGTTCCCGTGGGATAGTTTTGTTTTTGTTTTTCATTGAGCAAGGGATCGACATGATTTTTTGCATAGTGGTAGCTTAGGGGTCAGAGAATGTTATAGGCTAACTTTTATCCCGGAAAAATGTACGGTTCCCGTGGGATAGATTTGTTATTGGGATAACAAATTAGGGGGGAAGGTTCTCGCGGGGGGATAACAAATTTTGCACAGGAGTTCCTTATATAGGTATCGTAGATGAGCAATAATGTATTAATAAAATTTGAGCGAACGAGCGAAGCGAGTGAGTAATGTATTATTAATATTCGAGCGAACGAGCGAAGCGAGTGAGTAATGTATTAATAAAATTCGAGCGAACGAGCGAAGCGAGTGAGTAATGTATTAATAATATTCAAGTGAACGAGCGAGGCGAGTGAGTAATATATTAATAATATTCAAGCAAACGAGCGAAGCGAGTGTGTGTAATGTATTATTAAAATCCGAGCGAACGAGCAAAGCGAGTGAGTTATGTATTTTAAAATTCGAGCGAATAAACACTACCAGCTTAGCTTCGCTTCGCAGGAAAAGAATTTCTCGCGGAGGGGATAATAAATTCTAAATCGTAAAATACGTGGGCGAAGCCACGGGTAACGGCTAGTATATTATATACCAGAAAAAACGCAGTCGAGGTACGGCATCTCTTGAGTGGCATCATAAGTGATCTGTCCATTGTATTTGGCAAGAACTTCGTCAATTTCATTTCTCGCTTTCTGGAAGACGTCTGGATTGACTGCGAGTTCGTAAAGTGCAAAACTGATTGCCAGTGAACTCGTTTCGTATCCGTCAGTGAAAAATGTTATCAAATGGGCTGCCATGTTGTCAATATTAAATTCTGTTTCAATAAATATTGTTTGTTAAATTTTGTTATAGGTAGGTACAAAATAAAATTAAATAAACGGTCAAGTGCTTGTCGAGCCAGACAAAGAGTAGGGTTCCGTACTATAGGTATATAAGTTATGCTAAACCTACAGTTTTGACAAAATAAATAAAATAATAACACATTCATTATTTACTCAAAAGGCCCTCCCTTATATAAACCTATTTAATCTTTTATAATCTCTCCGTCTTCGGGCCGCGGTAATACATATTATGTGAATTTCAAGTCCCTATCTTATTTCGATTATAAGTTAGAGGCCTGTGACAGACAGACGGCCATCGTTGGCACAACAATAGGGTTTCTTTCTGGTACGGAACCCTAAAAAATACTTATGCTGGGTTACACACCGCATTATTAAAAAATCTGAGGTAACAACAAGCTGAGATTATGATAAAAAATGTGTAAAAAAAGTATAAGCTCGTTGTGAATTTTTATGTAGGATATTATATTTCACTCACAGAATTTGTAACTCTGCAAAAAATTGTTATTAGGTAGGTAATCGTTTGAGCTTAAAATCTAACTAAAAATTTAAAGTACAAACAACAATCTATGTCCCGTTATGTACGAATTGAAGGTCTATCGAAGCCGTGGGTATAGCTAGTAAATTATTACATATCTTACAGTGGTCAGTGGACAAATATTTGTGAAATTATTTACCTTCGTCTTTAGTAGCTTTCTTTTCCAACTGCATCATTACATCAATAAAATCATTTCTTCGTATTTCGTTACCCTGACGAGATTTTATAACTTCTCTTAGTATCCTTCTAAAGAAATCGGCTGCTTCGTTGACAACAAATCTGAAATTTATAACACATTGTTTAATTACTTTCTTATTCTGTTAACAGAAATAATGATAATTATTACTATTAACATACAAATAAAAGCTTTTTGTGTTAGCATTACAGTTAGGAGCACCCAACAAATGACGCGATATGAAGCAACATAATATATGACAGGGACACAAGAGGCACGAAACATAGGGATATTTTAGGATAGGGAACACGGATTAGCCTCGTGCCCTTCTCTGCAGGTATTAGACAAACAAGATGGTCAGGAATAGTTTAAAAATGAAAATCTACATACTTAAATCCAAATAAGTTTGCCACAGCTGGCCAGAATATTACGAAACTTATTTCGATTCCTCTCCATGTGGATGGTTCAAGCATCAGTTTGGTTATTCTCCTAAATTCAGAGTCTGAATCCACAAATGATCGAGCGTCAATACCGAGTGCAAATGCAGCAACTACATCAATCGTAAACTTCGTACATAAATCCTTAGCTTCAATACCATTGGGTCCTTGAGCGTCGGGATTATTTAATAGATATTTTGTTAATTTATCGGTAACTTCAGTTATTGATGAGAAAAATAGTTTGATCTAAAATAGAACAATTCGTATTTACTGTCATTTTATCTTACATAAATATTTTTTTAAGTTGTTACTGATAAGGTGAGATGGGATAAGTGCTACCCAGAAAATGAAAATGTTATTTCCAATCGCTGAATAATAATGCAACTGAACAAACTATGAGAGAATATGTTAGATGTCCAATTCTCAGATGACAGTGCAATATATCCAAGCATGTGAAATATAATGGCAGGAGCTGCACTTGCCCCACCTTACTTTAATGAAAAAAAAATTCAAAAGTCTTAGTCTATTTGAATTTTTTTTTATACTTTTTTAGTATATTAGATACCTTTCCAGCTGTAAGGTTTGTTGTTATTTGATTTCGCCTCGATTTCCATAATTCTCCAGTCGACACGAACGGATTTTTTCCAAAAAGCGGATCATTCTTTTCGCTAATATCCCAATCATTTTTATGAAAAGTTGAAAAATCTTTTACTAAGACTTTTTCTATTAATTCTAAGTTTCTGACAACTATCGTAGGCTGCCTAAATTTATAGAAACCAAAATAAGAATATCCTTCGAATTTTCTGCAAAAAAATCAAGTATTAAGATATTGTAACTAAATCCACACAATTTAAAATTAAATTAAATATACTATCATTAAAAAAACTGAAAATACTAAATTAATTCTCGGTTTCCGAAACAACTTTCTACCGTAGTTTTCATGGTAATTCAGTGCTAAAAGTGTTTTTAGCGTTTAAAGTCGTACCAGAAACATAAGATAAGTTTAATTTTAACTAAATTCGGTGAATATTTTATTCAGTTGATATTTAAAATATATAGAGTTAGAATAATGGGAAATATAGGGCAAAGGATTCGCTATTATAATAATTTGTCGACATTATGTCATAACAGACGTGACTCGCACTATGACTATTGTCAATTTATCACTTTATTTCGTTATTTTTATATTATTATTAATCCTCATCTTAATCAATTAAGTACGAGTGACGGTGTTATAAAAAATTAAAATAAGGAACGTAACTTTGTTCTATTAGCAGTTGGTTTATCGACTATGGCCTTGCATAAGGAACCATCTCGATATTTGTCTTGAATTATTAAGGGAAACCATAGAAGATGCCGACAGGATAAATATTTCTCGGCGAGGGGCAGGAGGAAAAAATGTCTACTTTATTTTAGAAATAAGTTACAAAATACCTGTATGCTTCATCTAAAATCATCCCTGGAGATCTTTTCTGTGACATCGCATCACCCAGGTTTCCGAAACCAAGAACTGGTTTCATTGTTGGAACACCGCGCTTTTTCCAGTATCCATAATTCCATTTTAAGTACATATAAAATATAACACTGGCTAATACGGCAAATAATGCAAATTCCAACATTTTGTAACGTAAAAATTAAAATATGTTTCGTTTAAATATTATAAACTTATTATTAGAGAACACTAACAATCACTTTAATTTTGATGTCTGGTCAATTAGAATCGCAGTTGATCTATTTTGATTAATAATGCTTGTTTTTATACTGCAGGATACGAAATTTAATTGAGGACCAAGGTCAATTAACTTGTGTTTATTATTTGTACTTAATATGTAAGTCAGAAAAAGTTGTGAATATTATTGGTTTTCGACATCAAAGAATAACATTGATTTGTTTGTTCCTCAGAACAGCATATCACGTCGTTTGTGAAGCCACAAATATACACTAAAGTACGATCTGTCAGGTACCTTATGATCAGTCGTTGCTTGTATTTGGTAGTGCTAATTAGTTACTATACTCTTGACGTTTTGTGTGCCTGGATGTTACAATAAAGGTTCTAAAGCGCTTCTTAAAAATCAGTGAGATTTTTAACTCAAGACAGAAAATAAGTATTATGTATTTTTGGAAGACATCCCGCACCTTCTCTGTGCACCACCCCTAGGGATACTCAGAAACAATCGAAAGGTTAAGAACAGCTGGGCTAGTAATGTGGCAGCCGGAAATCGGAATACTAAAATCAACGCCTTATAGAAGCTGAATTAATCTATGGATCTATGCAATGATGATTTTTGGAATGATACTTAACTTTTGTTGCAGAATGTATAAAAATAATTAATTAGATATTCAAATATAGATTTATCATGAAATTCGTTTTTTTAGCTACATTGTTTTATATCTTATCTATAACTATTTTAAATAATATTTATATCGAATCCACTTCTCTATTCAACTAATAATAAAACAACAACAATTGCACTTAGAAATAATTTGCATTTTCATATTTTAACAGAAAGATGAATTTCAGAAAACGTAGGTACCTATAATCAGAGTGTTTACAAATATGTTGAGATTTAAAATAAATAAACGGCCAAGTGCGTGTCGAGCCACGCAAAGAGTAGGGTTACGGTACTCGCGGTGAGAGATGAAGCCAGGCACGTCATCAATAATATGCTAGTGAACGCCTGCTTGCCCGCAGACAGTGCCGTGTACACAAAACTGCACATTGGGTTTTATGACGTTAGGTACAATTTTGGCAAACTGCTATTCATGACAATAAACAGCCAATAGCAAGCTAGAAGGCTGGCGCAATGCATTCACGTTACTATGACGCGGTGGCTTCATCTTTCGCCGCGCGAGGTCTACTATGTAAGTTATGCTAAACCTACAATTTTGATAAAATAAATAAAATAACACATTTATTATCTATTCAAAAGGCCCTTTTCAACGATATCCCACAAGAATAGGTACAAAAGAAATTTTTTTTGCCCCCCGTTTGCATGTACCTATACTAAATTTTGATAAAATAATCAAAATAAAAACACATTAAAAACACATTCATAATCTACTTAAAAGGCATTTTTCAACGATACCCCACAAGAATATGTACAAAAAAAATTTTTTTGCCCCCCGTTTGCATGCATTGGTGCATAATGAACACCTAATTAGATTTGCAAATTTTTTTTGTTAAAAAAAATACTAATGGCATCCAATGGGAAATTAGCAGTGTGGTTTTACCCACACACCAAGCCTCTTCCATGGCACCTCTATTACAATCCCTTAGTTCCCTGGTATTTTGGTATTTGGATTTTCAATCTATTATTAAAAAAAATTGAAAATATGAATTGATACTAGACCAAAGTTTGGCTGTTGATCGCCTTAATTAAATAAAAAATAAATAAGATAAAAGGTAAAAAGTTTTTTTAGATTTATTTTATACTACTTATATATTTTTTTGTAGATATTCAATACATTATCATCTATAGTAGTCAGTGTCATGGTGAGAATTTTTGTGCGTCCCAGGACATCCTTTAAATTTACACATTCCTACATGGTAGGTGTGGCGTTTGCAGTCAATAAATAATAAATACCCTGAAGCCTAGGCAAATTGCCTAGTTAATCTACCATACCAATTATACACCTTACAGTCACTCTAACTTTGTGTATAATCATCACATTTTAAATTAATGAGTAATGACATATCTCTACATAGTATAAAATGAAGTCACTTTCCGCGCCTGTCTGTATGTCTGTCTGTATAACTGCTAACTCCTCCTAAACCACGCAACGGATTTTGATGCGCTTTTCAACATCAGTTAGATAATTTTTCACGGAAGGTTTATATAATATATAGCAAACGATCGAAGCGCGTGAGTAATGCAATTATAATATTCAGGCGAACGAGCGAAGCGAGTGAGTAGTGTATTGCACTCGGGCGAAGTCGGACAGGGCCGCTAGTTTATAATAAAAAAATAATATTATACATATTACTAAGTAAGTATATACATATCATAAAAAAATAATTTTCAAAATTAAATTATAATTTTAATCCAATTTTCTCTTATAAAAATTTATCCAAATTCCACCTTTTGCTGATGTTAAAACGTATGCGGGATCTAGTTCAAGTGGTTGACAAGTTTTTTTGTTCAATTTGATATCAAAACGGGAAACAATGGTTGCAAGTGCTGCTTTTGACTGACCCTGAGCTAATCTTTGACCTATAAATAAAGAAAACGATTGTACTTTCCAGTCACAAAATAGAAAATCAAACAAAAAATAACAATGAAAAAACAACATAGACTGTACAGATACGAACACTTTGGCAGTTCTGTCTGAAATGATCTTTACCACAGCGAGTTCAGGGTGCATCCAAGTTTAAGATAGTTAGTATCCAGGTTAATGGAGTGTTCAGTGGAACAATGTAAGCATACGCGTACTATGCATAAAAACTATACCGCTTATATAAATAGTGAATTATAAGTGCGTGACTCGCCATCTTAAATTTTGAAACTGATAATAGTTATGTTGTAGGAGATAGATGGTTCGGAACAAGGTTATAAATTATAATTAATAATGTTCAAAGCAGTTTTACCTATACAAATCCTTGGTCCTTCACCAAACGGCAAATAAGTGTATTTTACTATTGAGCTCTTTCTTTCTGCTGAAAATCTTTCGGGATCGAATTTATGAGGATCCGGAAAATATTGAGGATCGTAATGCAATGCCGAAATTGGAATATATACTGGAGTTCCCTTTTCAATAATAACGTCAGATTCGTTTTGATCTTCCTTCGGGCGAGGAAAAGTCACGTTTGCCATAGCATTTTTAACCATAAATCGCGATGGTGGATATTTTCGTAAGCTTTCTAGAAAATAAAAATATAAACTGTTAAAGTTTGCTAACGATATTTCTTAAAAATCCTGTATAGTTAACAAAGAAACCATATTTTATGAGAAAACGCGGAAAATATAAAATTAATTTTAATTACATCAAAAAAAATGGTATGTGCCTCACCCACATAAGAACACGGTCGAAGTTATACTTTATACATTTACATTTTTGTTTTTCCTCCCAGCATTTTAAACTAATTTTTCTTAATAAAATCAATAGATAACATAACATCTATACATAAGTATCTAAAGTCTGCTTACAATATTACACTATTTAATTAAAACGTTAAAAAATTGATTTTTAAAATTATAAATTTTTTAAGAAAACGCATTTTTCCTGGGATGAGACCTAGAAAGATCGATTTTTTGTCCCCAAAACCCCTTTCAGTCATCCAAATCGTTAGAGACGTTTTATCTCTGTCAACGTTTCATTAATTTATGAGTCGACGTTTGACTCGCTAACGAAGTATAACTTCAAAACACACATAAAGTCGAAACTGTTTGCACAAAACATTTCTGTGACGGGTTAGCAAGCAGAAAAATAATTGTTTATCTGCCTGCTAACCCTTCAACAGCTTCAATTCTATTATATTTTTACTGAATATCCGTAATGCTGCATTGTAATAATATAATATACCAGAAAAAACGCAGTCGAGGTACGACATCTCTTGAATGGCGTCATAAGTGATTTGACCATTGTATTTGGCAAGAACTTCGTCAATTTCATTTCTCGCTTTCTGGAAGACGTCTGGATTGACTGCGAGTTCGTAAAGTGCAAAACTGATTGCCAGTGAGCTCGTTTCGTATCCGTCAGTGAAAAATGTTATCAAATGGGCTGCCATGTTGTCAATATTAAATTCTGTTTCAATAAATATTATTTGTTAAATTTTTTTGTAGGTAGGTACAAAATAAAATTAAATGAACGGCCAAGTGCGTGTCGAGCCAGACAAAGAGTAGGGTTCCGTACTATAAGTAGGGAATGCAATCTTGAGCCGACATTGGCAATTCGAGATCTCGCGAGATAAGTTTGGGTTCGAGATTAGCAATTTGAGATCTCGCGAGATTGTCTAGCGAGATCTCGATAAATCTCGACAATATCGAGATTTCGCCTACTTTTAAAAAAAGAACGTATTAGTTTGTATCTAAAATACTTAAAAATGAAAACTACTTATTTGGGACAGTGTGACTGTGTCACTGTGTACGTGTGTGATTTATTGCGTAGTGCACTGTGCAGATGATTATTATTCATTACTTTCCTTAAATAAACGTTGATTTTTTTGCTTCAAGATTCAATTAATGTTTTGTTTTATTTTCAAGATATAACAGCAATACCCCATCTCACACAGCACACTATAATATGTCAATTAATTATTTTGGAAATAACTTCTTAGGAGTTAGGAAGCATAGGGTAAGTTACTATTAGTAGCGTTCTCGAACATTTGGTTTGAATTGTTCTTAGACATATTCAGTATTCACTTAACTTTGAAATTTTTTAGCCATCTAATGCTTGTTATAAGTTAAATGACTATCAATTTCACTCAGGAAAACAATAATTAAAACAATATATGCAGAGAAACAAACAGAATCAATTAGCGCGGCTGTCAAAAACTATTACGTATAAGTTATAAGTTTTTTTTTCAAGCACGTTCGTTCTTGAAATCTCGTTCGAGATCTCGAACGTGATTTCAAAAACGAGATTGCCTGCCCACGAGATTATGGAGGATATGAGTGATCCTTGACGTGAATTACAACTTTATAGGTAATGGCGTTGTAAAGATAGACCTGATAACAAAATAGGTCTAAAAATATTGCATTTTTGACGGTCTCTAAAACCTACCATTTTGATAAAATAAATAAAAATAAAACACATTCATAATCTACTCAAAAGACCCTTTTCAACGATACCTCACAAGAATAGGTACAAAAATTATTTTTGTTGACTCCCGTTTGTATTTATAGGTATGGGCGCCTCCCTTAAATAAACCTTTTTAATCTTTTATAATCTCTCCTTCTTCGGGCCGAGGTAATACATATTATGTGTGAATTTCAAATCCCTATCTCATTTCGTTTAGAAGTTAGAGGCCTGTGACAGACAGACGGACAACGTTGGCACAACAATAGGGTTTCTTTCTGGTAAGGAACCCTAAAAAATACTTATGCTGGGTTACACACCGCATTATCAAAAAATATGAGGTAACAATGAGCTGAGATTGTGATAAACAATGTGTAAAAAAAGAATAAGCTCGCTGTGAATTTTTATGTAGGATACTATATTTCACTTACAGAATTTGTAACTCTGTAAAAAATTGTTATTAGGTAATCGTTAGCTTAAAAACTAACATAAATTTAAAGTACAAACAAGCGTTATGTACGAACTGAGGGTCTATCGAAGCCGTGGGTACAGCTAGTAAGTTATTAAATATCTTACAGTGGTCAGTGGACAAATATTTGTGAAGTTATTTACCTTCGCCTTTAGTAGCTTTCTTTTCCAACTGCATCATTACATCAATAAAATCATTTCTTCGTATTTCGTTACCCTGACGAGATTTTATAACTTCTCTTAGTATCCTTCTAAAGAAATCGGCTGCTTCGTTGACAACTAATCTGAAATTTATATAACACTAACAGTGTTTAATTACTTTCTTACTCTGTTAACAGAAATAATGATAATTATTACTATTAACATACAAATAAAAGCTTTTTGTGTTAGCATTACAGTTAGGAGCACCCAACAAATGACGCGATATGAAGCAACATAATATATGACAGGGACTCAAGAGGCACGAAACATAGGGGTGTTTTAGGATAGGGAACATAGATTAGCCTCGGACCATTTTCTGCAAATACTAGACAAACAAGATATGGTCAGGAATAGTTTAAAAATGAAAATCTACATACTTAAATCCAAATAAGTTTGCCACAGCTGGCCAGAATGTAACGAAACTTAGTTCGATTCCTCTCCATGTGGATGGTTCAAGCATCAGTTTGGTTATTCTCCTAAATTCAGCGTCTGAATCCACAAATGATCGAGAGTCAATCCCGAGTGCAAATGCAGCAACTACATCAATCGTAAACTTCGTACATAAATCTTTAGCTTCAATACCATCGGGTCCTTGAGCATCGGGATTATTTAATAGATATTTTGTTAATTTATCGGTAACTTCAGTTATTGATGAGAAAAACAGTTTGATCTAAAATAGAACAATTCGTATTTACTGTCATTTTATCTTACATAAATATTTTTCAAGTTGTTACTGGTAAGGGTAGATGGGACAAGTGCGACCCAGAAATTGAAAATGTCTTTTCCAATCGCTGAATAATAATGCAACTGAATAAACTATGAGATAATATGTTAGTTAGATGTCTAATTCACAGATGACAGTGCAATATACCCAAGTATGTGAAATATAATGGCAGGAGCTGCACTTGCCCCGGAAAAAAAATTCACAAGTCTTAGTCTATCTGAAATTTTTTTAGTATGGTAACATAATTTCAAAATTAGATACCTTTCCAGCTGTAAGGTTTGTTATTAATTGATTTCGCCTCGATTTCCATAATTCTCCAGTTGACACGAACGGATTTTTTCCAAAAAGCGGATCATTCTTTTCGCTAATATCAAAATCATTTTTATGAAAAGTTGAAAAATCTTTTACTAAGACTTTTTCTATTAATTCTAAGTTTCTGACAACTATCGTAGGCTGCCTAAGTTTATAGAAACCAAAATAAGAATATTTTTCGAATTTTCTGCAAAAAAATCAAGTATTAAGATATTGTAACTAAATCCACACAATTTAAAATTAAATTAAATACACTATCATTAAAAAAACCGAAAACACTAAACTAATTCTCGGTTTCCGAAACAACTTTCTACCGTAGTTTCCATGGTAATTCAGCGCTAAAAGTTCTTTTAGCGTTTAAAGTCGTACCAGAAACAGAAGACAAGTTTAATTTTAACTAAATTCGGTGAATATTTTATTCAGTTGATATTTAAAATATATAGAGTAAGAATAATTGGAAATATAGGGCAAAGGATTCGCTATTATAATAATTTGTCGACATTATGTCATAACAGACGTCACTCGCACTATGACTATTGTCAATTTATCACTTATTCCGTTATTTTTATATTATTATTAATCCTCAACTTAATTAATTAAGTACGAGTGGCGGTGTTACAGAAAATTAAAATAAGGAACGTAACTTTGTTCTCTTAGCAGTTGGTTTATCGACTATGGCCTTGCATAAGGAACCATCTCGATATTTGTCTTGAATTATTAAGGGAAACCATAGAAGATGCGACAGGATAAATATTTCTCGGCGAGGGGCAGGAGGAAAAAATGTCTACTTTATTTTAAAAATAAGTTACAAAATACCTGTATGCTTCCTCCAAAATCATCCCTGGAGATCTTTTCTGTGACATCGCGTCACCCAAGTTTCCGAATCCAAGAACTGGTTTCATTGTTGGAACACCGCGTTTTTTCCAGTATCCATAATTCCATTTTAAGTACATATAAAATATAATACTGGCTAATACGGCAAATAATGCAAATTCCAACATTTTGAACGTAAAAATTAAAATATGTTTCGTTTAAATATTATAAACTTATTATTAGATAACACTAACAATCACTTTAATTTTGATGTCTGGTAAATTGGAATCGCAGTTAAATGCTTGTTTTTATACTGCAGAACAGGAAATTTAATTGAGGACCAAGGTCACTTAACTTGTGTTTATTATGTGTAAGTCAGAAAAAGTTGTGAAAATTATTGGTTTTCGACATCAAAGAATAACACTGATTTGTCTGTACCTCAGAACAGAGATAGCTATAGAAACAGCATATCACGTCGTTTGTGAAGCCACAACTATACACTAAAGTGCGATCTGTCAGGTACATTATGATCAGTCGATGCTTGTATTTGGTAGTGTTAATTAGTTATTACTCTTGTCGTGTTGTGTGTCTGGATGTTACAATAAAGGTTCTAAAGCACTTCTTAAAAATTTACCTGAAGACAGAAAAGATGTATGATGTAAGAACAGCTGGGCTAAGAATGTGGCAGCCGGAATACTAAAATCAACGCCTTATAGAAGCTGAATTAATCTACTCAATGATGATTTTTGGAATGATGTAGGTACTACTTAACTTTTGTTGCAGAACGTATAAAAATGATTAGGTAATTAGACAATGAAATATAGACATCATGAAATTCGTTTTTTTTAGCTACATTGTTTTATATCTTATTTACTATTTTAAATAATATTTACATCGAATCCACTTTTCTATTCAACTAAAAAAAAAAAACAAAGAACGTTGTACTTAGAAATAATTTGCGTTTTCATATTTTAACAGAAAGATGAATTTAAGAAAACCTTATATCTACCTATAATCAGTGTGTTTACAAATATGTTGAAATTTAAAATAAATAAACGGGCAAGTGCGTGTCGAGCCACGCAAAGAGTAGGGTTACGATGCCCGCGGTGAGAGATAAAGCCAGGCACGTCATCAATAATATGCTAGTGAACGCCTGCTTGCCCGCAGACAGTGCCGTGTACGCAAAACTGCACATTGGGTTTTATGACGTTAGGTACAATTTTGACAAACTGCTATTCATGACAATAAACAGCCAATAGCAAGCTAGAAGGCGGGCGCAATGCATTCACGTTACTATGACGCGGTGGCTTCATCTTTCGCCGCGCAAGGTCTACTTGCTTTTGAAAAAATAAATAAAATAACACATTTATTATCTATTCAAAAGGCTCTTTTCAACGATAGCCCACAAGAATTAGATTTGCACATTTTTTTTTGTTAATAAAAAATACTAATGGCAATCAATGGGAAGTTAGCAGTGTGGTTTTACCCACACACTAAGCCTATTCCAAGGCACCTCTATTACAAGCCCTTAGGTCCCAGGTTCTTATTTGAGAACTGGTAATCAATTGGATTTTCAATCTATTATTTAAAAAAATTGAAAAAATGAATTGATACTAGACCCAAGTAACCTTGGCTGTTGATCGCCTTAATTAAATAAAAAATAAATAAGATAAAAAGTAAAAAGCTTTTTTCGATTAATTTTATACTACTTATACATTTTTACTTATTTTTCAATACATTATCATTTATAATAGTCAGTGTCTGGTAAGAATTTATAATATATTATAGATATATTATTTTGATTTTCCTTTATCGATATAAACCTATATATATGTTTTTTTATTTTATATATATTTTTATATATTTTGTTATATTATTATTATATTATACTTATACACGTCAAAAAAAAAGTATCCCTATTCCATCATGCCACACTGCACTGGGATCGTCTTCATTTATAATTGAGGGTCCAAAACAGTGGAATAAATTACCTGTTAGCATTAGATGCCTTAAAAATAAAAATCAATTTATTAACAATTGTAAAGAAGTGCTGCTTCAAAATATTAAATACCTGTAATTAACAGTGCTTAAATTTAATCTGATAACAAATGTTTTGTTTTTTACTTTGTATATGTTTTACGTTTATATATTAATATTTTATTATACTTCTTGTTATATGTACATTATGTAGTATTGTGCTATAGTGATGCACACGATATATTTTTATATTTCACTCATGAGAGGGTATGTTGAAAACGGCTACGGCTAAACATTTCCCTAAATAAAGAATTTATTATTATTATTATTTATTATTATTATTACCCTAGCACTGGCTTCTGCCATGTTGGGTAGGAGTATCCAATGTATAAATTAATATCTATATGTGTACCTACCTATACAAATGGAAAATAAATAAATAAAATAAAATAAAAATAAAAAATATTACTAAGTAGGTATCTATCATACAAAAATAATTTACAAAATTCAATTATAATTTTAATCCAATTTTCTCTTATAAAAATTTAACCACATTCCCCCTTTTGCTGATGTTAAAAAGTATGCAGGATCTATTTCAAGTGGTTGACAAGTTTTTTTGTTCAATTTGATATCAAAACGGGAAACAATGGTTGCAAGTGCTGCTTTTGACTGAGCCTGAGCTAATCTTTGACCTATAAACAAATAAAACGATTGTATTTTCCAATCACCAAATAGAAAATAAAACAAAAATTAATTCTATAGAATTATCGCTAGGCACTTGGTAGAACATGATTGAATAAAAATTAATAAACAAACACTTGAAAAATTCTACACATTTATTCATCTCAACGATCGTTTCGGGCTTATAACCCATCATCAGAAGTTTACTTTACTTTTAAAGTAAACTCCTGATGATGGGTTGGAAGCCCGAAACGATCGTTGAGATGAATAAACGTGTAGAATTTTTCAAGTGTTTGTTTATTAATTTTTATAAAACAAAAAATAAGATTGGAAAAAAAACATAGACTGTACAGATACGAACACTTTGGCAGTTCTGTCTGAAATGATCTTTACCTACTATTTTACAGCGAGTTCAGGGTGCATCCAAGTTTAAGATAGTTCGTAACCAGGTTAATGGAATGGAACAATGTAGGTAAGCAAACGCGTACTATGCATAAAAATTGTACCGCTTATATAAATAGTGAATTATAAGTGCGTCAGTGCGTGACTCGCTATCTTAAATTTTGGAACTGGCTATAGTTATGTTGTAGAAGATAGATGGTTCGGAACAAGGTTATAAATTATAATTAATAATGAACATTTTTGTTGGAAAGCAGCCAATTATATAATTGATTTCAGACATTGATATATCTAAGTACTTATTTAGTGTATCCCATTATATAATAATTTTCACTTTCATGATGAGCTCTCGCTAGTACGAAGATTCACATCTACAACCTAGCTATAATAAATTAACACTCGCATGTAGTGAAAATCAATTGATTCCGAAGCATATAAGGAGTATGTTAGATTAGTAATCATGTCACGTTTGAGTAATTGTAAGCTCATTCCGCCGCGAAAGTGGAAAGGTTCAGGTTAGAATCCTGACTGTGACTATGGTTGGTAAACTGATTTTTTCCGATATGTCTGGAATCAATTATATAATTGGCTGCTTTCTAACAAAAATTTTCAATTGCAAATCAGCTATAAATCTATTAATTTGTCATAATTAATAATGTTCAAAGCAGTTTTACCTAAACAAATCCTTGGTCCTTCACCAAACGGCAAATAAGTGTATTTTACTATTGAGCTCTTTCTTTCTGGTGAAAATCTTTCGGGATCGAATTTATGAGGATCCGGAAAATATTGAGGATCGTAATGCAATGCAGAAATTGGAATATATACTGGAGTTCCCTTTTCAATCATAACGTCAGATCCGTTTTGATCTTCCTTCGGGCTAGGAAAAGTCACGTTTGCCATAGCATTTTTAACCATAAATCGCGCCGGTGGATATTTTCGTAAGCTTTCTAGAAAATAAAAATATAAACTATTAAAGTTTGCTAACGCTATTTCTTAAAAATCCTGTAGGTATAGTTAACAAAGAAACCATATTTTATGAGAAAACGCGGCAAAATATAAAATTAATTTTAATTACATCAAAAAAAGGGATATATGCCTCACCCACATAAGAACACGGTCGAAGTTATACTTCATACATTTACATTTTTGCTTTCCTCCCAGCATTTTTAACTAATTGTTTTTCTGCCTGCTAACCCGTCAACAGCTCCAATTCAATTACTATATTTTTACTGAATATCCGTAATACTGCATTGTAATAATATAATATTATATAAGTACCAGAAAAAACGCAGTCGAGGTACGACATCTCTTGAATGGCATCATAAGTGATCTGTCCATTGTATTTGGCAAGAACTTCGTCAATTTCATTTCTCGTTTTCTGGAAGACGTCTGGATTGATCGCGAGTTCGTAAAGTGTAAAACTGATTGCTAGTGAACTCGTTTCGTATCCCTCAGTGAAAAATGTTATCAAATGGGCTGCCATGTTGTCAATATTAAATTCTGTTTCAATAAATATTATTTGTTAACAATAGGTGGAAAATGAATCCTCACAAGATAAAATTTTAGTAAAAAATGTATATTTAAATAACACACAAGTGATTAGAAGTCATATTCATCATTATTTGTTAAATTTTGTTGTAGGTAGGTACAAAATAAAATTTAAAAAAAATACTTATGCTGGGTTACACACCGCATTATCAAAAAGTCTGAGGTAACAATGAGCTGAGATTGTGATAAAAAATGCGTTAAAACAGTGTATTTATTCAATTATTGTAGATTGTAGATGCGTCGGCATCTTAGGTCATAAGCGTCTTAATAACATTAAATAACAAATGACTTAAAACTATAAATGACATCACAAAACATCCGTGAGCGGAGGTGGGATTAGTGTTGCCGTCTAGACAAGACAAGACATAACTTTCAAAGTCTAGTCTTGTCTTGAAATATCAAGACAAGACTTCACTAAGTCTAAGTCTAGATAAAAAAACTGTCTTGTCTAATATGAAGACTCTAGATTATTTTCAAGAGTCTAGATTAACCGAGTGGTTTACTTTACAGTTTACCTACTACTACTTAGTTTATCCAGACTCTTGAAAATTGTCTAGAGTTTTGGCAAGAGTCTTGATCTAGATAAAGCAAGTCTTGTCTTGTCTTTCTAGACAAGACTTTTGCAAGTCTTGTCTTGAAAATCTAGACAAGACAAGACAAGAGTCTAGAAAGTCTAGATCTAGACGGCAACACTAGGTGGGATTCAAACACCCGACAAAAAACAGTGTAAGTTTGTTGTGAATTTTTATGTAGGGTATTAGATTTCACTCACAGAATTTGTAACTCTGCATAAAATTGTTTTTAATCGTTAGCTGAAAATTTAAAGTACAAACAAACAATTATGTCCCGTTATGTACGAATTGAGGGTTAGCGAAGCCGTGAATACAGCTAGTAAATTATTAAATATCTTGCAAGTTACAGTGGTCAGTGGACAAATATTTGTGAAGCTATTTACCTTCGCCTTTAGCAGCTTTCTGTTCCAACTGCATCATTACATCAATAAAATCATTTCTTCGTATTTCTTTACCCTGACGAGATTTCATAATTTCTCTTAATATCCTTCTAAAGAAATCGGCTGCTTCATTGACAACAAATCTGAAATTTATACCACAGTGTTTAATTACATTCTTACTCTGTTAACAGAAATAACGATAATTATTACTATTAACATACAAATAAAAGCTTTTTGTGTTAGCATTACAGTTAGGAGCACCCAACAAATGACGCGATATGAAGCAACATAATATATGACAGGGACACAAGAGGCACGAAACATAGGGATATTTTAGGATAGGGAACACGGATTAGCCTCGTGCCCTTCTCTGCAGATATTAGACAAACAAGATGGTCAGGAATAGTTTAAAAATGAAAATCTACATACTTGAATCCAAATAAGTTTGCCACAGCTGGCCAGAATATGACAAAATTTATTTCGATTCCTCTCCATGTGGATGGTTCAAGTATCAGTTTGGTTATTCTCCTAAATTCAGCGTCTGAATCCACAAATGATCGAGCGTCAATACCGAGTGCAAATGAAGCAACAACATCAATCGTAAACTTCGTACATAAATCTTTAGCTTCAATACCATTGGGTCCTTGAGCGTCGGGATTATTTAATAGATATTTTGTTAATTTATCGGTAACTTCAGTTATTGATGAGAAAAACAATTTGATCTAAAATAGAACAATTCGTATTTACTGTCATTTTATCTTACATAAATATTTTTTCAAGTTCTTACTGGTAAGGTGAGATGGGATAAGTGCGACCTAGAAAATGAAAATGTGATTTCCAATCGTTCAATAATAATACAGTTGAACATCACCAGTGAATAAACTATGTAAGATGTTTAAGTCACAGATGACAGTGCAATATACCCAAGTATGTGAAATATAATGGCAGAAGCTGCACTTGTCCCACCTTACCTTAATGGGGGAAAAATCCAAAAGTCTTAGTCTATTTGAAATTTTTTTAGTAATAGTATGGTAACATAATTTCAAAATTAGATACCTTTCCAGCTGTAAGGTTTGTTATTAATTGATTTCGCCTCGATTTCCATAATTCTCCAGTCGACACGAACGGATTTTTTCCAAAAAACGGATCATTCTTTTCGCTAATATCCCAATCATTTTTATGAAAAGTTGAAAAATCTTTTACTAAGACTTTTTCTATTAATTCTAAGTTTCTGACAACTATCGTAGGCTGCCTAAATTTGTAGAAACCAAAATAAGAATATCCTTCGAATTTTCTACAAAAAAATCAAGTATTAAGATATTGTAACTAAATCCACACAATTTAAAATTAAATTAAATACACTATCATTAAAAAAGCCGAAAACACTAAACTAATTCTCGGTTTCCGACACAACTTTCTACCGTAGTTTCCATGGTAATTAAGTGCTAAAAGTGCTTTTAGCGTTTAAAGTCGTACCAGAAACATAACATAAGTTTAATTTTAACTAAATTCGGTGAATATTTTATTCAGTTGATATTTAAAATTATAGAGTTACGATAATGGGAACTATAGGGCAAGGGATTCGCTATTATAATAATTTGTCATGAATTATCGAGGGAAACCATAGAAGATGCCGGCAGGATTAATATTTCTCGTGGCAGGAGGAAAAAATTTCCACTTTATTTTAAAAATAAGTTACAAAATACCTGTATGCTTCCTCTAAAATCATCCCTGGAGATCTTTTCTGTGACATCGCGTCACCCAAGTTTCCGAAACCAAGAACTGGTTTCATTGTTGGAACACCGCGCTTTTTCCAGTATCCATAATTCCATTTTAAGTACATATAAAATATAACACTGGCTAATACGGCAAATAATGCAAATTCCAACATATTGTAACGTAAAAATTAAAATATGTTTCGTTTAAATATTATAAACTTATTATTAAAGAACAGTTTAATTTTGATGTCTGGTCAATTGGAATCGCAGTTGATATGCTTGTTTTTATACTGCAGAATACGAAATTTAATTGAGGACCAAGGATACTTAATTTGTGTTTATTATTTGTTTTTCGTGTTAATAATGTTTGATAAACCTAACATAAAATATATATGTCAGAAAAAGTTGTGAATATTATTGGTTTTCGGCATCAAGGAATAACACTGATTTGTCTAATCCTCAGAACAGAGATAGCTATAGAAACAGCATGTCACGTCGTTTGTGAAGCCACAACTATACACTAAAGTACGATCTGTCAGGTACATTATGATCAGTCGTTCCTTGTATTTGGTAGTGTTAATTGGTTACTATTCTTGCCATATTGTGTGCCTGGATGACAAGCGACTAGGTCCTGCAGTCAGGGTCCATTCTGATTGGTCGAATACCCCATCTTGATGTCGTTTAACACACGCACACACGAACGTAACAACTAACTAGTGAACTCTGTATACTAATATGGATAGTTGATTGCGATTAAAAAATGGGTTTTGTATGTGCAGAATGTTCAAATACATATTCTTCAAGACAGGCATTAATGTTCACAAAATTAGAATGAAAACTTCAGGTAAGGCTTGTAATATAATTCTTTCTAAAAAAGTCGATCAATTTTTTGACATTTCAAAATAAAAAATAATTTAATATTATTATTTGAGTCTTTGAGATATTATAGGATGTCCAAAATTTGTACAGCAGGTAACAGTGTTCTTGAGAATTTAGAATGGAAAAATAAATATTGATTAATTTTTATTTTAAAATGTCAGAAAGTTGATCGACTTTTATAGAAAGAATTAGATTACAAGCCTTACCTGAAGTTTTCATTCTATTTTTGTGAATATTAATGCCAGTCTACAAAAATATGTGTTTGAACATTCTTCACATACAAAACCCATTTTTTAATCGCTATCAACTATCCATATTAGTATACGAGTTCACTAGTTAGTTGTTACGTTCGTTTAGGTGTGTGTGTGCGTGTGTCAAACGACATCAAGATGGGGTATTCGACCAATTCCTGACTGCATGGCCTAGTTACTTGTGCTTCTTAAAAATCAGTGAGATTTTTAACTCAAGACAGAAAATAAGTATGATGTATTTTTTGGAAGACATCTCGCACCTTCTCTGTGCACCCCCCTAGGGAGACTCAGACACAACCGAAAGGTTAAGAACAGCTGGGCTAGTAATGTGGCAGCCGGAATACTAAAATCAACGCCTTAAAAAAGTTGAGTTATTCTACGCAATGGTAATTTTTGGAATGATACTTAACTTTTGTTGCGTAATGCATAAAAATAATTAATTAGACATTTAAATATAGACTTATCATGAAATTCGTTTTATTAGCTACATTGTTTTATATCTTATCTACTATTTTAAATAATATTTATAGCGAATCCACTTCTCTATTCAACTGAAAAAACAAACAACGTTGTACTTAGAAATAATTTGTATTTTCATATTTTAACAGAAAGGTGAACTTCAGAAAATGTATTATCAGAGTGTTTACAAATAGGTTGAAATTCTTGTAATCTTGATTCTTGCGATGCAGATTGCAGTTTAAAATAAATAAACGGCCAAGTGCGTGTCGAGCCACGCAAAGTGTAGGGTTCCGTACTATGTAAGTTATGTTAAACCTACAATTTTGATAAAATAAATAAAATAACACATTTATTATCTATTCAAAAAGCCCTTTTCAACGATATCCCACAAGAATGGGGTTACCATCTGACAGGCGCTTGCGCATTTGACAGGCATTTTAAGGTGTGGGCGCTGATTAGTTGACTGGCGTTCGAAAGGTACCCGATCCGAGACGACGAAAAAGGATACAGGGAAACGATCGATTCATAAAAAAACACTAAGGTTCCTTTCTGGTATGGAACCCTAAAAATTAGTGACATAGTGCTTGAAAAATACATATAATATACTTACACTTTACAGGAGACTCCTAATTCCGATAAAATGATCCACGTGTAGATTAGGTGACTAGTGATCACGCAGTTTATTTACTAAATTAATCTATTAAGTAAGTATAATTAATTGATAACAGACGGACTAAACTTTTCAATGTCCCGGACCATCGTAGTTTTGCCGCCTCAAATTAGCGAGTGTGGGATTTAAAAATTGAGTAAAAAAATAAGTTTAAGAGAATTTTGCAATATTTTTCTGCTTAAAATTTTCATTTCTTGCTCTAAAACTGCCGTTTTTAAAACTTGCCTCCATAGGTCGCCCCCGCGGATTAAAAGAAAGACAAATGCACAATAGTGCTGTCAATTTTTTTATTAATTAAACAGGTTTGATGGTTTTTTTATTTTCACTGTTTTTACTTAATAATACGTACAGTAATTACAATATTTTTTATTCTACCCGCAACATCGTAGTACATTAATATTTATTAAATTAAGAAATCATTATTAGAACTTTACAAAGAAATTACAAAACAATAATTAAACGTAGACTAAAATTATATTATATAAGCGTTGGTCAATTAAGTAATTGTTCACAGCATCATTTGTCCTCTTTCCTGTGATTTCTTAATTTAATTTCTGTTTGTAGATATTAATAGTTTGTAAGTCTTTGTCAATATTTTAAAGAAAAGAATGTTTTAGCTTTTAGATTTTATTAACAACTGAACTATTTAAAACTACAAAATTGTATAAAAAAAATGAAATGATTGCATAAATAACAAAACGTACATTATATAATAAACAAAAATATATAAATTGTGGACTAGGGCTGGGGAATCATCAACATTCCGCCCGCCTCGTCATTGTTGACGAAATTATTAAGCTTCGGAGTGAATATAGATGCCGCCCGCCGTGAAGAAATATAGGATCTATTGGCGATGACAGCAAAATAAATCAGTGATCCTGACGCACCATACATGGAAGAAAGCATAATTTAGCAACTGGTCTTGTTAATACACCTCCTGCAGTACGAAGTGTGACAACTCGAACTTCATTGTCAGGTCCTGGATGAAGTGTTGTTATCCGGGCTAGCGGCCACTTGGATGGAGGATAACGTTCATCAACAATTAAAACCAGATCGCCAACATTGACTTGGTGTTTTGTTGTACGCCATTTGGTGCGTACTTGAAGTGTCGATAAATATTCTGTTGACCAGCGTTTCCAAAAATGTTCATACATGTGCCGTAGAAGTTGCCATCTAGTTAGTCGATTAATTTTAACGTCGATCAAGCTGGGCTCGGGAATAGTAGTACAGGCAGAGCCGATGAGAAAATGGCCGGGAGTCAAAGCAGTGAGGTCTGTAGGTTCATCACTCATTGCTTGTATTGGACGTGAGTTAAGACAGGCTTCTACTTCACAAAGAAACGTAGCCATTTCTTCGTATGTGAGCATTTGGTCACCAATTACTCGTCGCAAATGGTGTTTTACGGAACGTACGCCGGCCTCCCACAAACCTCCGAAGTGTGGTGAAGCAGGTGGAATAAATTTCCAGTCTGTTCCATCGTTTGCTAGAAGTTCAGTTAAGTCTTTTCTCTGCGGTGAAGCAGCTTGAAATAGTTTTCGTAATTCATTATCTGCGCCGATAAATGTTGTACCTTGATCACTCCACAGAGTAGCGCAAATTCCACGTCTTGCTGTAAATCTTTTATAAGCAGCAAGAAAGCTTTGTGTACTGTAGTCACTGACCACTTCCAGGTGAACAGCACGTGTTGACATACAAATAAAAACGGATATATACCCTTTGTATGAACGAAAGCCCCGTCCTTTACTTGCTCTTAGTTGAATCGGTCCAGCGTAGTCGACGCCGGTGTTAAGAAACGGACGAGATGGTTGTACTCGTTCAGCAGGAAGGCTAGCCATCACTGGAACAGTTGTAGCAGTGCGATATGGAGAACATGTTCGACAATGTCGGATATAACTGTGTACTTGCAAACGACCTCCTAGAATCCAAAAGGTTCGACGTAGGTGACTAAGCGTAAGTTGAACGCCGCCATGTAAGGTTCGTTTGTGCGCTTGACTTATTACCAAGGTTGTGAACGGTGAACTTCTTGGTAGAACGATAGGATGTTTTTCATCGTAGTGTAGAATGGCATGTTGAAGACGACCACCAACTCTTAGCAGGCCGACTTCATCGATGAACGGTTTGAGTTTAAGTAAATTGCTCTTCGTGGACAAAACTTCTTTATTACTGAGCATCGTATATTCAGTAGTGAATGAAGATTTTTGAACAGAAATAACCCAAAAATTGCGAGCGTTTAGTAGTTCATTTGTTGTCAAATGTTCTCGAATTCTTTCGGTTTTCAGCACTCTGCAGTTTGAGACGAATCTTTTGCAATAAGCAGTGACTCTCAAAAGTTTCGACAGTGAAGAATATCTTTGCAAAAGATCCCAACAATTTGTATCAGATAATTTAGTAACGTGAACAGTAGTTCGGCGCTCTATATCAACTTCTGTGTCAATCGGAGGTGTCTTAGACGGCCAGCAAGATACAGGCTGAGTGAGCCAGTGAGGTCCATGCCACCATAGCGTTTGATTTTCAAGTTCATTCGGGTAGACACCCCGTGAAGCACAATCTGCAGGATTCTCAGAACCTGAAACATGATGCCAATTTGCAGTTGGATTAAGTGTTTGGATTTCACTTACCCGGTTGGCGACAAAGGTTTTCCAACGAGAAGCATGATTCTTGATCCAGGATAGTACTACAGTTGAATCAGTCCATAGGTGAATCTGCATGGAGTAAGCAGCAAAAACTCCTTCTCGAACTACTTGGACTAATCGAGAGAGCAAGGTAGCGGCGCATAACTCAAGTCGTGGCAACGAAATCGTTTTGACAGGTGCGACCTTGGTTTTTGCAGTCAGTAAAGTCACTTGAGCTTGACCTTCATTGTTGATCACAAGTAAACAAATTACAGCAGCGTAAGCTTGTGTGGAGGCGTCCGCGAAGCCATGGAGTTCACAAGTGCGTATTGTAGCTTGAATTCCAGTCCATCGTGGAATCGAAATATTATGGAGTGAATTAAGTTGAGATCGATACGTTCTCCATTGTTGTTCAATATATTCAGGAAGTCTTACATCCCAATCGGTTTTAAGAAGCCATAATGATTGCAGTAAAATCTTAGCAGTGATTATTGTAGGACTAAGCCAGCCCAGTGGGTCAAATAATCTTGAAATATCGGACAGTATTGCACGCTTTGTGATTTCTGAAGTGTCAGCAGATAACTGAACTTGAAACCTGAAGGTATCAGATTGCGGTTGCCAGAACAAACCTAATACAGGTACCGCTGTTTCAGTCTTCGGATGCATGTGTACAACAGATTCTTGGTCATCTGGCGAAATTCGATCAAGTAGCTCAGAGCAGTTCGATACCCATTTTCGCAGACTAAAACCGCCAGCTTTTAGTGCACCAATTAATTGACGTTGTCGTTCTAAAGCTTCTGAAACTGAATTTGAGCCGGTAAAAACATCATCAATGTACATGTCGTTTAAAATTACTTGCGAACCAAGAGGATATTGTTGCTGTTCATCTTTAGCCAATTGACGTAGAGTTCTTAAAGCGAGAAATGGAGCGCAGGCAGTTCCATACGTAACTGTAAGAAGACTGTACTGCTCGATTGGTTTTGAAACTTCAGAGCGCCATAGAATTTGCTGATAATTGCAGTCATTAGGATGTACCAAAATTTGCCGATACATCTTGGTGATGTCGGCTCCAAAGACAATTTTATGTATTCGCCATTTTAAAATGATTGCAGATAAATCAGTTTGCAATTTAGGCCCAGTTAACAGTACGTCATTTAATGAAACTCCACTAGTTGTGATCTGCGAAGCATTGAACACAACGCGAAGTTTTGTTGTAGAACTCGACATCTTGGTGACAGCGTGGTGTGGCAAAATGTACTGAGTTCCTTCTGAAGTATCAGATCTTGCAGTGGAAGACGTCAAATTCATATGACCGAGATTAATGTACTCCGTCATGAAGCTGTTGTATGCGCTAGCTAGATTGGAATTTTTCAAAAACCGTCGTTCCGTTTGTAGTTGTAAGCGTAGTGCGGGTTGATAAGAATCTCCAAGTTGAGAAGGATTGAACGTGCTTTTGAACGGCAGTCGAACAATGTAACGTCCATGTGAATCTCGAGTATGAGTAGATAAGAATTGTTTCTCACATTCTATGTCATCTTCAGACAGTTGACTGTTAAGTGAAGTATTTTCTTCGATTTGCCAAAACTTTTGCAGTTGTGAAGATAGGTCTTCATTCGTGGTACAATGTAGACTACAGACTTGTCTCCCGTGTGAATTATGAAACGGCCCGGAAAGTATCCAGCCTAACGTCGTATTCTGTGCCACAGGTAAGTTAGGTAGTCCAGAACGCACGCCCTCTAGTAGAATCTGACTATAAACATCAGCACCAAGTACTAAGTCAACTCGTGCAGGCATTGCAAAGTCTGGATCGGCGAGTTGCAAGTCAGTCAAATGAGGCCAATCCTTAGTTGTACTTTGTACCGTTGGCAAATACGTAGTGAGCTTTGGAAGTACAAGCGCCTCAATCGTATAAGAGATGCTTGGAATCAATTTAGATTGTATCGTCAGAGTTACAACGCTTCTAACTGTGCTAGACGCAGCGCTTCCTAGTCCATAGACCGTGATATTGACGGGTTTCCTTTTCAGACGCAGCTGCTGGGCGATAGATTCTGTCACAAACGAAGATTCGGATCCCTGATCCAACAGAGCTCGTGCAGACGGAACAACACACTGTGATACTGAATGAAGATCAACGACAGCGGTTGCGAGCAATATGCCTCGATTCAACTGATTTAGCTGCGAAGAGTGATGAGCTTTAGTTTCGGAAGTGCTAACGGATGCCTTGTCAGTTGAACCAGAAGTTGAGTTTTCTCGTGGTTTTTCATGAATCATTGAATGATGGTTGCTTCCACAAACCTGACAGCGCTTGACGGATGTGCAATCTTTCACACGATGATAGCTACTTAAACAATTGTAGCACAACTTTTTTTGAGTGATTATGTCACGACGTTGCTCCGGCGTTTTCTTGCGAAATGCAGTGCAAAATAAAAAAATTCGACTGATGACCAGTCCTATACTTCCCACCTAGTAAATATTTGCAAAAAATAAACACTCTTTTTTTTATTCTTTGACTAGGCCCAAATAACCTTAGCTGTTGGTGGTCTTTAAAACACAATTTAATTTTTATTCTTTGAAAAAAGCATGGCCCTCTTTTTTGTTTGGTGATCTATTGATGGCTAGCTTAATATAGCAAAAATCATGGTTACCTTGATTTACGTACAATTTTTATTTTTTTTAGTAAAATATTTTTTTTCTCGAAAACTATACATTTTAGAGAAAAAAAATATTTACATTTTTTTCATATTATAACATCTAGAATTCATTTATATTTTTTTTTACCTATGTTAATACGTGACATTGAGGACGTTTTTTTGAATATCTCAGGATCCACTGAACCGATTTGACTCAAAATCTAATCAGATCTAAGTTAAAGGCTGATAAACACAACAGAACAATCGGCATGCCCGTATGTTGTTCCGTTCTTAAGATATCGAAGGCGAAAAATTGACCACATACACACACACACACATACACACATACACACATACACACACACATACAGACATCAGTCAGAAAATGATCTTAAACGATTGCTAGGGTCTCAAAACGTGAAAATCTGTTAAAATCTCGAAATATTGTTTTCGGACTGAATCCATTACTTCCCTACCATAGTAGAGGTGGGAAGTAATAAAGTGTTTGCCCGAACAGACTGGACACTGCCGTTCATTAGTCGTTGACATAGTCATATGTGTTCTGCAGCGCGACGATTGTACATCTTTCGAAGTTAAAGTTTTCTGATTTGGATTAGCATTATCCAATACTTCCAATTCACGAATGCGCCTTTCAAGGAAACTTCTCAGTTGTTCGTATGTGACTGGATCGGCTGTAGAACTGACTGATTTCTCCCAGTCACGGCGTGACGCAATGTCAAGTTTATCTACCGTGATGTATACAAGCCAATCGTCCCATTGATCAACTGGTCTTTTAAGATTTTGCATGCTTCGAATGACCTCGGTAGTACCGTCAAATAGTTGTTTCAATTCAGCTGCGGATTCCACCTTAACTGTGGGCAATGTCGTTAATTTTTGTAGGTGCGAGTAAATTATCAAACGCTTGTTCTCGTATCTGGATATTAGTAAATCCCAAGCGGTTGCATAATTAGCGGCGGTGACTTCAATACTCTGAAGCATTTGTTCGGCTTCTCCTGACAGACTTAATTTTAGATAGTGTAATCGTTGTACATCGCTTAATGAGTTGTTATTATGTATGAGGGACTTGAATAAGTCGCTGAAACTTGCCCAATCGTGGTAGTTGCCTGAGAAGCGAGGTACATTTATCCGAGGCAATATTTGATGCGTACCAGCAGTAGCTACAGTTGTTTGTGGCGTAGATTCGTGTTCCTCTAGCATATTTAATAAGACCCCTTTGATCTCGGCATGAACATCTGCAGCATCTTCAAAGTGATTTTCTTCGAAATACGGGTGATCCTGTGCTTTAGGATCTCCGAGAGACATCAGCGCATCATGATTTGCCAGATATGTAGCCCAGTAGCCGTCGACTTGCTCAATACGTGCACGTATAGCTCCGCGTGTAATATTGGCGCGTCCCATTTTCTTCAGATTAATAACAGCCCGTGATATTAACCCCTTTGTCCACTGTTGCTTGTCAAAAAGTGCTTCCATTTTGTTTTGTAGACGTTAGAATAAGCAATTTAACTTATTTTATTATTTCCACAAAATAGTAGATGATACCGGCAGTTTGTAGATCCGGCTTCGAAGGACCAAATGTTTGTAGATATTAATAGTTTGTAAGTCTTTGTCAATATTTTAAAGAAAAGAATGTTTTAGCTTTTAGATTTTATTAACAACTGAACTATTTAAAACTACAAAATTGTATAAAAAAAATGAAATGATTGCATAAATAACAAAACGTACATTATATAATAAACAAAAATATATAAATTGTGGACTAGGGCTGGGGAATCATCAACAATTTCATTAAAGATATGAATTTTAACAATATCTATATATATAAAACAGTTCCGTTACTGACTGATTGATTGACTGACAGACAACGCCCAGGTCAAACCGCTGAAGATATAAACTTGAAATTTGGACAGTAGGTTCCTTTTGTGACGCAGGCACCCACTAAGAAAGGATTTTTCGAAATTCAACCTCTAAGGGGGTTAAATAGGGGATGAAAGTTTGTATGGAAATTCGTCGTTTTTGAAGTTAGAAGCATGACATTTTGCACAAGAGTTTCTTATATAACGTAGGTGAGCACTAAGAAATTTTTTTTTGAAAATCCATCCCCTAAAGGGGCTAAAAAGGGGATGAAAGTTTGTATGGAAGTTCGTCATTTTTAAGTTAGAAACATGACATTTTGCACAGGAGTTCCTTATATTACGTAGGTGAGCAAAAAGAAAGGATTTTTAAAAATTCATCCCCTAAGGGGGTTAAATAGGGGATGAAAGTTTGTATGGAAGTTCGTCATTTTTAAGTTAGAAACATGACATTTTGCACAGGAGTTCCTTATATTACGTAGGTGAGCAAAAAGAAAAGATTTTTAAAAATTCATCCCCTAAGGGGGTTAAATAGGGGATGAAAGTTTGTATGGAAGTTCGTAATTTTTTAAGTTAGAAGCATGAAATTTTGCACAGGAGTTCCTTATATAACGCAGATGAGTAATAAGAAAGGATTTTTGAAAATTCCTCCCTTAAAGGGGTTAAATAGGGGATGAACGTTTGTATGGAAGTTCATCATTTTTGAAGTTAGAAGCATGAAATTTTGCACAGGAGTTCCTTATATAACGTAGGTGAGCAATAATATGTATTAATAAAATTCGATCCGACGAGCGAAGCGAGTGTGTAATGTATTATTAATATTCGAGTGAACGAGCGAAACGAGTGAGTAATGTATTAATAAAATTCGAGCGAACGAGCGAAGCGAGTGAGTATTGTATTATTAATATTCAAACGAACGAGCGAAGCGAGTGTGTAATGTATTAATAAAATTCGAGCGAACGAGCGAAGCGAGTGAGTAGTGTATTAATAAAATCCGAGCGAACGAGCGAAGCGAGTGAGTTATGTCTTATAAAATTCGAGCGAATAAACACCACCAGCCCGGCTTCGTTTCCCAGGAGGAGAATTTCTCGAGGAGGGGGATAATAAATCAAATCGAAATATACGTGGGCGAAGCCACGGGTAACGGCTAGTTAATATATATATTGAAAAAGTATTAGTTTAAAAGTTTCTCTGTATAGAATACAATTTTTAATAATACACATGAAAACTAAGATTCCGGAATCTCATTTTATATGTTTTGGTCAAAGCACGAAATATTTTTATGTTTCGGGCTTTGACTGAGAAGTTTATAGGAGTGTAACACGGCTGGTCATAGCTATGGGTGGAAACTAAGAAATTTACTTCGGACTAATGACTTTCGCAATATGTAAAAAAAAATTATTTATATCAATTGGAATCATTCTGTATAAGAAAAGAAGAAATTATTTTCTTTTGTAAAGTTTAAGCCATATTCCATCCATAGGGATTAGGAACAAAACTCCTGGGGCCAACTTTGGTTCTTTCGTTTTTGTACACTTTCTGACTTCGAATTTCGATATAACAGCGGCGATTCCAGCTTTACTTTGTGCCATTGCCAGGCGAATTCCTAGAAAAATAGAAGGTAATTACAAAATATTAAATATGCAAGCCGAAAAAAGTTCACGAAAGAATGTAAGGACAGTAGATTCGGACTCTAGGGACCTCAAAACGTGCAGATATGTCCAAATTTTTTTTCGCAAAATCGGACCCTTTACAATAACTTCCAATGGGAAGTTAAAAAAAAAACTCGGGTCGCAGTGCCAAAACCCTGCCGACAATATAGTGTATTTGCTAATACTGGCATTGTGGCTTTATTATGTGAACTTAAGTTTGTTTTTGGACAAAATAAAAAATTTAACCCCTTAATACATCCCTTAAAATAATTAATTTTTTCTAAATTTCAATATTAGACATGGATTTTATCAGTACACCCAATTAAATACACCCTTCCATAAGTAAATCCGTATTAACAAACTAGTGTTTTCATAAAATTTGAAAGTCCGGTCCTGTCGGGCCGATTTTATTAAAATTTTAGCAGCACATTTTAATCTTTACTAAAGAGTTAAATTTCAATTTTGAAACGATTCTGACAAATTTTTCGGTATTTTTGGGCCCAAAAACTTTTTGGAACCCCTAAATACAACCCTGAAAATGGCCCGATCGGGCCCATTTTAAATAGGCTTCTTGCGGTGATGGGTTCCAATCTGTGTACCAAATTTCGTTTCAATCGATTAAGTCTGTCGAGAGTTATCGTGTACACACATATATATAAATATATATATATATATATATATATATATATATATATATATATATATATATATAAATATATATATACATATATATATATAAACATTTTTAAAAATGGTGCCAAAGTGTTCAGGAGGCTATGAAACGTCGAGAAATTTTGGTCCGACCCCTAGGTCCCGCCATCCGACCGACGCCAATAGTGTATGTGCCATATTATGGCAAATACACTAATAACCACAGAACACCAAAACGAACATATTCTCGACTTACGTTTCACTAACCATGTTGGCATCATCGGGAAATGATTAAAACTAACCGTCTTCTGATAATCCCAAAGATTCTATCACTTTTCATGGATAAGGCAATTACTCTATTTTAATTGCTTACAATTAAGATAACTAGATAAACGTCACGGCAACCTAATCGAAATTTATTAATCAACGAGTTGTGAATGTGATTTTAAAAACATACCTAAACAAATTCTTGGTCCTTCGCCGAATGCCAGATAAGTATATTTATTACGTTCGGCTTTGGCTTCTTCCGTAAATCTATCTGGATCGAACACCTCAGGGTTTGGATAATATTTAGGATCTCTTTGAATAGCGAAGATTGGAATGTTTACTGTAGTTCCTGGTTCGACGATCAAATTAGGACCAGTACCTTCACCTTTTGGTGGAGGCAGGGTATATGGGGCAGTGCATAATCGATTCATGAATGGTAATGGTGGATATTTGCGCATACATTCTGAAAAGAAGTTTTGGACATATTGAAACTAACTAATTTAAAGAAAGCGTTAAATCCTTACATAGTATAGTATAAAATAAAGTCAGTGTTAGGCGTCTGTCGATATGTATATTATAACGGAATTTAACTCTCCTTAAAAGTTGCCTGGACATCCCCTAACACCCTAAAAAGGAGGACATGTCCGGAAAAACCCGGACGGATGGCAACCACAGAACTATGACAACCCTAAATGTAAATCAAATGCGTTGCGACGACTTTTTCTAACAGCTCCGACATATTGGAACAATCTAGGCGTAAACCCGACTTTACGTCTAGACATGCAAATATCATCGACTTTTTAACGATGGTTGTCAAAATGATTTTTTACGATATTTGCAGAAATTAATTATGTAATTGGCTGCTCTTCCAATAAAAATTTTCAATTGCAAAACAGCCGTATAAATCTATTTAATATATCATCGACTTTTGTCTGTAGTGTAGCGACGCTGTGCAGACAAAAGTAGGTGCCGTGTTGACCAGCTTTAAAAGCGGTTCTTAATTTTTTGACGTGACAACGTCTCACTCCGCAGGTAGACATGCATGTACGAAAAATAAACTTCCCTTACCAATCGAGAGATGTCGCATCGAATAGTTTTTGTCTTGTAGAAAACTGCATTATCGACGCGACAACCTTGTCTTTACACTCGAGAGATGTCGCGTTGAATAGTTCAATGTGAGTAACAAATGGTTATTTAACAAATTAGCACAGTACCTACGTTGTAAAATGATTTTAATGTCCTTCATCCCAAGCAGACGTTGTCACGCCCAAGACACTCGCGGCCGTGTAGACGACACAGCCTACTCCGTTTTTTTTACCTGAAACTACAGCGTCCAAATATGTCATTTCCTGAATCGCATCGTACGTGATTTTGCCATTATATTTATCAAGTACTTCATCAACTTCATTTCGAAGTCTTTCTTGCAGTTGTAGATTTCTAGCCATTTCATAAAGTGCGTAGCTGAGAACTGTTGAACTTTGTTCGAATCCATCCGAAAAAAATGTCACAGCGTGTGCTGCTACGTGCTCGTTTGTAAAATCTAATAAAAAAAACAGTTTGTATATTATTAGTGTAAATGCCTCCTGATAGATTCCGATGCAGCGATGCCTATATTTATGAGGACGGAATTTTTTGAAGCTATGCTTCTATAGGCGCGTTAGACGATTTCTGGGAGGGGAAAAACTTATGGATTCGCGTCACGTCACCGACATGCTCATGTTAAAAGTATATCTACTGTCCGATCCTTTTGAAAATTAATATTTGAGAGTTTTATAGGACACAAAAAATAAAATGGCGTCAGATTTCAAAATGGCGGCTATATGAACTTTTGTAAAAATTATCAGATCTTTTTGAAAATTGATATTTAAGAGTTTTATAGGACACAAAGAATAAAATGGCGTCAAATTTCAAAATGGCGTCTATATTTACTTTTATAAAAATTATCCGATCTTTTTGAAAATTGATATTTAAGAGTTTTGTAAGACACAACAAAATAAAATTGCATTAGATTTCAAAATGGCGGTCAAATAATAACTTTTCAATTGTATTGTCTATAGCTTTGATAAATTCGGTTTTATAAACAATGAGTAAAAAGCATAGCTTCTGTCGGGTCTCCCATGATACCTCTTGACTTTTTTTTAATCTTTTTTTACATACCATAAGGTCCTGGTTTATGCTTCAGCTGTATCAATAACTCCAAGAAGTCGTTTCGTGAGATATTATTTTTTTCTCGATATGTCACTGTTCTATCGATAACATTTTGGAACCATTCTGCTACGTCTTTTGGTATAAATCTATAAATTTTTGAATTTATTAAGCTGGGAGTACACGCTCACTGTATCAACTCTGATTCGAAACGGAATGGAAAAATCGGCACTTTTAGAATAAGCAACAATAATCGAAGACCTACTCAGTTCATCGCATTGTGCCAAACCGATCCAATGCCGATGTACGCCTTTGCATATTCTTGTATATTTTAAAAGTTTAGATTGATCGGTGACGTTCCGGATTGAACCGAGTCGATTCAGTGCGTGTCCTGCTTAAAAATATCATCACTTCATAACAACAGTTAGAGTCGGCCCTAGAATTTTTAACATGCTTAAAACATAATATATTCGATTTACTTTCTATTGGGAAGATTCCAAATACATGACAGGGCGGGATAGACTCTAATCACCTAAGCTGCCGAGCGTCTATAATCTACAATCTATATCTGGCAGGGCGGTCCTCTAGCTTTTGACGCCCTGATGTAGTTATCCATAGGAAAAATAAAATCTACTAACTTATTTTTATTTCTTAAAAAGCTATTTGATCATGACTTCTTTGGAAAATATGACTATTTAGTATTTACTCATTTTTGTTGTAAAAATATTTCAGTTCAACCAGCCGGCCTTAGCCATCCGGGCGCTCTTTATTTCTTATTATTAACTAGCATTTCAGTGTTCTCAGCCAAAAAAGAGATCCTATCGTATCAGAGCTCCCCCTTGGCCCTGACACCCGTCCCGGGTGTCAGGGCCAAGGAGGAGCTCTGTGTGTCAATCGACATCAAGATGGGGTATTCGACCAATCAGAATGGACCCTAACTGCAGGGCCTAGTCGCTTGTCCACCCGTGTGCCTCCCCCTCCCTAAAACCGGCACTGAGTTTAGCGTCAATTGTTGAAATAAATTCATAATGTATTTAGATTAAATTTCTCAGCGAAGCAGATTTGATAATAAATGATGTAATTTATTTGCATATGTTATAAGACAATGTTTAAAAATATAGGTAAATTATCTGTTTTTTTAAATCAACTGTTATGATAAAAAATACGCCCGGAATCAATATTTACATTTTACTTCATGTCTAATGACGTAAATAAATGGTGATAAAAATTTGGAAGAGTTGTATCTGTTTTAAAATTATTAAACACACGTAAAATGAACAACTCTGTCCTATTTTAGCTTATACAGTATTGAATTTGATAGAAAGAGACAAAAATTTAATGACATTAATCGGATAATTAATTTACCGAAAACGAAGAAGTTTGGCGATTGCTGGTAAAAATATAATGCCAAGGTGTTGGAAGGATGTCCAGAATGTCGGTTCGGCAATTCGTCGTCCCATTTCGCGGAATGGCGATTGGGGATCTGTGAATGAGTTGCCTTGGAGTCCAAAAGCACACGAAGCAATCACATCAATTGTATATTTGTATGCAACTTCCTTCATGTCAAAACCTTCATCTTGTGATGTCTCAGGGTGTTCTTCCAAATACTTAATAAGATTATCACAAACCTCGGTTATTAATTCAAAAATATTCTTCACCTAAAATTTTTAACATCATTTTAGAATCCAAGGGAAATTGTATTTATTTATCCTTTTTTGTGAAATTATCAGTGCGTAACTACGGGGCTGTGGGAGTCATAAACTCTGACTTAGCTCTAGGATCTGATCCCCTTCCAGATCCAACGTACATAACTGCAAATAATCTAAATTCTTACAAGGCCACTACGCTAGACGAGTTATAGTAATTAAACTAGGTGAGTTTACTAGCTACTCGCTCGTAAATTCACTCACTGCTACCAAACTCGCTCAATGCAATAGGCTGTCTGATCCACTCGCCGCGTGTGGATCGCTCGCTTGTCGCCCGCGACTAAAGTTGAAGACCGGGCTACTTTTCTCGCTATTCTATGGGCGTTTTGCTGACGAGTGAAATCGCTGTGTGTAGAGAGAATGGGTAATGAGATTTGTTACAGTCTCGAAAGCAGTATATGTAACTTTTTTTAAAATATGTTTCGCTGAAGTTGAAGGAAATCTTATTGCTGAGAAAAATATTATAGGTACCTTTCCATTTGTAAACGCAGTTGTAACTTGTTGTCGAACTATTTTCCATTTGTTGCCAGGGAGAACAAATGGATTTTTTCCTAACATTGGATCAACTGATTCATCAACTTGGAAATCATTGTCGTGAAAACTGGCAAATTCTTTAACACAAATTGTTTTTACCAATTCTGGGTCTCGAATCATTATAGCTGGATCACGACTTTTGTAAAATCCAATATATGAGTAACCGTCAAATGCACTGAAAAAAAAAATTCGACTGATGACCAGTCCTATACTTCCCACCTAGTAAATATTTGCAAAAAATAAACACTCTTTTTTTTATTCTTTGACTAGGCCCAAATAACCTTAGCTGTTGGTGGTCTTTAAAACACAATTTAATTTTTATTCTTTGAAAAAAGCATGGCCCTCTTTTTTGTTTGGTGATCTACTGATGGCTAGCTTAATATAGCAAAAATCATGGTTACCTTGATTTACGTACAATTTTTATTTTTTTTAGTAAAATATTTTTTTTCTCGAAAACTATACATTTTAGAGAAAAAAAATATTTACATTTTTTTCATATTATAACATCTAGAATTCATTTATATTTTTTTTTACCTATGTTAATACGTGACATTGAGGACGTTTTTTTGAATATCTCAGGATCCACTGAACCGATTTGACTCAAAATCTAATCAGATCTAAGTTAAAGGCTGATAAACACAATAGAACAATCGGCATGCCCGTATGTTGTTCCGTTCTTAAGATATCGAAGGCGAAAAATTGACCACATACACACACACACACATACACACATACACACATACACACATACACACACACATACAGACATCAGTCAGAAAATGATCTTAAACGATTGCTAGGGTCTCAAAACGTGAAAATCTGTTAAAATCTCGAAATATTGTTTTCGGACTGAATCCATTACTTCCCTACCATAGTAGAGGTGGGAAGTAAAAATGTTCACCTCCAACTTTTAATTTAACACATCCCATTTAGTCCAAGCGGCAGGTAATAAATGAAGAGGGTTACCTGGAAAGTATTCCGAAGTTAATGATATTTTGGTGTGTTACTCTATGGAGTAGAATCTGAGTTTTCGACCTCGAGGACCCTGTGCTAACGTGGGGGGAGCCGAAAAACCACGAAATTTTACCACCTTTTTTGCTTTTTTCGAAATCTCTCAGAAACGGTCGACTTAAGCAATTCTTTCATTATGTAACGTTTTAAAGAGGATTATATTTCCTACAATTTTCATTCCCATAACTTTTCTGTGGTACTAATGGTAAGCGTGCTGCAGCTTCTTGAAAATCACCCGCTCCGCTTTTTGTAAACTTGGTAACCAATGTGTAACATGTGTATTTTCAATTTAAAGTTCGATGAAGAAGAAAATAAATAAAACTATTGAAAAGAACATTACATTTTATCCATTGGTTACCAATGTTACAAAAAGTGGAGCGGGTGATTTTCAAGAAGCTGCAGCGCGCTTACCATTAGTACCACAGAAAAGTTGTGGAAATGAAAATTGTAGAAAATGTAATCCTCTTTAAAACATTACATAATGAAAGAATTGCTTAAGTCGACCGTTTCTGAGAGATTTCGAAAAAAGCAAAAAAGATGGTAAAATTTCGTGGTTTTTCGGCTCTCCCCACGTTAGCACAGGGTCCTCGAGGTCGAAAACTCAGATTCTACTCCACAGAATACCCACAAACAACATACCAAAATATCATTAACTTCGGAATACTTTCCAGGTAAAAAGTACCTGACTGCTGGACTAATTTTATTTTTTGGCATTTTGTGGGTTATGAATATTTTTACAGGTATTGGGTCATTCAAATACTTTACGAAACGTCGTATGAAGATAAATAAAAGAGTTATTAATCAATAACAATTTATTTTAATCCAAGAACCCATAAACCGTATTGAATTTATTAAAAAATGGATATGAACCGAGTGAATTGATTAATAATAATGACTTTAATAGATAATATAACATATTTTTAATGATACTAACTTGTAAATATCTTGATAAACTTCACAAACCGATTTTCGCATGAGGAAATTATCAGACAAGTTTCCAAACCCGATGACTGGCTTCAGACATGGTATTCCTCGTTTTTCCCAGTATCCATAATTCCAGGTCAGGTAAATGTAAAAAGCACAAAAAAGCAGAATAAAAAAAACCAATAGTTCAAACAACATTTTGAAACAAAATGAACATCGATGTCATTTATTCAGTTGTTTGTTATATCGTGTCTAAAATACGTATGGTATTTTAAAGTCAGATAAAATAGTTCTAACAAAAAATTTAAAGAGATAATTATATTGCATTTGTTTGTTCCCTGTCACTTAAAATTTGAACGTATATTATTGTTTGTTAAATTGTTATGCATATAAAATAATTATCTTGAATTGTCTGTAATTTTTTAGGTATTATGTTTATGTAAATTAGTATTATTATAACTTTTCGACTGTGTAATTTAACCAGCGCCGGCGCTACTATTCTAAGAATCCTGTGCAAAGATTTCTCTACTTCTAATTTGAGAAGTGCCTAAATTGGTAAGAAACAAAAGCGGGTGGGTTCGGCTCTGGTTGTACCGCAATGTTTTAAGTAGGATTATAAAAAATATTTCAATGTATATATTTTTAAATGTTTTCCATATTTTTTCGGATCAATTTTGAGATATTTTTTATAATATTACTTCGAATGATTGATTTGTAGTAGTTCTGGTTTTTAAGGTCAGTTTTTTCATTCGCTGTTATGTAAGAGTAATAGATACTTATAGGCTATGCCGTCATTTGTATTTGTCATGTCTACTTTCTAGGGTTCCGTACTGGAACCCTATTAGTTATTACTAAGCCTACGTCGTCTCTCAACAAAACAAAATTAAGGGAAACGGAAAATTAGGCATAGAGCTGTACCAAGTATATCAAATATATCAGTGTTTGTGGCGTGGTACACCGCGTTCGCATGCCACCACGAAGAGCCGGGTTAAAATCCAAATGACGATAGGTACGTGATTGTTTTTTTTTTATATAATCTAAACATTTTGGAATTTTTCACTTTATTTTTTATTCATCAAATATTCAGTTAAAATATTGTTTTTACTTTAAAAATATAGGTACCTACTTTAATAAAGATACCTACGGAAAAAAAACATCAAAATAAAATATAAGTAAAAAAACTTTTTAAAAACAAATCTCTTAATTTGTTACCCCTGCCTAATCCTTCTTTTTATTATTGTACGGAACCCTCGATACGCGAGTCCGACTCGCACTTGACCGTTTTTTTATATTAACTTCCCATTGTAAGTTATTGTAATGGGTCCGAAAATCGAAATCAAAACGGAGAAAAAATTTTTATGTTTCAAGGTCACCACAATATTTTTACACTATTTTTAGAAAGATGTCTCTGTGTGTGTGTGTATACGTACGTACGTATGTGTCCATTTCTTTCTAAGACGAAATCTCGAGAATGAAAAATGGTATCGACTACGTTAGGGTGCCAATCGACGCGTATTAAGGTAAATATGATCTGAAAGAAATTTTTTCAAAATTGGTTCAGCCGTTCTTTTTTCTTAACCAAATAGCCTCCAAAAAAGTAGATTTTTTACAATATCTCGCGAATAAAAAATTATATCGACTTCGTAAGGGTGTCAATCGAGGCGTGTTAACGTCATTTTGATCCGACATAAATTTTATAAAAATCGGTTTAGCCGTTTTTTTTTAATTGTTAAAAATAAATAATAATTATGTTTTAATGATTACTTTTCTGTGTAATATCTAATTTAATTATTATTATTAAATATTTATCAAACTGGGAAGTTCGTCGTGTGGACCTCAAGGGTCGCACTTTAGTCCTAATAAACGACCCACCTCACGGCTTGTTATACAGATTGCTCGATATTTTCGTGAAGGACGTTATGAAAATAAATAGTTTATGCAGTTATATGATTAGCCCTTTTGGAATAACCTATAAAAATCACCTGAAATTTACATGTTTGTAAATTTATTATAATAACTAGCGAACCCGGCCTGGCTTCGCTCGGGTGCTAAGAATTTATATATTAATAGCCGGGCTATTTTATTAATACATTACATTAGCGGCCCGTCCCGGCTACGCCCGGGTGGTGTGAAATTATGATTTAATAGCGGTCATCGGGTCACCCATATTGCTCTGCTCACGTATATTTAGTATATTGATAATTTGTTATCGCCCCGTGAGAATCTCCCCCCTGCGTAGCTTTCTAATAGTGAAAGAATTTTTAGAATCGGTTTAGTAGTTCCAGAGATAAGAATGTATGATTTATTAGTCCCTCCGCAAGAATGTCTCCCCCTACCCTCTCGCGGGAATCTGTCCCCCTGCGTAGCTTTCTGTTAGTGAAAGAATTTTTAGAATCGGTTTAGTAGTTCCAGAGATAAGAATTTATGATTTATTAGCCCCCCCCCCCCGCGAGAACCAAAATAAAATATTGCCCATGTCACTGAGGGATAGTGTAGCTTTCTATTAGTTATTAGTGAAAGAATTTTTAGAATAGGTTCAGTATAAGTTCCAGAGATAAGAATTCCTATAAAAAATCCTTAAATTCGCAATAAAAAATATTGAGGGTCACTTATCGGGATAAAAACTGTCCTATGTCTCAAGTTGGAGCAAAAAATACACATTTACAAAATTTCATTAAAATCGGATGAGAGGTTTCGGAGATTAGCGTGAACGAACATCGTGACACGTTTTTTAAATTAAGATTGTAACGAAGTTGTTATTAATTTTTTTTATTGCTTGAAGCTTCAAAATGTACATAATAGTTATTAAATAATTAATACATTCAAATTAAATATTATATAGGTAAATCGATAATGAACTATCATTTAAATTTCGGACGTGGCAACTGTAAAACTTAGGTAGGTACATTATTTAGGTACTTATTTTCTTTGAATCCCTCAAAGCCTACTAGATATCTCACTTTAAGCGGACGTATCGAACATAATTTTTTATAACGACTGTTTCTAAAGTATAATAGAGAGAAAAAAAATTATGGAAACGGAAAATTCGCTCTTCTAGTCCTTAGAACTTTACAATTACAGACTAAGTTACGATTTAGTTTATTTTTATTAAAGTTATTAACTTCTGTATAAATCATTAAAAACATAACTCTCTCATGATGTGGACTTTGTACGCGCGATACTATATATAGGAACACATCGATCTATAGCCAATAAGTGTTTGTATTGTATAAAGTGCGGAAATTTCGAATTTATAAGATGTAGAGACTGTACTTTTACGCACGCCTTGGACTTTTATATAGGTACCTACAATTAGTGTTTGCCGATAAAACAATATTTAAGATAGAAATGAAGAAGAAGTACCTGGGAAGCAAATGTCATTATGGATTGAACGAATTTTTATTATAACTCTTTTAATCATAAATATCTGGGTGCCGAGCTTTGCTCGGATGAGTTCAATAGAAATAGTACTTATATGCTGTGAGATATTATTTTCTCAGAATATTATTCCGAAACGAATTTATTTCTGAAACATAATTTAAAATAATTGTTTCTGTTAAATATTTTAAATACCTATGTGTATTTTTAAGCGTAAAAACTAAGTATCAACCGAGGTATCAACTTGAATCAAGCATTTTTTCCTGTAAATATTACTTAGGTCGCCATTTTCAAATCTACCGCCGTTATTGTTTTGTTGACTGAAGAATTCGCAAAAACCGATTTTCATAGATTGAATATCTTGTAAAAATGTTCGAATCAGATGAAATTTTGCTTGCCCGTTGCCGTTTCAATAATCCATTTTTAAACATTGATACCAAATATCAACTTTATCGAAGTACTTTTTCTCTGTGATGTCATCTTAGCAACTTCCAGTAAATTTCAAATATTTTTTTTGCATAGGAGGTACCTACTGAAAAACTCACAAAAATCGATTTTCGAAGAAATAGAATTCATATTATATCTTTTAATAACAAACGTCAGACTATAAACCTGCGTAAAACTTTTTTGCATGCATCTTCACCATAGTTTTTAAAAATCGATGTGTTTTGATATACTGCATGCCTGCGGCGCTAAAAGTGCGGCCCTTCGGGCCGCCGTGCAAATTTTTAGGCAAAACTTTTTTGTATGTATCTTAACAATAGTTTTCAAAAATCGATGTGTTTTTACACAGACGTTCGCGGCGCCAGAAGTATTGTGCAAGACACTTCTTATATTAGTGTTCATTTACAATTTTAACACTTGTGATATATTATATAAAATCTATATAGAAATAGACTTCGAATCAATCTGACTTTAATTGAGCGAGTTATAATAAATAAAAAAACACCTTTTTTTTAATTGCTCCCCTCTGGAACCAAAATTCCTACCTAGATCAATTTCTCGCCCAGAAAAATCCTCATTCTGTAAATTTCATCAAAATTGTTAGTCGTTTTTGAGAAAAAAGGTCTAGGTAAGATTATACGTCATACTACATTTAACGTACCTACTTACCTATACTACATATTTTATATAAGTAATATAAAAATAACATACCTATCTATTTAAATATTAGCTAAAACTACTTACATAATTATGTTTAGATTTTATTGTTGTTATTTTTTTACTTTTCAAATAATTACTGATTATTTTAATAAGTTAAATATTGACTGTCAGAGTAATTTTGACATAAATAATGAAAATAGTTTGTTTTTTCCAAAGCCTACTCACAATACGACACTGTTATATGACGTTAAAAAAACTGTTTTTTAAAATGATAAAATCGATAAGAAAACGAATTTTTCCAGGGATGAGACCTAGCTAGATCGATTTTTTGCCCCCCGAAACCCCTTTTCGGTAAATTTGATCAAAATCGTTAGAGCCGTTTTCGAGAAAATATTTATATAGGTACATAGAAACATATATACAAGATTTACTCGTTTAATAATATAGGGATAGGGATTCGGTAAATTTGATCAAAATCGTTAGAGCCGTTTTCGAGAAAATATTTATATAGGTACATAGAAACATATATACAAGATTTACTCGTTTAATAATATAGGGATTATATATTTTTAAATGTAATTGACGCCATTATACAGTACTGTCTACAATAAAGATTACTTTTTTATTATTTATTTTCTCTTATAAAGTTTTAGCCAAATTCCATCCACTGGCATAAGGAATAAAACACCTGGCGCCAATTTTGATTCTTTGGTTTTTGTGCATTTTCTGATTTCGAATTTTGATATAATAGCCGCTATTCCAGCTTTGGTTTGTGCCATTGCCAAACGGATTCCTAAAAAATATTGTTATAATGTAAATAAATAAAGTAGGTATAAAACAATAAAAATATTCAAACCTTATCTCCCTGATCCAATAATTTTAAATGAAAAAAAATCTTCAAAAATTTGTTTTAATGCATAAATTCTATTTAAAATTTGTTATACTTTACATGCATGTATACCGGCCTGTAATGGGTCACTTAACGGGCAGGTGTGTGGAAAAGTAACATTCCTGCACACTTGAGTGGAAATGTGTATCTTTTTTGTGATTTTAATCTTTCATTCCCGGCACTTTGAGAGTGTAATTGGTTATATGACTTATGGGTATACCTATGCAAATTCTTGGTCCCTCGCCAAATGACAAAAACGTATACTTGTCCCGTTTAGCCTTAGCTTCTTCAGTAAATCTGTCCGGGTCAAATACTTCAGGATTTGGGTAATGTTTCGGGTCTCTTTGAATGGCATACGATGGAATGTTAACTGTAGTCCCTGGTTCGATGATCAGTTCGGAACCAGTACCTCCACCTTTCGGTGGCGGCAGAGTGTAAGACGCGGTACATAACCGGTTCATGAAAGGAACTGGTGGATATTTTCGCAATGTTTCTGAAATTAATACAATTTCTCAGTACATATATAAAAATTCGACTGATGACCAGTCCTAACTTCCCACCTAGTAAATATTTGCAAAAAATAAACACTCTTTTTTATTCTTTGAAAAAAAGCATGGCCCCTTTTGTTTAGTGATCTACTGATGGCTAGCTTAATATAGCAAAAATCATGGTTACCTTGATTTACGTACAATTTTCTTTTTTTAGTAAAATATTTTTTTTCTCGAAAACTATACATTTTAGAAAAAAAATATTTACATTTTTTTCATATTATAACATCTAGAATTCATTTATATTTTTTTTACCTATGTTAATACGTGACATTGAGAACGTTTTTTTTAATATCTCAGGATCCACTGAACCGATTTGACTCAAAATCTAATCAGATCTAAGGCTGATAAACACAATAGAACAATCGGCATGGCCGTATGTTGTTCCGTTTTTACGATATCGAAGGCGAAAAGTTGACCACATATCACTCACACACACACACACACACACATACATACACACATACAGACATCAGTCAGAAAATGATCTTAAACGATTGCTAGGGTCTCAAAACGTGAAGATCTGTTAAAATCTCAAAATATTTTTTTCGGACTAAATCCATTACTTCCCTACCATAGTAGAGGTGGGAAGTAAAAACAGTGAATGCTGATAAATTCATAACAGTCTAAAGTCGTCATCAAAGCTTTTATTATGTAATTGACAAACGTAGATCATTAGACTGCACTCATATGGAAAAAATAATAGGGGTCATATTTTGAACAACTTAGTACAATTTTTCGAAATAGTTGAGGACGGTTTTTTGGACACACGTCAAAGGAATTGTCCAATGCTGGTCTCGACTTTGCTTTCATCCAGGCGACTGGACAGTTTTCACTACGCGGTGTAATATAAATAGTTCCGTGATATAAATTGATAAAATAAATAACTAGAAATAAATAGTCCTGGTATATAGTCAATTGTATATATAGTTAACTGTTAATCACTGTTTAGTTATTGTTACTTGTGCGAATTGTTAGAACTGACTTTTCGTTGTTGCATTTATTGTTATTAATTATTGTAAATAAATATTTATTCCGCCAACTCAGAAAACAGTTTTGTAACAATATAATATATTACCTGAGACAACGGCATCCAAATACACCATTTCTTGGATTGCATCAAAAGTGAGCTTTCCAGCGTGTTTTGCGAGTACTTCATCAACTTCATTTCGAAGTCTTTCTTGTACATGCGGATTTTTGATCATTTCATAAAGTGCATAGCTAAAAACCGTCGAACCCTGTTCAAATCCGTCCGAAAAGAATGTTACTGCATGGGCAGCTATGTGTTCGTTTGTGAAGCCTAAATGTAGAAAATATATCGTGTAAGATTTTTTTGCCATACCCACTATAAAATAGCTGCTTTACATGCAGGTATGTATGTATGTAAAGTGACTTTTGACAGGGCGGTGTGCGGGAACGCATCTTTCCTACACTAGTATGGGAAAGCAATCAATTTTCATAGTAATTTGTTTTTCGCCCTGATCCGCCCACTATTACCTACTGACAGCTATATACTCTCGGCCTACTATTATAGACGTGAAGTTGGCGACACAAATTAACTGTAAAAAAACTTTGAAAATACTGAAAATGAAGTGAAAAGCAGCTATTTTATAGATAGAGAACTGAATCATTAAATGACCTGGATTATTTAAACCGTCATTAATTTTGTTTTGTCGAAAATTGGTAAGTATATTTGATTTAAATACATATTTGTAAACATCAAGTTTATAAATATTGTAACATTTTAAAAATAAATATTGCTATCATTAATATAGTCAAAAAAGATATTTTTTCTACATTTACCATAAGGGCCTGGTTTTTCTTTCAGTTGTATTAACAATTCAAGAAAATCATTTCGCATTATTTTGTTTTTCTCGCGATAAGATACTGTTTCATTAATTGTATTTTGGAACCAATCCGCCACGTCTTTTGGTATAAAACTGCAAACACAAATTTAACTTTAAATTAAAAATTGTATAATACTCTCTTAATAAAAAAATAGGTAAAAAACTTTTAAGTTAAACGGTTTTATTTTAAATCATCAGCTCTACCAAAAACTAGAAAATAATTAGGACACAAACCAAGGGGTACTTTGTGTCGCTGCGTCAGCGGAATAAGTAATAAAAATTTTGGAGCATACAAGTAATTCAAGAATTACAAGGCGCGATATTCATGTAGGTATTGTGTGTAAACGGTTTTACCGAACATAGGGAAAATAACACTAAGAAGATCAATTTTGTAGTAGGCTATGGCCATAAGACCTAATGTAAATATGTATTGGATTACATAGAAAAAATAGTGCAGTGAATTTTTTAAACAATTTTCCATAGCAACGGTTGACTATTAAGCGAAACTCGGAACCAGCTAAAAAAAAAAAGTCTTGAGGTGTCGTAAGATACCCGACAGAAGCTATGTTTCTTACGCATTGTATATAAAACCGAATTTATCAAAGATATAAACAATACAATTAAAAAGTTATTATTTGACTGCCATTTTGAAATCTGACGCCATTTTATTTTTTTGTGTCTTATTAAACTCTCAAATATCAAATTTCAAAAGGATTGGATAATTTTTACAAAGAAGTATATACCTATGGCCGCCATTTTAAAATATGACGTCATTTTATATTTTTGCGTTCTATAAAACTCGTCAATATCTATTTTCAAAAAGATCAGATAATTTTTACACAAAAAGTACATATTGCCGCCATTTTGAAATCTGACGTCATTTTATTTTTTTGTGTCTTATGAAACTCTCAAATATCAATTTTCAAAAGGATCGTATAATTTTTAGAAAGGAGTACATACGGCCGCCATTTTTAAATCTGATGTCATTTTATTTTTTTGTGTCCTTTGAAACTCTCAAATACCGATTTTCAAAACAATCGGATAATTTTTACAAAAAACTACATTTGGCCGTCTTTTTTAAATCTGACGTCATTTCATTTTTTTGTGTTCTATGAAACCCTCAAATATCAATTTTCAAAAGGATCGGATAATTTTTACAAAAATGTACATACGGCCGCCATTTTGAAATCTGACGTCATTTTATTTTTTTGTGTCTTATGAAACTCTCAAATATCAATTTTCAAAAGGATCGTATAATTTTTAGAAAGGAGTACTACATATTTCCGCCATTTTGAAATCTGACGTTACTTTATTTTTTTGTGTCCGATAAAACTCGCAAATATCAATTTTCAAAAGGATCGGATAATTTTTACAAAAAAGTATATATAATGGCAGCCATTTTGAAATCTGACGTCATTTTATTTTTTTGTGTCCTATGAAACTCTCAAATATCAATTTTCAAAAGGATCTGATAATTCTTACAAAAAAGTACATATGGCCGCCATTTTGAAATCTGGCACCATTTAATTTTTTTGTGTCCTATGAAACTCTCAAATATCAATTTTCAAAAGGATCGGATAATTTTTACAAAAAAGTACATATGGCCGCCATTTTGAAAAATCTGACATCATTTTATTTTTTTGTGTCCTATGAAACTCTCAAATATCAATTTTCAAAAGGATCAGATGATTTTTACAACAGAGTACATGTGGCCGCCATTTTGAAAAATCTGACGTCATTTTATTTTTTGGTGTCCTATGAAACTCTCAAATATCAATTTTCAAAAGGATCGGGTAATTTTTACAAAACAGTTCATATGGCCGCCATTTTGAAAAATCTGACGTCATTTTATTTTTTGTGTCCTATAAAACTCTCAAATATTAATTTTCAAAAGAATCGGATAATTTTTACAAAAAAGTACATATGGCCGCCATTTTGAAATCTGACGCCATTTTATTTTTTTGTGCTTTATTTCCTTAGTCTGATTTTATAACATTTATCCGATCCACTGAAACGTTACCGGAGAAAGACCTTTTGCCTCTGAAAATTCAAAAGTACGATTTGCACCCGGACGAAAGCCGGGCCGGTCAGCTAGTTATCATAATATTGTATTGTCACCGGAGCTACACATGCGTGCAAAATTTCAACTCAATCGGATCACGGGAAGTGGGTGAAAATTCAAAAGTACGATTTACACCCGGACGAAAGCCGGGCCGGTCAGCTAGTTACCATAATATTGTATTGTCACCGGAGCTACAGATGTGTGCAAAATTTCAACTCAATCGGATCATAGAAAGTGGGTGAAAATTCAAAAGTACGATTTGCACCCGGACGAAAGCCGGGCCGGTCAGCTAGTTATCATAATATTGTATTGTCACCGGAGCTACACATGTGTGCAAAATTTCAACTCAATCGGATCACGGGAAGTGGGTGAAAATTCAAAAGTACGATTTACACCCGGACGAAACCGGGCCGGTCAGCTAGTTACCATAATATTGTATTGTCACCGGAGCTACAGATGTGTGCAAAATTTCAACTCAATCGGATCATAGAAAGTGGGTGAAAGTTCAAAAGTACGATTTACGCCCGGACGAACCGGGCCGGTCAGTTAGTTACCATAATATTGTTTTGTCACCGTAGCTACACATGTGTGCAAAATTTCAACTCAGTCGGTCGCAAGATTTGTAACAAATATACGGGATCAAGCTAAATTAAACCATACCGTTTAAAAAACAAAGCATCTACTACCTACTTACTTTTGCGTGATGCCAGAACATACGTTTTTATTTGAGAATCAGTTCGGTTGCTTTTGCGTGATGCCAGAATATTTTAAAACTCGCAGTCGCATAAGAAGTTATTTACTTAAAAAAAAATCATATAAATCGGATCAGTGGTTCTTGAGTTATAAGCGTACAAAGAGACATACAGACAGAGAAAGTCAAATTGTTCGGGAAGGTATGAACGTCGAGAAATTTTGGTCCGATCCCTAGGTCTCGCCATCCGATCGACGTCGATAATTAGTTACACGTCATTTTAACTCAGTAGGCCAGGGTTTTTAAACTTAAATTCAAACATCAGCAGTCAAAAAATTGAATAACTATATTAAAATAATGCAATATAAGATAGAGCATACGCTATCTTCCAATATCCATATCACACTGTGCAACAGACAAGGACAACCGAAACAAGTTCGCGATTTATTAGATAAAGTCGCATTTATTTAGTTTAATAATCATATAAATCTGTATAAAAAAACTGTTTTGACACAATATTATACATGAAATCTATCTAAAATTTTCTGCTCTTTCGTTTAAGACAGGTTTCGAATCGATCTGACTTAAATTGAGCAAACTATAAGCAAAAAACACCGTTTTTTCTAATTTGCTCCCCTCTGGGGCCAAAATTCAAAAATCGGGCGACGTTAGGATCAAATAGACCCCGAGAGGAATCGAACAAAAAAAAGTTTTTGAAAATTGGTTCATCCGTTTGGGCTGTACGCGTGACACAAAATAGCGTGACAGATTCACAGATTCACAGATTCACAGATTCACAGATTCACAGATTCACAGATTCACAGATTCACAGACAAAGCGAGTGTATATAGGCGCTTCTAGCTTCGCTAAGATCGCGCCTAAAAACGTGGGGCGCATTTGAAATATTTCTGTTGTTGGGCTTGGAAATACATTTTTCTAGACAAGCCATTCTTATTTAATAATTATACAGTCGTTATACACATTTTTATGCGCCCCACGTTTTTATTACTTATTCCGCTGACGCAGCTGCACAAAGTGCCCCTTGGTTTGTGTCCTAATTATTTTCTAGTTTTTGGTAGAGCTGATGATTTAAAATAAAACCGTTTAACTTAAAAGTTTTTTTACTTATTTTTTTTTAGTTTTTAATTTGATTTCTAGTTTGTATCATTATGCAAACTCCTCATCCTTTCAACTGTTCACCTCCTGATTCAAGGGCGTCGCCAAGGGGGGGCAGCTGCCCTCCCCTAGAGATGAAATGTAGCTAGCCGCAAAGCGACCAAAGTGCGAGCAATTGACTTCCTTACCTATTAATAAATTCCGCATCGCATGACAAAACGTAAATAAATTCACAAGGTTTAATGTATATTGTAGAGAGTATTGAAATATTCAGAATAACATTAAGATTTTGACATACGTTTTTAAAATCGCCGCCATTTTCATCACGACTATATCAGATTTGCCAAAACGCAAGGCCATTATTACAATCGTCATCGAGGCAAAGACTTCCAAAGTGTAACGCTTCATGCTCTTGGCGTTCATATTTTTTATCCTCCATAATATTGCCCCATTGCCCCCCCCACCCCTTAGTCATAAGCTGGCGACGCCCTTGTCCTGATTCCATCATCAGACCCTCGTTACCAAGTTGAAATTATCATAATATTGTATTGTCACGGGAACTCAATGCGTGTGCAAAGTTTCATAAGAATCGGTTAAGTAGAAGTAGTTGAAAAAGCTGTCGCAAGATTTGAAACAAAGATAGTAACAAACAAATTATACGGGATCAAGTTGTGGAACTCGGGCCATGGGGGTTCTGTACCGTTATAATAATTTAATAAGAATTAAGTTTGTCACGTAATAAATCCCAGATATAGTAGTTTACAACAATCGGGTAGGATGGCGCTTGACCGCACAATTTGAATGTGATAGATGCGATGGACCAAAAAATGGTATTCCACAATAAAATAAATAATCTACCGAAAACGTAGTAGTTTAGCGACTGCTGGTAAAAATATAATGCCAAGGTGTTGAAGTGATGTCCAAAATGTTGGTTCGGCGATTCGTCGTCCCATTTCGCGGAACGGTGATTGGGGATCTGTGAAGGAGTTGCCTTGAAGTCCAAAAGCACATGATGCGATCACATCAATTGTATATTTGTAAGCGACCTCCTTCATGTCGAAACCGTCTGCTTGTGACGTCTCCGGGTTTTCTTCCAAATATTTAATAAGATTATCGCAAACCTCGGTTATTAAGTCGAAAGTATTTTTCACCTGCAAATGTTTGAAAATTATGTTAGGCAAAATTCCAATATTTTAGAAATTATATATAGGGCTTGAGAATAGCCGAGCGTGTAGCAATGCTGTTGTTAAAATGCATTGCTATGGTTCTTCTATTACAAGTCCCCAGTTCCCGGGTTCTAGCCCGAGAGCTGGTAAAAGTGTCAATTGGATTTTCAATTTATTATTAAAAAAAAAATAATGAATTGGTGCTAGGCCCAAATAACCTTAGCTGTCGGTGGTCTTTAAAACACAATTAAATTAATTAGAAGTTATACTCCTTTATGAATTTACGCAAAGAGTTAAACGGTGCGCGCGCCCCACTGCAGGTAGTTATTGAACTAAGAAATTAAGAAAAATTCCGTTAAATGCCACGACAAGAACACTGCACATTCATAGATGTCGCTACCGTACCAGTCGCGGGGTATACGGTAAGGAGTATAACTTCCGCCGTGTGTAAAACACACGTCACACGTGCCTTTTTTCTTTTTCACCGAGAAAATTTCCTACCTGCGTCCCTGCCTGAGTTTTCAATCGTGAACTTTGATGTTTATGAAATTACCTATGTTATAAATTTATTTTATTTATTTATATTAAATAAATGCTTGAAAACCCTATTGTATTACTTCCTGAGACTTAGGCAGCAGTCCCATGTACACGGAAAACGTACGGAAGACGGAACTCGGAAATGAAAATGGCGGAGGTTGACAAATCAGATTCTTTCCGTACAGTTTGAATATTACGGAAAGAATCTGATTGGTCAACCTCCGCCATTTGCATTTACGAGTTCCGTCTTCCGTGCGTTTTCCGTGTACATGCGGGACTGCTACCTTAAACTACGGTGGTGACGTCAACTCATTTATTAATAGCGGGTTAATATGCTACAATCTGCGCAAATTATTTGATTTATTATTTAAATTAACTTTAACCTTGCTTTGAGTGAATGCTGTTGTCACTTGTTGACGAGCGACTTTCCACTTATTGCCCGTTAAAACAAAAGGATTTTTTCCTAACATAGGATCCACCGATTCATCCACTTGAAAATCATTATCGTGAAAACTAGCAAAATCTTTTACCAAAACTGCTTTTATTAGTTCAAGGTCACGTATCATTATTGCAGGCTCTCTGTTTTTGTAAAATCCAACATACGAACAATCTTCGAAAGCTCTAAAAATTTAAATAAAATTATGTTTTTTGGTTATAAAATCAGTTTCTGGAATCGGTTTGTAAGGCTAGGGGCGAATAAATCAAACGGCCACTGTAGGGTAATTGAGAACTCAACCAGTGCGAAACTGGGAGTTTCGTGTTTGAAACCCGACGGATCATAGCATGTGTAAAAAAATTTCCTGTATAGCATGTAATGTTACGACAACTCAGAGCTGTGCCGATTACACAAAAAAAGTAATTGAGTACGATTAAAGTTACATTCGTTTTCAAAAGTAATTGATCACAGTTACAGTTACTAAGAAAAGTAATTGGTAACTGTAATTAGTTACTTTTGCGCGATTACGCGTCCAGCTCTGCGACAACTATATGTTATAGTATTTCACTAATTACTTACTTTAGTGAATCCGTAATATGGGAAAGCGGTTACTATTCTTAACAAAGTGATGACAACGATGTTACTTATATAAAAATCGCGTATGAAATCGGTCGATTTTGCCATTACTATAATCTAATAGTTCAATCGATCTATTGATTATTAGTCACAAACTCTGATTTTAGAAAAGTGTTTAGTAAAATATCAAATTCTATCCTTAAAAATATCAGTAAAAAAAACTTTTTAGAGGCAAGCTTTTATTTAAATGCACTAAAAAGGAAAATATAATTTTTAATAATTTAAGTTCATAATTATAAAAGCGTGGGTCGTGACTAATAAACTATCATAGAGTTCTAAATTATAAAACATTATTTTTTCCTTTTTAGTGCATTTAAAAAAGATTTTTTACTAATATTTATTTTGTTCATTTTAGTCTTTCAAAATTTTACTCCCCTTTGACACCCGTAGGGGTTGAATTTCGAGAAATCCTTTCTTAGTGAATGCTTACGTCAGAAAAGGAACCAACTGTCCAAATTTCAAGTTTCTAGCTTCAGCGATTTGGCCTGGGCGTTGATTAGTCAAAAAAGCCCTACATCCCCGTTTGAACCCCATAGGGGTTGAATTTATTTCTAAAAATGATTTATTTATGTATTGTCATCGGGAATACATATGTGTACAAAATTTCAAATCGATTGGATACGTGGAAGTCGTTCAAAATCGACTTGCAAGTTTTGACCTAAATAAACACACAAACTAACTTACTAACATACATATTGCAAGTTAAATAAAAGCTTGTAAAAATAAATAATACTTACTTATAAATGTCTTGATACACTTCGCAAACAGATTTCCTCATAAGAAAATTGTCCGCTAAATTTCCAAATCCTATGGTGGGTTTAAGGCACGGTATGCCTCTTTTCTCCCAGTATCCATAGTTCCATGTGAGATAAATATAAAAAACGCCGATGAGCACAACAAACAACAACAATGTTTCAAACAACATCGTGTGATCGAATGAAAAGTAATCTTTAATAAAAACATTGCAATCATCATCATTTGTATTTTTCCTGTTAAGGTCACTGTTCTCTAATTAATGGAGAGTGAATGGCGACCATTTGGTATATCGTACCATTATTGAAATAATAAATAGCTAAATAAAATAATAAATAAATAAAAATTGTTGATTGACTTACTATATCACATTAAAATTGAAAAGGTCGGTAGAGATTGTTTTTCAAATTTCAATATAAGAGCAAATAGTTGTATTTTCAAAAGTACCTAGTTGTATTAATTTTTTAGGCACCTACAGTTTTACATACTTGTATTTGTACCTATATTATAATAATATGTGCCTACATAATGTTATATAACTAATTTTGCAATTAATGTCGATGAGCTATAAGTTTAGGAGAATATTGTGTGGAGTTAATGCCAGATTTTTGTATAATAATATCAACTCGAATGCGCTAATAATAACCTCTGATGTTGAGCGTCTATAATGTAGAATCTATATCAACTCGAGCATAATTATTTCTTGTGGAAAATTTATGAATTGAAAGTCTTGAAGTCATGCCTAATAATTATTATTATAACGATTAATATTAATAAAAAAAAACACTTTTTCATCAAAATTTTGTGAAACATAATATTATTACATCGCTTCATCACTGTATTTGCTGTGACATTGAACCAACTCATTATCAACAATTATTTTCTCATTAAGTGAGCTACAAAATGATTCAATGAAAGATCATTTCAAATTAGAGACACGCACGAGTTTCGTAATAACTTTTTAGCCATACGCACTATAAAATAGCTGCTTTAATACATGTATGTATGTATGTAAACTTGTAAAGTTATTTTTAACAGGCCGGTGTACGGGAACGTATCTTTCCCACACTATTGTGGGAAAGCATGCCAATTCCATAGTGATTTATTTTATTCGCTTGATCCGCCTGCTATTGTGAATTGTATTTTAAAGACCACCAACAGCTAAGGTTATTTGGGCCTAGCATCAATTCATATAGCTCTCGGGCTAGAACCCGAGAACTGGGGACTTGTAATAGAGGAACCATAGCAACGCCATGTAAACAACAGCGCCGCTACACTCTCGGCTATTCTCAAGCCCCCGCCTGCTATTAGGTACATACTCCTATGCGTGCCTCGGCCTACTATAGAGGTGAAGTTGGCAACACCAATGAACTCAATTTTTTTTGAAAATACTGAAAATGAAGTGAAATGCAGCTATTTTACAGTGGGTATGGCAAAAATTAAAAATAGGTACCATATATATCTCGTGCGTAATGATATGACTCGTGTGACTGTTAAAACTCCTTACCAGTCGTTTGTCACTACTCATTAGCGGCGCTAGGGTTTTTTCTAGGGTGGAACAATATTGGACATGATGATTTGAAGGTGGACCAATAACATTTATTCCTAAAATATCAGTGCTCGATAAAATTTTAACCTAAGCTACTTGCTATAGAATTTACAAGAAAAATTGTTGACATTTCGAGGGTTAAAAACGTATTTAAAAGATAACCTAGAGATTGGGGATTATGTCAGGGTGGGCCATGGCCCACCCGGCCTACCCTCTGGCGCCACCACTGTCACTACTCTTCAATAATATGCTCATTACTCAAATTTTGTGTACTAGCCGCATTTATCAGTTATTTCGGGAATGACAGCCCCCTATTATTATAGCAAAATAGCCTAAAACCTTCCCACATTTTAATTTATCTCGGTATTCGTAAAAATCGCATGAAATACATAGGAAGTGCTAACAGACTTTTGTCTTTCTAAATGGCAAATACCTCCTTGTTCAATAGTTTTGGCATCTATGGTCGAAGTCTGAAGAACCTTTCATTGTATCTATGGTAGTCGAGTTGACGATGCGAAGCGATCTGAGTTTGTGGTTATGTTTATAATATAAATATGACCTGCCAGTTTGTGAAATGGGTAGTATTATTTACGAGTTTAGTGTAAAATATCAAGTTGTTTTAAATACTTGCGAGTAAAATACTACTATTGTGACAGTTTGCTTCGGCAAATTGTGCTTAAAAAATGTCAGTGGCGATTGAGATACCCCTCCGTGATTCGGATGAGGTAAGTGTTAAATAACTTTTTTTTTGTTTGCATAAATCAGAATAACTATAAATATTGATTTTATTGACTTTTTAGGTGATTGAATTATTTATTGATCAGTTACCGGACGGAGATGAAGTATTAGGGATTTTACGACAAGAACGGGTTAAGCTCAATTTATGGGTGAATCTTGCAGTAAGTACTTATTATTTTAGTTTTTGATATTTGAGGAATTGAGGATTTATGAATGTTTTTCTTTGTAGCTGGAGTATTATAAACAGAAAAAAATCGATGACTTCATCAAAATTCTGGAAGCTTCCCGGACAGATGCCAATGTTAATTATAGTGACTATGAAAAGGACCAGATGCGAGCCCTCGATATGCTTGCTGCATATTATGTGCAGCAAGCGAATTGGGAGAAAAATAAAGATAAAAAAAGAGAACTCTTCACGAAAGCAACATTGCTGTATACCACAGCTGACAAAATTATTATGTATGACCAGGTAAGATAATATTTTTTGCATACAATAATGTAGCTAGTAGCTACTGCGATCAATTTAGTGTATAATTAAATGCATCACTTGAATTTTACTGTAAATTTGCTTATCGGTAACAGCGAACTAAAATGTGCTGCCATGATTCTCGGCAACTACCCTATCTGTGATCGAACAGAATCGGTACTGTCAAGTATAAGCAGTGCACATAAAAAATGTCAGCATTTCCAAATGTCGGGCTTTGAACGTAAAATTTTGTATGAAATAGATCTTGAATAATTTTTTATTTTAAGTATTATTTCATGCTTAGACGACTTGTTACTGATTTAATATCAAATACACAGTCCTTGAAATTCATTTAAATTAAGTTAAGTTAACTATATTTTTTTTTCACTTTTGTTAGTTCAATTTTAATCGTATTTTTTGTTTTCTAGAACCACTTGCTTGGTCGAGCATACTTTTGCTTGCTGGAGGGAGATAAAATGGAACAAGCCGATGCCCAATTTAACTTTGTGTTGAACCAGTCTTCAAACAACATTCCATCTCTGTTGGGTAAAGCATGCATCGCATATAACAAGAAAGACTATCGAGGAGCTTTGGCCTTTTATAAAAAAGCACTTCGAACAAACCCGAATTGTCCAGCCGCTGTTCGGCTCGGAATGGGTCACTGCTTTATGAAACTTAACAATCAAGAAAAAGCTCGATTGGCGTTTGAGCGTGCATTGCAATTGGATTCAAAGTGCGTTGGAGCGCTCGTAGGATTGGCTATATTACGATTGAATCAACAACAACCCGAAGCAATCAAAACCGGAGTGCAAATGTTATCCAAAGCTTATACGATCGACTCAACAAATCCAATGGTTTTGAATCATTTAGCCAATCATTTTTTCTTTAAGAAAGATTATGCTAAAGTTCAACATTTAGCTTTACATGCATTTCATAATACTGAAAACGAATCGATGAGAGCTGAAAGCTGTTACCAGATGGCGAGAGGTTTTCATGTTCAAGGAGATTATGACCAAGCATTTCAGTATTATTATCAGGCTACTCAATTTGCACCGGCTGCTTTTGTTTTACCACATTTCGGATTGGGGCAAATGTATATTTACAGAGGGGATGCCGAAAATGTAAGTACAAAAAAAATAAACTTATAAACTAAAATATTTTTTTTTTATTTTCGTATTTATTTAAAAATTGTCGTTTTTCTGCGACAGGAAGATTTGAGGAATATCGGAAATAAGACCTTGAAGTATTAAATTAGTTGATTTTTAAAGTTCAAAATTTAATTTTTATTTTTTTTTTATGTGCAGGCAGCACAGTGTTTTGAAAAAGTTCTCAAAGCACAGCCAGGGAACTACGAAACGATGAAAATTCTCGGATCTTTGTACGCAAATTCCACTTCTCAGTCGAAACGTGACATAGCAAAAAACCATTTACGTAAAGTAACCGAACAATTTCCTGATGATGTAGAGGCGTGGATAGAATTGGCTCAAATTTTGGAGCAGTCAGATTTACAAGGTTCACTGCAGGCTTATGGAACAGCAACAAAAATTTTGAAAGATAAAGTCCAAGCGGAAATACCACCGGAGATTTTAAATAATGTTGGAGCTTTGCACTACAGGTATTTTTTTTTAATTTTTAATATTTCATTGAAACCTAACAAGGGTCTCAGTTCATACATTCTGTCAATAGATAGCGATAGACTTGATCCAATATCTCAATAAATTATGACTGAATTTATAAGATTCATGCTTATCGTACAATTTTAACAGGCTGTTTTTTAATCACACTGTTAAATTTTGATTGCTGCGTTTTTATTTTGGCAAATTGTTGATCGTTACCATAGCAACCATCATTTAACAGCGTGATTAAAAAATAAAAGTGTATGATAAACCCAGCATCAGTGGGCAGTGTTTTGGTATACACCAGTATGTTAATATTTTTAAAATTGTCATATCAATTGTCTATCTGTATGGATAAATCACTAAATAGTTTTATGCAACTTATCGACAGTGACCCTTTGAAAATAGAACAAGTAGATTGTAAAAAAAAAATAATTGTGTTTTAAAGACCACCAACAGCTAAGGCTATTTGAGCCTAGCACCAATTCATATTTTCAATTCATTATTTTTTTTTAACAATAAATTGAAAATCCAATTGACACTTTTACCAGCTCTCGGGCTAGAACCCGGGAACTGGGGACTTGTAATAGAGGAACCATAGCAACGCCATGTAAACAACAGTACTGCTACACGCTCGGCCATTCTCAAGCCCAAGTAGATTGTAGTAACATTATGGTAGTAACATTGTAACTAATAATATATGTGAATTTACAGATTAAATAATCTAGATGAAGCAAGGAGAAATTTATCCGAGTCACTGGACCGTTCAAAATTAGAAGCGGAACACGATCCCCAGTATTACAATTCAATCGCAGTTACAACAACATACAACCTTGCACGACTGAACGAAGCATTGTGTGTTTTTGATAAAGCTGAAAAATTATATAAAGATATTTTGAAAGAACATCCAAATTACGTGGATTGTTATTTGAGACTTGGTTGCATGGCTCGTGATAAAGGTCAGATTTACGAAGCTTCGGATTGGTTTAAAGAAGCGCTGAGGATTAATGAACATCCCGATGCTTGGTCATTGCTCGGTAATCTCCATCTTGCGAAAATGGAATGGGGACCGGCACAGAAAAAATTCGAACGAGTTTTAAAAAATCCAGCTACGTCTCAAGACGCTTATTCTTTAATTGCTATGGGAAACGTTTGGTTACAAACTTTGCATCAACCGACGAAGGATAAAGAACGCGAAAAACGGCATCAAGAAAGGGCACTGTCAATGTATAAACAAGTTTTGCGTACTGATCCGCGTAATATCTGGGCCGCAAATGGAGTCGGTTGCGTCTTGGCCCATAAAGGATGTATCAATGAGTCGAGAGATATTTTTGGACAAGTGCGCGAAGCCACAGCGGATTTTTATGATGTATGGTTGAACATTGCGCATATTTATGTCGAACAGCGACAATATGTTAGTGCAATTCAGATGTACGAAAATTGTTTGCGCAAGTTCTATAAATACCATCATGTCGAAGTGCTCCAGTATTTAGCTAGAGCTTATTATAAAGCGGGAAAATTAAAAGAAGCCAAGATTGTACTTTTGAAAGCTAGAAGGGTTGCACCGCAAGATACAGTACTTTTATATAATATCGCTTTGGTGTTGCAACGATTGGCCACGCAAATTTTGAAAGATGAGAAATCGACTCTGCAAACTGTGCTTCAAGCCGTACATGAATTGGGTCTTTCGCATAAATATTTCCAGTATTTGTCGGTGCATGGTGATAAAATGAGATATGATGTGACTTTGGCTGGACTCGAAGCGAGACAGTGTCAAGATTTGTTGAGTCAAGCGCAGTATCACGTTGCTCGTGCAAGACGTGTTGATGAAGAAGAAAGACAGTTGCGCCGTAAACAAGAAGATGAACGGAACGCGTTCAAAATGCGACAACTTGAAGAACAACAAAAAATGGAAGAACAAAGACGTAAAGACAAAGAACAAATGTTACAGAAACGACAAGAGTTCAAAGAGAAAACTAAGAATGCTTTGTTATTCGAAGATATGCCGAATGAAAGATCATCGAGAGGCAAAGGACGAGGTCGTAAAGAACAGTATGTTTCTGATTCGGGAAGCGATGTTGAGAACCGAGAACAGGGAGAATCGCGTGACAAACCGAGGAAAGAACGCGGAAGCGGCGATAGAAAGAGAAAGGGAGGCAGCAGTGCACGGAAACGCAGGGAAAAACGTAGCGGTGCAGCTTCTGATTCAGACAGCGATCGTGGCAAAAATAAAAAACGAAGGAAAATCAAAGAACCAAAGAAAAAGAAAGTTGACTATGATGAAGGTCTCAGTTCGAAACAAAAAAGCAAAATTGTATCTAAAGCTACTATATCTACTAGTGAGTCGGATAGTGATACCGGTAAATTGAAAATTGCAAGCGGTGATGAAAGTGGAAGTGCCAATGAAGGTGGCGTTAAAAAGAAGCGTAGGATTGTGTCCGATTCCGATAGGTCTCGTTCCGGAAGTAAATCGAGTCGATCGCGTTCGCGATCCAAAAGTGGATCACGGTCAAGATCCAGATCAAAAAGCGGTTCAAGGTCACGTTCTAGGTCAAAAAGTGGATCAAGGTCACGAAGTTCATCTGGGTCGAGATCAAGAAGTGGATCACGTTCACGAAGTGCGTCAAAATCGAGATCAGTTTCAAAGTCACGCTCCAGGAGTAGATCAAAATCTAAATCACGTTCTAAGTCTCGTTCTGTATCGAAATCGCCTTCGAGATCCAAGTCGCGTTCAAAAAGTGGATCGCGATCCAGAAGTGCATCGAGATCAAAAAGTCGATCTAGATCTCGAAGTGGTTCAGCTAAGTCTGGCTCAAGAAGTCGTTCGGGAAGTCGTAGTAGATCGCAAAGCCCTGAATCTAGGAAATCAGTGTCTGGTAGCGATGCTGGAAGTGGCACTGAATAACAAGGCTTAGAAGAATACATATTTTTATTATAATTTGAAATTATAATTAATGATTATGTTTGTAATATGATTTGAATATTTTTTTCTTGATGTAAAAATGACAACTAAACAGAAGCATGGACTAGTTGAATAGTTTGCATTAAAGACTTTTAATTTAAAAAATTGTTTGTTGATTTAAATATTATTATTTTTACCCACATTTCCTTTATATACAAATGTGGATTTATGTATGATTATACTATGATATTGTATTTTTTTTAAATTCCGTATTTTATATTATGCTCTGTACCTCAGAACTGCATCTCTGCAGAGATATCGAATTGAATTGAATTCTGTTTTAAAGACCACCAACAGCTAAGGTTATTTGGGCCGAGCACCAATTCATATTTTCATTTAATTACTTTTTTTTTTTAATAGTAAATTGAAAACCTAATTCACACTTTTACCAGCTCTCGGGCTAGAACCCGGAAACGGGACTTGTAATAGAGGAACCATAGCAACGCCATGTAAACAACAGCATTGCTACACGCTCGGTCATTCTCAAGCCCTGCAGAGATATCAGTATACAAGTCATTTTAGAGAATTCCATTTACGATAAGTAGGTACTATCGCCTTTGTTGGGGTAATCTTAAAATTATTCATGCGCTTACGCCTTACACTTTACTATTTTTTGGGTTTTAGGACGCGTATGCGGGTTCCGGACCCCTATGCTTCATTGTAATTTCATTCCATTAACCATGTTACGAACTCTGCATGACTCACTATCTTAATTTTTATTAAAACTGACAAGCAATATCTAATTCATTGAGGTAGAAGCTATAGAGTAAGTGTAAGCCAGCGGTCCTCGTTTTATATGTGAGACTGAGAAGAAGAAGTGCGTAATATTCATAATCCATCCCGTGTTTAGCTGCCATGTTTACTCGGCCCTGTGATGTCAAATCTGGCTTCAATTTTGTATAAGCAGTTGTATATGGTATGCGTCTCCTCTATATATTTTACCTCAGTGATATAATTGCATTAAAAGAACAAAAGTCGTCAATTCAACTCCATAACAGATGTCACCACAAGTATGAAATAGTTACGACGTATTGTAAAAGTAGACATTTGGGGTTCAAGTTTTATTATTGACTTGATTTACCGTTTCAATTCAAACTTTTGAGGTCGAGGGTATGACCTTAAACCTTCGTAGACTTGGAAGAATTGTCTATTCATTATTCTAGTACTTGATATTGCCTACTAAATGCACCCAGCATTTTGTCGACGTATGTCGTATTTTAAGAAATAGAACAGTTGAGGGGATTTGGCATTTCTCAGCAAGACTGAAGTCAAGTAATAAGTAACACTACAAAAAATAAGTCGATATAAATAACATGTATTTATTACACAACAAATAAGAAGCGACATTTGTATTTTTGTAAATTTACGGCACTGATTTCCTCGGCAAAAAATATCAGTTGCTCTACAATGTACCGGAAGTAACGTACTATATGAAACTTCAGTTGTAGTGTTGGCCTTAAGCCGGCTCTAGACAACATGGTAAATGTCGATCAATGTTGATATTTTGGCAACTCCCATGTCGTGTGAATGGTTTTCATAATATGGCCAATATTTAACAAACGCTGGCATTGGAAAACATTCGCTTTGAGGACGGTTTTTTGAACACGTATCAATGGGATTGACCAACGCTGGTCTCGACTTGCAAACTTTTCCAGACAACTTGACAGTTACTTCACTACGCGATGTTTGTCAGTCATTAGTGTGTGTATATTATGTGATTCATGAGTTGCATGAAACATACCTCTGAAGCATTTGCAATAATTATGTCATCTTCGCTATCAATTGTGTCTAATGTTGGTGTATATTCGCTAAACATTGAAGGGTGTCCTAAGCTTGGTTAACGCTGACCAAACAGAATCCTGTCGTGTGAATATCTGAACATAATATTCAAATGATCACACGGTCACACCTGTCCAATCATACCCGCCAACAGACCCAGATTTCTGCCTAGGCCAACAAGGTACCGGCCTAGGGGCCCAGCCGCCGAGGAGGCCCCGGCCAGGGCGAAGATGGATTAAAAAAAAACCCAAAAATTTTGTAAGATAACCCAATTGGCGACTTTTTTTTTGCTAAATTTTCATCCAATTCCATTTTTTCCTTTTTATTTTTTTGGGCTTGGGGGTCCAACTGCGGCTAGGGACCCTGGGTCTTTAAGTCCGGGCCCGCCCGCCAAAGTTGATCATGTTGTCTGAAGCAGGCTTTACAATGCTCACAGATAAAATAAGATAAGAAGCAAGTTACAAAATAGTTTTCTTTATTTTGAAAATAAAATGAGAAAATATACAAAACGACGTAAAAACATCACAAATCACAGCTAAATATAGGACACATTTACACGAAGCCGACGTAATGATTTTTTTCTTGCATAGTTATTGTAAAATGTAAAATGATACAAAATAAAAATAATTTAAAATTTTTTTAACTTGGTACAAAATCGAAATACTATTTGAATTTGACTTATTGTTTTAAAACAAATCAATATATTCAATGTGTCCTTAGCATGCATTAATCTCAAAATCACTTGAAAATTGCACATTTTAAATAGGTACTATCAAATAAAAAAAAAGCTTCGAATTTTCTCACGAGCTGACAGTATCCACTATCTCGTACGTAACTCCTACAAAATTAATAGTAAGAATTTGAAATTTTGCAGCTAAAACTAATCGAGAATTTTCTCTTTTCAATGAAAATAATTTTATTTTAATTTCCGGTTATACCGGAAGTTTGCTGAAAATGCGATATTTTGTATATTTCTACATAAAATTCTAGATCCAGTTAAGACCAGTATCTATAAAATCGTAATCAAGTCCCAACTTTTTCCAGAAAATTTACTGTTTTTCTCTATTTTTCCAAATTAACATCTCTCCAGACGAATGAAAGATGCAACATTTAGCTCAGTTTAGAAAGCTATGTAGGATATTGATACGCTGGAAGCGTGATGTTATACAAGGTGTCTTCAATTTAATGTCAAAAACTTTCATATACCTAAACTAATTACTAAACAACCCGTAAGTCCCGTACTTTTAACGTGTAGATATATCCTTCATAGCTGAACTAATTTTATTTTACGCAAAATTTCAGCCAACTTATGCTACGATACACGTAACCAAACCAAAATTTTACATAGAATTCAAAAATATTAATATTCAGGTTGTTTAAAACAAAAAGATTTGGTATTTTATTTTTGTCAAGTTTGACATCAAATTAAAGACTTTCAACATACTCGAGTGGTGCATTTTTACGTGACGCTTGACGCTGGTTTCTAGCGTCAATTTCGGTAAGTACCTACCCGCATCAATATTCAACTTTCTTCTAAAATCTAAACTGTACAAAATATCGCACTTCGAACTCCACTGCTCTGTGAGACTGATTTCAATTAAAAAAAGATCAGTCAAAAACATTTATAACTTTTTTTGGGGAAAATTGTAATAACTCAAAAAGTAGGATGTTCTATTTGATTCTAGAATTTTAATAACAAAAAAAAAATTCCGGTATAATCGGAACTCGGAGTGCAAATTAGCAGCGTTATTTTCACTCAAAAAGATCATTTTAGGCCTAGTTGCAAACTTTCAAATCCTCACTATAAATTTTGTGGGAGTTATGGATTCCCTGTACACTAACCATATAGTAAGAACAATTCTAAACAATACAAAACAGTAAAAAACAATTATAAAAAATACAAAACAGTAAGAATATTAATATCGGTTCATTATAATTTTACCAAATTTGAAATGCTTGGAGTAGGCATTCTGTTAAAAAAATATCTTTCTTTAAAAAACGAAAAAATTAAAATAAAAGTTGCTATTTTTAAACATTATATTATATACTTTTAACAACTCATCTTAAAAATTCAAGATATTAAAATAAAATTATGACCAATTTTGTTACATAGTCGTCTTGCCAGATAAATGTATACCTACACAAAATTAAAGCATATCAACATTGGCGGATTTAGGAGACAGGCCCAAGGCCACATGCTCTTCAAATCGAAATTATAAACAATATAATTACAGACGCTTATCTCTTCGAACGTCTACAATGAATTTCACTTAAGATGCAACATAGTCGGGTTTTGTTTACTTGGTAATAAATTATGGAAAACTTTAATGCATTAGAGAAATTCGTTTCTACTGAACAAAAACATACATCACTAACAATTATGACTAACAGTATTTTAATTAAAAAAAAAAATTTATATTCATTTTTTTTAAATTAAGATATAGATAGTGATGCATGTTATTGTTCAGTGGATATTGCATTTTAAGTGAAACGGTTTACTCTACTAAATACAAACACATTGCTTCTTCGATTTTCATCTTTGAAATGAGGGTTATGTAACCTCGTCCATCTCCTGCATATCCGCACGCTTACCGCGGCTGACTGAATACAATATATTTTTCCGCGGTGTTTGAACGAGCAATCCCTAAATTCTGAATCCGCTACTGATTTAACAACATTATTTGGTCAGTTCAGCTGGTAATAATTCAAAGGCACTTAATATTATTAAACAGCAGTATAAAAAATACATATACTTATATATATTATCATATTATTTTCTTATAGGATATATTATTATAGTTTATAGATTCCGTAATTCTACAAAAGGCACAGCAAAGTAACGGATCTGTATTTAAGCCAGGCAGTATTTTTACATACAGTGACGTAAAAATCACTTGTCACGTCTTAATATATTATGTCAAGTAATTTTAGTCGATTGTGGTGAAGCAAAAAAGTGTTATGTGGCCGGAAGTTCGTACAAAAAGGTCAAAACTTGGCGCTATGGAGGGAAGGCAACTTTATTTAGAACAATTAACACGTTTAATTACAATTAAATTTTAAGTATCAAGTGATTTTTACGTTATTAACATTGGAAATGTTTATGTTCGTATATGGGGGCAGAGTTACGAGTTTTCGTTCAAGGCCAAAAGACATCGGTGTCGCGATCAAGTGAGGAGCAATCATGCAAAATTGAACAAGTGCATTTTTTTCGAAATGTGTTTTATATCATGTCTAGTTAATTGAGAGGTATTTGCGACGATCTGCGGTGTTATTTTTGGGCAAATGTTAATAAATACTGTAGAAAAATCCATTTAAAAGTTAAGTAATCAAGCAAAAGTGAACGCGTATATAACAGAAGAATAATAGGGTTATTCCTGACAAAACTGAACAAGTGCATTGATAAATATTGTGTGTATAATAAACAGTTAATTATGTTTCATATATGCTGTTCAGTGCATTTCCAATGTCCTCGATGGTTGCAAGGATTGCGAAATCTGTGAATTTTTGTATATTACTACTATAATAGATGGTGTAGAATTGCTTTTGTCATAAGCCACGCATTATATAGAAATTTAAAATGATTTTTTTATTTTAATACTTAAATTTAAATATCATTTTTGATCTTTAGGCTGAATTGAAATATTACAATTAAATTATTCAAAATAAAAATGTACCTAAAATACATGATCATAGATAGAGGAGGGAAGCCACCCAAAGAAGTGTCGGTGCAAAAGACAGAGATGGATAATAGAAGTGTTCTTCTATCTCTTTCGTATCACAAATACATAACCATGGTTACAGAGGTAAATTAACAATACCTACTATAAATTTTTAAATTCACAAAGGCGTCAGAAGACAAAGAAAAGAGAAACTATATGTCTCTTTTCTAACTTGACAGTTGTGCCTATGACTCCCTTACTCTATCTATGATATCTCTATGCTAAAATAGCTTTCTTTTTGGATTTCATTTTTTTTTTATATATGAACCGAGAAGAAGTGAAGAAGTTTTTATTTAGTTTTGATGATTGATCAATAATAAAATATTGTATGCATGCAATAAAAAAACCATGTCATATCTACATCCTTTGATAAAGAAATTTAGGGAAAAACAAATTCATAGCAATAATTTTTGACAACAATACTTGTTTACAAAAATTGAATTTCTTTTTCAATACATTTCTTTACCGAAGGACGAAGTTGTGCGCTAATTATTCTAATTACTGCCGTTATAATCCTTGGTATGCATTTTAAAGTTTTATAAACACTGATTCTAAAATTTTAGCTTGGAAAATTGTATCTATATTTTAAAATTAACTGAAAACATTCTAGCCAGGTATTTGTTGTCTTATTTTGAATAATTTTGTGCAATTTTGTCATAAATCAATCAACAATAAAAATGTAATCACTTTAAAAAAATCTATATAAAATTCTAAAAGTACAACGAAAAAATTCTGTACCTCAAATTCGTTAACAGGGGCGGATCTAGGTTTTTCGAGGCCTAAGTCTCATTGAAGTCCAATGGGGCCCCATTTTTTGTTAGATTAAGAATTTTAAAATTGGGGTTTAAAATTCACTTTGAATAACATCAAAATCAGAGTTGAAATATACAGGGTGTGCCAAAATTGCTGGGACACAGAGCTACCACGTGTAGTAGAGGTCAAAATAAGTCAATTGGACATAATTTATTTATATACCAAAATGTACCGTTTTGCCCGTGAGAAGAGTTCAAAGTTTACATAAAAAAACACAATTTTGTACGCTGTTCAGAAATGAGTGAAACAAATTGAATGAAATTTGACAAAAGTGCATTTTAGAGGATTACTCTCCTTTCGGTAATCAAAGAAACCCAAAAGAAATTGAAGAAGGGTTAAAACCACCCTCACCCCCTGACATTTTTTTCAGAACTTTCTTAGGGGTGGTAATACGGTTCTCAAATTTTTTTAGCGAGAAGACTGATGAATTATATTCATTTTGTTACTCTCGTAAAAATTTCGTATTCCGCATAGTTCCGAAGGAAATAAATGTTTTCTTAAATAATGCTAACTGCAGATATTCCTAGTACAAGTTTAATAAAATTGTAATACAAAATTTTATGTAAACTTTGAACTCTTCTCACGAGCAAACGGTAAATTTTGGTATATAAATATATTGGGTCCAATCGACTTATTTTGACCTCTACTAAACGTAGTAGCTCTGTGTCCCAGCAATTTTGGGACACCCTGTATATATTTTTTTATGAAATGGTGTTGACAAGATATTTGCTTATTGTTGATGAAAAAGTATTAAAAAGTTATGATAATAATTCAATTTTTGTGGGCCTTTGACACTTGGAAGCCCAGGACTTAAGCTCTATTAGTCCCTATGTAGATCCGCCCCTGTTCGTCAAGATATATTTTATTGATAAACTAACATTTTCGTCATTATAACAAAAATATTGCCATAAAAGTTATACTAAAAGCTTTCTGAACGTTTTTATTACAATCAAATAAAAAAGAACAGAAAAACAATAAATAAAACAGCAAAATATATCAAGTAGGTATTGTATCAAACGAAATAGTTCACATTTGATATTTCTGCTAAATAAAATAATTCATTAATAGGTATTTTGATATTTTTTTAAAAACCCAATTCTGGATTACTGGCTGATAATTTATAATATATATTCTCGTTTTTTAATTTTCTATTGTAGGAACATAATACCTATCAAATTTTTGTATAAAAAACATGCATTTGTCTTTAACGTTAGGCTTCAACTGTTTCAGTGTTAAGTTCTCTCAAAAGATGGCATTAATGTGTTTAACCTTAACCTAACATAGAATCCTCTATCGGTACATCAATACAAATATGTATTTTCAAATTTTATGGTTTTTTAGAAATTTATACAAAAAGTAAAAAATTTCTAAAAAAAGACAAATAATTTTGCAAATACATAATTAATTGAATGTGTTTGTATTTTGGGTGCATGCCATCTCAAAATAGAACTTGAACTGAAATCTTGAAGTCTACCCATAAACAAATTTGACAAAACAAAGTGAAGAAATAACTGACATTTCTATTTTAAACACTATTTAAAAAACAATTTTGCTTTTTGGAGTGTAAATTGTTGCATTTGGTATTTCTTAGGGCAGTACCTGATTGTATGCGCCGTATCACCAGACGCTGAGCAGATAGGACATCTATATCGCCTTAAGATTGGACATGTCGTACGTCCTTTGTTGTCCTTAGCAACATGGCTTCGATACATTGCTTCAGTTTCATTATTGTTCTTGCAAAAAACGCAACCCATATTTTTTTGTTCAGATTTGTTTCCAAAACAATAAGAAGTTTTCTTTTTAGTGTTAGAAGAAACGTTTGTGTACTTCTTTATTTCTTCTTTTTGTTTTGAGCAGACCTTTATTTTATTATCAATTGATATTTTAGCTGTGAAAATATTTGAAAATGAAGGTAACTGAATTCTCCCCTTCTCTTTTTTAAATACTTCTGGCGGTCTTGTTATTGCCAAATTGCGAGTTCTTGGTGGATCAAAGCCTGGATTATAATCCATTGTAATGCCATTTTTTTGGAAATCAGTCCCACGATCATCTGTAAAAATAAAGGATTTTTTATTATATTTGAGAATAGCTGAGTCACGAGTGTGTAGCAATGAGCCATTTTCCTGAGAGTATTTTCCTTCAATTATCCACGAGAGGCAGTACTTGTGGTAGGTACAAACATTATTTATTCCCCACTAGGGTCGTGTCATTTTAGTGGTATAACTTAATTATTTAATTAATTTAATGATAATAATAATTTAATAATTAAGTTATACCACTAAAATAGCACGATACTATGGGGAATAAATAATGTTTGTACCTACCACAAGTGCTGCCTCTCGTGGATAATTGAAAGAACTACTCTCAGGAAAATGGCTTATTCCGCTGTTAAATGGCATTCCTATTATTCCTTAATAAAGCGTGTTTTCATGTACGTAGCTGCTGATGGGCCCGGGTGGGCCATAGCCCTTGAAATAAAAATGTTGGCCCATGCGATAACCCAAGACGTAAAATATAAAACCGCAAGCAATATTCAACCCTACTTCCGTAAAAATGATGATATAAAACCGCTGATAGCCAGGGCCGTCTTAGACCATGCAGGGGCCCTTGGGCACACATAGTTTTGGGGCCCTTTTAGAAAGCAAAAAAAAAATAACGCGAATGAAAACGTACTTTTGTTTAGTAACTAAGAAACCAATGTGCCAAAGTGTTTTTTTTTTTAATTGAATAATTGTATAAAAGATGCAAAGGCACTGGGTTTGGGCATTTCGGGGCCCCATCAAGCCGAAGGCACTGGGTTTCGGCATTTCGGGGCCCCATCAAGCCGAAGGCCCTGGGCTCGTGCCTCATGTGCCCTTATGGTAAAGACGGAACTGCTGATAGCGGACATTTTTTAATGTAACTGGTCGATGTACACCAGCCTCCTCCCAGCAGACAATAATTGGTTATTGGGGTTAAGTGCTTGTAGTTTTACATTGTCATTTTTGTGGAACTCAAGACGTTTTGGGTTATGCACAACACGAGAAATAAACAGAACTGGAAACAACAGCTATCCTGTCTAACTGTTGTTCAGAAAGGAGTAATAAATTCGATTATCAAAATTTATAATAGAATACCATCAGAAATAAAAAAACAACCGCTGGGTATCTTCAAAAAAAATAAAAATAAAGGACATGCTGTGTGATCAAAGTTACTATAATATTAAAGATATGCTGTAACCTTTTTTGTATCGACGATTTTCTACGTGTGTGTACAAAACAGAAAAAATAAATATTCTATTCTATGGGGTTGAAGATCTACATTAGTGTTGCCCAGCCCTGGCGCTAGGGATGTGACATTGAGTAACAAAAAGGGACTCGATCCTGGAGTTTCAGATAAGTGCGATTTTTCTCTATTAAATCATCCAAATCGATTATTTAATAATCGATTTTTCTCTTTTGCAATATAAGATCGATTTGTAAAAAATCGACTTTTGACCAGAAATAATCGCACCTGTTTTGTGCGAAAAATCGACTCTTTTTCTATTATTCGAAAGGACAGTCACCTAGCAGATGGCGCTATTTTCCGACTGATTAGTTTTACGTTTGAGCTGGAATCTTATTTTACGTTTGGTGTCATTCGTCGCACATGGCGTTGTTTAGCAAAAATCGATGGTAAAACGTGTAATTTCGTACAATGTTGGCTGCATTGGGTTTCCCAAAGCCCATATTTTTTCTCTAATACTTACATATTAGATAAAAAAAAATAAAAATAAATAAAAAAAGAAGTGTAATTTATATAATCGATTTAAAAGTGTTATAATTTATATGAGGATCGATTTATTGAATAAATCGGATTCACTTATCCTATTTGAACAAAATCTAATCGATCTTAGTAAAAAGATCGATTATTATTATTAGAAAAATCGGCATTCCCGTCAAGAAGATCCGATTATAAGAACGAAGGCGAAATAATCGATTACATATACAAACATCGATTATTTTTTCACATCCCTGCCTGGCGCATGCATGCAAAAGCAGAAAATGGTGACTACGTCCCTGGGCGTTTCAGAGAACGATGCAATTTGTTAAAATGCAATAAATCAGCCAAAATCGAAACAAAATTCACAATTTTTACTTAACTTGCATGTCAGAGATGATAATGAAAAAATATATCAAACAAAATATGCACCTCCACTTTCTCTATACAGGCAATCCAATCGTCGAAATTAATGATTAATCTTTCGCAGACGTTTACTGTTTTGACCAGGCCTTTTCTTGTTTCCAACTGACCCAGATTCTTCAAATTTCTGTACTGCTGGGGTTAGAATCCATCACCCCACGAAGCCTATTTAAAATGGGCCCAATCGGACCATTTTAAGGGTTGTTTTTAGAGGTATTATTTAAAAAAATAATTCTCGGTATTATTTAAAAAAATAATCCTCAGAATTATTTAAAAATTGAAATTTAACCCTTTAGTAGATTAAAATGTGCTTCTAAAATTTTAATAAAATCGGCCCGACAGGACCGGAGTTACAAATTTTATGAAAACACTAGTTTGCAGATAGTGAATTACTTACTAAAATGTCTATATAGCATTGAATTGAATTGAATTGTGGATTATATAGACGCTCGACAACAGAGGTCACTAGCGTCTGATAAGGGGTCTATACAGTGTGTTAACGGTTTTATGGAACATACGGAAAATAACATTGAAAACATTTACAATTTTGTAGTAGGCTATGGACCGTAAGACCTAATGTAAATATGTAGTGGATTACATAGAAAAATAGTATTTACAGTGAATTTTTTAAATTTTCCATAGCACTAAGAGTAACTCGGAACCTGCTAATTGAAAAAAAACAAAGCATCTACTACATATTTACATTAGACCTTATAGAACATAGCCTACTACAAAATTGTAAATGTTCTAAATATTATTTTCCCTATGTCCGGGTCTACCGTTTACACACTGTATAATTTAATGCAGATGTATTGGTAAAACCCATGTTGAATATTGAAACAAAAAAAATTAAGGGTTGTAATAAGGGGTTACATTTTTTATTTTGTCCAAAAACAAACAAGTTTACAGAATAAAACCACAACGCATAAAAGAGCAAGTACACTATTTTGTCAGAAGGGATTGGCACTGCGACCCTATTTTTATTTAATTTTATTTATTTCGTAGAAATAATGAAACAAATTAAAGCGATTTTTCAAAAAGTAAACATTTTGTAAATAAATTTTAAAGCTTAAATGTTTTCATTTATAAGCTGATGTAGGTAATAATTAAAAAAATAATCAATCGCTTAAAAAGTCATCGATTAATTTATGTACCCAATGGCCAAAATACCTTTTTGGCTTTCTGTGGGTCGGGTTAAAATAACATTTTTATCACAAAATTTATTAAACGTAGATACAAACTATTTGTTTACTTATTAAATTTCTTAAATATTTATAAGGTAACATTCTACCTATTGGACACATAATTAGTATATTATAATAATTATTAGTATATTTATAATTATTCACTAATTATAATTAGTACATACCTTCCATGCGCTGGAATCTTGTCAAATTTTTATGCTGATTTATATTCCAATTACACTTGAATGCCATTTCGACACTTTATAACACTTTCGTTTGTTTTGTGACATGAAATGATGAATTTTTTTGTGGCACGTGTATTAAGACGTAATATACATACCTATGAAGCACCAATAAAATTGATCTCAAATCGAAGAGGAGGGGTATCTTTGGTTTTTCGCAAATGTTTCATTGGGCATCTGTCGCACTTATACTTTCTGGTTTCTACGCATTGTCTCTTTCACGTGATTAAGACGTGATCCCTTGCAATGATCGAAATTCCTTTGTATTACCTATTTCATGAAAATTATGTAATCGCCATTTTAGTGAATAAAATTATGAGGCACAAATTTCTCAATTTAAAATTTTTTGTAATCAGTCATAGAGAAAATATTTTATGGTTCACTGTTTTAACATCTGAACGTTTTTTATTCATTTATTAATATAAAATAGAAGTTAAAAAAACTAAAACGCGATTACGTATAAAAAGAATAAACAAACTTCGAATACAGGATAGGCCAGTGTTGGGCATGGTGATCTGAAGGTGGGCCAATAACATCCCTAAAATTTCAGTGCTCGGTAAAATTTTAACCCAAGTTACTTGCTATAGAATTTATAGGAAAAATTGTGGAAATTTCGGAGGTTAAAAACGTACTTAAGAAATATGACATAATATTTTTGGATATTCAAAACGATTCAGCACCCTGTATATTAGCACCCTGTATATTAAAAGCAACTTAAAAAAACTATTGCTAAGCTCAATTAATTATAGCTAAATCTTCACATGCTTATGTGAACATTTCTTTTTAAATAAAAAAATATATTAATTATTCTTTAAGTAACATCAGCAGACATGTTTCTTGTATTTTAATTTAAATTTTAATATTTTTGTACTTTTATCGTACTTTATCAAAATGTTTTAATGATGTATGTGTTTATTATTGTATATTTATATGTTTTTTAGGACAAGATGAAAACGGCTTCGGCCATTCTTGCACCTATAATAAAGATCATTATTATTATTATTATTATTATATGTTTTTATTATTAATTTTTTAAAATAATTTAACCTAGATTGGGGTTAATGCCAGAGTGGGCCAAGACAGTTTAAAGTGGGCCATGCCCATGGCCCAACCCCACCCTCTGGCGCCGCCACTGTTAAAACATGAAAGTTAGTTTAGTTATTGTACATTTTAGACCTTTTATAACTGGTCATTAGCGTCTTAATCCAATATAAAAAGTAGTCGGGCAAAAAGATATTTGTTTTAATGTCATCTAGCATACTAAAACTGCTGGTAATATATTTTGCCCGACTATTTTTATTTTGGATTAGACGCTAATAGAACGTCTAAAATGTACAATAACTAACTAACTTTCATATTCGAAGCTTGTTTACTTCTTTCTTTTTATACGAAGGTAGTCGGGTTTTAGTTTTTTTAACTTTTATTTTATTCCAGCCTTTTTTAATTCTAATATATAAAATTCTCGTGTCGCGGTGTTTGTTGCCAAACACCTCCGAAACGGCTGGACCGATTTTGATGAAATTTTGTGTGCTTATCGGGTAGGTCTGACAATCGGCCAACGTCTATTTTTCATACCCCTAAATGTTAAGGGTGGTCCACCCCAAATTTTTTTTTTTTATATTTTGAACAAATTTTTTTGTTTTTATTTTTTCATGATTCAGCATTGAAAAATACATACAATTCTAAATTTTCACCCTTATACGATCAACCCCTGATTTTTAATCGCGATTTTTATATTAAGCTTTAAAAAATACATATATGCCGAACGAGCGAAGCGAGTGAGTAGTGTATTTATAATATTCAAGCGAACGAGCGAAGCGAGAGTATAGTGTATTAATAAAATTTAAACGAACGAGCGAAGTGAGTGAGTAATGTAATTATAATATTCAAGCGAACGAGCGAAGCGAGTGAGTAGTGTATTTATAATATTCAAGCGAACGAGCGAAGCGAGTGAGTAGTGTCTTGCAGTCTGGGCGAAGCCGGACGGAGCAGCTAGTAAATCATAAAAATTAAGTAAGTATATATTTTTAAAATCTCTACAAAGTTTTCTTTCATTTGATATCCTACTCTAGTGATGAGCAAGATATTGGTCTTGGTCTTGCAAAAAAGCAAGACCAAGACCGAATGAACAAGACCAAGTAAGTAAAAGCATAACACTAATGATTTTAAGTTGCCAATCTGTACAAGTGTACAATACATAGGTACAGGGTGGTGATCGTGACTGCTGCACATAGGGATTTAACCCATAAAATCAAACTTTCGCGATTTCCTGCTTCCCTAATTATTTTAGGAAAAATAACTTCAAATAATAGTTTTAGAACATAAAATTCTGCGTCATTAAACAAAATTGATTCTGCATGCTTTGTAACGGCAGAAATTTGATATGAAAATGTCAAAATTACCTCAAAAACAGATAGCGATAGCCATGGAACTTCCGCTATGGATATACTGGTGGACTACATAAAAGTATTGTAATTCGTGGAGGTTAACATTTTAAAAGCATTATTTATTATGCAATAAAATTATGTGAGGTTGGCATCAATTGAAACTTGCGGTTCCTGACCGTAGGTATCATTGGTTCAACGACTACGTAGTGACATAGATCGCAGACGGCGAGCGTCGCGATTCCCTTCTGTTTTGGTGCGCCACTGATCTCTATTATATGGTGTGTGAATGACGGCCATTGTGTGAAACCATATTTATGAGAAACTTAAAAAAACGCGAGCTTTTGGAACGTTGAAGTTGACTGACATATAGGCCTGCTGTAAATGTGAAGTTGGCGACGCAAATGAACTTTCAAAAATGTTTGAAAATACTGAAAATGAAGTGAAAAACAGCTATTTTATAGTAAGTATGGCAAAAAATACCATATATATCTCGTGTGTAATTATATTATGATATGTGTGACTGTTAAAACGAGTGCTAGCGAAATTTGATGTCAGTTAAACACTCATCAGAAGAAAAATTCTTAGGTGTCTATATTGATTACAAACTGACTTGGCACCATGTACATAAGAAATCTGTACTGCTGATAGATCAAAAATCGTGAAGCCAACATACGTGCGGGTATATATTTCTGCCTTTTTTTATGGGAACCCAGCTGGCAGGTTCCTGATTGGCTACTTCTATAGACAAAGACAGAACTTTTAAAAGAGAGCAGATATACTATTGACCACTGGGGCACTGAGGTTTTATGTCAATGGCATCCATGACATATTTCTTTGTCTTTATATATTACGTTTCAAGTGGTGTTTATACTTCAGTTCATGGAATACTTCAGTTGATAGTGATATTATTATGCCCAAAAAGATCCGAAACCTGTGTTTACTTCTTATATCACTATGAATTTCAAGGAATATGAGTAAAAAACTGTTTTTAACAAAATTAAACTAGGTTACGTCATAATGACAACAGCTGTCAAGCGTTTTGTTTACATTTTGTTCAGATGGAACGTCCGTACATCGACCAATGACATCATCGGAATAAATGCGGAATAACTTCGTCAAAAGAGACACAGATATATTTTTGCTCCCTTTGTGGACTTCACTCACCGCACATTGAGTAAATGGACAATCCGCAGTATATAATTAAAGTATATGCTTGGCACACTCATATAGGTGTTATCAGCAATAAACTAGCCTCTTGTTGTTACGTCATTCGTCATCTCAGGAGAACAGTAAATATTGATATCTTAAAATCATATTACTTTGGCTGTGTCCAGTCTATTTTAAATTATGGTATTGTATGCTGGTAGTGTTGCCGTCTAGAGTCTAGACAAGACAAGACTTTCAAGACAAGACTTCATTAAGTCTAAGTCTAGAAAAAAAACTCTTGACTTATCTTGTCTTTAATATCAAGACTCTAGATTATTTTCAAGAGTCTAGATTAACCGAGTGGTTTATTTTAAATGCGCGCGCATCCTGGGTTTTGTGGTGTGAGGATGATGAGATACATGCGACTAGGTATAGCCGTCAACCTTGTTTAGGATTGGTCGGTTACCCCTACTGTTTTCCCTCGTGCTCTTGTTCTAACAGTAACTGACTTCAAAAAAAGGAAGGATCTGTTTTTCTCTAGTATGTAGGTATGTATGTGTAATAAAACGTGAGTAACATAGAGTAACACCGTTAAGATAAATGCCAGTTTTGACACAGCGAAGTCGGTTAATAACGTGCAAACTACGTATTGTAAAGGCACTAAAAATAAAAATAAATAAAAAAGTCACTAAAAAAGATGAAAATAATATAATTTTGAGGTCGGCGCCAATTTAATAAAATGAATGATAACGGAAAATATTGACCTATCTAAATTTTTGACAGTTAATTTTAATTTAATAATAAATAGAAAAGTTTGTATTACAACAAACCACTAGTACTAAGTGGTTTATGTGTATTACAACAAATTAGTTACTAAGTAACTTAGGTTCTAATTACTCACAAAGCTAAAAAACAGCAAAATTGTACCGCGTGACGTCATTTTCAAAAATCAGTTTCGTTTGCGACCCTATACGTACAAGAAATTGAATATCTCCGTTGAAATTAAAGATATCAAAATAATCCTTTCAGAATTTTTAAAGTTATCTTCATCACAATGATGTGACAGTATCATAATTAGTATTTTCGTCCAATGGAAACTTCCTAATTGTATAACAGACGCTAATGACCCTTGTTGTCGAGCGTCTATAATTCACAATTCATTCATTCCTAATTGTATGTATGCACCCGGCCGTAGTGGGTATAGTCGACTATCCATTTATTAGAGATCAGTGTGGTGCGCGGGCGCCGTAGGTTGCTACGCGCAACGTCTTGAAATACAACAAATACACGATAGCACAGTTGGCTTTGGAAGCGCAGTTCATGTTCAGTTCCATTGGCATTCACGTATGGTAAATGGTTAGCGGTTGTGTATCCGTTCTCAGTATATTGTCACTTTACCATAGTTCAACCTATATCACAAACTCTCTATAAGAAACTTCGTCTAACTTTTGTGGTGTATTCTGTTGACCTTCAACGATAATAACTGTCATTTGTTTCTTGTCCAATAATTGATTGGTGCCAGTTCCATTCGAAGACGTTAAAATCAGTGTTTTGTTCGTTGAATTAAGTTACTTGTTTTGAACTTTTTAAATTTTCCAGCTGGTGTGAATCGGTGAGTAATTATTCATTTTTATAAGAATTTATTGTATTTTATTTTATTAACCGACTTCAAAAAAAGGAGGTTTCTCAATTCAACCGTATATATTTTTTATGTGGTTATGTATGTATGTTCGCGGATAACTTCGTCGTTTATGAACCGATTTTGAAAAAAATATTTGAAAGGATATACTTTCAGATTAGTCCCATAGAAATTTCATCAAAATCGGTTCAGTAGTTCGGCTGATTTTAATAAAAAAGTAAATAACGGCGTGTGATTCTTTAAGGTAAATGTTACTTTTTGACACTAAAAAGTAAAAAATAAAAAACTTTTTAACAAAAAAAAAAACCTCCTTCAAAAAGGCACTAAAAAGAGGAAAATAATGAAATTTTGAGGTCTGTGCCAATTAAAATATGAAGTCGGTTAAAAAGTATAGGGCTTGAGAATAGCCGAGAGTGTAGCGGCGCTGTTGTTTACATGGCGTTGCTATGGTTCCTCTATTACAAGTCCCCAGTTCTCGGGTTCTAGCCCGAGAGCTGGTAAAAGTGTCAATTGGATTTTCAATTTAATATTAAAAAAAAAAAAAAAATAATGAATTGAAAATATGAATTGGTGCTAGGCCCAAATAACCTTAGCTCTTGGCGGTCTTTAGAACACAATTACCAAATTAAAAAGTATAGTATAGTGATTAATATCTTCTTTTTAACCAATTTTGTATTTTAATTGGCACAGACCTCAACATTTCATTATTTTCCTCTTTTTAGTACCTTTTCGAAGAAGGTTTTTTTTTGTTAAAAAGTTTTTAAAATATGGTAGTTGTGTTTTTTTACTTGATTATTGCGTAAGTTTTCTTAATAATTATAATTTGTGGGCTACATGCAAGCGGTGACCGCCAGCATTGATTTTACATCAATGTTCCCCAAAGTGGGCCTCTGTGGGGGGAGCTGGAGGGATCCAGGGAGTGATGTAGTCTCCTCGGAAGAAATTTGGGGACATTGCATACATAGACATGGAGGGTGGACAGAGCGTTCTCCTGTAATTTTGGCACAGAAATGAGAGAAAGGGATAGCTATTGTAGACGACTATCATGATCTCTTTCTGGAATTGTGACTGGTTCTCCGCTCTAACATATAGGGTTGCTATGAAAATGAATGGGTATTCAATTTTCAAATAAAGTGATAACATAAAAAGTATAAAATATAGACCTGAAGACGAAGAACCAATCACCAATTACAATTCTAGAAAGAGAGAATTATAGCCGTCTACAATAGCTATCTCTTTTTCTCATGTTTGTGCCAATAGTAAGCATTAGTAGGATAGAGAACGCACTGTCCACACTCGATGTCTATGCATTGAATAATTTAATAAATGTAAGGGGGCAGTGGAAGCACAAAGAAAAAAGAAGAACATTTTGAAAAACCGCTAGTAGTAATTCTTTCCAAATAAACACACAAAATGTAAATTGCAAGCAATAACCGATATCTATAATACATAGATATCTACATATAAAATCGTATACGCTTTTTTGTGCACGCTGATCTCCGCAATGGCTGAACCAATTTGGATGTGGTTTTCAGTGATGTATGAGTTAAGCTTGGGCTAACATTTAATGTTTGTTTCATTTCAATCGATTGACAAATAAAAAAGATATGTCAATTTTAAAATGCGTCTCGTGCGCGTTGACACCGTTAATGCAAATGTCAAAACCTAGGGTTAAACATATAAACTGTTATTTATGTGACACCGTTAATGCAAACTATTTTAAACCCGACTTTGCTTCGCAGTGGGAGAGATTCATGCGGGGGGGATAATAAATGATACTTCGCTTCGCAGGAGGAGAATTTCTCGCGGAGGGATAATAAATTAACAATATATTAAATATACGTGAACGGAGCCACTGGTGATCTCTAGTTTTTTTTTATATGATATAATCATTAAGGCGTGTTATTTACATAGTTCTTTATTATGTTCCGTATAGGTAGATATTATAATATAAAAGAACGCAAATATGTCACTGCATCATTAATTTTGTTCGTTGAAAGAAGGTAGAGTTCTATAGTTTTTCCCAAAATTGATATAGTTATCAAGTGAAATTAGGGTTACCAGATGGCCGGGATTTCCGGGAATGTTCCGGAATTCGTTGGCTTGTCCCGTGTCTCGAAATTTAAGTCTTCTATCCCGTAAATGAATAAGCTCAACGAATTCTTGCTCGCGATCGCAAGAAACGACAATAAGTTACATGCTAAGTGGTACTTATTTATTTAGCACTATCTGCAATTTCTGTACATATTATATATATTTTTACTTGTATTTAATTCTATTCTTGGGACTAACCCTATGTCGGTAAAGACAAATTGTGAACAATAAAATGAATCATTAAAGATTTACACGAAATTAAGCGTGATTTACACACTCAGAAGCGCGTGCTACATCTCACCGTGTACTGGTGTGTGATAAATGAATAAAATTAGACAAGTCTAATGATAAATACAAAAAATAGTAAAATAATAAAACATTTTTTTCAGAATAACTCCCCCCCTCAAATAAATTGTTTTCGCCTAAGAAATGTCCCGAAAATCTTGGTTTTTGATCTGGCAACCCTATAAGTGAAATGCATATGCTCTGTTATACTGTCTGGCTATAGGATATAATAAGGTTAAGCTTAGGGATAATACGCTTTTTATGAAAGTAAATACATTTAGTTTTCTCTGCATTTAGCACTAGAGAGTTTTTGTAACACCAGGTTCCAAATTCCTTAAATATTTCATTAATTTTTATTTCCAATTCATCTACTGTATTGGCTGACACTGCAACAGACGTATCATCCGCATAAATAATAATCTTACCCAGATTTATATGTTGAGGCATATCGTTTATAAATAAAGAAAACAATAATGGCCCTAGAACGGAGCCCTGAGGCACACCTAAAACAATTGGAAACTCATGAGACGTACTATTGTTTACATTAACCCTAATGGTTCTGTTTGACATAAATGATATTATCCAAGAACAGATATTACTACGAATACCTAAAGCATTTAATTTAATTTTAAGAAAGTCTGGATTGACACAATCAAATGCACGGCTGAGATCAAAGAACATTCCAGCAACATGTTTACCATTATCTAATTCTTTTAATATATAATCAATGAAAATAGGTACAGCAGTTTCAGTTGAGCGCTCCGGCCTAAAACCATGCTGTTCTGGTGCAAGTAAATTATATTTTAGTACATAATTCATTATACGATTACTAACACATTTTTCAATAATTGTTGAAAAAACTGATAAGAGTGAGATAGGTCTATAATTTTCAATGTTCATTTGATCACCTTTTTTAAATATTGGCTTAATTAAACTATTTTTTAAACGTCGTGGAAACCATCCAGCCTTTAAAGACAGATTTATAATATAGACAAGTGGCTTAATAATAAAATTATGAGCTAGTTTTACCAATTTTCTAGGAACTTCATCAATTCCAGACGAACTGGAATTGGTTAGGTCACTAATAGCCCTGATAACATCATTATCAGTAATTTCAGCAATGTACATACTGTTTACAGTATCTTTATGTGTTGTACATTCATTACAATTAAGATTTAGATTCGAGCTTTCAACTGTATGTTCTGCAATTGAAGAGAAGTATTCTCCAAATGAATTAGCAATATTAGTTTTATTATTAATTATACGACCATTATAATTTAGGCAGAAATCATCTACTTTCTTTGTATTCTTTTCTGTAATTTGATGAACTATTTGCCATAATTGACGATTACTGTTACTTTTGTTGTTTATTTCTTTTTGAAAGTAGATTTTTTTTGCGTCATAAATCATTTTTGTGTGCCTCTTTTTCATGAATTTATAGCATTCTATTAAATTTTGATCATTAGACATTTTACAAAGATGATATAAGTTTTTGAGATTTTCTGAATCACAGATAATTTCATCAGTTACCCAACTTTTTTTATGCGACATATTGTTTTCAACTACTTTTCTTTTAGGGCAAGCCATATTTAAACACCATGAAAACAGAGCCCAAAAAATTTCAAAAGCTTCATCCACATTGTAGGTAATATAAACCTCATTCCAGTTTGTTGCAGAAATTAACGAAATAAAATAAGTAACATTGTTGTTATTTAGTAACCTTTCCCAATAATATCTTTTTATATTAGTTTTTTCACCAATATCAATATCACAGATTTGGGCAGCATGGTCAGAAATGTTAGGATCATCTATAATAATTTCATATTCAAGATCAGCTACAATATAGTCCAAACCACTGTTTAATCTTGTAGGTTGTTTAGTTTTCATCATTAAGTTAAATGCATCCAGAATATCGAAGAGTCTTTTCCTAACTGGAGTATCACACAGATAATTTATGTTTAGATCACCACACAGAATAAATTTATCACATTTACTATCCAGTTCTGTCAGTACACATTCAAGTTGATTTAAAAACACATTTACTTCACCTTTATTGCTTCTATATATAGTCAGTATTATAACATTTTTTTCGTTAAGTTTAGTTCTTATAGCCACACATTCAAAGTGTATCTCAATGCAAAACTGTTCAACATTTATTAATTTAAAATGTAATTTGTCTTTAATAAAAATAGCAACACCGCCATGTATTCTAGATGACCTGCAATAGACAGCAGCTCTACAATAGGGTTTTTTGGAAGTTTTTTGCAGCCAATTTATTTATATTGAAAGAGTTTTATTTATACTAAACGTTTCGCCTTTTTAGGCATTATCAGTAATATTCTGAAATGTTATACATATATACATTAAAATGAACAAGTTATAATACAGTATTTGAAAATAAAGATAAATAAATGAATTAGATTCAAAATACTTATATTTTATAGTGAAATTATGATTTATGAACATTATTTGAACGATGGATTTTAGACAACTGTTTCTATTTTTAAAATGTAAGAAAGTTATGGAAGCTATTGTAAGTGTATTGTTGTATTTGTATGCAAGTGTGTATACTTGTATTCAGGAGTACCAGTTGTATAGATAGGCAAAACGTTTAGTATAATTAAACTCTTTCAATATAAATAAATTGGCTGCAAAAAACTTCCAAAAAATCCTATAATATCCTCAGCCGTACTAAACTCACTACGCATAGGATATAATTGCAGGGCCGGATTAAGACAATTTGCAGCCCTATAGGCTAATAATAAAATTGGGGTTCCCCACCCCGCTGCACTACCCACCCGGACTGAATATGTTTCGCCGACACTGCGAGTGTAGAATAAAGGATTTGGTTGGTCATAGTCAGTAGACCGAATAGCACTAGAAGCGTGTGAACTGAATTCGACATTATTTATATAATGCTATAAATGGTCAACAGGATTGTGTTCTAACCTCACAAAATCCACTAAACATGACGTGAAACTTTTGCGAAAATGTTTGCAACATTAAGAGTTTGTTGCTAATCTTATTAAAGAGTTTGCGATCCTTTTTAACGAACCGTGGAATCATATATGGACTCAATTTAATGTAAATCTATACAGGGTGTATCACAGGATTGGGAACATAGAAAAAAATTCGACTGATGACCAGTCCTATACTTCCCACCTAGTAAATATTTGCAAAAAATAAACACTTTTTTTTTTTATTCTTTGACTAGGCCCAAATAACCTTAGCTGTTGGTGGTCTTTAAAACACAATTTAATTTTTATTCTTTGAAAAAAGCATGGCCCTCTTTTTTGTTTGGTGATCTACTGATGGCTAACTTAATATAGCAAAAATCATGGTTACCTTGATTTACGTACAATTTTTATTTTTTTTAGTAAAATATTTTTTTCTCGAAAACTATACATTTTAGAGAAAAAAAATATTTACATTTTTTTCATATTATAACATCTAGAATTCATTTATATTTTTTTTACCTATGTTAATACGTGACATTGAGGACGTTTTTTTGAATATCTCAGGATCCACTGAACCGATTTGACTCAAAATCTAATCAGATCTAAGTTAAAGGCTGATAAACACAATAGAACAATCGGCATGCCCGTATGTTGTTCCGTTCTTAAGATATCGAAGGCGAAAAATTGACCACACACACACATACACACACACACACACACACATATACACACACACATACACACACACATACACACACACACACACACATACATACATACAGACATCAGTCAGAAACTGATCTTAAACGGTTGCTAGGGTCTCAAAACGTGAAAATCTGTTAAAATCTCGAAATATTTTTTTCGGACTAAATCCATTACTTCCCTACCATAGTAGAGGTGGGAAGTAATAAATGAGTGCAACAGGGAAGACATAAACAAAATGGGTAGCGTGACAAAGATAGAATACACATGGCTAACGCAAGTAAATTAATTATCATGGTTTTAAGCATGAAAAAGGGCACAGCATCACTGATCCTAACTAATTTGCACAATGGAGTTTTCCCTATGTTCGGTTTTCTGTGGTACACCCTGTATATTAACATTGTTGGCAAATGTTAGGTAGGTCGTAGGACTATAATACATCTGTGGCAACAAGGCAAAACCGTTTAGGCAAACTTTTTAGGGAGCCGTACCTCCGAACACCGAACGGAACCCTATTATTATGTGAATATACGTCGATGTGTATATTAGGAGTGTAAATAGTTTGATTTAACTATTTATCTAACGCTCTTTTTGTTTGTGGCCGATAAGCATAAAAACTACTGAATGAAATTTTCACAGATGTGTTATCCCCTGAGTTTCGTAAGCTATAATATTTTTATTCTTGATATTTTTTGGGGCCTGTATCTCCTAGGCGCTTCGAGATAAAAGCTTGAAATTTTTACAGGACCTTGATAAAATAGACTTTAACTACATTTACAATTTTCATGTTACTAGGTAACTTGATAGAAAGCGAAATTATGAAGGTGATAACTAGGTTTCAAGTTGGTTCGTGTAAATATATACATAGCGTGCGCCACCGTTGCTGCAAGTAGGGAATGCAATCCAGATCAGTCTGGGTTCGAGATTGGCAATTCGAGATGTCTGGCGAGATCTCGATAAATCTCGACAATATCGAGATTTCGCCTACTTTTAAAAAGAACGTATTATTTTGTATCTAAAATACTTAAACTTAATGAAAACTACTTACTTGAGACACTGTGACTGTGTACGTGTGTGATTTATTGCGTAGTGCACTGTGCAGATGATTATTATTCATTACTTTCCTTAAATAAACGTTGATTTTTTTGTTCCAAGATTCAATTAAAGTTTTGTTTTATTTTAAAAATATAACAGCAATACCCCAACTCACACAGCACACTATATGTCAATTAATTATTTTGGAAATAACTTCTTAGGAGTTATGAAGCATAGGATAAGTTACTATTAGTAACGTTCACGAACATTTGGTTTGAATTGTTCTTAGACATATATTCAGTATTCACTTAACTTTGAAATTTGTTAGCCATCTAATGCTTGTTATAAGTTAAATAACTGTCCATTTTACTCAACAAAACAATAATTAAAACAATATATGCAGATAAACAAACAGAACCAATTAGCGCGACTGTCAAAAACTATTACGTATAAGTTTTTTTTCAAGCGCGTTCGTTCTTGAAATCTCGAACGAGATTGCCTGCCCACGAGATTAAATCTCGAAAAATGGCTCGAGATCTCGCGAGATCGAGATTGCATTCCCTAGCTGCAAGAAACTTGGCTTGTCGCACAGCCGTGCGCTTGAATATTATTGGAAGTATGTATGTTGCATTTTAATTAATTATTGAAATTGTTCGGACGAGTTGATGGCGACAGTTCATTATTACACCGTCAACGCATTTATACCTGTCATATTTATTATTACATAATATGATAATATAGATTAATAACTCGGGTCGCAGTGCCAAACCCTGCCGACAATATAGTGTATTTGCAAATACAGGCCTTGTGGCTTTAATACGTGAACTTAAGTTTGTTTTTGGACAAAATAAAAAATTTAACCCCTTAATACATCCCTTAAAATAATATTTTTTTCTTAATTTCAATATTATAATCAATGCAACCTCTCCACATTAAATACACCCTTTCATAAGTAAATCCGTATCAACAAACCAGTGTTTTCATAAAATTTGAAAGTCCGGTCCTGTCGGGCCGATTTTATTAAAATTTTAGCAGCACGTTTTAATCTTTACTAAAAAGTTAAATTTCAATTTTGAAACGATTCTGACAAATTTTTCGGTATTTTTGGGCCCAAAAACTTTTTGGAACCCCTAAATACAACCCTGAAAATGGTCCAATCGGGCCCATTTTAAATAGGCTTCTTGCGGTGATGGGTTCCAATGTGTGTACCAAATTTCGTTTCAATCGATTAAGTCTGTCGAGAGTTATCGTGTACACACATATATATATAAATATATATATAAATATATATATATATATATATAAATATATACATACATATATATATATAAACATTTTTAAAAATGGTGCCAAATTGTTCAGGAGGCTATGAAACGTCGAGAAATTTTGGTCCGACCCCTAGGTCCCGCCATCCGACCGACGCCAATAGTGTATGTGCCATATTATGGCAAATACACTAATAAAGACGTGGGACGTAGGTGGTTGCTATTATACTGTAAATTATAACACATTAAACATATTACATATAGTATTCAAATATTTGACACAATATACTTAGTCCAAGCTCTGACCGTACAAAAGTCTACTGGACACAGGGCCGGATTTAGGGGAGGGCAACCGGGGCTACAGCCCCGGGGCCTCCACAAAAGAGGGGCCCCCACAATAGAAACTTCGGAAAAAAAATTCTCTGAATTCTAGGTTATTAGTGTATTTGCCATATGGCACATACACTATTGGCGTCGGTCGGATGGTAGGACCTAGGGGTCGGACCAAAATTTCTCGACGTTTCATACCCTCCTGAACAGTTTGCCACCATTTTTGAAAATGTTTATGGATATATGTGTATGTATATATATATATATATACATTTATATATATATATGTGTGTACACGATAACTCTCGACAGACTTAATCGATTGAAACGAATTTTGGTACACACATTGGAACCCATTACTGCACGAAGCCTATTTAAAATGGGCCCGATCGGACCATTTTAAGGGTAGTATTTAGGGGTTGAAAAAAGTTTTTGGGCCCAAAAATATCGAAAAAATTCTCAGAATCGTTTCAAAATTGAAATTTAACCCTTTAGTAAAGATTAAAATGTGCTGTTAAAATTTTAATAAAATCGGCCCGACAGGACCGGACTTACAAAAATTTTATGAAAACACTGGTTTGCGGATAGTAATTTACTTACTGAAGGGCGTATTTAATTTGGTACAAAGGTTGCATTGATAATATTGTTGAAATTAAGAAAAAAATATTATTTTAAGGGATGTATTAAGGGGTTAAATTTTTTATTTTGTCCAAAAACAAACTTAAGTTTAAATAATAAAGCCACAAGGCCTGCATTAGCAAATACACTATATTGTCGGCAGGGTTTGGCACTGCGACCCGAGTTTTTAGTGTATTTGCCATAATATGGCACATACACTATTGGCGTCGGTCGGATGGCGGGACCTAAGGGTCGGACCAAAATTTCTCGACGTTTCATAGCCTCCTGAACAATTTGGCACCATTTTTGAAAATGTTTATATATATATGCGTGTATATATATATTTATATATATATATATTTATATATATATATATTTATATATATATATATTTATATATATATGTGTGTACACGATAACTCTCGACAGACTTAATCGATTGAAACGAATTTTGGTACACACATTGGAACCCATCACCGCACGAAGCCTATTTAAAATGGGCCCGATCGGACCATTTTCAGGGTTGTATTTAGGGGCTGCAAAAAGTTTTTGGGCCCAAAAATACCGAAAAATTTGTCAGAATCGTTTCAAAATGGAAATTTAACCCTTTAGTAATGATTAAAACGTGCTGCTAAAATTTTAATAAAATCGGCCCGACAGGACCGGACTTACAAAAATTTTATGAAAACACTGGTTTGCGGATAGTAATTTACTTACTGAAGGGCGTATTTAATTTGGTACAAAGGTTGCATTGATAATATTGTTGAAATTAAGAAAAAAAATATTATTTTAAGGGATGTATTAAGGGGTTAAATTTTTTATTTTGTCCAAAAACAAACTTAAGTTTAAATAATAAAGCCACAAGGCCTGCATTAGCAAATACACTATATTGTCGGCAGGGTTTGGCACTGCGACCCGAGTTTTTTAAATTTTGTCGTTGAAAATATACTAAATCGCGTTAATAATTTTAATAAGTAATCATGAGGGAAACCGTCTATCAAAGCTTTCTCTCCTGAGCATTGAAAGTGATTTACTTCAGGAACTGGATTTCAGCGAAATCATCAACGATTTTTCGGCGAAAAAAGCTCGGAAGGTTCTGTTCGTTAACGCTAAAATTTAATTTCAGATAATTCTTGTTTACGATTAAATTTATATGTTTGTTAAATAATAAAAGAATCTATACTTGGTTTCATAATAAATTATTTATTGGAAAACTCGACTAAAAAAAATTGTCCACTTTATTTGGAAAATAATTTGGGCCAGGGGGCCTCCACTCCTTGTTGCCCGGGGCCTCCAGACCTCTAAATCCGGCATTGACTGGACATAACGCTACAAACATTTTATTAATGATTTTAACTGATAATATGATGAAAAACACCAATCCGGCGGCAGACTAATTCAATTTTTTTGTCAGTATCTTGAACACGGCTCAACACTACTTGATAAAATTTATACAGATTATAGAGAACAATCGGGGGTTATTTCAGAAATTACTGAACCGATTTCAATTTTTCTTCACTGTTCGATAGGTGATACTTTGCTTTAGGACATATAGGCTATATATTATAATAACTAGAGCGAGCGAGCGAAGCGAATGAGTAATGTATTAATCTACAGGGTGCTGAATTGCTTTGCGGGTAATAGGGATTTAACCCGTAAAATTAAACTTTTGCGATTTCCTGCTTCCCTAATTATTTTAGGAAAAATATCGTCGAATAAAAGTTTTAGAACATAAAATTTTGCATCTAAATCATTAAACAAAATTAATTTTGCATGCTTTGTAACGGCAGAAATTTGATATGAAAATGTCAAAATTACCTCCGTGCGAAGCCATGGCTTGACTATGCGAGCGAGATTTCTCGCGCCATGTCACGCACAGAGGGCATCCCGCCAACAAGCTCCTAATTTTGTTTAATGATTTAGATGCAGAATTTTATGTTCTAAAACTTTTATTCGATGATATTTTTCGTAAAATAATTAGGGAAGCAGGAAATCGCGAAAGTTTGATTTTACGGGTTAAATCCCTATTACCCGCAAAACGATTCAGCACCCTGTATATCTACATATAATAAAATCGTAAACGTTCTTTTTGCATGTTTGTCTGTTTGACCAAGCTAACCTCCGCAATGGCTGAACCAATTTGGATGGGGTTTTCAGTGATGTATTGAGATAAGCTTGGGCTAACATTAATGCCTTGATTACACGTAACGAGTACAGTGCCGAGTGGGCACGGGGGTGGGCACTCGGTCAGAACTCGGCCTAATAAATAGAATAGGGTCCGAGTGACTGTCTCGCTCGGCCGAGCCACTCGATGATGTGTTTATACCTACCGAGAGAGAGCACTGTCTCGCCTCGTCCCTGTACTCGTTACGTGTAACCAAGGCATATGTGTTTATTTCATTTAACTCGGTTGACAAATAAAAAAGATATGCCAATTTTAAAGTGCATCTCGCGCGCGCTTTGTGACACCGTTAATGCAAATGTCAAAATGTAGGCTTGGGTTGACTGTTTATTTTTGTGACACCGTTAATGCAAACTAATTCCAAGTGATTTTAAGTCTGACATCGTTTCGCAGGGGGAGAGATTCTCGCGGGAGGATAATAAATCATCCTTCGCTTCGCAGGGAAAGAATTTCTCGCATTGGGGGGATAATAAATTAACAATATACTAAATATACGTGAGTGGAGCCACGGGTAGTCGCTAGTAAATCATAAATTTATAGCACCCGGGCGACGCCGGACCGCGCCTCTATAGTCCACAATAATCTACTCACGGTATATTATATGACGTTAAACGAATTATTGTTGTTATAATTTTACAACAGTGTTGTGTGCTTTGTTAATTAATTTAAATTGAAGAAGGTAAGACGCCTGAAACCGAAAGCTCTTTTTATTCTTAAGTGCTTTTAATTTAGCCATGGTACTGTGTGTTCATTTATCACTTTGTTTTTAATGTTGGTTGCGTTGTTTCAGTTTGTTTGTTGTATTTTATTAAAGAAAACTTCTTTAAACATTAACGGACACCTCTTTTAATTGAAATCTCAAAAGCGTGGAATTGATTAGTATTGTTATTATATTATAAAATGCTTGTAGAAGTTTACATTTAAAATCTGCAAACACCGTTCTTTGTTGTATTGTATACAGAATGTCGACAAAATGAGTTTTCAGAGTTCCGTACCTCAGAATAAATAGGTAAAATAACTTATAAGTTAAACGGTTTTATTTTAAATCATCAGCTCTACCAAAAACTAGAGAATAATTAGGACACAAACCAAGGGGTACTTTGTGTCGCTGCGTCAGCGGAATAAGTAATAAAAACGTGAGGCGTATTTGAAATATTTCTATTGGTGGGCTTGGAAATACATTTTTCTAGACAAGCCGTTCTTATTTAATAATTATAGAGTCGTTATACAGATTTTTATGCGCCCCCCGTTTTTATTACTTATTCCGCTGACGCAGCTACACAAAGTGCCCCTTGGTTTGTGTCCGTTTTATTTGTAAATTTTGTTATTTTTTCCTTTGTCAAATCCATTTTCAATTTATCACGTCTAATGTCGTCAATGTGACGTTTTAGGAATTGTATAAAAACACGTTTTCATCTGGATATCGATTATATCCGAAGTATAATTAGCAAAACTACAATGTTATGTTAGCATTGAGGTTATTAAAAAACATTTTTCTATTTGTTTAATAATTTTAAACAATTAAGCTATACCACTAAAATGACACGACGCAAATAGAGAATAATTAATGTCTGTACCCACCGCAAGTGCTGCCTCTAGTGGATAATTGAATGGACTACTCTCAGGAAAATGGCTCATTTTTTATTAATAATATCCACTAATGACTAAATCACTTTTTCTCAATTTATTTAAATCCGCTAAAACTAACGTGCTTTCAGTCGCCGCCATCTTGTATATTATTACATATTATTATATAAGAGATTCAATACGGTTCATGGGTTCTTGGATTTCACTTCGGTCATGTGTACCGCGACACATGCCATTTTTCAAGGCCACCGATAGCTAGGGGCCTAGGGTTATTTAAAGCTAGCACCAATTCATATTTTCAATGATTATGTTTTTATACCAGTTTTCGGATTAGAACCTGCAGGAACTGAGGGCTTGTAATAAAAGAGTCATAGAAACACCATTTGAACAAAGAAATTCCCAAGTCTTCATGGTTTCCGGGCTTATAGGCCGTGGTCCGGTGGTATTTCTACCTAACGTTTCGTCTACAACTGCGGTAGACATTCTCAAAGGCGATGTGGCAGCGGTCGAACAGGACCACGGCCTATAAGCCCGGAAACCATGAAGACTTGGAACAATGCCGGCCGTGAAAGCTTGCACACCTGGATAAAGAAATTCCCATACACGCAGCTATTTTCAAGCAAGTGGTGAAAGTACTCGAATGTGTTGTGACTTCGAATCTCAACGGATGCAAATACGGTATACAATCTCTTCCCGGTTGCAGTAAATCGGGACTGGGCACACGCCATTCCTTTGCAATTTTATTAATAGTATTGATTTACTTTTAAATCCCTTTTTTTCTCTTCCATAAATATACTATTTTTGAAAAAAAATGTGAATTTTTTCATGAATATATTTGATGCATAATTCTTTCATGACAAATCCCGCTTCTGCATTTCTGCTATTCCACTGGGAAAAAACTTTTTGAAAATATTCACGCCTGGAAAATGTCTTTTGGGAGTATTTCCCACAATCCATTGCATGTTAAAGCTAGTTCTGTCTTGTCCTTTAAAGCACCATATTTCCTCTTTCTTTTTTATTTTCATTTTTCCATATAAAATATGTATGTATTTGTTTATGTATAACCTACTTTACTGAAAAAAGGTTATCGATTTTATATGTACCGTTAAACTCTATTCACTTGGTTATGCTACTTTTAAAAACAACATACTACCTGTCTTTTTATCTTAATTTAGGTAAAGCTGAACTTCTTTTTTGCCCCGTTTCCCAATGCCTATTGTTACAAAACTGTTTTCTGAGTTGGCGGAATAAATATTTATTTACAATAATTAAAAATACAATAACAATAAATGCAACAACGAAAAGTCAATTCTAACAATAAAAAAATTTAAACGGTAATTATTGAACTAAACGAGCCACTTAAATAACACTTAACAAATAACTATATATATGCAAGGATTATTTATTTGTAATTATTTATGTCACTGTATTTATATCAGATTTATTTCGCTGTTCAACACTTTTATTTATTTCACTGATGGCACGACTCACCATTCACTCACTTCATTCAACACGACACACTCCTGTTTATATATCTGCGTGCGGTGTACGCTTAGTGTGTCCTCGTATCCTCTAGCGTTGTCTGGGATCTTCGATACCATTCCACACTTTACTACTGTGACCTTTCTTTCTCGTGGTTTCTATTGGAGGCAGTGGCGTAACATCTTAGGGTTTGCTACACTATGTTATATTTTGGTGTTTTTAACCCTTGTTATAATATATTACCTTGAAAAAATATGCCGTTATATAATGACCGTTCATTGAAAAATAGTCCATTGTGCAACTAGGGCGGAAATTTGGCGATTGCGCGCGAGTATGAGGTTTGCTCGCCAATCACACCGAGTCGCAATTGCCAAGTCCTCTCAATTTATTTATTGTAAATTATAGACGCGTCGACAACTTAGGTCATTAGCGTCTTGATTACATTAAATTAATAACAACTCACTTAAAACTAAATTACATCACAAAACATCCATGAACGGAGGCGGGATTCGAGACAGTCTGACCCAGAGGCCGCGACGCTAACCACTAAACCACACTGTCCTCACCAAGTCCTCTCGAGTTACACTTAGTACTTATACCTACTTTTTGTAATAAGTGCATTGAAAAAACAACATTAAATACTTACAAAAAACCACGGTAAATGGATATTGTATAGGTTAGGCGAACTGTGAGATATAGTTTACAATCATCGCGTAGGATGGCGCCACTTTCGATTACTTATCGACTCGAAAAGAATTTCCCAAGGGACGAAAACACTTTATTTTTGATCTGCGCATGCACGAATTTTTTTTTACGTCACTGGCATGCGAATGCCAACTTTCGTCCCCGAAAATAAGTATGTAATGTTTCACTTTGAATACACGTATTACAATAGTAGATTGTATTTCTATGTCGTAATGAGGTATATTACTGACGAGTAGTGATAGTATATTAAAACGAGCGATTAAAGCGAGTTTTAGCAGTCACACGAGTCATAATATCATTACGCTCGAGATATATTATATTATGGTATTTTTTGCCATACCCACTATAAATTATAAAATAGCTACTTTTCACTACATTTTTAGTATTTTCAAAAAATTTTGACAGTTCATTTACGTTGCCAACTTCACATTTTATAGCAGGCCATGAGTATACTCGTATAGATAATAGCGGACGGATCAGAGCAAATAAACATAAATCACTATGGAAACTGTTTATTTACCACACTAGTTTGTTTTGAAAATACTTTCAACACACCTGTCTGCTAAGTGACCCAAATTCTATGCATACATATACGCATGTAAAGTAACTATTTTATATAATGAGTATGGCAAAATATAAAAGAGAAATTCCCCCCAGGGGGGATATTGGGATGTAGTTGCAATCGCAATTGCATTCCAATGTTCTTTGGGAATTGGCGCTCCCAGGGACCCGGGCTCGTACCAGTCGGTTTGTGTATGCCGGCTGGCGGATTTTTATACACAGATGTGTTATATTTTGTTGTGTCGAGGACGCTAATGACCTGAGTTGTCGACGCGTCTATAATCTACAATAAATTAATAAAAGAGAAATTCAGAGCAATATAGAAGAACCCAAAAGGTGAACTCACATTAAAGCGTCCCATGGGCCCGATAATTTCATTTCTTGCCTGGAATGGAATATAAATATAAAATTATATAATTCACGACGTGATGTTCTTATACTGTCATAAAATGGGTGACGAAAATTTTGTGATATATGTATACAAGATTGAAAACTTTTCCAATGTCTTAAAACTATATAAGCATGCATAAACCAAAGTTATATAATTTTATTCTTGTTCACTAAGAAATTTTGTCCTCTAACTTCTAAGGACTGGGTTATGATAATGGATCAAATAACTAAATTTTGAATTTGCCTGTCTTTTAAACAGATACTGAAGGTGAGGTGGGAATAGGGTCGTCCCACATTTTTAGTGTATTTGCCATAATATGGCACATACACTATTGGCGTCGGTCGGATGGCGGGACCTAGGGGTCGGACCAAAATTTCTCGACGTTTCATAGCCTCCTGAACACTTTGGCACCATTTTTGGAAATATCTGTTTATATATATGTGTGTGTGTGTGTGTGTGTGTGTGTGTGGGTGTGTGTTGGTGTGTGTGCGTGTGCGCGGGCTATAACTTTTGAAAGAGTTAAATGATTTTGACGAAATTTGGTAGGCACGTTGAAATCCATCACCGCACGAAGCCTATTTAAAATGGGCCTAATCGGACTATTTTAAGGGTGGTTTTTAGGGGTTGAAAAATGTTTTTGGGCCCAAAAATGCCGAAAAAATTCTCAGAATCGTTTCAAAATTGAAATTTAACCCTTTAGTAACGATTAAAATGTTCTGCTAAAATTGTAATAAAATCGGCCCGACAGGGCCGGAGTTATTATTTGATATTTCAAATACTTTTAATCAAAGTATTTTTTATTTATTATTATATTAGTAGAGATTGTTGTGATATTTTATAAATGCTTTATTGTTAATTAATAATTAATATACTATTATATTGATTAATTACCAATAAAACATTTGAAAAATCTGAGAGTGAACTAACAATTGGATGAAATTCACTTCTTTTTTATCTTGCTAATTAATAATTTTAGAATATGTGTCAAGTAGAACTTTTAACATTGGAAATGTTTATGTTCGTATATGGGGGCAGAGTGACGAGTCTTCGTTCAAGGCCAAAAGACAACGGTGTCGCGATCAAGTGAGCAGCAATCATGCAAAATTGAACAAGTGCAATTTTTTCGAAATGTGTTTTATATCATGTCTAGTTAATTGAGAGGTATTTGCGACGATCTACGGTGTTATTTTTGAGCAAATGTTAATAAATACTGTAGAAAAATCCATTTAAAAGTTAAGTAATCAAGCAAAAGTGAACGCGTATATAACAGAAGAATAATAGGGTTATTCGTGACAAAACTAAACAGTGCATTGATAAATATTGTGTGTATAATAAACAGTTCATATATACTGTAATCATTTCCAATGTCCTCGATGGTTGCAAGGATTGCGAAATCTGTGAATTTTTTATTTATCTTGACTCCGCCTTTCGACTCGTGAATATTTGTTTTAACTTTCTGTTACACCGTGTATAATATAGACGTAACATAAGAATGTGTGTGTGTGTGTGTGTGAACATGGACTGACGTTGATGTTTCTCATTTGTCAACCGCGTTGTCATTCTTAACGTACAAGTTTACTTTTATATTTTGCTGTCGCCTAACCCAACGCAACAACTATTTCTGTATACGTAAGTAGTTGAAGCCCTGACTGTACACTACTAAAATTTTAGTATTGAATTTAACAGATAATAGACCGAGAGCTAGTGACAATTTTTTGGTGTTATTTATTTAAGGCCTTATTTTTGTGAAGATGTTGAGGGAGGCATATTAAAGTGTCGTGAGTAAGGGATTTTGCTAGATAGCGGTATGGAACGGATGCAGACCGCCCCCAACATGTAACAAAAAAATGGTCACAATTATTATTGCTTCAAGGCTGAAATTATTTGTATAGCTTGTCGGTGACCCCAATAATGCCATTATAATATTTGCAGATTGATTGGTCAGTATTAGAGGGGTGGCAGATCACCCTAAATGTGTCATGTACCCGACGAACAACAAAAAATGATAAAATATTGAATTAGTCTGCCACCGATTTGATAATTTTCATCGTATTATTAATTTTAGTAGTTTTATCTAGTAGACTTTTGTACGGTCAGAGCTTGGACTAATAGATATAGGGTAAACCCTAGGTTTGTTTAACTTAAAGTCTATCGCGTTAAGCTTATTGTATACTGGCTCCATAATAAAATCTTGTTTTCAAAATTCCAATGACAGTTTTGTAAATTTGATTTTACTTGTTGGCTTTGACGTCAAATTCTTTATAATGTCGTGTTTTTTCATCATTGAGCTACTAGGATTCTCAGGACATGGTACCAATTCGTATTTTCAATTTCTAGACTTCAATTGATGACGTGTGTGTGTTTTAAAGATTACCAACAGCTAAGGTTATTTGGGCCATTAATTTTAGTCTTTCAAAATTTTATCTCCCTTTGACACCCGTAGGGGTTGAATTTCGAAAAATCCTTTCTTAGTGGATGCTTACGTCAGAAAAGAACCAACTGTCCAAATTTCAAGTTTCTAGCTTCAGCGATTTGGCCTGGTCGTTGATTAGTCAAAAAAACCCTACATCCCCGTTTGAACCCCTAAGAGGTTGAATTTATTTCTAAAAACGATTTATTCATGTATTGTCATCGGGAATACATATGTGTACAAAATTTCAAATCGATCGGATACGTGGAAGTCGTTTAAAATTGACTTGCAAGATTTGACCTAAACAAACACACAACAAACAAACATACAAACTAACATACATTTCAAGTTAAATAAAAGCTTGTAAAAAAAAATAGCGTATGCGGCTCGGGCTATACCTACTCCGTGTATGTGTATTTCTATTGTAAAAAATCAATAGCCAGTCTATAAAAATACATTAGCATAAATAGAGGATGAGAAAAACAATATAATACGTCATTAATTTAAAATTCAGTGGGCGTGTACTTTACCAATTTGATTGATGTATAAATATCGTCGTTTTTTGTCGTACAGTGTACTTTAAACTTGTTTAATATCAGTTTGCCTCTGATAAACCTTTCGATTAACCAAACGACCATTACTATTGTTAAGACTATAATATATTGTAGTCCATCCTAAAATAGTGTAAAGTAATAAATAATTTTGCTTTGAAGTTTTTGACAGATTCCAGCGGTACTATAAAGTAGGTATCTAGTCTTCTTTTAAATTATTTCCGGAATCAGGTGAAGATTTGATAACCAATAAACTTTAAAACTGTTCTGATTATATTTATTATATATTGTTATAAATTGTAATAAATAGTCTTTACTTCAATTTGGGATTGATAATATAAAAGAAGGCTAAGTACGTACTCTGGTGCCACTGGAATCTGTCAAAAAATTGAAACCAAAATTATTTAATACTCTACACTATTTCAGAATGGACTATAGAAAGCCAACGATGTCAGTTCACAAATCACAAGTTACTACTTGTGAAGCCGTTTTTGGTGCTAGAGAAAAATTTCAACAAGATTATTTAATCAAATTATAACGAGAAATCTATTTACGGTTTTTAATATAAACATAAGAATAACAATCAATATGATTAGACACCTATACCGTAACTAAATTCACTATATTAGTGAAATTAACATAAGAATATCAGATGAATTATCGCCATGATATTTATATAGAAGGCAATTTTTGAAAAATTGCCTTCTATATAAATATCATGGCGATAATTCGTCTGATATTCTTATGTTAATTTCACTAATATAGTGAATTTAGTTACGGTATAGGTGTCTAATCATATTGATTGTTATTCTTATGTTTAAGATTATTTAAGTTGGACGGAGCTCATTCCAATGACTTGATAAAAACGAACTTGTTTCCACCATCGCGTTTACAAAGACCCTTTACTTCCACCATAATTACGTCATTTGATAGATACTATATTTTTCTTTTGTTTTTACTTTTTATGCTTTCCCATAATATACGGAGTACCTATACAGGGAAAGTTTGTGATTTTGCGGAAATTCAATGAGTTTGTGATGAATTTTTAAGTCCCTTGAACCCAAAACAGTGGTTTAAAAAAAATGTATGTCTGTCGGCTGTTTTTCTGAGGTTGTACCTAACATATAGAGTCCAAATCACTGCATAGAATTTGTTCAAAATTTGTATGCGTGTTCAGGACGAAATCGCAAAATCGATCCTAACTCAAATATTGGGAAAAGTTATAAACTGGAAAAAAACACAGGAAATGTTGCGGGTAATCAAATTTATACACGTTTTGAAGAAGGTAGTAAATTTAAGAGATTGTAAGGTTTATTTTATAGCTTTATTTTTCGAGATTTTAAATAACCGCAGTTCTTCGTTAGATACATTTTTAGAGTGATTAGACTTTTTACGACAGCAAAATGTGTAAGTAATCGTTTAATACAAGTGATATATATTTATTAAGAGTCTCTATGATCTTAGTTATCGAGCGGCTATAATTTATAATCATTCGTGACACGTGATATATTATGCATAATCGTAATGACCCTTTTTCATGATGTACGAAACATTTCTCACTAGCAGCGTTAGTGTTATACGGTAGGGACATTAACCTAATATCCATTTACATATACCTACCTACTTGTAAAAACAGTAATCCAAAAAAAAGTTTTTGACAGAAGACGGCGTGCCAGTGGAAAAACTAAAATTTGTCAAAGAAAATAATGTAGTAACATTAAAACACTGGATATTTTGACGTAATTTAAGAATTTTAGGGAAAAAATGATTTAATTGACAGGTAGAAAGCATGTTATGTTAATTTTTAACTTCAAAAAGGAGGTGGTTCTCAATTCGGTTGTATTTTTTTTAATGTTTGTTGCCTCAGAACTCCGTCATTTATAAACCGATTTGGAAAATTCTTTTTTTATTGGATAGGGTATATCTCGAAGTCGGTCCCATATAAATTTTAGTCAAATAGGTTCAGTAGTTCGGCTGATTTTAATAAAAGTGAGTAGCGGCGTGTAATTCCTTTAAGGCAACTGTCACTTTGTGACACATCACACAGCCTAAGAAATAGGTTTAATAAAAGTGAGTAACGGCGTGTGATTCCTTTAAATAAAAAGTAAAAAATAAAAAACTTTAAAAAAAAAACCTACTTCAAAAAAGCCACTAAAAAGGGGAAAATAATAAAATTTTGAGGAAGGCGCCAATTTAATAAAATATGAAGTCGGTTAAAAAAGTGCCGATTTACTTAATTAATATCTACTTTTTAACCGACTTCATATTTTATTAAATTGGCGCCGTCCTCAAAATTTTATTATTTTCCTCTTTTTAGTGGCTTTTTTAAAGGAGGTTTTTTTTTTGTTAAAAAGTTTTTTATAGTTGTATTTTCAAACTCAAATAACAGACGTTCAAAATAATTTTAAAACTTATTTTAGAACGAAATATGAGTCAAAAATACTAACTTGGTAATTACCGAAGACAATTCAATTAATAATAATTAATGAATTTTAATATAAATTAATAAGATTTATACTGAATTGCAATAGAAAATTTTTCGTTGGAAAGCAGCCAATTATATAAATAATTTTCACTTTCATGATGAGCTCTCGCTAGTACGAAGATTCACTTCTACAACCTAGCTATATTGAATTAACACTCGCATGTATAGTGAAAATCTATTGATTCCGAAGCATATAAGGAAAATATTAGTTTGGTAATCATGTCACGGTTGAGTACTGTAAGCTCATTCCGCCGTGAAAGTGGAAAGGTTCAGGTTAGAATCCTAACTGTGACTATGGTTGGTAAAATGATTTTTTCCAATATGTGTCGAATCAATTATATAATTGGCTGCTTTCCAACGAAAAATGAATTTTAATGGCATATAGATACAGGTTTTGTTTAATTATTGTGTGCCTTGCTAACACTAACAAAAGGTGTCAAGTTCGCCACCATTGTCCTTCATCACTGCGACTCCAAAGTCTTGCACGTAGCGAATAGGTATAGGCTTTTATATTGAAATGCAGAAATGCATTTGTTATGTTCAATGAACGGTAGCTGCGGTACTGCGGTTGAGAAACGACACGTTTATTTCAAAGGTTTTATGATCGACTTTCAGCAAATCATTTTCCAATATAGAAACACATATTTTGCATAAATTAAATTTTACGGGCAAATGGTAATACCTTCGATACGACAGTAAGAAAAACTGCTCAAGCGTTAAGAAAACTACATCGTGTATATTGGAAACAAATAAATATAAAACATCGGTATGGAGACATGACTTATAAACCGAGAGCTAGTGACAATTTTTTGGTGTTATTTTTTCAAGGCCCTATTTTTGTGAAGATGATGAGGGAGGCATATTAAAGAGCTCTGAGTAAGGGATTTTGCTAGATAGCGGTAGGAATGCGGACCGCCCCCAACATGTAACAAAAAAAATGGTCACAATTATTATTGCTTCAAAGCTGAAATTGTTTGTATAGCTTGTCGGTGACCCAATAATGCAATTATAATATTTGCAGATCGATTGGTCAGTATTAAAGGGGTGGCAGATCACCCTAAACTTGTCATGTACCCGACGAAACTGCGCTATGAATGCAAGTGTACTGCGTACCGTTTTTATGATATAGGTATGTCAGCCGCGTCACATTTATTGCGAACGGTTCCCTTTTTTTAAATACCCAGAAGAAGGGTGCCTAACGCGCCTATAAGAAAGTTTTCACTTCAAAAATGTTCTTACAATGTGTATAAATATTCGCATATTATATTAATGACTATTAAAAGTTGATATTAAAGTGACTTGAATTTGAAATTATAGTGAACAATAAATGTAATGACTAGTGATATATAACGATCATAAATATGATATAATTGCGTTTTGGATTTATTTCAGAGATAAACTCTGATCTTCATAATAATAATACAGTGTGGTACATCCTCGCGTCTACAATGTGGAGATATCGAAAAACAAAATGGCTGTTCCACATTTTAAACATTTTTATTGGATATCTACAACTCGCTGACGGGCTTGAGAATGGCCGAGCGTGTAGCAGTGCTGTTGTTTACATGGCGTTGCTATGGTTCCTCTATTTCAAGTCATCAGTTCCCGGGTTCTAGCCCGAGAACTGCGGTAAAAGTGGCAATTGGATTTTCAATTAATTATTAAAAAAAAATAATGAATTGAAAATATGAATTGGTGCTAGGCCGAAATAACCTTAGCTGTTGGTGGTCTTTAAAACACCATTTTTACAACTCGCTGACAATATAATTTTTTGCCATACCCATTATAAAATAGCTGCTTTACATATATATATGTGTGTATGTAAAGTGACTTTTGACAGGCCGGTGTGCGGGAACATATCTTTCCCACACTGATGTGGGAAAGCAAATCATTTCCATAATAATTTATGTTTATTCGCCCTGACAGCCCGCTATTAGTACCTATTGACAGCTATACTCTCGGCCTACTATAGATAATAGAAGTGAAGTTGGCGCCACAAATGAACTGTAATTTTTTTTGAAAATAATGAAAATGAAGTGAAAAGCTGCAGATATTTTATAGGGAGCATGGCAAAAAATAACATAATATATATCTCGTGCGCATTGATATTATGACTCGTGTGTGTAACTCAAAATCACAAAAAATGAGATACGATATTTAGTTTGCACGACGACGATATATACACTGCGAACCCAACAATTTTAATTATTAAATTTAAAATTAGGATTGACTAATAATTGAATGTAAATTTTGGTGAAGAGATTTTTACTCCAACCTATATATAATATTTCGATATTATGTCTATATTTTTCACTTTAATAAAACCGACTTTATATTTTATATTCGTTATAAAGCGCCATTTTGAATAATGAAAACGACTATAAAATACCGAACATAAAACATTTTTCGATAGTAAATATACAGGGTGTCTCAGACATCACTCTACAGGCCTATATCTCGATTATTTTTGAAGATAACCCCATCAAAGCTTATATACATTCTTAAATGGGATGAAATTCTCTACAAGATGGCGGGTAATTATCGGTGATCTATATATTGGCCAGAAATAAAGTATTTAACGATTTTTTCTTAAATACCACTATAGGTACTTTTCCAACTCCATCAATAATTGTGTAGGTACCATTCGCCAATTATTGGGGAATGGTACTAATTTAGGTCAAAATTCACTTTTCAAAATTTTACAATATTTTTCATTTTGAGCTCCCCCGACTCCAAAAAACATTTTCGGAAAAAGTCTGTTTTTTAGCTTGTTTGTCTGAGAGCACGAGGTCAAATGGTTGAGCGAATCGAAACCAAATTTTGGTAGGATGTTTAACTTGTAAATATTGTTTTTGGGGAAAATTGACGCATGCGTAGAAGAAATATATGCTCTAAGTTTAACTTTGTTTTTACAAGCTTTTATGTAGATTGCAATGTTTGTATGTTTGTTTGTTTAGGTCAAATCTTGCAAGTCAATTTTGAACGACTTCCACGTACCCGATCGATTTGAAACTTTGTAGGTACACATATGTATTCCCGATAACAATATACATGAATAAATAGTTTTTAAAAATAAATTCAACCCCTAAGGGGTTCAAACGGGGATGTAGGTTTTTTTAACTAATCAACGCCCAGGCCAAATCGCTGAAGCTAGAAACCTGAAATTTGGACAGTTGATTCCTTTTCTAACGCAAGCATCCACTAAGAAAAGATTTTTAGAAATTCAACCCCTACGAGTGTCAAAGGGGGGTAAAATTTTGAAAGATGAAAATGAACAAAATAAAATATTAGTAAAAAAACTTTTTAGAGACAAGCTTTTATTGAAATGTACTAAAAAGGAAAAAATAATATTTTATAATTTAGGTTCATAATAATTATAAAAACGGGGGTTGCGACTTATAAACTATCATAGAGTTTACAACCCACGCTTTTATAATAATTATGAACCGATAAATTATTAAATATTATTTTTTCCTTTTTAGTACATTTCAATAAAAGCTTGTCTCTAAAAAGTGTTTTTTACTAATATTAGAAAGTTTTGTAAAACAGTTTTTTGCTAAACTTTGTAGTTTCCACATATTTGAAAATAAAAATGTCAGCTATTCTGAATTTCTAGTGCGCAGTCGCAGGGGACCTTTAATAACTGAAAACCATATTTGTATGTATAGAATGGCTTATGTAACGTCATGTCAAATCATTATCAAAGTCATGTAAGTCTTAAGTGAAACACAGTTCCTCGAGTGGCAACTTTGTTATATGCATTATTGTTGACATGTGGTAAACTTGAAAAGGGTAAACATACGTAGGTTACTATATGTACGACCTTATAAGTTGCTGACTGAAGCAGTAATTTCGTATCGATTGTTTAGTAGTGTACGCTTAAGGTATTTATTTGTGTACATTGTGACTAAAAAAATTAACACCAAGAAGATTGTCAGCACTCAAGAGATATTGATTTGCTTACTTAATATACAGAGTGAGCGGGAGGGACGCACCAAACTCCAGGAGTTTATTGTACATTTCAAGTTTCTAAATCACCTAGAAGTGGTCTAAGTTTTTGATGAGTGAGTGATAAAAAATGGCACTTTTTAGACCTTAATAACTCAAGAATTAAACAAGCCGTGAGGTGGGTCGTTTATTAGAACTAAAGTGCGACCCTTGAGGTCCACACGACGAACTTCCCAGTTTGATGAATATTTAATAATAATAATTAAATTAGATATTACACAGAAAAGTAATCATTTTAATCATTAAAACGTAATTATTATTTATTTTTAACATTAATTAAAAAAAAAACGGCTGAACCGATTTTTATAAAATTTATGTCGGATCAAAGCGACGTTAACACGCCTCGATTAACACCCTTACGAAGTCGATATAATTTTTTATTCGCGAGATATTGTGTAAAATCTACTTTTTTGGAGGTTATTTGGTTAAGAAAAAAGAACGGCTGAGCCGATTTTAAAAAAATTTCTTTCAGATCATACTTACGTTAATACGCGTCGATTGGCACCCTAACGTAGTCGATATCATTTTTCATTCTCGAGATTTCGTCTTAGAAAGAAATGGACACATACGTACGTACATACGTACGTACACACACACACACATCTTTCTAAAAATAGTGTGGTGACTTTGAAACATAAAATTTTTTTCTCCATTTTGATTTTGATTTTCGGACCCATTACAATAACTTCCAATGGGAAGTTAATAGGTTTATTCAAGAAATTTAAAATTCTAGATCTTCAAGATGGCCTTATTAGACATGTAAAAGTGCAGGTGTGTAGGTCTAATATTTTTTTACTTGTGGGGGGTCGAAAGTAGTTCGAAATGGTTCGTGTAATATATACACACTCCTGGTGCGTCGCCTTCTTTTCCGAACTTGGCTGACACACTGCCGTGTGTGAACCTCATTAGGAATTAAACTTTGATTTTTATTATTTGCCAGATTTCATACCACAAAAACACAATAATTTCAACTAGCTACCTCTTACCGTTTGTAAGATAGAGCCTTGTGACAGACTGACGGACGGACGGACCTCGTAGGCTCAGTAATAGGGTTCCTTTCGGAGGTACGGAACCCTAACAAAGAACGTCGTGTCTTTGTAAGAGTCATTTCTTAATATTTTTCAAAAAAACCTTTGAATTATAAATATCCTTTCATTGAAGTATCATATTGTTACGGATCATCCTGTATATAAACGGCAGGCAAGAGTTCTGAGAAACGGGGTCTGCTTACTGAACAACTGGTGCCTGCGCGAAAGTTCTAGAGAAAGCAAGAACACATTAGGCTTATGCTACGCAGCATATATAAACAGCCAGTGCGAGAGAGTGAAGCAACCAGTCAACGGAGAGTGACGCAGTCAAGTCTACGGTGGAGCAGTAATATAAATAGTGCCGTGATATAAATAACCAAATTGATAAAATAAATACTAGTGTAGTGGTAATAATTACGAGTTATTGTATATAGTTGTTTTGTTTTGCTTTGTAATTACTTTATATTAGAAATCGTGTCCATCGTGATTATAATAAAATTAAGGAAAATCGCAGGATAGTGGACAAATATTTGATTTATTAAATTAAATGTACGACGTTTCGTTTATATATTTAAACTTTTTCAAGTACACAAAAATAACAATATTTATGAAAATTAATATTAATTACTAACCATAGCAATTAACATAAGATAGGGTACATAAGACAAAAACATGGTAACATGGTAACAAATTATGTTGACTAAAACTTTTTAACAATCAATAATAATAATAATACAAATTTTAGTATAATTTCATAACATATGTTATGAAATTATACTAAAATTTGTATTATTATTATTATTGATTGTTAAAAAGTTTTAGTCAACATAATTTGTTACCATGTTACCATGTTTTTGTCTTATGTACCCTATCTTATGTTAATTGCTATGGTTAGTAATTAATATTAATTTTCATAAATATTGTTATTTTTGTGTACTTGAAAAAGTTTAAATATATAAACGAAACGTCGTACATTTAATTTAATAAATCAAATATTTGTCCACTATCCTGCGATTTTCCTTAATTTTGTAATTACTGTTTAGTTATTGTTTACTTGTGTTGATTGTTAGAACTGACTTTTAGTTGTTGCATTCATTATTATTGTGTTTTTAATTATTGTAAATAAATATTTATTCCGCAAACTCAGAAAACAGTTTTGTAACAATATTATTAAGTATATAGATACCTTAATAATTGTAACGAACTATGCATGACTTATCTTAACTTTTGGAACTTAACTATATAGAGTAATGTCATTCGCAAGCGGTCAACGTTCAAAAAGATCGGTTGGAGGCGATTGGAGGATACTAGACTTCTTTGTTTTACTCTTCTCCTTTTTCCGTTAGGATGCCAGCACCATCAATGCAAAAATATGAAATATCATGTGGTCAATGAACAGATAATAACACGCCTTTGATGTGACGGGAAAAAAACTGCGCAATTTCCATACCATCTAAATTGTAGCGCCTACACATATTTGTCAATATGATTTTATTAGCTATAACAGCTATTTTCGTCACTTACGAGTCGTAAGTGACGAAAATAGCTGTTACGACGTTTAAAATCCCACGAGTTGTGAAAATATTGTCTGTAGGTATACAGGTTTCGTAACATAGCTATAGCACAGCTATAGCACAACTAGAGAGAATAATACAGTTCGGATTACTCTTCTGTCGGCACTTTGATGCTTGTACTATAATTTATTTGACCTTAAGACAGCCAATCATAAGCCGCGTTTGGAGCATGAGACTGTCGTCTCTTCCTTCTAATGCACGTAGTGTAACAGGGCCGTATTAGAAAAATGTTTTGTATGCTACCATTAGTGTACCGTGTATAAGATTGCAGGTTCGCGTGACAGCTTGAAGTCATATGAAATATTAAATTTATTGATTTTTTTCTTTAAAAAATATTAAATTTAAAAAATTAAAAATGTATAGGTATATCTGAACTAATATTATAAAGAGAAAAGATTCGATTTTTTGTATGTTTGTTTGTAATGGATAAACTCAAAAACTACTGAACTGATTTTAAAAATTCTTTCACCTATAGAAAGCTACATTATCAGCGAGTAACGCATTGGCTGTATTTTTTACAATAATGCAACCCAAAGGTACTCGCGAGGGGGGGGGGTAATAAATCATAAATTCTTATCTCTGGAACTACTAAACCGATTCTAAAAATTGTTTCAATATAGAAAGCTACGCAGGGGGGGGAGATTCTCGCGGGGGAATAACAAATTTGGGGGGGGGAGATTTTCGCGGGTGGATGAATTAACAATATACTAAATATACGTGAGCGGAGCAATCGGTGACCGCTATTAAATCATAATTTCATGCCACCCGGGTCCGCTATAAATCATAAATTCATAGCACCTGGGCGAAGCCGGACCGGGCCGCTAGTATATAATTATTAATTTATGAACTTCTCAATGGAAGTTGTAATGGGTTCGATTTTTAAATTTAAATTCGCATGGTTGACGAAGACGAAAAAAAGTTTCATTTCAACCGTGCGCTTCTGTGGGTGAATTACACACTTACCTTTTTTTTTCGTACAGCTATTATTATTATTATTATTATTGTACCATTACCGATGTGATGGTGATGAGACAGAGAGGAGGGTTCCGCACCACATTTTATGCTTAGGGCCGGAATTACAGTTCTAGGGGCTCTGGGCCTATAGCCGTGAGCTGTGTAAAAAAGACATGAGACATTCGCTGTGTAACAGAGATGAGGCGCGATGAGTTCGGAAAATCGTGAAGTTAGTCGTTAGTAACTAGTCGTTACACCAGTCACAATGTGACAAGCGTTTTCAGTTTTGAATAACATGTCATTAATAAAAGTAATTCCTATACAAACGCTCGTTTATGCCGCTTTTGTTAAATATGAGCTCGTACGCCAACATCTGTACTGTTTATACTATTATTTTTCATGATTATAATAGTCTATTATTTAGCACAGCTATGAAAGACGTATCGTGGCGCAACGGTAGTGCCGTCGCGTCATACGCAATTGATCCTGGGTTCGAATCTCAACACAAACATGCTTTTTTTCTTTTTTTTAATAAATAATTAGATATTTTTTTAATAAATAATTAGATATAAGAAAATATATTTAATAAATTAATAATTTATTAAATTAAATCAATCAATCAATTATCTTTCTTTTATTATTTTATTGTCTTTTTTACAAACGTTTAGTACTGGCACGCGGGATAAAATTTTTGGAGTTATTTTTGTTTTGTTACGCCAAAGAAGTATAACTTCTGACATGCGTACATAAGTACACACACAGTCTTTTTTAACTTCCCACTGGAAGTTATTGTAATGGGTCCGAAAATCGAAATCAAAAAGGAAAAAAAATTTTTATGTTTCAAGGTCACTACACTATTTTTACACTACTTTTAGAAAGATGTCTGTGTGTGTGTGTGTGTGTGTGTGTGTGTGTACGTACGTACGTACGTACGTACGTACGTACGTACGTACGTATGTGTCCATTTCTTTCTAAGACGATATCTCGAGAACGAAAAATGATATCGACTACGTTAGGGTGCCAATCGACGCGTATTAACGTAAATATGATCTGAAAGAAATTTTTTCAAAATCGGTTCAGCCGTTCTTTTTTCTTAACCAAATAACCTCCAAAAAAGTAGATTTTACACAATATCTCGCGAATAAAAAATTATATCGACTTCGTAAGGGTGTCAATCGAGGCGTGTTAACGTCATTTTGATCCGACATAAATTTTATAAAAATCGGTTCAGCCGTTTTTTTTTTTTTTTTTTTTTTTTTAAATTATTGATGTTTTAATGATTGAAATGATTACTTTTCTGTGTAATATCTAATTTAATTATTATTATTAAATATTTATCAAACTGGGAAGTTCGTCGTGTGGACCTCAAGGGTCGCACTTTAGTCCTAATAAACGACCCACCTCACGGCTTGTTTTATTTTTATGTCACACTTCTTTTGTAAAAGACGCATGTATTTTTCAGTTTCTGAAATTTGCCACGGAAAAGAATTAGTTTCAGTGTACTACAGGAATTATATCATTCTAATTTACTTTACAAGCTGAATTACTGTACTAAAGTAGGAAATGCCAACATGTAAAAATCCACAGTTGTACGTGATTTGAAGGGAAGGAAATTGCATTCTTAAAGTGCAGTCATTTTATGGCTTACGTCTGAAGGAATGTCTTCTATTCAGTATATTGATAAGGAAAAGACATTCCGAACATTGTTTTTGACATTTTTTTGCATTCACCACCAATATTAGATCCAAATTTCTAGCTCACCTAGAAGCAATGTTCCCTCTAAGCTGCGCGGGTGCGCGACCGCGCACTAATTTTTCGAAATTTTTCGAAATTTCTCAAAAACCATGAGAGTAATCGAGTCTTATTAGGAGTAACTTTTTTGTAGCAAAGTTACTGAATCTAAATTTTATACTTAAACCCCTTTTCTTCCATTGGCGTAGAAATTTGAAACGTTCAAATATTAAAAAACCCGAGTTCTACGCCTATGGATTAATATTAATCATAATTTTGATATGGTTTTTTTTGTTCCATAAAACTATGTCAACGTGCCAAATTTTAGCAAAATCGCACAAGCCGTTTTAAATTTATAACAAAAAAACGATTTCAAAATTGTAACTTCAGGGCCGTATAGCACCTAAACTAAGAAATTTTGTAAGAAGGTAAGTTTGCTTAAATCGGCTTATTTTGGTCTCAGGAACATGTGGTAGGCGTGTGTTAAGTGTCTTTGAGGACACCCTGTATATGTTATTTGAATGATAGTCAAATTTTTTCGACAGAATCTAACATATTTTTAATTATTTCGATTGTGTACCTCAACCAATGGCGTGCCGACAATACTCCGTCGCGTGCCATGTATGGTACGTGGCGTGCCATTGGTTCGCCATCCCTGGGGTAGACAATTAAACTGTGGGTTGAATTTGCAATGAGAATGGAGCCTAGATACAGGGCACCGATGAGGTTCCGTAATCGTGCACTTAAAGTCTTCTGTACGTTTTTATTCTCATAAAAGTATTTTTAGTAAAAAGTATTTTTCCGAACGCTAAAATAAAAAGAAAAACTCAATATAATTTATTGTAATAACAAAGTGATGTCTGACTTCAAAAGATAAAAGTGATTTAGTTTTATTTCTGATGTATTAATTGACAGCAAATATAACAACTTCTGATGATTTATATTATGTGTCCTCTATGCATAACAAACTAAAAAGTTTCTACTAGTTTTTACCCGCGACTTCGCTCGTGTGAATTTCGATTTTACTCGCAGTTTAGTTTGTATGCTTAGCCCTCTCCATTCCATCTGAAACTATTACACGCTCTCGACCGTAGATATTTTCGAAACAGCATATTATTTTCTAATGAAATGTGAAGAAACTGTGTATTTATGAATTAAAAAAATATTTTATATTAATAATAAGACATAGGTACTCATTATCATACTGTACTACAATAGTTAAACCACTGAAGACTGACAAACGTAGCACCAAAGATATATGTATACAAATATTTTGAGGTTAGAAATTTACTTATTACAATATAACAATGTTGCAATTTTGTTTATATTGTTCACCTAACCCAGCTTTAAAGGGCCATTGAACGGATGATTAATTTCGTCGGGATTTTCATTTAATTTTGATGTTTTTCAATATGCCGTAGAGTTCACTACTTTTGACAGCTCCTATTTCTTTTTATTTTTCCCACCTTATTGATAATATGTCGGGATTTGAGGATCCGTTCTCCTTCAATGAAATTCCTTTGTTTAGGATTCGTACCGGCCCCATCACAAATTGCACTTATATTTATCATTTCTTATCACTTTGAAAAAAGCACTAGATTGCACGCAAAACCATATCCCGTATTTGAAATTTTCCACTAACTCTGCCATGTTTTTAAAGCCCCTCCCATCTGACAGATCCCATTACTTTTAATATTTTTATTCAACAAGGAATTTAGAAGCGTCATACAAACATAATGGAATTTTCACATAATTCCCGGTGTGTCAGATTATTGATTTTGTAATTTTGTTGTAGGCGTCGCAATAATTAATTTGCTTTGCAGGGTGCCTGATATTTTAACAATTACTTTATAAAAACGTGTGTTTTATAGAGAAATTTATATAACATGGTATTTGTTTTAAATTACAATATCCTCTATAGATTAGTAAATTACTATGTAGGTAGACTTAAAAACATAATATCCTTTACAATTTACATAAAGTGTAATACGCAATATACAGTGCTGCATGTCTAAATTAACATACCATTCAGTGAAAGGTATAATAAGGAAGGCGCGTGTCAAGTTTTACCTCTAGAGGCGCTACAGAAGTCATCTTATGCATACTTATACCTGTTGTTGCCCGATTTTTAATTTTGGTACCGAAGAGGAGCAAATTCAAAAAAGCACGGTATTTTTTGCTTATAGGTATAGTTCGCACAATGAGCCATTTTCCCGAGATTAGTTGCTTCAATTATCCACGAGAGGTAGCACTTCTGGTAGGTACAAACATTATTTATTCCCCATTAGTGTCGTGTCATTTTAGTGGTATAACTTAATTATTTAATTAATTTAATAATTAAGTTATACCACTAAAATGACACGACACTAATGGGGAATAAATATTGTTTGTGCCTACTAAAAGTTGCTGCCTCTCGTGGATAATTGAAAGAACTACTCTCAGGAAAATGGCTAATTAATGTCAGATCGGCTTGAAACCTGACTTAAACGAAAGAGGAGAAATTTCTACATAGATTACGCATATTAGAATGTGTTTTTACTTCGCGCCTCTACTATGGTAGGGAAATAATGGATTTAGTCCGAAAATAATATTTCGAGATTTTAACAGATTTTCACGTTTTGAGACTAGCAATCGTTTAAGATCATTTTCTGACTGATGTCTGTATGTATGTGTGTGGTCAATTTTTCGCCTTCGATATCTTAAAAACGGAACAACATACGGCCATGCCGATTGTTCTATTGTGTTTATCAGCCTTTAACTTAGATCTGGTTAGATTTTGGGTCAAATCGGTATCCTGAGATATTAAAAAAAACGTTCTCAATGTCACGTATTAACATAGGTAACAAAAATATAAATGAATTCTAGATGTTATAATATGAAAAAAATGTAAATATTTTTTTTCTCTAAAATGTATAGTTTTCGAGAAAAAAAATATTTTACTAAAAAAAATAAAAATTGTACGTAAATCAAGGTAACCATGATTTTTGCTATATTAAGGTAGCCATCAGTAGATCAGTAAACAAAAAAGAGGGCATGCTTTTTTTCAAAGAATAAAAAAAGAGTGTTTATTTTTTGCAAATATTTACTAGGTGGGAACTGGGAAGTATAGGACTGGTCATCAGTCGAATTTTTTTATACAGATTTATAAGCAACTTGTAAATTGACATTTACAGAAAAATATGTATTATATAATTTATTTTTCGTTGCCATGGTTACCTCGTCAGTGTTAAATATTTAACGCAGACGTTAAACGGGACAAACTCGCATAAAAATTACGCTTCGAAATTGTTTTTTTATTCAGGCATAGCATTAAAATATCGAAACCTATAGGACATCGTTGCTAGTGAAAATGAAGAGTGATATTTCCTGTTAAATTCTATTAGTTTTAATTCAGAGAATCTCCTGGAAGAACGTTCGTTTAGCCGATTGCATTTATCTTCATTTATATACAAGAAACAAATAACTATCTAAAGAACTTTAGATACCTAGAGAGAGTTCATTCTTCTTATCCGTACTGAATTGTTGTCATTTATTTTGCAATCCAATCTTAGACACTTCTCGACTCTAGTCTCCACTGAAAAAAAGGAACAATAATAATAATACAGACGTCTCTTTCAGGTTATTTAACTGACAACGCAATACAAGATGAATATTCTACATCTGTTTTATTAGTGATGAAAAAATATTAGTAAAAAAAACTTTTTAAAGAAACGCTTTTATTTAAATGTACTAAAAAGAAAAAAAAAAGTTTTATTATAGATAGATAGATATTTAACAACATTTGGTACAGTTAGAACAATAGTTGCAAGTCTAAAATACAAAATATACAATTAAAATGTATGAATTAAAAATTCTTCCACAGAATAGAAAAATTATTAATCAGCAATTTTTTAACATAGTTTTTAAATTTTTTTAAATTATATTCTTTTATTAAAAATGGTAGTTTGTTATATAGTTTTAAGGCATAATAGTCCGGGGCGGTGCGTGATCTTGCCAATCGGTGGTCCGGAAGACGAAATTTATTTCTATCTCTAGTATAATAATGATGACAGTCAGCATGACTTTCAAAATTTTTTTTGTGCGAATGTATATATATTACACAGTTGTATATATAGGCACATGGCAGAGTTAATATTTTAAATTTTTTAAATAAAGGACGGCATGGGTCCCGAAAAGTTTCATAATTATGAAAGCGTGGGTTGTAAACTCTACAATATTTTGTTAATCACGACCCACGCTTTTATAATTATGAAAGTAAATTATTAAAACTTATTTTTTCCTTTTTAGTACATTTAAATAAAAGCGTGTCTTTAAAAAGTTTGTTTTACTAATATTTTATTTTGTTCCTTTTAGTCGTCCAAAAGTTTATCCCATTTTGACTCCCTTAAGGATTGAATTTCGAAAAATCCCTTCATATAGTGAGTGCTTACGTCACAAAAGAAACCTTCTGTCCAAATTCCAAGTTTCTAGCTTTAGCGGTTTGGCCTAGACGTTGAATAGTCAAAAAACCCTACTCCTTCGTCTAACCCCCTTAGGGATTGAATTTAATTCTAAAAATGATTGATTCATGTATTGTCATCGGGAATGCATATGTGTACCAAATTTTAAATTGATCGGATTCGCGGAAGTCGTTCAAATTTGACTTGCAAACTAACATAGAAACATTGATAAATAAAGGCTTGTAAAAATATAAGAAGAGATTCAACTTTTTTTTCTAAAAATTGTTTCAATCTCTAAATACATCTCTTAAAATGATCTAATCACCACAGCCGTATTTACGCTAAGTGCCGCCCTTGGACCATCAATCTACTACCGCCTCCTGGCAAATTTTGTCCAAACGAATTAAGAGAAGTTCGTGACTGTTGGTAATTTTGAAAAAAAGTTAAGAGAGAAAAATTTAAGTGATCGCTAAATTTTCCATTTATTTAAAAACGCTTTACATTATATTTTAAAGAAAAATCGCCGCCCATAAAAATTTGCCGCCCTAGGCAATGAGCCCATGTTGCCCCTATCTATAACTCCTAAGCTGCCGATCATAGTTATTGTAGATAATAGATATGTTAATATTTTATATAGATCGAGCGATGTAGCTTAATGGTAGAGCGATAGACTCGCATTCGGAAGGTACTGGGTTCGAATCCCGGCGGGGGCAGATATGCCTATAGGACTTTTTCGTACTGCCTTACGCCGAGAAACGGTAATTCCTGTATCGGCCATCTTGCTGAGGTTTTCCACGGTTTCCCTCAATAATTCCAGATGAAAATATTATTCAAGGCCATGGCCGATTACCTGTCAAACTCCTATGCTCCGAAAATTGCCTACCTTAGCCTAATTTTCTATAAGTCCTCAATTCGCACAAAACATATAAAAAAAAACGGAAAAGTGGCAAAATGGCAAATAGTAATGGTGCGAATGGCGTCTGTTATGACATAATGTCGAGAAACGGACGTTAAACGCATAATTATTATTATTAATTATTAGTATTATTATTATGCGAAGGAAGATTATTCCTTAAAGAATTTTGCATCCACAAGCACGCAAAACTTCGGGTTAATCACCGTCACACAAAGGATACTTGCGGAGCAAGTTGAAACTATAACCGCGTCTCAAGCCATGAAATGGGAGATTACAGGGAGATTGGGTCGTGCGCACGGAGTATTATTAACTTCCCATTGGAAGTTGTTGTATAATGGGTCCGATTTTTATTTAATTTATGACGCTTTGTATCCTTGTTGTCTTAACAAATAAATGTTTATTCTATTCTATTCTATTATCATTATATTTTAGATAGGCTTCGTACAGTTATATGCGTACTAAATTTAGTTTAAATTAATTGACACCAACTGAATGAAAAATTGTGTTCTTTTTTTAGCTCCATTAAAACACCAACTTCTCATTCATAATATTATTTACATTCTGCGCATGATTTTGTAACAAATAACATATATGAACATCACAATCATGAATCATTAATCATTATTCCCAGTTCATTAGACCATGCATGTGAGTTACGTTAATTACAGATGATAATTAAAACGATGTTGTGAGCTTTTTTTTGACACAATAACTTCGTAGAGTAAATACGGGCAAATCAACTATTCGATTTAACAATGCACTGATAATGTCAAAGTTCATATAAAAGATAATTAGAATCTTCGTGTACCAGCATAATCTGTGGCAAGACAAAATCGTATATGTCGAATATTGGACAATGTTTTAGAGTTAGAAAGAAGGCTAGTTTTTTAGCCAAGCCGAACTTTCTCACTTATCTTCAGTCGATTATATTAGATTTACATAGATAACTGAGAGGGCTTGAGAGTGGCCGAGCGTGTAGCAATGCTGTTGTTTACACAGCGTTGCTATGGTTCCTCTATTACATGTCCCCAGTTCCCGGGTTCTAGCCCGTGAGCTGGTAAAAGTGTCAATTGGATTTTCAATTTATTAATAAAAAAATAATGAATTGAAAAAATGAATTGGTGATAGGCCCAAATAACCTTAAATATTGGTGCTATTTAAAAAAAAAACACAAACACATAGTCAATTTCAAGTTTCTAGCTTCAGCGATTTGACCTGGGCATTGATTAGTCAAAAAAACCCTACATCCCCGTTTGAACTCCTTAGGGGTTGAATTTAATTCTAAAAATGTATTGTCATCAGGAATACATATGTGTACAAAATTTCAAATCGATCGGATGCGTGGAAGTCGTTCAAAATTGACTTGAAAGATTTGACCTAAACAAACACACAACTAACATACGTTGCAAGTTAAAAAAAGCTTGTAAAAAGCATTTATTTGTATTTGGAAATAACTTTCTTTTATACCTTGGTAGTACGGAATAACGATGTTATTGTTAGAAACCATTGTTGGTGCAGTACTGACAGATAATGGTGCTTTGGTTGTCACCACAATCCACAAATTGCTATTGCGCTTGTTATATCGAATGATGACTGCAGCATTTTGTGAATAAATAATCATTGGACTGTTTGTTGTAAATTGCTTTTATCTAAAATTGTTTTTTGACGTGAATAACGTCTAATGTCTCATATCGGGGTGGCATTTTAGAAATATTAGATGAAACGGAAATTGTCGGAAGTGGTTAACATGTGAAATGAAACACAGCATGAGTAACTGAAGGGAATGTGGAAAAAACAAGTTATGTCCCTCTGACAAATGGCTGAGTAAATTGAATTTAAAGTTAATTACATTCCTTGTTCTCTTCCCATTCAATAATTTTTAGTTTTAAAATACACGGTGATCTACCTTTTATTTATTTATTGTAGATTATAGACGCGTCGACAACTTAGGTCATTAGCGTCTTAATTACATTAAATAACAACTCACACGGTGATCTATAACCTATTTCTTTTACCCCACAATTTACCCGTTACGGTCTATCAGATGGCACTAACAGCTCAAAAATGAAAAAAATGTGACATACACTGTTCTTTCCCCATTCCCTTCAACTATGCTAAGGTCTCAGATAAAGTAAGCCAGGTGTCCGTGTGGAAAAGTACGAGTCTACCGACAAGTACAAACGCTAAGCCCAGGTTCGAATCCCGAAGTCTTTCAAAAAAATTTTTTAATGAGAAAAAGTCGCTGCCTACCCAAAATGTACGGTTGGTCTTTTTCCCCGTCCTTTTGACTGCACTATACAGTACCTATGTCCTATGTTTACCATGGGACATTTAGCATTGGAAAAAAATGATTGGATCAGAATGAGCCATGACCGATACTGTAAAATAAAAATAATTGAAACTAAAATAAAAACACTAAAAAAACCATAGTAACTCTATATAAATACGTATCTACATTATGAGCCATAGCTCACTCTGATCCAATCATTTTTTCCCAATGCTAAGTTCCCTGTGTGCAGCTTACCTGTTTACATTTTATTTGCCGTTTAAATTTCAAGTAAAATAAAAATAATTGAAACTAAAATAGAACAACGAAAATTACGATAGCAACCCCATAATATAAATACGTAGATTATGAGTCATGGCTCATTCTGATTCAATCATTTTTTCCCAATGCTAATGCCGGGTTTTATCGTACATTATTTAACGCTCTGTTTTGTCAATTCGCTGTTGTTTCAATGGTTACTTCGTACTATGTTTTATAAGTGTTATCCGGTGAAAAAATTTAACAGCGAATAACAAAACAGCGTGTTAAATGTACCGCGATAAACCCGACATAAATGTCCTATATGTATACCTTACCGATTTACATACTGTATGTATTCTAAGGGCGCACAGCCCGTATGCCACGAACGGAAATCCAGACCAGCTACAAGGGGTTTACTTGATTTGATTATCTACTCTTTAATCCGCCTCTGTATAGAATTACGTTCATGCAATGATTGTACAGTCGCGGACTTAATAAAGTTTACACTTGAGTTTTTCATTGTAAGTTCACAAAAAGTCAGTAGCTTAGCAACAAATTTAGTTTTTAATAGGTAAATGTAAATGTCAAAAATTAAATGAAATAATTGTCGTTTAAATGCCTCAAAATTGTTAAAATGATGAACAAAAAAAACTTTTTAACAAAAAAAAAACCTCCTTCAAAAAACCACTAAAAAGAGGAAAATAATGAAATTTTGAGGTCTTTGCCAATTTAATAAAATATGAAGTCGGTTAAAAAGTATATAGTATAAGTAGTGATTAATATCTCTTTTTTAACCAACTTCATATTTTATTAAATTGGCACAGACCTCAAAATTTCAATATTTTCCTCTTTTTAGTGGTTTTTTGAAGGAATTTTTTTTTGTTAAAAAGTTTTTTATTTTTTACTTTTTAGTGTCAAAAAGTGACATTTACCTTAAAAGAATCACACGCCGTTACTCACTTTTATTAAACCGATTTTCTTACGCTGTCTGATATGTCAAAAAGTGACATTTACCTTAAAGAATCACACGCGCCGTTATGCACTTTTATTAAAATCAGCCGAACTACTGAACCGATTTTGATGAAATTTCTATGGGACCAATCTGAAAGTATGTCCTTTCAAATAAAAAAAAATTTTTAAAATCGGTTTATAAATGACTAAGTTATGAGGTAACAAACAAAAAAAAAAAATACAACCGGATTGAGAACCACCTCCTTTTTTTGAAGTCGGTTAAAAAGAAGAATTATTGCAAGATTAGAGGAAGGAACTTGCTATAGTATCAAATATTATCAAATCTTTTTATGTTTTAATTGAATAATATTGGGTAATTTGGATTGTATAATAAACAACTGAGGTGTTTTGATAACAATTTTTTATTGAGTTTTTAGGATGTAACCTTAGTAATTGATACATTACTATCAAAAGCCAAATTACAATATGCAAAAATTAAAAAAAACCGGTAACTAGATGATACAGGTGTAAACTTTTTTAAGTCCGCGACTGTACATGATATAGGTAAATGTGGACAACTATAGTCTATAATTGAATCGGTATTCCAATTAATTCAACTGCGACGTTTAACTTTATCGAGAAAATCATAACATACACACGTAGTTATTGTGAATAAGTAGGTACTATATGTTTTGAGTTTATAATAGTTAATTGATCATATTCCCTTTGAATGATTGATTAGTAATCGATCACATGTTTTTAAATATTAATTACTTATATCTATATACTGGCGACCCGAAACGGCTTCGCCCTGGTGCTGTAAATTTAAGATTTATTAATACATTACGCACTCGCTTCGCTCGTTCGTTCCAGTTATTATAGCCTATGTCTTAAAGCAAAGTATCACCTATCGTATATTGGAAAAAAAAATTAAATGTGTTCAGTAATTTCTGAGATTACTCCCGATTTTCACCCGAGCGAAGCCGAGCCGGCCAGTTTCAATTATACGTCTAAATCTTCCTCGTGAATTAATCTATCTAATCGTGAAAACCAGAAGAAAATCCGTTCAATAGGTACGGAGAAAAAAAAAAAACAGAAGCGCTTTCAAAAAAGTCGCCGAATCGAAAAATCTATATGGAATCACCTCCGAACCTTCCTGAACTTAACGGAGTCAAAATCATTCAAATTGATGCCAGTCATTCCTTTTTTAAAATCAGTTCAAAATTGTAGCCATCTTATTTGTTTATTGATCTATATCAAATGACATTACGGTTTCCGCGCGCAGTTTTTTAAAAAATATTTTTTTTTCAGAAAAAAAAAATTATTAAGATTTTTTTTATATCTACCTATTTTTTTATTTAGAATTTATTTATATTTTTAAAATCGACGAAAAAAAGATAAATCCGGATCTGAATAATCACAGGAGGTGATCGGATTAAATGTAATTATTATTATTATTGTAGATTATAGACGCGTCGACAACTCAGGTCATTAGTGTTTTCAACACAACAATTATAATAATCCATTTGTGTATTAGAATCTGTCAGCCAGCATACACAAACTGACTGGTACGAGCTCGGGCTCCTGGGAACGCCAATTCCCAAAGAACATTGGAATGCAATTGCGAGAACAACTACATTCTAGTGTTCCCCCTGGGGGATTAAATGTAATTATCACCGACTTTATAATAGTAAAAGGACTCTAGAGTCTAGATGATCTGCAGAAGTGGGATTGTTGACTGAGTACTACTGTCGATGCTCTCACATTTAATTACTTTTGTATAAAATCGATTGGATTGGTTTAATCCAGACAGGTAATTTGTCCATTACCTGATTGTAACGTGATATTTCACTGTCTTCTAGTATAGTGTTATATAAATTGCTGGCGTCGTTCTCAATTGACATTTTGATGCCTACATCATATTTCTCCAATATTGTACACAATTAATTATCAAGCTGAGATTTTTTATTTTCCTATCGTCTCTACTATAAATACATATGCGTAGTGAGTTTAGTACGGCTGAGGATATTATAGGATTTTTTGGAAGTTTTTTGCAGTCAATTTATTTATACTGAAAGAGTTTTATTTATACTAAACGTTTCGCCTTTTTAGGCATCATCAGTAATATTCTGAAATGTTATACATATATACATTAAAATGAACAAGTTATAATACAGTATTTGAAAATAAAGATAAATAAATGAATTAGATTCAAAATACTTACATTTTATAGTGAAATTATGATTTATGAACATTATTTGAACGATGTTGTTATTAGCATGGATTTTAGACAACTGTTTCTATTTTTAAAATGAAAGAAAGTTATGGAAGCTATTGTAAGTGTATTGTTGTATTTGTATGCAAGTGTGTATACTTGTATTCAGGAGTACCAATTGTATAGATAGGCGAAACGTTTAGTATAAATAAAACTCTTTCAATATAAATAAATTGGCTGCAGAAAACTTCCAAAAAACCCTATAATATCCTCAGCCGTACTAAACTCACTACGCATTGTAAATTATATTTTATATTTATTTTATTGTAAATTATAGACGCGTCGACAACTTAGGTCATTAGCGTCTTGATTACATTAAATAACAACACACTTAAAACTAACTGACCATCACAAAACATCCATGAGCGGAGGCGGGATTCTAACTCACGACAGTCTGATCCAGAGGCCGCGACGCTAACCACTGGACCACACTGTCCTCATTTGTAAATTATAGAAGCTCGACGACTTAGACTTGCATTTGCATGGTATTGGGTTCAAATCCCGAAGGAGTGACAGATGTAGTCAGTTTGTGATTTATTTAAGAGATTAATTTATAATTTTGTTTGTTTCAGATCGTGAAAATTTAACATTGTCCTCGCAGCGTTGACACAAACAGGTAAAATTCGTTAGATTTTAAATTCTATAAGGTATCAGTTTGTAATTCATATTTAAGATAAAATTTTGCGCTTATATAAATTTGATATTTTTAGAATTTTGGCCCGCTGTGAAATGTAAAGGCGGCGTTACATATTTATTTGCCAACGTAGTTGTGAAACCACAAATATATGTTTGCACATGTCTATTTGACAAACTTGTGCACATCTGGTACGAATTCTTTGTTTTATAAACATTTACCCACTTTGATGTGTGATAATTTACCGACAACAGACGGCCGAAACATTTAATGTTTGGCGAATGGCAAACATTTGCCAATTTTTTCAGATTTACTTTTTATTTTATTTATTATAAATTATAGACGCGTAGGCAACTTAGGTCATTAGCGTCTTGATTACATTAAATAACAACACACTTAAAACTAAATGACATCACAAAACATCTATGAGCGGAGGCGGGATTCGAACCCACGACAGTCTAATCCAGAGGCCGCGACGCTAACCACTGGACCACACTTAAAAAATGTTAAAATGTGCTTTAAAGACCACCAACAGCTAAGGTTATTTGGGCCTAGCACCAATTCATGTTTTCAATTTATTATTTTTTTTAATAATAAATTTAAAATCCAATTGACGCTTTTACCAACTCTCGGGCTAGAACCCGGGAACTGGGGACTTGTAATAGAGGAATCATAGCAACGCTATGTAATCAACAACACTGCTACACGCACTGTCCTCTTTAGATTTACACAATTTGCCAATTAATATCAAACATTGGATATTTGGTATTTGACAAATGCAACATGTGTACCTAATGCCGCTTCTTAAAGCATGTATTTTTGTTGCTTCCTGGTCTTGTGTCAGCTGTCGCGGTGTGGCATTTATGTGGTGCGTGTAGTACTAAAAGTTACAGTGAGAGTGCATTAGTGCGCTTATAGTTAATGCATGAACTGTTGACCCTCTGGCCCAAGCCATATTTCCAGTGAGTGTCGATCTGGGATTTTCACGTTCTGAGTGGTCTAGTGGTTTTCAACCTTCATTGCTTCAAAGTAAAACCGCTTTTTCATAATAAAAAATCTAAAACAGAAAATTTATTTGAGTGGACAAAAATTCTGATGCACTTCCAGGTGCATCTGAAAGTTGAAATTTGGCATATTTATTGATCGTGCTCCTAAAATAACAAAGAAAATTAAAAATTTTATCTTAAAGGATATAAATAGGGATTAAAATGACCCGTGCGATTTACGGCTGCAAAATGTTGTATTTTTAAAGATATTTTTACATTATTTTTATACAAGTGTTTTAGTCCTTTCTGCAAGGCATGGTATAAAATAGTGCAGAAGCTTATGATGAAATAAAAATAGGTAAAAGATTTTTTAAGTTAAACGGTTTTATTTTAAATCATCAATTGTACCAAAAACTAGAAAATAATTAGGACACAACCCAAGGGGCACTTTGTGTCGCTGCGTCAGCGGAATAAGTAATAAAAACGTGGGGCGCATTTGAAATATTTCTGTTCGTGGGCTTGGAAACACATTTTTCTAGACAAGCCGTTCTTATTTAATAATTATACAGTCGTTATACTATGCGCCCCACGTTTTTATTACTTATTCCGCTGACGCAGCGACACAAAGTGACCCTTGGTTTGTGTCCTAATTATTTTCTAGTTTTTGGTAGGTACAGATGATGATTTAAAATAAAACCGTTTAACTTAAAAGTTTTTTTACTTATTTTTATTTTCTAGTTTTTAGTTTGATTTCTGGCCCGTATCATTATGCAAACTCTTCATCCCTTTAAACTATCTACCTCCTGATTCCATCATCAGACCCTCGTAACCAAGTTGAAATTATCATAATATTGTATTGTCATGGGAACTCAATGTGTGTGCAAAGTTTCATAAGAATCGGTTAAGTAGAAGTAGTTAAAAAAGCTGTCGCAAGATTTAAAACAAAGATAGTAACAAACAAACAATCAAATAAATATATACGGGGTCAAGCTAAATAAAACCGTTTAAAAATGGTCTCTGTGCGAGAAATGTGAGGAATGATTTTATTTCATCACAAATTATCTCTAGATGAATAATTTTCATTGCGATCTCAAAATTTTATTATTTTTTTAGTGGCTTTTTTGGAGGAGTTTTTTTGTTGATAAAATCTACAAAAATATAACATCTACGATAAACATAAACTTTAATGGTTTTAAAGATAAAACGCTAAAATGTAATTTTAGCTCGTGGTCATCCTTTTTGGATAAATTACAATATTACAAAAGTTTTAGTGAAGAAAAGGACTGTAGCAAACCCCAAGATGTTACGCAACTCCCTCCAATAGAAACCACGAGGAAGAAAGGTCACAGTAGTAAAGCGTGGAATGGTATCGAAAATACTGAACAACGAGTAACTGACGGAATGTTCTAGAGAACGCGAGAACGTACTAGGCTGGGCTGCGCGACCTACATAAGCGAAGTACGAGTGAGTCAGAGATCAGTCAACGGTGTCACGCAATCGGTGGTCAGTGAATGGTGAATCGTGCCGTCAGTCAGTACAGTGAAATAAATAATGGGAATCAGTCAGTGTAGATTGTACTGTGACAGTGTTGACCAGCGAAATAAATCTGATATAAATACCGTGATATAAATTCACCTGATAAAATAAATATTAGTGTAGTCAATTGTATATAGTTAACTAGCGGACCCGTCCCGGCTTCGCTCGGGTGGTATGAAATTATGATTTAATAGCGGTCACCCATTACTCCGCTCACGTATATTTAGTATAGCTGATCCGGCAAACGTTGTTAATAATTTCTAGGAATAATTACATTACTCGCTCGTTCGTTTGAATTTTATTAATACAGTACTCACTCGCTTAGCTCGTTCGCTTGAATATTTTCGCCTACTCACTCGCTTCGCTCGTTCGCTTGAATATTATAAATACACTACTCACTCGCTTCGCTCGTTCGCCATATATGTATTTTTTAAAGCTTAATATAAAAATCGCGATTAAAAATCAGGGGTTGATCGTATAAGGGTGAAAATTTAGAGTTGTATGTATTTTTCAATGCTGAATCATGAAAAAATTAAAACAAAAAAATTTGTCAAAAAAATAAAAAAAAATTTGTTGGGGTGGACCACCCTTAACATTTAGGGGGATGAAAAATAGATGTTGTCCGATTCTCCACCCTACCCGATAAGCACACAAAATTTCATCAAAATCGGTCCAGCCGTTTCGGAGGAGTTCAATAACGTACACCGCGACACGAGAATTTTATATATAAGATTGTGTATAGTTTGTTATTTAAGTGGCTCGTTTAGTTCAATAATTACCGTTTAAGTTTTTTTATTGTTAGAATTGACTTTTCGTTGTTGCAATTATTGTATATAGTTAATTGTTACGAATTATTGTAAATAAAAATATTTATTCCGCCAACTCAGAAAACAGTTTTGTAACAGGACTGTATTTTTTTCATAACCGTGGATGCAAACATTTTTTCTAACTACACGAGGATATTTTTTTGCAAAAAAACCGCTTTTCGAAGGCGCATAATCATTCGAAAACGGCTAAGTATCTACTTTTTTAAACGAAGTTGAGCAATACAGAATTGTAATACTAGATCTGCCTTTCCTTGCAAGTTCTCGAGTACATTTATTATTCAGAACCAACGTCTATTGAATTTAACAGAGTTTCTGAATGTATTTTGATACTTATATTTCAAAACTCCAAAACTTCAAATTGAAACATAGGATTCAGATATGTGTTGATTTTTGTGCTTGCAAGCTGATAGGTTTATTTATTAATCGTATTTGTTTTTTAATTTTCACTATACCTATTAATCGCAGAGGTCATAATTTTTTTTTTAAAATAACCTCTGGAATATGTGCGAAATACATTATTCTATTTCTGCATGCCAAATTTCAGCTTTTTACGACTAATCGTTTAAAAGTTACAGGCCTGTCAGACCATGCAGACGTTGTCACGCCCAAAACACCCGCGGCCGTATAGACGACACAGCCCAAAGTTAATATACTAACTTTGAAAGATTTTTTCGTTGGAGAGCAGCCAATTATATAATTGTTTCGAAACATATAGGAAAAAATCATTTTACCAACCAGTGGTCACAATCAGGATTCTAACCTGAACCTTTCCACTTTCGCGGCGGAATGAGCTTACAATACTCAATCGTGACAAGATTGCTAAACTAATATTCTCCTTATATGCTTCAGAATCAATAGCATATAAGGAGAATATTAGTTTAGCAATCTTTGAGTATTGTAAGCTCATTCCGCCGCGAAAGTGGAAAGGTTCAGGTTAGAATCCTGATTGTGACCACTGGTTGGTAAAATGATTTTTTCCTATATGTTTCGAAATAATTATATAATTGGCTGCTCTCCAACGAAAAAATCTTTCAATTGCATACAGCCGTATAAAAAAACTATTATTATACTAACTTTGGACACAGCCTACCCCGTTTTTACAAGCTTTTATTTAATTTGCAATGTATGTTAGTTTGTGTGTTTGTTAGTTTGTGTGTTTGTTTAGGTCAAAACTTGCAAGTCAAATTTGAACGACTTCCACGTATCCGATCGATTTGAAATTTTGTACACATATGTATTCCCAATGGCAATACATGAATAAATCTTTTTTAGAAATAAATTCAACCCCTAAGGGGTTCAAACGGGGATGTAGGGTTTTTTTGACTAATCAACGCTCTGCAGGCCAAATCGCTGAAGCTAGGAACTTGACATTTGGACAGTTGGTTCCTTTTCAGACGTAAGCATCCACTAAGAAAGGATTTCTCGAAATTCAACTCCTACGGGTGTCAAAGGGAGGTAAAATTTAGAAAGACTAAAACGAACATAATAAAATAGTAAAAAAAACTTTTTTGAGACAAGCTTTTATTGAAATGTACTAAAAACGAAAAAATAATATTTAATAATCTCTATGACAGTTTATTTGTCGCAACCCCCGCTTTTATAATAATTATGAACCAAAATCATTAAATATTATTTTTTCCTTTTTAGTACATTTCAATAAAAGCTTGTCTCCAAAAAGTTTTCTTTACTAATATTTTTTTTTTTTTTTGTTGATAAAACGACGCAGAATATTAATATTTACGGAACACATACCTATCTGCATGCCAAATTTCAGTTTTTTTCGACTAACCGTTTAGAAGTTACAAGCCTCTGACAGACGGCTAGACAGACGGACAAACTGCCGGACAACAAAGTCTCATCAGAATTTCATTTCACTAGGCAAAAATGTAGCATTAACGACATTTAAAAGTCCTAAAAATCGGACGAATTCATTTTCAAACAAGCTAAAAAACAAATTTAAAACCTATTACATAATAGATGACCTCGTTGAGGGCACAGTACCTATACGTAATACGTTAGACGCTAGGTAGTATAATATCTATGACCTAAAAGTAAAATCGCGTATGTTCAGTTTGTGATAAAATATGATTAATGACGATTTCATCTACACTTAAGAGTAGGATAGGCTATTATAGTGATCTAGTTCTCCATTCTTCGTTATAATGAAATGAGGCAGCACCATCGATTACATTAATCGAAGCTGTGAACCACTCATGAATTTTTCAAATTTTTCTAATTTATAAAAAAAGGTTTTGAAATGTTGGTAACTATTACCTATTCAAGTTTACAAAACATTTTCCAAGCGGTTTGGTTAATCTGAACCTATAGACTGTGTGCAGGGGGGCGGAGTTGTAATAATATCGACGCGAGTTCTCGTTACGTGTGGTCCATTGTAAACTCGGAACTCTAATTTTCCATAATATTGTCAGTGAGTATTGTTGTTTAAACAGTCAAGTAAGTAAAACCATGATTTTACTTCTAACTTATTTGGAAATTATTACTATAAATCTGATAAATTTGACACTTTTAAACCCGGTCCGCAAGATTACATAGCCGCCATGGTTTTAGGTTATGCTGTCGTCTGTCAATATAAACCATAGACATAATGTAGGTACACCTCCATGTCTGATATAAATTAATCAGTTATTTTTTATTATACGTCAAAATTGAAGAAGAAAAAAACTTAAAATAATAAATTTTCTTGTATCTTTTATGCTATGCTATTTATACTATATATGCACGCAGCTAAATTAAATGGTATTCGTTTATTAAAAAATGTCGCGGTCTACAACAACAATAAAAATGAGTTCAATTGTGCACTATTGTCCGCTAGCGGCGCTAGTAGGCTTCGTGCACACAACCTATATAAACGCGGTGTTAAAGTTGCATTTTTAAAAATTGCATTAATTGCATTTAAAGTATTTTCTACCGCCTGGAATTTTTACAGAAGGTTTTTAATGACACTAAAAGCCTGGCGGATCCTAACGTCCATCTGTTAAGCGGCCCGACTATAGACTATTTCAACGTAATGTTACACAAACTAGACAAATTATTATACTTACGAAAAATTCTACATACGAAGTTTTTTCTTATGACCACAACTATCATTGTGATAATTTTGCAACTTTTGCGTTGCGTCGTTTTTCAATTTATTTAAAAGCGTAACCTAGCTAAGAGGATTTCAGTAATTATATTAGAGCTTTCAATAGGACGATCTTTTCTGAGAAAACATCATCAAAACCGTTTTTCTTGTGTCTGTGTATTTTAATTCTCAAGATTAAAACTATCAGACCGAGAGCTAATGACAATTTTTTGGTGTTATTTATTCGCAAGGCTTATTTTTTGTGAAGATGTTTTGAGAGGCATATTAAAGTGCCCTGAGTAAGGGATTTTGCTAGATAGCGGTATGGGAGGGATGCAGACCGCCCCCAACATGTAACAAAAAAAAAATGGTCACAATTATTATTGCTTCAAGACTGAAATTGTTTGTATAGCTTTTCGGTGACCCAATAGTGCCATTATAATAATATGTGCAGATCGATTGGTCAGTATTAAAGGGGTGGCAGATCACCCTAAACGTGTCATGTATCCGACGAAATTTATATTATTAGTTCAAGGTTCAAATTTTAATATGTTGTTACGGCGACTGTTTTAAGCATATATATTTCAATTTGCAGAACGATATAAACACCTAGGCGAGCAAGTTTCCATCTAAAAGAGGTGGGTTAATACCGACATTTTGTTCTGCAAATTGAAATATATGCTTAAAACAGTCGCCGTAACAACATATTAAAATTTGAACCTTGAACTAATAATATAAATTTCGTCGGGTACATGACACGTTTAGGGTGATCTGCCTTAATGCTGACCAATCGATCTGCAAATATTATAATGGCATTATTGACTTCACCGACAAGCTATACAAACAATTTCAGCCTTGAAGCAAAAATAATAATTGTGACAATTTTTTTTGTTACATGTTGGGGGCGGTCTGCATCCCTCCCATACCGCTATCTAGCAAAATCCCTTACTCAGGGCACTTTAATATGCCTTCCTCAACATCTTCACAAAAATAAGGCCTTAAATAAATAACACCAAAAAATTGTCACTAGCTCTCGGTCTATATTGTTAAATGTATTTTTATCTGCAAATAAAATAATTCAGAATGGGTATTAGTACTTGTTAAGTAGATTATAGAATTTAGTGCTACTATTTTGATACTCTATTCCAGGGATGGCGAACCTTTTCACATCTAAGTGCCATTTTTTTTTTCCAAAAAATGTTGAGGACAGTGTGGTCCAGTGGTTAGCGTCGTATGCATGTGTTGAATAAAGTATAGTGTGCAACGCGTGTGCTAAATCTTTATGCGTCAGCTAGACGCGATGCTTTCGGCTCGCGTTGACTTCTCGAGGGGTTAATCGATTTGAATAATTTCGACGCTGTTGAGTTTAGAATGTTAAATCAGTTCAGTTGTTTTTTTTTAGTTTAGTAATCAATTTTTGTATATTACCTCATATCTCCTGCACTTGTTAACCGATTTTGATGATTATTGTTATATTTAACGGGACATACCTTCATAAATTTTACTGAAATCGGTTCAGTAGTTGTTTTTGTTTTAGTTTAGTAATCAAATATTAAGACAGAAGTCGGTTCAGAACGTGTAAACTACGTATTGCAAAGCCACTAAAAATATGAAAATTTTAAAGACCTGTTACTATTTGAAATGTTATAATTACCACAAAACACCAAACCATAACAAATACTCTCGACGTACCTACGTTTCGCCAACCAAGTTGGCATCATCAGGAGATGATTAAAACTAAAAACTAAACACTAATTACTGCCTATTTATAGACTACCTAAAAAAAAAATTAGGTAGTCTATAAATAGGCAGTAATTAGTGTTTAGTTTTTAGTTTTAATCATCTCTTGATGATGCCAACTTGGTTGGCGAAACGTACGTCGAGAGTGTTTGTTATGGTTTGGTGTTTTGTGGTAATTATAAAATTTCGTATCGTTACACGAAAGGTTCCACCACTTTTTACTGTTACTATTTGGTTATTATAATAACAGAATAGTAACAGATCTTTAATACCTATTTAATTTAACATCAGAACTTTAATAACAAGTTTTTTTTTGAAATCCGTTATTTTCCGGTAACATTTACTAAATAACTGGGCTACTGTTATTTTGTCTCATCATTAATTCATCCTGCAATATAAGGGCGGTAATTGGCATGTCAAGAACTCTCTCAACTTCTTTAATTAAGATTCAAGTATGTCAGCCGTCACTTTTTGCTATATGCACATTATTGGAAAATTAGTAACTGTTTTTATATTAAAGTACAGCTCATGCTATGCATATAATCAAATTAAAGTTGTGCATTTGCATTCTGTGTGTAAGACAGAGAACGATGTATAAAACAATAAGTAAGAATGAGGTAAATGATCGCTAATAGGAAGTTACTGTGGTTACTGTAATTAAATAATACCTACAGGCTGTGTGTAAGGGGGCGGAGTTATAATAATATCGATGCGAGCGCTCGTTGTGAGCTCGATTGTAAACTCGGAACTCTAATTTTCCTTAATTGTCAGTGCGCTTTGTTGTTTAAACCATGATTTTACTTCTAACTTATTTGGAAATTATTACTATAAATCTGATAAATTTGACACTTTTAAACCCGGTCCGCAAGATTGCAGGCGCCATGGTTTGAGGTTATGCTGTCGTCTGTCAATATAAACCATAGACATAGATGTAGGTACACCTCCATGTCTGATATAAATTTATCAGTTATTTTTTATTATAAGTCAAAATTGAAGAAGAAAAAAACTTAAAATAAATAATTTTAATGTACCTTTTATGCTATGCTATTTATACTGTAAATGGTACATGCAAACGGGGGGTAAACAAAAAAATGTTTGTTACCTATTCGTGTGGGGTATCGTTGAAAAGGACCCTTTGAGTAGATTATGAATGTGTTTTTATTTTGTTTATTTTATCAAAATTTTAGGTTTTAGTAAACGGGGGGCAAAAAAAATTGTTTCTTGTACCTATTCTTGTAGGGTATCGTTGAAAAGGGCCCTTTGAGTAGATTATGAATGTGTTTTTATTTTGTTTATTTTATCAAAATTTTAGGTTTTAGTAAACGGGGGCAAAAAAAATTTGTATTTTGTACCTATTCTTGTAGGGTATCGTTGAAAAGGGCCCTTTGAGTAGATTATGAATGTGTTTTTATTTTGTCTATTTTATCAAAATTTTAGGTTTTAGTAAACGGGGGGCAAAAAAAATTTGTATTTTGTACCTATTCTTGTAGGGTATCGTTGAAAAAGGCCTTTTGAGTAGAATATGAATGTGTTTTTATTTTGTCTATTTTATCAAAATTGTAGGTTTTAGTAAACGGGGGGCAAAAAAATTTGTTTCTTGTACCTATTCTTGTAGGGTATCGTTGAGTAAATTATGAATGCGTTTTTATTTTATTTATTTCATCAAAATTGTAGGTTTAATATAACTTACATAATACGGAATCCTACTCTTTACGTGACACGCACTTGGCCGTTTATTCTCATTATCACGTCATGGCTTCTTCCTCTACATACTTTTAGCCACGAAATTTCAATGCAAATTTGGCGTGAATAAGTATATTATGTGATAATACTGTTACGGATCATCCTGTATATAAACGGCAGGCGGGAGTTCTGAGAAGGGGTGTCTGCTTGCTGTAACAACTAGTACCGGCACGAAGGTTCTAGAGAAATCGAGGAGGCACTGGACTTACGCCGCGCGGCCTATATATCAGCAGCGAGTACGAGTGAAGTCAGACAGTGTAGATTATACTGTGACAGTGTTGAACAGCGAATATAGTGCGAAATAAATCTGATATAAATACAGTGAATATAAATATTTAAACATAAATAATTGGAAATAAATAATCTTTGTATATACAGGGTGGACCAAGTTATAGTAGCAATAATTCACCATTTGATGGTCCATCGAAAAATAAGTAGACATGCATAATTTTATTTTTTTCCAAAACGCTTGCTAAGGGAGATACAGCCCTTCAAAGTCCAGTTTTAAAAATCAATACTGACAAGTGTCATAAATTATCTCAAAACCAAGTATCGCCTACTTTGTTGGTTATTTTCATAAGTTATTTATTTGTTGTTTTTAATTTAATTAATGAATTATTTATTTAAATTCGTCAAACAGTAAAAAGTTTACAATTGTTGTACAAGATTCCAGACCTATTATTTCCATAGGTGGCTATTTTAGAAGTGTTCTAAACGTTCAACTATCTCGTAAACGAAGCCTCAAATCGAAATTTTGCAAGAGTGACTCTTTTTTTCTAAATTGAACAGGGAATTCGAAAAAAATGTTATTCTTTAAAAATATCCAGTGGCGCAGAAAATAGGGCGGGAAAAGTGAAACAACCCCCCTGTATCTACGCCACTTGACAATTTTGACAAAAGTTACTTACGTCAAGTAATGAGTATATATTGCATAAATACTTGTACTAAATTTGGTCAAAAACGCATTAATGACCTGAGAGTTAAGACAAAAAAAAGAATTTTAAAACTGAACTTTGAAGGGGTGTATCTCCCTTAGGAAGCGTTTTGGAAAAAAAATAAAATTATGAATGTCGACTTATTTTTCGATGGACCATCGAATGGTGAATTATTGCTACTATTACCTAGTCCACCCTGTATAGTTATTTGTTAAGTGCTATTTATTGTTTAGTTATTATTGTTGTGTTTTTAATTATTGTAAATAAATATTCATTCCGCCATCTCAGAAAATAGTTTTGTAACAATACAATTCAATTTGTCGGAAATCTATTCAACGCGCAAGTACTTCCTTTCAAAGCGCACTTGTCGTATTGTATACCGCAAGATCTAGTCTACACTTATCTGTTTGCACTACGTAGATACGAATAATTTATTTGAATATATATAGACCAAGAGGCGGGCGTTAATATATGAAGCTCATTTGTGACAGGATGAAATTTTCAGGGAATGTAGTATTTATTATGACAAAGAAAAAGCGCTAGGGTTGCCTAGTCAAATCCTGGTGCGGCGGCCGGGATAAGCCACTTCCGGTGCAAAATGTCAATTTTTATATGTATATGTATATATGTATAAATTCAAACAGGTCAAAATTACAAAGTGGCCCTTAGTCCAGCATGGTAACCATAGTTTTTTAGAAAATGACATTTCGAAAATTATAAATTGTTAATAACTGCTCAAAATTGGATAAAATATAATAGTTAAATCCTGTATCACGGAAAAGAAAAGTTATACATTTTGTAAAGTAGTATCAGTATATGCAAAAATTTAAATTTTTGATGTGAAACATCTTTAGGTACGGGTGTAAAGTCGTTTGAATGGAACGTCGCCAAATGTCATTTGTTATTGCATTTTGAAACTACGTGGTCAATAATTATAGTTTTTTTACTAACATTATCAGCGGTAATGTGTCATGCATCGTTTTTTTTTTTTTTTTTTTTATTAAAAAAACAGATAGATTATTATGTATTGTTTTTTTTCTTATTGAAAAATTATTAATGTGATATTTTTTAGCACCTTACCTATATTAAAAATGTTAAAAATTCAATTTTCAACAAAAAATATCTCGCATTATTTTCTAATTTAACTAGCATAAAGAGATACCTTTATTAAAAAAAATATATATAATTTTTATTTCATGATTTTCTTGACTTTTTTTCAAAGCAACTACCTTAAACTACGTTTTGTTTAAAAATGTTACATATTATTGTAAAAAAAAAAAATAAATATTTTAATAGCACGTTAATATAAGTATGCTTAGAATAAGTAATTTAATAATAATTCATAAAATGTTATTGCCTTTGTTCGGAACATTTTTGAATAGTTTAATGTATAGTAAACTATATTGAAACTCATGTCGATCACTCACGTATGTAATATAATAAAATTAAAAAACCGGTTGATTTGTGAATCAGAATTGTCAATAATTGGCAATGTTTGCCTTCTTCAGGCCTAAAATTACATAATTTTAATAATGTAATTTTAGGCTTGAAGAAGGCAACAAAATAGTTGCTGAAAAGTTGCCATAATAAAGATTGACAATTCTGACTCACAAATCAATCGGTTTTTTCTTTTATTATAGTAAATTATTATTATTTTCCATTTTTTCATTATAGTTATTTTGGTTTTATATTCGCTTAGTTTACTTTATACCTGCGTCTGATTAAGTTGAATTTCAAGAAAAAATATTAATCGAGGTTCAGTAAAGTCAAATGCTTCAATTAGTTTTTAGTGTCAAACCAAATTTAAAATCACAAACAAAAATCAACCTTTTTTCTCTTTTCGAAACAAACTCCAAACCACCTTTTTAAAACTTTTATTACAGGTTACTACGACCTTCAAGTAAGTAATTTATACTAATTTATATAAGAGGTGCACGTTGAATTACGTTGAAAAATAAAAATAAGAAATTGCTACCCTAAAATACATAAATTCTTGGGAAAATTGTCAATACCAGATTCAGGCAATTCCTGCGTAATTATACGGATATGAGTTAGAAACCAAATGCGTTGAAAACATAAAGTTATAAATAATTAGACATACGTATGAATGTTTGCCAAACACAAGGCCGATAACTCATTTCAGAACGGTTACAATATATAAGTATACATATATACATAATGTTATTTGACAGCTTTAAAAATGTCAAAAAAACAAATATAATTTATAAGTTTTCAATGTGTTACCCAAAATTTCCTTAGGCAACCCTATGTATTTCAATACAGCTCTTCGAGATCTACAATATGGCGTCAATTGTATGCTGTCATATAATGACGAAAGATAATTATGAGCTAATGAAATATGTGTATTTTGCACCGGAAGTGAGCTCCTCCCGGCCTTCGCACCAGGATTTGACGAGGCAACCCTAGCACTTATTCTTTGTCATACTAGATTCTACCTTCCCTGAAAATTTCATCCTGTCACAAATGAGCTATATAAATTTACGCCTGCCTCTCGACCTAATAGTTAGTCTGCATTGTCTTCGTAGACACAATAAATTGAGCGCTAATGTGTCATCTGTTGTCACGGTAATAGCGGCTTACCGCAAATTACTTGCAAGTTGAAGCTGACACCAAATAATCGACTGTTCAATTTGATAATGAACTTTTCACAACGCCGCTATTGAAAATTCGATTTTCGGTACCTGTTTAGCAGGTTGAAACTGTAAGAAATGAGAAGACCGATTACATAGATTATCGATGGTTCATTTGTAGCCAGCGATTAATCTGGTAATAGGCACACAAAGAGACAATGACGTCGCAAACAGGTATCGCCTGCACATCGCGTAGATTCCATAAAAACACATTGCGCATGCATGGTTACTAATTTTACATTAATTTATTTTGTATTCATCCATTTTATATATATGTAACTATACATTTTATTTTGTAATTTTTACACACTTTATTGGAATATTACACAACTTATGTGATTTAAATTTACTTTATGTAAAAATCACTAACTTTACAGTAAAAGTCCAAGTTTTTATGAAGATTTCTGTGTAAAAATAAATAATAATGTAAAATCACTTAGAAAATCGAGCGAATTCTACCTTAACTTTCAAAGTATTTTTACATCCATTTTTTACAGTGTAGGGATGAAAATTTTCAGGTCGGTTCTCTCTGTTTTTTTAACGTTGTTAAGAGGGAGACAGAGCGATTGGTCCGCATATAATTAAAGTGTTTTCAGCTGGTATGCACTTTTTGACACTAGTGGCGCGTAGTTTTGCACGAGTGTAATACTAGCACCGTGTCAGTGCTGAATAGTGTACACGCTCTTCGTTTAGGCCATTATTCTGTCATTACCGCTGTCATGTTGCATATTATTTACACGACCTCCCTGCGACGGTGGTAAAAGTGTAACACTGACGGTCACACTGGCATCTCACCGCCGCCCAGCCGAACACGATATACTGTAGCAATGTGCTCTACACAGACCAGTCAAACACGGTTCTTGGTGAAAGTTTACACTAGTGCGGCCTAGTGTAACTAGCTGAAAACGCTATTTTTGAATAATAAGAAGTATTAGAAATACCTTGTGTCCGTCTTGTGACTTCATGTGTTGTTAACACGACGCGTTTCAGCAACGAGATGCCATCTTCAAGTGTGGTTAATTTTTTTTTAAAACACACATTGAGTATTTGTGACACGTTATAATATTATGATGCTAAGCACATGTCTATTATGTTGTGGATTGTGAAGTACTGATTTAAATTTCGAGATTTTATGATTTAAATTTAAATCAGTACTTCACAATCCACAACATAATAGACATGTGCTTAGCATCATAATATTATAATGTGTCACGAATACTCAATTTGTGTTTTATAATATAAAAATTCACATATTTCGCAATCCTTGCAACCATCGAGGACATTGGAAATGATAACAGCATATATGAAACATAATTAACTGTTTATTATACACACAATATTTATCAATGCACTGTTTAGTTTTGTCAGGAATAACCCTATTATTCTTCTGTTATATACGCGTTCACTTTTGCTTGATTACTTAACTTTTAAATGGATTTAACATTTGCTCAAAAATAACATCGCAGATCGTCGCAAATACCTCTCAATTAACTAGACATGATATAAAACACATTTCGAAAAAATTGCACTTGTTCAATTTTGCATGATTGCTCCTCACTTGATCGCGACACCGTTGTCTTTTGGCCTTGAACGAAAACTCGTAACTCTGCCCCCATATACGAACATAAACATTTCCAATGTTAAAAATTAACCACACCTGAAGATGGTAACTCGTTGCTGAAACGCGTCGTGTTAACAACACATGAAGTCACAAAACGGACACAAGGTATTTCTAATACTTCTTTTTATAATATTCTATTCTATTCATATAGTGACTTGAAAACCTAACACTCTAAAAATGTATCAGCTATTATTGAGTCAGATCTTTTATTTCTAATCTTTTGTAAGCACAAGTTGAGACCTTGAATACTCGGAACCGGTGCAATATCTTCACCCATTAATTGGGTGCCGCGGTTAAACCGTTAAATGAAATGTAAATGTTTTAAAGGTTAAGGTCACGTCACAAAACTCTGGATAAGAAATGGCTTTTACACAAAACTGGCAGGCAGTAAAACACCTCGATCAATATCTGCTTAAATTCGTTTGCATGTAGGTATAATAGGTGTCCACAGAATAGTTCATGCTTATTTGTATAAAAGTACTTGATCTAAGTGTGCAAGCTTTCACGGCCGGCATTGTTCCAAGTCTTCATGGTTTCTGGGCTTGTAGGCCGTGGTCCGGTGGTATTTCTACCTGACGTTTCGTCTACAACTGCGGTAGACATTCTCAAAGGCGATGTGGCAGCGGTCGAAGTGTCCTTCTTGGCGGCTCACAGGTCAGTGTGTCGGTGACTGGTGTTCTCCCTTCTTTTATACCTAGTGCCAGTGTGTTCTCTGTTCGGTCGTAGTCCGTCTCTCTGCCATTGGTCAACTGCGCAGTGTGTGAGTTCTCTACTCGGTCGTATCCCGTCCTTGTACGATTGGTCATTAGTTTTGTATATCGGAGTGCTGGAGTCCAGGTTTTACTGAGATTGAGGCCTTCATCTTTTCGGTTGAAATTCTGTGTGTGTTTATGTATTTCTATGGCCTCTCTGTATATTCTTGGGTAATAGCTCCACGTTGTCCCAATATATACTGATCCACAGCTGCAAGGGATGCGGTATACTCCTGGTGTTGCCATTGGTCTCTTGTGTCCTTGGCCGATCTTAGACGAAACGTCAGGTAGAAATACCACCGGACCACGGCCTACAAGCCCGGAAACCATGAAGACTTGGAAGTACTTGATCTGTTAGACTGGCTGACTGATGCCCATATTCATAGTTAACCCTTAAGGTAAGTGATAAGGGTCCCTTCGCTGAGGGTCACTTAAGTGCTGAGGGCACCTTATTCAAAGGAGCGTTTTATAGTCATTTCCTTGAGTGAGGGAAGAATTATAGTAAACCTCCATGATTTTTTCCTTTAAAACAGTTGGTCATACTGCAGACCGATTGTGTTTAGTTGTCATTTTTGATATAAATGCGTGTTTTTCATGTGTTTTACTGTTTTTACTTTTTCGACACTTAAGGGACATACTATCCACCCTTAAGGTGAGGGTGATGTAAGGGCCCTTACAGACGTCAATTTTGACTATGAAACGCATATTCGATTTGAGGGTATAAGTAAGTGTCCCTTACTACTTAAGGGTTAACTATGAATACGACCGTGATTAACTAATTATCAAAATTTCTTATTGAATGAATTGTGGATTATAGACGCTCGACAACAGATGTCAATAGCGTCAAAATTTCTTATTAGCAGGGAATCAAATTCTAATGGCCGGTTTACCGTACATTTTAAACACGATGTTTTTTTAATGACACTCCTAAATTTTGATTGCTACGTGTACATTGGTTGCTGCGTATCATTACTATAGCAACCCGTCTTTTAACAGTGCAGTGATTAAAAAACATCGTGATTAAAATGTAGGAACGATAAACCGGCCATAAGAATAGGTAAATCAAACAACAGTGCTTTACAAATTTTGTGTCTTTTTCTATTTAAAAAAACGGTCAAGTGCGAGTAGAATTCGCGCCATGAGGGTTCCGTGCCATTATAACAATTTAATAAAAATTAAGTTTGTCACGTAATAATTTCAGATATAGTTTACAACCATGACGTAGGATGACGCCACTTTCGCTTACTTGTAGGTTCGGTCGATCGCAAGGCTGGTTTGCGTCCATAACTATATGTTTTAAACTTGTCCTCTAGAATCTAGATGATTTCCTACATACTGAGTTTGTTAGTATCAAAATACGTGATTTTTTAAAAGGCCGTATCATTTTTATTGCATTGAGTTAGAAGCCTGAATTTTTGCAGGATTATGAGGCTGTCGATCTTAGAATTTGATATGAATTACAATTTGATAGGAAAAAGGTCTAAAAATTAAGTTTCACGTGGTAATTTTACATAGAATAGGGTAGATGACTAAATTTTTTTTGGTGTTATATTAACAGAGCAGTAAATTATGAACAAAATGACACCTAAATCACTTCATTCTGATTTCAAATAAGCTCAAAAATAATTTTTTAAATATTTATGTTAGCCCCGCCCGCTAAAAATCGTTTTTGCTCTACTCAAATATGACGTCATAATTTTATGAAAGTTCGTTTATATTAGCTACAAATATTTTTTAAAGACCCAGAAACAGAGTGTTGAAAAATACCGTTTTGTACCTATGTAAACAATCTAAGCTGCGTTGCTATGGATACATGTATTTTTTACTTAAAATTGACGTCACGCGGTGTATTAAGTCAAGTGGCAAATAGATTAAAAATCATGATTTTATTTATTAATTTAAATATGTTTACGAAACTTAATTAATAAAAATAAAAATTCTAATAAATATTTTAGAGCATAAACTTTCATTATAACAAAGTTTTATATTGATCACTATCCACTGGCATGTACCCTATTGGAAATTCATGTTTTTCGGACTTTTTCCTTTATTTGTGCTAGGTCTTCTTTCGTGCCAAATTTAGAAACTCTGGGTGAACGGGAAATAAAATAATATTGCTGAACGCGAATGATCCAAAGTAATGTTACGGATCACCCTGTATATGAACGACAGGCAACAGTTCCGAGAAAGCGGTGTCTGCTTACCGAACAACTAGTAAACGCGCGAAGATTCTAGATGTTCTGGAAAACGCTAGAAGCGCTGTGCTTAAGCCACGCAGCCTCTATACATATAAGCAGCGAGTCGACGGGAGTCAGTCAGTTTACGGTGACTCACGCAAGTAATCAGTTCAACGGAGATTAGGCAGTCATTAGTGACTCGTGCAATCAAGTGCGTCTGATATAAATATTAGGCAGTCAATGGTGACACGTGCCGTCAAGTGGATATAAATATTAATCAGTCAATACAGTGATATAAATAGTGGAGTGGATATAAATAAATAGTACTGAAGTAACTGAGTAAATAACTGACATAAATAAACGTTAGAAATAAATCTGGAATAAATACAGTGATATAAATAGTCCTTGTATATAGTTAATTGCTACGAATTATTGTATATAGTTGTTGCGTTCATTGCTATGTATTTTTAATTATTGTAAATAAATATTTATTCCGCCAACTCAGAAAACAGTTTTGTAACAGTATTTTTTATGTGTGAAGCATAACATAATATAATCCTGCTCATAATATATACTTGGTTCGTTCCTATATGTATTTTTGCATACCTTTCATATAGTGGAGCGTGCGATAAATAAAAACGAATCACGCAACCTAAACAAAAAGACAAAACGTTTTTAATATTTTTTTATAAAAAAATAATTCGTGTTTTTATAGCGTTAGTATAGGTACATTATATTTTTTATTATGATTGTCGAAATCGTATAAAAATATTCACAAGTTTTTGTAAACAAAGCAGTAAATTCACTTTTATATTTATGTTCTTTCATTGTCAAGAAATTCGTCGAGTTCAATGTTCAGTTATACATTTCCGAATAAGAAAATTATTAGTGCTTCGGACGAGACCGTGACTGGAATCGGTTTCGCGGTATTTGTGGCGAGACCGAGATTTACATTACGATACTCTCGGTCGAAATCCTCGCTTACCACTTTTTATTAATGATGGGCGATACGAGATGTTTTTACAATCGAAACAATTGTAATCGTTCATAATATTAATAACAATCGAGTTCACAATCGACTCGGAGTTTGATTTTACAATCGAAATGTTCGATTGTTCAAGTCGATTATTTGCCACATAGGTTATAGCAATAACAGCGAATGAGAATATACAAATAATCGCTATTCAAGGTTATATGCTATAGTCGACTGACGTTCACACGACTCGTTGATTGTTCACTGTTTACACTCTTCAGTCGGTACTCACTACTCTGTGATCTCTTCACTGTTGAATTCGTATTACACGATTACTGCACAATCGACCATCGACTCAACCACAGTTGTTGTGTGATGGACGATTGTATTATGTGGCTCTCAACAGTGTACGATTCAGTACTATGCGACTCGGTCTCGGTGAACTATGATACAACAATAATCGAGTCTAAGTGACAACCATCGAGAATCATCGAGATGTTTGAACAATCAATACAAACATCTCGTATCGAGCATCACTACTTTTTATTAGGTTATCTATGGATCAGTAGATTAGGCGTGAGAGTACATTCAACTTATATAGCCAGCCAATCAGAGAAGGATGACTGTGATTTAATTTCCGTAGCAGTATAATTCTATGTTTAAAATTACATTGGAAAATACATACTTTTAGGAACTGTTTTCTTGTAGAAAAAGCTTCCGAAGAATTCTCAAAAAAATTGTTTTATTATCTATTTGTAACGTAGATTCCAATTCTAAAAAAATTCGACTGATGACCAGTCCTATACTTCCCACCTAGTAAATATTTGCAAAAAATAAACACTCTTTATTTGTTTTTTTTTTATTCTTTGACAAGGCCCAAATAACCTTAGCTGTTGGTGGTCTTTAAAACACAATTTAATTTTTATTCTTTGAAAAAAGCATGGCCCTCTTTTTTGTTTGGTGATCTATTGATGGCTAACTTAATATAGCAAAAATCATGGTTACCTTGATTTACGTACAATTTTTATTTTTTTTAGTAAAATATTTTTTTTCTCGAAAACTATACATTTTAGAGAAAAAAAATATTTACATTTTTTTCATATCATAACATCTAGAATTCATTTATATTTTTTTTTACCTATGTTAAGACGTGACATTGAGGACGTTTTTTTGAATATCTCAGGATCCACTGAACCGATTTGACTCAAAATCTAATCAGATCTAAGTTAAAGGCTGATAAACACAATAGAACAATCGGCATGCCCGTATGTTGTTCCGTTCTTAAGATATCGAAGGCGAAAAATTGACCACACACATACACACATACACACACACACACACACACACACACACATACACACACACACACACACATACAGACATTAGTCAGAAAATGATCTTAAACGATTGCTAGGGTCTGAAAACGTGAAGATCTGTTAAAATCTCGAAATATTTTTTTCGGACTAAATCCATTAGTTTCTAGCTTATAGCACGTAAATATAAAACAGTTAATCTGGCAAATAAAAAAAAAATTAAAAAAATTTTCTACAATAAAAAATAAAATCAAATTCTATAAAACATAAAGTTTTGAGTATTTCTGTGTACAAAATCAAATCAATAAAACAAATTTTTTTACACTTCAATAAAAACCAAATAAAATGTTAGTATGTTTTTTTAAAAAGTTTTTTGGACAATTTTACTGTCATGTTTGACGGCATTTGAGCTCTGAGGATGAGAATATAATTCTCGAAACGTCAGCTTAATAAATGCAATATTAACAGTATTTGCTTATTATTTTTGGATCCTTAAGCCATCTCAAAGCTGTCTTCTTTCATTATCATCAGGATCACCACTTTTCTGTTTTTAATTAAACAGTTCTTCACATCTAAATCCATTACTTCCCTACCATAGTAGAGGTGGGAAGTAAAAAAAAGAAAATGCAGGACGACCTCATTGTGAATGAATTGTGAATTATAGACGCTCGACAACAAGGGTCATTAGCGTCAGACCTCATTGTGGAACTGATAACTGAATATAATTATTGTGTGAAAGAAGAAGACTTATTTTGTATTTAAAAACATTGAATTGAAAGCAGTGCATTATTGGCTGAGACAAGTAGTGGAGGTAAGATATTGATTTCCAATAAAACGCCATGGTTCATTACTAATACATATTATTCTACCTGCCAAGAGAAACACTTTCTTCTCCATATTGCGTAACTAGCTATTGAATAGTGACCGTGACTGTCCCTCGTGGACATTGTATGAATTACGAATAAAATACATAGTTCGTTTTTCATGCTTTTGACAATATTGTTTCGAAAAGAAAATTGTATAAAAATTTTGTTAAAACAAATCAAACAAATCGTGAGGTGGGTCGTTTATTAAGACTAAAGTGCGACCCCTGAGGTCCACACGACGAACTTCCCAGTTTGATAAATATTTAATAATAATAATTAAATTAGATATTACACCGAAAAGTAATTATTTTAATCATTAAAACATAATTATTATTATAAAAAAAACGGCTGAACCGATTTTTATAAAATTTATGTCGGATCAAAATGACGTTAACACGCCTCGATTGACACCCTTACGAAGTCGATATAATTTTTTAATCGCGAGATATTGTGTAAAATCTACTTTTCTGGAGTCTATTTGGTTAAAAAAAAAGAACGGCTGAACCGATTTTAAAAAAATTTCTTTCAGATCATATTTACGGTTATACGCGTCGATTGGCACCCTAACGTAGTCGATATCATTTTTCATTCTCGAGATTTCGTCTTAGAAAGAAATGGTCACATACGCACGTACGTACACACATACACACAGACATCTTTCTAAAAATAGTTTAAAAATAGTGTAGTGACCTTGAAACTTATTATTTGTTATACATTTTGATTTCGATTTTCGGACCCATTACAATAACTTCCAATGGGAAGTTAAAAAGTTCACTGCTTCAAAAACTAACTAAAAAGATGGATTAAATAAATACACAAACACTTGAAAGATTCTACACATTTATTAATCTGAACGATCGTTTCGGATTTCTAGCCCATCATCACGAGAGTTCAAACTAAAACTCGCGAATGAATGAATGAATTGTGAATTATAGACGCTCGACATCAGAGGTCATTAGCGTCTGTCTAAAACTCTCGACCTGATGATGGGCAAGAAACCCGAAACGATAGTTAAGAATAATAAATGTGTAGAATCTTTCAAGTGTTTGTGTATTTATTTTATTCAATCATGTTCTATCAAGTGCCTAGCGATAATCATTATGAAATCATAAAAAGATTAAACATGCAGTCGTAGCCATCAGATATTTCTGTTCAACAATTGTTACTGTACATGTATGCCTCCGACTGCATGTTATCAAATTGATTTTGTTACCATCTTTTTAGTTCGCTTTTGACGCAGTCGGGTTTTTTGATTTTTTTAATTTAATTTTTATTTACGTCTTTTTAGTTTTTGAAATCGTCTCAACGAAACCTTTCTTTTGATACCCATATCGATATATTTAGAAGCAAAATTACTATTACATTCTGACAAAATGGCGTCTAACGTCCGCCATGTTGAATTTCCCATGACGTCATATTTCCTATGTCACTCTCGGGATTAAGACGAATGGCCCCAAAAATTCTATTTTACCTAGTTAAGGCCCGTATTCACCAAACACTGTTAAAGATAGAAGTTACTAATCTTAAAATAAATTTATTTCTTGGAACAAAATTAACTTTCAATTAACCAAGCAATTCATTCGATAGAATAGTAACTTCAGGTAGAAATTTACTTTATACCATACATCTTGGACATTTTGTCAAATATTTTGATTTTAAAGCACGTTTACGAAAGATCCGACCGATGGCGCATCGATCGAAAATATAAATTTATTTTATTTTACTACAAAAGCCTTTACCTGAAAGATATGGAATTAATATTTACGTGAAAAGTTCGCCAGGTCATAAAGTAATTTGTGCATTTTGTGCCCATCTTATTTTACTAGGCGAATAAATATTTATACCCTTAAGATTGGACAGAATAGTTATTCTTACGATTTATACCTGCAGTAAACTTAACTACGTTTGGTGAATTGAATTATCGCTATTTATTCCGAGTAATAGTTACCAGAGGGGTATAAATTAACGGAATAAATAACTAACTAGGCTCGGTGAATACGCCCGGCCTCATTCACTCAACGTCTTCTGGGACATGAACTTCTTGCCAATTGCGCTTCGCTGATACATTGTGATGTGTAAACTCCAACATAAATTAGCTTGCTGTGAATAATTAGATTACTGATTTACCGGCCATAAATAACTGACTAATAAACGTTATCTTTGCCATTTACATTTCACCCCTTGTCTGAACAATTAGGTAGCCCATCCAGAATATAGGCCATTCTTAATTATATGAAAGCGTGATTTATCAGCAGTAATCAAGTGTTCATTGAAATTGAACTTGAAATTTGCTTTTAAAGTAAAATTTTCAAGAACGATTTGTTATTTTTAATTCGATGATTCTATAAATAAGGTATCTACACTTCTAAACACTTGCTGTCTACTAAAAATTAATTAGGAACTAGTTTTCTTTAAGACTGGCTGTAAAAGTAGATTTTGTATCTAGGGCGTAATGAAGTATATTTTCGACAAGGTGTGACATATTTCATGAGCATCAGCGAGTTTAACAGTCAAACGAGTCAAAATTGTATTGCGCCCTAGATACACACTGTATTTTTTGTCGCACACCCTACACTGTAAGAAATGAGAAGGCCGATTACATAGCTTATCGATGGTCTATTTGTAGCCAGCGATTAATCTGGTAATAGGCACACAAAGAGACAATGACGTCGCAAACAGGTATGGCCACATCGCGTAGATTCCGTAAAAACACATTCCGCATGCGTGGTTACTAATTTTACATTAATTTGTTTTGTATTCATCCATTTTATATATGTAACTATACATTTTATTTTGTAATTTTTACACACTTTATTGGAATATTACACAAATTATGTAATTTTAATTTACTTTATGTAAAAATCACAAATTTGTTTAACTTTACAGTAAAAGTCCAAGTTTTTATGAAGTTTTCTGTGTGAAAATAAATAATAATGTAAAATCACTTAGAAAATCGAGCGAATTCTATCTTAACTTTCAAAGTATTTTTACATCTATTTTTTACAGTGTATAATTTCATTTCCATTATTTTTAAGATTTTCAGCACTTACTTTTTAATTTTTCATTATTTGACAAAATTTGATGCGAAAAATAAATCGGGCCTCCAACCAATTATCTTTATCAAAATATAGAAATATTTTTAAAAATAATGTAAAGCAGTTTTTGACAGAAAAATGTTTCTAGGTATTATATTAATGAATTCTTATAATTTTTTTTAACAATGTTTTAATAATTGTACTCTCCCGTCACACTGTATGCTGTGTAAAAATTATTATATTCTAGTCTATTTAGGGTTGGCCAAGGCCCCCTGAGTTTTGGGGTGCTAGGGCACTGCCCCACTGCGCCGTACGGTATCTATACGGCACTTGTTTGTAACACAATGTACTACTGCAGAAAACGATATAAAATTAAATGTACAAGAAATGTTCGAATTTAAAAAGCGTTTAAATTACATACTTATTCACTGTGAGCAGATGCATGATGGAGGGGATTTCAGATTGACTGTTAGCGCGCAACAACGGATGAATAGGGAAACATTCGGTGGGTACCTAACGATCCCTTCTCTATGGTAACTTCTAAGCATAAATACGTCATAGTAAATAATAAAATATAAATTGGGCCGTGAAAGTGACACTTCTTATCAAAATAAAGTTTGAATTTTCACGCAGAAAAAAATATAATACGCACATTCATTTGCTTTTAAATTTATTATAACATAACTTATTATTATTTTTTTAAATTATTTAATAATTACAAAATAATTTTTTTGGATGTAATTTAAGTACATATTTGACATTAATGCTCTAATTTGACAGCTGAGATTTCGGTTTTGCGCGTAGATTGGATAAAGTGTACCTACTTATTGAAATTGCTTTGCGAATCATGAAAAAGAAGGTTTATGATTTATATTGTTCCCAGAATTTCACCAAACACACTTTTCACATTTTTGAATTCAACAGGATCATTGAATGATTAAATTGTAATTTTAGCACCGCCGATTTACGCTATCACTCACCAGACGGCAGGACCATGCATCTGCTCACAGCGAATAAGAACTGATTCCATTCGCGCTACATTGTAGCTATTTTTGCGATTCCTTTATTACAAATTGTTTTTAATCATTATATCACGTAACGAATATTCATTTTAAAGAGACCTCAAAGTTATAACCTTTATTTTTACGATATTTCCATTAAGCACGTCCTTTTCATTTAATGACCCGAAACGAGTTTGAGATTTTAACGGTCGTAAAATGTACCATTCTGTTAAGCTTTTACAGTATGAAGCTATTATCATTTTGTAAAGAGGTTGTAGAATGTTATATTTTGTGTAATTTCACAGTATCTTCAAGTATTGATTTTTACAATAAAACCTAGGTTATGCTGAAGTAGGTACACAGCAATTGCTTACACACATTGAGACAACATGGCGTAGGCGTTACTGTTATAGATAAAATGGTAGTGCTTATTCTGTATGATCACTGTAAAAATTTACTGCAGTGTTGTTAATCTTTTGTCATTTTCTATAACAAACTTAATAATCGTAATAATAATAATCGTCTATACATATCTGGGTGTAGTGATGGGCGATACGAGATATTTTTACAATCGAAGCAATTGTAATCGTTCATAATAACAATCGAGTCCACAATCGACTCAGAGTTTGATTTTACAATCGAAATGTTCGATTGTTCAAGTTGATTATTTGCCACATATGTTATAGCAATAACAGCGAATGAGAATACATATAATCGCGATTCAAGGTTATATGCTAGTCGACTGACGTTCACGCGACTCGTTGATTGTTCACTGTTCAGTCGGTAGTCACTACTCTGTGATCTCTTCACTATTGAATTCGTATTACGCGATTACTGCACAATCGACCATCGACTCGACCACAATTGTTGAGTGATGAACGATTGTATATTATGTAGCTCTCGACAGTGTATGATTCAGTACTATGCGACTCGGTCTCGGTGAACTATGAAACAACAACAATCGAGTCCAAGTAACAACCATCGAGAGTCATCGAGATGTTTGAACAATCGAGACAATCGACTAAAACATCTCGTATCGCGTATCACTAAATTTCTGTATGATCACTGTAAAAAATTACTGCAGTGTTGTTAATATTTTTGTTACTTTCTAGCAAACTTAATAATCGTAATAATAGTAATAATAATAATCATCTTGATGCCGTAGAATCCTATACGTATCTGGGTGTGAGTTAGAGTCACGTTCAGGACGTAAAAGTCGTAAAAGAGACTCTCTGATGCAGCAAGTATCGACGGATCCTGCGGCAAATATGGAATCCAGAGTTGACGGGGAAGAACAAAGTCGCTGCTATTAACATGATTGTTGTTCCAGTCTTGTTCTACATCTTTGGAGCATTCAAGTGGACGGTTAACGAGTTGCAACAGCTTTGATAGGAGCACTCGAAAAATAATGACCATCTATAGAAGTCTTCACCCCAAATCATCCGTGCCTCGTTTGTACAGCCCACGTCATCTTGGAGGGAGGGGATTGCACAGCCTGAAGTATCTTCATAATAGAATTGTACTGGGTACTGCTATTGCGGTTTGTAACAGTTCGGACCCGCTTCTACAGCTCGTGCGTAATCACGAATATGCAAGTGTTGGTGCGTTTTTGTTTCAAGCAGCAAACAGAGCAGCAAATGAACTCCACCTTGATTTTGACTTCAGTTCCACCAGATGCACCGGTTGTATCTCTTAACGTCAGGTCAAGCAAGGCATACAATGAAGAAGGGAGAGCAAAAATTCCTGCTCATAAACAGCATACCGATAAACCGATGAATGAGATTTATTATAAGAACATCGAGATACGTGTGGGTTATCGAAGGATCTGACGTTTGCCTTCCTGAGGTCAGCTGGACTGAAGTCTGAAACTGAGGGATATATTTTGGCGTGTCAAGACGGCGTTAACAACACTCTTGTGTACCACCTTATATAGTTATATGGGTGTAGACACTTCACAATGCTGGTCTAAGAATCTCATAATACCACCTGAGGCATCATTACAGTAGTATTGACAAAATTCCCGTTCTGTTCCCGGTGATATTGAGTCCCTTGTCGAGAATGAATCATGTAAGGTTTTCTGGAACTATTCATTCAGTACTACCAGGCAACTTTCATCTACAAAGCTTAAGATATACTGTCCAACCAAGGAAAGAACGTTGATGCGGAAGGGGATAGGCGATGAATGTGTTCACAATCTGACAGGAGCGTTTTAACATATTGTCAGATTAGCTACACGTCGTTCGTTTGTTTTCATGTCGTTTACCCTAAATAAGGGTCCCTATGCTGCTATGCACATTCTTTAGACTGGCGTTTTTTCCCTGGTCAAACAATAGTTCTCCTTGATAAAAGTACGCGATGTATGTATGCGTCATCGAGTTCTCAGCTCCTGCTGAAACGAACATAATCGCGAAGGAGACTGAGATATCTAGACTTTCTTTTCCTTTTGACTACGCCAATGATGATGTGGGTGTGGCTTATTAATTGTGGAACCAGAACACCACAATCCTCCATCTTCCGACATGATGTTGAATGAATTTCAGACCAAAAAGAATTGAAACAATGAACAGACGGGAAGAAAGTAATACTTTCTTGTTACAATTTCGTTGAACAAATTACGGACGCACGTGATAGTAACGTCAATACGTGCTTGCGCTAGTGTATGTATTGATGTTTACGCATTTCTCACGAAATACTAGAGTCCCTCCAAAAGCGACATGTCCGTTCCACGGAGAGTAGAGAGCAGGAGACAGAATATGGTGTAAAATTGAAAGAAAAAAATATGTTTTTTTTCTTTCAATTCAGAAAAAAAAATATTCTATCTTCTATAACGCATATCTTTTTAATTATTCAATTTACGACCAAAAGTATCGCAGTAAAGTTGTAGAGAATTCGATTCTAAACAAAAAACCTCTCAACAATTTTTTTGTAAGATATACCGTTACGGATATACAGTGCAAAATCTGTTAGCACCCCTTTTTTAAGATGGCGGCCAAAAGGGGTGGCCGCTGACTCCGAAAACTCAATTTTAAACTTACACCAGTCCCCCCTACGCAATGATAAAAAAAACCTTGTTCTATCTAAAATGCAAACTGCCTAAAAAAATGTAACATTTCAATGGATTATATACTAGCCATGATTGCAGTCTATTTTTGTTGCGCTACTCATTTTGCTTATATTTTTCTCGTTGCGTGTTTTAAAGACCACCAACAGCTAAGGTTATTTGGGCCTAGCACCAATTCATATTTTCAATTCATTATTTTTTTTTAATAATGATTTGAAAATCCAATTGACACTTTTACCTGCAGCTCTCGGGTTAGAATCCGGGAACTGGGGACTTGCAATAGAGGAACCATAGCGACGCCATGTAAACAATAGCATTGCTACACGCTCGGCCATTCTCAAGCCCACTCTTCCTTGTTGCAGTCATTAATTTGCTCTGATTTGATTTCGGACAATCTGTAGACTATAGAGTATAGACAATGGAGGTAAATAGAAACAAATAAATAATCCAAATAATATAGTAGCTCTATTGTCATACCATAGCCAGGTGGATAGAGTTATTAAACGTGAGGCACGTAGTAACAGTGACATGGCGAGATTTATTATCAAACGGGGAACTTCGCTAAACACGATTAATTACGTTTACGTCATTAAACGTGTTAATTGATGAAATAGAGTAAATATTTTATACGCCAACTTTGTTTAGTATCAGAAAATAAGATTATACAGGCGCGGTTTGCTACGCCTCTCTCTTTTATGTAATAAACTAAAGGTATATTTAGAGCTGCGAGAATTTAAAACGGTTTAGAACTAAATTAATTTGTTTTAATTTTAAATTAAATTACTTCACTTTGTTGCACAATTAGTGCAGTGTTCAAGAACTTAATAGAATTCTTCTTTAGTTTCGTACATCGACGTATACTACTGGGCGTTCCCTATAGCGATTAAAAAGTGTCCCTCCGAAAGAAAAAGATAGAATGAATGTGTGGTCAATCTCTATCTCTCTCTCATGCTTGGCGCCGCAACCTCTAGACTGGACTGCCGTGGGTTTGAATCCCACCTGCGCTCATGGATGTTTTGTGATGTTATTTAGTTTTAAGTTAGTTGTTATTTAGTGTAGTTGAAAGACGCTAATGACCTTAGATGTCGACGCGTCTATAATCTACAATAAATAAATAAATCTATCTCTGTCAAAATAGTACCAGCATCAGGAACACCAAGAGCCAATCGATTGTACAGAAAAGGATAGAGATAGGCAACAACCATACTCTATCCTCGTCACTCATGTAAATCCGAAAAATAATTACAAAGATATACCGCTAGGACACGTTCAGTAAGTCGATTTTTTCGTACTCCAATGTTCCAAAATTGCGTATCTACTTTATTTTATTGTTCTTCCATTCCTTCAAACGCATTGTGATGTAACATATATAGTCTAACATGATTAAGTGGGACAGCACGTTTAGTCTCACAAAGGTATCTCACTTATCCAGGTTCAAGAATTGTTTGTTTCACTTATAAAAGATCAAACTGTACTTATTACAAGCTTTTTTGTATGTTAGTTTGTTTAGATCAAATCTTGCAAGTCAATTTTGAACGACTTCCACGTATCCGATCGATTTAAAATTTGGTACACATATGCATTCCTGATGACAATACATGAATGAGTTGTTTTTAGAATTAAATTCAATCCCTAAGGGGGTCCAAATGAGGGAGTAGGGTTTTTTGACTAATCAACGCTTAGGCCAAACCGCTAAAGCTAGAAACTTGGAATTTGGACAGTAGGTTTCTTTTGTGACGTAAGCACCCACTATATGAAGGGATTTTTCTAAATTCAATTCCTAAGGGAGTCAAAAGGGGATAAACTTTTAAACGATTAAAAGGAACAAAATAAAATATTAGTAAAAAAAACTTTTTAAAGACACGCTTTTATTTGAATATAGGGACTAAAAAGGAAAAAAATAAGTTTTAATAATTTAGTTTCATAATTATAAAAGCGTGGGTCGTGACTAATAAAATATCATAGCGTTTACAACGCACGCTTTTATAATTATGAAACTAATTTATTAAAACTTAATTTTTTCCTTTTTAGTCCCTATATTCAAATAAAAGCGTGTCTTTAAAAAGTTTTTTTTACTAATATTTTATTTCACTTAGGTATAGAGGTGCCTAAATGCTAAATAAGAATTCTGACAACAATATTTTAATCCCAGTTTCAGTTATAGATGTGTTTGCTCCTAATAATCGAATGAATGAATGAATTGTGGATTATAGACGCTCGACAACCTAATAATCAAGCAAAATCAATCTCAGGTAAAGATGTTTGGCATTCACACACTAATAGAGGTTTTTATTTTATTTTTATTGTAGATTATAGACGCTGAACAACTAAGGTCATTAGCGTCTAATTACATCAAATTGCATTAAATTAAATTAAATGATATCACATCCATAAGCGGAGGTGGGATTCGAACCCACGACAGTTTAAACCAAAAGTCAGTACGCTAGAGGGGTAAAAATACTGGGATTTCATAATTTGTCCCATTAGTAATAGAGGTTTCCCATTTATCCAGGTTCGACTGTAGTTTTAAATCTGTAAAACAAAAGGAAACAATCTGGTTAATAATGGGTTAAAATATAGATTATATTTTTGTTTCAAGGACATTTCAAAGTTACGCTCACATTTTTGTTTGGTGTTATAAAACGTGTTACAGTCGGTCGTATGCTTTTGATTTTTCATGCTTGTTATTTCAGTTTCTCTACACGCGTTTCCATGTGCAGTGGAATAAAAAAGAAGTGTAACTTCTACCGTGCGCTTATGTGTGTGAGGCAAAGTTATTTTAACATTGGAAATGTTTATGTTCGTATATGGGGGCAGAGTTACGAGTTTTCGTTCAAGGCCAAAAGACAACGGTGTCGCGATCAAGTGAGGAGCAATCATGCAAAATTGAACAAGTGCAATTTTTTCGAAATGTGTTTTATATCATGTCTAGTTAATTGAGAGGTATTTGCGACGATCTGCGGTGTTATTTTTGAGCAAATGTTAATAAATACTGTAGAAAAATCCATTTAAAAGTTAAGTAATCAAGCAAAAGTGAACGCATATATAACAGAAGAATATAATAGGGTTATTCCTGACAAAACTAAACAGTGCATTGATAAATATTGTGTGTATAATAAACAGTTAATTATGTTTCATATATGCTGTTATCATTTCCAATGTCCTCGATGGTTGCAAGGATTGCGAAATCTGTGAATTTTTTTTATAATTTACTGAAGTGAAACTTCTTTAGCCGCGATGAGAGTAATTTTGTTCAACAGTGTAACGAAGAACGACACTGTCGCGTCTGCAGTAGTAAAGGAAATAAGTTGCTGGCAGGGAATCGGACCGATTTGCTGGTAGGTACGAATGCGTTGAGAGAGAAACTCGATCGAAGCGCCTTTTTCTGTTCAGTTTTTACACGCATCCATTCTTTTTCTATTTGTTTAAATACCGTCACAATATTTGTATGAATGAAAGTTATAATATTTTTGTTACATCATGCGAATTGAATTGAATTGTGAATTATAGACGCTCGACAACAGAGGTCATTAGCGTCTGTTACATCATGCGAGTGCAATTATTATACTGAATTACACGAGTAGGTACTTCTGTGCTATAAGAGCGTTTTCGAGTTTTTTTTTTTTGGTAGATATTATACAGGATGTTCCATAAATACACCGACAAACTTTTAGGGGTGGTAGGGGAGATCAAAACAAACATTTTTTGCTTTATAAAAATATGTCCGAAAACGCTTCGTTTTCGAGATACAGGGTGTTGAAATTTGTAGAAAAAAATGTTTTTCATTTATCTTTATTAAGTTTAATAGATCCAAAAGATGTCCCATAAAGTTATCAATAAACTGTGAAAATTTAATTAAAATCGGCTGAAGCGTTTTTTAAGTACTTACCTATTAATAAAAAAAAAAAGATTTTGTCTATACAGATTTTAACAGCTGTATTATCTCGAAAACGAAGCGTTTGCATTTGTGAACCGATTTTGATGATTATTATTTTATTTAATAGGGCATACCTCCGGGTGGTCCTATTATAAATTTTACTAAAAGCGGTTCAGTAGTTCGACTGATTTTAATAAAAAAAGTTAGTAACTGGATGTAACACCATTAAGTTAAATGTCAAATATCAAAGTCTGTTAATAACGTGCAAACTACGTATTGTAAAGCCACTAAAAAGTAAAAAATAAAAAACTTTTTAACAAAAAAAAACCTTCAAAAGAGCCACTAAAAAGGATAATAATAAAATTTTGAGGTCTGCGCCAATTTAATAAATTATGAAGTCGGTTGAAAAGTAGATATTATTTAACATTTTGAATAATAATAAAACACGAAATTTACACTATAACTTTATTTTATGACAATTGTTTCGTCAACACAGTGACTTACAAAAAAAATTAAAAAATAAAAATAAAAAAAACTTCGTGTTTTATTATTATTCAAAATGTTTAAAATAATAATTTACATCAAGTAAGCACCCACTCTATAATATAGATATTATTTACTATACTTTTTAACCGACTTAATATTTTATTAAATTGTCGCAGTAATGTAATTATAATATTCAAGCGAACGAACGAAGCGAGTGAGTAGTGTATTGCACCCGGGAAATTCCTAGCACCCGGACTTTCTTAGCATTCGGGCGAAGCCGGACCGGGCCGCTAGTCGTTTATTTAATTGGCGCAGACTTCAAAATTTTATTATTTTCCTCTTTTTAGTAGCTTTTTTTGAAGGAGATATTTTTTGTTAAAAAGTTGTTTTTTGCGGTTCATTGATTTATAATATATAATGGAAAATATTACTATCTGTTGCTTTCATCATGAATGATTGATTGCGGGACTTCCATTTGCATTCGCAGTGCCTTGCCTTGCTGACGGTCCTTTGTTATAATATTTATCCTGTCAAAAACGTTACATGTCTCAGTTTACCTGGTACGCTTAAAAGTGGAGTGACTTAACAGACATATTTTTTTTCAAAGACAAAGTGAGCAGCATCGTGATTCGTGATTTTGTAGAAGAAAAATTTGAAAAAAAAGCTTTTAAGGTAGTTGTCCAGTAAACCGTCTGATACAAAAGTATAGCTTAGTGCTTTTGTGAAAGTTGCAGTCTCTTTTTAACCGACTTCAAAAAAAGGAGGTGGTTCTCAATTCGGTTGTATTTTTTTTTTTTTATGTTTGTTTTTTTATGTTTTTATGTTTGTAACTCAGTCATTTATAAACCGATTTTGAATTTTTTTTTATTTGAAAGGATATACTTTCAGATTGGTCCCATAGAAATTTCATCAAAATCGGTTCAGTAGTTCGGCTGATTTTAATAAAAGTGGGTAACGGCGTGTGAATCTTTAAGGTAAATGTAACTTTTTGACATAATCAGACAGCGTAAGAAAGTCGGTTTAATAAAAGTGAGTAACGGCGTGTGATTCTTTTAAGGTAAGTGTCACTTTTTGACACTAAAAAGTAAAAAATAAAAAACTTTTTAGCAAAAAAAAAACCTCCTTCAAAAAACCACTAAAAAGAGGAAAATAATGAAATTTTGAGGTCTGTGCCAATTTAATAAAATATGAAGTTGGTTAAAAAGAAGATATTAATCACTATAGGTACTATACATTTTAACCGACTTCATATTTTATTAAATTGACACAGACCTCAAAATTTCATTATTTTTCTCTTTTTAGTGGTTTTTTGAAGGAGTTTTTTTTTTTTGTTAAAAAGTTTTTTATATAAAAGAATGTAGGCTTTCACGGCCGGCGTTAATAGCATAAAGATAAGAATCTTTCGGGCTTATGAGCCGTGGTTTACTGGAATGGCATCTTCTTCTTCCAGACGTTTCGCTTGCAACTGCGGCAAGTATCCTCAATGGTGCGTTCGACGTGGTCGTAGTGTTCTTCTGGGTGTCCTGCTGTCAAGTGTCACACTCGACAGCAGGACACCTTCACTAATGCCCATATTCATAGTTAACCCTTAAGGTAAGGTATAAGGGTCCCTTCGCTGAGGGTCACTTAAGTGCTGAGGCCACCTTATTCAAAGGAGCGTTTCATAGTCATTTCCTTGAGTGAGGTAAGAATTATTATAGTAAACCTCCATGATTTTTTCCTTTAGAACAGTTGGTAATACTGCAGACCGATTGTGTTTAGTTGTCATTTTTGATATAAATGCGTGTTTTTCATGTGTTTTATTGTTTTTACTTTTTCGACACTTAAGGGACATACTATCCACCCTTAAGGTGAGGGTGATGTAAGGGCCCTTACAGACGTCAATCTTAACTATGGAACGCATATTCGATTTGAGGGTATGAATAAATGTCCCTTACTACTTATGGGTTAACTATGAACACGGCCGTGAATGTTCAAATAAGGAAATAGAAACTTAATAAATACGGCCCTTAAATGAAATATTCAAATAATTATTCTTAAAAATACATGTGAGTTATTCCATTCGTTTGACGCAAATGTAAGTTTATTTTTGAGTGAACATTCAAATTTATTTCTATTTTGCATCAAAGCAATGCATTGCAAAGGTTGCGACTTTTCCACTGTGTGGATCTTTAAAGCAAATAAAATTGTTAGCGGAGTTTGTTTGATACAACATAATATCGTGTAGTTTATATTGTATTATGTGTTCTTTGAATTGAGTTGAATATTATATGCATAATATTATTTTTTGCGATGTATTATAGTCCAAGCTCTAACCGTACAAAAGTCTACTGCACAACATTACTAAAATTTTATTAATAACTAGCTGCTCCGTCTGGCTTCACCCAGACTGCAATACATTACTCACTCGCTTCGCTCGTTCGTTTGAATTTTATTAATATACTACTCACTCGCCTCGCTCGTTCCCTTGAATATTATAAATACACTACTCACTCGCTTCGCTCGTTCGCCATATATGTATTTTTTAAAGCTTAATATAAAAATCGCGATTAAAAATCAGGGGTTGATCGTATAAGGGTGAACATTTAGAATTGTATGTATTTTTCAATGCTGAATCATGAAAAAATAAAAACAAAAAATTTTGTCCAAAAATTAAAAAAAAATTTTTTTGGGGTGGACCATCCTTAACATTTAAGGGTATGAAAAATAGATGTTGGCCGATTCTCAGACCTACCCGATAAGTACACAAAATTTCATCAAAATCGGTCCAGCCGTTTCGAAGGAGTTTGACAACAAACACCGCGATACGAGAATTTTATATATTAGATAAGATTATTAAATCAACTGAAACCAATCCACAAGCATATACTTTTCTTAACATAATCAATCGGCAACCTGCCATCGTTATGTTAAACGTTAAACAATTAAGATATACAAGGAAAAAATCAGAAGTCACTGTCGGGACATGAATCCGAAATTCCCAGTCTCCGGCTGGTTGAGTACCAATTACTTACACAGTATATATTATTGTCCACAATTGACTCATATGTTGTGTTTAATTAAAATTTTTAACCGACTTCAAAAAAGGAGGTGGTTCTCAATTCGGTTGTATTTTTAGTGTATTTGCCATAATATGGCACATACACTATTGGCGTCGGTCGGATGGCGGGACCTAGGGGTCGGACCAAAATTTCTCGACGTTTCATAGCCTCCTGAACACTTTGGCACCATTTTTGAAAATGTTTATATATATATGTATGTATATATATATATATATATATATATATATATTTATATATTTATATATATATTTATATATATATGTGTGTACACGATAACTCTCGACAGACTTAATCGATTGAAACGAAATTTGGTACAGACATTGGAACCCATCACCGCAAGAAGCCTATTTAAAATGGGCCCGATCGGACCATTTTCAGGGTTGTATTTAGGGGTTCCAAAAAGTTTTTGGGCCCAAAAATACCGAAAAATTTGTCAGAATCGTTTCAAAATTGAAATTTAACTCTTTAGTAAAGATTAAAATGTGCTGCTAAAATTTTAATAAAATCGGCCCGACAGGACCGGACTTTCAAATTTTATGAAAACACTAGTTTGTTGATACGGATTTACTTAGATATGGAAGGGTGTATTTAATTGGGTGTACTGATAAAATCCATGTCTAATATTGAAATTTAGAAAAATTTAATTATTTTAAGGGCTGTATTAAGGGGTTAAATTTTTTATTTTGTCAAAAAACAAACTTAAGTTTACTTAATAATGCCACAATGCCTGTATTAGCAAATACACTATATTGTCGGCAGGGTTTGGCACTGCGACCCGAGTTTTTATTTTTTTTTTATGTTTGTTACCTCAGAACTCCGTCATTTATGAACCGGTTTGGAATTTTTTTTTTATTTGAAAGGATATACTTTCAGATTGGTCCCATAGAAATTTCATCAAAATCGGTTCAGTAGTTCGACTGATTTTAATAAAAGTTAGTAACGGCGTGTGATTCCTTAAGTAAAAGTCACTTTTTGACACATCAGACAGCGTAAGAAAGTCGGTTTAATAAAAGTGAGTTAAGGCGTGTGATTCCTTTATGGTAAATGTCACTTTTTGACACTAAAAAGTAAAAAATAAAACTTTTTAACAAAAAAAAAAACCTCCTTCAAAAAGCCACTAAAAAGAGGAAAATAATGAAATTTTGAAGTCTGCGCCAATTTAATAAAATATGAAGTTGGTTAAAAAGAAGATATTAATCACTATACTATACTTTTTAATCGACTTCATATTTTATTAAATTGGCGCAGACCTCAAAATTTCATTATTTTCCTGTTTTTAGTGGCTTTTTGAAGGAGGTTTTTTGTTTTGTTAAAAAGTTTTTTATTATTGAATTTAATAGATAATATGATGAGAAACATCAAATCGGTGGCAGACTAGTTCAGTTTTTTTATCATTTTTTGTTGTCAGTATCTCGAATATGGGATGAAATTTATAGAGATTATAGAAAAATATCAATTATTTACAATAATTATCTTCTGCCTTGCACTTTTTTGCATACCTGGCGGACCTCATATTGAACATATAACCATTTGGGGAGAGGTCTATAAATTTGTTTATTTTACTTGTTTTATTTTTGTAATAAACAATTTCACGATAAATTTGCACTGTTAGCATGTAAAATTTTCCTTCGTTTTGAGTACAATTTTCTGTCACCAGATGTCATATGCTCATTTGACGGATCCCAATATAAAATACCTATTTTTCACTTCATTTTCAGTATTTTAAAAAAAACGTTGACAGTTCATTTGCGTTGCCATCTTTACATTCACAGCAGACCGACCGTGAGTATGTAATAGTAAGCGGATAGAGCGAATAAACAGAAGTTGCTATGGCAACCGTTTATTTACCGCACTTGCTATGTAATGGAAAAACTTTCGACACGCCTGTTAAATGACCCAATACATGCATCGACAGTAGTTATTTTGTAGTGGGTATGGGCCTATGACAAAAAAATATAAATGTGTTGTTCAATTACTTTATGAAAACATTTTGTTCTAGAAAATTAATATGGTTGAAAAACTTGCTAAGTGGGCGTGAAAATATATGTAAACAAGGAATAAAAGAAAAGTGGATACGTAGGGAGTACCTATCCTATATAGGCTTAGGCTATAGGTATGAGTAGTTACATTTTCATGCTTATTACTTGTTCACGTGCAATGTACGTATATCATTGTGCATTATTCTGTTATAATAATGGGTATCACCCATACGCCGTTTGTATATATCCGAATGTCTTTCATATCAGGGAGGTACCGCGCGAACAACTATTGTACGTAATAAATAATTAAATCATAACGATTTTTCCCTTATGTCTACATCATATTCACAACAATTAAAGAGGACAGTGTGGCCCAGTGGTTAGCGTCGCGGCCTCTGGATCTGTCGTGGGTTCGAATCCTGCCTCCGCTCATGAAAGTTTTGTGATGTCATTTAGTTTTAAAGTGAATTCTTATTTAATGTAATCAAGACGCTAATGACCTAAGTTGTCCACGCGTCTGTAATTTACAATAAATAAATAAATAACAAGCCGTGAGGTGGGTCGTTTATTAGGACTAAAGTGCGACCCTTGAGGTCCACACGACGAACTTCCCAGTTTGATAAATATTTAATAATAATAATTAAATTAGATATTACACAGAAAAGTAATCATTTTAATCATCAAAACATAATTATTATTTATTTTTAACAATAATTAAAAAAAAAAAACGGCTGAACCGATTTTTATAAAATTTATGTCGGATCAAAATGACGTTAACACGCCTAGATTGACACCCTTACGAAGTCGATATAATTTTTTATTCGCGAGATATTGTGTAAAATCTACTTTTTTGGAGTCTATTTGGTTAAGAAAAAAGAACGGCTGAACCGATTTTGAAAAAATTTCTTTCAGATCATATTTACGTTAATACGCGTCGATTGGCACCTTAACGTAGTCGATATCATTTTTCATTCTCGAGATTTCGTCTTAGAAAGAAATGGACACATGTGTAAACCCTAGTGTAAATCCAGCGCTGTGTATTTGCAATATTGTAAAACAGCGTGGGGTGCTTTGTATCATATTTTCATACTACCCCACGCTTTTTTACAATAAAATTAATTATTTTTTACTTTTTAGTTCATTAAAGCGTGTTTTTTTTTTAAATTATAATTTATTTTTGCTTTTTAGTCCTGGAGATCCTGGTCAGGATAATGGGACAAACTTATGGAATTATTGTATTGTAATCGATCCTTGATAAGTGTGCAAAGTTTCAGTTCAATCTGAAGTTTTTTGCTTTTTTTTAGTCCTGGAGATCCTGGTCAGGATAATGCAAACTTATGGAATTATTGTATTGTCATCGGTCCTTGATAAGTGTGCAAAGTTTCAGTTCAATCTGAAGTTTTTTGCCTTTTTTTTTTAGTCCTGGAGATCCTGGTCAGGATAATGGGACAAACTTATTGAATTATTGTATTGTCATCGGTTCTTGATAAGTGTGCAAAGTTTCAGTTCAATCTGAAGTTTTTTGCCTTTTTTTTTAGTCCTGGAGATCCTGGCCAGGATAATGGGACAAACTTATTCAATTATTGTATTGTCGTCGGTCCTTGATAATTGTGCAAAGTTTAAACTAAATCTGACCGTTCAAAGTTGGTCAAAATCAAGTCCAAAGAAGTCGGTTACAAACTGACAAACAAGCAAGCACACCAGCAAGCAAGCACGCAAGCCCGCAAGGAAGCACGCAAACATACAGGTGAAGCTAATATAAGCGTGTTAAAAACTAGAATCCGATCAAAATTTTGGACGTTTTCGGCTAAAAATTAAATCTTCGGAAAAACATTCGGCTTCATCTAAATACACTAATAAAATTCCCTTGAATTAAACAAAGCATTGTGAAAGAATCTTTTTTCGCGCGTGTATGTTTTTGTAAAACCGGTCCTGAAAACAATTTAACACCCCGGTGAGCGTTCTACGATGGCTGTACGACTACAACGTTTCTGAATAATGTTTTATTTGAGAATATGTTTTCTCGGTTGAAAGTGAAATATGGCGTTCACAAAGTAAATTACAATATTAATTGGGTTAAATACTTGCCACCTCAATAAATTATTTTACTAAAAAATATTTCTATTATATTATACTATCGGCCCGGTCTAGCTTCGCCCGGGTGCTATGAATTTATGATTTATTGTCCCTCCCCCTGCGAAGCGAAGCCGGGCTGGTGACAGTGGCGTAACTTCACTTCGCGGGGCCCAGGTGTAAAATTTTTTTTTGGGGCCCCCCCTCCCCCACTTTACCCAACTAAGAAAAATTTCCAATTATTCATGACATCATCATCCCATCAACATTTGATTGTATTCTCAAAATGTTCTACGTCATATATAAACGACTCTAATTAAAAGAAGTTCTACTGGTATTCTTCAGACAATAATATTGCGCTCTTTTATATTTAAGGATAAATAAATCCTCCAGTCGTCTTCATCAAATCATAATTATTGACATAAACGATTTAGAGTTTACTAAGAAAATTTATTACAGTAATGTCAACTATTATTACACATTTTTTTCCATTCACAAATTGTAGAAAGTTAGGTAATGCAGTGTATTGATAACTCACATGTGCCATACTCAACTGTGCTCAACTGAGTGTGCACATTCAGTGCATCACCATGTTCATGCTGCGTGCTCATGACCATTATACCATACAAGCGGTAAATATTGAGTGCACGCCCTGTCGAAATCCCAAATAAATCAAACATGGCGAATTTCATATTAAAAAGCAATTGATCGAAACGATAGTATTTGAATCTAGAAACTAAATGCAATCTGCGCTTAGATCATATATAATTGGACTGAGAAAAAAATCGAGTGTAAGGATTAATCAATCAGTAGTTGACCCAAAAATTGGGGGCCCCTCGAGGTTAGGGGGCCCCGGTGATTGCCACCTGGAACACCTGTGATAGATACGCCACTGGCTGGTGATGTTTATAATATTAGTAAAATCGCGCCAATACGCTAAAATGCAAAAAAATTGTAGAGTTACGTTTTGTTACTATCCCACAGGAACCATACATATTTCCGGGATGAAAAGTATCCTATGTCCTATTCCAGGACCTAAAGTAACTATATACCAAATTTCATGAAAATCCGTTCAGCCGTTACGGAACTGAGTGGTAACAAACATACACACACACAAATTTTCGCGTCTATAATATTAGTAGAGATTATTATGATTGGTTTTTCGTTACCATGATTACACTGTTAAAGTTAAATATTTAACGCAAACGTTAAACGGTCCGAGCTCGCATAAGAAGTTTCACTTTAAAAATGGCAGCTCTTCGAGGTTCGTCAGTTTGTGTCTCATATTAGGGCACTTCTATATCTAATAGAAGACATGTTTCCTCTACGCACGTTAAGAAAAAAGTATCATTTTGTGAGGAGTTAAATAAATTGCATAGAACTCAGAGCCCGGAGGCGGTTGACTGACAAGACGATCATTTATCTTCTTGTTTTTTAAATTGACTTATTCTCTTGACACTCATATGACCCACCGCTTGTGTTTTTTAATGTCTCTATTTGCGCCAAAGCGTATTCTCAGAACAGTGGTGTTACGTCATGCCGGCAGCTCTTTTAATAATACTTTCGAACCCAAATCATTCTTTTTAGGGTTCTGTACCCCAGAATGAAAAAAAACAACGGAACCCTTATTGGATTATTTTGTTGTACGTCCGTCCGACAGGACCCTTTTTTATAAGCTTTTATTTAACTCGCAATGTATGTTAGTATGTGTGTTTGCAACGTTTGCGCGTTTGTTTAGGTCAAATCTTGCAAGTCAATTTTGAACGACTTCCACGCATCCGATTGATTTGAAATTTTGTACACATATGTTTTCCCGATGACAATACATGAATAAATCGTTTTTAGAAATAAATTCAACCCCTAAGGGGTTCAAACGGGGATGTAGGGTTTTTTTGACTAATCAACGCCCAGGCTAAATTGCTGAAGCTAGAAACTTGAAATTTGGACAGTTGGTTCCTTTTCTGACGTAAGCATCCACTAAGAAAGGATTTCTCGAAATTCAACCCCTACGGGTGTCAAAGGGGAGAAAAATTTTGAAAGACAAAAATGAACAAAATAAATATTAGTAAAAAACTTTTTAGAGACAAGCTTTTATTTAAATGCACTAAAAAGGAAAAAATAATTTTTAATAAATTAGGTTCATAATTATAAAAGCGTGGGTCATGACTAATAAACTATCATAGAGTTCACGACCCACGCTTTTATAATTATGAACCTAATTTATTAAAAATTATTTTTTCCTTTTTAGTGCATTTAAATAAAAGCTTGTCTCTAAAAAGTTTTTTTTACTAATATTTATTTGTTTTGTTCCGTGACGTGCTCCACAGTAGCGGCGCTAGGATTTTTTGCTGGGGTGTGTCAGTGTTGGGCATGATGATCTTGAAGGTGGGCCAATAACATTTATTCCCAAAATTTCAGTGCTCGATAAAATTTTAACTCAGGTTACTTGCTATAGAATTTACAAGAAAAATTGTTGAAATTTCGAGGGTTAAAAACGTATTTAAAAGATAACCTAGAGATTGGGGATTATATTCCAGGGTAGGCCAAGACAGTTTAAGGTGGACCATGGCCCATCCGGCGCCGCCACTGGTGCTCACCAATGTATACTTTCAAAGATTGTTTTTATGACAACCTTTAATTTTTGCTATTAGCTAAAAAAAATAATTTAGACTGTGAATAAAGAAATGGAAATGAAGGATTTGTGTTTAATTCAGTTATTATTATTTATAAAAATGTTTTTTCGTTGGAGAGCAGCCAATTATATAATTGTTTCGAAACATATCGGAAAAAATCATTTTACCAACCAGTGGTCACAGTCCGGATTCTAACCTGAACCTTTGAATGTTAATTTAGCAATCTTGTCACGGTTGAGTATTGTAAGCTCATTCCGCCGCGAAAGTGGAAAGGTTCAGGTTAGAATCCTGACTGTGACCACTGGTTGGTAAAATGATTTTTTCCAATATGTTTCGAAACAATTATGTAATTGGCTGCTCTCCAACGAAAAAACATTTTTCAATTGCATTTCAGCCGTATAAAACTATTATTTATATTATTATTTATTCTATTTCTGTAAAAAAAGTTTTCAAAATGTATATGATATTTGAGTAGGTACTTAAACAACTTCAAACTTTTACTTATTATTGTTCATAACAAGTTTAATACACATAATTCAATTATCTATATTCTATAATTTAGAAATAAACATACAACTTTTTATTAGAATCATTTACTTATATTATCTCCATCTCGTATTATAAATACATTTGAATTGCCTAGTTTAGTATAAAAGACATAATTTGAACAAAATTGGAATAGTATAATGCAATACAAGGGACGAAACACAGCGTTTGCAACTAGTTAGCAAATGCTGTGTTTCGTTCCGAGTAAATGCATATTATTTTTCACAACGCCGCTATTGAAAATCGATTTTCGGTACCTGTTTAGCGGGTTGAAACTGATCGTTTTCATCCCTAGGGATGACAATTTTCAGGTCGGTTTTCTCTGTTTTTTAACGTTGTTAAGAGGGAGATAGAGCGATTGAATCCGTACCTATATAATATTCGAAAACGTCAAATTAAGAGGGAGGATTGAATCCGCATATATAATATTACCATAATATAACCGTACATAAATCTGACATATCTAATATTTTTGCTACTTTTTTGCACGTCCAAATTGTAGGCACCTCAAATCGAATTGTCAATATACAGTGTGTCCACAGACTTATCCTCAACATGGGGATCTCCGTTGTTATGGGAGATAGAGATTTGGTTAAATGAGACAAAATGTGCAGAATCTCCAGTACTACTACCCTGCGTAGTCAAACTTTCCATATTTTGCTTGGTTCGCGACCGACAGTTGAAAAACGAGATTTACCCATTTTCGTTTTTTGTTTATAACTCGCTTATTAAGTAAGTTAGAAAAAAAATATTTTCACTTTCTCAAGGCCCTTTTTTATGAAGATTTCAAATCTCTTTTCAAATTTTTATTTACTTTTATAGTTTTAGAGATACTTGTATTAACTTTGTTTTTTTAAATACACGTCAAAGATGGCCATGACACCATTCGAAAGAGATTTTTTTTCTCTTTAATTTGATATGAGGGTTGATGGATTTATTTTCAAAAATAACAGAGTTGTACGTAAAACACTGATTTTTAATAGTAGGCTATGCTAAATTAATTGATAAAACAACAGAAGGCTTAGCAAACAGTTGAAATTCGCGTTGGCTTAGTAAACGGCTGTTTTGTTTTAGCTGTCAAAGTGTAGTTTGTTGCTAATTTGTCAGTTTACTAAGTGATTTATTAAATTTACTTTTGTTATCATGGAACCATTTTGTAACAATGAAAAATTAGCGATTTTCAACAATTGATCGTAAAACAGTAGTTTTGTCTTCTTCACTTATTCGCGTTGACTTAGTAAACGGCTTTTTAAATGATTCATAGTTTATTAAATTTACTCGTAAGTTTCTGTAAATAGACGAATGAGGTTGTCTTCGTTCTGGATACTGATCGAAGTACATTTCTGCAGCTCTGGTCGAATTTTTGTGACATAGAATGTAACAAGATAACATATCAAATTTTTCATTGTTACAAAATGGTTCCATGATAACAAAAGTAAATTTAATAAATCATTTAGTAAACTGACAAATTAGCAACAAACTACACTTTGACAGCTAAAATAAAACAGCCGTTTACTAAGCCAACGCGAATTTCAACTGTTTGCTAAGCCTTCTGTTGTTTTATCAATTAATTTAGCATAGCCTACTATTAAAAATCAGTGTTTTACGTACAACTCTGTTATTTTTGAAAATAAATCCATCAACCCTCATATCAAATTAAAGAGAAAAAAAATCTCTTTCGAATGGTGTCATGGCCATCTTTGACGTGTATTTAAAAAAACAAAGTTAATACAAGTATCTCTAAAACTATAAAAGTAAATAAAAATTTGAAAAGAGATTTGAAATCTTCATAAAAAAGGGCCTTAAGAAAGTGAAAATATTTTTTTTCTAACTTACTTAATAAGCGAGTTATAAGCAAAAAACGAAAATGGGTAAATCTCGTTTTTCAACTGTCGGTCGCGAACCAAGCAAAATATGGAAAGTTTGACTACGCAGGGTAGTAGTACTGGAGATTCTGCACATTTTGTCTCATTTAACCAAATCTCTATCTCCCATAACAACGGAGATCCCCATGTTGAGGATAAGTCTGTGGACACACTGTAGAGTTGTGAAAAATAGTATGCAATTACTCGGAACGAAACTCGGCGTTTGCAACACGTGTGAGTGCTGCCCTGGTACCTCATTTATTCAAGAAATAACAGACAGACGTCCCTTTAGTCGTTACTATTTGAAAGCACATATTGATTTTTGAAAAAAAACTATAATATATATTATTATGACACTAGATGCAAGGACAGTATTCATACTGACAAGCACAGACTTAGTCTATTTAAAAAAAGCCCGAAATATATGTGCAGTGTTATTTACAATAAATTACCAGGTACGATCAAAGATGCCAAAACGTTCACAAATTTTAAAAATAAATTAAAATATTTTTTATTAGATAAATGTTTTTATAGTGTTGATGACTTTTTAACTTCTAAATTTTAATGTGTTTTCTTATATTTCAATGTGTATTTTTACTTCCCACCTCTACTATGGTAGGGAAGTAATGGATTCAGCCCGAAAACAATATTTCGAGATTTTAACAGATTTTCACGTTTTGAGACCCTAGCAATCGTTTAAAATCATTTTCCGACTGATGTCTGTATGTGTGTGTGTGTGTGTATGTGTGTGTGTATGTGTGTGTGTATGTGGTCAATTTTTCGCCTTCGATATCTTAAGAACGGAACAACATACGGGCATGCCGATTGTTCTATTGTGTTTATCAGCCTTTAACTTAGATCTGATTAGATTTTGAGTCAAATCGGTTCAGTGGATCCTGATATATTCAAAAAAACGACCTCAATGTCACGTATTAACATAGGTAAAAAAAAATATAAATGAATTCTAGATGTTATAATATGAAAAAAATGTAAATATTTTTTTTCTCTAAAATGTATAGTTTTCGAGAAAAAAAATATTTTACTAAAAAAAATAAAAATTGTACGTAAATCAAGGTAACCATGATTTTTGCTATATTAAGTTAGCCATCAGTAGATCACCAAACAAAAAAGAGGGCCATGCTTTCTTCAAAGAATAAAAATTAAATTGTGTTTTAAAGACCACCAACAGCTAAGTCAAAGAATAAAAAAAAGGTGTTTATTTTTTGCAAATATTTACTAGGTGGGAAGTATAGGACTGGTCATCAATCGAATTTTATTGGATAATCAGGACTCTACTGTAGAACTAAATGATATTTTTTTACTTGACTATAAAAATTTCGTCACAAGGAATTTATTAAATTTAACGAGGGATATCAACGTTAAAAAAGTATGAACTTTTTTGCATGCTTAATTAGAACAGAATTTTTTGTCGCAATTTTTATTTAATATTTCATCATAGAGGGTAAAGAATTCCGTATTTTTCAAAAATTAATAATCTAAAATGCTGCTTTATATGAACGAGTTCTCGTTAAAGAAAAAATATTCTTGTTTTCAATGTTCTTTTTAAGCTGCGCGGGTGCGCGGCCACGGACTATTTTTTCGATAGTTGCGCAACCGTTTTTGTATTCTGCGCACAATGGGCTTGTTCACCATTTTTTTATTTCATTTTATAGAAGAATTGCATCTAAAAATGGCGAAAATCCAAATTTCACAAAAAAAAGTAAAATTTAGACGGTCAAAATTTTTTTTGAAACGGCCTTTGACATTTAAACGTCAAACGAAATCTCTTTGTTGCGTGCGTGATTTCAGTATTTATTAAAAAAAAATTTTTGACTTCAAACACAGGCACAGGACCCCCCTCCATTTGCACACTTTTACATGCGTTTTGAACATTTTTGCTCCCATATACTTTTGTACCGCGCAGTCAGCGAAAAAATTAGAGGGAACATTGCTTGTTTTATTATTAACTTCCCATTGGAAGTTATTGTAATGGGTTCGAAAATCGAAATCAAAATGTATAACAAATTTTTATGTTTCAAGGTCACTACACTATTCTTACACTATTTTTAGAAAGATGTGTGTGTGTGTGTGTGCGTGTGCGTGTGTGTACGTACGTACGTACGTATGTGTCCATTTCTTTCTAAGACGAAATCTCGAGAATGAAAAATGATATCGACTACGTTAGGGTGCCAATCGACGCGTATTAACGTATATATGATCTGAAAGAAATTTTTTCAAAATCGGTTCAGCCGTTCTTTTTTCTTAACCAAATAACCTTCAAAAAATTAGATTTTACACAATATCTCGCGAATAAAAAATTATATCGACTTCGTAAGGGTGTCAATCGAGGCATGTTAACGTCATTTTGATCCGACATAAATTTTATAAAAATCGGTTAAGCGGTTTTTTTTTTTTAATTATTGTTAAAAATAAATAATAATTATGTTTTAATGATTAAAATGATTACTTTTCTGTGTAATATCTAATTTATTTATTGTTATTAAATATTTATCAAACTGGGAAGTTCGTCGTGTGAACCTCAAGGGTCGCACTTTAGTCCTAATAAACGACCCACTTCACGGCTTGTTTTATTATTTTTTTTCTATCCGTGTAATCTATTGAAAATAAATATACAAAAAATCCGTAAACCATTATTACATACTGACATTAAATAGCTACAGTTCGATAACTCGAACAAAATTGGTTGGCGATAGCGTTAAGAGTGAAAATTAATATTATTTGATAACTCGTTTTTTGGCAAGCCATGGTTCTAGTTATCGAATTTCGACTGCGTATTTCATTAAAAATGAAAATATAAAACCACATTTTATCAAATCAACAATAATATAGAAGACGAATTTTTGTTTGTATTTTTTCAAATTTGCACAACTTAAATGTCCTGACAAATGACAATGTTTTAAAATTTAAGGTATCCAAAAGTTCCACTTTTCACCACCATGGGCGCTGTAAGTCCTACTCTATAACCACTCAAAGTCATGCACATGCGAATAATGAACTTATATAAAAATAATTGAGCATTATATATTATGTAGTTTAAACGTCTGAAAAAGCATTTATTCTTGTTTCAGGGGTCGCTGAATGAAAATTGTGACGTTTATGTGAAAAGGTAAGAAAATATTTTCATATCAGATTGCTATGTTCGTGGGCCATTTGGCATTTATTATGTAAATTTTATTATAATTGTCGTAGTTCACGTGTTATTAATCAAGATTTATACTGTAAATACGCAGTGTAATATTATCGAGTGATTTACTAGTTTCAATTTCCGATTTAACCTTCACCGGATATACAGTAGACTCTCAATTAATGTACGATTACGGAGTTGTATAGGTATAGGGTAAATCTATACTAATATTATAAAGCTGAAGAGTTTGTTTGTTTGTTTGGTTGAACGCGCTAAAAAAGTAAATTCATTTTTTTTAGCTAATTTCAAAAATTCATTAAAAATAGCAATTACCAAATGTTTACTTGTCTGCCGGGCGTAACATATTTTTTACGTTTTCCAACCATTTTCACCTTTTAAATTTGAGGTGTTCGATGGGGTATTTTTTTAAGCCATGGAAGCTTGGACTATGTGTGCGGTCAGTGGCGGACTAAGGGGAGTGGCTCGCCCCGGGCCTCTGATCCTGGGGGGCCTCCAAACAAGGCCAAAATATGTTTAGTAAGTAAGAGGCAGTTTGGAGTTGGAGGCCCCGTACGCATACAAAATATAAACGTAGGTGGTTCGTTTATTATAAATATTTGATTTTTTTTGTCAGCCATTACATCTATATTATTCATTTTTTACGAAATTTACACTACAAATACATCAATTTCTAAGCAGACCGAGGGCCTCATTTAGTTCTGCCGCCCCGGGCCTCCGACGGGCTTAGTCCGCCACTGTGTGCGGTGTCGAAATAATGGAAAAGTAACTTGTGTAGTTCCTATTGGAATTTTTCTTAAATATTAATATTTTAAAAGTGTATAAAAAAGTAGGTATAGAAATAAAAGAATGTTGAAACATATTTTCAAACATAACATTTTAGTTGTAGCTAGTTGTGTGCACCGAAGTCATTAAGTTAATAGCCGGTGTTAATGTGTTTCTACCACATGTAACACCATGTGTATAGAGCGGCGCCGGAGGTATAGGTGAGAAAGTTAACAAGTTCATTATCATGATTTAATGAGTTCCTTAAGACTTGGGCTTCTTGCAAACTCTACTTTTCTTCAGTTTTTTGTATGGCAGGCGTGTCGCGGGACTTGCCTAGATTATATTGTCGTAAAAATTATGTATATACCACCATTGTTCTCTCTACTTATAATGGAAAACAGTGCTTCTCAAATTGTTTTCCGAAATCTGATTGTTGCGAGACTTATACTTTTCAAAATTATACAGAGTGATTTATTAGCTCACCGACAAATTTTGTACAGATAAAGCTCATCTTAATTTTAAAATTCATATCAAATACTAAGAGATATAATCCCATATAGTTCTGTAAAACAATCAAACAATTCTAACTCAATCCGATAAAAAAAATTATTAAAAAAACAAAAAACCCGACTGCGTAAAAATCGAACATAAAAGATGGAAACAAGATCAAATGATAACATGCAGTCGGAGGCATAGTAGTAACAAATTGAACAGAAATACCTGATGTTACTACTATGCCCCCGACTGCATGTTATCATTTGATCTTGTTTCCATCTTTATGTTCGATTTTTACGCAGTCGGGTTTTTTGTTTTTTTAATACATTTTTTATTTCCTTCCTTTTAGTTGAATCTACTCATCAAGCCTTTTAATTTGATACCCCACACACAAGGTTTTACCGATTTTTTGCGTACTGACAAAATGGCGTCTAGCGCCCGCCATATTGAATTTTCCGTGACGTCATGTACCCTATTTGAAATGTCAACGAAACCTTTCTTTTGTTTTGATTTTGATACCTATATCAATGTTTTTAGAAGGAAAATTACTTTTGCATTCTGACAAAATGGCGTCTAACGTCCGCCATATTGAATTTTAGTGACGTCATATTACCCTATGTCACTCTGAGGATTCAGACGAATCTAATGACACCTCATTTTTCAAAATCCGTCAAGCCGTTTAGGCTACAGAGCGTGATAAAGAAATATACATACATAGATACATACATACACTCGAAAAACAATACCCTCCTTCTGGCGCAGTCGGGTAAAAAGACTTGCACTGTAATACCAGGTGAATGGGGAATAGTTCTGTACTGTGCCGGGATAAACAATCGTTTCAGCACGTCTTGGTTATTGACTGAAGCTTTTTGGCACACCTGAGGGACTGCGTCTTACAGTTTGAGAAGCACTGCAATAAAGGCTTTAGTCAACAACACTGTTGTGCGTGTTTCCCTATTTTGTACGCCTTTGTACTTTGTAATAAATATGATCCGTTCAGAGTAAAAGAAAATATTACCTAGGGATATGCGAGTGTAAGGATTTTTTATTTTTCGAATTGAGTATTTAAAAAATACTCAATTGCGTCTTTTCTAGCAGTTGAACAGTATGGGGAGAGAACTTTATGTTACAAAACTGTTTTCTGAGTTGGCGGAATAAATATTTATTTACAATTATTTACAAACACAATAATAATGAACGCAACAACGAAAAGTCAATTCTAACAATCAACACAAGTAAACAATAACTAAACAGTAATTAACATTTAACTATATACAATTAACTATATAACAGGACTATTTATTTCTAGTTATTTATGTTTCAAATATTTGTATTCACTGTATTTATATCAGACGCACTATTTGTCGCTCAGTATTCTCCATTGACTGATTGCGTGACTCACCGATGACTGATTGATTCACTCCCTCGCATAGGCTGTTTATATATGCTGCGCGGCTTAAGCCCAGTACGTTTTCCCGTTCTCTAAAACTTCCGTGCATGTACTCGTTGTTACAGTAAGCAGATCCCGTTTCTCGGAACTCTCGCCTGCCGTTTATATACAGGGTGATCCGTAACATTTCCATACTGAAAAAAACATGAGGGAAATTGCGATAGAGTTATGCTGTACGCGCGATCGACCGAGACATTTTGAGTATATAGTCTATTTATTTTCAAGATAGAGTGGACCTGTGTGTGTGATCAGCTCGTGTCTCTTAATTTCTTGAGTTGTGATTGGTCGGTCGGGAGAATTTCAAATTTTGCAAATGTACTAGACCGTATATTTATCTATTTATTTTGTTGTAAACTGTAGGTAGGTGACACTGTTGGAATATATTTTTTCAAATTATACTCCATCTTGGAAATGAATAGACTGTAACTAAGTAATCGTCAAATCGCGATACAATTGCTAAATCGCGCTTTTTCGATACAAATAAGTAGCATGTGTGCGTTGGACCTTATAAATATAAAAATTGGGCGGATTTTAAAATGCTGTGCCGAGCCGAGTCGATGCACTATGGAGTGTGTGTTGCTTTAGAATTCGCTAGATACATGAATAGTGTTATTGAATAGACGTTAACATAATTCACTGTGACATTATTATATAACTTATTACGGGTTCATTATACGTTTCGTGTCTTATCGTTTATACAAACTTAACGTATAGCTGTATGTTTACCTTTACTGAATAGACACCCCGATGTTTACTTTTCACTTTTCTGAATAGAATATTCTTAATAACATGTATAAGACTGTAGAATGTAGAATAAATGTATGCTAGAGTTGCGGGTCACAAGGATACAAACGCATAGAACGCTTTTTACCTGTTTTCCAGCGCCTATAATAAACAATGTAAGGGTACAAACACAAAGGAAGCAGGTTGCCTGCTAACTGGTATAGTCAGCACCTATTATGCCGGCAGTACACTCTCGCCGAGTGATACCGAGACTACCCGAACGCGAGAGTATTTGCAACGCTCGACTGGCCTCGTAGCGCCCTGTCTCGCCTCGGGACCGCTCCGAATAAAGTCGGTTTTTTGACCGCGGGTCTAAGGAAGCGAGCAACGAGTGCGAGCGCAGTCAGTACACTCTCGTCGAGGGATACCGAGACTACCCGAACGCGAGAGTACTTGCAACGCTCGACTGGCCTCGTAGCGCCCTGTCTCGCCTCGGGACCGCTCCGAATAAAGTCTGTTTTTTGACCGCGAGTCGAAGGACCGAGCGACGAGTGCGAGCGCAGTCAGTACACTCTCGTCGAGGGATACCGAGACTACCCGAACGCGAGAGTACTTGCAACGGTCGACTGGCCTCGTAGCGCCCTGTCTCGTCTCGGAACCGCTCCGAATAAAGTCGGTTTTTTGACCGCGAGTCGAAGGACCGAGCGACGAGTGCGAGCGCAGTCAGTACCCTCTCGCCGAGGGATACCGAGACTACCCGAACGCGAGAGTACTTGCAACGCTCAACTGGCCTCGTAGCGCCCTGTCTCGCCTCGGGACTGCTCCGAATAAAGTCGGTTTTTCGACCGCGAGTCAAAGGACCGAGCGACGAGTGCAAGCCGCAGTCAGTACACTGTCGTGTTTAACAGCGTAGTTTATATGGAATTGAGTTATTTAAATGACAACTGAAGCCGAACCACGCCGAGTGTGTACACACGAGATCTCCTGCGAGCGAACTCGGGCCTCGGCAAGAGTGTACTGTAGGCAAGCCTTTGCTTCTTTGTACATTTTCTTGGAGATATATTGGATATAAATGCTATAGAGCAGGGATTCCCAATCTTTTTTTACTGCGTCTCTCTATACAGGTTGCAATTTTTTTGTGGCGCCCTTCAAAAGGAAGATAACTGCAGTGTGTAGCTCTAGCAGACAACGAAAACTCCAAAGAATATACAATCTTAATTATTAGGTATTTATTAGATTCTAATTCTAAAAATTCGACTGATGACCAGTCCTATACTTCCCACCTAGTAAATATTTGCAAAAAATAAACACTCTTATTTTTATTCTTTGAAAAAAAGCATGGCCCTCTTTTTTGTTTAGTGATCTACTGATGGCTAGCTCAATATAGCAAAAATTATGCTTACCTTGATTTACGTACAATTTTTATTTTTTTTAGTAAAATATTTTTTTTCTTGAAAACTACATTTTAGAGAAAAAAATATTTACATTTTTTTCATATTATAATATCTAGAATTCATTTATATTTTTTTTACTTCCCACCTCTACTATGGTAGGGAAGTAATGGATTCAGTCCGAAAACAATATTTCGAGATTTTAACAGATTTTCACGTTTTGAGACCCTAGCAATCGTTTAAGATCATTTTCTGACTGATGTCTGTATGTGTGTGTGTATGTGTGTATGTGTGTGTGTGTGTATGTGGTCAATTTTTCGCCTTCGATATCTTAAGAACGGAACAACATACGGGCATGCCGATTGTTCTATTGTGTTTATCAGCCTTTAACTTAGATCTGATTAGATTTTGAGTCAAATCGGTTCAGTGGATCCTGAGATATTCAAAAAAACGTCCTCAATGTCACGTATTAACATAGGTAAAAAAAAATATAAATGAATTCTAGATGTTATAATATGAAAAAAATGTAAATATTTTTTTTCTCTAAAATGTATAGTTTTCGAGAAAAAAAATATTTTACTAAAAAAAATAAAAATTGTACGTAAATCAAGGTAACCATGATTTTTGCTATATTAAGCTAGCCATCAATAGATCACCAAACAAAAAAGAGGGCCATGCTTTTTTCAAAGAATAAAAATTAAATTGTGTTTTAAAGACCACCAACAGCTAAGGTTATTTGGGCCTAGTCAAAGAATAAAAAAAAGAGTGTTTATTTTTTGCAAATATTTACTAGGTGGGAAGTATAGGACTGGTCATCAGTCGAATTTTTTTACCTATGTTAATACGGGACATTGAGAACGTTTTTTGTAATATCTCAGGATCCACTGAACCAATTTGACTCAAAATCTAATCAGATCTAAGTTAAAGGCTGATAAACACAATAGAACAATCGGCATGGCTGTATGTTGTTCCGTTTTTACGATATCGAAGGCGAAAAATTGACCACATACACACACACACACACATACAGACATCAGTCAGAAAATGATTTTAAACGATTGCTAGGGTCTCAAAACGTGAAGATCTGTTAAAATCTCGAAATATTTTTTTCGAACTAAATCCATTACTTCCCTACCATAGTAGAAGTGGGAAGTAATAATTAGAAAATAAAAAACTATAAACAATACATTTAATGAGAAGGATGAGCTTGCTTTTCTAAGCATAATTTCTCAAATCGGGGCTGAAGTTTTGAAATTTCTACTCTCATTTCTTTTTCTAAATTTATTTGTGACCTGTACTTCGATTTGATCTCGATTTGACCTCTGCGTATCATCTCGCGACTCACCTAGCATAGTGCCGCGACTCGCGACGTGTCAGGGCGTCGCGACGCACATTTAGGAAACCTCTGCTATAGAGTATAGACTATAGAGTATAGCTGACTCCCTCTAAATAAGTATAAAATTTTATGTATGCGTATATTTCGGTAACATCTGTACACGCACAGTTTCTTTAATAGCGTTTTCAGTTGGTTACACTTTGTTACACTAGGCTGCACTAGTGTAAACTTCCACTAAAAACCGTGTTCAACTAGTCAGTGTAGACTGTAGAGCGCAATGTTACGTATTGTGTTCGGTTGAGCGGCGGTGGGATACTAGTGTAACCTCCAGTGTTACACTTTTATCACCGTCGCAGGAAGGTCGTGTAAAGAAAGTGCAACATGACAGAGTAATGGCCTATACGAAGAGCGTGTACACTACTCAGCACTGACATGGTGCTGGTGTTACATTCGTGCAAAACTACGCGCCACTGCACTAGTGTCAAAAAGTGCATACCAAACGCTAGAAGTTGTCTATCCCGCTGATTTACGACACCCATTTGCACCTCAGAAAACGTTAACTCTAACGGCGCCCGCCTTACCTTACATTATGTATAAAGAGTATGGTAAGCTCTGTAAGAGACGTCGCTTCGAGCGGCCCCTTTGATGTTTGGCGTAGTTTCAATGACCTTGACACTTAAGTACATGAAGCACACAAAGTTTAAATGCCACTATAGAATAAAATATAATTTTACTTTATTTCACTTCGAAGAAATTCACTTACCAATTGACATAATTTTTATTTTAAACGTTTCATTACCTACTTATATTAAAATAAGAAAACAAAAAATCACAGATTTCGCAATCCTTGCAACCATCGAGGACATTGGAAATGATAACAGCATATATGAAACATAATTAACTGTTTATTATACACACAATATTTATCAATGCACTGTTTAGTTTTGTTAGGAATAACCCTATTATTCTTCTGTTATATACGCGTTCACATTTGCTTGATTACTTAACTTTTAAATGGATTTTTCTACAGTATTTATTAACATTTGCTCAAAAATAACACTGCAGATCGTCGCAAATACCTCTCAATTAACTAGACATGATATAAAACACATTTCGAAAAAATTGCACTTGTTCAATTTTGCATGATTACTCCTCACTTGATCGCGACACCGTTGTCTTTTGGCCTTGAACGAAAACTCGTAACTCTGCCCCCATATACGAAGTTACGAACATAAACATTTTCAATGATAAAAACCACACGAAAAATAATTGACAAAGGAGCAACTGTCATATTTACAAGTTTTATTGTCTATGGATGGAAGAAAAAACATAGGTATAAAAACTAGTGTGCTGTTTTATGAAACCACAGTTACTGCAAGTGAAACTTTTTGCCATAACCCTAAACATTTTTAACCCGAAATTACCCAAAGTACATAAATTTGTTTACGTGGTTTAAACTCTGCAGAGGACAGTGTGGTCCAGTGGTTAGCGTAGCGACCTCTGAATCAGACTGTCGTGGGTTCGAATACTGCCTTATGGATGTTTTATAATGTCATTTAATTTTAAGTGAGAGGTTGTTTGAGATTATTCAAGGTAATAAATAAAGAAGTTGTGTAATATGAAATTAACTAATTACTAATTAAAACGTTACTATCAAGTATCAATTAGCTATCAAGTTACTATAAAGTCAAATATCCATTCAATTGCGAAACAAGGCTACTCGATAGTAACGTTTTAATTCATAATTAGTTATTTTCATATTACACAACTTCTTTATTTATAACCTTGAATAATCTCATGTCATGTCGTTGGATTCGTCTCAATAGCGACTACAATATTCCGTAAAAAAATCCTCATGGTCCGATTAAAAAAATCGAAATGACATTGACTCGACCTCAGCATATCAATCGAGAAGAAAATCTATTTTACCAACATACGTACCCCTTGATATCAAACAGTTTTTATCCAAAACTTTTTTTGCTACAACCAATACTTTCTGAGATATTGTAACACTTTATGTGCCTCACCCTGTATATTCTCTATTATGGATTCCCGAATCCCGATCAGTACTACAGTATGAAAAATCCATGTCCCTATCCAGACATTTACAGCCTAAGATACATTGCGCTGCAGAGAGACTCATTGAACCGTAGAGGTCTAAGCATTAAAAAACGAAAAAACAGTAGGTACTAGATAAGTTAGCGTTTCCTCTTTTGCACTTTGCTGCTTTCAGCTGTCACATGTCGCGTTCCGTAAACCCGGCTACGACTGGCGTAGTGACACAGCTTTAAGGAAGATCGAAGTGTAAAAAAAGTGTTTATCAAAAAAAACCTCCTTCAAAAAAGCCACTATAAAGACGAAAATAATACATTTTTGAGATCGGCGCCAATTTAATAAAATATGAAGTCGTTAAAAAAGTGCCAATTTAATTAATATCTACGTTTTGACCGACTTCATATTTTATTAAATTGGCGCCGACCTCAAAATTTTATTATTTTCTTCTTTTTAGTGGCTTTTTGAAGGAGGTTTTTTTTACTTTTTAGTGGCTTTACAATGCGTAGTTTGCACGTTATTAACCGACTTCTGTTTTGAAAAACTGACATTTACCTTAACGGTGTTACAGTCGGTTACTTACTTTTTATTAAATTCAGTCGAACTACTGAACCGATGTTAATAAAATTTATATAATTTATATGAGACCACCCCAGAGGTGTGTTCTATTAAATAAAACAAATTATTATAATCATCAAAATCGGTTCACAATAATATATAGGAGATGTCGGTGAACATACATACATAAAAAAAACATAGCTCCCGAATATAGAACCTCCTCCTTTTTTGAAGTCGCACTGTAAGAAATGAGAAGGCCGATTACATAGATTATCGATGGTCCATTTGTAGCCAGCGATTAATTTGGTAATAGGCACACAAAGGGACAATGCGGCGCGTAAAAAAAAACCTAATGCTGCGTTAGCGACCGCAATGTTATGACAATAATTATTTCACACAATATTAGTGAAAAATGTATCATAGTTTTTGAAGTTATACTCCTTAACTTTAGCGAGGGTGGTGAATTGGAATGACTTCGACTCAAAAATTAATGAAACTCTGTAATGTAACGCTGACAGGGATAAAATGGCTCAAACGATTTGAATGAAATTGACTGAACAGGTGTTTTGGGGGGCAAAAAATCGATCTAGCTAGGTCTCATCCCAGAAAAAATTCATTTTTTTATAGATTTCATAAGTTTAAAAATCAATTTTTTGACGTTTCAAAATACTGTAGTATTGTAAGCAGGCTTTGGATACTTTTGTATCGATGTTAATGATATCCATTGATTTTATTAATAGTAGGTAGGTATCTAATAATTAATTATTAATTTTAAAAATGCTGAGACATAGTAACGGCCACATGTATTGAATATTTTATTTCTTGGAACTTTGAACATTACAAAGTTGAAAATACAAAATTGGCGTCTTCGAGCTTTTGAGAATCGATCACGTCTGTGACCCTGTTCCTTCAAGTCCATAAAATCTGTGTTACTCGCGAATCAAATATATCGTTCTCTGCTTTTTTTATCTGTTTATTGCACGTTTTCTGGGCTATACGGGTAATCACCGATCATTTACTTGCTTAAGACCATAAAAACTTGGGTTGTAACTAACAAGTCATTATGATTCTTTTTACTGGTAAATGAATCTGTGGTTACAAGTAAAAACCGCTCATGTAGATTTTTGACGTGAATAACTATGTCTCATATTGGGGTGGCATTTTAGAAATATTAGATGTAACGGAAAATAGTCGGAAGACATGTGAAACAAACCGCAGCATGTATATCCATGTTAAGGTCTCAAACACAGTAAGCCAGGTGGCCGTGTGGAAAAGTACGAGTCTACCGACAGGTACAAACGACTGCAAGCCCAGGTTTAATATTTTATTTTTTTAATAATAAAAATATATATCTATTATTGAATAACTGCAAATTAAAAAAAAACTCGGGTCGAAGTGCCAAAACCCTGCCGACAATATAGTGTATTTGCTAATACTGGCATTGTGGCTTTTTTATGTGAACTTAAGTTTGTTTTTGAACAAAATAAAAAATTTAACCCCTTAATACATCCCTTAAAATGATATTTTTTTTCTTAATTTCAATATTTTTATCAATGCAACCTCGGTACCAAATTAAATACACCTTTCAGTAAGTAAAGCACTATCCGTAAACTAGTGTTTTCATAAAATTTGTAAGTCCGGTCCTGTCGGGCCGATTTTATTAAAATTTTGGCAGCACATTTTAATCGTTACTAAAAGGTTAAATTTCAATTTTGAAACGATTCTGAGAATTTTTTCGGCATTTTCGGGCCCAAAAACATTTTTCAACCCCTAAAAACCACCCTTAAAATGGTCCGATTGAGCCCATTTTAAATAGGTTCCGTGCGGTGATGGATTCCAACGTGTGTACCAAGTGTTCAGGAGGCTATGAAACGTCGAGAAATTTTGGTCCGACCCCTAAGTCCCGCCAACCGACCGACGCCAATAGTGTATGTGCCATATGGCAAATACACTAATAACAAAACAAAATTACAATTATTTTATAATTATTATATTTAACGAACATTTGATTTTATAAGATAAATAAAGGTAGATATATATTTCTTTCCACGAGATCTGTCTGTACCCGCGATACATACATATCCATTTTTGTCACGAGCTCTTAATTAGTCTTATTTTCTATGATTAATCGTAGGTACATAAACCGTTTTACCTTGTATCCACAAATACGAATTTTATTAAAAGTTACGTAAATACTATACAGGATGTATCTAAAATGCTTGGCCAAACTTCACGAACAAAACTGAAAAAAGTTCCTATAGACATGTGTCCAGAAATTCTTACTTAAAAAGTTACACGCGAATTTCAAAATTGCGATAAATCAGTAACATTTTTTTTAAAAACAGCAGATAACTAGATTGTATTTCTTAGATGTGTATTGGACTATATTACGACGAGTGATGACAGTATGTCACACGAGGCATAATAGATACCATTACGCACGAGATATACTATATGGTATTTTTTGCAATACCCACTACAAAATACCTACTTTTCACTTCATTTAAAATAAATTTAACCGTTCATATTTCCTTCTACAGTATGCCGTGAAGTTCGTGAGTAAGTAATGGCAGGCGTATAGAGCAAATAAACAGAAGTTGCTATGGCAACCGTTTACTTACCGCTCTACGTTTACTTACCGCCCTAGAGCGGTATAATAAAAAAAAACTTTTTGCACACCTGCGCCTATTAAATGACTCATACATCGAAAGTTATAGCATATTTTGTAATGGGTATGGCAAAAAATTCATTAAATGTGCCATGATTACAGTAATACCTATCTAATTTGAGTACTATAAAGGGTGTATCACAGGATTGAGAACATAGAAAATAAATGAGTGCAACAGGGAAGACATAAACAAAATGGGTAGCGTGACAAAGATAGAATACACATGGCTAACTCAACTAAATTAATTATCATGGTTTTAAGCATGAAAAAGGGTACACCAATCACTGATCCTAACTAATCTGCACAATGGAGTTTTCCCTATGTTCGGTTTTCTGTGGTACACCCTGTATAGGTATACAGCACATTAATTGATAAATTCGGATAAACGGTTGAAATAACAACCTTATTATTTGTTTGTATCAATTTTGAAATTCGCGTGTAACTTTTTAAGTATAAGCATTTCTGGACACATGTCTGTCTATATTAGGAACTTTTTTCCCAGTTTTATTCAATACATCACGTTCGTGAAGTTTGGCCAAGCATTTTAGATACACCCTGTAATACTTGAGATGTGTTTTAATATCAAATAAGATGACGTTTTACTTAAGTTCTTGGACTAATTTACGGAAGTGGTATTTAAGTGTTGTTTACACGAAATTAGGCACATAAAATTCCATTTTTATGTCGTGTTTAAGTATTTCATTTTCAAGGTAAAGCGTACTTTTGCAGTTTTGACAAACCGTTAAAAAACTTTCCCGACATTTTGTCACAATGGCGCAGTCCCGCATTTTTTAAGTTATACTTCTTTAGTGAGGATAGTGAATTAGAAAGACCTCGAGTAAAAAATTACCGACTGAAAAATTAATGAAACGCTGTAATGGTTACTGACCTAGGGATAAAACGGCTCTAATGATTTGGATTAAATTTACTGAAAATGGGTTTTGGGGGGCAAAAAATCGATCTAGCTAGATCTCATTCCAGGAATTGCATAATGAACACCTGATAAGGTTGGCAAAAAATTTGAATTGGCGGTTTTTTTATAACAAAACATTGTTGTAAAATGTTTACTGCAAATAGTTTCTCTACGGTAGACAGGTCTCTACTCTCTAAGGGCACCCAATGGGAAGTAAACAGTGTGGTTTTACCCACACACCAAGCCTCTTTTTATACTTATCATTTGACGTATGCAAAAGCCAACTTTCGTCCCCGAAAACAAGTAGACAATGTATTGTAGTAAAACCCCAGATGATACGCCGCTGGCGACAATAGAAGCATCGAGAACAAATAACAATGTGTAGCAAAAACCCAGATGATACGCCACTGGCGACAATCGAAGCATCCAGAACAAATAACAATGGTGAGGCGTGGCATTATATCGAAGACACAGGTAATCACCAGAATGATCTGGAAAGTGCGCGAGCGTGGTGGGGGTCAAGCTGCTACCACTATATAAGCAAGAACAGTCACCGGAACAGGGGAACAACGAGTGTCGTGTGACAGTGTCGATTTGAAATAAATACAGCATATAACTTGTAGTGTTATTACAGTGTTATCACTTTGTTTGAGAATTACTGTTCGTTTTATTATTGTATAAACAGTGTTGACTGTTATAAATTGAGATATAATTGTTACAGTTTATTGTTATCCATTTTTGTGACATTTTTAATTGTTGTAAAAAAATAATTTATTCCACCCACGTAGAAAACAGTTTTGTTACAGTATCATTGTCAATGCACGTGTAACAAAAATATTGTTCTTTCACGGCTAAGGTAAGGATTTATAGTTCGCTTACTACAAATTCAGACGTCAAAAAATATTCGTTATAAATTATGAGAGAATAGAGTGGTGTTTTGCATTGCCTTTGAGATTGCCTTTATTTGTCAACGTTGGTAGGAAAATGAGAAAAGGTAGTGTAACTGGTTATTGTACCTACCTACTTGCCTGATTGATGTCACAAAAGAAAAATAGAAAATGTTTACATTTCAAGTGTGTATTTCACATACTCTATCAAACTATCAAAAAAATGCACCAATATAAAAAAAAACTCGGGTCGCAGTGCCAAATCCTGCCGACAATATAGTGTATTTGCTAATACAGGCATTGTGCTGTTATTATGTAAACATATTTTGTTTTTGGACAAAATAAAAAATTTAATCCCTTAATACATTCCTTAAAATAATATTTTTTTTCGAAGTTGCTATAATTAAATAGAGCAATTTGATCCTTGAAAACAGTTGTAGAAATTGTTGGAAGTGAGCACTTCCGTGGCACGTAGGATCAATAAAAAGCAATACTGATTAATTCAAAATTTGCATTTAATACTAACGTTTCGGTATTCTTCATACCATCTTCAGAGTCTACAAGAAAATTATAATGTTGATACATACAACCATTGTATCAACATTATAATTTTCTTGTAGACTCTGAAGATGGTATGAAGAATACCGAAACGTTAGTATTAAATGCAAATTTTGAATTAATCAGTATTGCTTTTTATTGATCCTACGTGACACGGAAGTGCTCACTTCCAACAATTTCTACAAATATTTTTTTTCTTAATTTCAATATTATTATCAATGCAACCTCTGTACCAAATAAAATACACCCGTCAGCAAATAAATCACTATCCGCAAACTAGTGTTTCCATAAAATTTGTAAATCCGGTCCTGTCGTGCCGATTTTGTTAAAATTTTAGCAACACATTTTAATCTCTACTAAAGGGTTAAATTCCACTTTTGAAACAATTCTGAGATTTTTTTCAGTATTTTTGGGCCTAAAAACTTTTTTCAACCCCTAAAAACTACCCTTAAAATGGTCCGATCGGCCCCATTTTAAATAGGCTTCGTACGGTGATGGGTTCCAATGTGTGTACCAAATTTCGTTTAAATCGATTAAGTCTGTCGAGAGTTATCGTGCACACACACACGCGGGAAAATTAATTTTGTTTAATAATTTAGATGTAGAATTTTATGTTCTAAAACTATTATTTGAAGATATTTGTCCTAAAATAATTAGGGAAGCAGGAAATCGTGAAAGTTTGATTTTACGGGTTAAATCCCATATGTGCAGCAGTCACGGTCACTCGCTAATGACCTCTGTTGTCGAGCGTCTATAACTCTATAATTCACGTCTCGGTCATCACCCTGTATAATTTATTTGTAAAGATTATATTAAATTTATTTAAATTATATTTCTCAGTCGTCTATCCGTTGGTTTGGACTGTCGGATCGTTCTATCCTCCTGTGATACTTTAAGTCTATAGTTATGTTTTCAATTTGTTAATTATTTTATTACCTGTAATATTAGTATATAAATACCCGTTTTGTATTATTTCATTCATGTAGTGTTGACTGAAGATGAAAGCTTAGCTTTCGAAATGTACAATGTACATCCATCAATAAAACTGTTGTGGTAAGAAGTAACTATATTTTATTTTGTGTTTAAAAATTATATTGACGATTTTTTTTTCAAGGCAATTATACCTTAAGTTATAAGTAATATCAGAGCGAATATGCAAAGTTTGTAGCTGACCTGTTGGTTGTTTTTTGTCTCATCAAAAACATTCCCAGCAAACTACTAAGTTATTTATGCATTTATGTGCAGAGCATCGGCAATGCCTCCTCGCTCCCGGCATCTCCAGACGCTCATGGCTCATATTACAGTACAACTTGTCACACTGAATATATTTCATGAAGTCAAGGTTTCAGTAAAGTGAATGTTAGTGAGCTGAAGCCTAAAAGTAAGCATACGAAATATTTAAGGTTATATAGTTGCTTTAAATAAAAACTTTTTAGAGGTACAACGTTCTTGCCGTGACATCTAACGGATTTTTTCTGAAGTTCTTAGTTCAACAGCTACCTGCAGTGGAGCGCGCGCATCGTTTAACGCTTTGCGTAAATTCACCCCGAGTTGCATAAAGAAATATAACTGTTAGAAATAAATCTGTTAACGCGTGCGATGCCGCGGGTAACGGCTAGTGAAGTGTAAACATTTGGCGAAACGTTTTTAACACAGTCTGTGTAAATTAAACTTTTAAAATGAGTATGCGTTTTCAAGAAAGAGAAGAAGAACGTAACGTCAGGAAAAAAACTTGTTTAAAAAATGTAGTATTTTTGCCAACCCTGGTAGTAGAAACCTTATTGGTTTAACTTTTTTTTTTAGACTTTAGAGTGTGAATTTTTATGGAACAGTAAAAAAACAAGTTTATCTGCCATCAGTGACCGTAGGGAATGTTCGTACTTGTCAATGAAAAGTTTTTTTTGAGAGTTTCGGCAAAGAACATAATGAAAGGTCGGTGAGACGTTTATATTATCTATTTTATACAGGGTGGCCCATTTTAAACAATGCAGTGATCTCGTCAACGGTACAAATCATAAAAAAATGTTTTATACAAAAGTTATAAAGTAGGTTATAAAGTAGGTGGTGCTGTGAAGGTCAGGAGAAGGTCAGCTTCGATTTTTTAATTATAACAGTGCATTTTTATTCCAGAATACGATACAGTATTTATTAGTGAACAGAAAATTATTAAGATACATATGAGCTAAAGTTAATAAATATTGATATATTTAGAAATTAAATAACAAATTTAATTTGTCAAGGTTCTTTTATGAATTGAAATCAAGCCAAGAAGGGTGCGTAATATCATGGCTATCTAAGTATCTGCTATGCCATAATTTATCTAATTGTCGTTCATTTGTAGAGTATCAAGGGGGACAGAAGACTGTGATATCAGATTTAACATAGGTGGTGATGTGAAGGTCAGGAGAAGGTCAGCTTCGATTTTTCAATTGTAACAGTGCATTTTTATTCCAGAATACGATACAGTATTTAATAGTGAACAGTAAATTATTAAGGTACATATGAGCTAAAGATAATAAATATTGAGATATTTAGAATTTAAATAACAAATTTAATTTGTCAATTCGGTTCTTTTATGAATTGAATTCAACCCAAGAAGGGTGCGTAATATCATGGCTATCTGCTATGCAATAATTTATCTATTTTGTCGTTCATTTTGGCTGTTATTTAATTTCTAAATATCTCAATATTTATTAACTTTCGCTGATGTGTACCATAATAACTTACTGTTCACTATTAAATACTGTATCATATTCTGGAATAAAAATGCACTGTTACAATTAAAAAATCGAAGCTGACCTTCGCCTGCCCTTCACAGCACCACCTATGTTAAATCTGATATCACATTTTAATGGAGGTCAGTATGGTTCAGTGGTTAGCGTCGCGGCCTCTGACTATCGTGGGTTCTAATCCCGCCTCCGCTCATGGATGTTTTGTGATGTAATTTAGTTTTAAGTGAGCTATGTTATATCAAGACGCTAATGACCTAAGTTGTCGACGCGTGTATAATTTACAATAAATAAAACATTTTAATGAGTTATTGTTGATTTTGTCATAGAAGTCTAGAAGGTACCTATATGTAGCCTTTTTTAAATCTGTAAAAAAAGTCAGTACCTATTATCTTTATTTTTCGATTATTCGAGATAGAGTGGATCCAAAGCAGCTCGTATAAACATGGTTTTAATGTACAATTCTTTTGAATATATTAATTTGGATTTGGTGTTTAAAATGTTCAGAACTAATATCCAAATTGTTCATGTCCATAAGTATTAATTATCATAAAAATCGCAGGTATACTTGGACCTGAGGATGTCATAATAAAGTGACGAAACGTTGTATAATTAATAGATGAAAAATCACTGACTTATTTTTTTTCTGCAATCCTAGTAGGTATATCTTCGATTTTTATAATAGTTCAGAACAAGGTTTAATTACACATTCATAACACGTTGTCAAACTAAATTTTTTTTGAAAAAAAAATTAAAAAGTTGGTTAGTGTTTTTTTGTCTACCACGGAGCGAAACTTACACTCTTTCGAGTCAGCCTTTAAGCACGGCAAACTGTTTCTTGCAGGGTTTACAAAAAGTCACACATGTGGGAACAGTCGTTATCAGAAACTGCCAGTTAAACAACTAACAACAAGTAAAGTTTAATTTCTTTCCAAAAGAAATTCAAACGGTGGGTCATAAACAAGAAAAAAATCTTTGTATTTAGAACTTTAAAAGTGTTCAGTTTCTGAGCTTTTGGCAGACATTATTTATTATAAAGTAATTTATTTATACGGCTGAATTTCTTAGTAAAGAAGGTGATTGGATAAGCAACCAAAAAAAAGCTGCATTTTTGGAATGAAAAAATCATTTTACAACCTATGTCACAGTCGGGAACCTAACCCGATCTTTTCTACTTTCGCACATTCTGCCGCGAAAGTAGAAAAGATCGGGTTCGATTACTAGTATTGTGAGGATGCAATTTTTAAATTTCTTTAATTTTGATAGTTTAATTGAACTTCTCAAATCACGCTTTTTTCAATTTCGTCTATTATTTTTCAAGAGCTTTATTGAGAATTCAATGATTGAAGAATTTCAGCTATAGGCGTATCTTCGGAATGTTGAATTCCGAGAGCTGCTCCGCAGCCCCTGAATATTTTCAAGGGTTGCTTCGACATCCGAGTCACCCCCCAATCGGCGCCTATGTCTAAGTGTATTACTACCGGAAGTTACCCACTGCACTCTTCGTCTCTAAATCCTTTCCTCTCGCCAAAAAACGGTTACAGCTCTCCCGACGCTATTAAAGCTAAAGGGTTTGGGTAAATGCCAAATGAAGAACAAAGAATCACACTACACAAATCCTACAAGATTATCTAATTTTTAAAGAGTTGTAAGTTTTTCCAGAATTTTTTTTTTTCAATTTTTCGCCTTATTCTTGGTTTTTCAATTGGTGTTTAACCGAACCCTTTAGCTTTAAAAATAGCGTCGGGAGAGCGGTAACCGTTTTTAGGCGAGGGGAAAGAATTTGAGACGAAGAGTGCACGGGGTGAGAGAATATTCTTAAGACATGTTTATTTTATAGTTTACTAGCGGCCCGGCCCGGTTTCGTCCGGGTGCTATAAATTAATTATTTATTATGCGATTCGGGCGAAGCCGGACTGGTATGGTGTTTATAATATTAGTAGGATTCCGGCAATACGTTAAAATGCAAGAAAATTTCAGAGTTATGTTTTGTTACTATCCCACAGGAACTATACATTTTTCCGGGAAGAAAAGTAAACTATGTCCTATTCCAGAACCTAAAGTAACTATATACCAAATTTCATTAAAATCCGTTCGGCTATTACGAAGCTGAGTGATAACACACACAGCACACACACAAACTTTAGCATTTATAATAAAGTATACAGATGATTTCCTAATTTTTGTCAGTTCATTGACCATTATTTTTATGAAAGAGTGTATACAAGTGCTTATAAATCTTTCAATTTTAAAGGGTGGGCACTGGGCGTGCTCTTAGAGCACGAATATTTATGAACGGTATCTGACTTGAATATATGAAGAAGTATTTTTCATGCGTGAAACCTTAGCCGGAAAGAAAAATTATATTACATGAAAAAACCTTAGAACGTACCGCGTCTTCTTCCCATGTATGATTTATTTGAGTATTAGATGCTTTCATATGCTGATATTTCATAATAAATTCATTGTTGATTTCACTTCACTTCTTCTGATTCAAATTTGATTATATTTTGTAAAAATCAGCATGTTTTCTATACCCTAGTTCTCAATACTATCATCTCTACTACTGTCTACTGAAAATAACTTTTGTTTAGTTTCAGTGGTATTAAAGGGTGTCATGCATAAACCTTAGAGATTTGGAACACCAAAAGAGTTACAGAAGTGCGTGTGTGCCCATTGGAATCAGCAGGTCTTTTTTATAAGCATGATGAGTTTCATAAAGTTCTGTGAGATTTCTAATTTTATCAAAAATAGCATTTTCACAGTTGCATCTCCAGTTCTGTTAGTTCGTAGATGATATTGTAAATTATAGACGCTCGACAACAGAGGTCATAAGTTTCTGAATTTTTTTTGTTCGTTATATATGTTATAATATAAATGAATTTATTTATTGTAAATTATAGAAGCGTCGACAACTTAGGGATCATTAGCGTCTTGATTACATATTAAATAACATAACTCACTTAAAACTAAAAGACATCACAAAACATCCATGAGTGGAGGTAGGATTTGAACTTACGGCAGTCTGATCCAGAGGCCGCGACGCTAACCACTGGACCACACTGTCCTCTAATATAAATGAAGAACAAACAAGTTTTGCTCTAGTTTTGTAGGATTTCTCGATAGGGTCGGAGATAGAACGCAAAACGGAATATGTATCCAAGGTCACAAAGAGGACGCTTAATGATTACAGAAAAATTATAGCGAATTATGTATGGAATTCTCGACGCATGAAGTACGTTCATACTTGACGGTTTTCTTTTCTCTATGAACGTTCACAAGGTGTAAACCGATAATATTGCGACTATTTCTTCTTTTATTCTTACTATTTCGTAATATTTCAGAAGTTCGCTTGCATCACATATATCATAATATTTTGACATTTTTGACAGGTGTCGATACAAGATTTACAGACAATATTAAATCATATCTCGTATTTCAAATATCAAAATATGATTTGGACTTCATAATAATATCTATGTCCAATGGGCAAAATCGCCTATGTCAAACCTATGACGTGATATCATTCAGTTAATATACCTATTCATTCTTGATGCTGTAAAAATAAAAATAAAACATTCGACTGATGACCAGTCCTATACTTCCCACCTAGTAAATATTTGCAGAAAATAAATACTCTTTTTTTATTTTTTGAAAAAAAGCATATGTTTGGTGATCTACTGATGGCTAGTAATATAGCAAAAATCATGGTTACTTTGATTTAGGTACAATTTTCTTTTTTTAGTAAAATATTTTTACTTCCCGCCTCTACTATGGTAGGGAAGTAATGGATTTAGTCCGAAAAAAATATTTCGAGATTTTAACAGATTTTCACGTTTTGAGACCCTAGCAATCGTTTAAGATCATTTTCTGACTGATGTCTGTATGTATGTGTGTGTGTGTGTGGTCAATTTTTCGCCTCCGATATCTTAAGAACGGAACAACATACGGGTATGCCGATTGTTCTATTGTGTTTATCGCCTTTAACTTAGATCTGATTAGATTTTGAGTCAAATCGGTTCAGTGGATCCTGAGATTCAAAAAAACGTCCTCAATGTCACGTATTAACATAGGTAAAAAAAAATATAAATGAATTCTAGAAGTTATAATATGAAAAAAATGTAAATATTTTTTTCTCTAAAATGTATAGTTTTCGAGAAAAAAAATATTTTACTAAAAAAAATAAAAATTGTACGTAAATCAAGGTAACCATGATTTTTGCTATATTAAGTTAGCCATCAGTAGATCACCAAACAAAAAAGAGGGCCATGCTTTTTTCAAAGAATAAAAATTAAATTGTGTTTTAAAGACCACCAACAGCTAAGGTTATTTGGGCCTAGTCAAAGAATAAAAAAAAAAGTGTTTATTTTTTGCAAATATTTACTAGGTGGGAAGTATAGGACTGGTCATCAGTCTAATTTTTTTTCATATTGTAACATCTAGAAATCATTTACCTATATTTTTTTTACCTATGTTAATACGTGACATTGAGAACGTGTATTTAAGGCCTGTTATTAAATAAGGCCCTGTTAAATGATGTATTTAATATTGAAAAGGCACTAAATTGTTTTTTTTTTTTTTTGAAAATGTTTGTGTCACTGATTTGTGCTGCGGCCGCGAAATATAAAATGAGTTTTGATAGAATACTCAAACTCTATGAATATTAATAAAATAAAATATGCTATCAAAAGCTGTGTAGAATATCAAATGTAAAAATATGTTACCTTCCACACTTGTTAATTAAAATTCTGTGATTAAACTTCAAAAAAACTTTTTTACTGCTTTTATGAATGACTTAATATTGTTGAAGAATTCATTACTATTTTAAATACAGAAATTAAATTACTTATACCTTAAAAAATATGTAAAAAATTGGTTATAAAGAATTAACACTAACAATGCTGGGTTGCATAATTAATTGCTAGAAATTTTGAGTTAACAATGACCGAGTGTGTGTTATACAGGGTGTATCAGTACGATCGCCTACGGAAAATACAGTGAAATAGAGAAAAAACTTCTGAGCAGAAAAATCCTTAGACCAGATCTGATCCGATGTAAGTTAATGAAATACTATCACCAATAAGATGAGTGGAATGCATAAGAATATTAATAAACCACACCTACTCCCCCACTTATTGGTGATATATTTTAATAATAAATTAATATCTGATTCAAAGATATAGAAATCCGGGGATGTAGTGTAAAGTGCCACTTTAGACGAAGGGGATGGAAACCATTTAGATAGATAGATAGATAGATTTATTTTGCATTATACTTACAAAACAATTTTGAAAAGTGACGTCATACAAAATTATTGTACAAGTTATGACTAAAAAAATTATCAATTAGATTTAAAAAAATTGGGGGAAGGTACATGCTTGTCTTATGAACATGTCCATGCTATGCATGTGCCTACGTTCTATTGGCTGCGTCTTTGCGCATGCTCAATTGCTCGTACAGCGCTTGCACAACTGAAGCGACCAATAGAATGCGGGCACACTTGCTTCCTCACCGGCTCCCCCTCAACAGCAACCACCCAACTCGCTTGTATTACATCCCCATATATAATCTGATTATAATTAATTAATATCTCATTAACGTTACATCGGATTAAAAAATGTCTAAGGACTTTTCTGCTCGGAATTATTTTCTTAAATTTCACTGTGTCCTGTCCGTAAGCGTTCCATCTGGGATATCTTGTATTTTATTTGTGTTTTTGTTGGAAATTTTCATAACAATTTTTTTTACAAAATCTAAACAACTTCAAACATTTCCATAGCTCATGCGATGTAAATTAAAGCTATACTAATTATTTGGGTTTCTCTTAACTTAAGCCCGAGCTTAAACCTAAACTTTGACTTCAGATCTTTCAGAAACCTTTTTGCCATAACCACTATGCGTGGAATGGGTCAGTTAAGAGGCAGGTGTGTTGAAAGTGGTTTCAAAACATACTAGTGTGGAAAATAAACAGTTTTCAAAGAGATTTATGTTTATTTGCTCTGATCTATCCGCTATTACCTACTCACGGCCTGCTATAAATGTGAAATTGGCGACGCAAATGAACTGTCAAAATTTTTTGAAAATACTGAAAATGAAGTGAAAATTTAATAAAATATGAAGTCGGTTAAAAAATATAGTACCTATAGTGATTAATATCTTCTTTTTAATCGACTTCATATTTTATTAAATTGGCGCAGATCTCAAAATTTCATTATTTTCTTCTTTTTAATGGCTTTTTGAAGGAGGTTTTTTTTTTGTTAAAAAGTTTTTTTTGCACTTTATTAAATAATCTCTACTATATTATTAATGTGCTGCAGTAAATATATAATAATATATGGAATAATGATAAACATAAGTCTCTGTGTCGACAAGATTTACTATTTGACATTACACAAATGTCACAACGAATTAATAATATCACACGAATGTTGGTTGCAAACTTACAGAGGTGATTCTAAAATTCGGCCGTTACTTGATGTAAATTAAGTTTATGCAACACATGCAAGCTTTTAGTGTTTTTTCGTGCCTGTAAGATGGATCTTAAGGCTCCCATACACTTCGTTCTTTTTGAAGTGAAAACTTCCTTAGGCGCACTTTGCCTGAGTAGTGAACGAAAGTGAACCGTCACGCTTCGGGTCGGTGACGCTGAATCGGGTTTACTCGGCTCGAACACGAAAAGGTATTTGTTGTATGCTGGTAATAAGTTTTTTTGTAGTTCATAAGTGTGCTAATAGATGACACTAAAACTTAATTGAAAAGGTTTTTGTAGTGTGATGGTAATAAGTTATTTGTAGTTCACAAGTGCGCTAATAGATGCATGACACTAAAACTTAATTGAAAAGGTATTTGTAGTATGTTGGTAATAAGTTATTTGTAGTTCACAAGTGTGCTAATAGATGCCACTAAAACTTAATTGAAAAGGTATTTGTGGTATGTTAGTAATAAGTTATTTGTAGTTCATAGGTGCGCTAATAGATGACACTAAAACTTAATAATTGAAAAGGTTTTTGTAGTGTGATGGTAATAAGTTATTTGTAGTTCATAGGTGCGCTAATAGATGACAATCGTTCCATACACTGCAGATGGATCGCTGCGAGTCGAACGGATGAAAAAAGAACGTAGTGTATATGGCCGTTTATCGACTGGTGACGTCATGACCTATTATGAAACGCTTTTCGATACTATAATGAAAATTGTTTGAAAACCCCGTTACATAAGTTATGTTCCAACCTGCTATAAATGGATCGTTTTGAAACGGTAACGAAACTGTTTTATCGGTTTTGTGCGCATGCGTCAACCTTGCACAGTCCTGTGACGGTACAAACGTAGACATTGGTTGGAAAGCTTTTGTGACCGTTTTGTGTACAAATCATGGCCTCCATGACCATGCATATTATGATCAAAATATATCAATTGTCATTTGTCAAATGTAAATTCCTAATTTCAGGCTTTTTTTGTTGTTAAAAACATTTTGAAAATGAATAACTTATTTGATGGCTAGTCGTAAGAATAATATAAATAAATAAACGCACTAAATGTTAAAAACATTTTTTGGTAAAATATTAATTAAGGGGGATCCCCATACAAAAAGCGGAAATAACTTTAAATTTTATACTTAAAAGTGAAGTGGCGTCATCGCATTAACTATATTATTTCTTTTGGAATCAAACCAATATAACTAGTAGCGCCATCTCAACGCGGTGATTGCATCAAACCATATAACTAGTAGCGTCATCTATTTTATACTATATTATTTACTCGGGAGGTTTGAGGCTAAGCTACGTAATTAAATTGTTATAACTGTACGAAACACTCGTAACGCGAGCTCTACATGTAGGTACTTGACCGGTTTTTTTTTCAATCACCTGTGTATTGTATATACTTGCATTATTCGTATGATACTAGTTAGTGTGTTAGTTAAGAAGGCGGCATCCACACGCCGGCGGTCTGTAATTAATAATGGAACTGATCCTTCATTTAATGTGAATGACTGCGGAGTTTCTAGCTGAATCCGGAGAACGGGTTTTGTAGCAGCGAGCGCGAAATGTAATTACGCGATATTATTATAAACTGTGGTGCCCTACTTACTTAGTTGTGATAACAGACTAAATCGCGGGACATTTATACATTAAGTATATGTCGACTGACTACAATCAAAATAAACCTCACATTCAACCGGATTTGAGGTATTTACTAATCGCAATTGTTTCTCTAATTTCTGAACCTAAACGACAAGAATATTTTTGTGGCCACAAGGCAACATGGCGTATGGTGGATTTTCGATTATATTAATTGCTCTATACAGGGTGTCCCAAAAAGAATGGGACGTAAAGTAACATTTGATTTCTTACAAAAAAATATTGCGATAGACCTCAACTTGTCTATTTCGAAAGTTGATATTAAAAGAGATACAGGGTGTCAAAGTTTAATTTTTATTTTTGATTTTCTTAAATAACTTTTAAAATAATTTAGGCATTTTAATGAAATTTGGTATATGGGGATTTTTTGACATGGAAAATTCAAATCTGACCTTGGTATGGCTCTTACTTGCAGGGGGCGCCACTTACCCACTTTTTCACTCATTCAAATAGTCATAACTTTTTTGTACGCACTCGTACTATTTTTTTGAATTAAAAAATTGATTTTTCCATCATTTTTACGTAAGAAAGGTATACTTTGTAAAAGTGACTAGGAGTAACCTTTTTCAAGATATTTGCACTTAAAGTAATCGATGCAATGTGGTTTTAAATGGCAAATTTTGAAAATGAACATAGGTGGCTTTGAAAACGCCGGCGCGGCGTTATTATGGTAATTTTGACAGTTTTATTTAAAAATTCAATGTTTCTTATTAAAATGCCGCGTCATAATGATAAAAATAAAAATTAAACTTTGACACCTTGTATCTCTTTTAATATCAACTTTCAGAATAGACATGTTGGAGTCTATCGCAATATTTTTTTGTAAGGAATCAGCTGTTATTTTATGTCCCATTTTTTTTGGGACATTCTGTATATTAAGATATATCTTACTAATGCAGGGGTATAAGGTAATAATTCCTACTCAGTGAGATTTTTAATGAAGGAATAGTGTGACTATTAAGTGTTTTGCCCGATTGTTTGGCGGACGGTCTATATGACAAAAATCTTTTTTTTTGTCTCTGTAATTCGTTTGCGGATGGTGCTAGGCAAATTTTGGTAAAGACCTTTTTTGTTGTAAATAAAATAAGGAACAAAAAAGGTTTTAACAATTTTTTTGATATCTGCTACAGTTTCGGAGATATATATAATCATGTAATCGTGTATCAATTGCACCGTGGTTTCATAAAGCCGCACCCGTTTTTGTTCACTCTAAACATATTTCTCAGTATTTTGTTCTTTGTTTTCTTCTACTGTTAGTTTTTTTATTTTTATAATTTGAAAATTCCCAAGACATTTGATGTTTCGCTGGGATATAAAGACAAAGCTCGTAAAATCGGAACAAATGATGCCTACATTTGCCTAGTGTATTATTTAGGGTTGCTGCCATCTCTGTAACGAGGCATGAAGCTCAACGTGTCGAGAAAGATAACGTTTCAAGTAACGTCGACTTTCCGGTCTGCGTGAGCTCTCAAAATAAATTTATTGCTAAGAGACTTCCTTGTCACGTTAGATTATATCTGTGGCCTAAACGCAAAACTGCTTATGTAAAATTTTTTGTCATTTTTTCTACAACTAACTACATAATATACTTACTCTTTTTCAACTCTATTTTGTGCAGAACGTTTCATCTCTACAAAAATTCTAAATTTAAATTGCATTTATTTCTCAAAACTCATCTAGTAGCAGGGGTCTTCTCCATTCGGCACAGTCCCTAGGGCCTACGAGGTTGTGGGACATACGAATTTTTAAACCTTTTTTTAGCTTCATATTTAAGGGTGAAATCTTTTAACGCATTTTTTATTCACTTTACTTGTTCAATGAACTACATTTTCCTGAGAGTAGTTCCTTCAATTATCCCCGAGATGCAGCACTTATGGTAGGTACAAACATTATTTATTCCCCATTAGTGTCGTGTCATTTTAGTGCTATAACATTAAATAATAATAATAATTTAAAAATTAAGTTATACCACTAAAATGACACGACACTAATGGGGAATAAATAATGTTTGTACCTACCACAAGTGCTGCCTCTCGTGCAGAATTGAACGAACTACTCTTAGGAAAATGGCTCATTAACTTGAAATTTTACACTCGTATGCAGTTCTGTTGACAAACCTAAAAAAATGTGGTGGAAGTACCGGTGCTGGTGGTGGGAGAACGTGTCTGCAGTCGTTTGTGCAAGCTTTTTTTCATGAAATCCGAAACTATCCCACCCACAACAGATGGGTACTTTCGGATTTCTTGCCTATGGTTTGTTTGCAGTGAAGAAAAATGAATAAAAGCTGTATGAGGACCGTGTGGTCCAGTGTTTGGCGTCGCTGCCTCTGGATCAGACTGTCGTGGGTTTGAATCCCGCCTCCGCTCATGGATGTTTTGTGATGTCATTTAGTTTTAAGTGAGTTATGTTAATCAAGACGCTAATAAGCTAAATTGTCGACGCGTCTATAATTTACAATAAATAAAAGCTGGTGTTGTCCTGATTCGGGTCTTCAGGCCGTCGTTGGTTGGAATTGCTTCCTAACGTTTTGCTAGCACGAGTGGCGAGCTTCTTCAGAGGTCCTTCCATCTCCAGCATCGGAGATGGAAGGACCTCTGAAGAAGCTCGCCACTCGTGCTAGCGAAACGTTAGAAAGCAATTCCAACCAACGACGGCCTATAGACCCGAATCAGGACAACACCAGCTCATCAACTGGTTGCGAAAGCCTCAACCAATTTGTCAAATAAATAAAAGCTGTAGCTTTCTTTGCTATACACGTTTTATTGCCGTTCTGCAGGTCTTTTTAAACAATTTCTACTATACTATTAAAACATCATTATTTTTGAACAACCATTCTCTTACCATTTTGTTTATGTACTGCTGGAATATGTTTCCCACAGATTAATTGCGGAATACTGTGACAGGCATAAAATATGTATATGAATATTACAAAAGCCTATAAGGATTTAAACTCGTGTCAAATAAACAATTATGTAATATTTACATATGAAACGATAATAATATTTAGTCGTGTTTGAACAGTTCCAAACGTTAGGATTCTCAGGGACTTCTAAAATCATAATAAAATATGAAGGACTGAAAATGGCAAAACCAGATTAAATTATGACAAATATTTAACTATACTTACAAATATTATAATAATTTGTATGTGCGTTCATGAATAATGAACGTTTCTAAAAATTTAACCATTGTGCTAGTCAGTAATGTCATACTCACTATAAAATAGCTACTTTACATGAATGTATACCGGCCTGTAAAGTGTCACTTAACAGGCCGGTGTGCGCGACACAATTCATTATAATAGTAATTTAATGTTTTTCAAAATATTATTTTTAATAATAAATAAAGAAAAAATTAATAATATTTCATATTACTCTAAAGTCAGACTCGAACCAGGAGTCTTGTAATCGATAGTAAATATTTACCATTCTATTGTTATCAATATTATTTCTATTCACATAATTACCAATATACAATATGCTAATTTCTACACATTTCAATTCACGCCAAACAAACGTCATCCGCCGCGTCATTGCGCCCGCCGTTCCCCCTTACTTCCCTACCGCCGTGGAACCTGCCAGAAAGCCGAGTCGCACACCGCGTTCAAGACATGCCCGCTTTCCGCCTCTAGGGCATTCTCACCAATCAGTATTCGCCGTGCCATGTGTAATCCAGCTATCGCCGCCAGAGCATTCGCCGCTAGAGTAGTACATACCCCTTGTTGCAATGTAAATAGTTCTACACCAGTGAATTTATTTATTTATTTATTGTAGATTATAAACGCGTCGACATCTCAGGTCATTAGCGTCTTTCAACTACACTAAAATATAACATCACAAAACATTCACGAGCGCAGGTGGGATTCAAACCCACGACAGTCTAGTCTAGAGGCTACGGAATCAAATACGCTATCCACTAGGCTACACTGCCCTCCTACGTCAGTGAACCTAAATCGGTAGTATAATAGTCGTCAACCTGACTGAAGCGCCAGTACAGATACGAAAGAACGCTAAAATCGTATATGTGTTGAATAAAAGAATTTTTTGACTGTCACCATGTATGATACATACGAATGACAATAAACGTTATTATTATTATACATTCTACTATTCCATTCGTATGAGGAATCCTTGTAGGTGTGTGTGTGTGTTTCTAAATTGCACATCTGATGCAGTTTGAAAGAGACGACTGTACATTTTTATTTGAAGGGTCAATTGTTCAATTATACAACTGAGTTCAAGGTTATAGAAGACGGTATTTTAACAAGACAAGTGGTGCGAAACCGCCTCTAGCCTTACATCGTGATTCCAAATTGTTACACAGTTGAAATACTTAGGCAGCTGCAGTGTATTTTAAGCTCGATTTTAAGTATGTACGTTTTTATTTCTGACAAAGATGTGTACACTTATGCGTCCTTGTTATCATTGAGTTGTAAATTATAGACGCTCGACAGCAGAGGTCATTAGCGTCGCCCTTGTTATCATTGACTTGAAGAATGCAGTTTGAGCAAACTGCCTGAAAAAGGCTCCTTGTGACTTGAAGTGAAACTTATGCGATGCCACTGCCTCGACGATTTGAAGGGTAAAATGTTAGCTCGATGAAACAAAGAATGCGGTACGGGAAATAATGTTCGAAATGCAGCTCGTTAAAAAAATTTGTTTTGTACCTATTCTTGTCGGGTATCGATAAAAAGGGTCTTTTGAATAGATTTTGAATGTGTTTTTAACCGACTTCAAAAAAGGAGGTGGTTCTCAATTCGGTTGTATTTTTTTTTATGTTTGTTACCTCAGAACTCCGTCATTTATAAACCGATTTGGAAATTTTTTTTATTTGAAAGGATATACTTTCAGATTGGTTCCATAGAAATTTCATCAAAATCGGTTCAGTAGTTCGGCTGATTTTAATAAAAGTTAGTAACGGCGTGTGATTCCTTAATGTAAATGTCACTTTTTGACACATCAGACAGCGTAAGAATGTCGGTTTAATAAAAGTGAGTAATGGCGTGTGATTCCTTTAAGGTTAATCTCACTTTTTGACACTAAAAAGTAAAAAATAAAAACTTTTTAACAAAAAAAAACCTCCTTCAATAAGCCACTAAAAAGAGGAATATAATGAAATTTTGAGGTCTGCGCCAATTTAATAAAATATGAAGTTGGTTAAAAAGAAGATATTAATCACTATACTATACTTTTTAACCGACTTTATTAAATTGGCGCAGACCTCAAAATTTCATTATTTTCCTCTTTTTAGTGGCTTTTTGAAGGAGGTTTTTTTTTTGTTAAAAAGTTTTTTTATTTTATTTATTTTATCAAAATTGTAGGTTTAGCAAAATTTCCATAGTACGGAACCCTACTCTTTGCGTGGCTCGACACGCACTTAGCCGTTTATTATAGACAGTCTTATACTTGAACTATGGTGTATTCCGTAAAGCTATACAGTTTTTTCGGCGAAATAACAGTATAACTGTAAGCATTTGTTATAAATAAAGTATTAGTAAAAAAAACTTTTTAGAGACAAGCTTTTATTGAAATGTACTAAAAAAGAAAAAATAATATTTAATAATTTTGGTTCATAATTATTATAAAAGCGGGGGTTGTAATCTCTATGATAGTTTATTAGTCGCAACCCCCACTTTTATAATAGTTATGAACCAAAATTATTAAATATTATTTTTTCCTTTTCAGTACATTTCAATAAAAGCTTGTGTCTAAAAAGTTTTTTTTACTAATATTTTATTTTGTTCATTTTAGTCTTTCATAATTTTACCCCCCTTTGACACCCGTAGGGGTTGAATTTCGAGAAATCCTTTCTTAGTGGATATTTACGTCAGAAAAGGAACCAACTGTCCAAATTTCAAGTTTCTATCTTCAGCGATTTGGCCTGGGCGTTGATTAGTCAAAAAAACCCTACATCCCCGTTTGAACCCCTTAGGGGCTGAATTTATTTCTAAAAATAATTTATTCATGTATTGTCATTAGGAATACATAAGTGTACAAAATTTCACATCGATCGGATACGTGGAAGTCGTTCAAAATTCACTTGCAAGTTTTGACCTAAACAAACAAACACACAAACAAACTAACATACATTGCAAGTTAAATAAAAGCTTGTAAAAATACCAGTTTAGCCTATACTAGTCCTATCTCTAAGTCAATGCTTAGTGTTATCGACCGACATTAATGTACAGACAACTAAAGCACTATAAGAAGTAAGAGTTAAGTTAAGTGGCAGGTCGTTATTTCCCGTCAGTCAAGGCTTTTAGATTAGAATTGCTTAAGCGCTTCCTTTAAAGTTGGTGAGAGGAAGAACGGCGTTTCTTCAATCGTATATATAGGGTGTTCCAGAAACAACGCCGAAGATTTTGAGGGAATATTCCTTTTGAAATTTCGAATCGAAAAGCCCTTTGCCATTTTTGTCTCTGAAGTTTAACTATCAAGTTATTAATTAAAACGCTTTTATTAACTCACTTTCTCTGAATTGTTGTTGTTGTGCGAGTCTCTGTTGTTGTGTGTTGTCGGCCGGTCCGGAGTGGCGGCGGCTCTGTTGGGGGCGTGCGGTCTCGTTGTGGGCGTGCGAGTCTCTGTTGTTGTTGTGCGTCCGAGTCCCTGCTGTTGGCGGCGAGCTCGTTCGTTGTGCGTGCGAGTCTCTGTTGTTGTTGTCGTCCGAGTCTCTGTTCGGGCGTCGGTCTCGGGGCGTCCGGTCTCGTTGCTGGGCGTGCGAGTCTATGTTGTTGTTGTCGTCCGAGTCTCTGTTGCTGTTGTTGTCGTGCGAGTCTCTGTTGTTGTTGTTGTTGTCGTCCGAGTCGCTGTTGGCGTTGTTCGCAAAAACTTGCTAATTGCATTTCGTGAGACAAAAATGGTAAAAGGCTTTCTTATTCAAAGTTTTGTAGAACAGAATAGATTTTATTAATCTTAATAATAATAAAAAAGTGGCTTATGACCACACGACAGAAGTGAAAACTTCTGATTTTCTAATTTTAAAAAATATATATGTTTTAGTGTCATCTATTAGCGCTACTATGAACTACAAATAACTTATTACCAACATACCACAAATACCCTTTTAATTAAGTTTTAGTGCTATCTATTAGCGCACCTATGAACTACAAATAACTTATTACCAACATACCACAAATACCTTTTTAATTAAGTTTTAGTGTCATCTATTAGTACACTTATGAACTACAAAAAACTTATTACCAGCATACTACAAATACCTTTTCGTGTTTGAGCCGAGTAAACCCGATTCAGCGTCACCGATCCGAAGCGTGGCGGTTAACTTTCGTTCACCACTCAGGCAAAGTGCGCCTAAGGAAGTTTTCACTTCAAAAATATTATTTTAAAAACCTCAGCGTTACTTCTGGGATACCCTATATAAAGTGCGATAACCAAATTACCTAACGATTAATTTACGAGATCGTGAAGCCATTATCAGCCCATTATATTGGCAAAATGTCATTGTGAAAAAAAGACGCTTCATTTTACCAATTATGTGACACGCTCCCGCTCGTATTTTTGATCCGATGATTGATTTTGTTACGTCGTATTGAATCTAATTCTTTCTTGGGGCTCTACAGGTCAAATTTTATTATTGAACTGAAAACTTCCTTAGGCGCACTTTGCCTGAGTAATGAACGAAAGTGACGCTTCGGGTCGGTGACGCTGAATCGGGTTTACTCGACTCAAACACGAAAACGTATTTGTTGTATGCTGGTAATAAGTTTTTCGTAGTTCATAAGTGCGCTAATAGATGACACTAAAACTTAACTGAAACTTAATTGAAAAGGTTTTTGTAGTGTGTTGGTAAAAAGTTATTTGTAGTTCATAGGTGTGCTAATAGATGACACTAAAACATATATATTTTAAAATTAGAAAATCAGAAGTGTTCACTTCTGTCGTGTGGTCATAAGCACACATCCACTTTTTTTTTGTTCAGGCCACACAGCTTTAGTAAAAAAGCTATTCAATATTTTTGAAAAGTTCCCTGTAGCGTCCTTTATCTTTACTTTATCTTTAATTCAAGGCCAAAACAAAGCGTAAGAGTTAATTTACACACATCAGTGCCGGGTCTGTTCAGTACAGTGTCAGTGAAAAATAATATCGGCGCTTTTAGTGAAGGAACACGTTTACAAACGTCCGGCACAGTAACGTTTTTAACCTTCAGGACTGCTTCAGTATCCGTGCCGTGATAATTTTTATCGTCGTCAGTTTTTAACTGACGATTTTTGTTGTAGTGAAAAAATAACCTGAAATGAAATGAAAAACAAAATCACTGAAGACATTATACTGATAGTGAACTGACACGGCACGGATATGGCGCTGATGTGTGTGAATTGACTTTAACTCGTACTTGCCGAATTTTAAAAATTATTATTCTTGTAGTGTAATCGTTGCCCTCGGGTCTGCCTCCAATTATGTTAAAATTGAGAAACACGGGAAAACTTGACGTCGAGCCTTAAGAAAATGCCACATGACGTGACGCAAATCTGACGTGACATAACATACAACATATACGTGTGCGTGGTTGAGCTCAACATAGAATATTGTCCAGAACTGACCTCGATCTACCGCCGACAAGCGTAGTTTGTTTGTCCGTTCTCAACCCTGCATGTGGCTCTTTGCTTGTCCGTGTCCGATCCGACGAACATACAGATGGTACAACAATCAGATATACCAGTGATGCCATTTTACTATTTATTTAGAAAGGCGGAGACGGTTTATTACAGCCGATTTATCCATTAAGCGCAATAAGCATGGCGACGCTAATGACCTCTGTTGTCGAGCGTCTATAATCCACAATTCATTCACAATAAGCATGGCATCTGAGGTCAAAGACATTTTCCCATGGTGACTGTTTCAGTCTGATTGTAAAAAATATTAGTAGAAAAAAACTTTTTAGTGACAAGCTTTTATTGAAATGTACTAAAAAGGAAAAAATAATATTTAATGATTTTAGTTCATATAATTATTATAAAAGCGGGGGTTGTAATCTCTGTGATAGTTTATTAGTCGCAACCCCCGCTTTTATAATAATTATGAACAAAAATTATTAAATATTATTTTTTCCTTTTTAGTACATTTCAATAAAAGCTTGTCTCTGAAAAGTTTTTTTTACTACGTAATATTTTATTTTGTTCATTTTAGTTTCAAAATTTTACCCCCCTTTGACACCCGTAGGGGTTGAATTTCGAAAAATCCTTTCTTATAATGGATGCTTACGTCAGAAAAGGAATCGACTAACCAAATTTCAAGTTTCTAGCTTCAGCGATTTGGCCTAGGCGTTGATTAGTCAAAAAAACCTAAATCTCAGTTCGAACCCCTTAGGGATTGATTTTATTTCTAAAAACGATTTATTCATGTATTGTCATCGGGAAAACATATGTGTACAAAATTTCAAATCGATCGAATGCGTGGAAGTCGTTCAAAATTGACTTGCAAGATTTGACCTAACAAACGCACAAACGTTGCAAACACACAAATTAACATACATTGCAAGTTAAATAAAAGCTTGTAAAATGCTTCGGCAAATTTCGAACTGTGGTCGCAAAAGGAATTGTACTATTGTAAAAGCCCGTACACACAACACAATCTACTGGGGTCCAATCTGCAAATATTATAATGGCATTATTGGGTTCACCGACAAGCTATACAAACAATTTCAGCCTTAAAGTAATAATAATTGTGACCATTTTTTTTGTTACATCTTGGGGACGGTCTGCATCCCTCCCATACCGCAATCTAGCAAAATCCCTTACTCAGGGCACTTTAATATACCTCCTTCAACATCTTCACAAAAATAAGGCCTTGAATAAATAACACCAAAAAATTGTCAGTAGCTCTCGGTCTATCAACGTAAAATCAATATAGATCTGCTGATTTTTCAGTAGATCTGGGAACGACTGGCAGTGATATTTTGACATTTGGCAACACTGTTGTATTACGTGGCGTGTGATGTATAGTGCATAGGGAGTCGGAGCGGGGGGTCGACTGTTACCGGAGGCGTCGGAACACCGGCACGTCAAACCTACATAACAATGCGCGCAGCTTTGTAGCTACAGGCATCTCAAAGCAACTGCATAATCGTTGATTTTTTGAACCAGACATTCTTTAAAATACCAATGTCAAGTCTGATATTCAACGATAGATTATTTCAAGTGAAGAAAAAAATCACAGCCAACTGGACGACGGGACCATTCCAACTCCAAAAATACTGACACGACATAATTAATCAATAAAAAAATAGTATATTGCAATACAAGGGACGAAACACAGCGTTTGCAACTAGTGTGCAAACGCTATGTTTCGTTCCGAGTAAATTTTTTACAACGCCGCTTTTGAAAATTCGATTTTCGCTACCTGCTTAGCGGGTTGAAACTGAGCTTTTTCATCCCTAGGCAGTGGCGGCGCGTGAACATTTTAAATGGGTGTTCTGCAGAGTCAACCTGGAGACTGGAGTAGCACCCCCCCATTATACGAGGACCTCGAGAAAAAAAAAATCAAAAATACATTTGATGCAATTTTTAAGTGTATTTGTTGATCTTTTAAGTCTGTTACACCAATTTCCGTCCACCATTTGTCACCACCAAATATAACACACGGAAAACAGAAAAGAGCGTTTTTAATATTGCAACCGCATATCCAATTATTTTTAAAATATAGTTCTTTGTTGTAATAAGCTATGCTATATAAACGTTTGGATATGCCCGGATATGCCGCTTTTATTTAGAGTTCGTACTACTACTACCTATACCTACGTTCTGCGCACCCAGAATATCTCTTAACGCGTACAAATCTGTCTCATTCTTTACTGTTTTCGCTCTCTCTAACACATTGATTTTGGTGCAAAATATAATGCAGAACGTGTCACGTGCGTAGTGAATTTACTACGGTTGAGGACTGTTTATAGAATATAGGCCCTGCGGCATGCCGTCATTTATAATAATGCTATGTGATGGCTTCATAATTATGAAATTTTAAAACATATTATGCAGATTTATAATACAATTTTTTTTAATTGTGCGTTATTTTCTGGCAGTGTGGCAGCTCCGCAGCTCTTATAGAGGAGCCGCCACTGTCCCTAGGGATGAACATTTTCAGGTCAGTTTTCTCTGTTTTTTAACGTTGTTAAGAGGGAGATAGAGCGATTGAATCCGCATATAATTATAAGCTTTGTTCCAACCACTCTGAATGCCGTAATATTAGAGTCACGCTCATGCGCAGTAGATAGAACGCGTTCCAACCGAACTTGGGATCGTTTGTGGACGATTCTTAAAGCGTTCCAACCGATTTTATGACAGTTTGTGAACGGTTTCCGAACGATCATTTCGATACATGCTCTAGACATGAAACCAAAATGAAACTGTAAAACTGACATGCGCATTAAGCACTTTGTTACGTTTGTCTCTGTTCAATACCAACTTTTCAGGTCAGTTTTCTCTGTTTTTTGACGTTGTTAAGAGGGAGATAGAGCGCTTGAATCCGAATTTATTAATAAATAATAGTATATTGCATTATAAGGGACGAAACACAAAGTTTGCAACTATAGTGTGAAGTTTGTCGCAAAATCTTGAATTACAATTCCAAACAAAGCAATTGTTAAAAAAATTGTGTTTTAAAAACCACCAACAGCTAAGGTTATTTGGGCCTAGCACCAATTCATATTTTCAATTCATTATTATTTTTTTTTAATAATAAATTGAAAATCCAATTGACACTTTTACCAGTTCTCGGGCTAGAACCCGGGAACTGGGGACTTGTAATAGAGGAACCATAGCAACGCCATGTAAACAACAGCATTGCTACACTCTGGGCTATTCTCAAGCCCAAAGCAATTGTTATTCGCAAAAAATCATTCAGGTGAATGAAAACTCGGCTGAATATGTGAAACAGTTCTGTGAAGCTAATTCAGCGTTTTGTTAGCGCAATAGATTGAAAGTGGGGTGGTTTTATCATCGCATGTTTTCACCCCTGATGACCTCCGCTCTTTGGCTAATGTTATATAACTGGCGATGAGGTAGGTGAAATACAACTATAGATTAGCGCGGCCGTTTTCTTCTTCTTCTTGTATTGTTAGCATATACCTTCAAGCTATGTATTTTAGTTTACAGACTGATCGACTTTTTTCAGACGATATTTGAACTTTTATATATTGTAACAAAACTGTTTTTCTGCGTGGGCGGAATAAGTATTTTTTTACAAGAATTAACAATTTATAACAATGAACGCAACAATAACAACTATATGTCAATTCTAATAATCAGCACAATAGTAATTCTTAAACAAAGTGAAACACTTCAATAACACTGAACAATAACTATTTATATACTGTTCGCAATTCAACTCGACACTGATTCACCACTGACCGCCTGACCTCCTCGTACTTCGCTTATATAGTTCGAGCAGCTTGGCCCAGCACGCTCGCGAGATTTCCAGAATATTCCGACAGTTACTCGTATCTTCGATATCATTCCACGCCTCACCACTGTGACCTTTCATTCTCGCCGCTACAATATTATTATGTAGCCAAAAGGCACTGCCGCTTAAATTTCATTCTTTGTAATTATGTCTACATCGTAACTTTCTATTTTGAGTATAAAATTCAGACGCGGATCCAAGGGGACAGCTGCTCCCTCTCTGAGCCTTGACTATATGAGTGGCACATCTTAAACAATGCAGTGAAATATCTCGTAAACAGTACAAACCTTAAAAAATGTTTTATACAAAAGTTATAGAGTGTCAAGGGAGACAGAAGACTGTGATATCAGATTTAACATAGGTGGTGCTGTGAAGGACAGCCGAAGGTCAGCTTCGATTTTTTAATTGTAACAATGCATTTTTATTCCAGAATACGATACAGTATTTAATAGTGAACAGTAAATTATTAAGGTACATATGAGCTAAAGTTAATAAATATTGAGATATTTAGAAATTAAATAACAAATTTAATTTGTCAATTCGGTTCTTTTATGAATTGAATTCAAGCCAAGAAGGGTGTGTAATATCATGGCTATTTGCTATGCCATAATTTATCTAATTGTCGTTCATTTATAGAGTATCAAGGGGGACAGAAGACTGTGATATCAGATTTAACATAGGTGGTGCTGTGAAGGACAGCCGAAGGTCAGCTTCGATTTTTTAATTGTAACAATGCATTTTTATTCCAGAATACGAGACAGTATTTAATAGTGAACAGTAAATTATTAAGGTACATATGAGCTAAAGTTAATAAATATTGAGATATTTAGAAATTAAATAACAAATTTAATTTGTCAATTCGGTTCTTTTATGAATTGAATTCAAGCCAAGAAGGGTGCGTAATATCATGGCTATTTGCTATGCCATAATTTATCTAATTGTCGTTCATTTATAGAGTATCAAGGGGGACAGAAGACTGTGATATCAGATTTAACATAGGTAGTGCTGTGAAGGTCAGGAGAAGGTCAGCTTCGATTTTTTAATTGTAATAGTGTATTTTTATTCCAGAATACGATGCAGTATTTATTAGTGAACAGTAAATTATTAAGGTTATGAGCTAAAGTATTTTTCAGTTTCGAGTGCTTATAAAATTTGAAATTTTTTTGTTTTCGCTCAACTGTTTATTATTTTGTCCAACAACACAGTAAATCGTTTTTAAATTGCCTACGTGGCAAAACTATAGTGCCTCATAATACGGCGTAAATAATAAAAAAAAAAATAAGAATATACAGTGAACTACAGCGTGTACCATATTCAGATAAAAATTGTATTCTGTGCGCGTCCAAAATAATGTACACAAAACACGCGTGGCATGAGAAAAGTTGTGTAAAGGAATGTTCTATAGCGTCATCAGTTCCTAAACTGAGGTTCATAAAAGATTTATTCAACCCGTGCACGCTTTTAGTGGTTTTTCGTGTCTGTAAAGCGAATCTTAAATGGGCGTTTATCGACTGGTGACGTCATGATCCATTATATGAAACGCTTTTCGATGCTATAATGATTTAATGTTTTTCGTATCTGTAAAGCGGATCTTAAATGGGCGTTTAGCAACTGGTGATGTCATGATCCATTATGAAACCCATTTCGATGCTTATAATGATTTAACGTTTTTCGTGTCTGTAAAGCGGATCTTAAATGGGCATTTATCAATTGGTGACGTCATGATCCATTATGAAACGCTTCTCGATGCTATAATGATTTAGTGTTTTTTCGTGTCTGTAAAGCGGATCTTAAACGGGCGTTTATCGACTGGTGACGTCATGATCCATGATGAAACGCTTTTCGATGCTATAATTATTTAGTGTTTTTTCATGTCTGTAAAGGGGATCTTAAATAGGCGTTTATATCGACTGGTGACGTCATGATCCATTATGAAACGCTGTGCTCGATGCTATAATGAAAAACACTTAAAAAACGTCAATAATAACTAATAATCGATCAATCAGCGCATCGTAACTTTCCTTTACAATCTTCCTAACTAAGGTCAGGATATTATTTTAATAAGCCTAATGCCTCCTCTACACAATCGGCCATGTTGGACGATTACAGGCGATCCCGATTGTGCGGAGGGCGTAATTGCCCATGATTGGTGACGATCGAGCGTGATCGCCGATGTGTCGGTTTTTTGACAAACATCAAAGGACGTTGGGTCATCAAATGGACAATGCACGATTGTGTGGACAGATGCGCAATGATGGTGACCATTATGGCCCATTCTGTGATCGTCCATCATCGCCGATTGTGTATAGAGGAGGCATAACATTTGAGAAGACAAATCAGAAATATTGTCAAAAAAGATCTTATCTTACAATTTTTCTAAGCTTGGCTAGTAACATTATAATAATCCTAAAGTCTGCTAGTAATATTGTAAATTTTAAAATCTATTGACAATAATCCGTTAAGTTATAATTTTCCTAGGAATATTATAATATTCCGGATTTTACAATATTCCACACTAACTCGATGTTTTTTGTGTATGCTATGTATTTGCGTTTGTTGTGTGATCATGTTTGCATTTTATGTGTCTGCGTCAATTAATCGAGTTCAATGTTTGCGGGTTCACACACTTGTAGTGTAGTGATTTAGTAATATTATATTAATTTGTAAAAATCAATAAATACTGTTTATTAGTGTATTTGCCATATGGCACATACACTATTGGCGTCGGTCGGATGGCGGGACCTAGGGGTCGGACCAAAATTTCTCGACGTTTCATAGCCTCCTGAACACTTTGGCACCATTTTTGGAAATGTTTATATATATATATATATGTGTGTATACGATAACTCTCGACAGACTTAATCGATTGAAACGAAATTTGGTACACACATTGGAACCCATCACCGCAAGAAGCCTATTTAAAATGGGCCCGATCGGACCATTTTCAGGGTTGTATTTAGGGGTTCCAAAAAGTTTTTGGGCCCAAAAATACCGAAAAATTTGTCAGAATCGTTTCAAAATTGAAATTTAACTCTTTAGTAAAGATTAAAATGTGCTGCTAAAATTTTAATAAAATCGGCCCGACAGGACCGGACTTTCAAATTTTATGAAAACACTAGTTTGTTGATACGGATTTACTTATGGAAGGGTGTATTTAATTGGGTGTGATAAAATCCATGTCTAATATTGAAATTTAGAAAAATTTAATTATTTTAAGGGATGTATTAAGGGGTTAAATTTTTTATTTTGTCAAAAAACAAACTTATGTTCACATAATAATGCCACAATGCCTGTATTAGCAAATACACTATATTGTCGGCAGGGTTTGGCACTGCGACCCGAGTTTTTTTATTATTTGTCTACGTAATGTGCTGACAATGAACATTCCGAAGTGTAACAATAATTGTATGGCAAATGAGGTAAACAGTGTTTACTGACTGTAAGTATATATAAGGCAACGAACCTTGATTATTAGAGTAGTGTGTATATATTAGAGTAGGGTGTATATATTAGAATATAGTGTACATAGCATTAGACGTAAGGACCATGTAAGAATATTGAAGAATAAAGGATAATTGTTGACTGTTTAAGAACGACTTGGAAGAACTAAAGCGTAAACCGAACCTGTCCATTACACACTGTACAAGTTTTGGAACCGCTGGCACAGTCCGTGGAACGACTGCTGTGCAAGTGTCTCTTTCACACAGACGTTGGCCTTTACACGTGTACTCTTACGGTTTCCACACAGCTTTTCTTATGTAACGCGTGTTCAACTGTGGACTGACATTCCATTGAAATATTTCTATTGCTACTAGGAGTTGGAAAATATATTTACACAATGCATCTCATTCATATGAGTTTCGATCATGGAAACTTAAGAATTTATTTGAATAAGTTGGATGAAATTGATATACCTCTTACGACCGAGGCCTTCAGAAATAAACGGCCAAGTGCGTGTCGAGACACGCAAAGAGTCGGGTTCCGTACTATGTAAGTTATGCTAAACCTACAGTTTTGATAAAATTGTAGTATGTAAGTAAGTATTGCACAATAATTAATGTATATAGATTTTGCACACTAGGGAATATTACTGAGGTCATTGATACTGCAAAGTCAGCGAGGTTATTAAACAATAAGGTACTTAGAACTGTGCTGGCTTAAGAACGCAAAGCTAATCAAATATTCTAATATAAATAACAATGACATTTGGTCATACGGGGGGACAGAAGGATAGATGTGAGAAGGACGTTACTATGTCCGTCGAAGTAATAAATTATAGTTAATAAATTGTATATAAGGTTAATAAAATAAAATAATGAATAAATTGATAAAGTTATTTATTTTCTAAATTATATAAAAAGAACCTATGTATAAAAACCAAAACTATTACAAAATAAATAAAATAAAAACACATTCATAATATACTCAAAAGGCCCTTTTACTACATGCGAGTGTTAATTCATTATAGCTAGGTTGTAGATGTGAATCTTCGTAGTAGCGAGAGCTCATCATGATGAGCTCTCGCTACTACGAAGATTCACATCTACAACCTAGCTATATTGAATTAAAACTCGCTTGCAGTGAATATTTATTGATTCCGAAGCATATAAGGAGAATGTTAGATTAGTAATCATGTCACGGTTGAGTATTGTAAGCTCATTCCGCTGCGAAAGTGGAAAGGTTCAGGTTAGAATCCTGACTGTTACTATGGTTGGTAAAATGATTTTTCCGATATGTTTGGAATCTGCAATTATATAATTGGCTGCTTTCAAATAAAAATTTTCAATTGCAATTCAGCCGTATAAATCTATTAATTTATCCAAAAACCGTTATGATTTAATTATTTAATATGTTAATTGTTGAATACTGATTAATTTCCTTTCAACGTTGATTTCCATTAAACTATCGAGTTACTTGAGGGCATTATTATCATCTTAATATTCTAAAGTCAACTAATATACCTATGCATAATGAAATGTTACTATAACTTTCTGTTTATTAAAACTTGGAACTTCGTATAACTTCAGCCTTAATTATGTTAATTGGACGACAGAAGTAAAGTTAAATCTAACATTTCTTGTTTAATACTATTACTATATCAAATCAGGGTTGGATCCAGGGGGGGTGGGTGGCGCCAGTGGCGATCGCCACTCCCGAAATCTTGGATATATTTTTTAATTAGAAACGGGAATAGAAAAAGTTTTACTTGGAACAAAAAAGCTAATGTTCACACGTTTTTATTGCAGTAATTGTCTATCATATAAAACGGTGGAACAACTTTTATTTGTTTGTTCTCTTCTGAAAACTGGCTACCTGCAATAATAATTATGTCCCAGAACGCCAACCCCGAACAGGGATCCGCCCCTGCATCCAATCGACAAAAGTTTCACATTCACTGTAGAATAAGCTAATAACTACGGAAATGCAGAAGAAGTAAAAATGATAATAATAATAATGCGTTTTTATCATGGCTCCTCTATTACAAGCCCCCAGTTTGTAACGAATATTAATTTCATTAATTAACATTCAACGTTTTATTTTGGTTTATTTTGACTTTATTTAATGTACGGTTTTATATCCCTACATTAAATTGTTTATGAAAGCGCTATGCACGCCAGTCTTACTGTATCAATAAAAAAATGGGTGTGTGCTTATGACCACACGACAGAAGTGAAAACTTCAGATTTTCTAATTTTAAAATATATAATTTTTTAATCACACAGTTTAATCATAAATATATTTAAATCGGCCTACACAATTAAGTTTAATGAATATAATACCTTAACTATAATATTAAGTTTTAGTGTCATCTGTTAGCGCACTTGTGAACTACAAATAACTTATTACGCGTATTAAGTTTTTAGTGTCATCTATTAGCACACTTATGAACTACACACTATTACCAGCATATTGCAAATACGTGTTCGTGTTTGAGCCGAGTAACCCCGATTGTCACCGTCGGGTGTGTTTCACATCACTGTTGTTAACTGCCTAGGTTAAACGCGGAGATATGAGCGTTTATATCTATTTTTATAGAAAAATTGAAAACGCTATAACTTCTTAACTAAAAGAGATACAATGTTGAGAGTGGTCGGAATCGATTGAGCGTGATTTTTTCTATTAGAATATCTTCAGTTGCAAGTTATTTTTAAACAGTATCTGAAAGATTTTTGACGTATCTTGAAAATAGCAAAAGTAAGAAGACCCCCCTCTTTGCAAAAATTGCGGCATTTTTTAAAAATAAATTCGCTCCAATCCGTTTGATACTAATAGTACGGGAGGCAGCGTTGCAAATGAATAAATTATTTCATACCGGCTGATAATTATACCAACGTTTGTTCTCGTCCACCTGATGAGACATCCAACCGTCAGCTGCGCTAGTAGTGGTGGGGGTGGTAGATAGAGGGTGTCAAAGTCGCTAAAAAATTAGATTTTAAAATTATTTCATACCGCACCAAATTTGGTATGGTGATTCTTTATATAATAAACAATAAGAAAATAACTGTCAGCTGCGTAGACAGTGGGGGTAAAGACGTCAGTTTCGCCATAGAACATACCGTGTCTAGATAATTTGAACGCCATTGAACAGAAACGTCAAGGTGTGTTCATTTTGAAATATAGATGTCGCCGATAATAAGCATTTGTTCTCCAAAGAAACAAACCCACGGTGCAAGGAGTATTTGCACCTGATTTGCACTTATCATAAACGTGTAGTTGTTTTGTCGAGGTTAAAAATTATTTATTTAATAATTTCAAATATAATACTTGCGACAAATACGTTTCTAAATAAAGTTTAATTTAAATACTAAGTTTTTGTATTCAAAAAAATATTTGTTTGTTGTTTATTTAAAATTATTATAGGGACGATTTTTGCTTTTGCTGTTATTCGTTTTTGTCGTCGTTTCGCGTAAAACAACACAAACAAACTAGTTCTAAACATGTATTCTACATGGAAATTATGCGATTTGAAAGCAGAATTGAAGAGAAGATGTGCATCTATCATTGGAAAGGGTTTGTTTCTTTGGAGAACAAATGCTTATTATCAACGACATCTATATTTCAAAAAGAACACACCGTGACATTTACTGTTCAATGGCGTTTAAATTATCTAAACACGATATGTTCTATGGCGAAACTGACTTCTTTACCCCCACTGTCTACGCAGCTGACAGTTATTTTCTTATTGTTTATTATATAAAGAATCACCATACCAAATTTGGTGCGGTATGAAATAATTTGGAAATAATTTTAAAATCTAATTTTTTTAGCGACTTCGACACCCTCTAGCTACTACACCCACCGCGGGTGCGACGACTGACGCTCACTTTGGTTACTGTTGATACTTAAACAATTACTAGAAATATGAATTGGTCGGTATGAAATCACTACCTAAAATGCAACGCTGCCTCCCGTACTATAAGTATACTTATAGAAAAAATCAAGCTGCATCGATTCCGACCACCCGTGCTTCTGTACCGCTTTTAGTTTTGGAGATATGAGCGTTTATATCAATTTTTATAGAAAAATTGAAAACACCATAACTTCTTAACTAAAAGAGATACAATGTTGAGAGCCTAAGGAAATTTTCACTTCAATAATATATTTTCAATTTATACGTATTAGGTAGAATATTAAAACATAATAATACATTGAAAACATGAATTGGTACTAGGCCCAAATAACCGTAGCTGTTTGTGACCTTAAAATAGGAGATTGTATATCTAGGGTCATTTTACAACCGATTTACATGCGTGAAAAGCAGCTTTTTTATAGGAAGTAGGACAAAAAAAATAATATTTTTATCCGACTGCGCTTAAGATTCTCGTCAAGACCGACGTTAACGCGAGCGAAACCAAGAATAGAACCTAGTTAAAAGTATAAAATTTACTGAAACTAATTTTATTATAAAATTTGAAACTTACAAATGGCATCTGTAAGATAAACTTATTTTATGTAAACTAGCAAAGTGAATTGTGCTGTGTTTGGCGTCGTATTTCTAGGCTACATATTTTAGTTATCTCTGGCTTGGGAGGTCACAAAGAAAAGGCTTGAATTATAGCCTTTCTCGTTACACATTTCTTTACAGTGTTCCTTCACACGCAAGCGTAATGTCCAGACATATATTTACATAAATCTAACCTTTTTCGGTCAACTGACATACTTTATTTAAAATATTTTCAAAGAGAATTTTATTGTTAACCAGCGATACTCGGAGTTTGGGGTTCAAGTTGCAACAATTACTTTTATTTTGACATATTATGTAAAATCAACATAATAATGCAACTATTGTAGGTTTGTATTTGTGGTGGAGGGGTTCCATGACATTTGATCCCAGCAATTTGATACCACGACATTTGATCCCACGACAATTGATCCTAACGACATTTGATCCCAACGACAATTGATCCCACGACATTTGATCCCAAAAAATTGTCTATAAACTAATAGCGTCTGATAAGTAATAAAGTTATTAAATTTTATTAATTTAATGAAATAATTTAATCGATTATTCCCTTTGTCGGGAAATTTGTTTGAATTAAATTTGTAGACGTTATGATATATTTGTAATTACATTGTTATTAGAATTCTAACGGATGTAATAGTATAATGTATTTATTATTTAATAATCCTTTAGAGATTATGTAATGATCAAGTTGAATAATTCACTTTTATTTATCATTGCCCGGGATACGTCGTAATTTTGTCAAATATTGTATTTTATGAATTAATAACAAATTATCACGCTGACTTTTCATAAACTTTAATGGCATATTTAACAATTCGTTATAATGTGAAAAGCACGAAAGACCAAATTGACTGCACATCTGATGTTTCGAAATTTCTATGAATGAATGAATTGTAAATTATAGACGCCCGACAACTGAGGTCATTAGCGTCGAAATTTCTATGTACAATAGGTAATTTTTCAACAAAATTTATAAAATACAATATTTGACAAAATATCACGACGTATCCCGGGAAATGATAAATAAAAGTGGATTATTCAACTTGATCTTTACATAATCTTTAAGGATTATTAACTCATAAACACATTATATTTACTATTACATTCGTTAGAATTCGAATATCAATGTACTTACAAATATATCATAATGTCTACAAATTTAATTCAAACAAATTTCCCTCGATTAAATTATTTCATTAAATTAATAAAATTTAGTAACTTTATTACTTATCAGGCTCTGTTAGTTTATAGACAATTTTTTGGGATCAAATGTCGTGGGATCAATTGTCGTTGGGATCAAATGTCGTTGGGATCAGTTGCCGTGGGATCAAATGTCGTGGGTTCAAATTGCTGGGATCAACTAACAGCACACCGTGGTGGAGGTACGGGTCTATACATGGTGGAAGTGCATGCATATTTTGTTGTGCGTCGAATGTGCAGCAACGAATAAAACTCGATTTGTATTATCCGGTCAGACACGGCGCGGGAACGTAGCGTTTCCGGAAAGACAAACATTTTTACATGCATTTCAAACGCGCCTAAGGGAGTTTTCACTTCAAAAAGTTGCGATCGTGTACTAACCAAGACATAAATCTAAATCGTAGATTAATTGCAGTGTGTACCGTTTGGCGCTGCTTTCGTTTCTCGACCCCACGTTGTTGCGTGCTTGGATATTTCCATTAATTTCTACTTTCTACAGTAAAACAATGCACGATTTCTGTAGCAATTTTCTACTCACAACGCATTCATTCATCAAAATATATTAGCGAAGGACTTTCACGATGCGTGCCGGGCGTTCAGCTGCCAATTCTGAAAAATTAATTCCTGTTTTGATATAGCATGCAGCGACTAGATACATTTTTTTAATTTATTAACTTGCCCTGTTTACCCTGCTCCCTCTGTTTTTATTTATTTATTGTAGATTATAGACGCGTCGACAACTTAGGTCATTAGCGTCTTAAATTACATTAAATAACAACTAACTTAAAACTAAACAACATTACAAAACAGCCGAACTAATGAACCGATTTAAGTAAATACGCGGGCTGGTGGAGGTTTCGGAGTTAGTCTGAGGGCCGCCTCGTATGAAATTGAATGCGCTGAATCCAATGAGACTACTCCCAGGGTTGTGCGAGGAACGGTTGCTGAGTTACAGGCGTTTTGCCCCTGAAAGTTACGCAACCACCCTGTCTAGGGGCCCGGTCGCGGGGCTCAAAATGCCTTCACATCTTCAAGTGAAGATATGGGTTAGACCAACATTCGTACCGAGTGGCATCTCTCTATCACAAAGTGCAAGGTTGAAACGCTTAACGGCCCCACTAAAGGTATGTCCTATTAAATAAAACAATTATCATCAAAATCGGTTCACAAATATTATAGGAGAAATCAATGAACTTACATTTATTCATACATAAAAAAGACATAGGTCCCTAATAAATCGAAACTCCTCCTATTTTTGAAGTCGGTTAAAAAGTTCTAGGATTATCGCTAAACGCGTGTCTGAATGTAAATTTAATTTATGAACATTTCTGTATTAAAGTAAAAGTTTGAAATTAAATTTACCCGCTTGATTATCTCTTACGAATTAAATTATATAATTAATACAATAAAATATATTAGTTGACTTGTAACGTCGGAATTCTAATGAGACGTCGGTAAACATTTTTGAAAGACGATAATTAAAATGGGAAATAACGTCGTCTGGTATTTTTGTAATAGGAAAATATATAGCCGTCATATTTTTTAGACGACCTATCTACATAAAAATCGCAGTTAGTTCAATTTTTGTATACACCTTCGTCCTAGTGTTTAACCTTTAACATCCAGGGACACAACACAACATAAAGAGTAATTAACACTAAAAACAAGCAACGAATGATCATAGTGTATAATTGTGGCTTCACAAGCGACATGATATGCTCTTTCACTACCTATCTCTGTTCTGAGATATTGATTTTATTGAATTCTATTTAATTTATTTAATTATGGTTCTAGTAAATAAGAAGTGTCTTCTTTTCAAACTTCAGACAAACTTTTATTTACATTATGTAATACATTTTAAACTTATAATTACAGATAGCATTTAAATGGCAAAAAGTTAGCTATATGTATAGGTATTTTAAGCAAATTCACAGAAATAAATCTATTGAGAACAGCTTACAATAAAACCTTTTAAAATTGTTTTTGAGAACTAAAGACATGGCATTTACAACATTTCGTTTTATCTGCAACTTTGTGGCATATTTATTAAAAAAAATTTTGTAAAAAAACTTTTTAATTAATGACAAGCTTTTATTGAAATGTATACTAAAAAAAAATAATTTTTAATCTTTTTGGTTCATAACAAAATTATAAAAGCGTGGGTTGTATGATAGTTTATTAGTCACGACCCACGCTTTTACGATTATAAACCTAAATTATTTCCTTTTTAGTACATTTAAATAAAAGTTTGTCTTTAAAACGTTTTTTACATATATTTTATTTTTATTTTATCTTAACGTATGCATTTTTGATAATTATTTATAAAATCTCCGTTAGATGTCATTAGTACTCCGCGAAATCAACATCTAAATGTATAAACTATACGCTTTACAAAAACTCCATTAGATGTCACTAGTAATATTTTTATTCTGAGGAAGTGAAACTTTAATAATTTTGTATATCGGTATTCGGTTGAGTAGGGACCAGGGGTGTTACGAATATTCGCATCCGCATCCGTAAATGCGGAATATTCGCATTAATTCAGACATCTGCATCCGCATTCACATCCGCATCAATCAATGCGGAGTTTTTACGGATTTTTGATTATGAAACTCGAAGCTTAAAATTCTGTTGTGTCATAAGTAAAACTAAAAACTTGTGTAATTTTGTTCTAAAAAAATTATTAAATAAATAAAAAGTTAAAATTAAATTGATTTTCAGTTATTTATGCACTTAAAATTTAAATAATAATCCTTTTAAAATCCCAAAATCCGCATCCGCATCGCATCCGCATCAAATCCGCATCCGCGGATGTGAACTTCTAATAATCCGCATCCGCATCTGCATCCGCGGATGTCTAAATTTTTGAATCCGTAACAACCCTGGTAGGGACCGCTGTGCTGTAAATAAACTGATTGTAAGGATGATTTAAACTTGTGAGTTCGCAATGTTAATTCTATATTATAGATGTTCAAACTTCAAATTATAGACCGTACTTGATCAGAAATTATCTGTAAAGGTTCAGCGTTCGACCAATGAGAAACCTTTCTATTATTGAGATAATTAAGTAGATATTTACATTGTTTCGTGCTCCATAAAGGCAAACGACCAACGCTAAATTGACTACGATTATTAATGTTGGTTCTTACAATATGTAAACAAGTTGAATAAAGTTTACGATATCGTACGTTACTTTACTAATTTACAAATAAATGCTTTTTAACCGACTTCAAAAAAAGGAGGTTTCTCAATTCGACCGTATATATTTTTTGTTTTATGTGGTTATGCTTTATGTTTTATGTTTGTTCGCGGATAACTTCGTCATTTATGAACCGATTGTGAAAAAAAATTTTTTATTTGAAAGGATATACTTTCAGAGTGGTCCCATAGAAATTACATCAAAATCGGTTCAGTAGTTCGGCTGATTTTATAATAAAAGTAAGTAACGGCGTGTGATTCTTTAAGGTAAATGTTAATTTTTTTGACACTAAAAAGTAAAAAATAAAAAACGTTTTAACAAAAAAAAACCTCCTTCAAAAAGGCACTAAAAAGAGTAAAATAATGAAAATTTGAGGTCTGTGCCTATTGAAATATGAAGTCGGTTAATAAGTATAGTATAGTGATTAATATCTTCTTTTTAATCAACTTCATATTTTAATTGGCACAGACCTCAAATTTTCATTATTTTACTCTTTTCAGTGCCTTTTTGAAGGAGGTTTTTTTTTGTTAAAAAGTTTTTTTTATTTTTTTTATATTAGGTATCGAATGACGTAACGTTATACGATGCATTACTAGAAAAAAAAACTTTTTAACAAAAAAAAAACCTACTTCAAAAAAGCCACTAAAAAGAGGAAAATAACAAAATTTTGAGAACGGCGCCAATTTAATAAAATATGAAGTCGGTTAAAAAAGTGCCAATTTAAATAATAGATATCTACTTTTCAACCGAACTAATATTTTATTAAATTGGCGCCGTCCTCAAAATTTTATTATTTTCCTCTTTTTAGTGGTTGTTTTAATTTAATAAAATATGAAGTTGATTAAAAAAGTGTCGATTAAATTAATATCTACTTTTTAACCGACTTGATATTTTATTAAATTGGCGCCGTCCTCAAAATTTTATTATTTTCCTCTTTTTAGTTGCTTTTTTGAAGGAGGTTTTTTTTTGTTAAAAAGTTTTTTATTTTTTACTTAAAGGAATCACACTGTTACTCACTTTTATTAAACCGATTTCTTACGCTGTGTGATGTGTCAAAAAGTGACATTTACCTTAAAGGAATCACACGCCGCTACTCACTTTTATTAAAATCAGACGAACTACCGAACCGATTTGATTAAAATTTATATAGGACCAACTTCGAGGTATACCCTATCCAATAAAAAAAGAATTTTCCAAATCGGTTTATAAATGACGAAGTTCTGAGGTAACAAACATAAAAAAAATACAACCGAATTGAGAACCACCTCCTTTTTTTATATCTATGTCACCGTCCGGATTTAAACCCGAATCTTCCACTATCGCGGCGGCTGAGTTATCCTTTATACAGTGACACGATTAAATAATCAATTGTTTCCATTATTAAACAAATTGTAAAATATATTTCACATCATGCGAGAGCTGATTTTTAACCGACTTCAATAAAGGAGGAGGTTTTATATTTGGCAGCTATGTTTTATGTAGGTACTTATGTATGTTCACCGATTTCTCCTGTATTTGTGAACCGATTTTGATGATTATTGTTTTAATTAATAGAGCATACGTTTGGGGTGGTCCCATATAAATTTTACTTAAATCGGTTCAGTAGTTTAACTGATTTTAATAAAAAGTGAGTAACGGACTGTAATACCGTTAAGGTAAATGTCAGTTTTGACACAGAAGTCGGTTAATAACATGCGAACTAGGTACGTATTGTAAAGCCACCAAAAAGTAAAAATTAGAACACCTTTTAACAAATAGGAAAAAACTTCCTTCAAAAAAGCCACTAAAAAGACGAAAAGAATAAAATTTTAAGGTCGGTTGAAGTCGGTTAAAAAGTGCCAATTTAATTAATATCTACTTTTTAACCGATTTCATATTTTATTAAATTGGCGCAGACCTCAAAATTTTATTATTTGCCTCTTTTTAGTGGATTTTTTGAAAGAGGTTTTTTTTTGTTAAACGTCATGTAGAGTAAATGAATACTCAGTCGCCGCGATAGTGCAGAAAGGTGACAGGTTTAAAATGAATTTTTCTAAAATTTTAAATAAAATAATGTATGGAAAATTATTTACTAAACAGTTTGTTTCGTTTTTCCGTTGAATTATTAAAATAGAGAGTGAAAACGTGACCTCACTCGCTTCGCTTGCTCTGTCAATAATACTGCTCCTTGGTGACCATCCATCTGAATGTTGAAGTGCGATCGACAAACTGCTTTGCACACGTCATCTTAAAGTTTCCCTCGTCTAGAATTTTTCGCATGATGTGAATCTTCGCAGAGTAAGCTTTTGGTTTCAACGGCGCGGCGTCTTCTGACAGTCTCAGTTGTAAGCTCGTGACCTACTTAGATTATTGACGGTTAACATCAAACACCCAACGATTGACACGCCCACACACGGCATATCATTGAAACACGCGGGCCGTCTTTGATAAAAAAACTGATTGGATCGGCGCGTTCTCGGTTTTACGTGCTTTATATTCAGTTGATAATCGAATTTTACGCACTATAATATACAGGGTGTCCCAAAATTGCCGGGACACAGAGCTACCACGTGTAGTAGAGGTCAAAATAAGTCGATTGGACCCAATTTATTTATATACCAAACTGTACCGTTTGCCCGTGAGAAGAGTTCAAAGTTTACATAAAATTTTGTATGTAAAATTTTGTATTACAATTTTATTAAACTTGTACTAGGAATACCTGTTAGCATTATTTAAGAAAACATTTTTTTCCTTCGGAACTATGCGGAATACGAAATTTTTACAAGAGTAACAAAATGAAGATAATTAATCAGTCTTCTCGCTAAAAAAATTTGAGAACCGTATTACCACCCCTAAGAAAGTTCTGAAAAAATGTCAAAGGGTGAGGGTGGTTTTAACCCTTCTACAATTTCTTTTGGGTTTCTTTGATTACCGAAAGGAGAGTAATTCTCTAAAATGCACTTTTTCAAATTTCATTCAATTTGTTTCACTCATTTCTGAACAGCGTACAAAAATGTGTTTTTTTATGTAAACTTTGAACTCTTCTCACGGGCAAACGGTACATTTTGGTATATAAATAAATTGGGTCCAATCGACTTATTTTGACCTCTACTACACGTGGTTGCTCTGTGTCCCAGCAATTTTGAGACACCTGTATACTATAGATAAGTATATAGTCAAAGAGCTTGTGGTCAAAAATTGCAAGATTTACAGAGGTTGAGAGAGCGCGGAAAAAGGATGACTATATGCAGGGGCGGCGACCGCATGGGTGCCCGGGGTCAGTTGCACCCAAAGAAAAATTGTATGGGGTTCGTACCATTTTTTACTAAAAATGCAACGGAACCGACAAATTCGTGACCTTGAACCTCGAATATCTGATAACGCCGTCACGATATCGATGGGGACTTTTAACACGTTTTTTTAAAACACGATAACGAAGGTGTAGGTATACAAAAATTGAGATAACTGCGAAATATTTCGCAGGGGAAATCTAAAATGACGGCTACATGTAGGTTCATAATTTTATTATAAATCATATTTCTATTACAAATTATTGAGCTTGAGAATAGCCGAGCATGTAGCGACGTATTTATTTTTACCAAGGCCAGGCGAAGGTCAGTTTCGGCTGTTTAAAATAGTGCAATTTCAGATTATGATACAGAATTTTACTGAACATTTTACATAATATTAAATAAAATGTATCTTACGTAATTGACAGTCAATTCTAACAAATATCATACCATTGTGTAGTATATGTCAGACTGTTGGACTGATAAGTAGTGACTTGTGACCGAGAGATTTTAATTGTTAGTTTCTATGTGATTTTGTTGTGGGTGAGAGATTTTAATTGTTAGTTTCTATGTGATTTTGTTGTGGGTGAGAGATTTTAATTGTTAGTTTCTATGTGATTTTGTTGTGGGTGAGAGATTTTAATTTTTAGTTTCTATGTGATTTTGTTGTGGGTTAATATATTATTGAAAATAATTCTGTGCGGGATTGCTGGGTCATTTTACCAACATAATCTTAGTAATGTTGTAATTTCTTACAGTAATCGGTTCTTGAAATAATTACTAGCTACTATAGTTTAATTACCTCACAATCTGTATTGAACACTGCTGCTATTGAATAAGGTAAGTGGGGAATATTATTAATATAAATAGCATAGATTATACCGCGATAGACACGCATTTTAGATTCAATTAAGTTAAATGAGAGCTATTTGCACGCACTTATTGTTATCAATGGAATACTACAGATGATCGAAAATTGTTAATTATTTCTTATGAAGTTTTACTGCTTTTTTGACTTGAAAGAGAAACGCAGAAATCAAAAGAAACTATTTTCAACATTTACTATGTAAATGGAAAACCAATAAAATGATAATATATTTTTATACGCAACACTACTGTTACAAAACTGTTTTCTGAGTTGGCGGAATAAATATTTATTTACAATAATTAAAAACACAACAATAATTAATGCAACAACGAAAAGTCAATTCTAACAATAAAAAAACTTAAACGGTAATTATTGAACTAAACGAGCTACTTAACTAACACTTAACAAATAATTATATATACAAGGATTATTTATTTGTAATTATTTATGTCAGATTTATTTATATCAGACGCATTATTCGTCGCTCAGTACTTGACTTCGTATTCAACACGACACTGATTACCGATTGACCCACGCCGCTGTTTATATACCTGCGTGACGTAAACTCAGTGGTGTTCTCGATTTCTCTAGCGTTGTCCAGAATGTTCGTGTAAGCACCAGTGTGTTCAGCAAGCAGACACCGCTTCCTGCCTGACGTGTGTATATAGGGTGATCCGTAACAATAATATATTTTTATACGCAACACTATTAATACACAAAATATTTAACAAAACGTTCAAAACTTCAACAGCCTATATATCTTTATTTCGAAATTGAGGATGATTATTGAAGGTTCTATATATTCGAAATGTTGGCTAACAATAAAAAAACAGTCAACCAAAATAATCGTTCAACAAACCCGTTAATTTAAAATAATATACGTACATTTTATTTTTTTTTACATTCGGTAAATTTACGAACGTGCTTAAATAGTCGGTCGTTTTTCTCATCTGTCGATAATCGACAGCGTTGTGCTTTTTCTTGATAATTGAATGGAAAATCTCGAAGTTTTTTTCTAGTTAATTAAGCATGCATTCCACTTGCCTGGCTTTGAGAATCATTCACAGAAGTCTTCACTCACACTTAAGCACTGTGTGCGGTGACTGAAGTTCAGTAGAATAGCATGTTACAGGGAGGTTTCAAAAATAGGTTAGGTTCAGCGGCATTGAACGATGTTTTGAACGGACATGACATTATAACCAATGTTCCCACGAGCATCGGGCTTGAGAATAGCCGAGAGTGTAGCGACGCTGTTGTTTACATGGCGTTGCTATGGTTCCTCTATTACAAGTCCCCAGTTACCGGGTTCTAGCCCGAGAGCTGGTAAAAGTGTCAATTGGATTTTCAATTTATTATTAAAAAAAAAATAATGAATTGAAAATATGAATTGGTGCTAGGCCCAAATAACCTTAGCTGTTGGTGGTCTTTAAAACACAATTAATTAGTCAAACCCACGAGCACAGATGGATTATTTTTTGATGTGAAACATCTTATGTCGGGCAGTGAACAGCCGCGTGAGGGGAAATATGCAACGAAATTTCTGGTCCGCTACTTCGCTGCTGTTCTCCCCACCACTGCGGCACTTCTCTCTCGGCTTCCGCGCGCTCGGGCACGGGAAGAGAGAGAGAGTATGCATACGAACGTACTGTAAAGCAAAAGTATATGTATACACGTGTAGGTATGTAATATAGATACTTCGCTGTGTATTTAGTTGCGTTTCTGACTCAGGCGTGCTCAAACGCCGCAACCGCGTGTGTTAGAGTGCAATATATAGGATTACGTCAGCATAACAGTTAGTTGCTGCTTTTGAAAAAATATTTTCTTTGATGTTTCACATCTGTCGGGGGTCCCGAGACCCACACCCTTTTTGATGTGAAACATCTTATGTTGGGCAGTGAACAGCCGTGTGAGGGGAAATATGCAACGAAGTTTCTGGTCCGCTCCTTCGCTGCTGTTCTCCCTACCATTGCGGCACGTCTCTCTCGTTTTTTCTCAGTAGATATTGCTTCAAAAAATCAGTAGGTATGTTTGTTTGTTACGTTCTAAACTCTTAAGCATTTAAGTAGAGGAATTAAAAAAATATTTGTTTATAAGATAAATATATATTTAGCAATTTTAAATATACATATAAGCTGTGTGTAACGACACACACACTTGTTTATCAAGTTTATTTATATTTTACTTATGAAATAAATATGAACAATTTTTACAAGCTTTTATTTAACTTGCAATGTATGTTAGTTTGTGTGTTTGTTTGTTTAGGTCAAAACTTGCAAGTCAGTTTTGAACGACTTCCACGTATCCAATCGATTTGAAATTTTGTAATGTATTCCCGATGATAATACATGAATCAATCGTTTTTAGAAATAAATTCAACCCCTAAGGGGCTCAAACGGAGATGTAGGGTTTTTTTTTTGACTAATCAACGCCCTGGTCAAATCGCTGAAGCTAGAAACTTGAAATTTGGACAGCTGGTTCTTTTTCTGACGTAAGCATCCACTAAGAAAGGATTTCTCGAAATTCAACCCCTACGGGTGTCAAAAGGGGGTAACATTTTGAAAGACTAAAATGAACAAAATAAAATATTAGTAAAAAAAACTTTTTAGGAACAAGTTTTTAATGAAATGTACCTACTAAAAAGGAAAAAATAATATTTAATAATTTTGGTTCATAATCATTATAAAAGCGGGGGTTGCGACTAATAAACTGTCATAGAGATTACAACCCCCGCTTTTATAATAATTATGAACCAAAATTATTAAATATTATTTTTTCCTTTTTAGTACATTTCAATAAAAGCTTGTCTCTAAAAAGTTAAAAGACATGGACTTCCATTTTACGAATACAATTTGGATCATTAAAATAAAAATGTTTTATTATAATTGACTCCTTTGGGGTTAAAATAAAAGTCAATTTGAAAAGAAAATTACATCACTTCTGCTACAAGAGACTATAGTTTTAGTAAGTTCATTGCTGGCAATCATTTTTATTATATTTTCTATGAAATAAATTGTAGGTATTATCTACTCATTGATTTTATATTATGTGACTCACAACATGAGAAATCAATTAACTTCTCAATATTAAAGACTATTGTTAATTAAAAAAAAAATGGGTGTGTGGTTATGACCACACGACAGAAGTGAAAACTTTAGATTCTCTAATTTTAAAATATATACAGTCAAACCTGGATAAGCGAGAGTTCAAGGGAGGACAATCTCACTCTCGCTTATAGAGGTTTCTCACTAACCCGAGTTTCTCACTAATGCAGGTACATGGGTAGCGTTTCTCTCTTATAGAGGTACGCAGCAATAACAAGTTATTTAGGTACAATATTGACGAGAAAACAATACAAAAACAATGGTAGGAAGTTCCACGATGTTAAATTTGTAATTTGTTTTGTCATTTGTTACTGTATGTGTGTATATCTTTTATGTATGTATGTATTTTTATTGTAGCTATATTGTCGCTTATAGAGGTATAGATAAGTAGCAGTCTCACTTACGGAGGTCCATGAGGGAAAAACGACTCTCTCTTACAGAGGTTTCTGTTTCTCGCTAATAGAGGTTTTGGGAGCTTAAAATGACGGATTCTGCCTATTACTCTCACTTATAGAGTTTTCTCACTTATTCAGTTCTCACTTACCCAGGTTTGACTGTATATAATTTTTTTATTATACAGTTTCATAAATATATTAATAATCGCCCTATTACAATTAAATTTAATGAATATAATACCTTAACGATAATATTAAGTTTTAGTATCGTCTGTTAGCGCACTTGTGAACTACAAAATATATGTTTTAGTGCCATCTGTTAGCGCGCTTGTGAAATACAAATGACTTTTTACTCGTATTAAGTTTTTAGTGTCATCTATTAGCACACTTATGAACTACACACTATTACCAGCATATTGCAAATACGTGTTCGTATTTGAGCCGAGTAACCCCGATTGTCACCGTCGGGTGCGTTTCACATCACTGTTGTTAACAGCACAGGCAAAGGAAGTTTTCACTTCAAAAACTAGATTTGTGTACTCACGCGTTTGAAGTGAAATTTTATGGGTAAACATTTGTAACCAAAATACTAAATACTAATAGAAAGTGGCGTGCCGATCGAGTTTCTCCCTTAACGCCAGCCAATCGGTTTCCCGCTAGCAGCTCATATCCCCCACTCCCACACTCCGTTTTTCGATTTCGTTACGTTGTTGAACGAAATTACTTTCATTACTCTGTTTGTTATATAAGATATAAATATAATATATGGCATCGAGGACAGTGTGGTGTAACGGTTAGCGTTGCCGACCTTTGGATCACACTGTCGTGGGTTCGAATCCCACCTTCGCTCATGGCTATATTTTGTGATGTAATTTAGTTTTAAGTGAGTTGTTATTTAATGTAATTAAGACGCTAATGATCTAAGTTGTCGATGCGTCTATAATCTGCAATAAATAAAAGGACAATATATGGGATCAGTGTTGGACGTGACGTGACGATGGCATGCATAATCGGACGAAGAAAAATAACTTAAAAAAAACCTTTAAAAATGGCACCTAAAGACAATAATACAAATTTTGAGGCCGGTGCCAATTTATTTAGGTATCTACTATAAAACTACCTACTTTTATTAAATAGACGCTGACCTCAAAATTTTTATTATTGTCCTCTTTTAGGTGGATTTTTGAAGAAGTTTTTCTAAGTAATTTTATTTTTTACTTTTCAGTGGCTTTGCAATACGTAGTTTGCACGTTATTAACTGACTTCTGTCTGGATATTTGATTACCAAACTAAAAAAAGAAAACCAGTAAACCGATTTTAGTAAAATTTATGTGGAACCACCCTGAAGGTACGTCTTATTAAATAAAACAAGAATCATCAAAATCGGTTCACAAATGCAGGAGATAAATGAGGTGATTTACATAGATAACATACATAAAAATACATAATAAAGAATATCAGTCGAACTACTGAACCGATTTAAGGAAAATGTATATAGGACCACCCAAAAGGTATGCCCTATTAAATAAAACAACAATCATTAAAATCGGTTCACAAATGCAGGAGATATGGGGTGACATAAATAAAAAAATACAGTCGAATTAATAACCTTTTCCTTTTTTGAAGTCGGTTAAGAAACGAGGCTAAAAAAGTTAGATACATTTAAAAAACGGATGTGTAAGCTGCGTCGAATTGATGCAAATGGTTAACATAGTTTGTTTGTCCATGTTATAACTTTGTTAAAAATGAATTAATTCGTTTGCATATTTTTGGTTGAAGTGGAGAACTGGCGCCAAAACGAGTAAATTGCAAATTAGTTTTCTCCATGCATATTTAAAGCATGCAAACAAATATTTTTGTGCTGGAATATCTAAAACGTAATTGCATTATAACATTAGAGCCAGGGGCGAACTGGGTAGCTCCAGTCACCGGGGCCAACATTAATGGGGGCCAAAGGGGCCACATTATTTCAACAAATAATTTTTCTTTTAATTTATTTTCATTATTTCAAAAATTATTAAAATTATATGTTGAAGTAAAAGTCCGGCAACACATAATATAATAAGGGGCCAAAAATATTGGTCCATTTTTGGAATAAAGGGCCAAAAATATTAGTTCATTTTTGGAATAAAGGGCCAAAAAAATTGACTCATTTTTGGAATAAGGAGCCAAAAATATTGGTCCGTTTTTGAAATAAGGGGCAAAAAATATCGGTCTAATTTTGGAATAAGGAACCAAAAATATTGGTCCATTTTTGGAATAAGAGGCCAGAAATATTGGTTCATTTTTGGAATAAAGAACCAAAAAAATTGGTTCATTTTTGGAATAAGGGGCCAGAAATATTGGTCCGTTTTTGAAATAAGGGGCAAAAAATATTGGTTCAAATTTGAATTTTGGAGTAAAGAGCCAAAAATATTGGTCAATTTTTAAAATAAGTGGCCAAAAAAATTGGAGCATTTTTGGAATAAGCGGCCAAAATTATTGTTCTACGTCAGTCCGCCCCTGTTAAGAGCATTTTGTGCTTGCATTCTTCAAGAGATAATACTTACTATACGTTTTGGTGAAAAGCGTTTCCAGGCTAGGTAGCCGTGGTCCAATGGATTTTAATCCGAACTACTACATTTTTTTATTTTTATTAATGAGACTAAAAAATCAAAAAAAATTAATATAATATGACTGTTTCCTATTAAAAATTATTGCCACAAACACAACGCCGTTTATTTCATTTGAATACGTTAACTATTTACGGAGATACAAATTTTTAAAATTTTAAAATCTATTGATTTATCAAATTTTTAAATTTTAATACCTGCTTAGTGCTTACGTCACAACCCCCGTCGCGTTAACTTTATAATCTCGCTGCCTAAAATTGATCGCACCGTTTCTATCAATTAACTATCAATATAGGATACGTATTAAATATATGGGCTGTAGAAGTTGGTCGTGATATTCGGAGCATGTGACGTCAGCCGCTCGAAAGTAAAAATAGAGGTGTGGTATATTTTAACAAACTTCAAAAATATATTGTGAAGCCGTTTTAAGTGCTGGACAAAAAAATCCAACGGCATTATTTTAGTTAGACAAGGCTCTTTCTAATCACATAATTAAAAAAAGTCGCTAACGGACTCATTTCTCTAAAACAAATAAAATTGTGTCTACTTATTAAAAAAATTAAAATGGTGTCTCATTGAAAATTTTTCGTTGGAAAGCAGCCAATTATATAATTGATTCGAAACATATTGGAAAAAATCATTTTACCAACCATAGTCACAGTCAGGATTCTAACCTGAACCTTTTCACTTTCGCGGCGGAAAGGTTCAGGTTAGAATCCTGACTGTGACTATGGTTGGTAAAATGATTTTTTCCAATATGTTTCGAATCAATTATATAATTGGCTGCTTTCCAACGAAAAAATTTTCAATTGCAATTTAGCCGTATAAATCTTATTAATTTATGGTGTCTCGTATTAAGTTATTTTTCTCTATTTAACCTCTGTGTATCAGTTGTAAAATTGGTTCAGTCAAGTGACGTCGGTACAAACAGGCAGACAAAAATTCTGGGAACGCTTAACTATACAATATATCCGAAAATGGTTGAAAACCTCGTTAGATAATGAAATACAGTTAATTAATTAAAATGTTTATAAGTAGGTATATTTATATGATTATCACTATATTCTGTATGTAGGTAATGTGAGTGCCCTGCATTACCGATTCAGTTTGTGGGAATATTAATGGAGAATATACATAACCTATATACTTATATATTATGTAAAATCAACATAATATGGTAAATACGAATGTAGGTTTGTATTTGTGGTGGAGGTACGGGTCATACATGGTGGAAGTGCATGCATATTTTGTGTGCGTCGAAGCAACGAATAAGGCGAGATCGGTGCATTTTTTAAACGTGAATAACGTCTAATGTCTCATACCTGGGGTGGCATTTTAGAAATATTAGATGTAACGGAAATAGTCGAAAGTGGTTGACATGTGAAACAAAACAAAAGAGCAGTGGCGCTTCAGTTCGGCTGATGACTATTGTACTACCGACTTAGGTTCACTGGCGTATAACCATAGACAATTACCACAACCATAGACAATAACAACAAGGCGTATGTATTAGCCTAGCGGCACTGGCGAGAACTAATTGTGCCAACACGGCACACGGTGAATGGTCCCCAGGCGGTTGGGGGGAGGTCAGGGCATTCCGGCGAGCGCGGCGTAGCTAATAAAAGTGTATTTTTACGGACATAATAAAACGGTATAATTAATTTCCGTAACAATATAGTAAACCAGTCTAACTATATGGTAAAGTACGAGTCTGCCGATATATACAAACGCCAAACCCAGGTTCGAATCCCGAAGACTTTTAATATATTTTTTTTAATAATGAAATGGTATTGGATAAGAATTTAAAATATAAAAAACAAAATTAGAGTTTATTTATTATATTTTACGAATATTTGATTTTATAAGATAAATAAAAGTGAATGTATTTCTTTCCATGACAACGAATACAATTATTTGTGTTTAAAAGTATTAACGTCATTTGTCTGTATCCGCGATACACTTTTCACTTCATTTTCAGTATTTTCAAAACATTTGGGTGACCGTCGACCCCGAAAACTCAATTTTAATTTTACACCGCCCCCCCCCCCCCCTTACGCAACGAAATAAAAAAACCTTGTCTTACCCAAAATGCAAACCGATCTGAAGATGATTGCACAAAGTCGAAATCGCTCATTAATTTTTTAATAAAATTTAATAAATATTTAATAAAATAATAAAATTTAATAACTTGTATTCACTGTCACTTGTAAATAAGAAAAAATTTACAAATGACAGTGAATTTACATTCTCCATACAACAGATATTATGTTATATTTAATCATGTTCTTATACTTCCCTTACGTACTAAGTTTTTTTAGTGATGTTGCATCATTTACCATATACTTTACATAATCGTGAAATTGCTTTTGACGGGTAAACTACAGCATGCATACATTTTTTTATAATAATATTATGTTACACAAAGTTACACTGATTTTAACAGGTGTTGGCGTATAATTATGAAATGTTTTCTGGAATAATTTTGCATTTTTCGCATTAAAAACATCTTAAGGAATATAGAATAATAATGTCTCTCGTAGAGGACAGTGTGGTCCACTGGTTAGCGTCGCGGCCTCTCGAATCCCGCCTCTGCTCATGGATGTTTTGTGATGTTATTTAGTTTTAAGTGAATTGTTATTTAATGTAATCAAGACGCTAGTGATCTAAGTTGTCGACGCGTCTATAATTTACAATAAATAAAACGCCGATCAAGAGAGAGAAATTGTAGATTATAGACGCTCAGTCTACAATCTTTCTCTCTTGACCGACGTTCTTTTGTTAGACTGTTTACATACCATTTTGTGCCATCTTTTACCGGAGTTTGTTCTCTCTCTATCACAGAGACTAATGGCATTCCATTGTTAGTTTAATATACCGCTGTTAGCGTAGCGGCCTTTGGGATCCCAGTGCTGTTAAGTTTACATGGCGTTGCTATGGTTCCTCTATTACAAGTCCCCAGTTCCCGGGTTCTAACCCGAGACTCTGAATAAAAGTGTCAATTGGATTTTCAATTTATTATTAAAAAAAATAATGAATTGAAAATATGAACCTTTACTGTTGGTGGTCTTTAAAAACAAATTTTTTTTAGAGGCTTGTAAGTTGTAACCCTGTAGAAATAATAACGTCCTAAATATACCGGATATTTTCAAACCCTGTGGAATATTTTGTATGCGAATGCCGTATAACTGTTTTACTTGTTTTTTTAGGTTATATTTTATTCTCTGTCGAATGCGCAGTTGTAAAGAAAATCTATTAGAATAGAAAGCGGCGAATTATATTCAGATTAGCAAGGTCTATAAATCAATTAGGAAAGCGGCGTTCAAACTTCAACATTTACATAAACTACGCACACATTGAAGCATACCGAATCAGATGTTGCAAATTTGCAATGTTGGATAATATATATACACTATACAGGATGAGTCACCTATAAATACTAAAGTAGAGTATATAGTATCGTTTAGAGAAGACACCAGCAAGATGGCCGATCTGCGCAGTAGAAGTAGTGGGGAGAACTATCAGTGGTACAATATGGACTCGTCCGGTACGAAAGATGCGTGTCAAGTCAGTTGTGTGTCACGCGCCATCCCTTTAAACAAAAAAAAAGTTGTTAAAACGATGTTTTTTCAAAATAACTTCTAGAATATTGTACCGATTGATTTCATAATCTAATCAGCCCGTCTCCTCAGAAAACTGCGTCGAATGCCGCTAAGCGGATCAAAATCGGTTAATCCGTTCGAGAGATATCGTAGTCAACAAATTTCGAAAAAAGTGTTTTTTTAAAATAACTTCGAGATTTCTCAATCAATCGATCGATACAATATTTTTAGAGCTTAAAAAACTGCGTCGAATGCCGTTTTAAAGATCAAAATCGAACAACGCGTTCAAAAGTTTAGCTTTTCAAAAATTAAAATACTGTTATTATCAGCAATTTTTAGATTTATTTACTTTTGGGTATATTATCAAGTGTTTCGATTTCAAAGCGCTTGAAAATAGCGGGAAGTTCCAGGGATGGCCTGCAGGGTCAACCGATTTACAGATTTTTTTGTTGGTTTCCTGTATGTGACAAAAGTTGTGAATACAATAGCGTTTTTATTTGCCTCGACCTATTCAGATAGTGTCGGTCCAAGGGTAGAGCGTGCGGAGCGACTGCTTCAGGCGCCGGGCCAGGAAGGGCGCTGAAATCCAATTACGAAGAAAAAAATCGACTCGTCATCCAACTATTATTGTTACTTTTTGGATTCGAAAAGTACGTCAGTACCTTCTATTATATTTTTAACCCTTTGACTGCTCCAGACGTATATATACGATTGCCTGGGTTACTGCTCCAGCCGTATATTTACGTTCGGGCTGGAAAAAATACTTACAGCGATAAACTGCTACCGTCGTATATATACAAGCAACGCCTATACCAGATCATACTGGCCAATCCGGAAGTTTTTTGCGATTAACCGCAGAATTTTTTTACAGCGATAAACTGCTGCCGCCGTATATATATGCACAACGCCTATTAGAACACCAATTCTGAACTTTGTTGTGATTTTTTTCTTTTAAAGTCAATGCGTATGTACACGTGTTTTACACGTGTATACATGCACTGACTGTTCTGTTTTTGATAAAAATATATGTTTTAAACAAAAAAGGCAAAAAAAACAATTTGATATGATTTGACGGGATTTAGCTTCATAATTTTACCCCACTGATAACAACAGTGGACTGCTCCAGACGTATCTATACGGAACAGCTGAAAAAAATGCGCACACAGCATGCACTCTCGTAAAATAAATGCACAGTGAAAAGGTTAATTTCTTTTTGTTTTTGGGAAATCATAATTGATACGGAAGGTGTCAACTAAAGGTGCCAAACGGAATTCTCGTTCTACCCTGAAAATAGTCTAGGGCCGCCGCTGCTTTTAGAGTACTAAACACATCCCTAATATTTTGTACTGACCATAGAATAGCCTGTTGACGTACCTACAACATAATTACGTAATCACGTATAATGTGTGCACATGACGTGATTTGACATGCAAATTAATCAATTTTATTCCTGAATACTATAACTGCGCAACCCATATTGCTCAAAATTCCTCGCGGCGATGATTATCTCAACTGTCGAGCGTCTATAATCTACAATCTATCTGTTAAATTTCCAAACCAAATATGTCTTTGAGGCTCGACTGCAGCACCGATTTTACAAAAAAAAATGGGTGTGTATTTATGACCACATGACAGAAGTGAAAACTTCAGATTTTCTCATTTTTCGTGCCATCTATTAGCGCATTTATGAATAAATAATAAATAATTTATTACTAAATAAATAATAAATAATTTACTACTAAAATAGTATTTTTAATTAATTCCACCTTGGTTTAAAAAAAAAATAATTATGGTCAAAGAAAGAATATAGGCAACAAAAATTAAAAAATATATAAATAAAAAATAATTATTGTCAAAGAAAAAATAGGTATAGGTAACAAAAATTAAAAAATATATAAATAAACTAGCGGCCCCGTCCGGCTTCGCCCAGACTGCAATACGCTACACACTCGCTTCGCTCGTTCGATTCCAGGTGAAACATTACTCACTCGCTTCGCTCGTTCGCTCCCTGGTAAGTTTTTCCGATGTTTTAATAGTTATTCTGTTAACCAGGGCGGAGACAAATCCAAAAAATCAAAGATCATGAAAATTGGTCCAGCGGTTCTCGAGTTATAAACGGTGTAACTAACTAACACGTCTTTCTTTTATATATAGATGTCATGTAGAATTTAGAAAAAAAAATACGTCAAAAATTCTACGGTGCCATCAGGTTTCGAACCGCGGTTCCTATGCATACAACGTAAAGATGCTGCTTACTTAGCTATCGGTGCAACTGTGTAGCTTGCCGTTTTTATTATATATATCTCAGCCGGGCAGAGTTGTATTAAGAGAGTGACCAGTCAGTACCCAGACGTGTATTAATAGCATTCTAGCCCATCGTCAGGTCGGCTTGAAATCCGAAACGATCGTTGAGATTAATAAATGTGTAGAATTTTTTAAGTGTTTGTGTATTTATTTTATCAAATTATTAAACTTTTTGTCTTGAAAAAAATAGCATAATAACTTCTCTAATGCCGATTAATCCGTGTGTGGCTGAGAACAGCTGTAATTTTTTAACCGACTTCAAAAAAAGGAGGAGGTTCACAGTTCGACTGTATTTTTTTGTGTGTATGTTACGCGATTTCTCCTGCATTTGTGAACCGATTTTAATGATTATTGTTTTATTTAATAGGGCATACCTCCGGGGTGGTCCCGTATAAATTTTACTTAAATCGGTTCAGTAGTTCGACTGATTTTAATAAAAAAGGGAGTAACGGGATGTAACACCGTTTAGATAAATATCAAATATCAAGACAGAAGTCGGTTAATAACGTGCAAACTACGTACCTATTGTAAAGCCACTAAAAAGTAAAAAATAAAAAACATATTAACAAAAAAGAAAATTCCTTCAAAAAAGTCACTAAAAAGAGGAAAATAATAGAATTTTGAGGTCGGCGCCAATTTAATAAAATATGAAGTCGGTTAAAAAGTAGATGTTCATTAAATTGGCACTTTTTAACCGACTTTATATTTTATTAAATTGGTGTCGACTTCAAAATTTTATTATTTTCCTCTTTTAATTAGTGGCTTTTTTGAAGGAGGTTTTTTTTGTTAAAAATTTCTTTCCTTTTGTCTTTAAAGAATAGTGTAATAACTTCTTGGGTTCGAGAATAGCCGAGAGTGTAGCAATGCTGTTGTTTACATGACGTTGCTATGGTTCCACTATTGCAAGTCCCGAGTTCTAGCCCGAGAGCTGGTAAAAGTGTCAACTGGATTTTCAATTTATTATTAAAATAATATAATGATAATGGCCACAGAAGCCAAGTCGCATAGTATTTTTTTTTCGTTTTCAAATTAAAAAAAAATATTAAAAAAGAATATTAAAAAAAAATTATGAATTGAAAATATGAATTGGTGCTAGGCCCAAATAACCTTAGCTGTTGGTGGTCTTTAAAACACAATTTATCAATTTTATAATAACTTCTCTAATGCCCCGTGTGTAGCTGAGAACAGCTGTAATTTTTTGTCACAGTTCAACAAACCGCCTGTGTATAGTTGGTATGCATACCCTGCATACCGCACATCGTAGGATAATTGCATCCGCAAACTGCCAAACGTGTAACCGCGCTGTTATTTTGTGCGCCGATCATTGGAACTAATGAGATCCTGTTACATTACGTTATTTATGCAAATGCATTGTGCATCGGACCAGATGCGGATTTAGTCTTAGTGACGTTTTGGACAATCCGACCGGTTGTTATAGTCTTTTGAAAATCCAAAAGCGTTAGTTAACGTCACGAGTGCGACTTGATATTGAAAATCAGCTTGTAAAAATGACAAGGGGCACAGTAATTACAATTGTGCTGCAAACCGAAGGGGCATAGTTTAGTTATAAATCTATATTGTAGTATGTAAGTAATAGTTTTGGTTTTTATATAGGTTCTTTTTATATAATTTAGAAAATAAATAACTTTATCAATTTATTCATTATTTTATTTTATTAATCATATATACAATTTATTAACTATAATTTATTACTTCGACGGACATAGTAACGTCCTTCTCACATCTATCCTTCTATCCCTGTATGACCAAATGTCATTGTTATTTATATTAGTATATTTGATTAGCTTTGCGTTCTTAAGCCAGCACAGTTCTAAGTTCCTTATTGTTTAATAACCTCGCTGACTTTGCAGTATCAATGACCTCAGTAATATTCCCTAGTGTGCAAAATCTATATACATTAATTATTGTGCAATACTTACATACTACAATATAAAAAACTGTTATGACACATTCAGACGAAGTCTATGTAAAAATTTCTCCTCTTTCGTTTAACACAGGTTTTGAATTGACTTTAATTATGCGAAAAACACCGTTGTGTGACGCTTTTTCGATAGATTTTTTTGTCATACATTTTTCGTCACATATCATTCCCCCCTCCCTATATCGCCGGGAAAGACGTAGTTCTCTGTCCTACGTCAAAAAAATAACAAGAACATTTCACGAGAAACAGAAATTAACAAAATTTAATAACCCTATATAAATCTGCTATATCGGTTTCGATGGGACAGACGTTACCTATATGGATAGTATATCGATTTGTTGTATACCTATTATTATGAAGGTATATAGGACGATACAGTAGACTATCGATTGTCCGGGATTCGATTATTCAGTTTGCGGATTAACCGTACCGACAGGTATGTCTTCTCTATCTCTACACAGTATAAAACAAAGTCGCTGTCTGCCTCTATCTGTTTCTCCGCTTACTTCTTCTAAACCACGAAAAGGATTTTGAAACGGTTTTCACTAATAGAAAGAGCGATAAACGAGGAAGGTTTGTGTATATAATTTGTAGAAAATGGCTGAACTATGACGGTGTTTTGTCAAAAAAAACTGTTTTCGTACGCTTACATGGCTAACGCTGGCCAAATCTTCATACCACCTGGGCGTAGCCGGGACGGGCCGCTAGTATGTAATATGTATGTGTATTCAGACTCGAATAAATTCATCCGCATAATGTAAACGGAAAAATGAGTTTTAAGTTTTGCTTTTTTGTTGGTTTATAATGCATTTAAAGTTTCTATAAGTATTGTAGGAATTGAAGTATTGCAGCAGAATTTTAAATTACTCGGCTTTTTTACTCATTTAAAGTATTTTAACTTAAGCTGAGTTCACACGGAGACAATATTCACAATATTCAGTGAGTAACGACGTGTGAATCCATTAAGGTAAATGTCACTTTTTGACACATCACACAGCGTAAGAAGTCGGTTAAGTTTGTGGAAGCGAATCTATTAGAAAGCGACTAAATTACGTATTGTAAAGCCACTAAAAAGTAAAAAATAAAAAACTTTTTAACAAAAAAAAAACCTCCTCTAATAAGTCACAAAAAAGTGGAATAATAAAACTTTGAGGTCTGCGCTAATTTAATAAAATTTGAAGTCAGTTAAAAAGTCTAGTATATAGTGATTAATAACTTCTTTTTAACCGACTTCATATTTTATTAGATTCGCGCAGACATCAAAGTTTTTTATTGTTTTCCTATTTTTAGTGACTTTTTTTGTTAAAAAGTTTTTTATCTGCATTTAGTATTGTCCGTGGTATTCAGTTATCCGTATACCCCCTCTCGATCATTACTTCGGATAATCGTAAGTCTACTGTACTATGTTTTTACAATAATCGTACGTGAACAGATTCACGTCTGGTTTATGGATCCCTTGTCAATAGTTTATACGTTTGCGATACAATGGAAAAGGCAAACGTTATTCTTTTGTTTTTTATTTTGTTTTCGAGCTTAACACTGACAGTTCTACCAATTCCTAATCTACAACGTGCCGGACTACTTGTTTTCGACGGAGACTTATTTCAGTTGGTTGCACTGATTACCGGTTACAAATAACAGCTAATAAAATAGGTAAAAAAACATTTAAGTTAAACGGTTTTATTTTAAATCATCAGCTGTACCAAAAATTCACAGCTTTCGTAATCCTTGCAACCATCGAGGACATTGGAAATAATAACAGCATATATGAAACATAATTAACTGTTTATTATACACACAATATTTATCAATGCACTGTTTAGTTTTGTCAGGAATAACCCTATTATTCTTCTGTTATATACGCGTTCACTTTTGCTTGATTACTTAACTTTTAAATGAATTTTTCTACAGTATTTATTAACATTTGCTCAAAAATAACACCGAAGATCGTCGCAAATACCTCTCAATTAACTAGACATGATATAAAACACATTTCGAAAAAATTGCACTTGTTCAATTTTGCATGATTGCTCCTCACTTGATCGCGACACCGTTGTCTTTTGGCCTTGAACGAAAACTCGTAACTCTGCCCCCATATACGAACATAAACATTTCCAATGTTAAAACTACAAAATAATTAGGCCACAAACCAAGGGGCACTTTGTGTCACTGCGTCAGCGGAATAAGTAATAAACAAGCCATGAGGTGGGTCGTTTATTAGGACTAAAGTGCGACCGTTGAGGTCCACACGACGAACTTCCCAGTTTAATAAATATTTAATAATAATAATTAAATTAGAAATTACAAAGAAAAGTAATCATTTTAATCATCAAAACATAATTATTATTTATTTTTAACTATAAAAAAAACGGCTGAACCGATTTTTATAAAATTTATGTCGGATCAAAATGACGTTAACACGCCTCGATTAACACCCTTACGAAGTCGATATAATTTTTTATTCGCGAGATATTGTGTAAAATCTACTTTTTTGGAGTCTATTTGGATAAGAAAAAAGAACGGCTTAACCGATTTTGAAAAAATTTCTTTCAGATCATATTTACGTTAATACGCGTCTATTGGCACCCTAACGTAGTTGATATCATTTTCCATTATCGAGATTTCGTCTTAGAAAGAAATGATAACATACGTACGTACGTACACACACACACAGACATCTTTCTAAAAATGGTATAAAAATAGTGTAGTGACCTTGAAACATAAAAATTTGTTATACATTTTGATTTCGATTTTCGGACCCATTACAATAACTTCCAATGGGAAGTTAAAAAAACGTGGGGCGCATTTGAAATATTTCTGTTGGTGGGCTTGGAAACACATTTTTCTAGACAAGCCGTTCTTATTTAATAATTATACAGTCGTTATACAGATTTTTATGCGCCCCACGTTTATATTACTTATTCCGCTGACGCAGCGACACAAAGTGCCCCTTGGTTTGTGTCCTAATTATTTTTTAGTTTTTGGTACAGCTGATGATTTAAAATAAAACCATTTAACTTATAAGTTTTTTTACCTATTTTTATTTTCTAGTTTTTAATTTGATTTCTGGCCCGTATCATTATGCAAACTCCTCATCCTTTTAACTCTCCACCTCCTTATTCCATCATCAGACCCTCGTTACCAAGTTGGAATTATCATAATATTGTATTGTCACGAGAACTCAATGTGTGTGCAAAGTTTCATAAGAAACGGTTAAGTAGAAGTAGTTGAAATTAAACGATTTTATTTTAAATCATCAGCTGTACTAAAAACTAGAAAATAATTAGGACACAAACCAAGGGGTTTTTGATACAGCTGATGATTTAAAATAAAATCGTTTAACTTAAAAGTTTTTTTACCTATTTTTTTTAATATTCAGTGTCAGCACACCAACAGTTTCATCCCACGTCAAGAGATTCACCGATGATTGTAATTTATCGAATCATTTTGTTTTCAGCGCATTGGGCGCACTGATTTGTTGCGTATTTGAAAGTGGATTTTTTTCAGAACGTTCTAAAGTTTTTTTTCTGAAAGACTAAAGTCACGTATAATGCGTCGAATGAATGTTGTGCTTTAAGCCGGCTCCATACAACATGTCAAATAACGACTAATGGTTCGGACAATTGCCATGCCGTGTGGATGGTTTTCCTGTGCCCTATATTTAAGTGACCAACATTGACATTGTCCCTCCAGGGGGAACATTGGAATGTAGTTGTTCTCGCAATTGGATTCCAATGTTCTTTGGGAATTGGCGTTCTCAGGAGCTCGAGCTCGTTCCGGTCGGTTAGTGTATGCCGACTGGCAGATTTTTTAATACACACCCAGGGGGAACATTGGAATGTAGTTGTTCTCGCAATTGCATTCCAATTTTCTTTGGGAATTGGCGTTCCCAGGAGTCTGTGCTCGTACCAGTCGGTTAGTGTATGCCGACCGGCAGATTTTTTAATATACACCCAGGGGGAACATTGGAATGTAGTTGTTCTCTCAATTGCATTCCAATGTTCTTTAGTAATTGGCGTTCCCAGGAGCTTGAGTTCGTACCAGTCTGTTTGTGTATGCCGGCTGGCAGATTCTAATGCACAAATTGATTATTAATTGTTGTGTTGAAAACGCAGCTCGAGCTCGTACCAGTCAGTTAGTGTATGCCGACTGGCAGATTTTTTAATACACACCCAGGGGGAACATTGGAATGTAGGTAGTTGTTCTACCAATTGCATTCCAATGTTCTTTGGGAATTGGCGTTCCCAGGAACTCGAGCTCGTACCAGTCTGTTTGTGTATGCCGACTGGCAGATTGTAATACACAAATGGATTATTAATTGTTGTGTTAAAGACGCTAATGACCTGAGTTGTCGACGCGTCTATAATCTACAATAATAATAATAACATTGATACTGAGAAATATTCGCTTTGAGGTCGGTTTTTTGAACCCACATCAAAGGGATTGACCTTGACCTGCAAATATGACTTTTTTTTTTCATTCAGACGACTCTACAGTATTAGTCAGTGTGTGTATATTATTCTGATTTATGAGTTGCATGAAACATGAGAACAGTGTGATCCAGTGGTTAGCGTCGCGCCTTCTGGATCAGACTGTCGTGGGTTCGAATCCCGCCTCCGCTCCTGGACGTTTTGTGATGTCAGTTAGTTTTAAGTGTGTTGTTATTTAATGTAATCAAGACGCTGATGACCTAAGTTGTCGACGCGTCTATAATTTACAAGAAATAAATAAATAAAATTAAGAGCTGGGCACAAGAAATTATTACCGCTGAAGCACTTGGAATAATTGCATCATCTTCGCTATCCATTTTGTTTAATGTTGGTGTACATTCGCTATAACCATTGGGTGTACTAATTTTGGGCCAATGCTGGCCAAAGAGAATCCTGTCGCGTAGATACTGGACAAATTTAAATGATCACACATTGGTTGCCAATATATTCGCCAACATTGGGCATACGTTGGCCGTGTCGTCTGGAGCCGGCTTTAGCGTGAGTCGTGTTGAACACGCGGCAATCCGGGAATGTTCCGGGCCGTTAATTGAAATTCGCTTCTCTCTGCTGTTGAAGTTTTTGTTATTCCGGTCATGAAGGGTTCTACTCAATGCAATGAATACCTACGACTTACGAGTTGTAAACCAGTTGTTTTTATTTTTAAATGCGCATTCGATATCCACTTTATAGCTAGGGGTGTGTGAACAGTGAATTTTTGACGTCAATAACGTCTAATGAACATTTTGTTGGAAAGCAGCCAATTATATAATTGATTCCAAACATATCGGAAAAAATCATTTTACCAACCATAGTCACAGTCAGGATTCTAACCTGAACCTTTTCACTTTCGCGGCGGAATGAGCTTACAATTACTCAACCGTGACATGATTACTTATCTAATATTTTCCATATATGCTTCGGAATCAATAGATTTTCATTACATGCGAGTGTTAATTCAATATAGCTAGGTTGTAGAAGTTAATCCGTACTAGCGAGAGCTCATCATGAAAGTGAAAATTATTTCTATTCTATTAATCTATTAATTTATAAATAATGTCTAATGTCTCATACTGGCATTTGAAAAATATTAAATAACGAAAATAGTTGGGAGCGAAACAAAACACAGCATGTATTGAAAAAAAAATGGGTGTGTGCTTATGACCACACGACAGAAATGAAAACTTCAAATTTTCTAATTTTTGTGTCATCTATTATAGTGCATTTATGAACTAAAAATAATTTATTACTAAAATACTAAACTTGTATTTTTAATTAATTCCACCTTGGTTTAAAAAAAATTATAATTATTGTCAAAGAAAGAATAAGTATATCAAAAATAAAAAAATATATAAATAAATATCATGTAGAATTTAGAAAAAAAGACGCCAAAAATTCTACGCTGCCATCAGGTCTCGAACCCAGGTTCCTATGCATAGAACGCAAAGACGTAACCAACTGCGCTATGGGTGGAAGTGTGTAGACGGCCGTTTTATTAGTGTATTTGCCATATGGCACATACACTATTGGCGTCGGTCGGATGGCGGGACCTAGGGGTCGGACCAAAATTTCTCGACGTTTCATAGCCTCCTGAACACTTTGGCACCATTTTTGGAAATGTCTGTTTATATATGTTATATATATTTATATATTTATATATATATATATATATATATGTGTGTGCGGGCTATAACTTTCGAAAGAGTTAATTGATTTTGACGAAATTTGGTAGGCACGTTAAAATTCATCACCTATTTAAAATGGGCCAAATCGGACTATTTTAAGGGGTTGAAAAATGTTTTTGGGCCCAAAAATGCCGAAAAAATTCTCAGAATCGTTTCAAAATTGAAATTTAACCCTTTAGTAACGATTAAAATGTTCTGCTAAAATTTTAATAAAATCGGCCCGACAGGACCGGAGTTACAAATTTTATGAAAACACTAGTTTACGGATAGTCATGCTTTACTTACTGAAGGGTGTATTTAATTTGGTACCGAGGTTGCATTGATAAAAATTTTGAAATTAAGAAAAAAAATATTATTTTAAGGGATGTATTAAGGGGTTAAATTTTTTATTTTGTCCAAAAACAAACTTAAGTTCACATAATAAAGCCACAATCCCAATTAGCAAATACACTATATTGTCGGCAGGGTTTTGGCACTGCGACCCGAGTTTTTTACTGAGTCCATTCAATTTATTTTCTGAGTCCATTCAATTTATTTACCGAGTTCATTCAATGCGCACCCTGTTTAAATCGTTCTACGTATAAAAGACAAGTTTCATATTACAACATTTAGTTCTTAATAGTTAATTTAGTACTCTTCCATTATCATTTTTATTGCATATAGGTACAGAAAATAAAAAGAAAGTTTTGCCAAACTTTTTTATTAAAATATTCTTTGTTGATTTATGGAAATTTAAACTATTGTCGACAGACGTGGTGATATTATACTAAGAAATCGGAAGTTTTTCCAAGTATAATTTCCCATTCTACCTTTCCTTTAGTGTTTGCTTGATCCTGATACAGGATTGTATTGTAATAACTATAAAAAAAGTTTTGAAGAAATATGAAAGATATATCTGTTGACGAATCTTCGGCTTGCTAATAGTTTAATTCTACAGACGCGACGGCTACAGTGAAAATGGCGACCATAATCTTTGGGCCCGCCGTATTATTAACACTATATTGTCACAAAACATTTCTTGCACATTCAAGGAACAAAATATAATTCTTGTTGTCATTTGCAAGGGTGCTTAGTTTCTATAGTTCGGACTTACAGTCGACCCTGTATAATTATTGTTCAAAAGGTAGACAGCAATGTCGTAGCTACCGTAGTAGACCGAGAGCTAGTGACAATTTTTTGGTGGTATTTATTCAAGGCCTAATTTTTGTGAAGATGTTGAGGGAGGCATATTAACCTGCCCTGAGTAAGGAAATTTGCTAGATAGCGGTATGGGAAAGGTGCAGACGGCCCCCAACATGTAACAAAAAAAATGGTCACAATTATTATTGCTTCAAGACTGAAATTGTTTGTATAGCTTGTCGGTGACCCAATAATGCCTTTATAATATTTGCAGATCGATTGGTCAGTATTTTAAAGGAGTGGCAGATCACCCTAAACGTGTCATGTACCCGACGAAATTTATATTATTAGTTCAAGGTTCAAATTTTAATATGTTGTTACGGCGACTGTTTTAAGCATATAATTCAATTTGCAGAACAAAATGTCGGTATTATAACTCGCTTGCAGAACGATATAAACACCTATAGGCGAGCAAGTTTCCCTCTAAGAGAGGGGGTTAATACCGACATTTTGTTCTGCAAATTGAAATATATGTTTAAAACAGTCGCCGTAACAACATATTAAAATTTGAACCTTGAACTAATAATATAAATTTCGTCGGGTACATGACACGTTTAGGGTGATCTGCCACCCCTTTAATACTGACTAATTGATCTGCAAATATTATAATGGCATTACTGGGTCACCGACAAGCTATACAAACAATTTCAGCCTTGAAGCAAAAATAATTATGACCATTTTTTTTGTTACATGTTGGGGGCGATCTGCATCCGTCCCATACCGCTATCTAGCAAAATTCCTTACTCAGTGCACTTTAATATGCCTCCCTCAACATCTTCACAAAAATAAGGCCTTGAATAAATAACACCAAAAAATTGTCACCAGCTCTCGGTCTATAGGGCAATGTGTGGCAGTGCCCTAGGGCCCCAAAGCTCAGGGCGCCCTTGGCCAACCCTAATGCTTCTATATATTTTATATTTTGATAAAAAATATATTGGTTAGGGAGCCCAGTTTACCAAGGACCCCAAAACTCAGGGGGACCTTGGCCAACCCTAAAGCGTCTATACATTTTATATTTTGATGAAGATAATATCGGTAAGGGGGCCCAGTTTAGTCAGGGTCCCAAAACTCAGGGGGGCCTTGACTAACTCTAAAATTTCTGTGTTTTAATAAAGATATAATATTGGTTAGGGAGCTCAGTTTATTTTTTGCCCTGGGGGCCTTGACCACCTAGCTACGCCACTGGACAGACACATTAGTTTATTATCCCTCGCTCGAAATCGATCTCATGAACAACAGATAAGCGAGAAGATAACTCAAGTGTTTTTGGTTTTAGTTTGAATCGAGGAATCGGGTGATATATAGCTACTTTAAACTCGAGCAACCTTCAGTCCTTGTCCATACATCTTCTTAAAGGCCCCAATACGCATCTCGCATCTACAGATCATTCAACACGCAGGCGCATTCATTTTTATTGTAAACACATGGTTATAGTGCAAGGATCCCAACCCTTTTAGGGTTCCGTACCCAAAATGGTAAAAAAAATTTTAAGTGTTATTTATTTGTGAAGATGTTGATGGAGGCATCTTAAAGTGCCCTGTGTAAGGGATTTTGCTAGATAGCGGTATGGGAGGGATGCAGACCGCCCCGAACATGTAACAAAACGGTCACAATTATTATTGCTGAAATAATTGTTTGTATAGCTTGTCGGTGACCCAATATTGCCTTTATAATATTTGCAGATCGATTGGTCAGTATATTAAAGGGCTGGTAGATCACCCTAAACGTGTCATGTACCCGACGAAATTTATATTATTAGGTAGTTCAAGGTTTAAATTTTAATATGTTGTTACTGTTTTTACTGTTTTAAACATATATTTCAATTTGCAGAACAAAATAAAAAATTGGAATATATGCTTAAAACAGCCGCCGTAACAACATATTAAAATTTGAACCTTGAACTAATAATAAAAATTTCGTCGGGTACATGACACGTTTAAGGTGATCTGCAGCCCTTTTAGTATCGATCAATCGATCTGCAAATATTATAAAGGCATTATTGGGTTCACAGACAAGCTATACAAACAATTTCAGCCTTGAAGTAATAATAATTGTGACCCATTTTTTTTGTTACGTGTTGGGGGCGGACTGCATCCCTCTCATACACCGCTATCTAGCAAAATCCCTTACTCCAAGGCACTTAAATATGCCTCACTCAACCTCTTCACAAAAATAAGGCCTTGAAAAAATAACACCTGAAAATTGTCACTAGCTCTCTATATCCTTTTCCTTTCTTCGATGGTATGCGAAAACCTAACAAATGTGCTAATATTGAAGTTTGTGGTCGAAACGAATTTCAAATTGCGGTCTAAAGAAAATTATTGTTGAGGTTACATGTTTAACATTTATACTACCTCTAAAATTTAAATTTAATTAACTTATTTCTCAGTTCAGATACAACATTACAAATTACAGAAAAGATTTCTTGCCCAACTGGGAAAATCTAGGGCTGATCAAAATACGTCATTATTAAAATTAAGTTATTATAATATTTTTTTTCTTTTTGTTTCAGGTAATAACGATGATATCTATTATTTAGGTAAGATATTATAGCAATTAATTCTAACTAATATTATAAATGCGAATGTGAGTTTGTTTGTTTGTTCCACTTTCACGGCTCAACTACATCAACCAATCTCTGTGAAATTTTGCACACGGGTAGCTTCCGCAGTGGAGACGAACATAGGCTATAATAACCAGTCGGCCTGGTTTCGCTCGGGTGAAAATTGGGGGTAATCTATTATCTCAGAAGACCGACTTCTCCGTAATTACTGAACGGATTTGTTCCGGTTTTCACGATTAGATAGATTGATTCACGCGGAAGGTTTAGATGTATAATTGAAACTGGCCGGCCCGGCTTCGCCCGGGTGAAAATCGGAGGTAATCTCAGAAGACCGATTTCAAAATTTTTTTCACTGTTAGTTAGGTGATACATTGCTTTAGGACATAAACTGTAATAACTGGCAGGCCCGGATTCGCCCGGGTGAAAATCGGGGGAAATCTTAGAAGACCGATTTCAATTTTTTTTCACTATTCGATAGGTGATACTTTACTTTAGAACATAGACTGTAATAACTGGCCGGCCTGGATTCGTCCGGGTGAAAATCGAGGGAAATCTTAGAAGACCGATTTCAATTTTTTTTCACTATTCGATAGGTGATACTTTACTTTAGGACATAGACTGTAATAACTGGTCGGCCCGGCTTCGCCCGGGTGAAAATCGGGGGAAATCTTAGAAGACCGATTTCAAATTTTTTTCACTATTCGATAGGTGATACTTTGCTTTAGGACATAGACTGTAATAACTAGTCGGCCCGGCTTCGCCCGGGTTAAAATTGGAGGTAATCTCAGAAATTACTGAACCAATTTTAATTTTATTTTTATTGTTGGGATAGGTCTCACTTTTTAGAAGCACCCGGGGTCCTGGGTGAAGCCGGACCGGGCCGCTAGTTAATTTATAATGAAGCCTTTTCCTCTATTGCTTCTGGAGATAGGTATCTATTTATTACAAAACTTGCTAATAAAATCTGCATGCTTACGATGCTAGATTGTCACGTAAGTTTTATTACAGCTCTATCCAAAGTTAGTGCTAGGTTTGTTCCATAACAGTTTGTCTCATAAAACAAGGCAAAGCTGACAACCCAACTTCACGCCTGAATATAACATGAACGGTTATGTAGAATACTATTTTATGCAATGTGTTTCAGGAACACTGAAACATAGATAGAATTTATTTTTTTGAGTACCACCTACGTGGCATAACATCGTCAAATAATAACAAGTTTAAGACATTAAATAAACAAAAAAGGGTGTGGGTCTCGGGATCCCCGACAGATGTGAAACATCAAAGAAAACGTTATTGAACTCGATGGTATTCTCTATGTAGTAGTATATATTTTTTCAAAAGCATTAACTAACTGTTATGCTGACGTAATCCTATATACACTGTAACACACGAGGTTGTCTTCCCGTGCCCGAGCGCGCGGAAACCGAGAAAGAGAAAGAGAGAGTGCCGCAGTGGTGGGGAGAACAGCAGCGAAGGAGCGGACCATAAATTTCGTTGCATATTTCCCTCACGCGGCTGTTCACAGCCCGACATAAGATGTTTCACATCAAAAATCTTCCACTTTTTAAAGACCAGCCTCGGTCAGTCGTCTCCTTACAAGATTCTTGAACTGACTTAGAGGAAGGTTTTGAACAGCTATGGACAGTTTATTAAATAAAGTAATAGACATGCAGACAAAACTGCTGTGTGTTTTTTGTAATCTATGAGGTGGTAATCTAAGATTATATTTGTATCTTACATTATAAGAGTGGACGTTAGAGCTACAGCTAAAGTTCACCATATTTTGTTTGACATACAATAATGCGTGAAAAATAAACAATGATGGCAGAGTTAGTATTAATTTATGTTACTTTAAAGAAGGACGTCAGTGCCTATGGCACGCCGTTTTACTATTTAACCGTAAAATATTTTTACATAAAATAATACATATCTTATAATTTTTGATAAAAAAACGAATTTCTTAAGTCAATTTTATTTATGTATCAACATAATAAAAATGCAATATTATTATGTTCCGACATAAAATTAAATGCTTAAATAATATTATGTACATATTATTTCTTGAATTTTTATTGTTGAATTAAAATTATGTACCTACATAATTTTAATTCTGCATGTCTTTCTACAGCATAGTGTAACATACTGTAGAAAGAGATGGAGAATTAAAATTATGTACATAATTTTAAATCGAGAATAAAAATTCAAAGAAATAAAATTATGTACATAATATTATTTAAGCATTTATTTTATGTCAGGACATAATAAAATTGTATTTTTATTATGTCAGTACATAAAAAATATTCACTTCAACAATTTATTATTGTGTAGGGGCATAATTTTATTATTTTTCGTCAGGATATTTTTAGTTAAAAAAATATTTATTATTTCTACACATAATAAAATTATTTTCGATTATTTTTATGTCACAAAATAATAAAAATATTTTTATTTTTCCAAGGGAAGAATCCTAAATAATTATAATTATGTCGCAACATTTTTCCGAATTATTATTATGTACATAATTTTAATTCTCCATCTCTTTCTACAGTATGTTACACTATGCTGTAGAAAGAGATGCAGAATTAAAATTATGTAGGTACATAATTTTAATTCAACAATAAAAATTCAAGAAATAATATTATGTACATAATATTATTTAAGCATTTAATTTTATGTCGGAACATAATAATATTGCATTTTTATTATGTTGATACATAAATAAAATTGACTTAAGAAATTTGTTTTTCTATCAAAAATTATAAGATATTTATTATTTTATGTAAAAATATTTTACGATTAAATAGTAAAACGGCGTGCCATAAGTACCCGTCCTTCTTTATGGTAACATAGAATTTTTGATACGACTTTCAATTTAATTTAGTTATTCTGATTTTAAATTCGAAGTTAAAAATGTGAATTCTTGAAGTTAAAACGTACGTGTAAACGTAGTGAGAGAGATTCTAGATATAGACGCTCGACAACTATAAACGTAGTAAGTGACTGTTATAGCCATTTCTCCGGTTGAAATATAACTGCCGGTGCAATTGTTACACGTGTCTTAACTCTCATGGGATACCAAAAAATTTATCTACCACACAAACACTGTAAGTTTGCTGTTATATAGTAGACTTCCGATAAATGTGCGACTTCGGAGCTATAGAAGAAGTGTTATCAGTAGCTCCTTAATCTCTAGACTCTTTTCTCATTCCAAATTCGACTTACATACACGTTAGAATTGTGTAGGTACTGTACACTTCCGATAAATGCGCGATTATAGCGCTGTGGGGGAAATGTACCTATCAGTTGCCCCTCTTTCTAGACTAATCGTACATTTTAATGACGATGTTTTAGTGAATTTTTATACGTTCAACACCCCATAAAGTTAGTCGGAAGTTCATCATGATTATAATAATCTATTATCACCAGTCACAATGTGACAAGAGCGTTTTCAGTTTTGAATAACATTAATAAAAGCTATTGCTATACAAATGCTCGTTTATGCCGCTTTCGTTAAATATGAGTTCGTACTCCAACACCCGTACTGTTTACATTATATTTTAGAAGTTATATATAGGGCTTGAGAATAGCCGAGAGTGTAGCGACGCTGTTGTTTACATGGCGTTGCTATGGCTCCTCTATTACAAGTCCCCAGTTCTCGGGTTCTAGCCCGAGAGCTGGTAAAAGTGTCAATTGGATTTTCAATTTATTATTAAAAAAAATAAAAATAATGAATTGAAAATATGAATTGGTGCTAGGCCCAAAAAACCTTAGCTGTTGGTGGTCTTTAAAACACAATTCACAATTTGTTTACATTATTATTTTTCATGGTTATAATACCCTATTATAAATTATAAAGCACTGCTATATAATATGTAAGATGTGCGTGGTGTAACGGATAGCACCGCCGCGTCATACGCAATAGGTCTCAGGTTCGAATCTCAACACAAACATGTTTTTTTTTTATTAAATAGATATAAATATATATAATAAATAAATATATTTAATAAATTGCTAATTTATTAAATTAAATTAATTTATTTAATATTATCTTTATTTTATTATGTTATCGTATTTTTTACAAACGTTTAGTACTGGCACGCGGGATAAAATTTTTGGAGTTATTTTTGTTTTGTTACGCCAAAGTAGTATAACTTCTGACGTGCGTAATTTTGACAGCTTTGGTTGCTGCGTTTCGTTACCATAAAAACCCGTCATTTAACAGTGTGATTAAAAAACATTGTGCTCAAAATGTACGATAAACCGGCCATAAGTCTCATACCAAATCCGACATACCTACGTACATTTATCAATTTTTTTGCGTAACGTTTTTTTTTCATTTTTTAAGGTTACTATATGAATGCCAGGATTAAATGGCCGTGGTACTAGTACTTCATATTTTCAATTTATTATTATTTTCAATAGTAATTTGAAAATCGAAGTGGGGTTGAGAATAGCCGAGCGTGTAGCAATGCTGTTGTTTACATGGCGTTGCTATGGTTCCTCTATTACAAGTCCCCAGTTCCCGGGTTCTAGCCCGAGAGCTGGTAAAAGTGTCAGTTGGATTTTCAATTTGTTATTAAAAAAAATAATGAATTGAAAATATGAATTGGTGCTAGGCCCAAATAACCTTAGCTGTTGGTGGTCTTTAAAACACAATTTAACAATTTTTTGAAAATCGAAGTGATGCTGCCACTAGTTCTCGGATTTGAATCCCAGAACTAGAAGTTTTTAATACACGATCCATAGAAACGTCACATAAATAACCCTGCTAGATAGGTATTTTCTTTTTATATTTAAAATGCATTTTATTTTGCTTTTAGCACAACAAAAATAATGAAAGCTGTATTTTGATAAACACGAGATAACAAATAATAGAAAAGACAGTAAAGTTAGATAAGAAGCAGCATAGGCGCCGTCTTTTGAAAATTGTCGTGGGTGCTCTAACAATATTTATCAATGAACTTTTTGTTTAAAAATTAGATATATTATGTAGTTTCGGACCTGTATAATAATAATAAAAATAATAATAAAACATTTTTTTTAATTCATAAAACTGAAGAAATACAGGTATGAACAGTCAAATAGAAAATAATTGCATAATAACATTGGCTAGGTACATATTTAAATATTCAGGGATGTCATAAAAGCAGTTTTTAAGTAAGTATATTTTTAAATGTTTGCAAAATAGGTAGTTTTAGGTCTGTAATTTCTTGCAATCTATTTGGCAAATTGTTAAAAATTAGTATAGGTCCGGCACATTTCGGGGACTTTGAATAAAATTTCGATTTATATTTATAGACATGTTCCGGAAACTATCTTATCTTTTATCTGTTGGAGATGATTCCTATCTTTCCTTTGACATGCTCATATAGTTCCAATTTCATCACGAAATCGTTCGTCCAAAACGGTTACTGCGTTCGTTCGCTCCCGAGAGAATGTGCATATTCATTGGATCGAATGGCTGCCGCGCTCGGTTAAACTCAGCGCTTTACAGTTTACGGACATATGCGACTCGGTCTCGGTGAACTATGAAACAACAACAATCGAGTCCAAGAAACAACCATCGAGTCATCAAGATGTTTGAACAATCGAGACAATCGACTAAAACATCTCATATCGCGCATCACTACTCTAGGCATTTAATATTTTCGGCGCTTATGAAAAGCAGAGTAGATTTGAGTAAATGAGAACACTTCAATTTGCCGCAGGTATTATTTTCAATGGGAAGCGCGTCTTCACCAGAATCCATTCTTTTTAAGAAAGCAAACAACGTGAAATAATCAAATTTCATACTTCTTGTTATTACGTTTTGAAATTTCACAACAGACTTATTGTTGTCTGATGTAAAAAAAAACTCAGTATAAGAGGACTTGGCTGATTGAAATAAATAATCAGATCGAGGCGTGAGAGTTTTTATATGCGGTTTTGTGAAAACTAATTCTGTTGAAGTCAACCAGCAATATAATTTGATTTGATGGTCTCTCTATCTCAGACAAAGCAGATTGAGCGTGGGGATTTGTGTGTATTTTATATGTCGTCCATTTGCTACGCCATGATAGCGCGAGTGGTTCATGACGGTAGTCTGCCATGCTATGCTCTCTCATACATATAATTCAGCTGCAGTCAGTCTATGATCATCTAATAGACCGAGAGCTAGTGACAATATTTTTGTCGTTATTTATTCAAGGTCTATCCAAGTGTGCAAGCTTTTACGGCCGGCATTGTTCCAAGTCTTCATGGTTTCCGATGTAGTATGTAAGTATTGCACAATAATTAATGTATATAGATTTTGCACACTAGGGAATATTACTGAGGTCATTGATTCTGCAAAGTCAGCGAGGGCATTGAACAATAAGGTACTTAGAACTGTGCTGGCTTAAGAACGCAAAGCTAATCAAATATACTAATATAAATAACAATGACATTTGGTCATAGGAGGGACAGAAGGATAGATGTGAGAAGGACGTTACTATGTCCGTAGAAGTAATAAATTATAGTTAATAAATTGTATATAAGATTAATAAAATAAAATAATGAATAAATCGATAAAGTTATTTATTTTCTAAATTATATGTTAAAGAACTTATATAAAAAACCAAAACTATTACACCGGGCTTGTAGGAGTAGGACCACGGCTTACAAGCCCGGAAACCATGAAGACTATTCAAGGTCTTATTTTTGTGAAGATGTTGAGGGAGGCATATTAAAGTGTCCTGGTGTAAGGGATTTTGCAATATAGCGGTATGGGAAAGGTGCAGACCGCCCCCAACATGTAACAAAAAAAATGGTCACAATTTATTATTGCTTCAAGGCTGAAATTGTTTGTATAGCTTGTCGGTGACCCAATAATGCCATTATAATATTTGCAAATCGATTGGTCAGTATTAAAGTGGTGGCAGATCACTCTAAACGTGTCATGTACCCGACGAAATTTTTATTATTAGTTCAAGGTTCAAATTTTAATATGTTGTTACGGCGACTGTTCTAAGTATATATTTCAATTTGCAGAACAAAATGTCGGTATTAACCCCCTTGCAGAACGATATAAACACCTAGGCGAGCAAGTTTCCCTCTAAGAGAGGGGGTTAATACTGACATTTTGTTCTACAAATTGAAATGTATGCTTAAAACAATCGCCGTAACGACATATTAAAATTTGAACCTTGAACTAATAATATAAATTTCGTCGGGTACATGACACGTTTAGGGTGATCTGCCACCCCTTTAATACTGATCAATCGATCTGCAAATATTATAATGGCATTATTGGGTTCACCGACAAGCTATACAAACAATTTCAGCCTTGGAACAATAATTATTGTGACAATTTTTTTTGTTGCCTGTTGGGGGCGGTCTGCACCCCTCCCATACCACTATATAGCATAATCCCTTATACACGACCCTTTAATATGCCTCCCTCAACATCTTCACAAAAATAAGACCTTGAATAAATAACACCAAAACATTGTCACTAGCTCTCGGCCTATAAATACTTATACAGGATGGTTTTTGACGTCAAAGACAGGGGCGGATCCAGCCGCTCTGTTCGGGGTATAATTTTTATAGCAGGTATCCGGTTCTGAAAAGAGAACAAACAAATAAAAGTTGTTCCACAATTTTATGATAGACAATGGCTACACTAAAAAGGTGTAAACCTGGACTAGCTTTTTTTTCCAAGTAAAACTTTTTCTATTCCCGTGTCTAATTAAAAAAATATATCAAAGATTTCGTGGGTGGCGATCGCCACTGGCGCCACCCCCTCGTGTCCGCCCGTGCGGTCGAAGGAAAACTTCACAGGATGGTTCAAAGCAATATTAATGTCTCCAGTGAGCTGTTAAGAAGACAATTTTAGATTACAAAATTATGTACGTATCTAGACTGAATAAAATTACAGTCGAGTGTGTTTAGTAGAATTTAAACCGCAACAGTTACGAGGTTTTGTGCTTTAACCATCGCTATATTATGTAGGGCACGTTGGTTTTAGTATTGTGGGATAAAGCTGAGGGCATATCGTTCCAATATAGAGCGACAGCTGGTGACGATGTCTCAGAAGATAACCATGTTGGAATCTATATAACTGATATCTATATGTATATGATTAGCTATATTACGTTATTACATAATAATATGCTATACATAAAATCTATTTTGCCATACCCACTATAAAATAGCTGCTTTACATGCATGTAAAGTGACTTTTGACAGACCGGTGTGCGGTAACGTATCTTTCCCACGCTAGTGTTGGAAAGCAAACCATTTCCATAGTGATTTATGTTTATTCGCCCTGATCCGCTCGCTATTAGCTACTGACAGCTACTCTCGGCCTACTATAGAAGTGAAGCTGGTGACACAAAATGATTTGGAAATTTTTTTTGAAAATATTGAAAATGGAGTGAAAAACAGCTATATTTTATAGTGGATATGGCAAAAAATACCATCTCTCTCTCTCTCTCTCTTTCTCTCTCTCTCTCTCTCTTTCTCTCTCTCTCTTTCTCTCTCTATCTTTCTCTCTCTCTCTTTCTCTCTCTCTCTCTCGCTCATGCGTAATGATATGATGCGTGTAACTCGTTTTAACAAACTGTCACTACTCGTCAGTAATATACCTCATTACGCCACTAGATATACAATCTATTATTTTGTAATATGTGCATTGAAAGTGCAACATTACATACTTGTTTTCGGGGGCCGAAAGTTGGCTTTTGCATGCAGGTGACGAAAATAAAAGTAGCGTATATATACTCAAATCAAAAGTAAAGCTTTTTTGTTCCTTGAGAAATTCTTTCGGGTCAAAAGTAAGCAAAAGTAGCGCAATCCTACACGATGATTGTAAACTATATCTGACAGTTTGCCAAACCTGCACTATCCATTTACGGTATTTTTGTATAAGTATTATAATAATAAATAATATTAATGCGTTTAGTAACGTCCGTTTCTCGACATTATGTCATAACAGACGCCATTCGCACCATTACTATTTTCCATTTTTACCACTTCCCGTTTTCTACATTTTTTTTTATACTTCAACTTAATTAATAGCAATGTGCGAATGGAGGAATTATAGGACATTAGGATAAGGTAGGCAACTTTGGGAGCATAGGAGTTTGACAGGTAATCGGCCATGGCCTTGAATAATGAACCATCTCGGTATTCATCTGGAATTATTGAGGGAAACCATGGAAAACTTCAAACAAGATGGCCGGTATAGGAATTACTGTTTCTCGGCGTGATCAGGGCCAGATTTACCCTAAGTGCCGCCCTGGGACACCTTGAAAAATACCGCCCCACACTGCAGTTTTTTTTACAATTTTGTAAATAAAACTGCGTATTCATAATTTTACACACATTCTTAATGATGAGAAAAATATTTTATTTATTTTAATTTATTAATGTTTCACGTTCCAAATTTTACCGCCCCTGAAAATTTGCCGCCCTGGGCACTAGCCCCTAAAGATCCTAATATAAATCCAGCGCTGGGCGTGATTAAGTAGAAAAAAGTCCTAGCCACATCTACCCCCGCCGGGATTCGAACCCAGTACCTTGCGAATGCGAGTCTAGTGCTGTACCTCTATGCTGCATCGCTCGTTGTGTTTTTGTGAGTATTTAATGTTATTCTTATAAATGCACTTATTACAAAAAGTACGGTGTTGTAACACGAACGGAATTGGAGATCACGACTCGTGTGTTTGTCGCCCTGTCATGCGCTCTAGTCAGAAAAAATTTCTCAAGTGACTTATTGTGAGATTAAAACTATGTAAAGTAGGTACCTAAAATTTTCTTTGATTTATTTTTAAATGTACTAAACTTTAATCTAATTAGTATTCATGGCGGACGGATACGTGCAGTGTTTGATAATTAGCACAAGTCGTCTGGTGTCGTCTGACGTTTCTGTTAAATCTTGAATTAAATGCGAGTGGTGTTAATGACTGGGACAGTGCTGGGACCGGAAATTTTATGCAAGAAAATTATTTTTTGTCCCAATGGGGTAATGGAGCGTCCACATATTAATCGTTCTTTACCGTCAACATTTCTGAAAATTCAAGAGAATTTTAACAACTGCTTACACCTGTGCCACGTTAATCAGGATTTGCTGCCTAACTTGGCGAGGCCAGTGCTAGGGCAGAACATACAGGATGTCCTATTTTGATGTATATGTACATACGATTCACTTTTCGTGTCAATTTCATAATACTTATAATATTAGCCCGGGAAATAAAGGTTTTATGTCGCAAATAATTCCCATAGAGCTGGATTTTTCACAGATAGTAGAACACCTTTAGACATGTATTTTTACAAAAGTCCCTGGTTATCCCCCTTGTGCTTCCCCCGCCACCCCCTCTTGAACATAATTTTGCAAGCCTTAGGGAAGCCAGTTTCGAGATATCTCAGAAACGGTTGACTTAAGCGATTCTTTCATTATGTAATGTTTTAAATAAGATTACATTTCCTACAATTTTTATTCTCACAAAATTTCTGTCGTGCAAATAGTAAGCGCGCTACAGCTTCTTGAAAATCACGCGCTTTTTGTAGCCTTGGAAACCAATTGTTAAATGTAATGTCCTTTTCAATAGCTTTATTTATTGCGTTCTTCATCGAATTTTAAATTGAAAATACATATATTCAAGAGGGGGTGGCGGGGGAAGCACAAGGGGGATAACCGGGGACTTTTGTAAAAATGCATGTCTAAAGGTGTTCTACCATCTGTGAAAAATCCAGCTCTATGGGAATTATTTGCGACACTGGGTGATTTTTTCCTTTCATTTCCTGGGCTATATGTTATTTTGTCGACAGCATCTTACATATTAGGCTTGAGAATAGCCGAGCGTGTAGCAATGCTGTTGTTTACACGGCGTTGTTATGGTTCCTCTATTACAAGTCCCCAGTTCCCCGGGTTCTAGCCCGAGAGCTGGTAAAAGTGTCAATTGGATTTTCAATTTATTATTAAAAAAAATAATGAATTGAAAATATGAATTGATGCTAGGCCCAAATAACCTTAGCTGTTGGTGGTCTTTAAAACACACACACAAAAAATATTGTCGGCACACACACAATCTTACATATTTTTGATTATTGTGATTGTGTACTATTGAAGTACACAATCACAATAATCAAAAAAACTCGGGTCGCAGTGCCAAAACCCTGCCGACAATATAGTGTATTTGCTAATACTGGCATTGTGGCTTTATTATGTGAACTTAAGTTTGTTTTTGAACAAAATAAAAAATTTACCCCTTAATACATCTCTTAAAATAATATTTTTTTTCTTAATTTCAATATTTTTATCAATGCAACCTCGGTACCAAATTAAATACATCCTTCAGTAAGTAAAGCACTATCCGCAAACTTGTGTTTTCATAAAATTTGTAAGTCCGGTCCTGTCGGGCCGATTTTATTAAAATGTTAGCAGTACATTTTAATCGTTACTAAAGGGTTAAATTTAAATTTTGAAACGATTCTGAGAATTTTTTCGGCATTTTTGGGCCCAAAAACATTTTTCAACCCCTAAAAACCACCCTTAAAATGGTCCGATTGGGCCCATTTTAAATAGGCTTCGTGCGGTCATGGATTTCAACGTGTCTACCAAATTTCGTCAAAATCAATTAACTCTTTCGAAAGTTATAGCCCGCACACACATATATATATATATATCCAAATATAAATATATATATATACATATATAAACAGACATTTCTAAAAATGGTGCCAAAGTGTTCAGGAGGCTATGAAACGTCGAGAAATTTTGGTCCGACCCCTAGGTCCCGCCATCCGACCGACGCCAATAGTGTATGTGCCATATGGCAAATACACTAAAAATATGTAAGATTGTGTGTGTGCCGACAATATTCTGTCGCACCTATAGGATATAGATTAAATTGTAGATTATAGATGCTCGACAACAGAGGTCATCATCATACTAAATATTCATATGAGGGGAAAAATCTCTACAATTTCTTTGTCTTTCACGTCTTACGTTTTGTCTGTCTAGGTAATTGTAAGTTTACAGCGGTTCTTGAATTGTGTCACATATGCGCCCGAGATAGTTTTGCTTCCTCCACCTCATCCCCGTTCGAGATCGGAACCGGGAATGCAGCGGGGAATGGGAGAATATGTGTAACCCACCTAACTTTCTGTGGTTGGAGACGGACATATACATGTTTGTATATCGTTGATGATTTTATTATGTAATAATTTATTGTATTGTTTATACTTTATTTTTATATATACTATTGTTTTTATATTTATCATGTCTGACAAATTCGACTCCTTGTAGTCTTTTGAACGTAATAAAATAATAATAATAATAATAATAATATAATTGGTGAGAGCACGGGCATAATTTATGAGGATGCGACCTAAATGGTTCAGTAAATACGAGAATGCGAGAGCCCTAGTTCTGTTCAAATAGTTTATGAAGGACCGAAAAGGTTTTTTTCTTGACTATAAATAGTAAGTAACTATAATTTAATGCGGTATCTCTGAGAAAGTGCACTTCCTAACTAATATTATAAATGCGAAAGTGAGTTTGTTTGTTTGTTCCGCTTTCACGCCTCAACTACTCAATCAGTCTATGTGAAATTTTGCACACGGATAGCTTCCGCAATGGAGATGAACATAGGCTATTATAACTAGCCGACCCGGCTTCGTCCGGGTGAAAATTGGGAGTAATCTCAGAAGACACGATTAGGTAGATTGCTTCACGAGGAAGGTTTAGATGTATCTATAATTGAAACTGGCCGGCCCGGCTTCGCCCGAGTGAAAATCTGGGGTAATTTCAGAAGATCGATTTCAAATTTTTTTTCATTGTTCGATAGGTGATAATTTTGCTTTAGGACGCAGGCTATTATAACTGGTCGGCCTGGCTTCACCCCGGTGAAAATCGGGGGTAATCTCACAGAACCGATTTCAATATTTTTTTCATTGTTCGATAGGTGATACTTTGCTTTAGGACATAGGCTATAATAACTGGCCGGCCGGGCTTCGTCCGGGTGAAAATCGGAAGTACCTATATTCTCAGAAATTACTGAATCGATTTCAAATTCTTTTTCAGTATTCGATAAGTGATACTTTGCTTTAGGACATAGGCTATAATAACTGGCCGACCGGGCTTCGTCCGGGTGAAAATCGGAAGTACCTATATTCTCAGAAATTACTGAATCGATTTCAAATTCTTTTTCAGTGTTCGATAGGTGATACTTTATTTTAGATTTTAGAACATAAGCTATAATAACTGACCGGCCCGGTTTCGCCCGAGTAAAAATCAAAAGTAATATCTGAAATTACTGAACCGATTTTTCACTGTTTGATAGGTGATATTTTGCTTTAAGACATAAGTAGGCTATAATACTGGAGCGAACAAGTGAGGAGAGTGAGTATAATGTATTAATAAATTATAAATTTATAACACCCGGGCGAAGCCGGACCGGGTCGTTAGTTTGCATATATCCCATGATTTATTTAATTTATTGTAGATTATAGACGCGTCGACAACTTAGGTCATTAGCGTCTTAAATACATATTAAATAACAATTCTCTTAAAACTAAATGAAATCACAAACAAATCCATCAGCGGAGGTGGGATTCGAACCCACGACAGCGTGATCCAAAGGCTGCTACGCTAACCGTTACACCACACTGTCCTCACCTATCCCATGAGTCTACTATAAAACGTAGTCTGTCGTTTTAACAGACATATAAATGTTTAATTTTGTTTTTTTAGTCTCGCTAAAATGCTGTTACATTTTGTAAAAAATAGAGCTCATTACGTAATGAGTGCAACTCATGTACAACTACGGTACTTCACATTAAATATTATATAATATGTCTACCAAGTTTCATATTCAAAACTTGATAATTTGGAAATGTTAAGTATGATTCACATAATATATACTCGACCTACACAGGCCCGCACCAGCACGTAATGGACCGACAAAACGACAAAATATTGAGCAATGATATGGCGCCATAACCACCTATACTGCCGGCTCAGCACAGAGACAGCACGGAACAGCACAGCGCTCGCCGGCATTCTTTGAAAGAATGTTTTGTTGGTGACGGTCGGTGTCTGTACATTTACTGTCGATGCTGGTGTAGTGTGAATGACAAACGTGTGCCGACGGCCTGTCCAATTGCAATCACGGCCAAATTTTCCAATAATAGGTGAACGAACATTTTCAAAAGCAAAACTATCCGCGTAGCCGTTTGCTGCAGTTGGCTGCAGTACTGTTTGTCTTTGTTCGGTTAAAATGTGAATTACAGCTAAACTTGTCGGTCCGTTACGTGCCGGTGCGGACCTGTGCAGGTCGGGTATAGGTGAATCATACTCAGTTAATTGCTTTCATAGTTGCTGTTTCAGAAACATTTCAAGTTTCATTATTGTTAATTACCTACGAATCAGATTTGCACATCTTGTACTTCCTGTGCTTCCTTCATTTGTTTCGCTTCAGAAATTATGTAGGTATAGGTACCTCATCTTATTAAATTTATTTTTGTAAGCAAAACTTATTTAGTACTTTCGTTTAGCAGGCTAAAGAAAACGACACCGTCAGGAATAGTGGAAAATGAGCTGCTAGCCGGGAACCGTTTGGGATTGGCTGGCGGGTAGTGCGTTGAGGGGAAAACTCGATCGACACGCCCCTTTATGTTCGCATTTTTGTCGTGAATAACGTCTAAATATCTCATACTGGGGTGCTATTTTAGAAATATTAGATGAAATGGAAATAGTCGAAAGTGGTTGACATGTTAAACAAAACACAGCAGGCATATCGATAAATAAAAGTTGGTGTATTCATTTTCATGACAACGAATACAATAATTTGTGTTAAACGGTATTCATTCATCTGTCTGTATCCGCGATACAGACATAGTTACCTGTTTTTTTCGTTCCAGCAAACTTAATCTAATATCATTTGTTGTGGAAGAATCCGTATCAATCTTCAATAGACACACACTTTACTATTCACATGTAGACTGACCCCTCCAGCACACTTAGATACAGTGGTTTGCATCCTGACTTGATTATATTGGCACGTGACTAACATGTAAAGCAAGATGATCAATTTAGTTCCTTACAAGTTACAAGGTAATGGTACAAGATGTATAAATAATTTGTAATGTTTTCTTTCATGAACATTACATTTTCTTTTATTTTCTTCTTATTTATAATTTATATTTTTTTAAACTTAATTTAATTTAAATTTGAATTTACTTGCTGTCGGAAGTTCAGAAGTAGGCAGGCTTACTTGGAAAAAGTGAACAGTTTTATCTGTTGGTTTCCTAGTTACATGACAATTAGATTTAATCCGTTATTTTTATTTACATTTTGAAAATTAGCATTCGTTTCCGGTCCGTCGAGGTGTTCAGTCCAGGTTTTCTTGTCCGTCCGTTATTCAGTGTGTCTGAATGTAGTTTGTAATTTATTTATTATTTTTACTTTATTTACCTTCTTTCTTCTTAATTTTAAGTCGTGCATCTGGTCTGTATATTTGGTTTTATTAAGTATTAAGTCTGTACAAAATATACAATTATTCTTAAGACTAATCTGTAACCGAAGTTACGCCCTGCATTCTTCATCTCAAATCCTTTCTCCTCGTCTAAAAAATCTTTTAACAAAAAAAAATACCTCCTTCAAAAAAGCCACTAAAAAGAGGAAAATACTTAATAAAATTTTGAGGACAGCGCCAATTTAATAAAATATGAAGTCGGTTAAAAAAGTGCCGATTTAATTAATATCTAATTTTTAACCGACCTCATATTTTATTAAATTGGTGCCGTCCTCAAAATTTTATTATTTTCGTCTTTTTAATGGCTTTTTTGAAGGAGGTTTTTTTTTGTTAAAAAGTTTTTTGGTTTTTACTTTTTAGTTAAAGGAATCACGCGTCGTTACTCACTTTTATTAAACCGATTTCTTACGCTGTGTGATGTCAAAAAGTGACATTTACCTTAAAGGAATCACACGCCGCTACTCACTTTTATCAAAATCAGCCGAACTACTAAACCGATTTAAGTAAAATTTATATGGGATCAACTTCGAGGTATATCCTATCCAATTAAAAAAGAATTTTCCAAATCAGTTGATAAATGACGGAGTTCTGAGGTAACAAGCATAAAAAATAAAATAAAAATACAACCGAATTGAGAACCACCTCCTTTTTTTTAAGTCGGTTAAAAAACAGTTACTGCTCTCCCGACGCTATTTTTAAAGCTATAAAGGGTTTGGGTAAACGCAGAATGAAGGACCAAAAATCACACCACAGTGTAGGTACAGATCCTACAGGCCAATCAAAAAAAAAAAATTTTTTTTGCTACGTGTAAAAGATTACGTAATTTTTTTTCTAGGAAAATGTTTTTCAATTTTTCGGCTATAGGATCGGTAGTAGGATTTTCGGTCCTTCATTTTGCGTTTACCCGAACCCTTTAGCTTTAAAATAGCGTCGGGAGAGCGGTAACCGTTTTGAGATGAAGAGTGCAGGGGGTTAATTCCGGTAGAGAATACTTTTAACGGAGTGTCAAAATCGGGATAATGGATCTGTTACGTTAGTATTTAATTTATTATACAGTGAATAGGGTCGTCCCACATTTTTTTTAGGATTGGAATCTACGTTATAAATAGATAATAAGACAATTTTTTTGAGAATTTTTCGAAAGCTTTTTCTACAAGAAAAAAATTCCCAAAAGAGCGTATTTTTCAATGTAATTTTAAACATTGTATTATATCCCCACGCAATACGTCAATCACAGCCAGCCTTCTCTGATTAGCTGCTGTAGTTGAATCACGCCCACTGATCCATAGATAAAGAGAGAATATAGTACACTTATTTATGTACAGTTGACAGGTCGGCAGTTAGAACTTAGGTTAGGTTCTTCACGAGTTACGACTGACGAGGAAGTATTCCTCTCTTTTCATAGACATACCTCTCTTTATCTATGCGTGGCTGTATGTCTAAAGGTACGTGCAGTATGGAGCTGGGATTCTAGATGGTAGCGTAGGATCATAGCAGGGCTTGCTTAAATTAATGCATTGTTATATATGCGAGCGTACACAACGAAACAGTGAGTGTAGCAGGTATAAGCGCTGTTACAAGAGCTGCTAGATACAAGAATGTATCTCACCATTCTTTCAGCGCGCTGACTACTACAATCAACGTGTGACAAATGTCAAATGGCCGTTACAAGTTTCGCAAAGACGTATTTAAAAGTGTTAAGTTCCATACGTAAATACTTATTCAAAAAATCGGTTTGGGTAAAATTTTAATTCTTGATATAAATGATGAAATTCGCCATGTTTAGATCGTTTTCTATTAATAGGGTGGACATGATAGCTTCTACCCAAATTTATATTTAAAATATAGGTACCACTTTGTAGCAGAAGAACACAAATATTCATCTTCGCTATCTGACATTTCAAACGCGATTTAAGCTTGTATCAATGTTAGTATCAAAGCTTCGTTGTGCAAACCTATAAGCGCTTATAATTTCAGCCACCATCTACCATACATGCTACCATCTGGAATCCTAGCTGCGTACTGCACGTACCTTAACGTCATTGATCTGGCTTTGATGTCATCATATGGCAGCTAAGCTCATCCGTTTGAAATGAACACATTTTTTTAATTCTTGTTTGCAATTAAGAGGAAAGATATAAGAATAAAAAAAAGTCGGTTTACATTATTTCTTTATGTATGAGGAATAACATACAGACATACACTGTTCAAAATTATCAAATATTGGTACGTGGGACGACCCTCTTGGTTGTATTGTTGTTACTTGTCTAACGCGTTGAATTTGTGTTTGATAAGGGATCATAACAATATGCGGTCATTTCTACCAGAATAACGATTTTCCGTGTCCCGTAAATTGGACGAATTCTCTCATTGCCAACAACATGCCGCGTCATGTTAGCTTTTCAAGTTGGAAATTGAGTTTGCGGGAAAGCTGATCGCATGTTGAAACTAAACTCAAAGTGGAACACGTGTTCCTGATAACGGAACTGTTTGATTGTGTGAGGAAATCGTTCACATAATGTAACTGCTAGAGGGTTGCCACTAACTGCTACCCTTAATCGGGATAGTCCCGATTTTGATATCGCGTTTTTCTACGAAAAATGACGGCTAAAAGTTTGCGATGCCAATACAAATAAATTTTACATTTAAATGTCACCAATAGCTGGAGTTATTTGGGTCTGGCACCAGTTGTATTACAAGGGTCGAAACATAGTGTTTGCAACCAATGTGAAGTTTGCTGCCCGAGGTATGTGTAATTTTGACGTTTTCGAATAACAACGTTAAAAAACAGAGAAAACCGACAACTGAAAATTTTCATCCCTAGGGTTGAAACTCACAGATTCAACACACTAAACAGGTACCGAAAATCGAATTTTCAATAGCGGCGTTATTTTTTCAATTTATTATTTTTTAATAAAAATTTGAAAATCCAAACGATACTTTCACCAGTTCTTGGATTAAAACCTGGGAATTTGGAGCTACTCTTAAGCCTATTAATTGTGATAGGTACCTACTTCAGAGGGCAGTGTAGCCTAGTGGATAGCGTACTTGGTACCAGCCTCTGAAATAGACTGTCGTTGGTTCGAATCCCACCTGCGCTCATGGATGTTTTGTGATGTTATTTAGTTTTAAGTTTGTTGTTATTTAATGTAAATGCTAATGACCAAGTTGTCGAAGCGTTTATAATCTACAATAAATAAAAATAAGGTACCTACTTCAATTTAGTTATTGTCTAATATTTATCTTTTTTTTTCTTTATAGAGCGACCATAGGAGTGAAAAAAGTTTTGTAATGGTGAAAAAAATTGGATTCGATATTTCAATGGATTTAGACGTTTTATAGACCCAGAGACCCTTTATGCCGAAAAAGCGAACTTTGAATATCTGTCCGTCCGTCTAGCTAACACACCATTCAACGGATCGATACAATTTTAAACTTAATGTTTTCAGGAGATTCCACGGATTTTTTTTCTTATTTTCTTCCTGTTTCTCCAAATAAAGATAGTTTATCTATACTAATAACGAAAATAAAAAATTGTAATTTTCTCAAATATGAATGCGAGCAAGCCGTGGATAATAGCTAATATTTATTTATTTATTTATTTATTTACCAACAGACATTATTGTCCAATTACAGGTAAAAAACAATTCATGCAGACAAAGTTAAAAATAAAATAGAGAAAAGTAAAAGAAAAAATAATAATAAAGAAGTACATAAGCCTAGTATTAAGAAGCCATATTATGCAATTACAAATAATTAATAATTTGATTTAATTTTAGTATTGTAATTTAGTATTGTATAAAAAAACTATATATATTAGCTGTTATCAATGAAAAAAGTCCATGCATGATTATTTTTATTCGGTTAGTTTTTGTCCACCACGCTGGAAGTTTTAAAGAAAAGCTTGAAAACTTGATTTCCCCCCGGTTCAGTTATTCTTCTTCCGTTTTTCTAAAGTAAAAAAGTGACAACCCTTGTAACCACCATATGTTCTTCTGAATGTTAAGGATGTAGAATGATTTAAGACGATACAGTCTATTTAAGGTAGTTCATTCAGTACAGTCAACGCTAAAAGTAATGTCCATTGCCCGTATATACTAAACATAGAGAAACACGACAAATACAGCCAATACTTTTGACTGGTACAGTCATATACGTAATACTCCTATATAGCAGGGCCCTATCTTCACCTGTAAGAGGAATTGGGTGCTAACGCGCATGTGCGGCGAGACACCGACCGACGTGCCGTTTACTTATGTTACCGCACGCAGGATGTAGCTAGTGCAGGGGTCGGCAACCTTTTGAGACGGAAGAGCCAAAAGTTACAATTTACAAAAACTTTTCCCAGTTTTTTAAGAGCCACTAACATTTTTATTTCAATATTATGGTATTTGATTAGGATTATAACTAAACAAACAGAACAGTGTTCCCACATTTAAAAAATGTCAGCTGTCCATATACTCTCTACTCCACCTATTCTCACTGTTCTCTGTTGAGTGTTTTTATCCTGTTTAAAGTTTTTTTTTGCAGTATAATATTTATTATGAGTTTTGAAAATAAAATAATATAATTATTAATATTTGAGCATGGAACTGGAGCGCCGCATCTTGACATCATAAGAGCCGCATGCGGCTCGCGAGCCGCAGGTTGCCGACCCCTGAGCTAGTGGAAATTTTCACAGATTGTGTGTTGTTGCGGCATGAATAATTGCAAATTATAATTAGAATTAAATAATCAACTAATTTTTACTTGCCATCTCTACTATGGTAGGGAAGTAATGGATTTAGTCCGAAAAAAATATTTCGAGATTTTAACAGATCTTCACGTTTTGAGACCCTAGCAACCGTTTAAGATCATTTTCTGACTGATGTCTGTATGTGTGTGTGTGTGTGTGTATGTGGTCAACTTTTTGCCTTCGATATCTTAAGAACGGAACAACATACGGGCATGCCGATTGTTCTATTGTGTTTATCAGCCTTTAACTTAGATCTGATTAGATTTTGTGTCAAATGGGTTCAGTGGATCCTGAGATATTCAAAAAAACGTCTTCAATGTCATGTATTAACATAGGTAAAAAAAATATAAATGAATTCTAGATGTTATAATATGAAAAAAATGTAAATATTTTTTTCTCTAAAATGTATAGTTTTCGAGAAAAAAAATATTTTACTAAAAAAAATAAAAATTGTACGTAAATCAAGGTAACCATGATTTTTGCTATATTAAGCTAGCCATCAGTAGATCACCAAACAAAAAAGAGGGCCATGCTTTTTTCAAAGAATAAAAATTAAATTGTGTTTTAAAGACCACCAACAGCTAAGGTTATTTGGGCCTAGTCAAAGAATAAAAAAAAAGAGTTTATTTTTTGCAAATATTTACTAGGTGGGAAGTAAGAACCGTTTTCTAGTAACAGTTAAAAATGTGGTGTTTTCCGACGCTCGACATAGGAAATGTATGTAAAAAGAGTGAAGTTTAATTGGAAATAACTTAAATTTAACACGTGTTATTACTCAGAAATTTTAACAGCTGTGTTAGATAATACTGTTTTCTTTTGTAAGAAAAGTGATTAACGCGGGTGAACGTCCTTAAGACGACTACAGAACGAAATATTTAGCCTGAATAAAGCACGAAATGTCACGGTTCACTATGTAACCTTTTGACGTTCACTTAAATATCATCGAAGTTATATCTACAGTTCGACCCGACGGTGGTCGAACGGTATAAACACTGAATACCGCAAACAAGATCTAGAACGTAAGTTTGTACATAGCTGCACAATTTAGTCGGCTTAACGGTGTACATAATTCGGCAACGCAAGTCCAATTGTTAAAATTTGCGCCATTATTATTGAAGTAGATAGGTAGACCTCACGCGGCGAAAGATGAAGCCACCGCGTCATAGTAACGTGAATGCATTGCGCCCGCCTTCTAGCTTGCTATTGGCTGTTTATTGTCATGAATAGCAGTTTGCCAAAATTGTACCAACGTCATAAAACCCAATGTGCAGTTTTGTGTACACGGCACTGTCTGCGGGCAAGCAGGCGTTCACTAGCATATTATTGATGACGTGCCTGGCTTCATCTCTCACCGCGGGCACTCTACTACCCGTTATAAAAATAAGCTTTATAAAAGCGAGTTAAAACGTGCGGCTGAACAGTTGGCTAAATAATTTCCATTGCTTGTAGATTTACAAATGCGCTCTGATATTACAATTTGCTCAAAGTTTTACGAATTTCTTCAAATTGAATTAATATGTATAATGATTTCAGTGTAGAGGCAAACTTTTTAATTTATTTTAATTCCTGTTTGTAGAAGTTTTGAGAAAAGTTAATCTTTTATAAATTAGTTCACTCTGTTTTACTTTAGATATTAATAAAACAAAATAATTAATAAAGGGATATAAGTACTTAAAACATTACGTTAACAAAATATGTGACTGTAAAAATTGAGATGTGACATTTACATGTAACTCTTATATAATATGGCATTTATGTATTTATGAAAATGACTGAATTCTTTTCATTTTGATTTTTTTTGTAAACTGTCATGTAAACGTCACGAAAGAGCCTTTTGAGATCAGAATTTCCTACTTTATGTTTATAAATATTATATATGTACAATGAATATGTTTCTGTATATAAATAGATGAAAAATTGAGGTAAACATATTTTTTTCCACGTGTCTGAGTTAAGAATATTAAAAAAAACGACAACTTGATTGATAGACAAACTGCACGTTCGGTGATTCCATGAAATATGTTATTTTAGTGATTGCTTTGAGAACAGAAATTTTCCATGAAAAAATAAAACAACCTCTAACTTAAAAGAATAACATCAGAACAGCGATATACTGTAGGTATGTACAACTGAAACTAAGTCGATATTTGCAGGGAACCAAAAGTTACATTGAAAATATAATAAAATATATTAAATAGATTTATACGACTGTTTTGCAATTGAAAATTTTTATTGGAAGAGCAGCCAATGACATAATTGATTCCTGCAAATATCGGAAAAAATCATTTTGACAACCATAGTCACTGTCAGGACTCTAACCTGAACCTTTCCACTATCGCGGCGGACTGAGCTTGCAATTACTCAACTGTGACATGATTACCAATCTAACATTCTCAATATATGCAAAGGAATCAATAGATTTCCACTACATGCGAGTGTTATTAATTATAGCTATAATTAATAACACTCGCATCTAGTGGAAATCTATTGATTCCTTTGTATATATTGAGAATGTTAGATTGGTAACCATGTCACGGTTGAGTAATTGTAAGCTCATTCCGCCGCGATAGTGAAAAGGTTCAGGTTAGAGTCCTGACAGTGATTGTGGTTTCAAAATGATTTTTTCCGATATTTGCAGGAATCAATTATGTAATTGGCTGCTCTTCCAATAAAATATTTTTTGCCATACCCATTATAGAATAGCTACTTTTGATGTATATAAGTTTCAACACACCCGCTTGTTAACTGATCCATTCCATACATACCTACATACACGCATGTAAAGTAGCTATTTTATAGTTGGTATGGCAAAACATTAATTAATTACCTACTTAACGTTTAATACTCGCTTACAAATTTGAAGTGCTAATTAAAAAATGCAAAAATATAATAACTTCATGTAAACCCGGCTTGAACTCGTTAATCGATTTGCAGTAAATAAACACTGGAAAAATGCAGAGAGAAACGTTGTTGCGAGTTGTGTTTGACAAACTTAGTCTACATAAATATTATGTTTGAAATAGTGATGGGCGTTTACGAGATATTTTTACAATCGAAACAATAATTTGTAATCGTTCATAATATCAATCGAGTCCACAATCAAATCGGAGTTTGATTTTACAATCGAAATATTTGATTGTTTAAGTCGATTATTTGCCACATGGGTTATAGCAATAGCAGCGAATGAGAATAAATATAATTGCGAATCAAGGTTATATGCTAGTCGACTGACGTTCACGCGACTCGTTGATTGTTCACACTGTTCAGTCGGTACTCTGTGATCTCTTCACTATTGAATTCGTATTACGCGATTACTGCACAATCGACCATCGACTCGACCACAGTAATTGTTGAGTGGTGAACGATTGTCGAAATATTCGATTGTTTAAGTCGATTATTTGCCACATGGGTTATAGCAATAGCAGCGAATGGGAATAAATATAATCGCGATTCAAGGTTATATGCTAGTCGACTGACGTTCACGCGACTCGTTAATTGTTCACACTGTTCAGTTGGTACTCTGTGATCTCTTCAATATTGAATTCGTATTACGCGATTACTGCACAATCGACCATCGACTCGACCACAGTAATTGTTGAGTGATGAACGATTGTATATTATGTGACTCTCGACAGTGTACGATTCAGTGCTATGCGACTCGATCTCGGTGAACTATGAAACAACAACAATCGAGTCCAAGTGACAACCATCGAGAGTCATCGAGATATTTGAACAATCGAGACAATCGACTAAAACATCTCGTAACCGCGCATCACTAGTTTGAAATATCCGTTACCTTGTTTCTTGCCTGGACGTTCTTTTCAAACTATATATTTATTTTTCATGTTTGCAGAAAACATGAAGGCATTTCAAATTGTTTATTTTATGATATTTTTGCATGCAATTTTATTAACACTGCTATATTATCACCATGAATGATGGTTGAATTTTTTTCAAACCGGGTATAATTTATTATTATGACGTTTTGTAAATATTTATTTATTATTTACAAATTAAAATAATATTACGTTCGAATGTAGTTGACCCGGCGACTTAGTTATCTCAGGGTGGTCTTTTTCTCTTTTTTTGTGTTATAATTCGCGTTGTATGAAGCGAACCAATGAAATTTCAGTTATATAATAAATATAGTGGCGCTATCTAAATGACATTCCCGGCTGTTCGTCTGTTCCAACAAAGACGTGCCCAGATAACGTCAATGGGACGTTATTCGCTACTGAGTCGGGATAAACTGATAAGTACCTAACCTAAAATGTATTACTAAGTTAATATTTACGATCAGAAGTTCCAGTTATCGTTTATATCGAAAAAGAATCACGTGACTTTTATTTTCTTGTGTATAGTCCATCCTGAAACAGTGTAAAGTAATAAATTATTTTGGTTTGAAGTTTTTGACAAATTTCAGTGCTACCATAGAGTAGGTACCTAGCCTTCTTTTAATTCGTTCCCAAATTCAGGCAAAGACTTAATACCAAAAACTTTAAGGCTATTCTGAACGTTATTTATTGGCTAGTCAAGTCCTTACCTGAATTTGAAAATGATTTAAAAGAAGGCTAGGTACCTGTTTTATAGTAGGTACCACTGGGATTTTTTAAAAACTTCAAACCAAAAAAATTTATTAGATACTCTACACTATTTCAGGTTGGACTATAGTTACGTTTAGATGCGTATAAGGACTCTTAAACAAAACGTTTTTATTACCTCAATTTGTAGATACAAACGTAGTGAATAAAATTTACATGCGTATACAGGGTCAATGTTAAATTATTACTATATAGTCGATTCATTTTCAAGATAGAGTGATTTGTGTGCGTGCAATCAGCTCGTGACCCTTTATTTCTTGAGTTGCGATTGGCCGGTCGGGAGAATTTCAAATTTTGCAAATGTATTGGACCGTATACCTATTTACCAATTTATTTTTTTGTAAAATGTAAATCGGTTTAATAGAGAACGAAAATAGCTCTTGTTTTAAATACACATATATACTATTTGACCAGTGAAAGAACGTCGGTTAAAATAATGTGCATAGCAGCATAGGGCTCTTATTTAGGGTAAGCGGCATGAAAACAAACGAACAACTAGTAGCTAATTCTGACAATATGTGTTAAAACCAGTGTTGCCAACGATCAAAAGTGACTCCCACCAGATGACAGATTGAAAACCACTAGAAAACCACTAAAACTGACAAATTAAAAATTTCTAAATAATTAATAACATTTCTTGAACATAATGTTTCAAGTCCCAATTTCTATATAAAAATACATTATTTTTCTTTCCAGATCCATAATATTGATGGTAAATTTGTCATAAAATGTGTATTGAAATTCCTTGAAGGTGACTAATTTTTTACTTATAAAAAATCAGAAAAAAATTGCTTAAACAATTACATTATTTCTTGATTGAAATTCAAGTTGCAGTACTCAGTTGTCGCGTCTCTTTAATGGCCATTAGTTTCAAATTTCAGTGTTACCAAACGAACATAAGAAATTCAAATATTCCAAAAAATTTTAACACCAATTTTAATTACGAATAATTGAAAATACTCCAATATCACCAGATCTCACCAAAAAATTTCACAATACCACCAGAAATCCCACTGCCACTAGATGACAAATTTTAGTCACTAAGTAGGTAGCTGATTCCATCAGATCTAGTGGGAATCCCACTAAGTTGGCAACGCTGGTTAAAACCTCTCGTGTCTGATTGTGAACACCTTCTCCTCCTATTCCTTTCTACACAGACGTTCTGTCCTGGGTCGAACAGATTGTTTTGTCTACTCAATAATTTAATATCTAACAATAAGTTTCTGACGTTATTTCCTTGGTCGAACAGATTGTTGTCTCTTCAATAATTTAATATCTAACAATAAGTTTCTTTTGTTACAGATAATTTTGTCAACAATGAAGTCAACGAGTCACGACCCTTGTCCTTCATCAGTAGATCCGAGTTAACTTTGAAAGTGTATAGTGTTTCTTAACAAATTGCAATATGTTGCATCGCAGTGCATCTTCGCGAAGACGTCGCGCATCCCGTAGTGCCGCGTCCTCGCCACAGACACGTTTCCCTCGATCGGGATCGACACCACCGGCCGGAAGTCCAGGACGACGCGCTAGTATAGCAGTGTCAGCGTCAACCGATCAGGCAATCGGTATCGAACGAAGTCCGAGAAATAGTTTAGTACCGGATGTGAATCGTAGTCCGCGTCACAGTTTAATACCGGAAGTGACTTTGAGTTCGCGTGACAGTCCGCGAAATAGTCTTGTGCCGGATTCACAGATTCGCGGTTCTAGAAATAACCTTGCCCCAGACACGTACAATCGTAGTCCTCGTAACAGTTTAATACCCGACAGCGCCCTCAGTCCAAGAAATAGTTTAACACCAGACTTGGCTGGATTCAATCGTAGCCCTAGGAACAGTCTCGTTCCCGAATCTATGAATCGAAGTCCACGAAACAGTTTGGTACCAGATTCGATGAACAGATCTCCAAGGAGTAGTTTAGTTCCCGGAGATGTGTACAGTTCTAGAAATAGTTTGTGTCCGGATTTTAATAGAAGCCCGCGTAATAGTTTAGTGCCGGATTCCGGAAGGAGTCCTCGTCACAGTTTAGTACCAAACGATACTGAAAATATTATGACTGCAGCTGCTTCCAAATCTCCACGACATAGTATCACACCGGAAACTGGCCGCAGTCCTAGAACAAGTCCTAGAGGGAGCATAACTGAACAGACATGTAACAGAAGTCCGAGGGGAAGTATTACACATGAAACTGTAATCAGTAGGAGCCCTAGGAGTAGCATATCGCATGTCGATCGATGCGGCAAGAATGAGTTGACGCCGGAAATTAATGAGCCTTCGAGAAGTCCGAGAGGAAGTTTGACGTTTCAAGAACCGTTTGATAGATCAAGAAGATCGAGTGCTGATAACCCATCGGGTGAGTAAAATTCAATTATATCAATCCCTAAAAATATTTCATTTATTCAAAGATGAATTTTGAAGTGAAACTTCTAATGTAGCGTCACTGCCTCGACAATTTTAAGGTTAACAATGCTTGAGGAAAAGAAGAACGCGTATACGAAAAAAGAGACAAGGGGCACAGTAATTACTATTGTGCCGCAAACCGAAAGGGCACAGTAATTACGATTGTGCTGCAACCGAAAACGTAGAACTATTTCCATAGTTTTATCTTAAAATATTAACATGACATATAGACCGAGAGCTAGTGACAATTTTTTGGTGTTATTTATTCAAGGCCTTATTTTTGTGAAGATGTTGAGGGAGGCATATTAAAGTGCCCTGCGTCAGGGATTTTGCTAGATAGCGGTATGGGAGGGATGCAGACCGCCCTCAACATGTAACAAAAAAAATGGTTACAATTATTATTGCTTCAAGGCTGAAATTCTTTGTATAGCTTGTCGGTGACCCAATAATGCCATTATAATATTTGCAGATCGATTGGCCAGTATTAAATGGGTGGCAGATCACCCTAAACGTGTCATGTACCCGACGAAATTTATATTATTAGTTCAAGGTTCAAATTTTAATATGTTGTTACGGCGACTGTTTTAAGCATATATTTCAATTTGCAGAACAAAATGTCGGTATTAACCCCCTCTCTTAGAGTGAAACTTGCTCACCTAGATGTTTATATCGTTCTGCAAGGGAGTTATTACCGACATTTTGTTCTTCAAATGTACGCACAGTGTACGAGTGTTCCAAGCCCTAATTGAATTTTATATTATCCATACATATACATACGTTTCATTTCGGTCAGATGTGCCGTGACACATGCCTTTTTTTACGTTCAGAACTAAATACTCGTAACTTTATTAGGGTTCCGTATATCTATAAAAGCGCAGACTCGTGTAACTCGTCTTTATTACGCCCTAGGGCCTAAATATGCAATCTACTATTTTGTTTGCTTTTATAATACGTTGATGAAATTTAGGTTTTTAGGGTTACGTACCTCCGTATGAAACACTATTACCCTGCCTACGCTGTCTGTCCATCCGACCGTCTGTTTCTTATTATTATGTATAAGAAATTTATCTTTTTAATATTAATTTTTTCACCTGTCTATTGTCCAAATTTTTTCCATTCAATTATACGACACGTGCTTTTTTATATAATCTAATGTTTGTTTTTATTAACTAACCTTACGAGAACAAACCTTCAGGCGAAACGAACTGTGATGTGTCTGCTATGTGGGAGTCACGAATATTTTCATTGCTTGCCATAATTATCTGCAGAGGATAATGGAGTCGTCACGCAATTTTTTTAATTGCAGATTTTGAAATTAAAAAAATACCTGCAGGTAGTACTTATTTATTTTAATTTCATATATTTAGTATTTTAGGACGATAAACTGAAATACAGTTCAAAACGAGAGAACACTTGTGACGTCATATAACACCCACGTCACTATCTATACATATAAAATAAAATATTAGTAAAAAAAATTTTTTAGAGAAGCTTTTATTGAAATGTACTAAAAAGGAAAAAATAATATTTTATAATTTTGGTTCATAATTACTTATAAAAAGCGGTGGTTGTAATCTCTATGATAGTTTATTAGTCGCAGCCCCCGGTTGTCGTTCAGGGGAAATTTTATAAATTATCATGATATATCAAAAATAATATAGCAGCAGTTCTAAATACAGGGCTTGAGAATGGCCGAGCGTGTGGCAATGCTGTTGTTTACATGGCGTTGCTATGGTTCTTCTATTACAAGTCCCCAGTTCCCGGGTTCTAGCCCGAGAACTGGTAAAAGTGTCAATTGGATTTTCAATTTTTTATTAAAAAAAAATAATGAATTGAAAATATAAATTGGTGCTAGGCCTAAATAATCTTAACTGTTGGTAGTCTTTAAAACACATTTTTTTATAGTTCTTAATGCACCTGACACGTGAGCGGAGCTGCAGCGGGTACAGCTAGTAATTACATAAAATACTGAAACGAAACGTGAGAAAATGAACCTATTGTCTTTGAAAATCAATATCCGCGGCGCGGCGTGCGAAGAAGCATCCTCTAACCTCTTATCTTTTTGTTACTTGTACCCCCTTCGAGGCTTTTCAAGAAATCACTCATGGATTCTCCCTTTCATTGTCTCGTTAATGATGTTGTCAAGTAGGTACCTACATATTATTAACTTTTTTAATAATATATCCTGAAGGATGTTTTGTATTGTTTCTTATTAATTAATGATATCCTCAAGCACAAGTAAATGATATTAAAATATGTTTTTTGCCATACCCACTACAAAATTACTACATTCGATGTATGTATAGCTTTTATTATAATTATGAACCTAAATTATTAAATATTATTTTTTCCTTTTTAGTACATTTCAATAAAAGGTTGTCTGTAAAAAGTTTTTTTTTACTAATATTTTATTTTGTTCATTTTAGTCTTTCAAAACTTACCCCCTTTTGATACCTGTAGGGGTTGAATTTCGAAAAATCTTTTCTTAGTGGATGCTTACGTTAGAAAAGGAACCAACTGTCCAAATTTTAAGTTTCTAGCTTCAGCGATTTGGCCTGGGTGTTGATTAGTCAAAAAAACCCTACATCCCCGTTTGAACTCCTTAGGGGTTGAATTTATTTCTAAAAGCGATTTATACATGTATTGCCATCGGGAATACATATGTGTACAAATTTTCAAATCGATCGGATACGTGGAAATCGTTCAAAATTGACTTGCAAGATTTGACCTAAACAAACAAACACACAAACTAACATACAAACATTGCAAGTTAAATAAAAGCTTGTAAAAAGATGTATCAAAACTATTAAATTCATCAACCGTTTTGTTTTCCACTGTATTAGGAAAACACGCTACGATTAATCTAATAATATATAAAAGTCCCTAGAGCAACGCTAAATGACTTACATCACATAACTACCCCTATAGAATGCTTGGCTATGACTTTTCTTCTCTATACGGTTTCTGAGATAGTGACTTATCAAATTTAGTGGCAGATATATTTCCACATCAGTTGGCTTCATAACACATATTATGTGCCTGATCGTGTTTCTTGTTCCGTTGGGAAATGCTCTAAATATATATATATCTCTGTGGACACAAGACATAGAGGCGTATGCCCCTCCTGATCCATTCAAATTAAAATAGACGCGGTTGATCTTGGCTGCCGAGCGTCTATCAAATTGAAATCGACTTAAGCCCGTATTCACCGACCCTAGTTAGTGATTTATTCCTCTGGTAACTATTACTCGGAATAAATAGCGATAATTCAATTCACCAAACGTAGTAAAGTTTACTGCAGGTATAAATCGTAAGAATAATTAACTATTCTGTTCAATTTCAAGGATATAAATATTTATTCGCCTAGTAAAATAGGATGGGCCCGAAATGCACAAATTACATTATGACCTGTCGACCTTTTCAGGTAAATATTAATTCCATATCTTTCAGGTAAAGGCTTTTGTAGTAAAATAAAATAAATTTACATTTTCGATCGATGCGCCATCGGTCGGATCTTTGGTAAACGTGCTTTTAGAATCAAAATATTTGACAAAATGTCCAAGGTGAAAGTAAATTTGTACCTGAAGTTACTATTCTGTCGAATGAATTGCTTGATGAATTGAAAATATAATTTTAGTCCAAGGAATAAATTTATTCTAAGATTAGTAACTTCTATCTTTAACAGGGTTTGGTGAATACGGGCCTTAAATAAATAATTATTATTGTTCAAAGTAAATAAACAACTGTGACTGTAATCCATCCTGAAATAGTGTACCTAGAGTAATAAATAATACATAGACGCATTAAAAAATTAATTACTCCATATTCTTTCTCCTCGAAATTATACAACTTTTATCCGAAACATTTTTTCATCTGACGTTCAGTTTTCGAGATATTCTTGGTGGACGTTTTCAAATGAACACCCGGTATAAAATATACAGAAAGATTTACCACTTCAAAAGAAATATTTGAGGACATTTTTTTAAATTAACCTATATCAAGTGAAACAAATCACGGTAAAGGTTTTTTATGTAGGGTTGAAAAAGGTCGAAAATCATACTGAGTAATAAAGATATTACACATGTAATATATATAGAGTGTCCCTCAACTATATATACTATTGTTAATTTAAAATGTTATATCAACATGGGTACTATTCTCATTAGTTAACTGTAAACTAAAAATGTGTTAATGACTTGAAAGAATGTTTCACTATTTTAAACGTTTATTTTTTAAATAAAAAATTAAATGAAATAGAATATACTTGCATGGAATTTTCAATGTTATTTTTATCATTCAGAACGTATACATTTGTACCTGCCACCTAAAACGCAAGGGAGAAAGGCTGCCAGACTTACATATTCTCAAATGGGGACACTTATACATCAGGAATTGTTAATATTAATTTGCCTTGCGTAGACATTTAAGACACTCCGTCGCTGCCACTTAGACTAATAATAATAATGCGTTTAACGTCTGTTTCTTGACATTATGTCATAACCATTCGCACCATTACTATTTTCCATTTTACCATTTCCCGTTGTTTTCTACATATTTTAAACTTCTACTTTTTTTTATTAGCAATGTGCGAATGGAGGAATGTTAGGAAATTAGGATAAAGTAGGCAACTTTGGGAGCATAGGAGTTTGACAGGTAATCGGCCATGGCCTTGAATAAGGAACCATCTCAATATTCATCTGGAATAATTGAGGGAAACCATGGAAAACCTCAAACAAGTTGGCCGGTTACAGGAATTACCGTTTCTCGACGTGAGGCAGTAAGAAAAAGTACTAGCCACATCTGCCTCCGTCGGGATTCGAACCCAGTACCTTCCTAATGCGTGGCTGGTACAGGAATTACCGTTTCTCGACGTGAGGCAGTAGAAAAAAGTCCTAGCCACATTTGCCCCCGTCGGGATTCGAACCCAGTACCTTCCCAATGCGAGTCTAGTGCTGTACCACTAAGCTACATCACTGAGTTCCTAGACTATAATAAAATACATTGGTCAGATGTTGTTCTGAAAACTCCTAGATCCGTTCATGCCTTGGATCTAATGAATTTCAAGTATGATAAAAGTAGTAGTTGTATCCTTGTAAGTTGTAATACCCTGTACTTATATTTTGTTTAAAATAAGTTGGAATAATAATATTGCCTGCACTGAGATATTCTATTTAAGAAAATACATTTCATGCAAATCCCCACAGCACTCTATTGAATTGTGCGATGCTTCGTTCAAATCATATAAAATATCTGTGTTTTTCCAATCGCAGAAAGGAAAAGAGATTGGCGGAGTCGTAGAAAGATGTAAGCCGTTTTAGACGACGTGTTGAAAAATGTGTGATTTTTCTTTACCTTTCATTTACATATTAAAATCGCCAATATACAGTGTGTTGATTTAAGTTCTTATATTCCTATTATTTTAAACTTATTTAAAACTTGGCGAAGCTTCGGTTCTCTGAGGAAGCTTTGCTTCCTGACTCCACTTCAGGTTCTCTGAGGAAGCTTTGCTTCCTGACTCCACTTCATTAGAGTCTTGCTTCGCCGAATCGTACGCGTTACCAGAAACATTAGCTTTGTTCCAACCGCTCTGAATTCCGTAATATTACCGTCACGCTCATGCGCGTTCCAACCGAACTTGGGATCGTTTGTGGACGATTCTAGCGTTCCAACCGAATTTGTGACAGTTTGTGAACGGTTTCCGAACGATCATTTCGGTACATGCTCTAGACATGAAACCAAAATGAAACTGTAAAACTGACATGCGCATTAAGCACTTTGTTATGTTTGTCTCTGTTCAATATCAACTTGAGACAGTTGTTTATTCATTTGTAATTTGTTTTATTTTTGTTTTGTCTCGTTTCTAATCTTATTCTTCATTTGAGAATATTCAAGAATTCAAATATAAATATTTATATTTGAATTCTTGAATATTAGTGTTTTTGAAGTTGGAATGGTCCGGCGTCCAATTGGCTGGATTTTTTCTTTTGTATTTCTTCTGTAATTGGGCTATGCTTGTAGAAAGATAAAACTAATTAATTGAATAACTAAATCGCGCGTTTTTGCTACAAAAAGTAACATGTGTGCGCTGGCCGTAATGTCTGTTGAAATTACATCTGGGCGGCGGCACGTAAAACATCAATTCATTAACGTGACTACCTACTCTGACCAATAAAGGCACACCACAGTCGGAGTGTCATTTCTTGATAATATATTATTCTGTGTTAACGTGCCGGAGTAGGGTTTATGAATTTAACCTTGCCGACTCGAAATAGAATTGTCATATCGATTTTATACAGTGTCTGTATAGTGCGATATACATAAAGAAAGACGTACAAAACAATTGAACGCTCCATGGGGAGCGAAGGAGTTAAAGAAATGTTGTCCGTTATAGGAAGGTGCTAATTTTCTACCGGAATGCTGTATTGCAACTGTCATCTTGTCACGTGGTACACTCATTAGTATAAATAAAATATAAATACTCATGAAAATTTGTATTGGAATAATAATAATAATTGTGTTTTAAAGACCACCAACAGCTAAGGTTATTTGGGCCTAGCACCAATTCATATTTTCAATTCATTATTATTTTTTTTTTTAATAATAAATTGAAAATCCAATTGATACTTTTACCAGCTCTCGGGCTAGAACCCGAGAACTGGGGACTTGTAATAGAGGAACCATAGCAACGCCATGTAAACAACAGCGCCGCTACACTCTCGGCTATTCTCAAGCCCAATTTGTATTGGAAGAGTAGCAAATTACATAATTGATTTCTGCAAATATCGGAAAAAATTATTTTGACATTCATAGTCACAGTCAGGACTCTAACCTGAACCTTTCCACTATCGCGGCGGAATAAGCTTACAATGACTCAACCGTGACATTATTACCAATCTAACATTCGCCATATATGCAAAGGAATCAATAGATTTCCATTACATGCGAGTGTTATTAATTATAGTTAGGTTGTAGATGTGAATCATCGTAGTAGCGAGAGCTATTCATGTAGGTGAAATTATTTCAAAGTTCATTCCGCAGCGATAGTGGAAAGGTTCAGGCACAATAGTTCAGGTTAGAGTCCTGACTGTGACTATGGTTGTTAAAATGATTTTTTCCGATATTTGCAGGCATCAATTATGTAATTGGCTGCTCTTCCAATAAAAATTTTCAATTACAAAACAGCTGTATAAATCTATTTAATATATAAATACTCATGGATGACTAATAGAAATGTGGACTGTCAAATTTGACCGCTAGGGGCGTCAGCTATATAACCTCCTCGGTTTGTGGGCAAGTAGTGTGTACAGAATAAGTTTATTTAAAATAATAAATCGTTAACAATGCCGATAATATGTGATGAGATGTGAGTTTTTTCGTCTCTGAGATTAACGATTTCTCTCGTCTCGAATTTCCGAGAAGAGATCGAGTGACTAGATCTTACCGAGACGAAAAACTGGCAGTGAGAAATCTCGACAAAATTATGGAGTATCAAATACATTATGTTCTAAAGAAAAGTAGTTGTTATTCTTAATTTTGACTTTATAAAATAATTTTAAAAAATCAAATTAAAAAGATCAAAAAACCCGACTGAGTCAAAAGTGAACTTAAAATAGAAACAAGATCAAATGATACCCAACATGCAGTCGGGGGCATCAGATATATTCTGTTCAACTTGTTATTATAATATGTATGCCTCCGACTGCTTGTTATAATTTGATCTTGTTAGTTGTTTTCATCTTTTTAGTTAGATTTTGACGCAGTCGGGTTTTGTATTTTTTTATTGCATTTTTTATTTACGTCTCAACGAGATCTTTCTTTTGATACCCATATCGATGTATTTAAAAGGAAAATTACTTTTACATTTTGACAAAATGGCGTCTGGCGTCCGCAACATTGAATTTTCCGTGACGTCATATACCCTATGTCACTCTAGAGATTAAGACGAATGTAGTGACACCTCATTTAATAAAATCCATCCAGCCGTTTGGATGCTACGAGGGAATAAAAAATCCCACATACCTACACACTTATTTATTTATTTATATGTCACTTACATACTTATTTATTTATTTATATGTTTACAAACATACATTATAGATACCGCGGAAAACATAACACTGCCTTTGCTGTCGGGTAGTAAGAACTAGTAAACGTCTCAATTTAATTTTCAATTAATTTTTAAAAACCAATTTAAAATATAAATTGGTATCAGGCCCACATAACACGCTGGTAGTTGGTGAAACCAAGCAATGGATCCGTGGTAGCTATTTATGTGATCAGATAAATCCAATTTACTTTAGAAGTTTCACGTCAATAATGTTTTAGTTTGATTTTTTTGAACGGTATTTTTGAGAGCATTTCGGTTGAGAATCACTGGATTAAGCAATCAAAAATAATAATTGTATAGAAGCAAACCGAGCGTGATTTAATTTGTTGCAACCAACATTGCAAATTAAATTGTTTTGTGACATGGAAATATAATTTTTACTTAATGACAAATTTACTGAAACAGGACATGTTTTCTCAGAGAATAAAGGAATTACAAAAAAAGAATAAACTGAATTTTTTAATTAAGATTTAAATTAAACTTCAAACAATTTAAAAAACTTTCAAATGGAAAATCACTGTCGAAGAAAAGTTCATTATAAAATGTCGTTGATCGATGCACAGTTTAAAGGTCATTAAAAATTTAGAAACTATGAACAGAGACTAAATAAATAACTAGGTATATTAAAAACTAAAAATTTTCCTTAAATATTTTTTTTTATTTTTTAACTTTCTAAGCTACAATGGAAAAATAATTTTTAAACAGACGTTAAACAGATAATTTTGATTAATTCTTTTTTAATGTAAAATTATTAAAAATTCAAGAATTTATTTTTTAAATATACTTTTATTTAGAGTAAAAAATAAATGACTAATAACAGACAAAATTGTAAATATAATAAAATTACAAAAATAAATACATCCAACTTTTCGACAATTTGTGGTTGTCCTTTTCAAGGATATAATAATAGAATAAAATAAATAGGTAATAGATTTTGTAATTTTATTATATTTACAATTTTGTCTGTTGTTGGTCACTTTCTTTTTACTAATTATTTAGACAGACATTAAAAAGTATTTACATAGGTACTTTTATTTAATTAAAACAATAATGTCGGGTTTATCGTACATTTAACACGCTGTTTTGTTAATGGCTGTTAAATTTTTACACCTAAAATATACGAAGTAACCATAGAAATAACAACGAATTAACATAAAAGCGTGATTAAAATGTACGATAAACCCGACATATTAAGACTTTGTTTCTAACAAATATTTTATTGTGGTGGTGGAAGGACGGGTATGCATATGGTGTAGGGATCGGTCGCTCGGATGAGTTCAATAAAAATAGTACTTACTGTGAGATATTGATTTTGTATTATTTTCTCAGAATATTATTCCGAAACGATTCACTGTCAGAGTATTTTGACATAAATAATGAAAGTAGTTTGTTTTTTCCAAAGCCTACTCACCATTCGACACTGTTTTATGACGTCAAAAAACCGTTTTTTAAAATGATAAAATCAATGGGAAAACGAATTTTTCCAGGGATGAAATCTAGCTAGATCGATTTTTTGCACCCCGAAACCCCTTTTCGGTAGTATACGAGTGGTTTACTTTACCTAATACTACTTAGTTTATCTAGACTCTTGAAAATTGTCTAGAGTTTTGGCAAGAGTATTGATCTAGATAAAGCAAGTCTTGTCTTGTCTTGAAAATTGCTAGACAAGACTTTTGCAAGTCTTGTCTTGAAAATCTAGACAGGACCAGACAAGAGTCTAGGTACGGCAACACTACGCGTCTATAATCTACAATAAATTAATAAATCCTACTTAAGCGATTTTAACTTTTGACCACAGATGTGTTATGTACACAGGTAGTAGGTGTTAAAAAGGTTCTTGTACGCATGTTTCAGGTTCACGAGGTCGCAGTACGTCGCCATACCGAATGTCGGTACGTGGACCGCAGGTCAACCTGGGGTACAGTGGAACGGCGTGGTCAGAGGGCGGTTCGCGACGCGCTAGCAGCAGCGTCAGCCAGGTCTGTACTAATTCAACTCGGTATTTTGTATTTAGTTATATTATATGTACGTATGTAGGATGTATGTTTTTATACACACTCACTCGACTAACTCACCAATGGATATTTTGGGGCTGGGCGATTTTGAAAAATCTTGTTTTAGTTATCGCGGATTTGCTCGCGTGAACGCTGATTTTTGGACCAGCGCACATCTACTTTTTGACCGACTTTCAGAAAATTGATGTTATCAATGAGCCATTTTCCTTTCAATTATCCACGAGAGGCAGCACTTGTGGTAGGTACAAACATTATTTAATCCCTATTAGTGTTGTGTCATTTTAGTGGTATAGGTAACTTAATTATTAAATTATTATTATTATTAAATTAATTAAATAATTAAAGTATACCACTAAAATGACACGACACTAATGGGGAATAAATAATGTTTGTACCTACCACAAGTACTGCCTCGCGTGGATAATTGAAGGAACTACTTTCAGGAAAATGGCTCATTCGACGCGTATATTTTTTTTGTTTGTTCTGCAGCCTTAATTTCTCAAGGGGTTAATCGATTTGAATAATTCCGACTCCATTGTATTCAGGAAGATGACGAGTAGCAATGGTCCCTTATAATTTTTACTTTTAAATAGGTTCAGTAGTTTGTTTTTCTAGTAATCAAATATCACTTTTTTATGTTCCTTCAGCCTTAACTTCTCGAGGGGCTAATCGATTTGAATAATTTCGACGCCGTCGTATTTAGAAAGATGACGGAATGGTCCCTTATAATTTTTACTTAAATCGGTTCAGTAGTTTTTTTTTAGTTGGTAATCAAATATCACTTTTTTATGTTCGGTCAGCCTTTAACTTCTCGAGAGGTTAACCGATTTGAATGATTTCGACTCCGTTGTATTCAGGAAGATGACGGATCGGAATGGTCCCTTATAAATTTTACTTTTAAATAGGTTCAGTAGTTTTTTTTCTAGTATTCAAATATCACTTTTTTATGTTCGTTCAGCCTTAACTTCTCGAAGGGTAAACCGATTTGAATGATAACGACTTTGTTGTGTTCAGGAAGGTGGTCTCGTGCAATTTTTACTTAAATCGTTTAAGTAGATTTTTTCTAGTTTAATAATTTATAAGTATCAAGAAAAAAGCCTGTTATAATAACGCGTAAACTATATCTATGTATTTCGAAGCCACGAAAAAGTGAAAAATAAAACTTAAAAAAATGAACCGCCTTCTAAGAAAGCCACTAAAAATAAAGAATAATTAAATTTTGATGTCGCTATCAATTTAATAAAAGTACTTAGGTACCTATCTAAGAAGTTTTAGTAATTACATTGGCGAACGGCGCCGCCCACAAAATTTGATTTTTTGTAAGTACAACGTGTAAACATGAACGTTCTCTTTTGGTTTAGATTTTAGAAAATGTGGGGAATTTTGTAAATAAATCATTCTTTGAACGGCTATAGCTTTTAAATGAATTGCAAACTAAGCTTGTGTTTTTCTATAAGTATATAAATTCAATATCATCATTATTTTATCGCCAACATAAATTAATATAAGCCCAACCCTAATTAGTGTATTTGCCATATGGCACATACACTATTGGCGTCGGTCGGATGGTGGGACCTAGGGGTCGGACCAAAATTTCTCGACGTTTCATACCCTCCTGAACAGTTTGCCACCATTTTTGAAAATGTTTATGTATATATGTATGTATATATATATATATATATTTATATATATTTATATATATATATGTGTGTACACGATAACTCTCGACAGACTTAATCGATTTAAACGAAATTTGGTACACACATTGGAACCCATTACCGCACGAAGCCTATTTAAAATGGGCCCGATCGGACTATTTTAAGGGTTGTATTTAGGGGTTGAAAAAAGTTTTTGGGCCCAAAAATACCGAAAAAATTCTCAGAATCGTTTCAAAATTGAAATTTAACCCTTTAGTAAAGATTAAAATGTGCTGTTAAAATTTTAATAAAATCGGCCAACAGAGCCGGACTTACAAAAATTTTATGAAAACACTGGTTTGCGGATAGTGATTTACTTACTGAAGGGTGTATTTAATTTGGTACAAAGGTTGCATTGATAATATTATTGAAATTAAGAAAAAAAATATTATTTTAAGGGATGTATTAAGGGGTTAAATTTTTTATTTTGTCCAAAAACAAACTTAAGTTTACATAATAAAGCCACAAGCCCTGCATTAGCAAATACACTATATTGTCGGCAGGGTTTGGCACTGCGACCCGAGTTTTTTTTCTATTTGTAGTGTTCATATTTACGTGTAGATAGCAACTGTGGTCTGTCTGTGTGTCTGTGTGTCCATCGCTTTAAATTTCCTTCGGCTCCCGTCGACGACCTATTATACTGAACGTGGGTAGACTAACCGAACTAGTGATGCGCGATACGAAATGTTTTAGTCGATTGTCTCGATTGTTCAAACATCTCGATGACTCTCGATGTCACTTGGACACGATTGTTGTTGTTTCATAGTTCACCGAGACCGAGTCGCATAGTACTGATTCGTACCCTGTCGAGAGCCACATAATATACAATCGTTCATCACTCAACAACTGTGGTCGAGTCGATGGTCGATTGTGCAGTAATCGTGTAATACGAATTCAATAGTGAAGAGATCACAGAGTAGTGAGTACCGACTGAACAGTGTAAACAGTGAACAATTAACGAGTCGCATGAACGTCGGTCGACTAGCATATAACCTTGAATAGCGATTATATGTATTCTCATTCGCTGCTATTGCTATAACCTATGTGGCAAATAATCGACTTGAACAATCGAACATTTCGATTGTAAAATCAAACTCCGAGTCGATTGTGGACTCGATTGTTATTATGAACGATTACAATTGTTTCGATTGTAAAAACATATCGTATCGCCCATCACTCGCTCAAATTAGGTACTCAAATTTCTAATCGACGAGAATGATCTGATGATTTCTTATGCGCATCTCCGACTCCACTTTATGAATCCATGGATAGTTTATAGTTCTTACAAATTAAGCTGGCGGCCATTTGAACCGCAGCCTTTCACTCAGCAGTATCCTGCCGTCATAACCTAAAGAGCAGTATCTCCATTTATCCCCCCCATTTGTAGTTAATTCACTTTCTTATAGATTCGTTATAGGAATATCAGTTATCCTACAACGCTAGAAAGCAGTAGATTAACAAAAACACTTGTGTTATGTGTAAACACCAATTAAACACTAATATAGTTGGTTCTGATCATAACTATATACATACATTACATATACCAATAGTTAATTTCATCTAATTATCACAGATGGCTATACTATACTTTTGGTGTCTCGCTATTCACCTCTGCCCGCTGAGTATTATTTCTACTTTGCGAACAGAAAGGGCGTGCCGGTCGAGTTTCCCCTCAACGCCCCACCTGCAAGCCGATCCCGATCGATTCCCCGCTGGCAGATCTCATACCGACTAAAAAAAAGTTTTATTTCAAAAATATCTTATGCACTTTTGTGCACCTTCGATTATCTTCATAAATTCAATTCTCGTATATTATCGAAACTTAACAAGAGAGGTATGTGCGGGCCATCCCCATTGTAATATAGATGGCAGCAGGTATATAGCCACCTAAGTTATCATTGGTTTTCATAGAAAAACGTGCGAGAAATCAAGTTTTTTAACTTCCCGCTAAGAAAATTGAAATTTTTTTTCATCTGATATAGCATGCAACCACTTCTTTTCAGTTTCGGATCCTTCAGAAATATAAAACCTCTATGATTTGAACATTGGTAACCACATAATTGATTCCTGCAAATATCGGGGGCTTGAGGATGGCCGAGCGTGTAGCGATGCTGTTGTTTACATGGCGTTGCTATGGTTCCTCTATTACAAGTCCCCAGTTCCCGGGTTCTAGCCCGAGAGCTGGTAAAACTGTCAATTGGATTTTCAATTTATTATTAAAAAAAAAAATGAATTGAAAATATAAATTGGTGCTAGGCCTAAATAATCTTAACTGTTGGTGGTCTTTAAAACACAATTTTAATTTTTTGTAAATATCGGAAAAAAACATTTTAACAATCATAGTCACAGACCACACTCAGGAATCTAACCTGAACTTTTTCACTATCGCGGTGGAATGAGCTTACAATACTCAACCGTGACATGATTAACAATCTCACATTCTCCATATATGCAAAGGAATCAATTGATTTCCACTACATATGCGAGTGTTATTAATTATAGCTAGGTTGTAGATGTGAATCATCGTAATAGCGAGAGCTTTGCATATATGGAGAATGTTAGATTGGTAATCATGTCACGGTTGAGTTATTGTAAGCTCATTCCGCCGCGATAGTGGAAAGGTTCAGGTTAGAATCCTGACTGTGACTATGGTTGTTAAAATGATTTTTTCCGATATTTGCAGGAATCAATTATGTAATTGGCTGCTCTTCCAATAAAAATATTCAATTGCAAAACAGTCGTATAAATCTATTTAATATTGGTAAACACAGCACATCGGCATTGTCAATGATTTATTATTTTAAATAAACTTATTCTGTACACACTACTATATGAACTGCCCCACAGACCACAGTAGTTATATATAGCTGGCGCCCCTAGCGGTCAAGTTTGGCAGTGCCCATCTGCATTGTAGATACTGATTTTAACGTTAAGACGGCAGTGTAGATAACAATGACCTTTTGAAAGGAGAATGACCTTGGTGGAGACGCTGTCGTTTATTGAGCACATCTGTCTTGAATGTAACTATTTAAAAAAGCGACGCTCGAAAACAACACTCTGTTAAGTACTTGTGTTCCATTTGCCCCAAAGCTTTGTCTATTGGTCACGAGAAAAAGTTGGTTATGTTGAAGATTAAAATTTTTCAAGGCTACGAACGACTCAAGTTATTTAAGCCTAGTGCCAATTCATATTTTTAATTTATTGAAGTGCGTTTTTTCTGAATAATGAACGAAAGTGAACCGTCACGCTCGGGTCGGTGACGCTGAATCGGGTTTACTCGGCTCCACTCGACATCAAGCGTGCTCGGGTCGGTGATCACGTTTACTGTCTAACAAGGAGTGCATCGTTTCAAGAATTACGTTTTTATTATTACGTATTATAATAATAAAATAATATTATAATATTATCTATGTTTTGCATATATCTAATCAAGTTTTCACTTCTGTCGTGTGGTCATAAGCACTCACCCACTTTTTATTGAAATGAATCTTCTTTAGCCGCGATCCGCAATGAGAGAGATAATAACAAAAGATGAAAAATGTTTATTTAAGGGGAGCACCCATATATGCAAACGGGGGTCAAAAAAATTTTTTTTTGTACCTTTCCTTGTTGGGTCTCGTTGAAAAGAGCCTTTTGAGTAGGTTATGAATGTGTATTTATTTTTATTTATTTTATCAAAATTGTAAGTTTTAGAGACCGTCAAATTTGCAATTTTTAGACCTATTTTGTTACCAGGTCTATCTTAACAACGCCATTACCTATAAAGCTGTAATTCACGTCAAGTATCTCTTATAGTTAATCAACAAATACTAATAACAGAAAAAAGAAAACGTCTATAGGTACATGCAAACGGGGGACAAACAGCATTTTTTTGTACGTATTCTTGTGGGGTATCGTTGAAAAGGGCTTTTTGAGTAGATTATGAATGTGTTTTTAATTTATTTATTTCATCATAATTATTTTTTAGTATAACTTACATACTACGGAACTCTACTCTTTGCGTGGCTCGACACGCACTTGGCCGTTTATTTATTAATCTCAAACTAAAATTATTCTTCAAAATACAGAATATCTGTAGGTTTTTTTTACGGTATTATAATTAATCATGAAATTATTAGTCCTATCCGTAAATAAATTCACATATTAGTGAATAACACAATATATATAAGAGAAATTAAAATTGTCTACTGGTGGCACTGTGGAGTAAATGGAAACTTGCCTGACGCGTAATCGGGAGTTTCGGGTTCAAGTCCCGACAGTGGTATTTACATTTTTCTTATATTATAGCCTTTTATTAAATATCATGGCGATAATATGTCGTCTGATATATTGTGTTATTCACTAATTATGTGAATTTGTTTACGGATAGGATTAATAATTTCTTGATTAATATTATTCTTATTTCTTACCGATTTTCAAATAATTATTTATTATATTATGTTAGTATTTATGCGTTATGAGTTTAGTACGGCTGAGGATATTATAGGTTTTTTTGGAAGTTTTTTGCAGCCAATTTATTTATATTGAAAGAGTTTTATTTATACTAAATGTTTCGCCTTTTTAGCCATCATCAGTAATATTATTTTATAGTGAAATTATGATTTATGAACATTATTTGAACGATGTTGTTATTAGCATGGATTTTGTCTAAAATCCATGCTAATAACAACATATAAAATAATATTACTGATGATGCCTAAAAAGGCGAAACTTTTAGTATAAATAAAACTCTTTCAATATAAATAAATTGGCTGCAAAAAACTTCCAAAAAACCCTGTTAGTATTTATGTTGTATAAATTTGACTATAATCTGATCATAAATTTTGTATTGTCAAATATCTAACATAGCTCTCTTTGCCTTGCGACCATTTGTAACTGACATGCACTTTGCGTTCTGTTTCTAACGATCCGAAGAACGGAACTACCTATATATAACTGGAATTGATGCCAATGCCTCTTCAATATTACTGTTTTAGTCTTAGATACTCTTACAGACTAATTATTATTATCTACAGCTACTCTGAAACTACGATCTGTTGGATGAAGTCTGAACTTGTCTGTCAGAGCTTTAATGCGATTATTCCTAAACGCACTCGACATCAATACACAATCTCAGGGCGTAACAATTATTGAGTGTTCAAAAATGTTGAAAATCTTTTTTGGAATATATCTTCTCGTACTACTCGACTGAACTCGATTCGGAAATCTTAAATAGATAAAGAGAGAGACAATGTTGCCAATGGAGATGTGTATACTGCCAAACTATACCGCTAGGGGCGCCAGCTATATAAAATACGTGGTCTGTGGGCAGTTCATACTTTATAGTATAAGTTTATTTAAAATAATAAATTATTGACAATACCGATGTGCTGTGTTTATCAATGTTCAAATTATAGAGATTATTTCCAAAGTATCTGAAACTGAAAAGAAAAAACTTGATTTCTCGCGCGTTTTTCACGAAATATGCTTCCAATTCAATTATTTAACACAAAAAAATATTTTCAAAATATAACTTTAAAAAACCTCCTTCAAAAAAGCCACTAAAAAGAGGAAAATAATAAAATTTTGAGGTCAGCGCTAATTTAATTACTTTAAAACTGCTTATATTACTACTTTTATTAAATTGGCGCCAACCTCAAAATTTTATTATTTTTCTTTTTTTAGTAGCCTTTTTGAAGTTTTTTTTAAGTTATTGTGTACTTTACTTTTCAGTGGCTTTGCAATACGTAGTTTGCACGTTATTAACCGACTTTTGTTTTGATATTTGATAATTAAAGTAAAAAAAAGGAAAGTCACTGAAGCGATTTTAGTAAAATTTATGTGGAACCACCCTGAAGGTATGCCCTATTAAATAAATCAAGAATCATTAAAGAAGAAAGAATACGTATACCATTAAACTATACAGAGTGTCCTATTTGGATGTACGGTGTACCTATTTTTATTATTGTGACTATATAGTGCAGATATTCTTAGTTGCCAAAGCCTGCTTGTGACCAAACTTACTTCTTATGGAAAAACAAAGTTAAATACGGTGTACAATTTATACTATAAAATATTCTAATAAACGACTCTAAAGTAGAAATTGTTGTATCCAATAAAAAGGGTCCAGCACGACTCCAGCGTTACAGAACTGACAAGAAAATATAGTCATAAATCTGTTATTAAATAACATTATTTGAAATTGGATTTGCGCGAAACTTTTACGGTTTGAATTTTTATAAAATATTAAAAACTTTTTGAAGATTATATTAAAATTTTAAGTATATTAAATGAAAAGATATTTTCATAAAAATTAGGCTAATCCTTATGCTTAAAAACGGATCAATATCCTGTGTAAGAAGAGAATGTTAAATATAAAAAAATGCATGATATCTGCGACCATGAAGCAAAACTGCTAATGTTTTTGCAAGCTTTTATTTAACTTGCAATGTTTGTATGTTAGTTTGTTTATTTAGGTCAAATCTTGCAAATCAATTTTGAATGACTTCCACGTATCCGATCGATTTAAAATTTGGTACACATATGCATTCCCGATGACAATACAATCAATCGTTTTTAGAATTAAATTTAATCACTAAGGGGGTCCAACGAGGGATTAGGGTTTTTTTGATTATTCAACGCCTAGGCCAAACCGCTAAAGCTAGAAACTTGGGATTTGAACAGTAGGCTTCTTTTGTGACGTAAACACTAAGCACCCACTATATGAAGGGATTTTTCGAAATGCAATCCCTAAGGGAGTCAAAAGGGGATAAACTTTTGAACGACTAAAAGGAGCCAAATAAAATATTAGTAAAAAACTTTTTAAAGACCCTCTTTTATTTAAATGTACTAAAAAGGAAAAAAATAATAAAAAATAATAATTTAGTTTCATAATTATAAAAGCGTGGGTCGTGACTAATAAAATATCGTAGAGTTTACAACCCACGCTTTTATAATTATGAAACTAAATTATTGAAACTTATTTTTTTCCTTTTTAGTACGTTTAAATAAAAGCGTGTCTTTAAAAAGTTTTTTTTTACTACTTAATATTTTATTTTTTTGTAAAATAAGTTTTAATTGACTGTTGTTGTTCACTTGTCTGAGGAAGTCGACTTGCACCAAAGGCCTAAATCGGCCATTTCTAATCTTAAAAAAAGGGTGTGGGTCTCGGGACCCCCGACAGATGTGAAACATCAAAGAAAACGTTATTGAACTCGGTGGTATTTTCTATGTAGTAGTATATATTTTTTCAAAAGCAGCAACTAACTGTTATGCTGACGTAATCCTATATACTGCACTGTAACACACGCAGTTGCATCGTTTGAGCACGCCTGAGTCAGAAACGCAACTAAATACACAGCGAAGTATCTATATTACATACCTATACGTGTATACATATACTTTTACTTTACAGTACGTTCGTATGTATACTCTCTCTCTCTTCCCGTGCCCGAGCGCGCGGAAGCCGAGAGAGAAGTGCCGCAGTGGTGGGGAGAACAGCAGCGAAGGAGCGGACCAAACATTTCGTTGCATATTTCCCCTCACGCGGCTGTTCACTGCCCGACATAAGATGTTTCACATCAAAAATATCAAAAATTCGACATCAACGGTTTTGCTTCGTAGCCTTAGATATTAGTTCTAAACTATATAAATGTTTTGTGTTATTATTGTGGTGCACTGTGGTGAATTGTGATTCTGTCTGATATTTTATATTTTTTGTATCTTGTATTGATATTTGTCTGTATTAACATGTGTATTTGTCATGTCCAGTGTTTAGTTATTTATGTTATTGTGATATTATGTTGTAGCCTGTGGATAACTCAGCGAATGGCCCCGCAGCACTCGTAAGTAAAACAAAATCATTATCATCCATTGCCCATATTTAGCACTATTAGATGCTTTATCCCAGGGATGGCGAACCTATGGTATACGTGCCATATAGGTGGCACGCGACGGAATATTGTCGGCACGTCAATAATTAAGTTACCCAATTGAAATAATTAAAAATATATTAAATAGATTTCTACTGTTTTGCAATTGAAAATTTTTATTGGAAGAGCAGCCAATTACATAATTGATTCCTGCAAATATCGGAAAAAATTATTTTGACAACCATAGTCACAGTCAGTCTAACCTGAACTTTTCCGCTATTGTAATAGCGAGAGCTATTCATGTAGGTGAATAGCTCTCGCTATTACGATGATTCACATCTACAACCTAGCTATAATTAATAACACTCGCATGCAGTGGAAATCTACTGATTCCTTTGCATATATGGAGAATGTTAGATTGGTAATCTTGTCACGGGTGAATAATGTAATCTCATTCCGCCGCGATAGTGGAAAGGTTCAGGTTAGAGTCCTGACTGTGACTATGGTTGTCAAAATGATGTTTTTCGATATTTGCAGGAATTAATTATGTAATTGGCTGCTCTTCCAATAAAAATTTTCAATTAAAAATATGTTAGATGTTGTCAATAAAATTTGACTGTCATTCAGATAATATATATTTTTAGATCGTCACAACAAGTCGACGAAAATTTCATGACACTCAATGCGTTATCGAAATAATTCTTTTCATCTACGTTTGAATAATTTATTTGTCCGCTAAATGTCTTTAGGTGCTTGTTGGAAAGTCATGGCCACATTAAACATTCTTTGAAAAAAATTGGCACGTAAATGTGAAAAGGTTCGCCATCCCTGTTTTAGCCAGTATTATAGTTGTCATAATATGTCAAATACAGAGATGCTTAGCTTCGTAATTAGACAATTTCAGTTTATTTTTTGTGTCTGTAATGTGTATAAACATTTGTTTTTGAAAATACTTTTTATCCCGCGCGATTTTTACTGCGGAATAAATAGACCTATCCAGTTAGAGCAAGCGAGAGTGATAAAAAAAACCCAGCTGCCATAACAATGCGCAGAATGTAACACAATAGACGCTATCTAATTAGAGCAAGCGAGAAAGATAAATACAACGCAACTTGTTTTGAAGGAGACAGTGAACCGGTGCGTGATTCGTTCTGCGCATTGTTGTGGCAGTTAATTGTATTTATCTCTCTTGCTTGCTCTAACTGGATAGGTTGATTGTAGCTATAATCTCTCCTATGAATCGATATAGCAATAATAATTGCGTGATCAGCATCTGAATGGTTGTTTGAGACTCAACGCACTTAAACTGCCAATCAGATACTCTGTGCTGTTCACGTGATAACTGTATTTGTTGGTGGGAGAAATAGCTGTATTTTTGCATGTAGTATTTGATCAGCGAAAGAAAGCCAGTCTGAAGAATGTGGCATTAGGGCTCTTATTTAGGGTAAGCGGCATGAAAACAAACGGACGACTGTAGGTAATTTTAACAATATGTGTTAAAACGCTCGTGTCAGATTGTGAACACCTTCTCCGCCTATCCCCTTCTGCACCGACGTTCTTTCCTTGGTTGGACTGTATAGTGTCATTTTAGTGTTAGAAATAACACACCAATGTCCGTCATCTGAAAGGACCTGTGCATTTTGGGTATAGGCAGGGATTTTTTTGGGGATTCGTAGGGGGATCGGTAGTGAATTTATAACTGAGTTTTCGGCACAGGGGGTGCTCCTATTTGGCCGCCATCTTGTAAAGAAGGGTAAAATTACACATTCAATGTCCGTCTTCGGAAAGGACCAGTGCGTTTTGGGAAGGCAGGGATTTTTTTGGGGATTCGTAGGGGGATCGGTGATGAATTTTAAAGTGAATTTTCAGCACAGGGGGTGCTCCTATTTGGCTACCATCTTGTAAAGAAAGGTAAAATAACACATTAAATGTCCGTCTTTGGAAAGAACAGGTGCACTTTGGGTAGGCAGGGATTTTTTTGGGGATTCGTAGGGGGATCGGTGGTGAATTTATAACTGAGTTTTTGGCACGGGGGTGCTCTTATTTGACCGCCATCTTGTAAAGAAGGGTAAATTACACATTAAATTTCCGTCTTTGGAAAGAACAGGTGCATTTTGGGTAGGCAGGGATTTTATTGGGGATTCGTAGGGGGATCGGTAGTGAATTTATAACTGAGTTTTCGGCACGGGGGTTCTCCTGTTTGGCGGCCATCTTGAAAAGAAGGGTAAAATAACACATTAAATATCCGTCTAAGGAAAGGACCGGTATACATTTTGGGTAGGCAGCGATTTTTTTGGGGAATCGTAGGGGATCGGTGGTGAATTTATAACTGAGTTTTCGGCACGGGGGGTGCTCTTATTTGGCGACCATCTTGAAAAAAGGGTGTGTAGTTTTTTTTTGCTTACGGACAGACATTTAAAAATCGTTTTTTTAATATGAAGGGAATACGAAACGTCTAAATACGTCGAAATCTCGAATTCCATATTTTTTTTGTCATGATGACTTTTTTGGTCGCTTAAAAATAAAAACTAACCGGAACCAGTGGCGGACTAAGGGGGGCCGGAGGGGGCTGCCCGCCCCGGGTCTCTGATCCTGGGGGGCCTCCAAATCTCGAGAAGTTCTTAATCAAATCCCAAACGAGGCCAAAATATGTTTAGTAAGTAAGAGGCAGTTTGAAGTTGGAGGCCCCGTACGTATACCAAATATAAACGTAGGTGGGTCGTTTATTATAAATATTTAATTTTTTTTTGTCAGCCATTACATTTATATTATTCATTTTTTGCGAAATTTACACTACAAATACATCAATTTCTAAGCAGAACGGGGGCCTCATTTAGTTCTGCCGCCCCGGACCTCCGCCACTGAACGGAACTCCGTAATTTAAGATTTTTTTTTTTCGGAAATACCAATAAACGCGAATTGTTTTGAAATAATTTGCGAGTAATCATAAAATTTTACTGTTATTGATGTTTGTTAATTTTATTTTTTAATTCAGTGTTTTATACATTTTATGTCATAAACTGTCACAATAACACCACCGTGTAGGCAACCCGCTGTCAGTACAGTTAAGTTGTTTGTGTACCGTGGTGTTAGGCGTGGGGCTGAAGCTGACAGAGGAGGGTGACTGTTGTATTGCGTCGGTGTGCCGTTCTAAATTCGTTGTTGCTACATGTGCCGACAGGCATGGGAAAACTTCCTTAAATCGGTTAAAAATATAATATTTAGATTTTTAAAAATAAATTAAAAGAGTTTTTTATTGATAATATTTTTTTGAATACCCACTAAAAATAACTGCTTTACATGCATGTAAAATGACTTTTGACAGGCCGGTGTAAGGGGACGTATTTTTCGCACACTAGTGTGGGAAAAGCAAACAATGTCCATAGTGATTTATGTTTATTCGCCTAAATCGCCCGCTAATACATACTTTTCTGTGTATGTAATTTTTAAAAATTTTAAAAAGCTGTATCTAAGTTTTTTCAAAAAATTGTTTTTCAATTTTTCGTCTGGGTGATTTGTAGTGTGATTTTTGGTCCTTCATTTGGCGTTTACCCGAATCCTTTGTCTTTATAAATAGCGTCGGGAGAGCGAAAACCGTTTTGAGATAAAGAGTGTAGGGATAACTTCCGGAGTCAAAATCGGGAAATAATGTCGGGAGAGCCATAACCGTTTTAAGGCGAGAGGAAAGGATTTGAGATGAGGAGTGCAGGGGGTAACTTCCGGTACCGAATACTATCCATATCTTCACCTACTTAGGGCAAGGAGTGTGAAGTCAAGTCAAAACCTTGAACCCAATAATTATACAAGACAGATTATTTTTTTCTTTTTGAAGGAATACTAATATCGGGTTTTTCTTTTAATTTTTATTTTATTACTTTTACAAAAAAAAACAAGACAACAAAAATGTAGAGGACATTCAGCTCAATAAAATGACGGATCAAATTTCGATGTAGCACAAATGGTTCGCGAGATATTTCAAAAAAACCAATCTAAATTCACAAAAATTGAACGATAGATTAGGAAAGGAAGCCGTGGCGGAGGCGCAACTATCTTCTTCTAACTAGAATCTGCGTTAAACGTACGTTCATCCATTGACACGACACAACTGTCAAATTTCATTCATTCTACTGACATAACCTCGTTTTTTTAAACACGTCGTCGTTAATAATTAAAGCAATTTGTTATGGGATGGTGTCTTGTACTTGACTGCAGTTATAATGAAAATTATGACTGCAAAAAGTTTAAATTTCCGACTGAGGAAAAAGCTAAAATAATACATACCTAGATATCCAATATCTAATATTATTGATGAAAACATTTTTTTATCCTTTTAGCTTGTCTTCCTTGATCTAGCGTAGCTCAGACGACTTCAGAACACTTTTTCAACTCCAAATGGAAAGAACAAACTCAATTTCTAATTATAATTGCTTAAATTATACCTCGACAAACGTCAACGATGTTAAGTTAGGTTAGAATAAACGTCACTGGCTGAATCAAGTTATGACATTCATTTTTCATAACGTTTTAATTTAAAAAAAAATTATTTCACACAAAATAATAAAGTTTTGTAGCCAATAATGACGGGATTTATTAATTATTTTTATGAAACAGCCATTGTTTTTGTAAGAAATATGTTTTAAAAGAAAATAGTAATGAAAACATTCCGTTTAACCCCATACATTTATAAACGCCAATCGACTCCACTTTAAATTTCGCGCTCAAATTAGGACCGCCTACTTCTGTAGTCTATTGCGATAAAAATGTAAGTAAAATCTACATTATGATTGGACTCACGATTATCAAGCGTGCTCAACTGCCTATGGGTTGAATTTTAATAACTTGCAAGTGAGTTTTCCCCAGCCTGTCGGGTTGTCGGTTTATTTCTCGTTTATGTTATCACTTATCATTGTTTTACTTTACCATCGTCGTCGACGTGAACTTTCTCATCACAGCTGTCTTGGTTTTGGTGTGCTGCAACGTGCCTAAAATACAAAAGTAAAAATTGCGATGTCAAGGTCATAGATGGTTTTTCAGTACAGTAGGGTCACACTAATCCGAATCCCACACGAAATGTGCGGATTAATAAATTGATTTCTGTTTATCGACCGCATCAGATATAGACCGAGAGCTAGTGACAATTTTTTGGTGTTATTTATTCAAGGCCTTATTTTTGTCAAGATGTTGAGGGAGGCGTATTAAAGTGCAGAACAAAATGTCGGTAATAACCCCCTTGCAGAACGATATAAACACCTAGGCGAGCAAGTTTCCCTCTAAGGTAGGGGGTTAATACCGCCATTTTGTTCTGCAAATTGAAATATATGCTTAAAACAGTCGCCGTAACAACATATTAAAATTTGAACCTTGAACTAATAATATAAATTTCGTCGGGTACATGACACGTTTAGAGTGATCTGCCACCCTTTTAATACTGACCAATCGATATGCAAATAAATGGCATTACTGGGTTACCGGCAAGCTATACAAACAATTTCAGCCTTGAAGCAATAATAATTGTGACCATTTTTTTGTCACATGTTGGGGGCGGTCTGCATCCCTCCCATACCGCTATCTAGCAAAATCCCTTACTCAGGGCACTTTAATATGCCTCCCTCAACATCTTCACAAAAATAAGGCCTTGAATAAATAACACCAAAAAATTGTCAATAGCTCTCGGTCTAATACAGGGTGTTGCATAACGTACTGTACAAACTTAACACGTTGACTGTCAACAACGAGTTATCTCGTGGTCGGTAATCTGTTGATGGACGCCCACCGCGAGTCACCTAGGGTCGACTCTTTTGCGGCGCCCACCACGAGTTATTTCGTGACATTTATTTAATTTCAATGACAAATATTGGGCGCTGCTATAGACCAGTGAAACACACTATGGCGTAAAAAAAGAATTTTTTTTATTTTTTTAGATACAGTGGGGACTGGGGAAACAAAGTCTAAATATGCAAAAATTGTATTACCGTGGCGTCCGGGAGCAGTTTTCACTAAAGTGGCGTGGCAGTTAACGTGTTAAGGAGCGTATTTCTGAGGTCATTTCAATCAAAAAATGTTCTATGAACAAATGTCAAATTCGCCGTGATTACCGAGCTGCAGACGATCTACAGGTTTTATTAGCAGTGTTTTATTACAAAAAAAATGGCGAATTGGACATTTGTTCGTAGAACATTTTTTGCTTGAAATGACCTCAGGATTATGCTCCTTAAGTTTGTACAGCCCTAATTAAAATGTGACGTAAAATGTTTCCTAAACGAACTTTTAATTTTTTCGACTACTAAGGTCATTAGCGCCTAGAACCTCAAAAACAATATAAATGGATAATTAATTGTTCAATGATGTACATATTATTTTTTTAGTGTAAAATAGTTATCTTAGATAATTATTTAGAAATAATTAGTTTATTAAAAATATTAAAATAACACAGAATCATCGAAAAAACTCGAAATAAAAATACCTATGTTTAATAACTCAATTTCATCAAATACATTGATCAGTCATTTTGGTATTAGAAATAGCTCGAACTAAATGTCTATTGCGCATGACAGGCGACGGAAGCGCTGCATCGTGGATAAAAATGGCAGAAGTGAGTTATATTGTTGTTATGGATATAATAAAAACCACATTCTTATTATAATAAATAATAATAATAATAAATTTTTATTAATTCATAAAAACTGAAAAATACAGGTATGAACAGTCATGGAAAAATATAATTGGTTACATATTTAAATATTCAGAGATGTCATAGAAGCAGTTTTTAATTAGGTATAATTTCAAATGTTTGCAAAACAGCTTTATGTCTGAAATTTCTTGCAATCGACTTGGCAAATTGTTAACTTTCTAACTCTTGATCTATTTATTTATTTATTTGTTTATTTATTTATTTATTCACCAACAGACATTCATGTTTATAACAATTAATTAACAATTAAAAGACATTAATGGTTATTACAATGGCAGAAGTTGGATTTGTCAAAGTACAATCGAATAATTTACCAAAAAATTTAATTAAATTTAAGTGTCAAAGTGAAAAATAATTACTGAAAAAAATCATAAAAAATGTTGATTAAACAACCGTTTTTACACTGACGTAGAATTTACAAGGTTATAACTCATTTACGCACTATTTTTCCAGCAGGGCGGCGCCACCTACTATACGCAATAGGCGTGTTTAGTATTGTCAAGTTTCGATTTTTTTTGTGATTCTGTACCGTATTTTGTTATTTGGTAATTATAAAGTAACGGTTAGGAAAATTTGTTTTTGCTGGTTTTTGATAAGAATTCAGTTATTTACTTTATGGGTGCTTCGTGCTGCCTTAAGTTTAGACTTTTTTAATAGTTAATTATGCAAATAAATTAAGTGTTAATGTTTTAGAATTTAATGCTTAAGATGTTGATACTGGGTGCTGTTTAGGTAATTAGGGTATTCTGTGGTATTGGTTATATTAACTGTAGAATATAGTACAGGTGCTCAAAATAAATTGTACCAAGAAAATTGTTCGGAAATAAATAAAATAATTGTAGATAAGTTTTTTTTTATATTTTAAATTGTTATCCAATACCTATATATTTTCAACATTAAATAAAAAATATATATTAAAAGCCTTCAGGATTCGAACTTGGGCTTGGCATTTGTATAACGTGTCGGTACTTTTCCGCACGGCTACCTGACTTACTGCGTCGGAGACCTTAACATAATTATACATGCTGTGTTTTGTTTCATATGTCAACCACTTCAGACTATTTCCGTTTCATCTAATATTTCTAAAATGCACTGTAAAAAATGGATGTAAAAATACTTTGAAAGTTAAGATAGAATTCGCTCGATTTTCTAAGTGATTTTACATTATTATTTATTTTTACACAGAAAACTTCATAAAAACTTGAATTTTTACTGTGAAGTTAAACAAATTTGTGATTTTTGCATAAAGTTAATTAAAATTACATAATTTATGTAATATTCCAATAAAGTTTGTAAAAATTACAAAATAAAATGTATAGTTACATATATAAAATTGATGAATACAAAACAAATTAATGTAGGTAAAATTAGTAACAACGCATGCCCAATGTGTTTTTATGGAATTACGCGATGTGGAGGCGATACCTTTTTGCGACGCCATTGTCTCTTTGTGTGCCTATTACCAGATTAATCGCTGGCTACAAATGGACCATCGATAATCTATGTAATCGGCCTTCTCATTTCTTATAGTGTGCCACCCTAGTCTGAGACAGACGTAAATCACGTCGAAAAAATAATTTCCGAATAATTTCGTTCTGATACCAATTTTTTGCGCACTGTATATTTAAATGGAACATAACTTAACCGCTATATTGCTCCAGGTATCCGGCGATGATCAGAGAAGACTCTGCTGCGAGAGCACTAAACTTGGTGGCGACGGCGAAACCGGTCTCAATCTCAGCTTAGGTTTAACGCTGACCACTTATGGATCGGTCACGTACCAGCTCAAAGACGCCAACATGGAAGCATCGGGAACGTGTGACTTCATATGCAGAGCACTCAGAATTGTAAATAAAACAGGTAAGCTCCTCATAAACCGAACATACCTTCAACCATAGAGATCGAAATTATGTGGATGAAGGAACTTAAGCATACTTTTAAAATTTACTTCTTTTTATGGTTCCGTACCAAAATTGTAAAAAAATGGGTAGACTGTGTTTTCTACACGGCCGCGGATGTTTTGTGCGTGACAACGTCTGCTTGGGATGAAAAAAATAGTACCTACCTACATTTTGTACTTCTTTTTAGGGTTCAATACCAAAACTGTAAAAAATATGGGTAGGCTGTGTCTTCTACACGGCCGCGGATGTTTTGTACGTGACAACGTCTGCTTGGGATGAAAAAAATAATACCTACATTTTGTACTTCGTTTTAGGGTTCAATACCAAAATTGTAAAAAAAATGGGTAGGCTGTGTTTTCTACACGGCCGCGGATGTTTTGTGCGTGACAACGTCTGCTTGGGATGAAAAAAATAGTACCTACCTACATTTTGTACTTCTTTTTAGGGTTCAATACCAAAATTGTAAAAAAATGGGTAGGCTGTGTCGCTTATACGGCCGCGGGTGTTTTGTGCGTGACAACGTCTGCTTGGGATGAAAAAAATAATACCTACATGTTGTACTTCTTTTTAAGGCTCAATACCAAAACTGTAAAAAATATGGGTAGGCTGTGTCTTCTACACGGCCGCGGATGTTTTGTGCGTGACAACGTCTGCTTGGGATAAAAAAAATAATACCTACCTACATTTTGTATTTCTTTTTAGGATTCAATACCAAAATTGTAAAAAATATGGGTAGGCTGTGTCTCTTATACGGCTGCGGGTGTTTTGTGCGTGACAACGTCTGCTTGGGATGAAAAAAATAATACCTACCTACATTTTGTACTTACTATTTTTTAGGGTTCAATACCAAATTTGTAAAAAAAATGAGTAGGCTGTGTCGTCTATACGGCCGAGGGTGTTTTGTGCGTGACAACGTCTGCTTGGGATGAAAAAAATAATACCTACATTTTGTACTTCGTTTTAGGGTTTAATACCAAAATTGTAAAAAATATGTGTAGGCTGTGTCGCTTATACGGCCGCGGATGTTTTGTGCGTGACAACGTCTGCTTGGGATGAAAAAAATAATACACATTTTGTACTTCTTTTTAGGGTTCAATACCAAAATTGCAAAAAATGGATAGGCTGTGTCGTTTATACGGCCGCGGGTGTTTTGTGCGTGACAACATCTGCTTGGGATGAAAAAAATAATGCCTACCTACATTTTGTGCTTCTTTTTAGGGTTCAATACCAAAATTGCAAAAAATGGGTAGGCTGTGTCGTTTATATGGCCGCGGGTGTTTTGTGCGTGACAACGTCTGCTTGGGATGAAAAAAATAATACCTACCTACATTTTATACTTCTTTTTAGGGTTCAATACCAAAATTGTAAAAAAAAATGAGTAGGCTGTGTTGTTTATACGGCCGCGGGTGTTTTGTGCGTGACAACGTCTGCTTGGGATGAAAAATAATACCTACGTTTTGTACTTCTTTTTAGGGTTCAATACCAAAATTGTAAAAAAATGGGTAGGCTGTGTCGCTTATACGGCCGCGGGTGTTTTGTGCGTGACAACGTCTGCTTGGGATGAAAAAATAATACATTTTGTACTTCTTTTTAGCGTTGCCTACCAAAATTGTAAAAAAAATAAGTAAGGTGAGTCGTCTACTAGGCTGCGGTTGTTTTGTGCGTGACAACGTCTGCTTGGGATGAAAGAAAAAATACATTTAGAAAGTATACTTATTTTGTACTTCTTTTTAGGGTGCCGTACCAAAATTGTAAAAAAATGGAGTCGCATGGCATTATTGGGTCACCGACAAGCTATACAAAAAATTTCAGCCTTACATGTTGAGGGCGGTCTGCATCCCTCCCATACCGCTATTTAGCAAAATCCCTTACGCAGGCACTTTAATATGCCTCCCTCGACATTTTCACAAAAATAAGGCCTTGAATAAATAACACCTGAAAATTGTCAATAGCTCTCGGTCTATTTGTAGATATTATGTTCTTTTCCATTTTTCTCATTTTATTAAATATTTTGGCAATATTATGTCTACTCCATACTAAAACTTTAATATCTCTATGCCAATATGTCTCTAGTATTGTATTATAATATTCAATATAATATGTACGTCGTATATAGTAATTTACATAAACGTCTTACTATAAATTTGCGTCGTTCATTGTTTACCTTATCGATTTTGGTGATTACATTTAATACGTTTGGTTCTTCATATTATAGTATAGATATTAGTGTCTAAGCCTGTCTGCCGCAGACACAATATCGAAGCAAATCCATTATTTTGTCGAGGGCAGTGTAGCCTAGTGGATAGAGTACTTGGTACCGCAGTCTCTAGACTAAACTGTCGTGGGTTCGAATCCCACCTGCGCTCATGGATGTTTTGTGATGTTATTTAGTGGCTTTTTTGAAGGCGGTTCTATTTTTTTTATAAAAAAATTCATTTTTCAATTTTTAGTTATTTTTGATTACTAGACATGTAAAAGCTTTCAAGCGTACCTAAGTACGTATTTGCAATACAGAGATTGCACGTTAATTCTTGATTTAATTTGATTAGTAGGTACTAGAAAAAAAACTACTGAACCGATTTCAGTAAAAAATATATAGCAGTTTTTTATTGAATTTTATTGAATTATGATATTTTTTGGACCATATTCTTGAGGTCATTTGAAGCAAAAAATGTCCTATGAACAATTAATGTCCAATTCGCACTGATTACCAAGCTACAGACCACTTAGGGCAAAGACAGACAGGGCGGTTTTAACCGAAGCGTTTACCGAGTCGGTTCCCAAGTCGATAGGTCGTTTAATATAGCATAATAGTATAAAACACACATAGCTGTTTCAAAACCGCCGCACGAACCGCACCGAATGGCACAGCTGTGTGTGTTTTACACTATTATGCTATATTAAACGACCTATTGACTTGGAAACCGACTCGGTAAACGCTTCGGTTAAAACAGCCGTTTCTGTCTTTGCCCTTAGTCTATTCTTGATCGCGTTCTACAAAATGCTGAAGGTGGTCATTTTGAACGCATAAATAGTTCTGTTCTTTTGTTTTTTCTGTTGTTAATTTGTTGTTGTTTTTTTTGCAATAAAACACTGTTAAATATTAAAACTTGTATCTTAATTTTTGAATGTCTGTAGCTCGGTTATCTATGGCGAATAGAACATTGGTTCATAGGACATTTTTTGCTTGAAATAACTTCAGGAATGTGCTTCTTAACTTTGTACAGTACGTCATGCAACACCCTGTATATATTTTTAGTCCTCTGCTTGAGCAAGAATTTATGAATTTGAGATTTAACGCCGTCACAATGTGGTTAATTATAGTGTAAGTTGTTAATTTTTATTATAAATTTAATACAAATTTAAGCACGCAAACCGCAATTTCAATTCATGCTGCTTGATAAAATCTTATTGTCGACTGCAGAACTTATAATCATTTTATGCATATTATGTTATAAAAGGTAATAAAATTAAACGATTATAATATAAACTTTAGGTAGTACTATTTTGATTGCTTTGGTTTTACACAAGGTGCGATTATAGGTAATAAATCAAGACTTATTTATGTGTTTAATGCATTTGACATCACTTTGCTGTACAAAAATGTTTTGAAGAAAAACGAAAATTGCCTTGAATTAATAATATTTATACAGGTGATTCAGAAATAGACGGGGAAAAAATTCTACAAATCAAATATGCTTAAATAGTAACTATACTAAAATATGAAAGAAATTGGCAGGTTCAGTTTCAAGAAAAAAAAATCTGTAAACCGGTTGAACCTGCAGGCCATCCCTGGAACTTCCCGCTATTTTCAAGCGCTTTGAGTTCGAACTTCGAAGCACTTGATAATATTGGGCCGAATCGGTTCAAATTTTCAGGAAATCTTAGTTTAGTGGAACCCTTTCGAATGCCGCAAATCGCGATTCGATCTGTCAAGCCGTTCAAAAGTTATGAAAGGTTTACATACACACACACACATACATACAGACTTACTGACATCATCGTAAAAATAGTCAGAATAACTTCCTAGGTTCACATAACGTCGAGATCTGATGAAAACTCGATTTTCGAAAATCGGAGTGAAATCAACAACTTCCCTATTTTTGAAAATTTTCAATTTTCTTAGCGGGAAGTTAAAAATAAAAAAGTTTTATTAAGTAGAAAAATTATACCCGCCACTGGCAAATTGAATTTCATAATATGCACTTGTTAAAGACTATACTAACCTTTATCACTGATTATGTAACTGCTATAAAATTTGACAAAATGCATAATTTTATAATCAGTTATTACCGATAGCTCTGCCGTGATAGTCATAAAATAGTACGACACATTTTACGAATATTAAAAAAAACAGACATTATTATATGGTGAAGTTCTGCAGAAGCACGCAATCGGTATGCTTACCGTTTTCCCGGGTGTCGCGTCATGTCTCTGAAGCACGAACTTTTGATAAAACTGTGCAATATTAGTGAGTTTGTGAATTCTATTGTTTAATAAAGTTTCTAAAGTTTTGTGTAAGTACCTGTCATTGTGTGTTACTTTTTCTTTTAATTTTGCGTTCGTTTAGAAATAATACAAGTAAAGGTAAAAATACATAAAATTATTACAGGTGAAAGTTGCTCAGAGTTTGGAAAATGTTTTCATCTCGGATTTTCGATTATAAAGCGAACAAACGCTAATGACCTCTGTTGTCGAGCGTCTATAATTCACAATTCAAAGATAATAAAGCGTGTAATTCAAAAAATGTGAGCATGTTTTCTTCTTAATACAGTGCAACCTCGATATTGCAAAACTGAAGGGAATTAGAAAATATTCGTTATACCAAGTAATTCGTTACAATGAGGTTTGTTATATAGAGGTAAGGTTGGACTACGACTCGTTTTAACAAAGTTAAGGAACACCTTTTTCGTTTCTCAGCCATTGCAACTTTAAAACTAACAACAGTGACAAACAGCAGTGTTTACATTACTAAGCATTAAACAACAATGATTGTCTTACGAAAAATTTAACGTGTCTGAACCTGTCGAGACATGAATTATTGTGGAATTGAGTGTGAATAATTGATAGAATACGTTATGTAAAGGTTATATAGAGGTAAATAATACTTTCTATTTATGTTTTGCAATAATTGAAAATTCGTTATAAAGAGGTTTTTGACAAATGTATTCGTAATGTAAAGGTATATTTTGCATTATCTCTTATGGGCAGTTCTAGGGGATTTCGAAAAATTTGTTAAATCGAGGAAATCGTTATATTGAGGCTCGTTATATTAAGGTTACACTGTACATACAACGATTATCTGCCGTTTGAACAAAAAATCATCAGTAGTTTTACGTCGCATTAGCTATTGGGCTTGAGAATAGCCGAGCGTGTAGCAATGCTGTTGTTTACATGGCGTTGCTATGATTCCTCTATTACAAGTACCAAGTTCCCAGGTTTTAGCCCGAGAGCTGGTAAAACTGTCAATCGGATTTTCAATTTATTATTAAAAAAAAAATTATGAACTGAGAATATGAATTGGCCTGGGCGTTGATTAGTCAAAAAAACCCTACATCCCCGTTTGAACCCCTTAGGGGTTGAATTTATTTCTAAAAACAATTTATTCATGTATTTTCATCGGTAATACATATGTGTACAAAATTTCAAATCGATCGGATACGTGGAAGTCGTTTAAAATTGACTTGCAAGTTTTGACCTAAACAAACAAACACACAAACAAACTAACATACATTGCAAGTTAAATAAAAGCTTGTAAAAATGAGAGAAAGAGATAGCTCTTGTAGACGAGAATCATGATTGTCTTTTCACTCTTTTTTGTGCCAATAGTACCTAAGCATTAGTAGGATAGGGAACGCTCTGTCGCTTGTCCACCCTCCATAGTCCATATCTATGCTCTTTGCCCATTACTCTCGTTCCTAGAGAGACTCGACTATATGCATGTCAAAATAGATGTTTAAACTTTCCGTAGCAATAATCTTAAACTCTATGTAAACGGAAAATGTTTAGTTCTTGCTTTCATGGGAGTGAACTTTTGAAATAAATTGTGAACAGGAAATTGCTTTCGCTCTCATTTAACTTTATTCTGGTTTCAAGAAGACAAAAGGAAGATAGCAAATATTTGGTTTATACTTCTTCTGACTTTGAAAATTGGAAATAAACTATATTCTATTGTCAAAATTCTCCATAAAACCAACGATCATTCAGCAATAGCTAAACGTGCAATGTGTCGCAACTTTCATCTGATTTATCTTCTATATATATAAAACAGTTCCGTTACTCATTCACTGACTGACTGACTGACTGACTGACAACGCCCAGGTCAAACCGCTGATGATATAAACATGAAATTTGGACAGTAGGTTCCTTTTGTGACGTAAGCACCCACTATGAAAGGATTTTTCAAAGTTCAACCCTAAGGGGGTTAAATGAAATTTAAATGAAAATTTGTATGGAAGTTCGTCATTTTTGAAATTAGAAGCATAAAATTTTGTACAGGAGTTTCTTATATAATGTAGGTGAGCACTTAGAAATGTTTTTTTTTGAAAATTCATCAATTCATCCCCTAAGGAGGGTAAAAAGGGGATGAAAGTTTGTATGGAAGTGCGTCATTTTTGAAATTAGAAGCATCAAATTTTGTACAGGAGTTTCTTATATAATGTAGGTGAGCACTAAGAAATGTTTTTTTTGAAAATTCATCAATTCATCCCCTAAGGAGGGTAAAAAGGGGATGAAAGTTTGTATGGAAGTGCGTCATTTTTTAAATTAGAAGCATCAAATTTTGCACAGGAGTTTCTTATATAATGTAGGTGAGCACTAAGAAATGTTTTTTTTTGAAAATTTATCAATTCATCCCCTAAGGGGGGTAAAAAGGGGATGAAAGTTTGTATGGAAGTGCGTCATTTTTGAAATTAGAAGCATCAAATTTTGCACAGGAGTTTCTTATATAATGTAGGTGAGCACTAAGAAATGTTTTTTTTTGAAAATTCATCAATTCATCCCCTATAAAAAGGGGATGAAAGTTAGTATGGAAGTTCGTCATTTTTGAAGTTCGAAGGTTATCTCAGAAGACCGATTTCTCCATAACTATACTGAACGGATTTTGTTCCGGTTTTCCCGATTAGATAGATTGAGTCACGATGACGGTTTAGATGTATAATTGAAACTGGCCGAACCGGCTTCGCTCGAACGAAATTGGGAATAATCTCAGAAGACCGATTTCAAATTTTTTTTCACTGTTCGATATAGGTGATACTTTGCTTTAAGACATAGGCTATAATAACTGGCCGGCCCGGCTTCGCCCGAGTGAAAATCAGGAGTAATCTCAGAAATTGGGTACTGAACCGATTTCAGTTTTTGTTTTCACTGTTCGATAGGTGAAAATCATAAATTCATAGCGCCCGGGCGAAACCGGACCAGACCGCTAGTAGAGTAAGTATAATATAGTCGCACAATATAGTTATGAATACTATAACGTCTGCTTCTCGATGACTACTGTTCTGGTCGACTTTATACTGTATTTGATGATGGAAACTCGTTGATATAATCATATTTTGAGCATGCTACAGGAACGCAACGACCTCTCGTTCAAACCTGTATTATTAAGTTATCCCTGTCTCGAAATTTGAATCTTTCAAGGCTAAGAAGCGAATGACATTCGGGTATTATTTACTTCGCACAATCCTTTTGTAATCCACACAGTGTCTATATTAACCTCTGTAATCTGTATTCTGAACAGTTCTAATACTATTTACATTTACATGGCTAGATTAAAGAGAATATACTTCTACTTTGAATAATACCTACGTATTTACTATTGAAGTTTCTTATAAAGTTCTGTCAGCGTAAATAAAATATATGCGCAGAAACTGTTTTCGTAAATTCAGGGTTGCCAAATTTGTAGAGTTTCTACTAAATCCAAAGGATCGAAGCCACATGATTTATAAATCGAATTGTCAATACTATGCATTACTCGGAACGAAACACAGCGAATGCACACTGTAAGAAATGAAAAGGCCGATTACATAGATTATCGATGGTTTTGTAGCCAGCGATTAATCTGGTAATAGGCACACAAAGAGACAATGGCGTCGAAACAGGTATCGCCTGCTCATCGCGTAATTCCATAAAAACACATTGGGCATGCGAGGTTACTAATTTTACATTAATTTGTTTTGTATTCATCCATTTTATATATGTAACTATACATTTTATTTTGTAATTTTTACAAACTTCATTGGAATATTACACAAATTATGTAATTTTAATTTACTTTATGTAAAAATCACAAATTTGTTTAACTTTACAGTAAAAGTCCAAGTTTTTATGAAGTTTTCTGTGTAAAAATAAATAATAATGTAAAATCACTTAGAAAATCGAGCGAATTCTACCTTAACTTTCAAAGTATTTTTACATCCATTTTTTACAATGCAACGCGTGTGATTTGTTGCTCTCGTTCTTCGGGCAGCAAAATTCATACTAGTTGTTTCGTCCCTTGTAATGCAATATACTATTACTCTGTAACGCTGAATCGAAAACAATATGTAGGGACCTAGATATTTAATTTTTTAAAAAAGGTAACCCCCACTGTTTTTATTATCGCGCTGCTCAACTGATGTTTTTTTATTTTATTTTCAGTTGTCGTGACAGTCGTCCTAGGATGTTTGGTGGCACTTCCTTTACTCATGCTTATATTTGGTAAGTTATTTTAATCAACTAGATATTTGAAAAAAAAATATTTTTGTAATACAAGCATTTAGAGTGCAACATTACACATTCTACTTGTTTTCGGGGCCTAAAGTAAACGGGTAATGGCTAGTTTACAACATTATGATCTCTTATTGAAATAAATCACTACCGTTAAAATATAGGTACCTACATTTTAATTTCCGGTAAAGTGACACACACTGTAATATGTAAATTAAACCCTATGTAAATAAGTAATTAGTTGTAATAACTTATGCATGAATAAATTAACGGGATCTCGTAATACGTTAAAATATAATACAATAATAGGTGTAGTATACAAAGGAACGGTCACATTCTAATTATTGCGCAGTTTAAGAGATAAAATCTTGTTAATGTTATACAGTAGAAAATTTGTTTGTGTACGACCGTAATTTTAACCTACTTCTAGATGTATAAAATTTAAGTGTCCTTAGTGACTGACTGATTCATCAACATTACAGCCGAAACCACAGAACCTAGGAACTTCAATTTTAACATTGGAAATGTTTATGTTCGTATATGGGGGCAGAGTTACGAGTTTTCGTTCAAGGCCAAAAGACAACGGTGTCGCGATCAAGTGAGGAGCAATCATGCAAAATTGAATAAGTGCAATTTTTTCGAAATGTGTTTTATATCATGTCTAGTTGATTGACAGGTATTTGCGACGATCTGCGGTGTTATTTTTGAGCAAATGTTAATAAATACTGTAGAAAAATCCATTTAAAAGTTAAGTAATCAAGCAAAAGTGAACGCGTATATATAACAGAAGAATAATAGGGTTATTCCTGACAAAACTAAACAGTGCATTGATGAATATTGTGTGTATAATAAACAGTTAATTATGTTTCATATATGCTGTTATTATTTCCAATGTCCTCGATGGTTGCAAGGATTGCGAAATCTGTGAATTTTTTACATGATTATGGGATTGTCAACCTAGTATTTGATATGAATTTTAACTTGATACCTCTAGTCGTTCCTGAGAAAAACGGTCTTGACGGACAGATAGACAAATAGACGGACAACAATGGGATCCTATAAAGCTTTCGTTTTTTAAACGGTTTTATTTAGCTTGACCCCGTATATTTGTTGTTACTATCTTTGTTTCAAATCTTGCGACAGCTTTTTCAACTATTTCTACTTAACCGATTCTTATGAAACTTTGCACATACATTGAGTTCCCGTGACAATACAATATTATGATAATTTCAACTTGGTAACGAGAGTCTGATAATGGAATCAGGAGGTGGACAGGTGAAAGGATGAGGAGTTTGCATAATGATACGGGCCAGAAATCAAACTAAAAACTAGAAAATAAAAATAGGTAAAACAACTTTTAAGTTAAACGCGGTTTTATTTTAAATCATCAGCTGTACCAAAAACTAGAAAATATTAGGACACAAACCATGAGGTGCACTTTGTGTCGCTGCGTCAGCGGAATAAGTAATAAAAACGTGGGGCGCATGAAAATCTGTATAACCACTGTATAATTATTAAATAAGAACGGCTTGTTTAGAAAAATGTGTTTCCAAGCCCACCAACAGAAATATTTCAAATGCGCCCCACGTTTTTATTACTTATTCCGCTAACGCAGCGACACAAAGTGCCCTTTAGTTTGTGTCCTAATTATTTTCTAGTTTTTGGTACAGCTGATGATTTAAAATAAAACCGTTTAACTTAAAACTTTTTTTACCTATTTTTATTTTCTAGTTTGTTCACCCTTAACTTCTCGAGCGGTTAATCGATCTGAATTATTTTGACTCCGTTGTGTTCAGGAAGATGTCAAGGTGGTCGAACGAAATCGCGGGTACAGCTAGTATAGTAATTTTAAAGTGTTTTCAAATTTATATTATCTCTTTTAGTTTATTATTGAAGTTCATGATTGACTCACGTGTCTTCACTCTTCCATACTCTGTATTATCCAAAGGACTAATAAAGAATTATTGATTGATTGATTGATTGAATGTTGTGAAAGCTCAGTCATGTATATTTACAATACGTCAGTGTCGTTTGTATCAGATAATCAGTGATGCGTAAAAATTGGATTTTTTTATCTTTAAAAATAACCCAGACATTGTATATATTCACCATAACTGAGTACCTATCTACTATTATATACCGGGTGAGCTGTTCACTTCTCGAAATTTCAGTACTTTTTACAAGCTTTTATTTAACTTGCAATGTTTGTATTGTAACAAAACTGTTTTCTTACGTGGGTGGAATAAATTATTTATTCACAAAAATTAAAAATGTAACAACAATAAATTGATAACAATAAAATGTAACAATTATATCTCACTTCTAACAGTCAACACTGTTTATATAATTATAACACGAACAGTAATTCTTAAACGAACTGAAGCGTTTTAAATAACACTGAACAATTTATATGCTGTATTTATTTCAAATCGACACTGTCACACCACTCTCGTCGTTCTCTCCGGTGACTTGCTCCTGCTTATATAGAGCTAGCAGCTTGACCCCCCCCCACGCTCACGCGCTTTCCAGAACATTCTGGTGATTACCTGTGTCTTCGATATCATGCCACGCCTCACCATTGTTACTTGTTCTCGATGATTCTATTGTCGCCAGCGGCGTATCATCTGGAGTTTTGCTACACATTGTTACTTGTTCTCGATGCTTCTATTGTCGCCAGCGGCGTATCATCTGGGGTTTTGCTACAGTATGTTAGTTTGTGTGTTTATTTGTTTAGGTCAAATCTTGCAAGTCAATTTTGAACGACTTCCACGTATCTGATCGATTTGAAATTTTGTACACATATGTATTTCCGATGACAATATTTGAATAAATCGTTTTTAGAATTAAATTCAACCGCTAATGCTTTTGCAAGCTTTTATTTAACGTGCAATGTTTGTATGTTAGTTTGTTTGTTTAGGTCAAATCTTGCAAGTCAATTTTGAACGACGTCCACGTATCCGATCGATTTGAAATTTTGTACACTATGTATTTCCGATGACAATATATGAATAAATCATTTTTAGAATTAAATTCAACTCCTAAGGAGTTCAAACGAAGGTGTAGGGTTTTTTTTGACTAATCAACGCCCAGGCCAAATCGCTGAAGCTAGAAACTTTAAGTTTGGACAGTAGATTCCTTTTCTGACGTAAGTATTCACTAAGAAGGAATTTTTCGAAATTCAGCCCCGAGGGGGGTCAAAAGGAGGTAAAATTTTGAAAGACTATAATGAACAAAATAAAAAATTACTCAAAAAAAACTTTTTAGAGACAAGCTTTTTTTGAAATGTACTAAGAAGGAAAAAATAATATTTAATAATTTTGGTTCAAAATCGGTTCAGTAGTTCGGCTGATTTTACGAAAAGTGAGTAACGGTGTGTGATTCCTTTAAGGTAAATGCCACTCTTTGACACTTAAAAGTACAAAATAAAAAACTTTTTAACAAAAAAAAAACCTCCTTCAAAAAGGCACTAAAAAGAGGAAAATAATGAAATTTTGAGGTCTGCGCCGATTTAATAAAATATGAAGTCTATTAAAAAGTATAGTAGATACATATAGTGACTAATATCTTCTTTTTAAACAACTTCATATTTTATAAAATTGGCGCAGACCTCAAAATTTCATTATTTTCCTCTTTTTAGTGCCTTTTTGAAGGAGGTTTTTTTATGTTTTTTTTTTTTTTTGAAGTAAATACTTCTTGCTAATCCGGCATCATTTAAACTGCTAAATTTTTTCAATGAAAATTTGTATGTCCTGATTCAAACTGTTCACCCGGTATGTATTTACATGTTATAAACATAATTTGACATCGACTGATTTTGAGTGGGTTTCCCCAAACATTGATGAACATTGTTGGCATTTCTAATATCAATTGGGGTTCCAATTTCCGTTTTATAAATATTGTTGAGATGAAATATATTTTTCTTCAATATTCGTGTAGCTATCACGTATTTTTTAACGTTGCGAGTTGTGTTTTGGTATTTATTATTTCATTTTTATTATTTTATGTATAAAGGTCGATTTATATTATCCGGTTAGACACGGCGCGGGAACGTAGCGTTTCCGACAAGACAAACATTTTTACATGCATTTCAAATGGTTCGTTGGCCGATCATTGGCAACCATAGTACGGCCCAGTGCTGGTTGTTTTGTAATGACTGTGGCATTGTGGCAATCCTATATGGGTAATGTGTATACAGGGTGGCTCATCTTAAACAATGCAGTGAAATATCTCGTAACCGGTACAAACCATAAAAAAATGTTTTATACAAAAGTTATAGTGTGTCAAGGGGGTCAGAAGACTGTGATATCAGATTTAACATAGGTGGTGCTGTGAAGGTCAGGCGAAGGTCAGCTTCGATTTTTTAATTGTAACAGTGCATTTCTATTCCAGAATACGATACAGTATTTAATAGTGAACAGTAAATTATTCAGGTACATATGAGCTAAAGTTAATAAATATTGAGATATTTACAAATTAAATAGTAAATTTAATATGTCAATTCGATTCTTTTATGAATCGAATTCGCCAAGAAGCCCGGTGGGCGGTGCGTAATATCTTGGCTATCTGCTATGCCATAATTTATCTAATTGTTCATTTTGGCTGTTATTTAATTTCTAAATATCTCAATATTTATTAACTTTAGCTGATGTGTACCTTAATAACTTACTGTTCACTATTAAATACTGTATCGTATTCTGGAATAAAAATGCACTGTTACAATTAAAAAATCGAAGTTGACCTTCGTCTGACCTTCACAGCACCACCTATAATAAATCTGATATCATAGTCTTCTGTCCTCCTTGACACTCCATAACTTTTGTATAAAACAATTGTTTATGGTTTGTACCGTTTCCGAGATATTTCACTGCATTGTTTAAGATGTGCCACCCTGTATATGTGTGTATGTATCATTATATTGTAATGTTAACATGTAAGGTCTAGGAGTTATTTTAATCAGATAGAGTGCATGGTTTATTACCACTGTAGGTACTTGTATAATATGCAGATAAAACAGTGGTGAAGTTAATAACAACTCTAGCTGAGATTGCAATACATCAGCCAATCTTAGCAATTATACTAGTTTTATTGCTTATGGTTTGAAAATTACACGGGCGGATTTTCAACGGTGGTTGTATGTTCCATGTGTAATGTTTGAAAACATGACATTAATTCAAGCAGCACAGCTACATTGTGTTTGCATACTATGAATGAATTGTAAATTATAGACGCTCGACAACAGAGGTCATTAGCGTCTGATGCTTACTATGTGTCCACGCCTGACGCCTTTAGAGCTACCTACACCCAGTGGCGGCTCGTGCCTGTTTAGACAGGTGGTGCCAAAACGAAGGTCAAAATAGAAAAGAAGTACCTATAAAACATAGAAAATAACTTACCTAGTGACTATCCACGCAACTGTCTATGTTTCACTAAACAAGTCACTGGCACAAAGTGCAACAATAGAAATCCGAAAAAAAACCAGTTTAATAAAGTTCCAGACCTCTACACATTTCTGGCAAAATAATAAAATAAAAAATATATTTTACGCAACACATAAATTATGACGTAAAGTTTCCGATAAATAAAGTCCATCCTTCTTTCCTTATTTCTTGTAAATTTTTCAATTACTTTATTATTAAAATTGTCAATTCCACTAACAAAATGTTTTTCCGCCGATAGCATACTTAAATTTTTTTTCTTCCTCACACACTACAAAGCTACACAAACTAAAAAAAAATGTTGACAAAGCAAACCGTCAAATAATAAAACAAAATTTTTATCAACAATAACGTTTAACCGAAACAACAATGCGTATACAGTGTTGTAAATTCCAACAATGACCAAACAGAATATCGCCAATAATGTGCCTGGCACACATTTCATTTAGATTTAGCATTACAGCATAGGGAAATCATGAGTCATATTTCTATCTCTCTTGCTCACATATAAGGACCGTAAGGTATGCTTTGTTTACACTGTGCCTATTATTAAATGGCACAGGATACGTGTTACTGATCGCGTGGTGAAAGTGTTTTAGGAAATTTGTGCGATTTAGGCTGAACTCTGCTGTCCGGACGATCGATAATTTTATAAATTGATTAAAAAAAATATATTAATAAAAATATTAACAAAAAATATTTTTAGAGAAAATTGAAAAATTAGGGGTAGTGCCATGGCACTGTTGCACTACCCCACGAGCCGCCACTGCCTACACCAAAGTCGTAATATTGCAGTTAGAATTTGACACGGTAAACAGAGAGTCTATGTTAGTTGTTTGTTGACTGGAACGTTTACGACGTCGTAAAAACAAAGAGTTTAGTATGCACAGTACAAAACTTAAATGTAACCGAGCCAAGCGGAAAGACTGGCATATTCATAGGACGCCTACACTAATAGACACCGACTACGTGCCCGCACCTTTGATGCTCGAGCACCTATGACATTTTTGACGTAAACAACGTCTAAACTCTAACATCTCATACTTAGAAATCTCTACATAGTATAAAATATTTATTTACAGAAAATATTGTCTACCGAATGTTATTAATGTTATAAATTATCATTTCAGATTTGTAGTGTCACCATCTCTTGACGAAATTTATCAACAAAGTCCCTTGTTTAGTTTTAAAAACTAATTTTTCACTTATACTACTCGAAAATGATATTTTTAAAATGTTGTATGTTTATTATTAAAGCTTACCCGTAGCTTACTACTTTGTGTTTATTTTTTTTATTTTAATATTTTTTGTAAAAAATGGAAACCTATAAAGTTTTCTTAATGAAGGCTTGCAATTTATTCTCGCGTGTGCAATTTCACATTTTAATTGTTCCGTGCCGTCTATTTGCACTAAGCCATCTTGTTTATACTGACACGTGTACATATCTGCAATCGCATGTCAAAACCGCGTATGCCAAATATTTAGTTATTTTTGACGTGAATAACGTCTAATGTCTCATACCTGGGGTGGCATTTTAGAAATATTAGTTGTAACGGAAACAGAGGAAATGAGTTGACATGTGAAATAAAACACAGCGTGTATAACTATATTAAGATATCAGATATAGTAAGCCAGTGTGGCTGGTTGGTAAAGTACGAGTCTGCCGACAGGTTCAAATACCAATCCCAGGTTCGAATCCCGAAGGCTTTTAATATTTATTTTTTTTAATAATGAAAATATATGGGTATTGAATAACAATTTAAAATATAAAGAAATAAAATTAATTATTTTATTTATTATATATATTTTACGATGATTTTATAAGATAAATAAAAGTGGACGTATTCCTTTCCATGACAACGAATACAATTATTTGTCCAGGTGTGCAAGCTTTCACGACCGGCATTGTTCCAAGTCTTCATGGTTTCCGGGCTTGTAGGCCGTGGTCCGGTGGTATTTCTACCTGCCGTTTCGTCTACAACTGCGGTAGACATTCTCAAAGGCGATGTGGCAGCGGTCGAAGTGTCCTCCTTGGCGGCTCACAGGTCAGTGTGTCAGTCAGTGGTACTACTGGTACTAGGCATAAAAGAAGGGAGGACACCAGTCACTGACACACTGACCTATGAGCCGCCAAGTAGGCCACTTCGACCGCTGCCACATCGCCTTTGAGAATGTCTACCGCAGTTCGAAACGGCAGGTAGAAATACCACCGGACCACAGCCTACAAGCCCGGAAACCATGAAGACTTGGAACAATTATTTGTGTTCACTGGTATCATTTTAGTAATTTATGCAACTAGTGGCTTAAGTAACGGATTATATTATGACAGTCGAGATTTTGCTATACGAGCCTAAGGTTATGTTGCATTTATTCCAGAACTCGTGTTACATTTATACACACACTCGTTCTGGTACGTATAAATGCAACATAACCTTAAGAGAGTATTGTAAAATCGCGACTGTCAGATTCGTCACTTAGTTTATGATTTTTGCGGGAAAAAATTTGAAAAAACCCACACATTATAAAACTACATATTTAAAAATTCATTGAGGTTATAAAATTCATGTTCGATTAAGAACTGTTTTATTTTGCTTTTAAATCTCCTAAGGGAAGATAAGCTTTTATATTCGGTAGGCAATTTATGGAAAGCCCGGATGGCAAAAATGCGAGGGTTATTCAAAAATATGTTTAAATGTCCATTTGGTCTAATTAATAAGTGATTATTGCGGGTATCATAATTATGTATTGTATTTGCACTTGCAATACAGAGAGAATTATTAAAACTACATACGTGGTTTTGCCGTACGGTCAAAGATATTAGATTTTAATATTATGTATACTTACATATTATGTATACATATTATGTATACATATTATGTATGGGTAAAACTTTACAGAGCTTTCGGTCAACAAACTTTCAGGTTCAATTTATTAACAAACCAAACTCAGTGTTTCAGAATACACTGTTTATTTTCTATTGTCCTTTTTTTTGTTCTTTTTGTACCTACATTAATATACCGTACATAATGTGAGGAGGTAAATATTTCTAAAAAAATTCATTGTACCTGTTTATTGTATTGTTTCGGAAATAAATTTATTTATTATTATTATTTATAATACGTAGCGGATGCTTCGTAAAAAACAACGTGTTCTCCATAATCTAGGTCACACCTTAAAAGTTATAATTCCCCTCAGTTATCGAGCGTCCATAATCTAAAATCTCTCTCTCTCTCTGCAGTAGTAACAAAAAATAAACGTTGCTAACAATTATTGTGCGAGCGAGCAAGAGGATTTAGAGACAAGGAGCATGTATCACATAGCGCATCCAAGGTCGACGCCATGATGTCTCCTAAAGTCAGTCTCCTTATATCTAGTCTTCTTGGCTACGACTGAAGCGTAACGGAAATTGAAACACGCCCGTATATTACTTTACTGGCGCGGTTTATTTCGTATAAGAAGTGGGGCGATCGATACGGAAGCTCACAGTTAAACGTACACATTCGGACGTCAAACGCGCGTTTGAAGTGAAACTTCTAAGTTAAAGAGTCTCACTTAACTGATGTTTTGAAACAACTGAGAGCGTAACAAAAATTGAAACATACCCGTACTTACATTACTGGCGGTTTATTTCGTATAAGAAGTGGGGCGATCGATACGAAGGCTCACAGTTAAACGTACACATTCGGACGTCAAACGCGCGTTTGAAGTGAAACTTCTAAGTTAAAGAGCCTCACTTGCCTGATGTTTTGAAACGACTGAGAGCGTAACAAAAATTGAAACATGCCCGTACTTACATTACTGGCGGTTTACTTCCTAAGGAGTAGAGCGATCGATACGGAGGTTCTCGCACGGAGTAACGAGTTTAGGCGTTTCACTTTTCGTTACGCTCCCACTTCACATAAGAAGTTTCACTTCAAAAAATAAAATACTGTGTGTGTCGTTACACACGATTGAAGTGAATACTTCTTACACCAAAATGACGTACATCTCAGACGCTAATGACCTCTGTTGTCGAGCGTCTATAATCCACAATTCATTCATTCCAAAATGACGTAGAAGAGCGAAAGAGAGAACGTTGATTTTGCGTGTCCTTGCGGTGCAATACTTGATACTGGTACGGCGGACAAAACTCCCCGTACCCCGCGTCTATCTCCTATGGAAAGTAGTGGGGCGCGCACGTCATTTTTTAATGCTTTGCGCAAACGCGTCTGGATCGCATAAGAATTATTAGCAATTTGTTTATACGGCTGAATTTTTGAATTGAAGATAGTGTTTGGATTAGCAGCCAAAGCGTTTTGATTATCCAATTACCAAAAATTTTTTCTTTAAATAGTTAGAATTATAAATTTTTATTAAAAATTTGCTATCGTCAGATATATAAAAAAATAAATTTTGAACTGAATTATCCGGAGGTCATATTGTATATTGTGTGTAAACAGTGTATTTTCAAAGGGACTAGAAAATGGATACCTTGTGTCCCAGGCCCCAGCAGTTATTCTCCAACGAATTACGTGTATGCTTTATACATTTAGCTTGGTATTGGGATTATGTACCTATAGGTACTAGTCTCAGAGCTGTCAGTGTAAAATATATGTCAGTAGGGGTTTATTAATGTAATTATATCATTAAAAGATGCTAATTCATTCATAATTTATGAACATCGAACGATTTCAAACACCAATCCTTTAAAATTGTAGATTATAGACGCTCAACAGCTGAGGTCATCACTGAATAATTCTTTAAAATTAAAAACCTCTATATGCGTATTTATAAGCTAATGAATTTCGATTTCGAATACATTTTTTTTGATTTTTATAATCAAATTCCAAAATTTAAGATAGTGAGTCATGCACTTATACTTCACTATTTATATAAGCGGCAGAGTTTTTATGCATATTGGACGTTGATTTTCCGCTCCATTAACCTCGTTACGAACTATGCATGACTCACTATCTTAAATTTTAAAATTTGACTATAAAACTTAAATTTTAGTGCCCGACCGAATTTTCGATTTCGGCCAGTTTCGACTGAAAATACGAGTTTCAACTTGAAGGTTAGGTTTCGCTTTTTGAGCTAAATTTTGATCAAAATGCGCAGTAATATGTTGTTTTCCAAGTGGATTTTGTGCAAAAATCTATGTCAAATACAGAGCTGGACCTGTAATTGCGCAAAAGTAATTAATTACAATTACCGCAATTACTTTTCTTAGTAATTGTAATTAATTACTTTTAAATAACGTTTTATTGTAAAGTAATTGTATTCGTACTCAATTACTTTTTTTGTGTAATCGGCACAGCTCTGGTTAAATACAATATATTGTATAGTACACAGTTTAGAGGACAGTGTGGTGTAACGGTTAGCGTAGCCGACCTTTGGATCACACTGTCGTGGCTTCAAATCTCACCTACGCTCATGTATGTTTTGTGATGTCATTTAGTTTTAAGGAAGTTGTTATTTAATGTAATTAAGACGCTAAAGATCTAAGTTATCGACGCGTCTATAATCTACAATAATAGTACATAGTTTAAAAAACATCGTTCCAATCGATCTGTTATTTTTCGAGTAGGATCGATTTAAAATTCTACACCCCCCCCCCCAGGGGGGACTTTGGAATATAGTTGCAATCGCAAATTGCATTCCAATGTTCTTTGGGAATTAGCGCTCCCAGGGGGGACCCGAGCTCGTACCAGTCGGTTTGTGTATGCCGACTGGCGGATTCTAATACAAAAATGGATTATTTGTTGTGTTGAAGACGCTAATGACCTGAGTTGTCGACGCGTCTATAATCTACAATTAATTAAAATTTAAAATTCTACAAAGCTTTTCTTATGTAGAAATATATGTGGTCACAATCTAAGGTCATTGTTAAATCAAAGTTTCTGCAACCCAGCATATGTATTGTAACAAAACTGTTTTTAAGTTGGCGGAATTAAATTATTTATTTATTAGGATTTATGTACAATGTTTATTTACAATAATTAATTATAATAATTATAAACACAATAATAACGATAACGAAAATGTCAATTCTAACAATGAAACACTTAAACGGTAATCACCGATTGACTGACTCAACACGACGCTGAATGACTGATCCCCACTCAGTCGCGCGCACCGCTTTATATACACGCATTGCCTGTGTTCTCGTTGTCTATAGAAACGTCTGGAATCTTCGATACTATTCCATTACTGTGTTATAACAAACAGACAATCGCTTCAGTCTGAAATGTTCTGTTGGAGACAGTGGCGTAGCATCTGGGATTTTGCTACAGTATTGTAAAATATATTAGATAGGTATTACATTTCTGACGTTAGGTTTTTTTATCATGGAAAATTTACGTCAACATTCTGTGAAAACGTAGATACCTATGTCAGAAAATGAAATCTGGAATTTTAAAAAGTAAATATATTCGACGGCCAGTCCACGAGTACGGATATACAATTATGTCCATACGTCTGTTTACTATGTGGGTTTCATGTGCGGTTATCTTGAAAAGGGTCAATGTGAAAAGGCTGAACTTGACATAAACACTTTTTTTTTGGAATTGAAATGGGAATCCGTGATTTTAAATTGAATTCGGTTTTAAGAAAAACCAATCAAAGTCAAAATAAAGTTTACATATACATCTCTTACCACAAAGCAAAATCCACTTATGTCGCATTTTAATTAAAAATAAAAAAAAAATATTTTAATACGCCTGTATACAGGGTGAATTCGACCACCCGTATCAGTCGTTTTTTTCGCAAACGGTTAGTCGTAGAGAGTTGTGTCAAAAATTTGTATTATAAAAGACCTAATAAGGAATCGAATGGTGATAAATTTTTTTCCCGGGAAGGTCGCCTTCCCTATTAGTTTGCTCCAGAATGTCCAGAACTCCGGAATTATATATGTAACGATAGGTCTAAAGTGGTATTGTTGAAAAGATCTTTAAAAAATAAGCAAGTTTTGTAGGAAAATTTTTTTTATTACTGCCACCCCTGTTAAGTAATATTTGTTTGAAATTACTAAATTAAAATGTCATAATAACGAACTTTTTAAAAGTCCGCATTTAAAATCTAGTTACCTATCTATCGATCATTAAACACTGAAGAAGTACACTCGAAGTATAACCAGAAGAGCTCAGTAGTATGTATTAAAGAGTAAATGGAAGACAGTTTGAACACTTGTGACAATGTCTAAGGTTGCTAGATTTTTAATGCCGACTTCGATCGTTATTATGAAATTTTGATTTAATAATTTCAAACGATTGTTACTTAACAGGGGTGGCAGTAATTAAATAATTTTTCCTACAAAACTTGCCTATTTTTTAAAGAGCTTTTCAACAGCACTACTTTCAACCTATCGTGCTTTCTAAAATTCCGGAATTTTGAACATATAATACTTTATATTTATACTTATAGAAATTTACAGGGGTGGCAGTAATAAAAAAAAATTTCCTACAAAACTTGCTTATTTTTTAAAGATCTTTTCAACAATACCACTTTCTGGACATTCTGGAGCAAACTAATAGGGAAGCCGATCTTCCCGGAAAAAAATTTATCACCATTCGATTCTTTATTAGGGGTTTTATAATACAAATTTTTGACACAACTCTCTACGACTAACCGTTTTCGAAAAAAACGACTGATACGGGTGGTCGAACTCACCCTGTATATAGATTTACCCATTCATCCGAGTATGACCCCACAATCTACGGCTAGCTCTTTAAATAAGTTAGGAGTCGTCTGTTTGTCGAAAGTCAGCTTTTCTTGTTCAAGTGTCGCTTCTAATAAAGTAGCTAGTCAGTTTTATACTTCAACATTGATTTTGTCATAATACTACAATATATCAGTTTAATGTTCCTTTATTTATTTAGAAGTCATAATAGACCAAAAGGTAGTGACAATTTTTACTTCCCACCTCTACTATGGTAGGGAAGTAATGGATTTAGTCCGAAAAAAATATTTCGAGATTTTAACAGATCTTCACGTTTTGAGACCCTAGCAATCGTTTAAGATCATTTTCTGACTGATGTCTGTATGTGTGTGTGTGTGTGTGTGTGTGTGTGTGTGTGGTCAATTTTTCGCCTTCGATATCTTAAGAACGGAACAACATACGGGAATTCCGATTGTTCTATAGTGTTTATCAGCCTTTAACTTAGATCTGATTAGATTTTGAGTCAAATCGGTTCAGTGGATCCTGAGATATTAAAAAAAACGTCCTCAATGTAACGTATTAACATAGGTAAAAAAAAATATAAATGAATTCTAGATGTTATAATATGAAAAAAATGTAAATATTTTTTTTTCTATAAAATGTATAGTTTTCGAGAAAAAAAATATTTTACTAAAAAAAATAAAAATTGTACGTAAATCAAGGTAACCATGATTTTTGCTATATTAAGCTAGCCATCAAGATCACCAAACAAAAAAGAGGGCCATGCTTTTTTCAAAGAATAAAAATTAAATTCTGTTTTAAAGACCACCTACAGCTAAGGTTATTTGGGCCTAGTCAAAGAATAAAAAAAAGTGTTTATTTTTTGCAAATATTTACTAGGTGGGAAGTATAGGACTGGTCATCAGTCGAATTTTTGGTGTTATTTATTCAAGACCTTATTTTTGTGAAGATGTTGAGGGAGGCATATTAAAGTGCCCTGGCCCCTGAGTAAGGGATTTTGCTAGATAGCGGTATGAGAGGGATGCAGACCGCCACCAACATGTAACAAAAAAAAATTGTCACAATTATTATTGCTTCAAGGCTGAAATTGTTTGTATAGCTTGTCGGTGACCCAATAATGCCGTTATAATATTTGAAGATCGATTGATCAGTATTAAAGGGGTGGCAGATCACCCTAAACGTGTCATGTACCCGACGAAATTTATATTATTAGTTCAAGGTTCAAATTTTAATATGTTGTTACGACGGCTGTTTTAAGCATATATTTCAATTTGCACAACAAAATGTCGGTAGCTCTCGGTCTTTAAGTTGTTTATACATCTTTTTGTTATTGAAACAAATTACTCGTAAAATTTTATTATATGTGCCGTGAATATGGATTTTATATTGCTATCATAAAATTCAACGAAATCTGTCCAATGAACCAGTGGTGGAGTTTCAGGGAATGCAAGGATATATTGTCACACCTAAGGCCCTTCTCACACGCGAGCTACTCAAACGAAACCAAATTACTAACTCGAGTTACCAATACAAATGTCTGGCCCCTATAAGTGCAACTCTTGTTCCCGAATGTTGCGCAATTGTATATCATAAAAACAACATGCAGTACATAGCTATGATGGCGATGTGAGTAGCGTCTGTTCGTCATATATATAAGGTTGGCGGTTCGAGCCCCGTTTGGGACCGTGAGATATTTTTTTTTAAATATATGATATTTATTTATATATTTTTTAATTTTTTTTGTATTCTTTATTTCACATTAATTAGAATTTTATTATTGTTTTACCAAGTATAGTAACTAAATGCTTATTTATACAAAACATTGTCTATTTGTAAGTGTTTGGATACTAACTAGTCTCCGAGGGGGCAGTGTAGCCTAATGAATAGCGTATTTGGTACCACAGCCTCTAGGCTAGACTGCAGTGGGTTCGAATCCGACCTGCGCTCATGGATGTTTTGTGATGTTATTTAGTTTTAAGAAAGTTGTTATTTAGTATAGTTGAAAGACGCTAATGACCTGAGATGTCGACGCGTCTATAATCTACAATAAACTAAATAAATAAACAGTCTCCGAGTAAAATGGCTATGACATACGGACGGACTGACAACACGAAATTATAAGTGTTCCGTTTTTGCCATTTGGCTGCTGAACCCTAAAAAATGAAAAGATAACAATTCCTATTCCTGTTCGATCCGAATGTTACATTGGCTTTTAATTAAATTAACTTTAAATTAAGATTTATTTAGTAAATTGATAGCGTGTCGCGATCATTACACAAATTTGTGTACTCGTTTTATATTTACAAACTTGAATTGACTTTCTTCCGCTTTCGTTTACGGTTTTTCCGTTATGTAATACTATATAATATCATTGATTGCAAAGTAAAGTAGTTTATATCGAACATTTAAAAAAAAGTGGGTGTGTACTTAATGCTTATTACCACACGACAGAAGTGAAAACATACCTAATATTATAATATTATTTTATTATTATAATACGTAATAATAAAAACGTAATTCTTGAAACGATGCACTCCTTGTTAGACAGTAAACGTGGTCACCGACCCGAGCGCGCTTGATGTCGAGTGGAACCGGTAAACCCGATTTAGCGTCACCGACCCGAACGTGACGGTTCACTTTCGTTCACTATTCAGAAAGAACGCAAAGTGCGCCTAAAGAAGTTTTCACTTCAAAAACGTAATTCTTGAAACGATGCACTCCTTGTTAGACAGTAAACGTGGTCACCGACCCGAGCGTGACGGTTCATTTTCGTTCACTATTCAGAAAGAACGCAAAGTGCGCCTAAAGAAGTTTTCACTTCAAAAACGTAATTCTTGAAACGAAGCACACCTTGTTAGACAGTAAACGTGGTCACCGACCCGAGCGCGCTTGATGTCGAGTGGAACCGGTAAACCCGATTTAGCGTCACCGACCCGAGCGTGACGGTTCATTTTCGTTCACTATTCAGAAAGAACGCAAAGTGCGCCTAAAGAAGTTTTCACTTCAAAAACGTAATTCTTGAAACGAAGCATTCCTTGTTAGACAGTAAACGTGGTCACCGACCCGAGCGCGGTTGATGTCGAGTGGAGCCGAGTAAACCCGATTTTGCGTCACCGACCCGAGCGTGACGGTTCACTTTCGTTCACTATTCAGAAAGAACGCAAATTGCGCCTAAAGAAGTTTTCACTTCAAAAACATAATTCTTGAAACGATGCATTCCTTGTTAGACAGTAAACGTGGGCACCGCCCGAGCGCGCTTGATGTCGAGTGGAGCCGAGTAAACCCGATTCAGCGTCACCAACTCGAGCGTGACGCTTCACTTTTGTTCACTATTCAGAAAGAACGCAAAGTGCGCTTCAAGAAGTTTTCACTTCAAAAACTTTAAAAGTTAAAAAAATATAACATGTGGTGGAAGTCCCGGTGTTAGTGGTGGGAGAACGTGTCGTATGTCGTTTTTACAAGGATTTTTCATATTTTAATATTTAACTATTTGTCTGAACTAGTTGTATTTATTACACAATGCGAGTGTGACTCGCGCGCCGCGGGTAATATATTAAATTAAACTTAAATCAATTGTGCCGCCGATTAACTTTTTCCGAAAAAAACACGTCTTGTCTCTGTTGCACAGGGGATGTGTTTTTTTTGCCATACGCACTATAAAATAGCGTGCATGCAAACTAACTTTTGACAAGCTGGAGTACGGGAACGTATCTTTTCCACACTAGTGTGGGAAAGCAAGCCATTTTCATAGTGGTTTATGTTTATTCGTCTGATCTGCTCGCTATTACATGCTACAGTGCGTGCCTCGGCCTACTATATAAATGAAGTTGGCAACATAAAATGAACTGTCAAAATTTTTTGGAAATACTGAAAATGAGGTGAAATGCAGCTGTTTTATAGTAGGTATGGCAAAAAATATCGTATATATCTCTCGTGCGTAATGATATTATGTAAGTGTTAAAACTCACTATCGCTCGTTTTAAGATACTGTCACTACTCGTGAGTTGTATACCTCATTACGCCACTAGATATACTTTAATCTACTGTTATGTGCAGCTCACGGCTGTTAGCTATGTTACGGGAACTATAAGTTATAACTGAACAATAACTTTTTGAAATTTGCTGTCTGCACAAAAACTGGGCGTCAAAAGTACTTATGCAATATTTTGCAGACATATTTTGTGATTTAACACAGTCTGGAATCGTTTGCCAAAATAAGTTTCTTATTTTCCACGGCGCCATAACAAATAATGTGTTTTATTTTAAAAAGCAGGTCATTGACCGAAACTGCATTGCGAAACGAAGTTGGCAAGAAGTCAACAGAACATGCATTTAAGTTCATAGATAACCCATTTAATAATAATATGATACAGTGCAATTCCTTTAATCGGAGCAATTGCAAATATTTTTAACTTCCCATTGGAAGTTATTGTAATGGGTCCGAAAATCGAAATCAAAATGTATAATAATTTTTTATGTTTCAAGGTCACTACACTATTTTTTTTACACTATTTTTAGAAAGATGTACGTGTGTGTGTACGTATGTGTCCATTTCTTTCTAAGACGAAATCTCGAGAATGAAAAATGATATCGACTACGTTAGAGTGCCAATCGACGCGTATTAACGTAAATATGATCTGAAAGAAATTTTTTCAAAATCGGTTTATTATATAGACTCTTAAAAAGTAGATTTTACACAATATCTCGCGAATAAAAAATTATATCGACTTCGTAAAGGTGTCAATCGAGGCGTGTTAACGTCATTTTGATCCGACTTAAATTTTATAAAAATCGGTTCAGCCGTTTTTTTTTTTAATTATTGTTAAAAATAAATAATAATTATGTTTTAATGATTAAAATGATTACTTTTCTGTGTAATATCTAATTTAATTATTATTATTAAATATTTATCAAACTGGGAATTTCGTCGTGTGGACCTCGTCGCACTTTAGTCCTAATAAACGACCCACCTCACGAATTGTTATTTAATTTAATCAAGATACTAATGACCTAAGTTATCGACGCGTCTATAATTTACAATAAATAAAATAAACTAAATACAGTTGAATTTGGAAGGCTGTCAGCAGTTGGTGCAATGGAATTCATTAGCGTTATTATACACAACACTGTTACTGGCAGTTATCTACTATATATCCAAATATTATGCAAGCAAGCAATTTTCGATAAATCGCTTTAATTAACTGCGGAACACAGGTATCTACTTTAAGCGCCAATACGGCGGTATACCGAACTATACAGTAGGACTTTAAAACAATATGTAGGTCACGTGACGTGGGCTCTGCGCTACGTACAGCAGGTACGATCTTTAAATACGTTGATATCTCTAATCTACTGGGTTTATATTATACAGTGTGTATATCTAGATGCATAATGGGGTATATAATTACTGACGAGTGGTGAAAGTATGTAAAAACGAGCGATAGCGAATTTTTACAGTCACACGAGTCATAATACCATTACGCACGAGGTATACCCACTGCAAAATAACTATTTTTCACTTCAATATAAAAAAAAATGGGTGTGTGCTTATGACCACACGACAGAAGTAAAAACTTGAGATTTTCTAATTTTAAAATATATATATAATTTTTTAATCACACAGTTTAATCATAAATATATTAAAATCGGCCTATACAATTAAATTTAATGAATATAATACCTTAACGATAATATTAAGTTTTAGTGTCATCTGTTAGCGCACTTGTGAACTACAAATGACTTATTACTCGTATTAAGTTTTTAGTGTCATCTATTAGCACACTTATGAACTACACACCCAGCATATTGCAAATACGTGTTCGTGTTTGAGCCGAGTAACCCCGATTGTCACCGTCGGTTTCACATCACTGCTGTTAACAGCCCAGGCAAAGCGCGCCTAAGGAAGTCAAAAAAGTGTTGATAGTTCATTTGCGTCGCCATCTTTACATTTACAGCAGACCAGTATGTAAAAGCAGGCGGATAAAGCGAATAAACAGAAGTTGCTATGGCAATCGTTTACTTACCGCACTAGTTATGTATTGAAAACGTTTTCAGCACTGCCTGTTAAATGACCCAATACAGGCCGGTATACATGCATGGAAAGTAGCTATTTTGTAGTGGGTATGGCAAAAACAGTTTTACTGAACATAGGGAAATGCGAAGCGCGAAGTTTAAAAAAAATATTGTTTCGAAGTGGAAATTGTGCAAAAAAACTACGTTAAATACCTACATGTAAATTCTACAAAAAATACATGTGGTCACAATGTCAAATCAGATTTACTGACAATGCTTTCTGCAACCCAGCACTAATGTATGTTAGATTTGGAACTATAATAGCGCTTGGGGGAGGTGGATCCGTTAAGTTGGCAGTTTCTTTCTCTACAGCCCCGTTAAAAAATGACAAGTATCTAAATAAATCACCATTTATATACGTGATACATTTCGTACTTGTCTCGTTGATGTGTATATAAACCTTAAATCGAAAATGCTAAACAAATATAAACTGTATAAGCAGTTTTGCCTAATTTGTTTTTGTATTACCGTAGACGATGAAACGGGATTTTATTTTTTATTGAAATTGTGCTCCCGCAGAATCCTTGTTCAATTTCCGGATAAATTGAAGAGAAACATATTGTGACAGTTATAAAACCACTACAATAAAACCTTGCTAATCCGATTCTACTAAATCCTACAATTTAGTAAATTCTATACGCAATTTCAGGTTTATAATCAACAGAAGCACACAATTAATTATTATCAATATCGAAGAGGACAGGTCCAGTGGTTAGCGTCGCGGCCTCTGAATCAAACTGTCGTGGGTTCGAATCCCGTCTCCGCTCATGGATGTTTTGTGATCCTATTTTATAGTTTTAAGTGAGTTGTTATTTAATTAAAGCAGGTGATTGGATAAGCAGCCAATAGACCAATCATAATCAATTCCTGCATTTTTAGAAAGGAAAAAATCATTTTACAACCTACGTCAAATGATTTTTTCCTTTCTAAAAACTGTATAAACAAATTACTTGTTAGTGTATTTGCCATATGGCACATTCACTATTGGCGTCGATCGGATGGCGGGACCTAGGGGTCGGACCAACATTTCTCGACGTTTCATAGCCTCCTGAACATTTTGGCACCATTTTTGGAAATGTCTATTTATATATATATATATATATATATATATATGCGGGCAATAACTTTCGAAAGAGTTAATTGATTTTGACGAAATTTGTTAGGCACGTTGAAATCCATCACCGCACGAAGCCTATTTAAAATGGGCCCAATCGAACCATTTTAAGGGTGGTTTTTAGGGGTTGAAAAATGTTTTTGGGCCCGAAAATGCCGAAAAAATTCTCAGAATCGTTTCAAAATTGAAATTTAACCTTTTAGTAACGATTAAAATGTGCTGCCAAAATTTTAATAAAATCGGCCCGACAGAACCGGACTTCCAAATTTTATGAAAACACTAGTTTGCGGATAGTGCTTTACTTACTGAAGGGTGTATTTAATTTGGTACCGAGGTTGCATTGATAAAAATATTGAAATTAAGAAAAAAAATATTATTTTAAGGGATGTATTAAGGGGTTAAATTTTTTATTTTGTCCAAAAACAAACTTAAGTTTACATAATAAAGCCACAAGGCCTGCATTAGCAAATACACTATATTGTCGGCAGGGTTTGGCACTGCGACCCGAGTTTTTTAATGTAATCAAGACGCTAATGGCCTAAGTTGTCGACGCATCTATAATATTTACAATAAATAAACAAATATATTTTGCAAAACGTTGCTGAGACAGAAAATGCGCAATCAATTCTCTATGTCTGTGAGAATAACCACGTGACTGGGATGTACCTAGCAAGAAAATGCTTTTCGTTGCTATGACAGGTCGTGATGTATAGCTTCGCTCGTATACCTAACCTTACCCACTACAAACAGTGCTGAATTGGTAACACTGTACCCATCAGCTGTATTTGAAATGTATTGTTGTGATACTATCAATACGTAACAAACAGGGATACCAATTATTATAAGCTTTTATTTAACTTGCAAAGTATGTTAGTTAGTTTGTTTAGGTCAAAACTTTTATGTCAATTTTGAACGACTTCCACGTATTCGATCGATTTGAAATTTTGTACACATATGTATTCCCGATGACAATACATGAATAAATCATTTTTAGAAATAAATTCAATCCCTAAGGGGTTCAAACGGGGAAGCAGGGTTTTTTTGACTAATCAACGCCCAGGCCAAATCGCTCAAGCTAGAAACTTGAAATTTGGACAGTTGGTTTCTTTTCTGACGTAAGCATCCACTACGAGAGGATTTTTCGAAATTCAACACCTACGGATGTCAAAGGGGGGTAAAATTTTGAAAGACTAAAATGAACAAAATAAAATATTAGTAAAAAAAATTTTTAAGAGACAAGCTTTATTGAAATGTACTAAAAAGGAAAAAATAATATTTAATAATTTTGGTTCATAATTATTATAAAAGCGGGGGTTGCGACTAAAAAACTATCATAGAGATTACAACCCCCGCTTTTATAATAATTATGAAGCAAAATTATTAAATATTATTTTTTCCTTTTTAGTACATTTCAATAAAAGCTTGTCTCTACTAATATTTTTTCACATTAAAAAAATTGAGCACGGGAATTGCAGAGCACTTTCAAGCTAAACTATTTAAATAATGCATATAGACTTTTTGAAGTCCAACTTCTTGACACACTAATAGAGTGAATTGGATTCATGAAACTGAAGGCGTTTTAACGACACGTAGCTGCACACTCACTCCTTTGCACCTGTGAGCTAGAGTGGGACGCTGGGAAGACATCGCTGCTGCTTATTTCTGGATGGATGTGTGTGTATGTGCGTACCACGGTGCAGGGGCGGAATGGCCAGGGGAGCTGAAGCGTCCCTGGTCCCCGGAGTTGAAGAAGGCGACGCTGGGAAGACATCGCTGCTACTTATACGTATGGATGTGTGTGTGTATGTGCGTACCACGGTGCAGGCGCGAAATGGCCAGGGGAGCTGAAGCGTCCCTGGCCCCCGGAGCTGAAGAAGGCCCGCGGGCCCTCCCATTTCCCAATCCCAATAAATAACAAATTATTCAAGTTTCTCCATTGGGCCCCTACAAATGTTAGCATCCCTAAAAAAATATAGCCAGTTCGCTCCTGTCACGGTGAACTTTTGCCGTTTCCTGAAATTCCTCCTCCCCCCGAGGCTGGGGCTATGGCATTTTGCCAACCCGGTCACCTATAGTTACGCCGCGGAATGGGTGGCAGCCCTAGTGCGAAGTTCATGAACTCGTAAAGAAATCGGTTTTATGCACGCGGTTTTATTTTATGATCCTCGTTAAGATGGGTTGAAGAAATCAAAGCTTTAACGTGCTAGTCGTTGCGAATCCATTAGTTAACCATGAAAGCGCTCAAAGTTTCAATAAAATATTTTGAAATATATTTGGATAGGTTTTCTATTATTAATTATCAAATATGCATAGTTTTTCATGGTGATCTGAACTAAACAAAAATTCGAAGACAGACAGACAGAAAAGCAAGTTAAATAGGCTTGTAAAAAGCATGGCCCTGAGGCCACCTCATTTTTTGTTGATCTACTAAAGGCCAACTAAAATCATAGACATCTTGATTAGGCAAATAAAAATAATTTCCGCGCAATTTTTCTTTAGAAAACATTTTTTTCTTGAAATCTGTACATTTCAAAAAACAAAACTATTAAGATTTTATTCATATTTTAACATCTAGAATGCTTTTTTGGCGCCCTCTTTAAGGGGGTGCTCAAATGATTTTTTTTTATATAAAAGACCCATCTTATTTACTGCTTACTGAACAACTGGTACCTGCGCGAAAGTTCTAGAGAAAGCGAGAACGTACTAGGCTTACGGCACGCAGTATATATAAACAGCAGTACGAGTGAGTGAGGGAATCAGTCAATGGAGAATACTGAGCGACAAATAGTGCGTCTGATATAAATACAGTGAAACATAAATAACTAGAAATAAATAGTCCTGGTATATAGTTAATAATTACGTATTATTGTATATAGTTGTTTTGTTTTGCTTTGTAATTACTGTTTACTTGTGTTAATTGTTAGAATTGACTTTTCATTGTTGCGTTCATTATCATTGTGTTTTTAATTATTGTAAATAAATATTTATTCCACCAACTCAGAAAACAGTTTTGTAACAATATTATATTTTAAAATTTATGTTATTATAATATAGAAATGTTTCGTCTAACTTTAATAATTATACTTAATTATACCAAAATTTACGTAGTATTCAGTGAGTGTAAATAAAACTTTGATTTTATTTGCAACAAAAAGTTGTCGTTTTGTATGAAATATAGAACGCATGAACAAAAAACATAATCTGAGTAAAATGGGAATTAAGTATGCGGAAAGTGGAAACAATACATTTTCCATAACAATTTATAACACGCACTGCGCAGCCCGTTGGAAGGTACTCTACATTTATTGTTTTATACGATAATACGATATAGTACTTAAACATTACATACTTTTTTATACAGGGATGCCACTATTTCAGCGATTCTTACTAATTTTTTATACCTGGGGTGTCATTCTAGAAATACTATATTGTTACGAATCACCCTATATATAAACGTCAGACAGGAATTCTGAGAAGCGGTGTCTGCTTGCTGAACAACGAGTAACTGCACGAACATTCTAGAGAACGCGCTGTGCCTAAGCCAAGCGGTCTATATAAGCAAGCGAGTGCGAGGAAGTCAGGCAGTCAATGGTGAGTCGTGCAACCAAGCGGATCAGTGATATAAATATTAGTTAATCAACGGTCGAATCAGTCAGTACAGTGATATAAATAGTGGAGTGGATATAAATAAATAGTACTGAAGTAACTGAGTAAATGACCGACATAAATAAACGTTAGAAATAAATCTGATATAAATACAGTGATATAAATAGTTCCGTGATATAAATTCACCTGATAAAATAAATATTAGTGTAGTCAATTGTATATAGTTAAGTGTTAATTACTTGTGTTGATTGTTAGAACTGACTTTTGGTTGTTGTATTTATTATTGTTGTGTTTCTAATTATTGTAAATAAATATTTATTCCGCCAACGAAAACAGTGAAAGTTGTTGACATGTGAAACAAAACACACAGGGTGCAACTATTAGCGTTTTCAGCTGGTATACATTTTTAACACTAGTGGCGCGTCGTTTTGCACGAATGTAACACTAGCACCGTGTCGGTGCTGAGTAGTGTACACGCTCTTCGTGTAGGTATTTATTCTTTTCATTACCGTTGTCATGTTGCACTTTCTTTACACGACCTCCCTGCGACGGTGATAAAAGTGTAACACTGAAGGTCACACTAGCATCCTACCTACGCCCAGCCGAACACGATACACTGTAGCACTGCTCTCTACACTGATCAGTCGAACACGGTTTTTGGTAAAAGTTTACAGTAGTGCAAGTGTGGCCTAGTGTAACAAGATGTAACTAGCTGAAAACGCTATTAGTAAGATGTCAGATATAGTAAGTCAGTTAAGGTTTATGCGGTAAAGTACGAGAGTGCTGACAGGTTTCGAAAAAACCGACCAAATGCGAGTCTGACTCGCGCATTGAGGGTTCTGCACAATAATGAAAATAAGGAGTTAGGTAGGGGTAAAAAATAAACAGATTTATTTATTTAAGCTTGTTTTTAAAAAGTTTTTTTTACTTATATTTTATTTTGTTCTTTTTAGTGTTTCAAAATTTGTCGGTATCGAATTCAATTAAATTAATTTTTAAAGTAAAAAAAAATATACTAACAGAATATTTGATGAATAAAAAAACAAAAATATTGCGATCCGAAACTCGGGATCGAATCGGGTAATTTTAGATCTTGAGTCTAACACTCTACCACTAAGCCAGTCGGACGACGTTTGACATCGTCGGTCAATCGACTCACTTGGTACAGCTCTATTGCTATAATAGTACTGTATAGAAGTACGGTAAATGTACAGTATAGAAATAGTAAATACGGTAAAATAAAAACATTAATTTATTAATATAATTAAGAATGAAGATCGGCAATTAATAAATTGAATATAAAAGCCTATTTCCGATCCAACAAATTTATTGCTCAATTCTTAGGACATTTTTCTTTATTATTAAAATTGATTATTAATTCTAATAATTTTTTACCAGAATTAATGCCACAATAACATACAATTTGTGAGATATTAGACCCCTGTGACAGACAAACGGACATCGTAAGCTCGGTAATAAGGTTCCATACGGAGGTACGGAACCTTAAAAATCAAGTTAAAACGTGTACCTAATTGTGTAGTAATCGAGCTTTAATAAATTAATATTTCTTTGACGTGTGAAAATCATAATGCCATTTGTTAACTACTTTGCCATGCGTAATGGCGAAGTCATATCAAAGTCTGCATTCTGTTTTTGTGAATAATTTAATTTCATTCTTTTAATACGGAATAATTATAATGAAAATTATGCGCGATTTTCTTTTGTGATTAAACGCTGTACAGGAACCAGAAATAAAAATTATTAATGTATACCTACGTACGCACGTTATATAAAATGGCGTGTTCACCGGTCAATATTCATACTCTTTGAATAATTTAACGCTTGTTAACGTTAATGGCTTAAGAAACAATGGCTGTACTTAATCTACATTTCATATTATACTACATGATGACGTAGCAGCTAAAGTGCTTAATCTAGTTTCATATACTACATGATGATGTAGCAGCAAAAGTGCTTAATCTAGTTTCATATACTACATGATGACGTAGCAGCTAAAGTGCTTAATCTACGTTTCATATACTACATGATGACGTAGCAGCTAAAGTGCTTAATCTACGTTTCATATACTACATGATGATGTAGCAGCAAAAGACTTAATCTACGTTTCATATACTACATGATGACGTAGCAGCAAAAGTGCTTAATCTACGTTTCATTTACTGCATGGTGACGTAGCAGCAAAAGTGCTTAATCTACTTTTTATAATATACTACATGATGACGTAGCAGCAAAAGTGCTTAATCTACATTTTATATACTACATGATGACGTAGCAGTAAAAGTGCTTTATCTACGTTTCATATACTGCATGATGACGTAGCACCAAAAGTGCTTAATCTACGTTTCATATACTACATGATGACGTATAGCAGCATAAGTGCTTAATCTACGTTTCATATACTACATGATGACGTAGCAGTAAAAGTCCTTAATCTAGTTTCATATACTACATGTTGACGAAGCAGCAAAAGTACTTAATCTACGTTTCATATACTACATGATAACGTAGCAGCTAAAGTGCTTAATCTACGTTTCATATACTACATGATGACGTAGCAGCAAAAGTGCTTAATCTAGTTTCATAGTTCCATGTACTATATGATGACGTAGCAGCAAAAGTGCTTAATCTACGTTTCATATACTACATGATGACGTAGCAGAAAAAGTGCTTAATCTACGTTTCATAATATACTACATGATGACGTAGCAGCAGAAGTGCTTAATCTACGTTTCATGATGACGCTATGTTTTATATTATGTAATTTTATTGATGTGAAAAATCTTTAGGCACGGGTGTAAAATCGTTTGAATGGAACGTCGTTCAGAACGCACGTAGTTACGTCGCGTTTTCCTGAACTATACTGTTACACAGTCGCTATGTTATTATAATATGTATTCTTTTTTGGTTACAGGTATTCAATATTTGCGCGACTGTCCACGTGAGCCCCATATTCCAATCTACATGGTGGTGGGAGGCAGCTTTGGTTGCGTGAAGATGGCGTGTCTTCTGTGGCAACAATTGACGACCAGACACCTCGACGACAGTGTCAACAATTCGTCGAGCGTCGGTTCTCGCGTTTTTTCGCTGGCGCTGAATCTCTTCTTGATCACATGGTTTATTCTTGGCAACTACTGGATCCTTCATATCAAATGGCCCGATTATTCACCCACATTGTTTGACCCAAATCGTTGGTGCCATAAAACCCTCTACGTATTTTCGCTGGTGCATCTTTGTGTTATGTATTCAGTGTTTGCAGTGTTGGTAGTGCTTGTGGTGACTTTGGCTGGGTGCCAACTAGTTGGATGTCCTTGGCTTGGCCCTGCCCATTACAAGTAGCATAAATACGAAATGGTTTTTTTCGGAAGGCCGAGGTATTTCTAATTTTTAATTTAATATGTTTTAATGATAAGTTGATATGTTTTTGCGTGAATTTGGTGTAATATTAATGATAACAACGACTAGGTATTAAAATATTGTTTATTGATTTGTCGTTGTCGTCCAATCTAATTGCACATTTCAGGAAATGTCTAAACAGTGCATGATTCACTGACAGATTTTGTTAACTTAAATATATTTCATAAGTGAAGTTAGGTTTTTGGAAAACGGAACAGTGTCTCTCTATTAAGCCTGCACAAATTGGTAAAAATGAAAAAAATAATTTGTGAAAATGTATTTCACTAAAAGTCAAAAAGAGTTATGCATTTCGTGAACTATCCAGAAATGTTGTCTTTTTGATGAAATATGTTTGAGTTACACAATTTATCAGTGTTTCATGAAATGTCTTAACCACTTCATGAGATAATTAGTTACAACAGATGGCAACGACATCTTTACTGAATCAATGATTACTATCAAGGAATCGGAAAATTACTGAAGTACTTAAAGACGTTTGCTGAAAATCGAAATGGAAATTTAAATTTGTATTAACATAAATATATAACTCCATTTTTTCAATAAACTGTCGGGACGGGTGAACGGGGAAGGAGGTAGGTTGTTGAGATAAGTATATCACTACAAGAAGTTATATCTAAGTTAATTTCGCACGATATCCATTCAAATTGTAGCTTTTTAAAAAGGGGAGATTCTGTCCTACAAAATGAAACCATTTTTAGATTGATTCGAGTTCATAATTACTCCCAAAATTGTAACTGAAAATTGTGAACAGCTGTTGTCGGTTGGTCTGTACGTACGATACGTACGTCCGAGCTCTACAGGTCGCAATTCTTGACGAATCGCTTTGGTTTATGTTTTATTCGCTTTGTTTACTATCAGACTAGAAGCCTATTTAAATTTACTGGAATGCGTTCACTAGTTTAATTTTTATAAGCAATTTTTTATTATTTTTGACAGCTAATAATAATAATATTATTGTACAATGTACCTACAGTATAAATTATTGTAGAAAAACTAAGTGCTACTATACTGCTACATGATAAAAGTGTCTGATCATCCGTCGAGCTCGTGGGGTAATGGATAAGGCTGTTGCGTCTTGCGGACAAGTACGCCGGTTCGATTCCGACTGACGTCATAACTTTTTTTTGCATCCTATTCCATATTATTATTTCACTTGATATTTATTTTTTTTGCATTTATTTATATTTTTTTAATTTTTTTTTATTTATATTTAATTTTTTTTTTTTTTTAATATTTTTTTCAATATTTTTATCATACTTAGCGGGATGTGCACTTTTGGTTTTGCCAACTATTTTTATTTTTTTTAAGCAAATTTTTTTTTCTTGAAATGAAAAATAGCACTAAATTATGAGGTTTCTAGATATTGCTTCATAATTTATCAAGTGTGATCTAACTCGCGCTTCGAGGATTCCGTACACTAAACAAACGAATAATACCTAATATATTAATTTAAATCCTATCCAAAAATAACAAAAATTAGTAAGGTTTCGTCAACCGAATATTTAAGTTTGTTTGTCATAGTTTATTATTAATTAATTTCTCTAAAACTCTAGCTGTTGGAAACTCAAACATCGTATAAGTAATTAGTTTTCCTGTAAATAAAACAGATCACAGGAAATTAGATTTTTTTTATTAATTTTAACGCCTCAAAACAATTTTGTACGTTTCGTCGCACTTTGGCGACTTGTAAAGTCTACCTCTAACACCCATTAATTTTTCGAAATTTTAGCTGTACTAGTTTTGGAAATAAAGGGGGAAATATATTAGAGATCTTGAAAATTGAGACAATAATTACAAGTTGTACGTCCTAGTTTAGGAGGAAACTGAGCACCCTGTATAATATATAGTTTTCCGATTCTTTTGATATTTAGTGTTTTGGTAGAGTAATATTGTTTAGAGAAGACACCGATCTGAGTGGTAGAAGTAGGTGAGGAGAGCTCTCAGTCATAATGTAATACTCCTATATCGCCAGCGTCTTATCCTCTCCTGTAAGAGGAAAACGTGCCGAGAGATAGAGATGCTAGGTTGGATTTGGGTGCTAATGCGCATGTGCGGCGAGACACCGACGTGTCGTTTACTTGTGTTACCGCACACATACTATTCGATGGGTGCAGAGTATATGGTGGGGACAACCGAATCGACTGCAGCGTACGCTATGGACAAAATAAGCGTTAAATCACGCTCACAGTTGTGAATAAATAAATGAAGTTATTTAAAAAATGTTGCATAACAGTTGTTGTGTAGTTAATTGTAGAAATACAGGCAGAAATAGTAGTTGCGCATTTTAAATTATGATTATTTTAGCTCTAATGCTATTATAACTAATATTATTATTACTCTTGACAGCTAAACTTCCTCCATTCTGTTTTATTTTATGTTTATAAATAAAAAATGTTTGATTGCTAAAAACATAAGTGCGATACCACATGTAATAAACACATTTATTGATTTGATATATAAAATATTTATTAAGAAAATAACTATAAACTAAGAACTGTAATTTACAACATCCAATATTATCTGACGGCATTACGTTCTCACAGTCTGTTCATATTAAGTTCCCACTGCCATCTAGTGAACAGTGGACATAGATACATAACAAATTCGAAATAAAATGTATTTTATATTTATTAAAATTTTTTATACTTTTTTTTTCAACACAATACGTAATATTTATTAGCCCCTTTCAGATGTGGTGTTGCACTTATATTTTTTAGCGATCTGAATTTTTTTATTTTTTATTTATAAAAATTTGTCATTCCTTCAATGGATATAGAGTGTGATTTAGTGCGGTCATCAGATGTCGTTATCGTCGCGCATCCAGCGAATAGTAGTATTACATAATATTATATTATACTCTCAAGTCTCAGTGGTATATAATATGGACTCGTCCGGCACGAAAGACGCGTGTCTGTCTGTTGTGTGTCACGCGCGACCCCTTTTAAACAGAAAATGAACTCGCCCAGCACTAAACTCGTTTGTGCGCATATATGTTGCTGATATATTCTCTAAACAATACTAATCTACATAACGCCGTAATCGCGTTTTGATTTTATTTTCAGTGCATAATATTATGAAAAGTGGATCAATAAAATTAATATAATAATAAAAAATAATCAAAACACCAATATAATACCTATAACTTGTAGTATATATTATATATAGATTATATATGTAGATATTTAAGATGATTTAAAATATGCTTAGCTGTTGCAAATTATGATACATAAATCCAACGTGCAGTTCATAAAAGAAAGGGAGATTGCTTATTATAGACGCTCGACAACTGAGGTCATTAGCGTCACAAAAGAAAAATAAGGAAATAAGACAAATGGAATTGAGCGCGAAATATAACATAGTGTAATCCCAGACCACAGTTTGATGTAAACATCGTAATAGTAACTTTACACGATGCCTCTTTTCGTGCATCTTGAGGCATGCCTGTCTGCATGCGTCAATTTATAACGCACGAGACATTTTACTGAGAGGTAAGACGACGCAAGTGTGTCCCGAGTCACGCTAGCTTTACACGATGCCTCTTTTCATGCATCTTGACGTAGTGAAAGGCATGCCTGTCTGCATGTGTCAATTTATAACGCACGAAACATTTTACTGAGAGGTAAGATGACGCAAGTATATGTCTCGAGTCAGTCGAGACTTTCTTGCATCTTTCATGCGTCTTGTGTTGTTTTGTTTACTAAAATGGAGTAGAATAATGAAAAAACTCTTGAATTTATTGATTCATATATACACAATTTTCATGTGCAACGAACTCTACGTGTAAATACTATGGTGCATAACGAAAATAGAAGCGTTTTTTACCTCCTATTGCATGCCTCGTGTAAAGTTGCATTGACACATATTTAGGTGCTGTCAAAAGAATTATGTATTGCTACAGTTCTAAATAAAAAAAAAATATCCTCCCTCCTTTTTTTTGAAGTCGGTTAAAATGACAAGTGTTGCCTTCTTCTTTTTTCGTGTAGGATCTGATTCGTTTCTTTTGTGAACATGCTGTACGTATATCCGTGAATCTTAATGAATCTGGTTAGTAGGTAATAATAACGATTTTTTGTACATAAAACAATCATATTATATAGATGCAAAAGAAAATAATATATTAAATTCATATAAAAAATTTTATATTTAGATAAACTATTCAATATAATATTATACATACATACATGACGCGATTATGCATCCATTATATTAAAAATTGACAATAGTATTATAAATAGTACTTACCTCTAAACTTCTATATCTATGTCCAAAAAAAAACATTTTTTACTTGATATTGCGTACTTATCTAATATATAAGGAAAATACTTGCTGTTATCTCTTTAAAAAAACGCACTATTTAAAAAAATAGTTATATACAGTCGTCTCTCTCAAAAGCGGCCATTTTATTTGAAGCCATCAGCTGTCTGGATTATATAAGCCCAGTACCAATTCATATTTTTAGTTTATTCGTAATAATAAATTGAAAATCCAATTTTTACTTTCTTTGAATAAAACACGTTCATTGTATTTTTGGACTCCTGCCCTAGCACTGGTCTCCGAAGTTGGGCAGGAAATCCTCTTAATTTGCATAATTATTATATAAATTTGTAATAATCTTGATGTTACAGGAGTAGTTTGGGTCAAGATCAATTTATCGTTACAAATTTGTGATATAAATTTGTAATACCTATTTTTTTAGGAATAAATAATTTGAATTTGAAAAAATGGAAACTGAGGTTTTTTAAACTCCATATAAATAACAGCATTCCTGTGGACTCGGCTATCAAACCACGAAGACTGTTTTGCTTAATTGCTCATTGAGCTTTCTTTTTACAGAATCTAAGAGAAACTTTTTTTATTTGTGACCGCAGCTCACTTCACGATGCCCAAAAGACTTGCACAAGAAGTGGGGGTAATAAAATTCTTGAATTATATTCCCCCACATTTTTAGGAAAAGGAAGAGTCGACTGTATGTATCATCGGAGTAAATAAAAAATCAAGTTAAATATTTATCGTATTGCTTATCGAAAAATTAATATAGATAGTATTTTTAGATGCCTATTTTATTTTCTTATTAAAATTTAATACGTAGAATTTTAATCTAAAAAAACTCGGGTCGCAGTGCCATAACCCTGCCGACAATATAGTGTATTTGCTAATACAGGCCTTGTGGTTTTATTATGTGAACTTAAGTTTGTTTTTGGACAAAATAAAAAATTTAACCCCTTAATACATCCCTTAAAATAATATTTTTTTTCCTAATTTCAATATTATTATCAATGCAACCTCCGTACCAAATTAAATACACCCGTCAGCAAATAAATCACTATCCGTAAACTAGTGTTTTCATAAAATTTGTAAGTCCGGTCCTGTCGTGCCGATTTTGTTAAAATTTTAGCAACACATTTTAATCTCTACTAAAGGGTTAAATTCCAATTTTTAAACAATTCTGAGATTTTTTTCGGTATTTTTGGGCCCAAAAACTTTTTTCAACCCCCAAAAACTACCCTTAAAATGGTCCGATTGGGCCCATTTTAAATAGGTTCCGTGCGGTGATGGATTCCAACGTGTCTACCAAATTTCGTTCAAATCAATTAAGTCTTTCGAGAGTTATGCCGCGAACACATATATATATATATATATAAATATATATATACATATATATATAAACATTTCCAAAAATGGTACCAAATTGTTCAGGAGGCTATGAAACGTCGAGAAATTTTGGTCCGACCCCTAGGTCCCGCCATCCGACCGACGCCAATAGTGTATGTGCCATATGGCAAATACACTAAAAATTGGAAAAAACTTCATTACTGAATATTTTAATTCTGCGATGTATGTGCAAATATTCGCCATTTTTCAAACTAAAGTTATTCACTTGTTTTAAGTGGTTTTGCTTTTTTTTTTACTAAATTTCAAGGGCCCTTCAAGAATACTCTCGTTTTGATATATCTTGACATTTTGGCCAAATTAACTACTCCGAAAATAAAATAGTGGTTCATGAATTGCTTTAAGTAGTCGAGGGGTCACCGATTTTGACCAATTTTGGTTTAGATACATATTATGGTGTGCTAAAATTATTTTCAAAATTTAATATATCCAAAAATACGGCCCATTAGATCAATCGGTGCAAAACGTAACACTTTTGGATAAGTTGCATCAAAAAAATTTGATCAAAATCGACGAACCTTCAACTACAAAGTCCCTCTTTAGGACCATCAAAAATATCTCGAAAAATATAATTGCTTGTATGTATGTAAATTTGTAATGCTGCTGATTATTAAATAATAACATAGGAACTTATTTCACGAAACTGTATAAATAATATAATTTTAATATTTTAGTTGATTATGAAGTTAGGTCAACTAATTCTACAATATTTTTTATATAATCAAAATATAAACTATTTAAAACTAATCAAAATACAGGTTATCTGTGAGAAATTACAGTATTATACTAACAATGAAGATATCATTATGTTAATTCACTAATAACACAGTGAGTTTATTTGCAGGAAGGAATCTAATCATATTAATTATTAATTGTGTTTTTAAAGACCACCAACAGCTAAGGCTATTTGGGCCTAGCACCAATTCATTATTATTAATTATTAAGTTTTCATTATTATTTAAAGAAAACTTTTTAACAAAAAAAAAACCTTCAAAAAAGCCAAGAAAAATTGTCGAAATTTCGAGGGTTGAAACGTATTTTAAAGATAATCTAGAGATTGGGGATTATGCCAGGGTGGGCCAAGGGGTAGGTCAAGATAGTTTAAGGTGGTCCATGGCTCACCCGGGTCACCCTCTGGCGCCGCCACTGTGTCCCGTTTAGCATCATTCAACATGTAAGAAATAGTTAAAGGCTTTATAGTATATATTATACTACTCTAGCGATGGTAGCTGTGCTCTGGCGGCGATAGCTAGAACTATACATGGTACGACGACTCAGCTTTCTGGCAGATTCGCTCGGCGTTACGGGTGGTAATAGGGGACGGCGGGCGACACGAAGAAGGTGCTACAGTTAAATGATACAGGGCGTCCCAAAATTGCTGGGACACAGAGCTCCCACGTATAGTAGAGGTCAAAATAAGTCGATTGGACCCAATTTATTTATATACCAAAATGTACCGTTTGCCAGTGAGAAAAGTTCAAAGTTTACATAAAAAAACACATTTTTGTACGCTGTTCAGAAATGAGTGAAACAAATTGAATGAAATTTGACAAAAGTGCATTTTAGAGGATTACTCTCCTTTCGGTAATCAAAGAAATCCAAAAGAAATTGTAGAAGGGTTAAAATCACCCTCACCCTCTGACATTTTTTTCAGAACTTTCTTAGCGAGTGGTAATACGGTTCTCAAATTTTTTTAGCGAGAAGACTGATTAATTATTTTCATTTTGTTACTCTTGTAAAAATTTCGTATTCCGCATAGTTCCGAAGGAAAAAAATGTTTTCTTAAATAATGCTAACAGATATTCCTAGTACAAGTTCAATAAAATTGTAATACAAAATTTTATGTATAAACTTTGAACTCTTCTCACGGGCAAACGGTACATTTTGGTATATAAATAAATTGGGTCCAATCGACTTATTTTGACCTCTACTACACGTGGTAGCTCTGTGTCCCAGCAATTTTGGGACACCCTGTACAGGTATGCACTATGCATTATTATATTGGTAATTGAATGAATAGAAATAAATACTCTCTTGTGATTAATAAGAATGATTACATTGTTGTTTTTTGTTGTTTCCAACCACAGTGCTCTTATGTTGGGTTTCTGATACGGCTTGCAGATTTAAATCTAAATGTAAGAATGTAATTTGTTTTGAACTATTAAACGATCTCTATTTAAATTATAACGAGAAATCTATATACTGTTTTTAATATAAACATAAGAAATACAATCAATATGATTAGACACCTATAGCGTAACTAAATTCACTATATTCGTGAAATTAACATATCGTTATCATATCAACATTATCGTCTGATATTCTTATGTTAATTTCATTAATATAGTGAATTTAGTTACGGTATAGGTGTCTAATCATATTGATTGTATTTCTTATGATCTCTATTTAGTTGAAAACAAATTTTGGCTTCGAGCGCTTGCCAACATTTTGAAATATTTCGGTTCTCGGAGGAAATTTCGGCTCCACCTTATTACAGTCTTGCCTCGCGGGACTGTGCCCCGCCCAGCAGCAAACCACACTAGTCAAACTTTGCACAATAACCAGCGTTAGTATTCTTTACTGAAATTACGCAGTTACTTAAGTGATATGTAATCTAAATTTTATGTATGTACTTAATAAAAATAAATAATGTAGAACTAGTTGACTCAAAATGTACAATCTTCATTATTAGCGAAATAGCTGACCCGTTATTCTGGCAGCGCATGCGTGGTCAAGGCTTTAATTAGAAACAAAACTGTCATATTATAGAACAAAATAATAATGTGTATATTAATTATTACTATATTTACCGTTGTATTTACTGAAAAATGTTTTTTAATTTTGTAAAGTTTTGTTTTTTTTTAACATTTTATTCGAAATGTAGAAATATTTAAATATAATTATAAAACATTAATGAAAAAAATTGAGATATATATTAAAATTATTCACTGTTATATCTAACACAATTTTATGCGTGATAATCAATATTTTTGTTTGATTTTAATGAATTATTAGAGACTACCGAAATAATGGCTGGAAAGGTTGTTGTTAGATTTGTGAACAAAAATGTTTATTAATAATTTATTATAAACAAATACCCAGGCATGTATAAGTAGTAGTAGACCGAGAGCTAGTGACAATTATTTGGTGTTATTTATTCAAGGCCTTATTTTTGTGAAGATGTTGAGGGAGACATATTAAAGTGTCCTGAGTAAGGGATTTTGCTAGATAGCGGTATGGGAGGGATGCACCCGCCCCCAACATGTAACAAAAAAAATGATCACAAAAATTATTGCTTCAAGGCTGAAATTGTTTGTATAGCTTGTCGGTGACCCAATAATGACATTATAATATTTGCAGATTGATTGGTCAGTATTAAAGGGGTGGCAGATCACTCTAACCGTGTCATGTATCCGGCGAAATTTATATTATTAGTTCAAGGTTCAAATTTTAATATGTTGTTACGGTGACTGTTTTAAGTGAATAGTTTCATTAAATATTAATTTTTTTAAATTTTATTGAGAATATTTGTGACCATAAGGTAGAACCGTTTATGTCTAATTTTTGATAAAATAAAATTAATGTGATTTAATCATCTCTTTCGCTAGTTCTTCAAATCCCCACAACGGAGCGGTGGTAGCGTCAGGTCTTTTCGTTAGCTTGTTTCGTTAAGAAGTTTCACTTCGAAAATGATGTAACGAAAAAAAAAAACATTATCAAAAATGAGACATTATGGGTTTTATCTTGTAGGCACGTTATTTTGAATGAATGAATAACCTGTGATCAATGATTGTATTATAATTTAAAGTGTATGTTATGTAAATATATTATGTGTGTAAAATAAAATATATATTGTCATGTTTTTCTTTAAAACCATTTTGTTTCCTTTCAAAAATTGATCATTTCACAGTTTTACACAAGGAAACTAGAGAGAAGGAGACTGATTTCCACGAGCCGCAATGTGAAGCGTGAGTCCCAAAAATTGTGACAGCCATAGTTTGTGAAAGCGCCACAAGCGGCGCTGCTCCCACTACGGATCTACGAATCACATGACATTGATTGCATTGTTGTTAAAATTTTTACAAGAAATTCTTAAGTATTTGAATTTATCTTTTGCTTGTGACTTTCCCTCCGTTTTAACATTGAAATCAGAGTAATTTTTCGAAATACTTTTAAGAGTATTGTTACAAAACTGTTGAGTTGGCGGAATAAATATTTATTTACAATAATTAAAAATACATAACAATGAACGAAACAACTATATACAATAATTCGTAACAATTAACTATATACAAGGACTATTTACATCACTGTATTTATTTCTGATTTATTTCTAACTCTTATTTATGTCAGTCATTTACTCAGTTACTTCAGTACTATTTATTTATATCCACTCCACTATTTATATCACTGTACTGACTGATCGACTGATTAATATTTATATCCACTTGACGGCACGAGTCACCATTGACTGCCTAATATTTATATCAGACGCACTTGATTGCACGAGTCACTAATGACTGCCTAATATTTATATCAAACGCACTTGATTGCACGAGTCACTAATGACTGCCTAATATTTATATCAGACACACTTGATTGCACTAGTCACTAATGACTGCGTAATCTCCGTTGAACTGATTACCTGCATGAGTCACCGTAGACTGACTGACTCCTGTCGACAGCGCTGCTTGTATAGAGGCTGCGTGGCCTAAGTACAGCGCTTCTAGCGTTTTCCAGAACGTCGAATCTTCGCGCGGTTACTAGTTGTTCAGTAAGCAGACACAGCTTTCTCGGAACTGGTGCCTGTCGTTCATATACAGGGTGATCCGTAACAGTATCTAAGATACTAATAGTGAGGAATGACTGTTCAGTAACTGGATACTTTTTTTAAGTATCTTCTGCATCTCTGTACAGCATAATATATGGTTTGTTTTGCGTTACCGTTAAATATTTAACACAAGCGTTAAATGGCTCGAACTCGCATAAGAAGTTACACTTCAATAAATGCACATTTCATATTTTATAATTGGTTTTAATGAGACAGATATACAAACAGAAAGGCTGCAGGGCGTACATCCCACACTGGCTGGGGCTGTTGGCGATGAGTAGCAGCCCTTCTACTGTATATTTTGTGCACGTGAACAGCACGTGTTACAAAACTCGTCAATAATTAAGCATCTATATAATATATCAATACAAAAGCACCATATATTTGCATCACTGAAATATAAGGACTATTTATTAAAATACTTTTATTCTTCAATATACTGTATTAAAATGCAGAGGGGATTATATTTTTGTATATTATCTCCTGCCAAGTGGCTGGTCAATGGTCATTTCACGAAATATTTAGATAGTTCATCCAACGCTGAGAGTCTTATCTGGGTTTATGAAGTTTCATTTATATTTGATATGCTTTATTATATTAGAGTTATGTACCTCAAAAAGAAAAAAAATGGGTGTGTGCTTATGATAAAGTGACCATCCGTCCCGATTTTGAGCCACGAGTCCCGATTCAACAAGCGTCCCGCTTTTGTCCCGTTTTCGTTAAATCACGTGCATTAAGAAAGTTTATTTTTTGTCATTAGATATTTTTACCCACTCAAAGTATTTTATTTATCAATAATTATATAATTGATACCTACCTTAAAAAATAAATAATATTTAAAATAAAAATATTAGCGAGTTTTTGGGGGTTTCTAGGCTATAAACCCCTAAAAAACTCGCTAAAAACCCTTAAAAAGTCGCTAGAAACCCCAAAAAACTCGCTAAAAACCCCCAAAAATTCGCTAGAAACCCCCAAAAACTCGCTAGAAATACCCAAAAACTCGCTAGAAACCCCCAAAAATTTGCTAGAAACCCCCAAAAGAACGCTAGAAACCCCCAAAAAGACGCTAGAAACCCCCATAAACTCGCTAAAAACCCTTAAAAACCTGCTAGAAAACTTCAAAAATTCGCTAAAAACCCCCAAAAACTTGCTAGAAACCCCTAAAAACTCGCTAGAAACCCCCAAAAACTTGCTAGAAATCCCCAAAAACTCGCTAGAAACCCACAAAAACTCTCTAAAAACCTCCAAAAACTCGCAAGAAATCCCCAAAAACTCGCTAGAAACCCCCAAAAAATCACTAAAAACCTCCAAAAATCGATAAAAACCCCCAAAAACTAGCGAGTTTTTGGGGGTTTTTATCGATTTTTTGGGGGTTTTTAGTGATTTTTTGGGGGTTTCTAGCGAGTTTTTGGGGATTTCTTGCGAGTTTTTGGAGGTTTTTAGAGAGTTTTTGTGGGTTTCTAGCGAGTTTTTGGGGATTTCTAGCAAGTTTTTGGGGGTTTCTAGCGAGTTTTTAGGGGTTTCTAGCAAGTTTTTGGGGGTTTTTAGCGAATTTTTGAAGTTTTCTAGCAGGTTTTTAAGGGTTTTTAGCGAGTTTATGGGGGTTTCTAGCGTCTTTTTGGGGGTTTCTAGCGAGTTTTTGGGGGTTTTTAGCGAGTTTTTGGGGGTTTCTAGCTAGTTTTTGGGGACGTCATGCAAGTTTTTGGGGGTTTCTAACGAGTTTTTAGCGGGTTTTTAGTGGTTTCTAGCGATTTTTTGGGGGTTTCTAGCGAGTTTTTGGGGATTTCTAGCGAGTTTTGCGGGTTTCTAGCGAGTTTTAGGGGGTTTTTAGCGAATTTTTAGGGTTTTCTAGCAAGTTTTTAAGGGTTTTTAACGAGTTTATGGGGGTTCCTGGCGTTTTTTTGGAGGTTCCTAGCGAAACTTTGGGGGTTTTTAACGAGTTTTTGGGGGTTTCTAGCGAGTTTTTGGGAGTTTCTACCGAGTTTTTGGGGGTTTCTAGCGAGTTTTAGGGGATTTCTAGGGAGTTTTTGGAGGTTTTTAGCGAGTTTTTGGGGGTTTCTAGCGAGTTTTGGGGGTTTATAGCGCGTTTAAGCCTTTTTTGGGCGTGGAACCCAACGGTTGCCTGCGCCGGGTTTTTATAGACCTTGTCCCGCTTTTTGATATTCAGGATTTGGTCACTTTAGCTTATGACCACACGATAGAAGTGAAAACTTTAGATTTTCTAATTTCAATATATATATATACAGGGTGTTCCGTAAAGAATGCGCCAAAAAGTAATCTTATATTCTAGACATGAAAATAACCCAACTTGCCTTCTAGAAATGTCGTTCGTTTCGGATATACAGGGTGTTAAAGTTAGATTTTATATTTGAGTTTCTTTAAATAAATCGAACAGTTTTTGAGATATCTAGTTGAAATTTGGTACCCATGGGTTTTTAGGGCAGACAAAAATAAAATGTGAACAGATTTGAGTTTCTAAAAAGAGGGCGCTAGTATTGCGGCCTATTTGGAGCACATTTATGTCCCCATTTTTTTCTCGAATTTTATAAGGCAAGTTGGGTTAAATCTTATTATTTTTATGTCTAGAATATAGGATTACTTTTTGGCGCATTCTTTACGGAACACCCTGTATATATATAATTTTTAATCACACAGTTTAATCATAAATATATCAAAATCGGCCTACACAATTAAATTTAATGAATGCAATGCCTTAACGATAATATTAAGTTTTAGTGTCATCTGTTAGCGCACTTGTGAACTACAAATGACTTTTTTACTTGTATTAAGTTTTTAATGTCATCTATTAGCACACTTATGGACAACACACTATTACCAGCATATTGCAAATACGTGTTCGTGTTTGAGCCGAGTAGCCCCGATTATCACCGTTGGGTGCGTTTCACGTCACTGTTGTTAACAGCCTAGGCAAATCGCGCCTAAGGAAGCTTTCACTTCAAAAACGTCAAACACAAACATTTAGTATTAGGCAACCATAAAGATGAATAATTGATGTTGCTTACATTTATGATAACGCCAGTAATTGATAAGAACCTGAAAACTATAGAGGCTTACAATTAGACGAGCCATGGAAGAGTCATATAAATGACGGCGTTGCTACATGCTCGGCTATTCTGAAACACTGTGTTTCAATATCTAATCTATAGTAAGTTATATAAATTGTTGATAGTAAAGGGAGGAAGCCACACGATTCACGGCCTGCTTTTGCCACCCTTTCGCCACGCTATTTTGGCTGGTTGATGTTACGCCCAATAAAATTATTCATTAATAAACATATTGTTCAGGATTTATAGACTTGTCAGTATTCATGTATCTATAGCAACTGATATATTATATTAGGTCGTATTGATGGAGTGAAATCTCCCTTGTTCGGACACCCTGCATGGTGCATCATGGTCCATACACAAAAGAGCTGTGTCCGCTCAAGAAAAAAATAAACAAAATAAATGGGTAACTTTCTTAACGGCTATTGTTCCGTAATAACGCGACGGCGCCAACAATAGAAAATCCACGCCGTCTATGTTAAAGACCATTAGAGAGCAGCAGAGAGGGTAACGGTTGTCAAGCAGACAGTTCGTTGCTAAGTGAGGGCGGTGCTTTGCCGCCAATAGGCTGATGACGTCACTGTGCCATTCTATGAGTAATCGGTCTTGTACAGTCGTGGACATAAAAAAGTTTACACCTGTACCATCTAAATACCGGTTTTTTTAATTTTTGCATATTGTAATTTGGCTTTTGGCTTTACATCCTAAAAATGCAATAAAAAATTATTATCAAAACACCTCAGTTGATTATTATACAATCAAAATTACTCAATATTATTCAATTAAAACATAAAAAGATTTGATAATATTTGATACTAGCAAATTCCTTCCTCCAATCTTGCAATAATACTTTTAAGTCCACTAGAAACCACCAAAACTCCAATGGAAACCCCCAGAAGTCTACTAGAAACCCTTAAAAGTCCAATAGAAACCCCCAAAATTCCACTAGAAACCCCTAAAAGTCCACTAGAAACCCACAAAAGTCCACTAGAAACCAACAAAAGTCCACTAGAAACCCCCAAAAGTCCACTACAAACCCCCAAATGTCCACTAAAAACCCCCAAAAGTCCTCTAGAAACCCCCAAAAGTCCACTAGAAACCCCCAAAAGTCTACTAGAAACCCCCAAAAGTCCACTAGAAATCCCCAAAGTTCCACTGGGAACCTCCAAAAGTCAACTGGAAACCCCCAAATGTCCACTAGAAACCCCCAAAAATCCACTAGAAACCCCCAAAAGTCTACTAGAAACCCCCAAAAGTCCACTAGAAACCCCCAAAAGTCCACTAGAAACCCCCAAAAGTCCACTAGAAACCCCCAAAAATCCACTAGAAACCCCCAAGGCAAGGCAAAAGGCAAGGCAAACAGCCAGGCAAAAGGCTACGCAAAAGGCTGGGCCAAGGCCTTGGCCTTGCCTTGCCTTGGGAATTTTTTCTATGTAGAAAAAACTTCCGAAAAATCAAAAAAATTGTTATGTTATCTATTTGTAACGTAGAATCCAACCATTAAAAAATCGGACCCATTGCAATAACTTTCAATGGGAAGTTGAAAAAATGTGGGACGACCCCGTTGTATATTATTTAGAAATCACCCAAGCTTATGTAACCATAATAAAAAAGTTTTACCTGTGTGAAATTATCCACATAATAAGTTACGAGTACCGTTAAAATATTTGCTTTGTTTAGAGTCCCTCAGGATAGTTACTTACCAACCTTTCTCAACCACGCTATACGGGAAATATTAGCAGTCCCGTTTAAAATAATGGTTTGTTTGCCAAAGTTATTAAATGTAATATTTCATAATAAATAATTTTAGTAAATAACATGCTACAAGTAACTTATTACAATGTATATAAAATTATTATTTTTTTGCTACTAACCTTACTTCTATCCACATGTCAAAATGGCTTAATACGTTGAATATAGATATTTAAAAACACCCTGTCAATGCTCTTACAGACCTAGTATCAATTCATATATTTTTCAGTTTATTATTAAAGGGAGAGTAAATCCTCAAACGAGCATTTAAAAAGCTCAATGTTGAAGTTAAAGTAAGTAATAATAATTATTAATTAATTCAACAAAGAATTTAATCCACAAGGCATCCACTAGGTAGTGAATAGTATTTCTTAACATATCAGTCAGCATATTATGCCATCATGATTATTAAACGTCAAACGATTGTTATAAGATATATAAGGAAAAAATCAGAAGCCACTGTCAGGATTTTAACCCGAAATTCCCAGCTTCCGGCTGGTTGAGTTGCCACTTACTCACACAGTGCCCCGAAAGTGAAATCTGTTCCTTCCCCATATATACCTACCTATTTCAATACTAAATAACATCTCATGCGAGAGCCGATTTATTTTTAAGTTACAATCGAAACTTAAATATTAATAACTCAAATGGCTCGAACAAGCCGTTTTAAATAAATAACAATATAAGAGTTAGGAAACCGTGGACAACAATATAATAATTATTAATTAATTCAACAATGAATTTAATCCACAAGGCATCTACTAGGTAGTGAATAGTATTTCTTAACATATCTGTCAGCATATTATGCCATCATGATGTAAGTAATAATATTAAAGTTATAAGCCAATTATTTTTAACTTAATCCTTAGTGAACTTTTTTAGTAGTATCACAGTCACAAATTTTCACTTCCGCACTTTAATTTTTGAACGACAATCGGCGCTGTGTTCGCCATTCCTCGGTGCCTATGGCAAGTCATTAATCTAAATTTTGTAAAAATACGACATAAACTACTTTGCCATGCGACCACAGATCTAACGGTATATAAACAGTTCTATTTTATGGGGAAATTATATCGTAATTTCTTTATGCTTTATATTTTATTGAATAAATATTAAAAATTTTGAAAGAAGACAGCTTTGAGATGGCTTAAGGATCCAAAAATAATAAGCAAATACTGTTAATATTGCATTTATTAAGCTGACGTTTCGAGAATTATATTCTCATCCTCAGAGCTCTGTTAAAAAATTATAAAATTGTGTTAGGAAAAAATTTAAAAAATAATATATAACAAATATTAATTAACTTACCAAATGCCGTCAAACATGACAGTAAAATTGTCCAAAAAACTTTTTAAAAAAACATACTAACATTTTGTTTGGTTTTTATTGAAGTGTAAAAAAATTTGTTTTATTGATTTGATTTTGTACACAGAAATACTCAAAACTTTATGTTTTATAGAATTTGATTTTATTTTTTATTGTAGAAAATTTTTTTAATTTTTTTTTTTATTTGCCAGATTAACTGTTTTATATTTACGTGCTATAAGCTAGAAACTAAGTGAAATAATTTTTGATTTTTAAGTTGTTATTGCAAAAATGTAGTATGTTTATTCAAGTTTGGACAATTTTTATTTCATTGAGCAATTTACTATATATATGTGACAGGTTATCAATATCTGTGCGTTTGTTTATACAATTTTTTGTTTTATATATGTAAACCATTTCAAGGAAAAGGGTAATTGCTTGAGCCCAATTTTGAGTGACATTGTGATGAGTGAATTACAAGATACCATATTGCCGAAATTGCCTTTTAATATCCCGTTTTTTAAACGTTACGTTGATGACATTCTTACTGCAGTACCCAATGACAAAACAGACTTAACTTTAGACATTTTTAATTCTTTCCATCCTGATATAAAGTTTACTTTAGAATCTGAGTTACAAGGTTTTATTTCCTATTTAGATACTAAAATCATTCATCAAAAAGATGGCAGTTTAATCATAGATTGGTTCTTTAAACCAACACACTCAGGAAGGTACTTAAATTATTATTCCACGAGCCCTTTCACTCATAAAATCAATGTCATACAAAATCTTGTACATAGAGCTATAGGTATTTCAAGTCCACAGTTTATTTCAAAAAATGTATCCATTATAAAATCCTTTCTTGTTAGTAACAATTATCCAGCAGATTTAATAAATAAAATTGTAAACCAGACTATAAACAAGCATAATCTTCATAATCAAGAAAAAAACAATAACCAGGATATTCTTAAAAAGTCCATAAAAAATAACAATAATACATCAGATTCAAATGTTGTAACAGCAATAAAACCATATTTTTCCATTCCATATTTCCCTTTTCTATCGGACAAATTAAAATTAATTTTTAAATCGGAACCAATACGCATTTCTTTCAAAAATACTAACACAATTTATAAAATGTTTTTCTCAAAAATTAAAACTAAAACAAAAAAATTTCAAAATTCAAACTTAATCTACAAAATTGATTGCAAAAACTGTAATGCTATATATGTGGGACAGACATCTCAGTATTTACTCATGCGTTTGAAACAACATAATGTGGGCGTCAAAAACCAAATAAAATCTAATTTACATTCTCAACTTTGTTTTTGCACTTCTTTAGTACAGCATAGCGTCGCCAACAATCACGAATTTGATTTTGAAAATACCTCCATTATGGCTCTAGAAAGTAATTATCAAAAACGCCTTTTCCTTGAAATGGTTTACATATATAAAACAAAAAATTGTATAAACAAACGCACAGATATTGATAACCTGTCACATATATATAGTAAATTGCTCAATGAAATAAAAATTGTCCAAACTTGAATAAACATACTACATTTTTGCAATAACAACTTAAAAATCAAAAATTATTTCACTTAGTTTCTAGCTTATAGCACGTAAATATAAAACAGTTAATCTGGCAAATAAAAAAAAAAATTAAAAAAATTTTCTACAATAAAAAATAAAATCAAATTCTATAAAACATAAAGTTTTGAGTATTTCTGTGTACAAAATCAAATCAATAAAACAAATTTTTTTACACTTCAATAAAAACCAAACAAAATGTTAGTATGTTTTTTTAAAAAGTTTTTTGGACAATTTTACTGTCATGTTTGACGGCATTTGGTAAGTTAATTAATATTTGTTATATATTATTTTTTAAATTTTTTCCTAACACAATTTTATAATTTTTTAACAGAGCTCTGAGGATGAGAATATAATTCTCGAAACGTCAGCTTAATAAATGCAATATTAACAGTATTTGCTTATTATTTTTGGATCCTTAAGCCATCTCAAAGCTGTCTTCTTTCATTATCATCAGGATCACCACTTTTCTGTTTTTAATTAAACAGTTCTTCACATTAAAAATTTTGTTTACATTTGTTATTAGTTTATAAATAGATATTCAAATCCATAAATTTATTATACCATGTGTCTAATGTTTTATCGAATATACTCGGTTTGAATTCTTTGTCTGTTTGTCTATCTGTCTGTGCATCGTAGCGCCAAAACGCATTGAAATAGAGTTTAGTTTAAAAAAAGTGCAAAATATTTAAAAATAATTTGGGATATATTTTTTTAAATACTGACATGTAGGCTAATCAAATGTACAGCAACGTACTGTGGGTTGCCTGCCTCATAGTCAACTGTAGCTCTCAGAGTTTTGTGTGCTTTAAAGACCACCAACAGTAAGATTATTTGGACTTAGCACCAATTCATATTTTCAATTCATTATTTTTTTTAAATAATAAATTGAAAATCCAATTGACACTTTTACCAGCTCTCGGGCTACAACCCGGGAACTTGTAATAGAGGAACCATAGCAACGTCATGTAAACAACAGCATTGCTACACGCTCGACCATTCTCAAGCCGTCTCAGAGTTTTAGTGTCGACATAATATTAACTTAATCAATTGATAGAGTTTATAGTCAGGCCGCTTAACAGATGTAGTGATCACGTGAAAAGCACATGAATAGCTTGCACCGCAGTCGTGGCCATCGCATATAGTTTCGTTTTCGAACGTTCAAGCAACCAATCAGGTACTTTGCACGCGGTGATCACGCAGTTATCATGCTTTTTCATTGCTCCACTACGTTTTCAGTACTTATTTAAAAAAAAAAATTCATAGTTCATTTACGTCGCCAATTTTACGTCTATTGTAGTCCGAGAGTAGCTGTCAGTAGATAATAGCGGGTGAATCAGGGCGAATAAACATAAATCATTATGGAAATTGTTTGATTTCTCACACTAGTGTGCGAAAGCAGCTATTTTATAGTGGCTATTGCAAAAAATATTGCATTTTACTTGATAAGCCTTTTTAATTTTTATTTGAAAATCTGCCATCTTGGGGCGGTCGCCATATTGAATTTATTAAGACGTCACATAGCCTATATCCATCCTGTGTCGCAGTGTCACACGCATGAAGTGGTTGAATTAATATTGATTAAACAATTTTTCCCGGACAACAGAGAAAAGTTGGTAAACTGTCGTTAAAAGCAAAAAGACATTAAACCAGTACCTACATTTTTGTACTATATTTTAGAATATTAAGCATGCTTGATTAACCAATAAATTGATCGTGCAGTCTATAGAGTGTTTAAAGGTAAAACATTTATATTTTTATCATGATATTCTCGAAATGCAATACAATAGTGTTTTAATGATACCATTACACTGGATGTGATGAAAATAATGTTCAGAACACAAATATTAAAAAAAAATTGTTTACACAGGACAAAACCGTACGCTGGCGGGTTGGTGGATCATACAAATTTTAGGGTTTGACTAGATTGTATAGAATAGAGACAAATATAGAGAGCAAAGCCTTGTAACTGTCATGTTAGATTGTATCAAAGTTTGTTTGGCATGTAGTTGCCAAGCAGAGTCGGATTTTATGAAATAAAAATTAATGTTACGGATCATCCTGTATATAAACGGCAGACAAGAGTTCTGAGAAACGGGGTCTGCTTACTGAACAACTGGTACCTGCGCGAAAGTTTTAGAGAAAGCGAGAACACACTAGGATTATGCCACGCAGCATATATAAACAGCCAGTACGAATGAGTAAAGGAATCAGTCAACGGTAAGTCACGCAGTCAAGTCCACGGTGGATCAGTGATATAAATAGTGCCGTGAAATAAATAATTAGATTGATAAAATAAATACTAGTGTAGTGGTAATAATTACGAGTTATTGTATATAGTTGTTTTGTTTTGCTTTGTAATTACTGTTTAGTTATTGTTTACCTGTGTTAATTGTTAGAACTGACTTTTCATTGTTGCATTCATTATTATTGTGTTTTTAATTATTGTAAAACAATATTTATTCCGCCAACTCAGAAAACAGTTTTGTAACATTAACTTAAAAGATCCTGCACTTCACCTATTTCAAAAGATGGCGCCACCATATTATGTAATTTAATCCAATCTTTCTCACAACATAGCAGCTTTTATATTGAAAGTAGTCAATTCGTGTGATCAGTAAGATTCTATAGATGATATTCTTGGTATTAAACATTTTTGGGTTCATATATTGAAATTCGGCTCGCGCGGTAAACACACACTCGTTCTGGTATAAATGCAACCTTAAGAAAGTATTGTAAAATCGCGACTGTCAGATTCGTCACTTAAGACACGCGTTACATACAATATTTTTTGCAACAAATGCTTCAAAAGTTCAATTTTAAGCAAATAAAACACAATTTAGATAAATATTTTATTAGTGACATTATAGCAAAGTAATCTATAAAGTACTTTATTACGCACATGTGTTATAAAGTAAAACATAACAGCATTACTTTATAGAACGGAGTGCGTTAATAATTACTTTAAACACTACCGTTCGAATGCAGTAGAAGCTTCCATTAAGAATCACTTTTCAAACGGTACACAGCCATCTAAAATAATATTGTACTTTTGATGCAAGTGTTGCAAAAAAAAAATATTTTGTTATAGCGACATATTTTATTTAATCCTAGTGTGATTATGGAAGTCACATAAAGTCTTAATACAGACCTGTATCGATTGTATACACAAAACTATATTTGTAGGTTATGTTTGTTCAGTGTTATTATTTCCTTGCTAAACTGCTATACATATGCCTTTATTATTGAATTTATTTCATTTAACACATTAAATATATAGGTACCAAACATCATATGCTATGTAGGTAATGCACATTATGTACTCAATACAATGTATAATAAATCTACTATATTTATCTCTTATCGTCTATACACGTAATAGTTGCTTTTTCTAATCACTAATTAGCAAAAAAATGTAACGAGACATCTGTCTGTAATTATAATTAAATGAATGCATAAAGACTGCAAACAGTAAGAACAATGACGTAACACAATGCTGTAATCAGGAAAAATGCATTAATACAAACCTATGTCACCGTAGGGATTTTAACCCTAAACTTTCCACTATCGCGGCGGACTGAGTTGACATTACATGTATTTGTTCACGACGTCCGTGTTAAAATTTGTATTTATTGTATATGTGGTTATAATCCAACCTTAGATTATGTGTTGTTCCAATTAATTTGCCTTGATATTTGATAGAAATTTTATCTTGTCTTGGTGTTATTAAAAATGGATACTTCATCGTTGTTTTCACCTGTTGTGTTTACTTTACATGTTGAGTTGTCTGTAGTCTAGCAGTGGTGTTGGAATATTGACTCTCGCATGTAGTGGTTTTTCAGTGACAGAATGCTTTAAAGGGAGAAAGTCGATCGTTTGAAAATGTGTCACTGTGTGAGTAATGTCAACTCAGTCCGCCGCGATAGTGGAAAGTTTAGGGTTAAAATCCCTACGGTGTCATAGGTTTGAATTAATGAATTTTTCCTGATTACAGCATTGTGTTACGTCATTGTTCTTACAACAGGTGTTTTCATGTACTCTTTGCAGTCATTATGCATTCATTTAATTATGTATTTGTTCACGACGTCCGTGTTAAAATTTGTATTTATTGTAATTATAATGTTCGAAATTACTTCGACCGTGCGTTTATGTATTAGGGGTGAGGCACATACCTACCTTTTTAGGGTTCCGTACTGGAACTCTGTTACTGCCTACGCCGCTGTCTGTCCTACCTTAAAAGGCTTTATCTTTTGAACCATAACAGGTACCGGTTGAAATTTTCACAGAATATGTGTTATTATGGCGGATATCCTAACAAATAATAAAAAAAACAAAATGTAAAAATTAAGGAAGGTTCCTATACAAAAAACTTGTTTTTCAACGTTCTTTTGTTTTTGCTCTATCGTAAAAACGGTAATACATACAAGAGTCAAATTTGGTGTGATTATTGGGAACTGACGAATTGAGACATGACTTCTGGTGGCAAAAAATTAAACTATCATAAAATTGCAACTGTCTAGTTAGTATATGGTGTTAAAATTGACATTTAAATTTAATTAATTAATTATGAAAAAAAAAAGTTAAAATGGAAGTTGAACGTTTTCCAGAACGTAAAAAATCGAAAGCTAAAGTTTGTTGTGTAGTAAACAGTTGTGAAAGTAAATATGCTAAAGATTTAGATGTTTTTCATAAGTTTCCGAAGCATCATGCTGTTGGTATTGAAATGTTTTTTGGTAATGTTGAAAAAATTGATAAATATATAGCGTAGAAAAATTTATTGAAATTAAAAGAAGTTACTTGAACAATGAAAATATATTCTTTACATTTTAAATAATGTGATTATTTAGATAAGTACCTACTTACCAACTAAGTTAACCTAAAAAGTAAATAAAATAATAATTTTTACAATGTTAAAAAGCGTAATATAATATATAGAATATTATGTAATTACATTTTCCTCTGCTTTACAAGAACAAATTATTAAAATTATTTTTGCACCGTAAGATATTATAGCATTTATTTCATGGGGTTTTTCTTTCTTGTTTGACGTTTGTAAACATGGCGCGTTAATAGCTGTCACATCATTATTACTTTTTTCACAATTTATTCCACATTTAATTAAATGCCTGACAGATAAAATTCGTTCTGCATCATATAAGTATATTTTCTTGGTTTGGGTTATCATCAACCTAAGATATTAATTCACTCAGATTTAATAGCATTTCAATCGTCAACACTACTATCACATGTGTAATTTTTGTAAAACTGCAATTTTTTGTCGGCTATGTTTTTGAAGCCACACCCACATGTCAGTTCCCAATAGTGAAAACTCTAAGCTAAAACAAGAAATAATAAAAACCGACCAGTCGACCAAGTGTGAGTCGGACTAAACAGTTTATTATGTTTAACAGGTTTGACATTTACATTAACGGTGGCACATACAGAAACAGTCGCATTTTAAAATTGACATATCTTTTTTATTTATCAACCGATTTAAATGAATCAAACACTAAATGTTATCCCAAGCTTATCTCAAACATTACCACTACCTAAACTCCTTATTTTTATTATTGCACGGAACCATCGATGCGCGAGTCCAACTCGCACTTGACCAGTTTTTTTCAATGAACCCCCTGTATTAGTGATGCGCGATACGAGATGTTTTAGTCGATTGTCTCGGTTGTTCAAACATCTTGATGACTCTCGATGGTTGTCACTTGGACTCGATTGTTGTTGTTTTATAGTTCACCGAGACCGAGTCGCACAGTACTGAATCGTACACTGTCGAGAGCCACATAATATAGAATCGTTCATCACTCAACAGCTGCGTGGTCGAGTCGATGGTCGATTGTGCAGTTATCGCGTAATACGAATTCAATAGTGAAGAGATCACAGAGTAGTGAGTGCTGACTGAACAGTGTGATCAGTGAACAATCAACGAGTCGCGTGAACTTCAGTCGATTATAGCATATAACCTTGAATCGCGATTATATGTATTCTCATTTGCTGCTATTGTTATAACCTATGTGGCAAATAATCGACTTGAACAATAGAACATTTCGATTGTAAAATCGAACTCCGAGCCGATTGTGGACTCGATTGTTATTATGAACGATTACAATTGTTTCGATTGTAAAAACATCTCGTATTCGCCCATCACTAAACCTGTATTGGAAAGTAAAAAGCAGAAATTTACACGTAAATTTCAGGTTGACTATAGGTGTACTAAAAATAAAATGGTTTTTGCGTCTTCGATTATATCTTTTTCGCCGGAAGCATTGAACTGTATTGAAACTGCTTTATATTAGATAACGATAATCTGTTTGTTTATCTCACGGCATTCGAATGACATTATTACTATTATGTTATATTGTAGGTTCGCCATTTCCTCGAGCACGACAAAACCTCAATGAGATTGTCAGTTTCTTTTGTCACCAAGTCGCCTAAGGGCTACAGTTGGTACTATTGTTATTCGATTTGTTTTTGTGTTCAGAAGAAGGGTAACCACTAATCCTCATAATCCAATCAAAATTTCAATTGCGTCTCTAAAAAGCCATTAAACGTAGGTACTTATTGAATTCCACTAAATTACAAAGTATTTGATTTTATTTGCCTGTTTTTAACAAAAAAAAATATCTTTTGATTTTGGAAACATTCAGTCAAAGTTATATCCTTTTACAAAAATAAAATTTTTGTGAAAATTAGTTTCCAAAAATTTTATTTTTGTAAAAGGATATAACTTTGACTGAATGTTTCCAAAATCAAAAGATATTTTTTTTGTTAAAAACAGGCAAATGTTGTACATTTCAAATATATGTTACAAAAAATATTTACTTATTCCAAAAATTGAAACCGTTTTAAGTGCGAGACAAAAAAATCCAACGGCATTATTTAATCGAATATATTGTTACAAAACTGTTTTCTGAGTTGGCGGAATAAATATTTATTTACAATAATTAAAAACACAATAATAAACAATAACTAAACAGTAATTAGAACGCAAAACAAACAACTATATACAATAACTCGTAACAATTAACTATATACAGGACTATTTATTTTTAGTTATTTATGTTTCAAATATTTATATTCACTGTATTTATATCAGACGCTCGTAGGCTTGAATTGCGCGACTCTCTGTTCACTGATTGATTCGACCGTTGACTGACTGACTGATCCCCTCGAACTCGAACTGGCCGGTTATATATATGCTGCGCGGCTCAAACCTAGCGCGTTCTAGCGTTCTCTAGAACTTTCGTTCAGGTACCAGTTGTTACAGCAAGCAGACACCGCTTCTCAGAACTCTCGCCTGCCGTTTATTTACAGGGTGATCCGTAACAATATATTATTTAAATCAGACGGAGCTCATTTCAATGATTTAATAAAAATAAAATAGGTGAAAAAACTTTTAAGTTGGTTTTATTTTAAGCTGTACCAAAAACTAGAAAATAATTAGGACACAAACCAAGGGGCACTTTGTGTCGCTGCGTCAGCGGAATAAGTAATAAAAACGTGGGGCGCATTTGAAATATTTCTGTTGGTGGGCTTGGAAACACATTTTTCTAGACAAGTCGTTCTTATTTAATAATTATACAGTCGTTATACGGATTTTTATGCGCCCCACGTTTTTATTGCTTATTCCGCTGACGCAGCGACACAAAGTGCCCTTTAGTTTGTGTCCTAATTATTTTCTAGTTTTTTTGTGTAGCTGATGATTTAAAATAAAACCGTTTAATTTAAAAAATTTTTTACCTATTTTTATTTTCTAGTTTTTAGTTTGATTTCTGGCCCGTATCATTACGCAAACTCCATCCCCTGAATCCATCATCAGACCCTCGTTTCCAAGTTGAAATTATCATAATATTGTATTGTCACGTGAACTCAATGTGTGTGCAATGTTTCATAAGAATCGGTTAAGTAGAAGTAGTTGAAATAGCTGTCGCAAGATTTGAAACAATTTGATATAGTAACAAATAAATATACGGGGTCAAGCCAAATAAAACCGTTTAAAAACCTAGCTCATTGACTGGAATTTTTTAAGATTGCATTTTTTTAATAATTTCACCCCTGTTCATAGCAACATTAAGTTATTCTGAATATTAATTTCATTCGGAAACCATTGAAATGATGACTGTATTATGATATTTCTGGTACAATTCACATAAATACAAAATGAAAGGTTTTGTAATATGTACAAAGAAATACAAAAGCTTTCAAAAGCTCTTTCGTGCGACAATGTTGACATTTGTAATTTGACATGGACTTCTACTTAGTTCTGAAAAGATCGGTCGTGTGTAAAAGTTATTGTTTAACTGTTATAATTTGATTAGCGATATGGTCTCCAGCGGTTAAACATATAATATAGTTGTTTTGTTTGTTTATAATACCTATTTAGTTTTTATTGAGATGATATATTATGATATCAATAGCTTCTTAATAAAATTACTCAACTGATGCTTAAGGGTCGTTGACAATTTTATAGTAATAGTGAGTTTAGAATATTGTATTGCTTGAATTGTATTCCCAATTGAATATAATTATGTAAGTACAATGCAGGGCGCGCACTGAATCGGCTTGTTTCAGCACGGCATGGAACAAACTGAACTTTTCGAAAATATAAAAATAAACGAAGGTCCGAGTTATCCGAAAAAAAAAGACAATATAAAAAAAAATTGAAAAAATATATTAAAAATTAAGTTTTATGGTCATCTATTAGCGTCATTAGCGCACTTGTGAACTACAAATAACTTATTACCAACATACCACAAATACCTTTTCAATTAAGTTTTAGGCTTGAGAATAGCCGAGCGTGTAGCGGTGCTGTTGTTTACATGGCGTTGCCATATGGTTCCTTTATTACAAGTCCCCAGTTCCCGGGTTCTAGCCCGAGAGCTGGTAAAAGTGTCAATTGGATTTTCAATTTATTATTAAAAAAAATGAATTAAAAATATGAATTGGTGCTAGGCCCAAATAACCTTAGCTGTTGGTGGTCTTTAAAACACAATTTACAATTAAGTTTTAGTGTCATCTATTAGCGCACTTATGAACTACAAAAAAACATATTACCAACATACTACAAATACCTTTTCAATTAAGTTTTAGTGTAATCTATTAGCGCACTTATGAACTACAAAAAACTTATCACCAGCATACTAAAAATACCTTTTCGTGTTTGATGTCGAGTGGAGCCGAGTAAACCTGATTCAGCCTCACCGACCCGAGCGTGACGGTTCACTTTCGTTCACTATTCAGAAAGAACGCCTAAAGGTACGTGCAGTACGCAGCTGGGATTTTAGATGGTAGCATGTATGATAGATGGTGGCTGAAATTATAAGCGCTTATAGGTTTGCACAACGGAGCTTTGATACTAGCATTGATACAAGCTTAAATCGCGTTTGAAATGTCAGATAGCGAAGACGAATATTTGTGTTCTTCTGCTACAAAGTGGTATATTTTAAATACAAATTTGGGTAGGAGCTATCATGTTCACACTATTAATAGAAAATGATCTAAACATGGCGAATTTCATCATTTATACCAAGAATTAAAATTTTACCCAAACCGGTTTTTTGAATATTTACGTATGGAACCTAACACTTTTAAATACGTCTTAGAAAAAACTCAAAACAAATTAAATAAAAACTGGCAAAATTTCACTTATTAAACTAGTCACATCCATTGCGAAACTTGTAACGGCTATTTGACAGTTGTTACACGTTGATTGTAGTAGTCAGCGCGCTGAAAGAATGGTGAGATACATTCTTGTATCTAGCAGCTCTTATAACGGCGCTTATACCTGCTACACTCACTGCTTCGTTGTGTACGCTCGCATATATAACAATGCATTAATTTAAGCAAGCCCTGCTATGATCTACGCTACTATCTAGAATCCTAGCTGCGTACTGCACGTACTTTAAGAAAGTTTTCAATTAAAAAATATAATGTGGAATACGGAATAGTTGTAAAAATAACAAAAACAGTAATGGTGCCGACGAGAGTCGAACCCGGGGTATCAGTTCGATTTAATTGCCATTTGCAGTTTTTATGATTATATCGAAGATTGTCATTTATAAATTGCACGCATCGTTAAGCACCTTAGATGGCATGAAATTTGCATTTACATTCATATTACACTGTCAATTAGAAGCATGACTTGCTATTTTAATTATTCCATTAGCGCTACTGAATTCTTAATCGATGGGGTTACATACGATAGGTACACCCAGTTGTGTACCTCCATAGCATAATGTATGTAGGACGTTTCTGAATAATGCACGCGCATGCGTGTCACACTCATATAATTGGATTTAGGACACTCTATCTTTTTTTGTTCGAGAGAATTTATTTTATCGAAATAAAGTTATGCTTCATGGAAGTTAAAAAAACAGACTAAAACAATATTTAATTTAAATTCAGCTCCTTCTTCAAAAAAGGAGTCTAGATATCTTTGAAAAGGATAAAATAATTATCCAGGTGTGCAAACTTTCACGGCCGGCATTGTTCCAAGTCTTCATGGTTTCCGGGCTTGTAGGCCGTGGTCCGGTGGTATTTCTACCTGACGTTTCGTCTAAAACTGCGGTAGACATTCTCAAAGGCGATGTGGCAGCGGTCGAAGTGTTCTCCTTGGCGGAAGGAGGACACTTCGACCGAATGTCTACCACAGTTGTAGACGAAACGTCAGGTAGAAATACCACCGGACTACGGCCTACAAGCCCGGAAACCATGAAGACTTGCGATAAAATAATTGTTTCCTACTTTTTAAAATCACCTTCTTCATGGCCCCTACAAAGGTGGGGGGCTGACAGGGCTCTAGAGTTGCAGGTCGGCCAACTAAGTTAGATAAACAGAAGATAAAAAATCGAAGCGGTAGGCCAAATATACTGGCCCGGGGGCTCTCTATTAGAATGTGGGAGCATATTATTAGAAGTCGCGGAATTGATTTACGCCGACTTCTAAATGAAGGTTTTAGAGTAGGGAAGGTGTTTGTAAAACGAAGGAAAAAAATATTTTATTCTTTTCAGAGACTCCTTTTTTTTTGAAGTCGGTTCAATTTTTAAAACAATATTTTAATTTAGGAAATGTATTCTATTGTAGCTTACAGCTACTTACATTATTAGTCCAAGCTCTCTAACCGTATAAAAAGTCTATTGGACAATTGTATTGTGTTTTAAAAATCACCAACAGCTAAGGTTATTTGGGCCTAGCAACAATTCATATTTTCAATTCATTATTTTTTTTTTAACGATAAATTGAAAATCCAATTGACACTTTTACCAGCTCTCGGGCTAGAAATCGGGAACTGGGGACTTGCAATAGAGGAACCATAGCAACGCCATTTAAACAACAGCATTGTTACACGCTCGGCTATTCTCAAGCCTTCTACTGGATAACCCTACTAAAATTTTATTATTGAAATTAACAAATAATTTATGATGAAAAACATTAAATCATTGGCAGGGTATTTCCATTTTTTTCAACAATTTTTTGTTTTTTGACACTACCTATGGGGAATAAATAAGTTTGTACCAACCACAAGTGCTGCCTCTCGTGGATAATTGGAAGAACTACTCTCAGGAAAATGGCTCATTCGTCTGCCACCAATTTCATGTTTTTTCATCACATTATCTGAATTCAATAATTAAATTTTAATAGTGTTGCGACCAGTATGATTTTTGTACGATCAGAGCTTGGACTAATAATTAAGAAGACACTTTTACAAACGTTCTCAGCTATAAGGAGATAAGATTGCGCTTAATGTTTTTAAAATGTTAACTACATACAAAACCACTGCAGTTTTATATCCCAGCGGAGCTGATGACTTGAATAAAACGTTATGAGTATGCATTTTCCTTTGTAATTATTTCTTATTGTGGTGCAATGTTATTGAAGACATCGTGACATGGTTTCATATAATAATTTATATTAGATTTTAATAGCGGTATAATATAATATAAGGAAGAAAAAAATAATTTTTGCCATACCCACTACTGCTTTACGTGCATGTATGTGAAGTGACTTTTGATAGGCCGGTGTGCGGGAACGTATCTTTTTCACACTAGTGTGTGAAATTTTTTGTAATTTTGTAATTTATTTTTTGTAATTTTGTAATAAATTTGTAAATAAAAATAAAATAATTCCCATAGAGATTTATGTTTATTCGTCCTGATCCGTCTGCTAATTACCTACTGACAGCTACTCTCGGCCTACTATAGACGTGAAGTTGGTGACACAAAATGAACTGCCAACATTTTTTGAAAATACTGGAAATTAAGTGAAAAGAAGCTATTTTATAGTAGGTACATATATATCTATGGTAAAAATACCATATATATAAAAATGCAACAGATCCTGCATATTATTATCGATATGGAGGCCAAAACAGTAATTTTTCCAATTTTTAACCGACTTCAAAAAAAAGGAGGTGGTTCTCAATTCGGTTGTATTTTTTTTTTATGTTTGTTACCTCAGAGCTCCGTCATTTATAAACCGATTTGGAAATTCTTTTTTTATTGGATAAGGTATACCTCGAAGTTGGTCCCAAATAACTTTTACTTAAATCGGTTCAGTAGTTTGGCTGGTTTTAATAAAAGTTAGTAGCGGCGTGTGATTCCTTTAAGGTAAATGTCACTTTTTGATACATCACACAGCGTAAGAAATCGGTTAACTAAAAAGTAAAAAATAAAATAGTTTTTAACAAAAAAAAACCTCCTTCAAAAAGCCACAAAAAAGAGGAAAATAATAAAACTTGGAGGTCTGCGCCATTTTAATAAAATATGAAGTCGGTTAAAAAGTGCCAATTTAAAATTAATATCTGCTTTTTAACCACCTTCATATTTTATTAAAATGGCGCAGACCTCAAAGTTTTATTATTTTCCTTTTTTGTGGCTTTTTGAAGGAGGTTTTTTATTTGTTAAAAAGTTTTTTTGTCTGTCTGTCTGTGCACACATCATGAATAGATTTAAATGAAACTTGGCATGTTGGTATAATAGCTTATGTCCTGGGTCAACATATAGGATACTTTTTATCCCGGCAAAAAAGGAGAGTCCGCGGGGTAGTCAAAAGCTGGGTCTATGGAATAAAATAAAACCTTCATGTTTCTGTTACTAACCAATTATGTCGCAAACAATAATATTTCTGCTACTCACCGAAAGATGTCGCCACGAGTATTTGATAACGCGCTAACGTTGTAGTTCATCCATAAAACACTTTTCGTAGAAATTTTATCTAATTTGAATATCTTATAGAAAACAGTAATATACAGGGTGCTGAATCGTTTTGCCGGTAATAGGGATTTAACCCGTAAAATCAAACATTTGCGATTTCCTGCTCCCTTAATTATTTTAGGAAAAATATCTTCGATTAAAAGTTTTAGAACATAAAATTCTGCATCTAAATCATTAAACAATAGAAATTTGATATGAAAATGTCAAAATTACCTCAAAAACAGATAGCGATAGCCATGGAACTTGAACAAAATGATGACGTTTTAGCTGTCAGAATAATTTCTAATCATTTTGTTCAAGTTCCATGGCTATTGCTATCTGTTTTTGAGGTAATTTTGACATTTTCTTATCAAATTTCTGCCGTTACAAAGCATGCAAAATTAATTTTGTTTAATGATTTAGATGCAGAATTTTATGTTCTAAAACTTTTATTCGAAGATATTTTTTCTAAAATAATTATGGGAACAGGAAATCGCAAAAGTTTGATTTTACGGGTTAAATCCCTATTATCCGCAAAACGATTCAGCACCCTGTATATCTAACAGCTGTTAAAACTTCAGAGTGATTTCACGTGCCATCAAATTCTATAGAACGCCACACGAACGAAGTCGCGGGTACAGCTAGTTAAACATATTTTAAATTAAAACAAGTGTAGTGTGACAAATTCTACTGGAAATAAAAATGGATCGTGGACAATATTGTTATCCAGTGACAACCGTTTAAAGTGGGAAGGAAGGGTGACTATTTATGTACAAAATGATCCAATTAAATAAAATGAATAAGTCGTTTTAACAATTTAACAACTCAACGAGTCGGTTTAAATTAAGTTTAAAATATATATTCTTCCGCGATTATATTATACAAAACTAATTCTTTCAACTGAGGCGGTGTCCCCTTTCCCTGTAGACACTTTAAACAGGTTGCCTTGGTGTACGAGCCCTGCGTGAAATTTAAAATATTTTCTCTGCGCCTGTAATGAAAAGTATAACTGTCATGGCCTCTCATTTCGTTGTAGAAGTTATTTGGACTTGTATGAGGATTGAACTTTGTATATGGAATTTATAGTTTGATAACGCTGTGGACTCACAGGTTGTAAACTAATGTTAAGTAATAGACCGTAGAGACAGAATGGTGGCTCATCAATTTGCTTATTTTACTTGTTTTATATTTATAATAAACAATTTCACGATAAATTTGCACTGTTAGCATGTAAAATTTTCCCTCGTTTTGAGTACAATTTTGTGCCACCAGATGTCATATGCTCATTTGATGATTTAACGGATCCCAATAAATTTAGTTTCCATAAACACTGCAGATTCTGTAGTAACGCGGTGCCCAACTGAACTGCTGCAGGTCTTAAGTTGATTTTGGATAAAACATTGGCTAACTATAGAAATTCTATAAGCAAAAGCATGCGTTTGCATTGGAATATATGTGTGTGTGTGTGCATTTGGACTGAAAAATCAAACATAGTAGGTATTCATTCAAGGTATGTGAGGTATTTCATTAAAGGTCCTTCCTACATATTATTATATGAAAATCTGTTTGAGAATGAATTGAAAAGGTAGGTATGTTATAAAAATAAAATAAATTATAATTTCATTTAAATTGATTGATTTGATTTATGCAGACATAAAAAAGCTAAAAAAATTTCTGCTATACGCGAATAACCACGCAATTTTTTATAAATACCTATTTTCATTTAGTAAATATTAATTTTTAACCGACAGAGGTTATCAATTCGACATGTATATTCTACGTAACTTCTCGAGAAGTTGCCCGATTTGAACAATTTAGATGCCTTTGGGTTTAGAATGTTTCTGGAATGATCCCATATAATTTTAAATTTAAATCGCTTCAGTAGTTTTTATTCCTTGTAATGAAATTGTTACAAAACTGTTTTCTCAGTCGGCGGAATAAAAAATTATTTACAATAATTAAAAACACAATAATAATGAATGCAACAACGAAAAGTCAGTTCTAACAATCAACACAAATAAACAATAACTAAACAGTAATTACAGAGCAAAACAAAACAACTATATATAATAATTCGTAATTATTACCACTACATTAGTATTTATTTATCAATTTGGTTATTTATATCACGGCACTATTTATTTTACTGATCCAACGTAGACTTGAATGCGTGACTCACCGTTGACTGATTCCCTCACTCACTCGTACTGGGTGTTTATATATGCTGCGTAGCGTAAGCCTAGTGCGTTCTCGCTTTCTCTAGAACTTTCGCGCAGGTACTAGTTGTTACAGTAAGCAGACCCCGTTTCTCAGAACTCTTGCCTGCCGTTTATATACAGGGTGATCCGTAACAAAATTAATTTTTTAATTATGTTACCTCATATCTCCTACATTTGTGAACCGGTTTTGATGATTCTTTCTCTAATCAATAGGGAATACCCTCAAGATGGTCTCACATAAATTTTAATTAAAACGGTTCAGTAGTTTTTTTTAGTAATCAAATATTATCAGGAAAGAAATCGGTTAAGAACGTGCAAACTACGTATTGCAGACATACTGAAAAGTACAAACTAAAAAAAATTTAGAAAAAAAATAAAACCTTCAAAAAAAAGCCACTAAAAAGAGGAAAATAATGAAATTTTGAAGTCTGCACCAATTTATTAAAATTGTTATTAACTGCATTTTTTATGTAGTACCGAATACGCTCTGAAATTGGGATTACACCCATGGTTTTCACTGCGCTTAGCAAACATACATAAAAAACAAGCCGTGAGGTAAGTCGTTTATTAGAACTAAAGTGCGACCCTTGAGGTCCACACGACGAACTTCCCAGTTTGATAAATATTTAATAACAATAATTAAATTAGATATTACACAGAAAAGTAATCATTTTAATCATTAAAACATAATTATTATTTATTTTTAACAATAATTAAAAAAAAAAACGATTTTTATAAAATTAATGTCGGATCAAAATGACGTCAACACGCCTCGATTGACACCCTTACGAAGTCGATATAATTTTTTATTCGCGAGATATTGTGTAAAATCTACTTTTTTGGAGTCTATTTAGTTAAGAAAAAAGAACGGCTGAACCGATTTTGAAAAAAATTCTTTCAGATCATATTTACGTTAATACGCGTCGATTGGCACCCTAACGCAGTCGATATCATTTTTCATTCTCGAGATTTCGTCTTAGAAAGAAATGGACACATATACGTACGTACGTACGTGTTTGTGTGTTTTAAAGACCACCAACAGCTAAGGTTATTTGGGCCTAGCACCAATTCATATTTTCAATTCATACGTACGTACGTACACACACACATACACACACACACATCTTTCTAAAAATAGTATAAAAATAGTGTAGTGACCTTGAAACATAAAAATTTGTTATACATTTTGATTTCGATTTTCGGACCCATTACGATAACTTCCAATGGAAAGTTAAAAAATTTAGAAAAAAAACATAGAACCTTAAAAAAAGCCACTAAAAAGAGGAAAATAATGAACTTTTGAAGTCTGCGCCAATTTATTAAAATTTTTATTAACTGCATTTTTTATGTAGTACCGAATACGCTCTGAAATTGGGATTACACCCATGGTTTTGACTGCGCTTTGCAAACATACATAAAAAAAAACATAGGTGCTGAATATAGAACCTCCTCCTTTTTTGATGTCGGTAAAAAAAAACAACCCCTTTCAATATAGTGGGTCAACCCCACTCTCTGACATTACACATCCTGTCGAGAGTACGTGTAATCTGAGAGCAATACACTCTACCAGTTTTATTTTTACCCATGAGGGTCGTAGGTATAGAATAAATGCTCGTAGTTAAAATTAATGCCGTTACGAAAGGCAATTCGGTACGGCGCACTTGTGCGAATCACATTTCAAGTTAGGCACATCTGCTAACTTGGTTTACATTTTATTAAATCACGCCTAGCTTTTCTAAATATAGTTCGACAAATAAAAGCCTATTTATACATTAACAGTAGACAAGCGCAGGCTCTATCCAAGCTCATGTCGACCTAAAAGTTAAATTACATGTGATGTTTTTAATTGACTTTTTACGTGTAAACATTAAACCTTGCACCCCCAAAAATAAATTGATACGAAAATAATCTCAAAAAAAAAAATAATTTTTAACAAAAAAAACATCGAAAAAGCTACTAAAAAGAGGAAAATTATAAAATTTTGGAATCAACGCCAATTTAATAAAATGTTAAGTCGGTTAAAACTTAAAAAGTAGATATTTAAATTAAATTGGCACTTTTTAACCGACTACATATTTTATTAAATTGGCGCCGACCCCAAAATTTTATTATTTTCCTCTTTTTAGTGGCTTTTTTGAAGGAGGTTTTTTTTTGTTAAAAAGTTTTATTTTTTACTTTTTAGTGGCTTTACAATACGTAGTGCGCACGTTATTAACCGACTTCTGTCTTGATATTTGATTACTTACGCTGTGTCAAAACTGGCATTTACCTTAACGGTATTACTATCCATTACTCACTTTCTATTAAAATCAGTGGAACTACTACACCGATTTAAGTAAAATTTATATGGGAGCACCCCGGAGGTATGCCCAATTAAATAAAACAATAAACACAAAATCGGTTCACACATACAGGAGAAATCGATGAACATACATTCATACACAAAAAAAAACACAGGTCCCGAATATATAACCTTCTCCTTTTTTTGAAGTGAACATGACACGTTTATAGGGTGATCTGTCACCCCTTTAATACTGACCAATCGATTTGCAAATATTATAATGGCATTATTGGGTCACCGACAAGCTATACACACAATTTCAGCCTTGAAGCAATAATAATTGTGATCATTTTTTTGTTACACGTTGGGGGCGGTCTGCATCCCTCCCATACAGCTATCTAGCAAAATCCCTTACTCAGGGCACTTCAATATGCTTCCCTCAACATCTTCACAAAAATAAGGCCTTAAATAAATAACACCAAAAAATTGTCACTAGCTCTCGGTCTATCAAAATCCAAATCACAATATGCGAAAATTAAAAAAACCGCTAACTAGATGATACAGGTGTCAACTTTTTTAAGTTCGCGACTGTATATATCACTGAAATTACTTGGTCTTTGAGGCAGTTCATGAAATGCAAAAATTGTACCGTCTTTAATGCAAATTTTATCGTAAAGAAGGCGGAAAATAACATTAACCGATTTAAGAATTCAAAGTTGAAACATTTTTATGTTGATATTGAGAATTTTTTAAACGTGATATTTTTATCTTATTTGAACTGCGTCCCGCTAAATTTAATACTTTGTTTAAATTAAACGTTTACATATTTTATTTTGTAATTGTATTTACATATTTTAATTATGTATTTGTATTTGTTCTGTGAAATGAAATTATTTCTGTCAATTGAAATTGTAGAATTAAATACCAACAGAGTACAGAATAATTAAATACAGGAAATAAATTACAAATAAATTACGGTTCATATAAAAAGAAATATCAACTTGAGAAACAAATTATTTTTATGCTTTTCTAAAAATTTATGCTTTCTAAATATGCAGATACCGTTCTTATTAATGAGCACTTTACAAATTTTTGAGCACTTTTATTTGGTGTGCAAGCTTTCACGGCCGGCATTGTTCCAAGTCTTCATGGTTTCCGGGCTTGTAGGCCGTGGTCCGGTGGTATTTCTACCTGACGAACAGAGAACACACTGGCACTAGGTATAAAAGAAGGGAGAACACCAGTCATCGACACACTGACCTGTGAGCCGCCAAGGAGGACACTTCGACCGCTGCCACATCGCCTTTGAGAATGTCTACCGCAGTTGTAGACGAAACGTCAGGTAGAAATATCACCGGACCACGGCCTACAAGCCCGGAAACCATGAAGACTTGGAACTTTTATTTGGGTTCAAACTTTTGAATGTTTATTTGAATCATAACTAAATTAGTTACCACGCATTTATAATCACAAATTTATCACAAGAAATATATTTTCATAAATGATTTATTTTTAACGTCAATATAACACAATTCGATCAACCGAACATTGAAATGAATCAACAAAAAAACGAACCGAAAAAAGTTCAAAATTAAGCTGCCTAAGCTGGTTTTCTGTTTCACTGAAATCAAAAGGTTACTGACCGATATTTATTACAAAAACAAGCACTTTAAAAGGAGGTCAGTTATCACCGTAATATACGGCGTCATAACCTATATATTCTATTATGTTTTGTAACAGTAAAGTGTAACCAGTGGTTCTCAAATAAAAAAATCACGTATAAAGTCTAGAGTCTAGACGAATTATAGATTCCCTCGTAGCATCCAAAGGACTGGATGGATTATAATAAATGCTGTGTTATTAGATTCGTCTTAATTGAGAGTGACGCTAGACGCCATTTTGTCAGTATAGAGTCAGAATGTAAAAGTAATTTTCCTTCTAAATCTATACAAATATTATAAAGCTGAATAGTTTGTTTGTTTGTTTGGTTGAACGCGCTAATCTCAGGAACTACCAGTCCAATTTGAAATTTTTTTTTGTTAGATAGCCCATTTATTGAGGAAGGCTATAGGCTATATAATATCACGCTACGACCAATAAGAGCGGAGCATCAATGAAAAATGTTGGAAAAACGGGAAAAATTGTTCCTTTTGAGAGCTTCCGTTGCGTGAAAATGTGTAGACGGCCGTTTTTATGATATAAGTATGTTGCGAATTCTTATACGGTCGGGTTGCGAATTCTTACGGAAGTAGTTGCGAACGCTTCATATTTTTTCAGTACCCAGGCAAAGAGTGCCTAACGCGCCTAAGGAAGTTTTCACTTCAAAAATATTCTCGATTTTTGGCCCGCATCCAATGTACACAGATTCCTCTCCAGTCTCCTTAACCTCGGGCTTGAGAATGGCCGGAAGTGTAGCAGTGCTGTTGTTTACATGGCGTTGCTATGATTCCTCTATTACAAGTCCCCAGTTCCCGGGTTCTATTCTAGCCCGAGAGCTGATAAAAGTGCCAATTGGATTTTCAATTTATTATTAAAAAAAAATAATGAATTGGAAATATGTATTGGTGCTAGGCCCAAATAACCTTAGCTGTTGGTGGTCTTCCCCCCAGGGGGGGACATTGTGTGGTTGCAATCGCAAATGGCACTCCAATGTTCTTTGGGAATTAGCGCTCCCAGGGACCCGAGCTCGTACCAGTCGGTTTGTGTATGCCGGCTGGCGGATTCTAATACACAAATGGATTATTTGTTGTGTTGAAGACGCTAATGACCTGAGTTGTCGACGCGTCTATAATTTACAATTAATTAATAAATTAGTTGGTGGTCTTTAAAACCCAATTTAATTTCTCCTTAACCTCTGTACTTGCTGGTGCACACATATACTTAGTTACTGCGGTATATCCATAGCGATAAGAGATGGTGGTAGGTAAGTACTTACATAACGTACTAGGGATGCAGTTGTTATCGAACGTCGGCACGACTTTCGACATGGCATTGTTATCGCATCGATCACCGCACACAACAAGGCGCTCTTCGATCAGCAATGAGGCGTTACCATAGATACATCGTACACAGACAACGGTGCACTCTTTAACAGGATCAGCTTCACGCGTGCACTGGGTAAACACTAGTAGTATATGAGAGCGGCGGAGTTCACAATCCATACATTACTAATATCTGAAACCGCAAAATAAAATCGGTTATGTCAAAATTTTGTTATGTTCTCTTCACAGATTTTTATTGTATTCACCTATTTATTTATTTATTGTAGATTATAGACTTAGATCATTAGCGTCTTAATTACATTAAAAAAAAATTCGACTGATGACCAGTCCTATACTTCCCACCTAGTAAATATTTGCAAAAAATAAACACTCTTTTTTTTTTATTCTTTGACTAGGCCCAAATAACCTTAGCTGTTGGTGGTCTTTAAAACACAATTTAATTTTTATTCTTTCAAAAAAAGCATGGCCCTCTTTTTTGGTTGGTGATCTACTGATGGCTAGCTTAATATAGCAAAAATCATGGTTGCCTTGATTTACGTACAATTTTCTTTTTTTAGTAAAATATTTTTTTTCTCGAAAACTATACATTTTAGAGAAAAAAAATATTTACATTTTTTTCATATTATAACATCTAGAATTCATTTATATTTTTTTTTACCTATGTTAATACGTGACGTTGAGGACGTTTTTTTGAATATCTCAGGATCCACTGAACCGATTTGACTCAAAATCTAATCAGATCTAAGTTAAAGGCTGATAAACACAATAGAGCAATCGGCATCCCCGTATGTTGTTCCGTTCTTAAGATATCGAAGGCGAAAAATTGACCACACACACACACACATACACACACACACACATACACACACACACACACACATACAGACATCAGTCAGAAAATGATCTTAAACGATTGCTAGGGTCTTAAAACGTGAAAATCTGTTAAAATCTCGAAATATTTTTTTCGGACTAAATCCATTACTTCCCTACCATAGTAGAGGTGGGAAGTAAAAACTCGGGTAGCAGTGCCAAATATAAAAGTGTCAATTGGATTTTCAATTTATTATTAAAAAAATAAAATAATGAATTGAAAATATGAATTGGTGCTAGGCCCAAATAACCTTAGCTGTTGGTGGTCTTTAAAAAACACACAATATCCTTGATGGTACAGAACCATGGACGCGCAAGAATTTTAACTCGTATTTGTCCGGTTTTTTTTTTGTATTATACAAAATCTCCGGCTTCGCCCGAAGGTGAGAAAAAAGCCAAAATTCGATTTCGGCTTCGGTTAAAAAACTGACCTTGGATCGTACTCTAATGATTTGTTTTCATAATTAATTTGTGAAATGTTTGATGTTTAAATTTGTTTGATGATGATTACTAATGAGTTATATTAGATGTAGTACCAACCTAGAGGTAAGGTACGCTTACCAATCTCTAAATATGTTTGCGGTGTTCAATATTAAGCTCTAAACCAAAATCCGTAATGTAAATAAGATGTCACCAGGCTTTGCATTAATGCCGAACGTTTCCGACTGTCGCGTCTGTGCAATCTGCACGCAAGTCGGGAAGGGCCGAAACTTTTGTTGCTTCACCGTTTTACACTTTCACTTGTTAGTACAGTAGACTACCGATAATCGGTCGCGGTCCGTCAGATGGGTGGAGTTTAAAAAAAATATCGGAGATCGGGGAAAATTTTATTTACGGGGTATACCTTTGCGTGTAAACTTGTGATTTTCAAAGTGATAAGAAATGATAAATATATATATGCAATTTGTGATTGGGTCGGTACGAATCCTAAGCAAAGGAATTTCGTTGAAGGAGAACGGATTCTCAAAGGCGGACATATTATCAAATTTGTGAAAAGTAATGAGAAAACTGAGCTGTCAAATGTAGTGATCTTTACGGAATATTGCTTAAGAACATCAAAATTAAAAGAAAATCTCTACGAAATTAATCATCCGTTCTATGCTCCTTTAAGGCTGGGTTAGGTGAATACTGTAAACACATAACTGCAACATAATATGTTATATTGTAATAACTAATAAGTCCTCAAAATATTTGTATACATTCGTTAGTGCTAAATTTGTCAGTCATCAGTGATTTAACTATTGTAGTACAGTATGATAATGAGTAAATTTACACTGTTAGAATATAAATTTTTACCTGATCCGTGTACAATTTTCTACCACAAAATGTCATATGCTCATTTGATGGATCCCAATAGTCAAGTTTCAAAATTTAAGATAGTGAGTAAGCGGCAAAGTTTTTATGTATGCTTATGTTTACACTGTTTAATTGGCTTGCTGCTCCATTAACCGTGTTCTGAACTCACTATCTTAAATTTTGGTACTGGACAGTAGGCTGCGGAGGGATTAAACGCCGCTTTAGTATATAACTACTAAAAAATGGGTATGTCTGTATCGCGGGTATAGGTACTTACAGATGACGTTAATACCGTTAAACACAATTTAATATTAAAGAATTAGTTGTCATGAAAAGAAATACATCCACTTTTATTCATCTTATAAAATCAAATGTTTGTAAAATATAATGTAGCAAACCCTAAGATGTTACGCCCCTGCCTCCAATAGAAACCACGAGAAAGAAAGGTCACAGTAGTAAAGCGTGGAATGGTATCGAAGATAGACAACGCTAGAGAATACGAGGACTCACTGAATGTACACCGCACGCAGGTATATAAACGGCGAGTGTGTCGTGTTAGAACGATCAGTGAATGGTGAGTCGTGTATTATTGTAAATAAATATTTATTCCGCCAACTCAGAAAACAGTTTTGTAACAATAATAAATAAAATAATTGCAATTTTTAATTTTTTTATATTTTAAATTCTTATCCAATACCTATATATTTGAGTATTTAAAAAATAAAATATTAAATGCCTTCGGGATTCGAACCTGGGCATAGCATGTAAAGTCAATTTTGGTTGAAATCAAACGCACTGTCTAATGTTAAAGTTATAAATTAACTACTAATTATTACAAACATTACAAAATTGACATATCACAAGTTGTTTGAAATGATGGTTCTCCTGTCGTTTCGCATGGCCCGACGAGACCCAGTCTCTCCCCAATCTGCCCCCCCCCGCCACATGGGAGAGATCAAACAGAAGCATCATTGAATTTAATGCGCCACGTGACATCGTAGGTACGTACATAGTATCTCCATAATATCTACACGACCCATTGATTACAGATGGTTATACGCTGATAGAGTCCCTTTAAATAATTACTTAAGTTTCATTCATTAACTTCTATACTATATATACTTTTTTGTTTGTGTGTTTGTGCACGCTAATATCCGCAATGGCCGAACCAATTTGGATGTGGTTTTCAGTGATATTTGAGATAAGTTTGGGATGACATTTAGTGTTTGTTTCATTTAAATCGGTTGACAAATAAAAAAGTTGTCAATTTTAAAATCAGAGTGTTTATTTATGTGACACCGTTAATGCAAATGTCAAAACGGTAAACAGATTTATAAGTGCTGTTTTACAACTGAAAATTTTTATTGGAAGAGCAGCCAATTACACACTGTAAGAAATGAGAAGGCTACATAGATTATCGATGGTCCATTTGTAGCCAGCTACTAATCTGGTAATAGGCACACAAAGAGACAATGGCGTCGCAAACAGGTATCGCCTCCACATCGCGTGATTCCATAAAAACACATTGGGCATGCGTGGTTACTAATTTTACATTAATTTGTTTTGTATTCATCCATTTTATATATGTAACTATACATTTTATTTTGTAATTTTTACACACTTTATTGAAATATTACACAAATTATGTAATTTTAATTTACTTTATGTAAAAATCACAAATTTGTTTAACTTCACAGTAAAAGTCCAAGTTTTTATGAAGTTTTCTGTGTAAAAATAAATAATAATGTAAAATCACTTAGAAAATCGAGCGAATTCTACCTTAACTTTCAAAGTATTTTTACATCCATTTTTTACAGTGCATTCCTGCAAATATCGGAAAAAATCATTTTGACAACCATATCTAGTCACAGTCAGGACTCTAACCTGAACCTTTCCACTATCGCGGCGAAATGAGATTACATAATAAACTTTTTATTTTATTTATGTGACACCGTTAATACAAACTATTTCCAAGTGATTTTAAGCCCGATTTGCATCACCACCACGGGTGACCGCTATAAATCATAAATTTATAGCACCCGAGCGAAGTCGGACGAGTACCTCTAGTATTTTACAATTTGGAACTTGACTATAATTATAGATATAAAAGAACTCTATACGCGGTTATTAATATGGTTTCATTAACCCAATTCGATAACGTGTGAGTTATACGTAATACACATATTATGCTAACTGGCAATTTTCCTGCCCTATTTATTTTAATCATACAATTTATTTAAATATCGCCCCTAATTATTGGATTCTTCTCTTTTTTATATTTTAATATTTATTAGGCCTCCATAATAGGGTCGTCCCACGTATCAAAATTTGATAATTTTATTATTCCTCATGCATAAACAAACAATGTAAACCAACTTTTTCGTTCTTATATCCTTCCTCTTAATTGCAAACAAGAATTCAAGAAATACATTTTAAAAACTCTGAGGCTAAACCACCATATGATGACGTAGAAGACAGTCACACTCCTTTATCTATAGAAAGAGGTATACATATTGTTACGGATCACCCTGTATATAAACGGCAGGCAATAGTTCTGAGAAACGGGGTCTGCTTACTGTAACAACAAGTTCTAGAGAAAGCGAGAACGCACTAGGCTTAGGCCACGCAGCATATATAAACAACCAGTGCGAGTGAGTGAAGCAATGAGTCAACGGTGAGTCACGCAGTCAAGTCTACGGTGGAATTTATTTATTTATTGTGGATTATAGACGCGTCGACAACTTAGGTCATTATAGCGTCTTAAATTACATTAAATAACAAATCACTTAAATCTAAATAATATCACAAAACATCCATGAGCGGAGGTGGGATTCGAACCCACGACAGTGTGATCCAAAGGCTGTTACGCTAACCGTTACACCACACTGTCCTCGTCTACGGTGGATCAGTGATATAAATAGTGCCGTGATATAAAAAAATAGATTGATAAAATAAATACTAGTGTAGTGGAAATAATTACGAGTTATTAGTTAAGTGCTATTTATTGTTTTGTTTTGCTTTGTTTAAGAATTACTGTTTAGTTATTGTTTACTTGTGTTGATTGTTAGAACTGACTTTTCGTTGTTGCATTCATTATTATTGTGTTTTTAATTATTGTAAATAAATATTTATTCCGCCAACTCAGAAAACAGTTTTGTAACAATATAAATTATCTTATTTGTGGTTTGCTGTCAATTTGACAGATCAGTGACCAGTGGACATAACACAGTAAGTCTAGTCAGTCAATCATAATATGGCTAAATATTATCTACGTCATTTTGGTAGCGGCATAATTCTATGTTTAAAATTCCCTTGAAAATACACAACTTTTGATGAAAAAATTGTTTCATATGGCCAGTTTATCGTACATTATAATATACATTATAATATTATTTTAATCACACGATTAAGTGACGGGTTGCTATGGTAACGAAACTCAGCAACCAATGAACACGTAGCTGTCAAAATTTAACAGCATGATCAAAATAACATCGCGATTAAAATGTTTCGATAAACCGGCCAATAATCTATTTGTAACGTAGATTTCAACAAAAAAACATTTTTAAAAAACTGGACACTCTCTGAACATTTTTAGTAGTTCCATAAATAAATATATTTTTAGACAGACAGAAAAAAAAATCTGGAAATACGTTTGTCTATTTAGGTAAGACTTCAAGATTACGAAATTACAGACAAAGTTCCAATTTTATATATTAGTATTTATATACTATAGTATTTCTGTAACGGACATTTTTATAGTTGGTGGAGCTGTTATTAGTTGATTACTTAGTCAATAAACGGCCTATAATGTTAAACACAACCTAATAGAATGCTTTTTTTATTACGTAACGTACTTTATAAATGAATTGATTGATTGATGAACTGGCTTTCAAGTTGGACATTTTTTGCATATTCATGTGTGTAGTTTGTTTACTGATTTCAAAAGAAATACAATTAATTAAATTAAACATGTTTTTTGTGAAACATATGGAGAACTTCAAGTATACTGGGTGTCCAAGATAAACGGAAATGCATGAGGATTTCCTAAACGGTAAGAGATAGAGATTTGGTTAAATGAGAGAAAATGTGCGGATTTGAAATCTTTATAAAAAAATTGCCTTAATAAAGTGAAAATATTTTTTTCTAACTTCCTTAATAAGCGAGTTATAAATAAAAGACGAAAATAGGAAAAACTCGTTTTTTAACTGTTTGTCGCATGCCAAGCAAAATATGAAAAGTTTGACTGCGCAGGGTAATAGTACTGGAGATTCTGCATATTTTCTCTGAAAACAGTATGGGCGTGCCTGATCGCTCCGCAAGCTAACACAACCTGCGCAGCTCGTCTGCGCGATTTAGGTACTGACAGACGAGCAATTTCTACTACATTATTCTCTATACTTATGACTAGGTATAGTAGAGAGAATTATTCTCTCTACTGTGACTATAGTTTGTTATAGGTCTCTAACAGGGACCATAAATGAATGTCTTCCAGAGCCATATAAAATGACTGTCTTAGTTATATTTTTTGATTGTCAAAGAGAAAGTAAGGTCGCCATATTAATATAGCTAGAGGAACTAAAAATTATGTCTCTGATAGTTATAAGACCATATAGAGTTTTCTCAGTGTAAGCCGCCGCGCCCAGTACGTGCTTGAGCTAGATAGCGGGCGCTGATTGGCCGCCCCTAACATTTGGCCGCTCTAGACCTGGGACTTGTCGGACTTATGGAAAGTCCGCTACTGAAACTGCCTATGATAAAATGAAATATGCATTACTTAATCAACATAGTGCCGCCATATGTATAATTAATCTGATGTATAATCAAAATTTAGTTTCATTTATCAAATATTTAAAATGGTTGTATTGCTGTGCAGAGGATAATTTACGCTTTTGCAGATTTACCTACTATACAGGGTGTTTCAAAAAACATGTACCATCGCTTGTGGGATGATTCTTTAACCAAAAATAAGACAAGTAGTTCCTATCAACATTATTCCGCAGATGATTTGTTTCAAAGATACAAGGTGTTTAATTTTTAAAATTTTTTCGGTTTTTACAAAATATTTCCGAAACGGCTTCAATGACTTCAATAAAATTAGGGTTGTCAAAGGTACCTGAAATAACACTTATTTTAGCAATAAAACGGTGTGAACAGATTTGCCAATCTTAAAAATTGAACACCTTGTATCTTTGAAACAAAGCATCTGTGGAACAATGTTGATAGGAACTATTTGTCTTATTTTTGGTTAAGGAATCACCCCACAAGCGAAGGCACATGTTTTCTGAAATACCATGTATAATTACAAAGTTTACTTTATTTCAAGATATTGGAGTGTGACTAAATAATGATTTCTCACCGTCCCGAGTGTGACGGTTCACTTTCGTTCACTATTCAGAAAGAACGCAAAGTGCGCCTAAAGAAGTTTTCACTTCAAAACTTATTTGTTGAAATAATGTGACCCATTTGGCCCCCATTAAGGTTGGCCCCAATGGCTGGAGCCACTCAGCCGCCCGGTCCAGTCCGCCCCTGGTAATAGGGTTCCGTTCAGAAATCTATTCACCGAACCGACATAAATAATTGGTTCTTTTATGATTGACACGCATGTATCAAAACAAATAATTATATAAAATTGAAAACGCAGTTAATAGGCGTTAACGATAGTCACTTATTATTATTGTTTGTTCGTCTGCGCATGAATGTTTGTTTAGATGGTGGTGCTTAGCCGTATCGTTTCAAGGTCCCTCGGCACAACAATATTATTTGTGTAATTAATGATCTAATAAAGTGGTGCAATATTGGCAATATCAGGGGTAGACTAATCTATTCGTAATGCCGAATATGTCGGATACAGGGGTCGGATGGCGATCTCACTATACTGAATGATGACTGATAACTATACCCACTCACACATACCGGGTGACATATGCTACCGGGTGCTGATTTGCTTTGCGGCTAATAGAGATTTTACATGTAAAATCAAACTTCCGCAATTTCCTGCTTCCCTAATTATTTTAGGAAAAATGTCTTCAAATAAAAGTTTAAGAACATAACAATTCTGCATCTAAATCATTAAACAAAATTCATTTTGCGTGCTTTGTAACGGCAGAAATTTGATATGAAAATGTCAAAATTACCTCAAAAACAGATAGCGATAGCCATGGAACTTGAACAAAATGATAACGTTTTAGCTGTCAGAATAATTTCTAAACATTTTGTTCAAGTTCCATGGCTATCGCTATCTGTTTTTGAAGTAATTTTGACATTTTTATATCAAATTTCTGCCGTTGCAAAGCATGCAAAATTAATTTTGTTTAATGATTTAGATGCAGAATTTTATGTTCTGAAACTATTATTTGAAGATATGTTTCCTAAAATAATTAGGGAAGCAGGAAATCGCGAAAGTTTGATTTTACATGTAAAATCCCTATTACCCGCAAAGCAAATCAGCACCCGGTATACAGGGAGTTGCTGAAAAGTTCGGCAACGACTCGATAATGGGGTCGTCTCACATTTCGAAGTAAAACTTACATCGTTGTCAGCTGATTACACTTTGTTACACTAAGCCGCACTAGTGTCAACTTTCACCAAGAACCGTGTTCGACTGGTCAGTGTAGAGCGCAATGCTACAGTGTATCGTGTTCGGCTGGGCGGCGGTGGGATGCTAGTGTGACCTTCAGTGTTACACTTTTACCACCGTATAGCAGGGAGGTCGTGTAACGAAAGTGCAACGGACAGCGGTAATGACAGAGTTATGGCCTACACGAAAAGTGTGTACACTACTCAACACTGACACGGTGCTAGTGTTACACTCGTGTAAAACTATACGCGTCACTAGTGTCAAAAAGTGCATACCAGCTGAAAACGCGCAGTTATTTAGCCGCGATAATCGGCGTACCGAGATCGGAGTAGTGAAAAACAACTCGTTTTATTTTTTTTATTACACCCTGTATATTTGAGTAGATTTTCTGGAACCTCTGTTTTTATTGCATTTTAATGTAAAAGTCTTCGACCCAAACGCGAAATAAAAATAGTGAAAATATAGGAAAACTATCACAAGAAATGCAGGAAATCAAAAAAATATTAAAATGTAGAGACTGAAGCTTAATATAAGAATTAATCTGAAATATAAGACTTTATGGCAAACAAGTGTCTTTTGGGACTCGAAGCTTAATCGTTATTCATAAATATTTGTATGAAATATTACTGTCACAAGAAATGCAGGAAACCAAAAAAAATATTAAAATGTAGAGACTGAAGCTTAATATAAGAATTAATCTGAAATATAAGACTTTATGGCAAACAAGTGTCTTTTGGGACTCGAAGCTTAATCGTTATTCATAAATATTTGTATGAAATATTACTGTCACAAGAAATGCAGGAAACCAAAAAAATATTAAAATGTAAAGACTAAAGCTTATTATAAGAATTAATCTGAAATATAAGACTTTATGGCAAACAAGTCTCTTTTGGGACCTCGAAGCTTAATCGTTATTCATAAATATTTGTATGAAATATTACTGACGTCGTCTAGATATTATCAAAAACTTGAATGTTCAAAATGTAAAATATTCAAGAATATCTTTGTGAATAACAGAAATTGTTTTTATAATATCTCTAACAGCGAGGTTAAGTGGGTTATGTCAATTTTGTAGAAAGTTTCTTTTTGAAATTATAGAAATTGGCTTCATACTGTCGTACAATAATTAGCCACTGCATTTGTTATTTTGAAAATTACGTTTTTTACCTGAATCAACCTTATAGGGCTCTGATAGGGTTTTCTTCAAAAATAATCTAAATACAGGCCCGGGAAGTCATTTCTGGGATATCTTATATATATATTTTATAATGTACTACTAGCTTTGCCCCGTGGTTTCGCTCACGCTAATGTTATTTGACAGGAAACAGAACATAACCGAAAAAAAGTGTTTCATAATTATTAGTGTATTTGCCATATGGCACATACACTATTGGCGTCGGTCGGATGGCGGGACCTAGGGGTCGGACCAAAATTTCTCGACGTTTCATAGCCTCCTGAACACTTTGGTACCATTTTTGGAAATGTCTGTTTATATATGTATATATATATATATATATATATATATATATATATATATATATATATATATATATATGTACGGGCTATAACTTTCGAAAGAGTTAATTGATTTTGACGAAATTTGGTAGGCAGGTTGGAATCCATCACCGCACGAAGCCTATTTAAAATGGGCCTAATCGGACCATTTTAAGGGTGGTTTTTAGGGGTTGAAAAATGTTTTTGGGCCCAAAAATGCCGAAAAAATTCTCAGAATCGTTTCAAAATTGGAATTTAACCTTTTAGTAACGATTAAAATGTGCTGCTAAAATTTTAATAAAATCGGCCCGACAGGAGCGGACTTACAAATTTTATGAAAACACTAGTTTGCGGAAAGTGCTTTACTTACTGAAGGGTGTATTTAATTTGGTACCGAGGTTGCATTGATAAAAATATTGAAATTAAGAAAAAAAATATTATTTTAAGGGATGTATTAAGGGGTTAAATTTTTTATTTTGTTCAAAAATAAACTTAAAGTTCACATAATAAAGCCACAATTATCAGCAAATACACTATATTGTCGGCAGGGTTTTGGCACTGCGACCCGAGTTTTTTAAATTTTTGGTAATCGGGCTAGCAAGACTTGCTATCCCGATTACTCTTATCTGACATAAGCTGTATTGCCCTGTGACCGCAGATATAGATGCATAAATATATAAAATTATTTTTGTATTACTTTACATTTAGACGCCATACAACGTAAGTCGTCTCGAGGGAGTCGAAAAGAGCTGTCGTTGTCTTGAATTTTCTCAGTGTCAGCATACTTATAATGTTCATTTTAACTTTGGATGGTTAGAATTTCTTATCTTTGCACCCAAGCCTACGGGAACAAATTTTTCTTAGTATAAACGTACTTATAAATACATTTATAACAATTTCAACGAAACATATTTCTACAGAAAATCTTGAATTTTATTTCCTTAAATGTAGAGAAAATCAATTGATTCGGAAGCATATAAGGGGAATGTTAGATTAGTAACCTTGTCACGGTTGAGTAAATGTAAGCTCATTTCGCCGCGAAAGTGGAAAGGTTCAGGTTAGAGTCCTGACTGTGACTATGGTTGGTAAAATGATTTTTTCCAATATGTTTCGAATAAATTAAATAATTGGCTGTTTTCCAACGAACAATTTTCAGAAATCTTAATATTTTTAACAAACGATTAGGTTAAAAACTTTTTTTTTTAATTATACTTCGAACATATTTGGGTTAAATAGCGCTATTTTTAATAGATAAAAGTAGGGAAATAAGATGAAAATTGGATTTCAAAGTCAAAATTTGATTTTTTTTCGATGAAATTCTTCAAAGTTCGTTTTATTATTGAGATAAAATATATAAATATATTCATACAGACTAATCTTTGTCTATAGGTTAAGCACAGCTGTTATAGAACCAGTAGAACTCGATCGTAAAAGCTTTTACGCTACATTTTTTCGAGTATTTGACGTTAGAAACCAGCGTCAAGCATCACCAGCGTCAATGCATCTAAGAAATCCTTGCTTTATTTACTATAATAGTGACATCACACACGAAACCAACATGGCGGCTAGCGTTTGACTTAATGTGACATATAAACCAAAATCTCATTTTTTTAAACTTGATTAACAAATTAATCTTGTATTTTTATGAAAACCAATATGTTTGGGTTTCTCAATGCACAAACCTATTTAGGTACATTATTTCACAATTAATTTATCATAATATAAAATAGGTAGCTACTCTATTTTGGATTGATTTCGATATTTGGTTTTTAATTTAAAAAATGATTCCGTAGGTTCTAATCTAGAAACTGTTAAAAGTATTAGTTAATAGATTTTCAAATTATCAGGTACTAAAAACTAAGGCAAAACTGCTCAAAAATTTTATTTTTTTAAAGTCGAAAGAAAAGCCATTGTTACGTCACTGTTACCGAATAAAAACTGTTCCCCAATGTGCATATGTTTATGATCTACATGTGCACCAATAAAAAGTACAGGGATGAGTCATAACTTACTGACAATTTGGGTGATTCGTGCCTGCTTGACGTTGGGGGGAGATGACTCGCGATGTACAATGCTTCGTATCTGGGATTCAGGAGTGAATTGCGAAGTCGCCCGCCACCAACTCGGACCAATCTACAGTTGTCCTGCAGGAATGACACCAATTGATGGGTGAACTCGCACGTGGTCAAATCCCGCCATTTTGCAGTTGTCGAATCCCCGAATCTCCTGGTTAAAATAGGCAGGCTTATCGAGATGATAATTAATTATTAATTGTAGATTATAGACGCGTCGACAACTCAGGTCATTAGCGTCTTCAACACAACAAATAACCCATTTTGTGTATTAGAATCCGCCAGTTGGCATACACAAACCGACTGGTACGAGCTCGGGTCCTTGGGAGCGCTAATTCCCAAAGAACATTGGAATGCAATTTGCGATAAGTGTGTAAACCTTCCACTGAACTTAGATTTCCTGAAAATTTGAACCGATTCGGCCCAATAGATTTTGAGAAATTCTAAAAAAACCGAAACAAAAAGTTGTTAAAACGATGTTTTTTCAAAATAACTTCTAGAATATTATATCGAATGATTTCATAATCAGCTCTTTTTCTCAGAAAACTCCGTCGAATACCGCTAAGCGGATCAAAATTGGTTAATCCGTCGAAAGATTATGCAGGCAACAGATTTCGAAAAAAGTGTTTTTTCAAAATAACTTCGAGATTTCTCAACCAATCGATTTTGTACCTCTTACAATATTTTTAGAGTTTAAAAAACTGCGTCGAATGCCGTTTTAAAGATTAAAATCGAACAACGCGTTCAAAAGTTATAGCTTTTCAAAAATTAAAATAGTGTCGTTATCACCATTTTTCAGATTTTTGAGCTCGAATTATCATGTGCTTCGAACTCAAAGCGCTTGAAAATAGCGGGAAGTTCCAGGGATGGCCTGCAGGGTCAACCAATTTACAGATTTTTGTACTTGAGAAGATATTTGTTTTATTATTATTATTGGACAAAGCTTAATAATCAGCCTATAGATATAATATTGGCCACCCTAGATACACACATATTACGTGCCTCTGTGTAAATATATAGGTGCATTCATTTGCGCACGGCAATAATACATACGTATTTAAATTAAATGTCATCTCATTCCTTTTTATTGCGTACCCTTCGACAACATTTCTCAAACAGTTTACATTTTAATAGACTTAAAATTAAAATACATACACATATATGGCACCCATACCTACTGACGATTTAATACGACGCGACGCAATAATTTTTTATTATTAGTTTTTTTTATACATTATTCACTTTAGAACAATTTAATTTTAACGAAGTGATTATAAACGCACTAACGATTTTGATTTGTTAATGACATAAATCAACACGATGTAAAAAATAAAAGATGCGTTTTTTTAAGGATCAACAATTTATTTAGTCCAAGCTCCCATCCAGAGCTGGGCGTGTAATCGCGCAAAAGTAACTAATTACAGTTACCAATTACTTTTCTTAGTAACTGTAACTGTAATCAATTACTTTTGAAAACGAATGTAACTGTAATCGTACTCAATTACATTTTATTGTAAAGTAATTATTGTAATCGTACTCAATTACATTTTATTGTAAAGTAATTATTGTAATCGTACTCAATTACATTTTATTGTAAAGTAATTATTGTAATCGTACTCAATTACATTTTATTGTAAAGTAACTGTATTCGTACTCAATTGACACTTTTACCAGCTCTCGGGCTAGAACCCGGGAAATGGGGACTTGTAATAGATGAACCATAGCAACGCCATGTAAACAACAGCATTGCTACACACTCGGCTATTCTCAACCCCTGAAAACATATTAAAACATTAGAGAAAATCGTTTTACTTAACATGCAACATACGCTCTGAAGAAAATCATACATCACTTACAATAACGCCTAGCAATATTTTAATTAAATTGTTTTTTGCTGTACTTAATCATTTTTTCTTAATTTTTTGACAATGCTTTCTGTAACCCAGCCTGTTTGTAGACATAAATAAATAAATAAATAAATAAAAAAGCCGTGAGGTGGATCGTTTATTAGGACTAAAGTACGACCCTTGAGGTCCACACGACGAACTTCCCAGTTTGATAAATATTTAATAATAATAATTAAATTAGATATTACACAGAAAAGTTATCATTTTAATCATTAAAACATAATTATTATTTATTTTTAACAATAATTAAAAAAAAAAAACGGCTGAACTGATTTTTATAAAATTTATGTCGGATCAATTGACACCCTTACGAAGTCGATATAATTTTTTATTCGCGAGATATTGTGTAAAATCTACTTTTTTGGAGGTTATTTAGTTAAGAAAAAAGAACGGCTGAAACGATTTTGAAAAAATTTCTTTCAGATCATATTTACGTTAATACGCGTCGATTGCCACTCTAACGTAGTCGATACCATTTTTCATTCTCGAGATTTCGTCTCAGAAAGAAATGGATACATACGTACGTACGTACACACGTACACACACACACACACGTACACACACACACACGTACACACACACGCACACGCACACACACACACACAGAGAGAGAGAGAGAGAGAGAGAGAGAGACATCTTTCTAAAAATAGTGTAAAAATAGTGTGGTGACCTTGAAACATAAAAATTTTTTCTCCATTTTGATTTCGATTTTCGGACCCATTACAATAACATCCAATGGGAAGTTAATAAATAAATAAATAAGCGCAGTAATTGGTTTTGTAAACATGTTTCGAGTTGAGTTGAGGGCTCAGTTTGATTTGGTTTGCAATATCTTTTAATATCTTTAATATCTTTTAAGAACATAAAAGTTTGAGAGTTAATTCGATCTGTTTAAGTTGCATAACATTACATGTGGATGAAGCTACAGAAAGTGGTTGACATAATACATAATATAGGTACTGTGTAGTAATATATTTATGTGAATATCCACATACGAACGTAGGTACAGGTTCTAGATTTAAACATATTAGCATTTTGAGTTTGCTTTTTGCAAGCACGGCAGATACAAGAGCAAAATTTTACACATATACAAAAAAAACATTGGTTCCAAATTCTTCCGACAAAATAGTGTATTTGCTGATACAATATGCATTGTGGCTTTATTAGTGTATTTGCCATATGGCACATACACTATTGGCGGGACCTAGGGGTCGGACCAAAATTTGTCGAGGTTTCATAGCCTCCTGAACAATTTGGCACCATTTTTGGAAATGTGTATTTATATAATATATACAGGGTGAGTTCGACCACCCGTATCAGTCGTTTTTTTCGAAAACGGTTAGTCGTAGAGAGTTGTGTCAAAAATTTGTATTATAAAAGCCCTACGAAAGCATCGAATGGTGATAAATTTTTTTTCCGGGAAGGTCGGCTTCCCTATTAGTTTGCTCCAGAATGTCCAGAACTCCGGAATTATAAATGTAACGATAGGTCGAAAGTGATATTGTTGAAAAGATCTTTAAAAAATAAGCAAGATTTATAGGAAAAGTTTTTTTATTACTGCCACCCCTGTTAAGTAATATTTGTTTGAAATTACTAAATTAAAATGTCATAAATCATAATAACGAACTTTTTAAAAGTTCGTATTTAAAATCTAGTTACCTATCTATCGATCATTAAACACTGAAGAAGTACACTCACAGTATAACCAGAAGAGCTCAGTAGTATGTATTAAAGAGTAAATGGAAGACAGTTTGAACACTTGTGACAATGTCTAAGGTTGCTAGATTTTTAATGCCGACTTCGATCGTTATTATGAAATTTTGATTTAATAATTTCAAACGATTGTTACTTAACAGGGGTGGCAGTAATTAAATAATTTTTCCTACAAAACTTGCCTATTTTTTAAAGAGCTTTTCAACAGCACCACTTTCAACCTAAAATTCCGGAGTTTTGAACATATAATAATTTATATTTATACTTATACTTATAGAAATTTACAGGGGTGGCAGTAATAAAAAAAAAAATTCCTGCAAAACTTGCTTATTTTTTAAAGATCTTTTCAACAATACCACTTTCGACCTATCGTTACATTTATAATTCCAGAGTTCTGGACATTCTGGAGTAAACTAATAGGGAAGCCGACCTTCCCGGGAAAAAAAATTATCACCATTCGATTCTTTATTAGGGCTTTTATAATACAAATTTTTGACACAACTCTGTACGACTAACCGTTTTCGAAAAAAACGACTGATACGGGTGGTCGAACTCACCCTGTATATGTCTGCGGGCAATAACTTTCGAAAGAGTTAATTGATTTTGACGAAATTTGGTAAGCACATTGCAATCCATCACCGCACGAAGCCTATTTAAAATGGACCTGATCGGACTATTTTAAGGGTGGTTTTTAGGGGTTGAAAAATGTTTTTGGGCCCAAAAATACCGAAAAAATTGTCCGAATCGTTTCAAAATTGAAATTTAACCCTTTAGTAAAGATTGAAACGTGGTGCTAAAATTTAAATAAAATCGGCCGGATAGGACCGGACTTACGATTTTTATAAAAACATTAGTTTGCGGATACGGATTTCCTTACCGAAGCTGTATTTAATTTGGTGCAGATGCTGTTATGATAACAATATTGCAATTAAGAAAAAATTATTATTGTAAGGGATGTATTAAGGGGTGAAATTTTTTATTTTACACAAAAACAAACAGTTCACATAATAAAGCCACAATGCCTGTATTAGCAAATACACTATATTGTCGGCAGGGTTTGGCACTGCGACCCGAGTTTTTAATACCTATAGGCTGGGTGCTATGGGGAGGAGTTATAATATTATCGACGCGAGCGCTCGTTGTGAGTTCCATTGTAAACTCGGAACTCTAAATTTCCGTAATTGGCAGTGAGCATTGTTGTTTAAAAAGTCAAGTAAGTAAAACCATGATTTTACTTTACAGCAATAAATCTAAAACATTGTTGAACTTCGATGGATGCAAGTGAGTAAGTATATGGATGAGTTGGTCAACAGTTTTGGACATTGAATTAATAAGGTGCAGTATGACGGCTTTTCCAACATTTCCAACTCCATCCTTTATTTATGAACTCCTTGATGTACGAGCACCAACCGTCAGTAGCGCAATGCGCATTATACCTAGTAAATATAAAATTAAATTAAAAAAAATCAAAAAACCCGACTGCGTCAAAAGCGAAGTAAAAAAATAGAAACAAGATCAAATGATGACATACAGCCGGAGGCATCAGATATTTCTGTTCAACTTGTTACTACATGTATGCCTCCAACTGCATGTTAAGTATCATTTTAGTTTGCTTTTTAACACGTAGTCGGGTTTTTTGATTTTTTTAATTTAATTTTTTTTAAAGTGTTATTTGTACTGTATTTATGAAATACCTAGTCTCAACGAGATCTTTCTTTTGAAACCGATATAGATGTATTTTCTGGTACTTTAACAATTATTAATTATTAATATTGTGATGAACATGAAACAAATGGATGTATTTTACTTTTACATTCTGAGAAAATGGCGTCTAGCGTCGGCCATATTGAATTTTCCGTGACGTCTTATATACCCTATGTCACTCTCGAGATTAAGACGAATCTAAAGTCGAAATAAATTTTTTTTAAAAAATAAAAAACCCGACTGCGTAAAAAGCGAGCTTAAAAGATGGAAACAAGATTAAGTTCGCTTTTTTCGCAGTCGGGTTTTTTCTTTTTTAAATTATTTATTTTTATTTTCTTCCTTTTAGTTGAATCTTCTCATCAACCCTTTTCATTTAATACCCAACACGAAAGTTTTAACCAATTTCTTGCGTATTGACAAAATGGCGAATAGCGTCCGCCATATTGAATTTTCTGTGACGTCATATACCCTATTTGAAATCTTCTAAACGAAACGTTTCTTTTGATACCCATAAATCGATGTGTTTAGAAGGAAAATTACTTTTTCATTCTGACAAAATGGTGTCTAGCGTCCGCCATATTGAATTTTTCGTGACGTCATATACCCAGTAGCACCCGTGAGACTGAAGAATCTCATTTTTCAACACCTGTCAAGTCGTTTGGGCTACAGAAGGCGCCGACAAAAATGCAAAGATACATACACCCGAAAAACATTTTCCTCCTTCGATTATTTTTATTATTGTAGATTATAGACACGTCGACAACTCAGGTCATTAGCGTTTTCAACACAACAATTAATAATCCATTTGTGTATTAGAATCTGTCAGCCGGCATACACAAACCGACTGGTACGAGCTCGGATCCCTAGGAACGCCAATTCCGAAAGAACATTGGAATGAAAATGCGAGAATAATTACATTCTAATGTTCCCCCGGAGGGACCCTCAGGGCATATTTTAAGCAATTTTTACTGGGCGGCATACCGTAGTGTGCAGACTGCAGATACAATATTTAATACACAACCGACTTTCACTAGGCGACACTGGTGCCGTCTATTTTATATGTTACTAGCTGCCCCGTCCGGCTTCGCCCAGACTGCAATCCACTACTCACTCGCTTCGCTCGTTCGTTTGAATTTTATTAATACACTACTCACTCGCTTCGCTCGTTCGCCATATATTTATTTTTTAAAGCTTAATATAAAAATCGCGATTAAAAATCAGGAGTAGATCGTATAAGGGTGAAAATTTAGAATTGTATGTATTTTTCAATGCTGAATCATGAAAATATAAAAACAAAAAATTTTGTCCAAAAAATAAAAAAAAAAAATTTGGGGTGGACCACCCTTAACATTTAGGGGTATGAAAAATAGATGTTGGCCGATTCTCAGACCTATCCGATAAGCACACAAAATTTCATCAAAATCGGTTCAGCCGTTTCGGAGGAGTTTGGCAACAAACATCGCGACACGAGAATTTTATTTGCTTCGCTCGTTCGTTTGAATTTTATTAATACACTACTCACTCGCTTCGCTCGTTCGCTTGAATATTATGAATACACTACTCACTCGCTTCGCTCGTTCGCTTGAATATTATAAATACACTACTCACTCGCTTCGCTCGTTCGCCATATATGTATTTTTTAAAGCTTAATATAAAAATCGCGATTAAAAATCAAGAGTTGATCGTATAAGGGTGAAAATTTAGAATTGTATGTATTTTTCAATGTTGAATCATGAAAATATAAAAACAAAAAATTTTGTCCAAAAAATAAAAAAAAATATTTTGGGGTGGACCACCCTTAACATTTAGGGGTATGAAAAATAGATGTTGGCCGATTCTCAGACCTACCCGATAAGCACACAAAATTTCATCAAAATCGGTCCAGCCGTTTCAGAGGAGTTCAATAACGTACACCGTGACACGAGAATTTTATATATTAGATTTTACAGTCGGGTAAAAATAACACTTTGTGAAATAGTACGCTACTGAATGGCGACCGGCTATGCTTGCACTGAACACCTATATCACATACAAACAAACGGATTCATGCAATGTGAACACTGAACAGCGACTGAGTACTGTGCAGAGGGAATTTGATTATAAAACTGTTTAAATTGAATTTTCTCGCATTAAGAACATGCATTTTTCATACATCGTATTGCAAATCTCCTCGCATTGTACTGTGCCTATAATCTATATATATAATCTATCATAAACGTTAATGAGAAATTTACTGATTCTTTTCAAAATTGTTCTCGGTGTACAATTTTTGAAATAAAGTTACAAAAAAACTGTTCTAGATTGAATTTTAAAGTTTAATAACAATAATTAAGAATAACAAAGACGCAGTAATTTTATTCGTTATTAATAGTTCAACATAAACTACTTATATTTTAAATCAAATTATAACGAGAAATCTATATACGGTTTTTAATATAAACATAAGAAATACAATCAATATGATTAGACACCTATACCGTAACTAAATTCACTATATTAGTGAAATTAACATAAGAATATCAGATGAATTATCGCCATGATATTTATATAGAAGGCTACATAGGAAAAATGTAAATGCACCGCCGGGAATCGAACCCAGAACTCCCAATTTCGCGTCGGGAAAGTTTCCAGTTACTACACAGTGCCCAACAGCGTACATTTAATTCTTCCTATATATGCAACGATGACCACAGATCCATTAACTGCGAGAGCTATTATTTTATAACAACATTACAAATGAATGCTGGCTTTCTCATGGCCCGGACGCGCCTTAAGAAATACAATCAATAGAAATGCAATCAATCGTTGATTGTATTTCTTATGTTTACTTATATTTTATTTTAAAATATATAATTAAAATAATCTGTCAAGCCGTAAATGCAAAGATCATACATTGTTACATACATACATACACATACTAACATAATATACATACTTACATACACCCGAAAAACATTACCAATAGGTTTCTGCAAACATAAGAAACAAAAATTTGGTATCAGGGAAGCAGAAATAGACAGAAGTAATAGCAGATCAATAAATCTCTACACGGAGCCAAAAACAGAATTTTGGTAATAGGGCAGCAGAAACTTAATGAGATATCGTCTTCCGAAATTACTGTATTAAATAATTAATATTTGGGTGAACGAGCTTTGCTCGGATACGTTCAATAAAAATAGTACTTAATATGCTGTGAGATATTGATTTGGTATTATTTTCTCAGAATATTACTCCGAAACGAGTTTATTTCTGCAACATAATTTAAAATAATTGTTTCTGTTAAAGATTCACTGGCAGAGTATTTTGACATAAATAATGAAAGTAGTTTGTTTTCTCCAAAGCCTACTGTATTACACTGTTTTGATACCTAAAAGAACTGTTTTTTAAAATGATAAATTCGATAGGAAAACGAATTTTTCCAGGGATGAGACCTAGCTAGATCGATTTTTTGTCCCCCGAAACCCCTTTTCGGCAAATTTGATCAAAATCGTTAGCGCCGTTTTCGAGAAAAAAAATTATATATATACAAGATTAGCTCGTTTAATAATATAGAAATATCTGGATGACCGAGCTTTGCTCGGATGAGTTCAAAAAAAATAGTACTTAAAGTTCCCATTTCATCAAAATCGTTAGTCGTTTTTAAAAAGAAAAATTACATACCTATAAGTAGATAATATTATTACACGTCAGTATACGTCATACCTTCATAACATATGTACCTACATATTTTCAAATAATTACTGATTATTTTAATAAGTTAAATATTGACTGTCAGAGTAATTTGACATAAGTAATGAAAATAGTTTGTTTTTTCCAAAGCCTACTCACCATACGACACTGTTTTATAACGTTAAAAAAACTGTTTTTTAAAATGATAAAATCGATAAGAAAACGAATTTTCCAGGGATGAGACCTAGCTAGATCGATTTTTTGCCCCCCAAAACCCCTTTTCAGTAAATTTCATCTAAATCGTTAGGGCCGTTTTCGAGAAAATATTTGTATAGGTACATAGATACATATATACAAGATTTGCTCGTTTAATAATATAGGGATATATACAGGATGATTTATTACCTTGCCGATAAACTTTGACAGATGGAAGCTCATCTAATTTTATGAAAAAAATTGCCGTATTTCAGTTACGTATTTAAGGAATTAGTTTTTTAGATTAGTTCATGGCTAATTACACATATGGTGTAGAAGCCAACAATTCACATATTAAAAAAAATTGAATTAAATATAAAAATTCGTTATTTTTTCTTCGTAATAAGAAAACATTCTTTATTGTTTTTTATTTTAACATTGGAAATGTTTATGTTCGTATATGGGGGCAGAGTTACGAGTTTTCGTTCAAGGCCAAAAGACAACGGTGTCGCGATCAAGTGAGGAGCAATCATGCAAAATTGAACAAGTGCAATTTTTTCGAAATGTGTTTTATATCATGTCTAGTTAATTGAGAGGTATTTGCGACGATCTGCGGTGTTATTTTTGAGCAAATGTTAATAAATACTGTAGAAAAATCCATTTAAAAGTTAAGTAATCAAGCAAAAGTGAACGCGTATATAACAGAAGAATAATAGGGTTATTCCTGACAAAACTAAACAGTGCATTGATAAATATTGTGTGTATAATAAACAGTTAATTATGTTTCATATATGCTGTTATCATTTCCAATGTCCTCGATGGTTGCAAGGATTACAAAATCTGTGAATTTTTTTATTAGATGAGCATTACATGAGATTTCATGTGCCAAAGTTTGTCGGTGAGCTAATAAACTATCCTGTATAATAAATAAAAAATTAACATGTGGTGGAAGTCCCGATTTTGGTGGTGGGAAAACGTGTCTATAGTATTTTTTAAAAACTTCATTTTTATAATACATAAAAACCGGCTAAGTGCGAGTCGGACTCGCGCACCGAGGGTTCCGTACAACAACACAATATATTTGTGTTATGTATTTACCAAAAAAATGTATTTTCTTTCATTTAGTCTGGGATCCTTAGCGCGAGCCCAACGCACACTTTGCCGGTTTTTTGTCAGTGCATTTGTGCACGCTAATCTCCGCAATGACTGAACCAATTTGGATGTGGTTTTCAGTGATGTTTGAGATAAGCTTGGGATAACATTTAGTGTTTGTTTCATTTAAATCGGTTGGCAAATAAAAGAGATACTTATGTCAATTTTAAAATGCGATTTTTTTTATGTGACACCGTTAATGCAAATGTCAAAACTGTTAAACATAATAAACTATTTAGTTCGACTCACACTTAGTTTGACGCTTGTATGTATTACCGTTTTTTACGATAGAGTAAAAACAAAAGAACATTGAAAAAACAAGTTTTATTGTATAATATAATAACATATATTCTCTGAAAAATTCAACCGGCTACCTGTTACGGTTCAAAAGATACAGGCTTTTAAAGGTAGCACAGACAGACAGACGGCGTACGCTTAGTAATACGGAACCCTAAAAATGAATGTTTGTTTCTTTCTTTGTTTGTTTGTCCCGTATGCGTTCCTATACCATTGATCCGATTGCGATGAAACTTTGGTGAGTTGTTGTGCGCATGTTCACAAAGGTTTCTGTAGGCTCATAAATTCTTAGCACCCGGGCGAAGCCGGGCGGGACCGCTAATTTCAAATAAAATACGCGATGATTTATTAGCTCAACGACAAATTTGACATAAAAGCTCATATAATTTGAAAAAAAAAACAAAAAAAAACGAATGTTTTGTTATTAACAAGTACCTAATAATATTGCATTGTGATCGGAACTACACATGTGTGCAAAATTTCAACTCAATCGGGCCGCTAGTATTTCATAAACGAATGATTTGACCTGAATTTCTTTTGAATAGAACGGTAAATAAAGGTCCGTTTTTTCTATAACCCGTTATTAAAATCTTTTGCGATATCAATTTAATAACATCAAGCGTAAAAATATATTTTTGGTTGTATGAATATCATGCATCCTCCCGTGTGCGTATATAAAGCACGAAATACACGCTACAAGTATTTTCAATGCTTTCCAAATTATAATTTGTTTTGAACACAATATTATGTATATGTTGTATACACTTATTATAATACAGAATATTACATGTTCTGTATTTTGTTTATGTTTAGATTTAGATACAATAAACATTGTTTTTCATTTGAAAACACTGATTTTTATAACGACATTTTTTCGAAAAACGCTTTGTAGCTAAGTTTTGTTCATACAAATAGTTATATTTAGGTTAATTTCGCTAGAATTGCAGCTTTTCGAAAAAGGGGTATTCTGTTCTATATAAAATTGAACTATTTTTACAAGCTTTTATTAATTAACTTGCAATGTATGTTTGTTTGTTCAGGTCAAATCTTGCAAGTCAATTTTGAACGACTTCCACGTATCTGATCGATTTGAAATTTTGTATACATATGTATTTCCGATAACAATACATGAATAAATAGTTTTTAGAAATAAATTCAACCCCTAAGGGGTTTAAACGGGGAGGTAGGTTTTTTTTTGACTAATCAACGCCCAGGCCAAATCGCTGAAGCTAGAAACTTGAAATTTGGACAGTTGGTTCCTTTTCTGACAGAAGCATCCACTAAGAAAGGATTTTTCGAAATTCAACCCCTACGGGTGTCAAAGGGGGGTAAAATTTTAAAAAACTAAAATGAACAAAATAAAATATTAGTAAAAAAAAAACTTTTTAGAGACAAGCTTTTATTGAAATGTACTAAAATGCAAAAAAATAATATTTAGTAATTTTGGTTCATAAATATTATAAAAGCGGGGGTTGCGACTAATAAACTCTCATAGAGATTACAACCCCCGCTTTTATAATAATTATGAACCAAAATTATTAAATATTATTTTTTCCTTTTTAGTACATTTCAATAAAAGCTTGCCTCTAAAAAATTTTTTTTACTCATATTTTTTTAGATTGATTCGAGTTCATAATAAGCCCTAAAATTTTAAATGAAAATCGTGAACAGCGCAGCTGTCTGTACGTAAGTACGTAGATACATACGTCCGAGCTCTGTATATCTACAGGTCGCAATTCTTGACAGGTCGGTTCTATTTTTTATTATCTGTCGACTGTAAACCGACTCTCAGTCGCCTCGACACATCGTCCTTCACAAGAAACGCCTGATTGCAGAGTCGGCACAAACCGCTGTGTGTCATCGCTGTAACAGCTTCTGTTACATAACAATTCTCGGTCGTCCGATCAAAAGCAAGCGACATATTACATAAGCTGGTTTTCTGTTTGTCAGGCATCTCAACATCGTGACGTGTCGAAGGATGAAAGGGTTATTACGCAGACAGTTATATGTATTATGGTGTATCTTCTTTATTGCATATAATATACAAAATACGGTGTATAGGTTCCGTTAGTTGAAATGTCAGACATGGCGGCAATAATACGATAATTGGTTGCAGGGATGTCACATCGGATGACTGCATCAGAATATGTATATCAGACCTCACCTAGAAGCATTGCTTATTGTTGTCATATCTTGCTACATATTTATTGAAGTGAATACTTCTTATGTGACTCCGGACGCGTTTTGCGCAAAGTGTAAAGCCGGCTCCAAACAACATGGCAAATGTCAACCAATGTTGGCATTCGGGCAATTGCCATGCCGTGTGGATGGTTTTCCTGTGCCCAATATCTAACAGTCACCAACGTTGGCATTGGAGAACATTTGCTTTGAGGGCGGTTTTTTGAACACACATCAAAGGGATTGGCCAACGCTGGTCTCGACTTGCAAATATGACTTTGTTTTCATCCGGACGACTGGACAGTTTTCACTACAAGATATTTAAATTTATATTTTTCATTGTCGATGTGGTGTGCAATAAAGAAAAATAGAAATTTAAATATATTGTTTTGTTTACAAAAAAGAAAATTGTTGTTGAAAAATTAATACCATACATACAAATTGAAGAAATGTGTACAAAGTTATTAATAAATTATTACTATTGCTGATGTTATTTTGGTAAACATAAAGGATGGATATAGAACAGATTTAGAAAATAAAAAATAATTTGCGTGAAAGCCAAATTTAGTATTGTATAGACTGTGTGCAGGAGGGCAAAGTTATAATAATATCGATGCAAGCGCTCCTGGTGAGATCCATTGAAAAATCTGAACATTAATTTTCCGTATAGTTGTCAGTAGCATTGTTGTTTATAAAGTAAAACCGTGATTTTTTTCTAACTTATTTGGAAATTACTAATATAAATCTGATAAATTTGACACTTTTAAACCCGGTCCGCAAGATTACAGGCGCCATGGTTTGAGGTTATGCTGTCGTCTGTCAATATAAACCATAGACATAGATGTAGGTACACCTTCATGTCTGATATAAATTAATTAGTTATTTTTTATTATACGTCAAAATTGAAGAAGAAAAAATTTAAAATAAATAATTTTCATGTGCCTTTTATGCTATGCTATTTATACTATATGCACGCAGCTAAATTAAATGGTATTCGTTTATTAAAAAATTTCGCTGTCTAAAACAACAATAAAAATGAGTTCAATCGTACACTATCGCCCGCTAGCGGCGCTAGTAGGCTTCATGCACACAACCTATAGGTAGCTTAAATAGTTTTAACTAACAGTATATTATGGTACCTATTTAAAAAAACAAAAAAAAAAATTAGTTATAGGTAGCTGACAATTCAATAATATTTTTTCTAAAATTAACAGAAATTACCCACGTTAAGATAATAACTTACTGTAAAAATTATTGTATATGTTTGGTTTTAGATCTTGAAGAAGACGAAATATTCGTCGAAACGTCGATTTTAAATAAATAATTAGCAAGTATTTTGTTCATTGCATGTAAAACTCGTTTAAAACCTTATCTGTTAAAAAAGTGAAGTTATGGCGGATCCTTATGGGCACAACTGTATTTAAAGATTTCGAATTTTAACATTTCCTTAAGTTACCAGTAAGACTGGCTATCTTTCAATTCGGAAAAGTTTTGAACAACTTGTCTAGAACTAACATTGTTTCTAATTACAAAAAGACTTAGAACTGTTTAAAAATTGATTGAAACGTGCAGCTTAAATAACTAACGAACAGTTATTTTGTAACTGTAGTGGAAAACATTTCTCGGAATTCTCATTGACTGAAGAAGCATCTTTTTAGTATTTACTGAATCAGGACTTAGTATACTCTGTTTTCTTTTCCCTTTTTCAAAGTTTCGCATCTTTATTACTAATACCAAAAAAAGAACTGTGTTTTATTATAGTATACCTATGTGGTATACATAACAGTGATACCTACACTTATTCTGCATAGAGAATTTTAAATTGAAATAAAATATAAATACCTAAAAGACTTTTTAAATACAAGCTTTTATTTATTGAAACGGAAAAAATAGTTTATTATAATGTAGGTTCATAATAATAAAAGCGTGGGTTGTAAACTCTATGAGAGTTTATTAGCCGCGACCCACGCTTTTATAATAGGTAACAGTGGCGGCTGGCATATAAGTACTGCTGGGCTGCAGTACTGATACATTTTTCAGCAGTTATCAAAAAATAAATATTATAATTAGTGTTGCCGTCTAGACAATACAAGACAAGACTTTCAAAGTCTTGTCTTGTCTTGAAATATCAAGACAAGGCTTCACTAAGTCTTGTCTTGTCTTGAAATATCAAGACAAGGCTTCACTAAGTCTTGTCTTGAAATATCAAGACTTCACTAAGTCTAAGTCTAGATCTAGATTAAAAAACTCTTGTCTTGTTTTGAAATTTTTTAGACAAGACTTCTGCAAGTCTTGTCTTGAAAATCTAGACAAGACTAGACAAGAGTCTAGAAAGTCTAGATCTAGACGGCAATTATAATTTAAAACGTTATGTATCTACCTTATATTTTCAATTTAGACAATAATAATGATTAAATCACTTTCGAATTCCGAATACCGCTCACAATTTAAAATCATACATGAAGTCAAAGTTCCGGGCGGAATAATTTCTAGCCCGGTTTATAACTCCGAACAACATACGATGTGGACGCATAGCATTCACGTTGACTTCGGGCTGTCGAAGTTACAGCACGCTGTATGCAGTATAACGGCGCGTACAATTAAGACAATCGCTTCGATGAAGCGCGCTTTGTAATTGTAAAATTAAAAGGAATAATGTTTCCCAAGACTATATCTTAGGAAACGTTCCTTTTAATTTTTCTACAGCCCTTACCTCTAAAAGGCCACGAGCCGTCACTGATAGGTAATATTATGAAGTTAGGGGGCATCCATTAATTACGTGAGGTGATTTTGGCGACTTTTCGACCCCCTCTCCCCCCTTGGTGAGATGTCGTGAGATTTTGCTCGACCCTCTCCCCCCTCCCCTAATCTCACGTGAGATTTTTCAAAATGCGTATTTTTAGTTTAAATATGTTAATGTGTGCTTGATTGCGTTGGATTTATTTAAAAAAACATAATTTGCTTAATTATTTTTATTTAAGACTAGTTAAGACTAGTATTTCAGACTTCTAAGAAACATGTTTTACTTAATTTAACCCAGTTTCCCGCAATTTTACACTGTTTCTTGCGGAAAAAAAATTACGTGATATTTGCCGAGACCCCCCCTCTGCCCCACGTGAGATTGGGTGAGGTTTGGCTCAACCCTCTCCCTCCTCTAAACGCCTCACGTAATTAATGGACGCACCCTTATGAACCTACAACACCTGAGAAATACGATTCCGAAGTTGTGAATAAAGTTGTTGGGTGTAAAAATAAAATAAATAAATAAAATGTAGTTTTCGTGAGCAGTTTTTATATTGTAGCAAATCCCAAGATGTTACGCCACTGCCTGCAATAGAAGCGTCGAGAAGGGAAGGTTACAGTGGCGAGGCGTGGAATGGTATCGAAGATACGAGTACCTGCTAGACGTCTGGAAAGTACTAGAACGCGCTGTGTTTAAGCCACGTAGCTCTATACAGTGTGTCCACAGACTCATCCTCAACATGGGGATCTCCGTTGTTATGGGAGATAGAGATTTGGTTAAATGAAACAAAATGTGCAGAATCTCTAGTACTACTACCCTGCGTAGTCAAACTTTCCATATTTTGCTTGGTTCGCGACCGACAGTTGAAAAACGACATTTACCCATTTTCGTTTTTTGTTTATAACTCGCTTATTAAGTAAGTTAGAAAAAAAATATTTTCACTTTCTTAAGGCCCTTTTTTATGAAGATTTCAAATCTCTTTTCATATTTTTATTTACTTTTATAGTTTTAGAGATAATTGTATTAACTTTGTTTTTTTAAATACACGTCAAAGATGGCCATGACACCATTCGAAAGAGATTTTTTTTCTCTTTAATTTGATATCAGGGTTGATGAATTTATTTTCAAAAATAACAGAGTTATACGTAAAACACTGATTTTTAATACTAGGCTATGCTAAAATAAATTGATAAAACAACAGGAGGCTTAGCAAACAGTTGAAATTCGCGTTGGCTTAAACGGCTGTTTTGTTTTAGCTGTCAAAGTGTAGTTTGCTGCTAATTTGTCAGTTTACTAATGAGTGATTTATTAAATTTACTTTTGTTATCATGGAACCATTTTGTTACAATGAAAAATTTGATATGTTATCTTGTTACATTCTATGTCACAAAAATTCCACCAGAGCTGCAGAAATGTACTTCGATCAGAATCCAGAACGATGACAACCTCATTCGTCTATTTACAGAAACTTACGAGTAAATTTAATAAACTATGGATCATTTAAAAACTAAAAAGCCGTTTACTAAGTCAACGCGAATAAGTGAAGAAGACAAAACTACTGTTTTACGATCAATTGTTGAAAATCGCTTATTTTTCATTGTTACAAAATGGTTCCATGATAACAAAAGTAAATTTAATAAATCACTTAGTAAACTGACAAATTAGCAACAAACTACACTTTGACAACTAAAACAAAACAGCCGTTTACTAAGCCAACGCGAATTTCAACTGTTTGCTAAGCCTTCTGTTGTTTTCTCAATTTATTTTAGCATAGCCTACTATTAAAAATCATTGTTTTACGTATAACTCTGTTATTTTTGAAAATAAATCCATCAACTCTCACATCAAATTAAAGAGAAAAAAATTCTCTTTCGAATGGTGTCATGGCCATCTTTGACGTGTATTTAAAAAAACAAAGGTAATACAATTATCTCTAAAACTATAAAAGTAAATAAAAATATGAAAAGAGGTTTGAAATCTTCATAAAAAAGGGCCTTAAGAAAGTGAAAATATTTTTTTTCTAACTTACTTAATAAGCGAGTTATAAACAAAAAACGAAAATGGGTAAATGTCGTTTTTCAACTGTCGTTCGCGAACCAAGCAAAATATGGAAAGTTTGACTACGCAGGGTAGTAGTACTGGAGATTCTGCATATTTTGTCTCATTTAACCAAATCTCTATCTCCCATAACAACGGAGATCCCCATGTTGAGGATGAGTCTGTGGACACACTGTATAAGCAGGGAGCCGACGGATATTAAGCAGTCAGTTGTGAATCAGTGTCGTGTTGAACAACGAAAATAAATACAGTATATAAATCTAGTTATTTGTTCAGTGTTATTGAAGTGTTTCACTTTGTTTAAGAATCACTATTGCGTTCATTGTTAAAAAATTGTTAATTATTGTAAATAAATAAATAATTTATTCCACCCACGTAGAAAACAGTTTTGTTACAATATAAATATCACACATATACAATTACTACAAAAGTTTTTCAATAATCTTCTTTTGATTATTGCTGACATAACTGTAAGAAAATTGATTAGAATAAAAAAGAATCGACAGTATAGAAGAGGAATGAAAGAGAAATGTATAGGTAACTAGTTTTTCCAGACCGCTCAAATAGATTGCGCTCGTACAGATACTATTCAGCTTCAGTGGCGTGGAAACTACTAAAGGGCAAAAATCATTAAAAAAAATAAAAAACCAAAATTAAGGATAGTTACTTCTTACCACAACAGTTTTATTGATGGATGTATATTTCGAAAGCTAATCTTTCATCTTCAGCAATCACTAAGCTTAGCTTTCTTAATGTAGGTACATCCATCAATAAAACTGTTTTGGTAAGAAGTAACTATCCTTAATTTTGGTTTTTTATTCCATCCACAGTGCTCATATATTTTATTATAAAAAAAATGAATTTAAAAAAAATCAAAAAAACCCGACTGCGTCAAAAGCGAACTAAAAAGATGGAAACAAGATCAAATGATAACATGCAGTCGGAGGCATCAGATATTTCTGTTCAACTTGTTACTATAGTACATATATGCCTCCGACTGTATATATTACCATTTTTACAGGCATCTGTTTATGTCGGTTGTTACTGACTGATGTTGGCTAGGTGACAGGACACGGTATGCGGGCGCAACCATATTTATTCTCTCTTTTCTTGCAGAACAAGCAATAACGATCTGTCGCTCTTATTACGACGGATAGGTCCATTTCTGAACTGAACTAGAGTACTATAATAGATATACAAAACAAAGGCTATTTTTACAAGCTTTTATTTAACTTGCAATGTATGTTAGTTAGTTTGTGTGTTTGTTTAGGTCAAAACTTGCAAGTCAATTTTGAACGACTTCCACGTATCCGATCGATTTGAAATTTTGTATACGCATGTATTCCCGATGACAATACATGAATAAATCGTTTTTAGAAATAAATTCAACCCCTAAGGGGTTCAAACGAGGATGTAGGGTTTTTTTTGACTAATCAACGCCCAGGCCAAATCGCCGAAACTATAACTTGAAATTTGGACAGTTGGTTCCTTTTTTGACGTAAGCATCCTCTAAGAAAGGATTTTTCGAAATTCAGCCTCTACGGGTGTCAAAGGGGGTTAAAATTTTGAAAGACTAAAATGAACAAAATAAATATTAGTAAAAAAAACTTTTTAGAGACAAGCTTTTATTTAAATGCACTAAAAAGGAAAAAATATTTTTTTATAATTTAGGTTCATAATTATAAAAGCGTGGGTCGTGACTAATAAACTATCATAGAGTCCACGACCCACGCTTTTATAATTATGAACCTCAATTATTAAAAAATTATTTTTTCCTTTTTAGTGCATTTAAATAAAAGCTTGTCTCTAAAAATTTTTTTTACTAATATTTATTTGTTTCTACGTCACTGGTAAACTACGGTAGCTATTGCACTCTGCTAGATCGAACACACATAGAAAAAGATAACGTCTCATTTGATTTTGGCTCACTTTGTTGGACACATGACAAAAGGCGCACACATAACTGGGATGAATTTATATATTATAGTTGAAGAATCCAAAGAAAATATAGTGCAATCATACAGTAGAATGCGTTGTGCGAATGGTGTCTCGATTTCAATTCTATGTGATATATACATAGATACTACATAATATAATAATATGTATTACATAACCGGGCTAACCCATTCACATCTATAAAATTATAGTTGCATAACTTGCATTACAATATCAATGATATTAGGCAAAATAACAGTTACAATTTTTCCAAGTCTTCATGGTTTCCGGGCTTGTAGGCCGTGGTCCGGTGGTATTTCTACCTGACGTTTCGTCTACAACTGCGGTAGACATTCTCAAAGGCGATGTGGCAGCGGTCGAAGTGTCCTCCTTGGCGGCTCACAGGTCAGTGTGTCAGTGACTGGTGTCCTCCCTTCTTTTATGCCTAGTGCCAGTGTGTACTCTGTTCGGTCGTAGTCCGTCTCTTTGTAATTGGTCAACTGCGCCGCAGTGTGTAGTGGTGGGGGTGAGTTCTCTACTCGGTCGTATTCCGTCCTTGTACGATTGGTCATTGGTTTTGTATGTCGGAGTGCTGGTGTCCAGGTTTTACTGAGATTGAGGCCTTCATCATTTTTTAAAGTGTTTAATTCTGCACTGTCAATGTAAGAATAATTTATTTACAGTGTTGTTAATTTTGTGACACTTTCTGTTTTTTGTTTTTTTTACAACTATTTCATAATATTCCACTTGATATTTAAGTATTCATATATTTTTAACTTCCCGCTATTTTGATTAACTTGAAAACTACTCGTGCGGTTGGACTCAAAATTTAATCAGATCTAAGTCATGAATAGCTCTTTCAATTGCCGCAAGATTCATCAAAATCGGTCAATTGGTTTGATATCGCACAACAAATTTTTTTTTTTTAAATTAAATTTTGATTTCTCATAATTTATAAAGAAAATAATAGTTTTGAGGAGCTCAAAAATACATAAACAATAACGTTTTCGAGTTCTTTTAGCTCGTAAACAGTGGGAAGTTTTCAAAACTGCCGCAGGATCAACCGGTTTCCATATTTTTTCTATTTTTTTGTTATATTGTCTCTATTTATTTTTTTTATCACACAATGATTTTTTAGACGAACCCTCGCGGGGGACAGAGTTTCTCACAGGGGAAGAGTTTCTCGCGGGGGGGGGGTTATCCGATGGCATTTTTGCGAGGTGAAAAGGGGGTTGCAGAGGGGAGTTCCCCTAAAAACGTAAGCGACGAGGTGTTGGTGAGATGGCATTTTATGCGGGATGAAAGGGCGGGTGCAGGGGAGTTCTTCAAAAAAATAATCGTGGGTCACTGTGATTAACAAGTGAACACACGCGTAATCCGGGACGTAGCTGATGGCCGTTCCAGCGGAGCGATGAGAAATAAGACGCTAATGACCTAAGTTGTCGACGCGTCTATAATCCGCAATAAATACAAAAAAGTACGCCGGGTGTGTTGGTGCGATGGCGTTTTTTATAGTATAACGTAAGGGGCACCCCTCTATTGACTTGCAAGTCAAAGCCAGTGGCAAGTCATTACACTTCTGGACTTCGCAATACGCAGTGTATATAAGTGCTCCTAGCCGTAATTAAATTGTATACATAAGAAGTTTCACTTCGGTCATGTGTGCTGCGACACAATTTTCTTCATTTGTTATCTATTTCATAGCACTGCTTTCAGCTTAAGAAAAATATGAACAAACGGCGATGGAATTTTCTTTGTCATAGCCAACTCAATCTAGATTGCAATCTTGGGAAATGAAGATGAACAGTGTTTGATTTCAAGTAAAAGAAAATACCGGACTATCTGACGAAATTCGCTATAGGTGACGATATTATAGTTCAGGGTTGTCCAACGCATCGATCATGATATGTATATACTTCCGATTAGGTGAGCGATTCGGAGGTTTTGGATAAACATTGAACCAGGGGCGGTTCTAGCAAAAAGTATTGAGAGGGGTCATAAATGAAAAATGAAAGGAGTGGTAGAATTTTTTTACAAACGACCCCTTGAAAACCCGGAACCACCCCTATTTCGAGTTCCGACGTTTATGAATGTATCGGCAACAGAAATGGTGTCGTGGTTTTATTTATTATTCCTAAATTCCTAAAATTAAAAATTATGTAATTGTGTTATTTCTGTTTCATAAATTCAAGGTACAAAGTAATCGATGTATATGGCTGCGTAATAATAAAAATAGGTAAAAAAACTTTTAAGTTAAACGGTTTTATTTTAAATCATCAGCTGTACCAAAAACTAGAAAATAATTAGGACACAAACTAAGGTGTACTTTGTGTCGCTGCCTTAGCGGAATAAGAAATAAAAACGTGGGGCGCATAAAAATCTGTATAACGACTGTATAATTATTAAATAAGAACGGCTTGTCTAGAAAAATGTGTTTCCAAGCCCACCAACAGAAATATTTCAAATGTGCCTCACGTTTTTATTACTTATTCCGCTGACGCAGCAACACAAAGTGCCCCTTGGTTTGTGTCCTAATTATTTTTTAGTTTTTGGTACAGCTGATAATCTAAAATAAAACCGTTAAACTTAAAAGTTTTTTTACCTATTTTTATTTTTTAGTTTTTAGTTTGATTTCTGGCCCGTATCATTATGCAAACTCCTCATACTTTCAACTGTCCACCTCCTGATTCCAATATCAGACCCTCGTTACCAAGTTGAAAATATCATAATATTGTATTGTCACGGGAACTCAATGTGTGTGCAAAGTTTCATGAGAATCTGTTAAGTAGAAGTAGTTGAAAAATCTGTCGCAAGATTTGAAACAAAGATAGTAACAAACAAACAAATATACGTGGTCAAGCTAAAAAAAACCGTTTAAAAACAAAAGCATTTCTAATTTTATTGTTCAAACGCGAAAAAATAAGAATTGAAATAGCGGGGAAAATTACACTGAACCGAGCGTCTATAATCCACACAATTCAATTAAATACACTGAACCGATTTATTGATGTTTTTTTTTGTTAATTTCCATAGCTATTTCGACGTAAAACTACAGATCATTTTTTTGTTCAAACGGCAGATAATCATTAAATAATGAATTATTTATTGAATTACTCGCTTTATTATCAAAAATCAGAGATAAAAACATTTTCCAAACTGGGAGAAACTTTGACCTGTAATAATTTAATGTAGGTATTTGTACCTTTGTTGTATTATTTCAAAATGAACGCGCAAATTAAGAGAAAAAGTATGATATGTACTTACAAAATACTTTGGAAACTATTAAACATTAGATTTCACAAACTCGCAAATTCACTAATGTTCCACAGTTTCATTAAAAGTCCGTGCTTCAGGACCACGACGCCCCGGAAAATGGTTAGCATACCGTCTGCGCGTGCCTGGAGAATTTCTGCCAGTTTAACCGTATAATAAAACCATGTTTGGTTTTTCAATATTCTTAAATGTGCCATATTGTCACGGCAAAGCGATTCGTAATAACTGATAAAAAAATTATGCATTTTATCCTAATTTTATAGCAGTTACATAATCAATGATAAAGGTTTGTATTTAGTAACGAGTGCATGAAATTTAATTCGTTAGTGGCGGGTACAATTTTTCTAATAAAACTTTTTCATTTTTTCTCGAAAATGAACCTGCTGATTTTTTTAATATTATAGAATATTGATTATTTGAACCTGTTTGATTTATGTAATTTTTTCCGCGTTTATTTTTTAATCACCCTGCATAAGCGGCACAGTTTTTATGCATGAGGCGCGCATTCTTACTGCATTGTTTCATTGCTTTTCCGCTTCATTAACCTTGTCACGAACTATGCACAACTCACTGTCTTAAAATTGGGAACTTGACTATAATTTATAACTATTTTTGCTCTGCAAGCAGTCTTTTTGTCTACATTATGATCGGCATAGAGTCTCGGCGTAAAAGCAATAGGTTTAGATAAAATAACTCACAGTTAGCTTTTTCCTCAGTACCAATCATTTTCCGATATGTCTTTATGGTTACTACAATAGCCAAACCAATTTTATCGATATTGCAATATCTCGACTTACCCTTCTATTCAGATGCAGCTTAGCAAGACGTGCACTGATTGAGGACTGCCTTATTTTTATTCGTCAGATAGCGCTAGTGGCAAGTAAGGTGTACGTCAAACGCTTACATTTTTTTCGTCAGATGGCGCTGGTAGCAAGTAAGGTATACCTACGTCATTTACATTTTTTTTCGTCTGATGGCGCTAGTGGCAAGTAAGGTATACATAAAACGCTTACATTTTTATTCGCCCGATGGCGTTAGTAGCAACTATCAAGTAAGGTATACGTCAAACGCTTACATTTTTTATTCGTCAGATGGCGCTGGTAGCAATTAAGGTATACCTACGTCAATTACGTTTTTTTTCGTCAGATGGCGCTAGTGGCAAGTAAGGTATACGTCAAACGCTTACATTTTTTATTCGTCAGAGAGGGCAGTGTAGCCTAGTGGATAGCGTACTAAACTGTCGTGGGTTCGAATCCCACCTGCGCTCATGGATGTTTTGTGATGTCATTTAGTTTTAAGAAAGCTGTTATTTAGTGTAGTTGAAAGACGCTAATGACCTGAGAAGTCGACGCGTCTATAATCTACTATAAAAAAAAATAAAAATACTAATAATAAGTTTAGTTTTTTTTGATAATTACATAAGCCATAAGGGATACGCATATTTATTATTTATTGGCAAAAAAAATTCTTTCGAATAATCTGTCAGATTTAAAAATGTCAACAATGCAAAATGTCAATAAAGAAAATGATCGATAGTAGATACATTTAATTATACAAAACAGATTTAGCTAGTGGTGCTCTTTTTTTTTTCTTTTTGTAGAACGTGTCGTAATTCGCTCGAGTAACAACTCTCAAGCCTAATGTGGCGTGAAACGCTCTTTGTCGAAGTGAAGTCGATTATCTACTAAATATTCAAATAACACCTTGGAGTCCTTGCAAACATAAAAACTGTGGGCGGGTCAGTTTTTGTGTTGGTGCATATACCGAATGTCTCTAGCGATTACCCGTGGCATGAATGAATAAATTGTAAATTCTAGACGCTCGACAACTGAGGTCATTAGCGTCTGATATTACCTGTGGATTCACTCACGTATATTTAGATTTTTAATGCCTTCCCATATAAACTTCAACACCCCGCGTTGCACCCCTCCTCAGGGTTTGTCTTAAAAAAATCTTAAAATACGCATGTTTTATTAGGTATTTGTTTTTATCAAGTTGATATACAAGCAGCTGGAATACGATTTTCTATACAAACATTTTCACCCTACTTCACCCCCTTAAGGGCTGATTTTTGAAAAATTCTTTCTTAGTGCACCTTTACACGTCGTAAGGAACATAACTTCCAAATTTCATATTTCTATCTTCAGCGGTTTAGACTTTGCAATACACTCCCTTTTGACCCCCTTAGGGGTTGAAGTTACCATTTTTGCCACTAGGTGCCAGGAATGGATATTATATGTATTTTCGAAATAAATAATATTCTATTCTATATTCTATTCTATAAATACCAGGGTTTAGTACTTTATTTTGTTTATGTTTTTAGTTCCATAAAATGACACAAATCATTCAATAAAGGCGCTCATAAGACGGTCGTTTTCTCCCGTAAAGCAAGACCCTCATGATATTATTAAGATTACCAACGCAACGGTCGGCAATCAATTTTTAAATATTACACCCTGTAGAGTCTTGTTCCATAGAGGTGTCGGCATAGATACATTATAGATCTGGCATAAGGACTATTTCAATTCATGTATTATGCTCTTGTAAATAGTTGATACCTACTCATGTTTTTTTCAATTCACATTTTTATCAATGAAGTTAACATCATGTTTTTATAAGTATCAAAGTCATTAATCATTCCCATCAGCAGGGTACGTAATTGTAGGCACTTTTCTACGCACAAGAGATTTGTAACATATGGAATATTACATAGTAGATACTATGTGTATGTGGTGTGTGTGTGTGTTCTTTTCTGTACATACAACGTTTTTGTTAAGAAAACATTTCTATAATAATAGTGAACAACTTCAGTTATTAACTCTACATACTCGGTCAATGTTACATAAGTTTTCTTCTTAAAATTATTATTTTTTTGAAGTAATTTATTTTGGCCAAAATTTGTATCCACTATCGAATTATTTCTCTTTTTAACCGACTTCACAATAAGGAATCACACGCCGTTACTCACTTTTAATAAAATCAGCCGAACCACTGAACCGATTTTGATGAAATTTCTATGGGATCAATCTGAAAGTATATCCTTTAAAATAAAAAAAGAATTTTCTAAATCAGTTTATAAATGACAGAGTTCTGAGGTATCAAACATAAAAAAAAATACAACCGAATTGAAAACCACCTCCTTTTTTTGAAGTCGGTTAAAAAAGAAGAAGGTTCTCAATTCGACGCGTATTTTTATTTTTTATGTATGTTCAACGATTTCTCTTGCATTTGTAAACTGATTTTGATGATTATTATTTTATTTAATAATGCATACATTCATAGGGTGGTCAAATATAATTTTTATTTAAATCGGTTCAGTAGTTCGACTGATTTTTTTTTTATTATGAATTTTTTGTGTATTTATCTATGTATGTCACCTCATATCTCCTGCATTTGTGAACCGATTTTTGATGATTCTTGTTTTATTTAATAGGGCATACCTTCATGGTGGTTCCACATAAATTTTACTAAAATCTGCTCAGTGGTTTTCTTTTTTTAGTAGTTTAGGAATAAGATATCAAGACATAAGTCGGTTAATAGCGTGCAAACTACGTAAAATCATTAAAATGTAAAAATAAAAAACTTGACAAAAAACCTTCAAACAAGTCACTAAAAAAAGAGAAAGATAACAAAATTTTGAGGTCAGCGTTAATTTAATAAAATTAAAGCAGATATACAGGGTGAGTTCGACCACCCGTATCAGTCGTTTTTTTCGAAAACGGTTAGTCGTAGAGAGTTGTGTCAAAAATTTGTATTATAAAAGCCCTAATAAAGAATCGAATGGTGATAATTTTTTTTTCCGGGGAGGTCGGCTTCCCTATTAGTTTGCTCCAGAATGTCCAGAACTCCGGAATTATAAATGTAACGATAGGTCGAAAGTGGTATTGCTGAAAAGATCTTTAAAAAATAAGCAAGTTTTGTAGGAACATTTTTTTTATTACTGCCACCCCTGTAAATTTCTATAAGTATAAGATATAAATTATTATATGTTCAAAACTCCGAAATGTTAGAAAGCACGATAAGTTGAAAGTGGTGCTGTTGAAAAGCTCTTTAAAAAATAGGCAAGTTTTATAGGAAAAATTATTTAATTACTATCACCCCTGATAAGTAACAATCGTTTGAAATTATTAAATCAAATTTTCATAATAACGATCGAAGTCGGCATTAAAAATCTAGCAACCTTAGACATTGTCACAAGTGTTCAAACTGTCTTCCATTTACTCTTTAATACATACTACTGAGCTCTTCTGGTTATACTGTGAGTGTACTTCTTCAGTGTTTAACGATCGATAGATAGGTAACTAGATTTTAAATGCGGACTTTTAAAAAGTTCGTTATTATGACATTTTAATTTAGTAATTTCAAACAAATATTACTTAACAGGGGTGGCAGTAATAAAAAAAAATTTCCTACAGAAACTTGCTTATTTTTTAAAGATCTTTTCAACAATACCACTTTCGACATATCGTTACATTTATAATTCCGGAGTTCTGAACATTCTGGAGCAAACTAATAGGGAAGCCGATCTCCCCGGAAAAAAAATTATCACCATTCGATTCTTTATTAGGGCTTTTATAATACAAATTTTTGACACAACTCTCTACGACTAACCGTTTTCGAAAAAAACGACTGATACGGGTGGTCGAACTCACCCTGTATATAAAAAGTTTTAGTAATTAAATTGGCGCCGACCTCAAAATTTTATTATTTTTCTCTTTTTTAGTGGCTTTTTTGCAGGAGGTTTTTTTTAAAGTTTTTTATTAACAATAAAAAATGTAGTTTTTTAATTTTTTGTTAAATTTTAATACTTCGTGAAGTTGTGTAGGTATAGAGCGAAGCATTAAACGTCATATTATTAGTAAAACTGTAGAAGTTTTGTGGCCAGAAAAGTATTGTTAACTTCACCACAACTTCAACTTGTTATGTGTAAGAATAAGAGGAAAAGTTTTATTATCTTTATCTTATAAAAAAACTTTATAAATTTCGCAGGCTATAAGAATATGACATACAGGGTGAATATATAACTACGAATAATCAAATCCGTCGTATATTATACCTAGACGTTACTCGGAAAATAAAATAAAATTTTACTAGCACTATCTGAGTTTTCTTGTTTTCTCACAAACATATTTTTTATGGGAGATGTTTGTTTGACTACGTACAGACTGAAAGAAAAAAAAATGGGTATGTCTGTATCGCGAGTACAGACAGATAAGTGTATTCGTTGTCATGGCAAGAAATACAACCGTCATCTACTTTTAAATATCCTATAAAATCAAATGTTCGTAAAATATGACAAAGAAAATAATTGTAATTTTATTTTTTTTATATCTTATCCAATATCTATATACAGGAGGCTGTTAAAAAATAGTGTAACATATTTAAAGAGGTAATAGTAATGGTTTCGGAGATATGGAAGGTTATTCTTTTTTGAAACATTTATTTGGAATTATTTATTACTTATTTATTATGTACAAACAAACAAAAAAAGCTTCTAGCAAAACCAAAAAATAAAGTTACATAAGATGTTCAAGTGCCCTCCTTCCATTTCCAAGCAGGCACATCTTTTTATTTTGCAAAAACTTGCATTTTCTTATCATAGTTGGCTGATGTTTTGCGAAATAAAGAGTTCGAATATCTTTCAGACAAAGATGTCGTGCCTGCTTGAAAATGGAAGGAGGGCACTTTGAACACCTTATGTAACTTTATTTTTTGGTTTTGCTAGAAGCTTTTTTTGTTTGTTTGTACATAATAAATAAGTAATGAATAATTACAAATAAATGTTTCAAAAAAGAATAACATTCCATATCTCCGAAACCGTTACTTTGCGGACCCATGTTTACTAAGACTTTTTTGTTTATTTTGGTCCATACTATTACCTCTTTAAATATGTTACATTTTTTTTTATATTTTAATACCTGTATGTATTTTCATTGTTAAAACAAAATAAATAAAAAATAATATAAGTACTAAAAATCTTCGCGATTCGAATACCTATGGGATTGGCGTTTGTACCTGTCGGCAGGTTTGTACTTTAGCGTTAAAATTATTCTGAGGACCAAAATGTATTTTAAGTCGTTTTAAGTACCTACTAGAATTTTTGAGGAAACTTTATTACACCCTGTATAAAATGTCAGTTATAGGATTTGCTTTCTGCGAAAATCAATTTAAATTAATTCTGTAAGAAAACAGTTTTTCTTCGTTATTTTACTTCGAAATGAAGATTTACTGAACAAAGATGGATTTCGTCTTTTCAATAAGTGACGATAATTTTTAATATATAATCGTTTTTCATTCGGAAATATAGTTTATAAAAATATGTTATTCTAGATTCAAATAAGCGTTGAGTAGTGCTCTACATTATTACTTTTTTTATTTTTGTCTTATTTATTAACTAGCGGCCCGTCCCGGCTACACCCGGGTGGTATAAAATTATGATTTAATAACGGTTTTTAAGACCTACAATTTTTTCGTACATTGTTTTGATGTATCTCTAAAGATTTTGCCAGCGTTAACCATGTAAGCGTACGAAAACAGTTTTTTTTCACAAAACACCGTCATAGTTCAGCCATTTTGTACAAAATATTTACAAATTATATACACAAACCTTCCTCGTTTATCGCTCTTTCTATTAGTGAAAACCGTTTCAAAATCCGTTGAGTGGTTTAGAAGAAGTAAACGGAGAAACAGACAGATACAGACAGCGACTTTGTTTTATATTATGTAGAGAAGAAGTGAAACTTTATTAGCCTCGTTTTGTTTCGTTCAGTTACGCATGTCGAGCATCGCGTCGGCGTCCCTTTGAAACGATCGGCCAAACCAGTACTCATCGAAAAGCAGCAACGTGCGACTGCATACAAGTGTGACCAGGACTCACTGAAAAGTAGCGACGCTATGTTCATAACAATATCGGACGTCTACATAATAGCACGGGAGTTTGCGTTGCATTTTAGGTAGTGTTTTTACGCCGATCGGTTGTTATCTTTTTCGGTAAATCTGGTATGACTAATAAGTAAACCAAGCGTCAGCTGACGCACCCGCGGTAGGTGTGGGTGTGAGATGCTGCGAAATTTTTTTTAAGTAATAGTACGCCGGCTGAAACTTTTTTTATAAATAGTTGACATCATGGTGAGTTGAAAAAAAATTGTCAGCTGCATCGTGGAGGGGGGATTGTGCGTCAGCTGCTCGCATGAACTTGTAAACAAACACGTGAAATATTGCGTATTTCACTTTTTTGCACTGACAGCAGCTGAGATAATTACGTTACCTAGGATTATGATCATATCGCTATCATAATCCTAGGTAATGTAATTGTATATTATAACTAGCCATTACCCGTAGCTTCGCCCACGTATTTTTCGATTTATGATTTATTATCCCCCCGCGAAAAATTCTTCTCCTGCGAAACGAAGCCGGGCTGGTGGTGTTTATTCACTCGAATTTTATAATACATAACTCACTCGCTTCGCTCGTTCGCTCGGATTTTATTAATACATTACTCACTCGCTTTGCTCGTTCGTTTGAATATTAATTATACATTACTCACTCGCTTCGCTCGTTCGTTTGAATATTAATACAATACTCACTCACTTCACTCAAATTTTATTAATACATTACTCACTCGTTTCGCTCATTCACTCGAATATTAATAATACATTCCTCACTCGCTTCGCTCGTCCGATCGAATTTTATTAATACATTATTGCTCACCTACGTTATATAAGGAACTCCTGTGCAAAATTTCATGCTTCTAACTTCAAAAATGATCTTCCATACAAACTTTCATCCCCTATTTAACCCCTTTAAGGGATGAATTTTCAAAAATCCTTTCTTATTACTCATCTAAGTTAAATAAGGAACTCCTGTGCAAAATTTCATGCTTCTAACTTAAAAAATGACGAACTTCCATATAAACTTTCATCCCCTATTTAACCCCCTTAGCGGACGAATTTTTAAAAAACCTTTTATATTGCTCACCTACGTAATATAAGGAACTCCTGTGCAAAATGTTATGCTTCTAACTTCAAAAATGACGAAATTCCATACAAACTTTCATCCCCTTTTTAGCCCCCTTAGGGGATGAATTTTCAAAAAAAACTTTCTTAGTGCTCACCTACGTTATATAAGAAACTCCTGTGCAAAATTTCATGCTTCTAACTTCAAAAATGACGAATTTCCATACAAACTTTCGTACCCTATTTAACCCCCTTAGGGGTTGAATTTCGAAAAATCCTTTCTTAGTGGGTGCCTACGTCACAAAAGGAACCTACTGTCTAAATTTCAAGTTTATATCTTTAGCGGTTTGACCTGGGCGTTGTCTGTCAGTCAATCAATCAGTCAGTAACGGAACTGTTTTATATATATAGATAGATATAAATCTTTATTTAGGCACAGACAAAAGCCTTTAGCAGGCTGTCTAACGTCTGCCCTTTTCAATAACGAACACGTACTTACATACGGTACTATTATTATCGTACTATCAAGTCTCTAAGTCGAAAACAATGCAAATAACAAATTTATCAACAATGTAAGAAAATAGGTATATCGATCTATTCTGAAACAGATGTCGCTATATTATAGCTACTAAAACATGCAATAAAATTTCAAGCAAAGCATTCGCATGAATTCGTTTTATGCGGTTTCTTGTTCGTGCATTAAATTCAAATATCTGCATGCGTTCCACTTTAACACTAATGCTGGGTTGCAGAAAGCATTGTCAAAAAAATTTGATTTGACAATCACCTTAGATTGTGATCCTAAATTAGTTTTTATACATCATAGAGGAACAGTCTAATATCGTTATCAAACTCTCTTGCTGGGTTTCAGAAAGTATTGTCAAAAATCTGTTTTGACTGTGACCTTAAATTGTGATCATATACATGCAGGCTCAATCTAATATCGTTGTCAAATTTTTTTGCTGAGTTGCAGAAAGCATTGTCAAAAAATTGACTTCACTATTATTAGATTGTGATCAATATAATTACAATTTTTATACATAGTATCGTTGTCAAACTGTCTGTCATGTAGAACATTAGATTGATTTATACATAGAAAAAATTCACAGATCTCGCAATCTTTGCAACCATCGAGGACATTGGAAATGATAACAGCATATATGAAACATAATTAACTGTTTATTATACACACAATATTTATCAATGCTCTGTTTAGTTTTGTCAGGAATAACCCTATTATTCTTCTGTTATATACGCGTTCACTTTTGCTTGATTACTTAACTTTTAAATGGATTTTTCTACAGTATTTATTAACACTTGCTCAAAAATAACACCGCAGATCGTCGCAAATACCTCTCAATTAACTAGACATGATATAAAACACATTTTGAAAAAATTGCACTTGTTCAATTTTGCATGATTGCTCCTCACTTGATCGCGACACCGTTGTCTTTTGGCCTTGAACGAAAACTCGTAACTCTGCCCCCATATACGAACATAAACATTTCCAATGTTAAAAATCGCTTTTCAAGCTAATAAAAATGCATAGAAAAATGTTGTTTCTAAGTGGAACTCGAGCAAAAAAATATGATAAATACTTTAGTTTACAAAAAAATCTTTTAGATCGATCAATTATTTTTCGAGCAGGATTGATTTGAAATTCTATAATACTTTTCTTATATGTCGTCACAATCTAAGGTCATTGTCAAATCAGATTTTCTGACAATGCTTTCTGCAACCCAGCATAAGAATCAGTATTGTTCATTTCATTTTGTATCTTTTTCTTAACGTTCGTCACGGATATAGGTACAACTTCATATCCACATAGTTTCGCTTTGAATCCTAAGTTTGTCTGGGATTCTAACGTTTTTATCTGTGAGTTTGTGGTGAGAAAATATGTTTATTTACCCTATCTAAAATCCGACAAAATGACTTATTTACTAAAACATGCCTTGTGGTATTTAAAAGTACCCACACACGAGTCGTAATACCATTACGCACAAGATATTATATTATATATAGTATTTTTTGCCATACCCACTACAAAATACCTACTTTTCACTTCATTTAAAAAAAAAAAATTGACAGTTCACTTGCGTCGCCATCTTTCCTTCTACAGTATGCCGTGAAGACCATGAGTATAAGTAATAGCAGGCGCACGCAGGCGTATAGAGCGAATAAACAGAAGTTGCTATGGCAACCATTTACTTATAACGTCAAAATTGAAGAAGAAAAAAACTTAAAATAAATAATTTTCATGTACCTTTTATGCTATGCTATTTATACTATATGCACGCAGCGAAATTAAATTGTATTCGTTTATTAAAAAATTTTGCGGTCTAAAACAACAATAAAAATGAGTTCAATCGTGCACTATTGCCCGCTAGCGGCGCTAGTAGGCTTCGTGCGCACAACCTATAGATTACGTCAAAAAATACATATTATAGGAGTATTGGAGATCTTATAGGTCGCAGTGATTGTGAGATATATAGTGTCTTATACCGAGTAAATCTAATCTAATCTAATTGGTCGGTAAAAAAAAGTCAACAGGTATCAAGAGACACCCGACAGAAGCTATGCTTTTTATGCATTGTATAAGTATAAAACCGAATTTATCAAAGCTATAGACAATACATTTGAAAAGTTATTATTTGACCGCCATTTTGAAATCTGACGCCATTTTATTTTTTTGTGTTCTATAACTCTTAAATATCAATTTTCAAAAAGATCGGATAATTTTTACAAAAGTACATATGGCCGCACGAGTAGCCGCCATTTTTAAATCTGACGCCATTTTATTTTCTTGTGTCTTATAAAACTCTTAAATATCAATTTTCAAAAAGATCGGATAATTTTTACAAAAGTCATATGGCCGCCATTTTGAAATCTGACGTCATTTTATTTTCTTGTGTCATAAAACTCTTAAATATCAATGTTCAAAAAGATCGGATAATTTTTACAAAAGTACATATGGCCGCCATTTTTAAATCTGACGCCATTTTATTTTCTTGTGTCTTATAAAACTCTTAAATATCAATTTTCAAAAAGATCGGATAATTTTTACAAAAGTGCATATGGTCGCCATTTTGAAATCTGACGTCATTTTATTTTCTTGTGTCTTATAAAACTCTTAAATATCAATGTTCAAAAAGATCGGATAATTTTTACAAAAGTACATATGGCCGCCATTTTATTTTTTTGTGCCCTATAAAACTCTTAAATATCAATGTTCAAAAAGATCGGATAATTTTTACAAAAGTACATATGGCCGCCATTTTGAAATCTGACGTCATTTTATTTTTTTGTGCCCTATAAAATTCTTAAATATCAATTTTCAGTACATTACTTTCACAGCTGGCCATAGCTATAGATATACTTTTAATAACATGACCGTGACGGCTTACACTGTGACGCGAACCTATAAGTTTTTCCCCTGCCAGAAAACGTCTAACGCGCCAATAACATAGCTTCAAAAAAATATCTCCTTCAGTCCATAATATTCAATACTCGCGTTTAAAACCTAATTTCTACAGTTAATATTGTATAAGAAAGTGTTTTCTAACAAAAAGATTATATTGAGTTCAATAAGCTGTTAAAATTTGGAACAAAAAAAAAAAAGAATCAGTGTCAACAGGAAGAAGACGAGTTCAGTGAACAAAGTGGGTACTTTTGTTTGAAATCATAAAAATCATTGTGATGTAAAAGAAAAAAAACGTTTGTCCTTTCTGCGACACCTTTTAAGAAAACTCACACGGTTTATCCATTTGTCACATATTGCACGAAAAAATGTCAAACACGTAGCTGAGTTTTCATCTTATTTGAAACAATTCCATTTTTCTCTTAAAAGGTATTTATCTTCTATCACATAATACAATATATAGCACGTATATAAAATATATAGAATGTTTTTTTATCAATTTTATTTCTGATACACCGTGAAAAAAGTATTCGGGGAATGTGTTTATTAAATTTATTAACCAATTTAAAAAATGAGGTTATCAACTCGACCTGAACCTATATTATTCTTGACGTACCCAGCGATGTAGCTTAGTGGTACAGCACTAGACTCGCATTGGGAAGGTACTGGGTTCGAATCCCGGCGGGGGCAGATGTGGCTAGGACTTTTTCCTACTGTCTCACGCCGAGAAACGGTAATTCCTGTACCGGCCATCTTGCTTGAGGTTTTCCATGGTTGCCCTCAATTATTCCAGATGAATATCGAGATGGTTCCTTATTCAAGGCCATGGCCGATTACCTGTCAAACTCCTATGCTCCCAAAGTTGCCTACCTTATCCTAATTTCCTATAATTCCTCCATTCGCACATTGCTAATAAAAAAAAAGTTGAAGTTTAAAATATGTAGAAAACAACGGGAAGTGGTAAAATGGAAAATAGTAATGGTGCGAATGGCGTCTGTTATGACATAATGTCGAGAAACGGACGTTAAACGCATTATTATTATTATTCTTGACGTGACCAAGTCTCACTGCGCAGATGTCTGAAAAGTTTGCGTTATGAAATGCGTTACGAAATACAGTGTCGCCATCTATTTCTGTCTCATGCAATTAGCTGTGAAGTCTACATTATCGACCGTGAAACTATTGGATCTATTTCAAAAATTTGTTCACTGTTCGATAGGCGATACTTTGCTTTAGGACGAGCGAAACGAGTGAGTAATTTATATCTATGCTTCTATACTAATATTATAACAACTGGACTGATTTCATTATCAACTTCCCATTGGAAGTTATTGTAATGGGTCCGAAAATCGAAATCAAAATGTCTAACAAATTTTTATGTTTCAAGGTCACTACACTATTTTTACACTATTTTTAGAAAGATGTCTATGTGTGTGTAGTGTGTGTGTGTGTGTACGTATGTACGTATGTGTCCATTTCTTTCTAAGACGAAATCTAGAGAATGAAAAATGATATCGACTACGTTAGGGTGCCAATCGACGCGTATTAGCGTAAATATGATCTGAAAGAAATTTTTTCAAAATCGGTTCAGCCGTTCTTTCTTCTTAACCAAATAGACTCCAAAAAAGTAGATTTTACACAATATCTCGCGAATAAAAAATTATATCGACTTCGTAAGGGTGTCAATCGAGGCGTGTTAACGTCATTTTAATCCGACATAAATTTTATAAAAATCGTTTTTTTTTTAATTATTGTTAAAAATAAATAATAATTGTTTTAATGAAAAAATGATTACTTTTCTGTGTAATATCTAATTTAATTATTGTTATTAAATATTTATCAAACTGGGAAGTTCGTCGTGTGGACCTCAAGGGTCGCACTTTAGTCGTAATAGACGACCTACCGCACGGCTTGTTAACTATAAATTCGAGCGAACGAGCGAAGGGAGTGAGTAACGTATTAAGTCGATTGAAAAATATTATAATAAAAAAATAGGTTTTAAACAAAGACATAATATTTACTGTGTGACAAGCGCGGCGATCTAGTCCTGCTTGATTGTAAAAACATGTAAAATTGTGGAGACGAAGGGTTCGCAATAGGAAGCGAAACTTCCTTCGAGAACCGAAGGTTCTCCAAGTTTTAAATAAGTTAAAAATAAAATAATATGAGATATAAAAATTATATAAGGTATATTAATAAAATTAAATCTACACGGGCTAACCTAGTCTAAAATAATGTTTTTATGAATACCTACTGAGTGTCAACAAAACAACCAACTAATTATGCAAAACATAAGTTCAGCGCAGAACGCATGACTAATGACCCCAGTCGTAAATAAAATGCACCCTTTTCAAACAATACATATACAAGCTGTAAAACATACGTATATACAATTATGTAGTAATTGTCTTCCACAGAAAAAGCGCGACCTATAATTGAGCGTGGACAGCATAAATCTTGCCTATGTGGCAAAAAATTTGAATAAAAAACTTACAAAAATAATTTATTGTCGGAAGACAGTCATATTCATTTTCAAATGAGTATATTTTTTTATTTATGGTAGATTATAGACGCGTCGACAACTCAGGTCATTAGCGTCTTCAATACAACAAAATATAACATATTTGTGTATTAAAATCCGCCAGCCGGCATACACAAACCGACTGGTACGAGCTCGGGTCCCTGGGAGCATGGGAATGCAATTGCGATAACAACTACATTCCAATGTCCCCCTGGGGGGTTCAAATGAGTATAGATATTCATTGTTCATACAACACTATTTATTAATTCCCATATTGGAAGTTATTGTAACGGGTCCGACATCATTCAACTCGAAGTGGTCAAAAACAAAAAGTTACCAAGTTTGATTCAAATAGCCTCAATGGTAGGGAAGATAATAATTTTTTTCTGAAACCACAATTTTTAGTTTTTTCGTGCTAAATCAGGAACCAATCAAAATATCCTGGATTTTTATTTAGAATCATAATCGTCATTAAAAAGCGCAACTTTTCTCTAATTTAACCGACCTTGTATCTTTAACCGTTCCTAAGTTATTATAGTGAGCAACAAAAAAATTACCACCCTGTAATCATAGAAGTAATCATAGAGTTTCGTGTAAGTAATTATTTTTACAAGCTTTTATTTAACTGGCAACGTATGTTAGTTTGTTTGTGTGTTTGTTTAGGTCAAATCTTGCAAGTCAATTTTGAACGACTTTTGAAATTTTGTACACGTATGTATTCCCGATGACAATACATGAATAAATCGTTTTTAGAAATAAATTCAACCCCTAAGGGGTTCAAACGGGGATGTAGGGTTTTTTTTACTAATGAACACCCAGACCAAATCGCTGAAGCTAGATACTTGAAATTTGGACAGTTGGTTCCTTTTCTGACGTAAGCATCCACTAAGAAAGGATTTTTCGAAATTCAACCCCTACGGGTGTCAAAGGAGGGTAAAATTTTGAAAGACTAAAATGAACAAAATAAATATTAGTAAAAAAAACTTTTTAGAGACAAGCTTTTATTTAAATGCACTAAAAAGGAAAAAATAATTTTTAATAATTTAGGTCCATAATTATAAAAGCGTGGGCCGTGACTATTAAACTATCATAGAGTTCACAACCCACGCTTTTATAATTATGGAGTTAAATTATTAAAAATTATTTTTTCCTTTTAGTGCATTTAAATAAAAGCTTGTCTCTAAAAAGTTTTTTTTACTAATATTTTTATCTTTACAAAACCCATTGTGCGGACGGCTTTAGAGTCAGTGCTAATAAGCCGCATGTTTTTAAATTGACGCAAACAAACAGAAATTTTTTTAAATTTGTTAAAACATTTTTTAAGAAAACACATCAAAGAATCTACGTTCGAAATTTCAATAATAAACATGTTTATTTTTAAACTCAAACGATCGAAAAGCAGTGAGATCAAACTTTTTGAAGCGAAGCTTTTAACGCACGTTCGGGATGTGTAGACCTCGCGCGGCGAAAGATGAAGCCACCGCGTTATAGTAACGTGAATGCATTGCGCCCGCCTTCTAGCTTGTTATTGGCTGTTTTGGAGATCCATGAGCGTCGAGTGTTTTCTAGAGGTGGAATTTTAAAACCCAATGTGCAGTTTAGTGTACACGGCACTGTCTGCGGGCAAGCAGGCGTTCACTAGCATATTATTGATGACGTGCCTGGCTTAATCTCTCATCGCGGGCACTCTACCTAACACACAAACAGTGAAACGTCACGAACGCGGTGATGCAACGCACCTCAATGGTTGGGCAGCGTGTAGATATTGTTGTCCACGTGAGTCATGAGCGAGACAGAGTACAAAAGAGTGAAAGTGCAATAGGCAACCACGCGGTAAAATACAGTCACTGAGGTTAAAGCTATAGAGGGAAGTATAAGCATTTAAATGTGAAGCCAGTCGCCATTGTATCTTATTTATTATTTATTGTAGATTATAGACGCGTCGAAATCTAAGGTCATTAGCGTCTTTCAACTACACTAAATAACAACTAACTTAAAACTAAATAACATCACAAAACATCCATGAGCGCAGGTGGGATTCGAACCCACGGCAGTCCAGTCTAGAGGTTGCGGCGCCAAGCATGCTAACCACTAAGCTATCTGCGCCCGTCGCCATTGTAATTCGGCCCTCATTTTATATGTGAGGAGAAGAAGAAAAAGAAAAAAAAAGAGAATAATATTCCTAATCCATCCCGTGTTTTGCCGCCAAACTTTTTCAAAAAATTCGCCTTTAGGATCTGTAGTGTCGTGTGATTCTTGGTCTTTAATTTTGCGTTTACCCGAACTCTTTAGCTTTAAAATAGCGTCGGGAGAGATGTAACTGTTTTTAGGCCAGGGAAAAGTATTTGAGATAAAGAGTGCAGGGGGTAACTTCCGGTAGAGGATGGTCTTAAATGAGCAAAAAACGTTGACAAACACTGGTTTAGACCATGTTATAATATAATGAGCTACTTGAAAACTTTGCATAAAACGATATGACATAACACTCCCTCCTTTATTATAATTTTATGTAAGGTAGGTTGTCCCTTTGAGTGTGTGTGTGTGTGTGTATCGAAGATGACACAGAGGACGTTGTGAATGAATGAAAGGCGAAAATTTGCATATAACACAAACGCGGCTAATGATTCGGGTACGTGTTCCTGCAGTAAAGCCACAACATCAAACGAATTAATAAAATTTAACCTCTACCTACTCAGTTAGTATCGGGCCTATAGCCTACTTACAAATAAGTTCCGTGTTATAATTTACTTTTTAACTTCCCATTGGAAGTTATTGTAATGGGTTCGAAAATCGAAATCAAAATGTATACCAAATTGTTATGTTTCAAGGTCACTACACTATTTTTAGAAAGATGTCTCTCTGTGTGTATGTGTGTGTACGTATGTACGTACGTATGTGACCATTTCTTTCTAAGACGAAATCTCGAGAATGAACAATGATATCGATTACGTTAGGGTGCCAATCGACGCGTATTAACGTAAGTATGATCTGAAAGAAATTTTTTCAAAATCGGTTCAGCCGTTCTTTTTTCTTAACCAAATAGACTTCAAAAAAGTAGATTTTACACAATATTTCGCGAATAAAAAATTATATCGACTTCGTAAGGGTGTCAATCGAGGCGTGTTAACGTCATTTTGATCCGACATAAATTTTATAAAAATCGGTTCAGCCGTTTTTTTTTTTTAATTATTGTTAAAAATAAATAATAATTATGTTTTAATGATTAAAATGATTACTTTTTTGTGTAATATCTAATTTAATTATTATTATTAAATATTTATCAAATTGGAAAGTTCGTCGTGTGGACCTCAAGGGTCGCACTTTAGTCCTAATAAACGACCCACCTCACGGCTTGTTTAAACCTGCTTTTACATGTATTTAAATTGACATTATATAATGTTTGTCCCTACCGTACCACTAGCGCTGCTAGTGAGACATCTTCCGTACTTCAGGAAAAGAAGGCTCATAATACACAAACACACTGACAAATACCACGTGGTGAAAACTGTCTACTGAGAAATTTTTCGTACTTCAGGAGCCTTTTTTCTGAAGTACGAAAAATTTCTCACTAGCAGCGCTAGTGGTATTAGAATTAAACAAGCCGTGAGGTGGGTCGTTTATTATAGGACTAAAGTGCGACCCTTGAGGTCCACACGACGAACTTCCCAGTTTGATAAATATTTAATAATAATAATTAAATTAGATATTACACAGAAAAGTAATCATTTTAATCATTAAAACATCAATAATTAAAAAAAAAAAAAAAAAAAAAAAACGGCTGAACCGATTTTTATTAAGTTTATGTCGGATCAGAATGACGTTAACTCGCCTCGATTGACACCCTTACGAAGTCGATATAATTTTTTATTCGCGAGATATTGTGTAAAATCTACTTTTTTGGAGGTTATTTGGTTAAGAAAAAAGAACGGCTGAACCGATTTTAAAAAAATTCCTTTCAGATCATACTTACGTTAATACGCATCGATTGGCACCCCAACGTAGTCGATATCATTTTTCGTTCTCGAGATTTCGTCTTAGAAAGAAATGGACACATACATACGTACGTACGTACGTACGTACGTACGTACATACGTACACACACACACACACACACACACATACACACAGACATCTTTCTAAAAGTAGTGTAAAAATAGTGTAGTGACCTTGAAACATAAAAATTTTTTTTCCTTTTTGATTTCGATTTTCGGACCCATTACAATAACTTCCAATGGGAAGTTAATAATCAATTAATTTTAATAAATTAATGTTTTTAAACGGTTTTATTTAGCTTGACCCCGTATATTTGTTTGTTTGTTACTATCTTTGTTTCAAATCTTGCGACAACTTTTTCAACTACTTCTACTTAACCAATTCTAATGAAACTTTGCACACACATGAGTTCCCGTGACAATACAATATTATGATAATTTCAACTTGGTAACGAGGGTCTGATGATGGAATCAGGAGGTGGGCAGTTGAAAGAATGAGGAGTTTGCATAATGATATAGGCCAGAAATCAAATTAAAAACTAGAAAATAAAAATAGGTAAAAAAACTTTTAAGTTAAACGGTTTCATTTTAAATCGTCAGCTGTACCAAAAACTAGAAAATAATTAGGACACAAACCAAGGAGCACTTTGTGTCACTGCGTCAGCGGAATAAGTTATAAAAACGTGGGGCGCATGAAAAATACGACTGTATAAATATTAAATAAGAACGGCTTGTCTAGAAAAATGTGTTTCCAAGCCCACCAACAGAAATATTTCAAATGCGCCCCACGTTTCTATTACTTATTCCGCTGACGCAGCGACACAAAGTGCCCCTTGGTTTGTGTCCTAATTATTTTCTAGTTTTTGGTACAGCTGATGATTTAAAATAAAACCGTTTGACTTAAAAGTTTTTTTACCTATTTTTATTTTCTAGTTTTTAATTTGATTTCTGGCCCGTATCATTATGCAAACTCCTCATCCTTTCAACTGTCCACCTCTTGATTTCATCATCAGACCCTCGTTACCAAGTTGAAATTATCATAATATTGTAATGTCACGGGAACTCAATGTGTGTGCAAAGTTTCATTGGAATCGGTTTTTTTATACTGACAAGTGTAAGTGGCGCCATCTATTATTATCATCATATATTATTTCTATTGCAATCAAACCATAATATAACAGTCTGTCAAAGAGACGTCGCGTCATCTGTACGCTATGATTATAAACTATATTATTTATAACTGTCAACCGTGAGGTTCAAACTTACACTAGTTTACACTAATTAAATTGTTGTAACGGTACGGAACCCTCGTGGCGTGAGTCCGACTCGCACTTGACCGTTTTTTTTTATCTACAATCAGTTTTACATTTTTAATTGAATCCAGTTTAAAAAAAAAGCGGAATAAATGATGCTCCATTAATAGTCACCATTGTTTAATTTTATAATTTCCTTTGAATTCTTTTTTTTGTAATTAATTTTATCAGGAATGTTGAAAGTAAATATTATACGAGATAATGAAAAGCGTTGAATGCTGCAAGCGTAAAGAATAAAACTGATATAGTAAACGTGTACTCAAATAGCCCATTTGAACTTTTTATTTTATTTACTGTAAATATTTGTGGCCAAAAAGATGTAACCGCTTATGTCTACCTTTTCGTATTTTTTTTCCTTTGATAGGTTTTTTTTTAAACTTTTTGTGTAGTATTATATAAAAACGTTTTCATCTCTGCATACCTACATTCCAATAAAAAGAGCATATGTACATCACTCACATAAAATTATCTATACATAATATAATAAAATCGTAGACGCTTTTTTTGTCTGTTTATCTGTCTGTGTGTGCACGCTAATCTCCGTAATGGCTGAACCAATTTGGATATGATTTTCAGTGAAGATTGAGATAAGTTTGAGCTAACATTTAGTGTTTATTTCATTTAAAGTGGTTGACAAATAAAAGAGATATGCCAATTTTAAAATTCGTCTCTCGCGCGTTGTGACACCGTTAATGCAAATGTCAAAACGTACGGTTGCGTTGACTGTTTATTTATGTGACACCGTTAATGCAAACTATTTCCAAGTGATTTTAAGTCTGACTTCGCTTCGCAGGGGGATAGATTCTCGCGAGGGGGGGATAAAAAATCATACTTCGCTTCGCAGGGAGAGAATTTTTCCTGCGATGAGACTTAGCTAGATCGGTAATTTGCCCCCCAAAATGCTATAAAATATTTTTGTGAACTAAAATGGCGGCCGTGAGGTGGAAAAAATCTAGGTTCAAAAACATTTTTTTTCGGCAAGTTCAATCGAATGAAGTATTATATGAAGGAACATTTTGTGACGACTCCAAAAATTTATACTTAGGTATTATGGTTTATGATAAATAGGTTAAGTATATAAAAAAACTAAAAGAGACTGAAATAAAAATAAAATTTAAGAAAAATAAAACTACGTAAAAGAAGAAAACAAGCACCTCAAAACATGAGATAGTATTTTTTTGCTATAAGGTGGACCTGTTCGGGAACTGAAGCAAAACATTTCAGTATTCGAGTCACTGACTTACTGATAATGCTTGATTTGCTTGTTTTCTTCTTTTACCGTATTCGGGTTTTAGTTTTTAAAGTGAAAACTTCTTTAGCGACGTATCTATTTGAAATCTTATGTAACGATAAAGGGGAAATTTGTATCACCTAGGTAACCTACCTATTTTGACATTTTAATATTTATATAAACAGCAGATAAAGGGGAAATGCTTGAATAGAGGGGAAATTTGTATCACCTAGGTAACCTACCTATTTTGCCATTTTAATTTATATAAACAGCAGATAAAGAAGAAATGTTTCAATAGAGGGGAAATTTGTATCACTTAGGTAACCTACCTATTTTGACATTTTAAATTATATAAACAGCAATTAATATTGTTTATAATTTTTCTAAAAAGTATTCTAATGAAGTTTTCACTTCCCCCGTGAGCTTATGTGGATGAGGCTCACACCTTTTTTTAACTTTTTCAATAAGTTTACGACCAATTCGACAGACAAATAATTAGAATTTAAAAAAATCGACGTTTCGGTCAACGTGATGACCCTTTTCAAGAATACCTATATATGAAAGTTAAAAAAAACACAAAAATTAGAAAGTTAAATTGACAAATTGAAAAATTATTGTTACGGATCACCCTGTATATAAACGGCAGGCGAGAGTTCCGAGAAACGGGATCTGCTTACTGTAACAACGAGTACTTGCACGACAGTTCTAGAGAACGCGAGAACGTACTAGGCTTAAGCCGCGCAACATATATAAACAGCCGATGCGAAGGAATGAGGCAGTCAGTCATCGGTGAGTCACGCAATCAGTCAGTGTAGATTATACTGTGACAGTGTTGAACAGCGAATATAGTGCGAAATAATCTGATATAAATCCAGTGAATATAAATATTGAAATATAAATATATAGAAATAAATAATCTTTGTATTTATAGTTATTTGTTAAGTGCTATTTATTGTTTAGTTATTATTGTTGTGTTTTTAATTATTGTAAATAAATATTTATTCCGCCAACTCAGAAAATAGTTTTGTAACATTATTATTATTTTTAATTTTTATTTTCAGTTTGAAGCTGTGCCGGTTGGCTATAAAACTACTAGAAACCGTGTACCGGGATAGAATGAGAGAGATAGAGAGAGATCGAGTGACATTACCACCTACATTAATTAGCTTAAGCTGTACAGGTACAGGTGTATAGCCGGGCGATCGCGTCGGTGGGGTAGCTTTGCTGGGCTGAGAGCAACATAATATTACAACGGTAAATAAATGGTTCCTCATAGACATCCATGCACAGGTGTTGCTCATAACTCGTCTAATATTCGCTATCCTTATTTCTACAGGCTGTGACAAAAAGAATACTGTGTGTGTCGTTACACACTGCTGAAATGAATATTTCTAAAGCCGTCCGTCTGTCACAGGGATCTATCCGACAAACGATACGTAATAGGTAGCTAGTTGAATTTTCACAAATTAATTGTTGTTGTGGCATGAATCCTGGCAAATAATAATTAAAATTAAATAATCAATTATTAATTGTAATAAATTAATATTTTGAAGCGAAACTTTATTACGAACGTTATGTGCATGGCCGCAGGGGAGTTAACCGAGAAAACACATCACCGTCAGATATCACCGTCACCGCTTCCATTATAATAGCCTAATATCTGGATGACCGAGCTTTGCTCGGATGAGTTCAAAAAAAAATAGTACTTAAAGTTCCCATTTCATCAAAATCGTTAGTCGTTTTTAAGAAAAAAAATTACGTACCTATCAGTAGATAATATTATTATACGTCAGTATACGTCATACTACATAACGTATGTACCTACATATTTTCAAATAATTATTGATTATTTTAATAAGTTAAAGATTGACTGCCAGAGTAATTTGACATAAATAATGAAAATAGTTTGGTTTTTCCAAAGCCTACTCACCATACGACACTGTTTTATAACGTTAAAAAAACTGTTTTTTAAAATGATAAAATCGATAAGAAAACGAATTTTTCCAGGGATGAGACCTAGCTAGATCGATTCTTTGCCCCCCCCCCCCAAAACCCCTTTTCAGTAAATTTCATCCAAATCGTTAGGGCCGTTTTCGAGAAAATATTTATATAGGTTATACATAGGTACATATATACAAGATTTGCTCGTTTAATAATATAGGGATTGGTTTGTATTAAACCGTTCAGCTCGATATACCATAAATATAGCAGCTTACTTTATTAGGTTTGCGTGGCGTAGTGGTTAGAACGGCCGCTTCATACACAAAACGTCCCGGGTTCGAATCTCCGTGCAGCAACATTAATTATAGTTTTTTGAAGTGAAAACTTCCTTATAGGCGCGCTTTGCCTGAGCTGTTAACAATAGTGATGTGAAACGCACCCGACGGTGACAATCGGGGCTCGGCTTAAACACGAACATGTATTTGCAATATGCTGGTAATAGTGTGTAGTTCATAAGTGTGATGACACTAAAAACTTAATACGAGTAAAAAGTCATTTGTAGTTCACAAGTGCGCTAACAGATGACACTAAAACGTATATTTTGTAGTTCACAAGTGTGCTAACAGATGACACTAAAACTTAGTATTATCGTTAAGGTATTATATTCATTAAATTTAATTGTGTAGGCCGATTTTAATATATTTATGATTAAAAAATTGTAGGTATATATATTTTAAAATTAAAAAATCTGAAGTTTTCTCTTCTGTCGTGTGGTCATAAGCACACACCCATTTTTTCATCCTGAGGTACGGAAACCTAAAAAAGAAAATTTGTTCATTTTGAAACAACCTGCATAACGTGTAGGCGTTTGAAACCTATCTATATGTAAGGTTCATAAGATCATGTGCAAGGTGTGGAAGGTGACCCTGTTGTGTGTATTGCATTATTAATACAGTTAACGGAAGATGACCTTGGCCTCTCACCTTTTACTCTATATAGTCCATTATTTAGGTTATGTATGTTTAGATAGTAAAAAGTTTTTTCTTTTTCAGGCCCTAGCAAGGTTTACCAAGCATTTTTGATCAAAAAATCTCTGCAAAGTTATAAATAAAAACACTTTTTAAAGTCAAGAGTTTATTGAAATATTTACCTACTAAAACGGAAAAAATAGTATATTGCATTACAAGGGACGGAACATAGCGTTTGCAGCTATACTGTTAAGTTTGCTGCCCTAAGTACGAGACAGTTACCCAGCTCTAAATACGGTATACTGGTTTTCCAAAAAAACATGTTCACAGTATAGTAGACTTCGTAAGTCCCACAAGTTTGTTGGGAATGAAAACGCGCTGACATATTTTCGTGTCGCCATCTATATCAACATGATCTAATATTAACTGTGTGTGCACGTGCAGTGTGCACTCACCCATAATCTCACATTGGAAAAATTATCATTGATATAAGTCACATTTTGTCACCAATATTATTGAAATTTGGTTTTGTCTTTATATTTGTAGAATTTTTACTTCCCACCTCTACTATGGTAGGGAAGTAATGGATTTAGTCCGAAAAAAATATTTCGAGATTTTAACAGATTTTCACGTTTTGAGACCCTAGCAATCGTTTAAGATCATTTTCTGACTGATGTCTGTATGTGTGTGTGTGTGTGTGTGTATGTGGTCAATTTTTCGCCTTCGATATCTTAAGAACGGAACAACATACGGGCATGCCGATTGTTCTATTGTGTTTATCAGCCTTTAACTTAGATCTGATTAGATTTTGAGTCAAATCGGTTCAGTGGATCCTGAGATATTCAAAAAAACGTTCTCAATGTCACGTATTAACATAGGTAAAAAAAAATGTAAATGAATTCTTGATGTTATAATATGAAAAAAAATGTAAATATTTTTTTTCTCTAAAATGTATAGTTTTCGAGAAAAAAATATTTTACTAAAAAAAATAAAAATTGTACGTAACTCAAGGTAACCATGATTTTTGCTGTATTAAGCTAGCCATTAGTAGATCACCAAACAAAAAAGAGGGTCATGCTTTTTTCAAAGAATAAAAATTAAATTGTGTTTTAAAGACCACCAACAGCTAAGGTTATTTGGGCCTAGTCAAAGAATAAAAAAAAAGAGTGTTTATTTTTTGCAAATATTTATTAGGTGGGAAGTATAGAACTGGTCATCAGTCGAATTTTTTCTTTTTATTTCAACCAGTTTTTTTTCCTAGAATTATATTTCGTTTCATTTGATGGTATTAAGAAAGAAATGAAAAAAGGCATGTGTCTATCAAATCTTTATCTTAAGTTTAAAAAGACTTTATTAAATTTTCTGATAAATGCGGAGTTTTAATCCCTTAATGATTTTCTATTATTACATACTTTGTAAGGAACCTATTATATTAATTTAAATTTTAAATGTTCTGTGGACTTGCCATATACCACATTGACAAAAAGTTTTGTCATTGTGGTAAAATAAACTATTGTTACAAAACTGTTTTCTGAGTTGGTGGAATAAATATTTATTTACAATAATTAAAAACACAATAATAATGAATTCAACAACGAAAAGTCAGTTCTAACAATCAACATAAGTAAACAATAACTAAACAGTAATTCTTAAACAAAGCAAAACAAAACAATAAATAGCACTTAACTAATAACTCGTAATTATTACCACTACACTAGTATTTATTTTATCAATCTATTTATTTATTTCACGGCACTATTTATATCACTGATCCACCGTAGACTTGACTGCGTGACTCACCGTTGACTGATTCCTTCACTCACTCGCACTGGCTGTTTATATATGCTGCGTGGCCTAAGCCTAGTGTGTTCTCGCTTTCTTTAGAATTTTCGCGCAGGTACTAGTTGTTACAGTAATTAAGCAGACCCCGTTTCTCAGAACTCTTGCCTGCCCTTTATATACAGGATGATCCGTAATACTATCTATCTATCTACTTACTTCTGTAGATAGATAAGAGTAGATTTTATTTATGAGGTTTATTCTTTACTAGCTGTCCTGTTCGGCTTCGCCCGGGTGCTAAGAATTTATGATTTATTAAATCTCCCCCCGTGAGAAATTAAAAAAATTTTTAAAAAAAACGAATTTTTCCACGTTTTTTAAGATACATGAAAAATCATTTTTACTTTAGAAGCTACGGTCAAATAAATAAATAAATATAGCTCACAGTTTGTTTTAATGTTAAAATTTAGGGTTATGTTGTCCTAAGTTTAGAAAATTAGTCCCGGTACCACTGATGGAAGAAATTCTATTTGAAAGAAAGTGTATAGAGACCTTGAAAGAACGTAACATCACGTGACTTCGTAGTCGGGTATTGTTGGTGGTAATGCGGCTTTAGATATCAGTGAACCATTAAATATGGTAAACAAATTATTGTAAGCCAACTTGACAAGATTACTAAACATTGTAGTGTTAACGTATTTCACACTAGAGTTTAACCCTTTAAAACTATTCTTGAATAATTAGCATATTATCGGAACAACCCCTCCTGAAGTATGCCTTTGAAGATCTATTATTGTAAGACAAATAATAGATTATACAGAGTGTTCAGATGAAACAATTATTTTGACAAAATATTGTTACAAAACTGTTTCTGAGTTGGCGGAATAAATATTTATATACAATAATTGCAACAACGAAAAGTCAATTCTAACAATAAAAAAAACTTAAACGGTAATTATTGAACTAAACGAGCCACTTAACTAACACTTAACAAATAATTATATATACAAGGATTATTTATTCGTAATTATTTATGTCAGATTTATTTATATCAGACGCACTATCCGTCGCTCAGTACTTGACTTTGTATTCAACACGACACTGATTCACTTGATTGCACGCCTCACCATGGACTGCGTATTCGACACTACACTGACTGACTTGATTGCACGCCTCACCATGGATTGCGTATTCGACACTACACTGACTGACTCCCGTTGACATCCCTGTTCGCTTCACTCGCTCGTTTATATACCTGCGCTGCCTAAGCTCAGTGTGCAGTGCTCGTGTTCTCTAGAACATTCCGGCAGGTACTCGTTGTCCAGAATGTTCGTGTAGGCACCAGTGTGTTCAGCAAGCACTTCCTGTCTGACGTTTGTATACAGGATGATCCGTAACAATATTTTTAAAACATCAACCGACTGCTGATAAAAATGAGGTGTGACTTTTTTCTCAAATTATATTCAATATAATTTAACACCGTACCAAATTTCAGTTTATAAATGTACAATGTACCTACCTATACAGTTTAAAAAAAAACCAGTCAAGTGCAAGTTGGACTCGCGCATCGAGGGTTCCGCACAATAATAAAAATAAGGAGTTAGGTAGGGGTTATGTTTGAGATAAGCTCGGGATAACATTTAGTGTTTGTTTCATTTAAATCGGTTGACAAATAAAAAAGACATGTCAATTTTAAAATGCAAGTGTTTCTGTATGTGCCACCGTTAATGTAAATGTCAAAACTGTTAAACATAATAAACTGTTTAGTTCGACTAACACTTGGGCGCCTGGTCGGCTTTTATTATTTGTTGTTTTAGTTTAGAGTTTGCACTATAATCACACCAAGTTTACCGCTTGTATGCATTACCGTTTTTACAATAGAGCAAAAATAAAAGAACGTTGAAAAAGCAAGTTTTTTGTATGGTGACCCCCTTAATTTTTACTTTTTGTTTTTATATTATTTGTTAGGATATCCGACATAATAACACATATTCTGTGAAAATTTCAACCGGCTACCTTTTACGGTTCAAAAAATACAGTCTTTTAAAGGTAGGACAGACAGACGGAAGAACGGACTGACGGCGTAAGCTTAGTAACAGGGTTCCAGTACGAAACCCTAAAAATACTGTTTCAATCGATCAATAATTTATTTTTAACCGACTTCAAAAAAAGGAGGGGGTTCTCAATTCGGTTGTATTTTTTTATGTTTGTTACCTTATAAACCGATTTTGAAAAAAAATTTTTTATTTGAAAGGATATACTTTCAGATTGATCCCATAGAAATTTCATCAAAATCGGTTCAGTAGTTCGGCTGATTTTAATAAAAGTAAGTAACGGCGTGTGATTCTTTTAAGGTAAATGTCACTTTTTGACACTAAAAAGTAAAAAATAAAAAACTTTTTAACAAAAAAAACCCTCCTTCAAAAAGCCACTAAAAAGAGGAAAATAATGAAATTTTGAGGTCTGTGCCAATTTAATAAAATATGAAGTTGGTTAAAAAGAAGATATTAATCACTATACTATACTTTTTAACCGACTTCGTATTTTATAAAATTGGCACAGACCTCAAAATTTCATTATTTTCCTCTTTTTAGTGGTTTTTTTGAAGGAGGTTTTTTTTACCAAGATCGATTTGAAATTCTACAATATGCTTTTCTTATGGATAAATATATGTGATCACAATCGAAAGACATTGTCAAATCAGATTTTCTGGCAATGCGTTCTGCAACTCTGCATGAGTAACCAGTACAATGGGGGGGACAGTTTTCGCTGAACACTTTGTATAAAAGTGTGCGGCTGAGATCCTGTTAAGTATACCTCTCCATCTTTGATTGAGCTCGGCCCCTCAATGCAACATCACCACTGCTAAACTAGTGAGTTTGAACAGCTTGCCGAACACTCATTTAGCATCGTGTTGACATGCAGTGACAAATTACATCAGATTATCGACTATCTGAACATTAGATATATTATATATAAAGTTTAATTTACACATCCAGAATTGTAAGAGTAATTTAAAATCATATTACAGTAGGAGCTATGTTAGATTACACATTGGCTGGATCCCTTCAATTGTCCAAATTGCATGTACTTTGTTAAAATTAGTTAATTTACACAAAAAAAATTTTTTTGAGGCATATTATATCGTTGAATGAATATTAGGTACCTAGAAAAAAATTCGACTGATGACCAGTCCTATACTTCCCACCTAGTAAATATTTGCAAAAAATAAACACTCTTTTTTTATTCTTTGAAAAAAATTATGGCCCTCTTTTTTGTGTGGTGATCTACTGATGGCTAGTAATATAGCAAAAATCATGGTTACCTTGATTTACGTACAATTTTCTTTTTTAGTAAAATATTTTTTTTCTCAAAAACTATACATAGAAAAAAAATATTTACATTTTTTTCATATTATAACATATAGAATGCATTTATATTTTTTTTATCTATGTTAATACGTGACATTGAGAACGTTTTTTTTTAATATCTCAGGATCCACTGAACCGATTTGACTCAAAATCTAATCAGATCTAAGTTAAAGGCTGATAAACACAATAGAACAATCGGCATGGCCGTATGTTATTCCATTTTTACGATATCGAAGGCGAAAAATTGACCACACACACATAGGGTAATTCTAGGAGAGATGGCCCGTCAGGTGAGTCGGCCCAGCATTAATTTTTCTGGGAATACAATCGATAGCCACATGTTGATAACACTGTTGTCAGTCTTATATCGTTCGTCACTAAGTGTCAAATTTTTGCTTGCTTCTGCTTATGTTTAGTGCTATTATAATATAGCTGCCTGTTGTGAATTCAGTGAAAATTTTTCAAGGTGAATTGTGTTAACTGTGAAGCAGGTAACTGAGCTTACTTTCTTGAACTTTTTCGACATTTTGTGTGACTTAGAACGTTTATCAGCAATTCTAACCTAAAATTAAGGTTACATTAACACTCACCTTTTCGCAAGCTTTTGAGCCACCTCTCCTTATAATGTCAGGTGAGTTGGCTCATAATGTATGGAGGACAGATGGCCCACCTTCTGATTCCGATTTTTGTGTGTCAGTAATCGCCTACTTTGTAAGTTGATATATTAAAGCTATTCGGAAAGCGCAAGTAAAGTCTAGACATTTGCAATCCAGTTCTGCGCATAAGAATACGAATTGATAACAAAATCGAATGACTGGATTCAGTACCTTCGGTGCTCCAGTTGGCTACATTATGGATGCACGAAATTTGTGAATTATTGTGACGTGTGTAGAAAGAAGCTGCATGGCAAGAAAAATTAAGTAATAAATAACTGAATCTTGGAACACAACACGATTATCCATATTATTTTGCTTTTTTTTAATTGAGCCATTTCACTTGATATTCTGAGCCAACTCACCTTCATAGTAAGGGTTAGATGGCCCACTTTAAGATTTTTCATTTTATTTTTTTTCATGACATAATATGCGTTTTGCTTCTATTTGTGTTTGCAAAGTGTAGTTTACTATTTTCGGCTTTATTTACAATTTTTGTAATTGTTTTATTAGTTATCATAAAAATTTTGTGTTGATTTTTAAAAATGTGAGCCATCTCTCCTCAAATTACCCTACACACACACATATACACACACACATACAGACATCAGTCAGAAAATGATCTTAAACGATTGCTAGGGTCTCAAAACGTGAAGATCTGTTAAAATCTTGAAATATTTTTTTCGGACTAAATCCATTACTTCCCTACCATAGTAGTCGAGGTGGGAAGTAAAAATCGTTGTCATGAAAAACCTTAAAACATAAAATTGTGTTGAAATCCGCTAAAATTAACAGTTGTTAAAAACATTCATCTTATAGGAAAAATTTTGTCAAATTTTTTTTAATGTCTATTAATTTTTAAGGTCAGATTACAGTCAAATAATAAATTTTAGTTAATTAAGTGGGCGTGTAAGGTAACTCGCGCGCCTAGGGTTCTTCGGTCAACCGCATAATTAAGTTTGGTAATAGGTTATTTTTTTTCCTCGAAAACTGCAAGTTTTCTTGTAAGCTTGACTGAACCCCCTATCATTCTGAATTTTCAAATGTTTAGGCCTACAAATTTCGGATATAAGTGGGAGGTGGCACATAGTTTCAAGCGAACTTAAGTTGTATTACTGAATCTAAACTACGACCGAACAGAAAACACACTGGCACTTAGTCGTTGACACAGTTACCTATGAGCTGCCTAGGAGGACGCTTCGACCGCTGCCACATCGCCTTTGAAAATGTCTACCGCAGTTGTAGACGAAACTATGAAGATTTGGAACAACGTCAACCTTACACACTTGAATCTAAGTTAGTTGGTACAGTCAAATTTACTTTTAAAAATTCAACTGATGACCAGTCCTATACTTCCCACCTAGTAAATATTTGCAAAAAATAAACACTCTTTTTTATTCTTTGAAAAAAAGCATGGCCCTCTTTTTTGTTTAGTGATCTACTGATGGCTAGCTTAATATAGCAAATATCATGGTTACCTTGATTTACGTAAAATTTTTATTTCTTTTAATAAAATATTTTTTTTCTCGAAAACTACATTTTAGAAAAAAAAAATTTACATTTTTTTCATATTATAACATCTAGAATTCATTCATATTTTTTTTACCTATGTTAATACGTGACATTGAGAACGTTTTTTTTTAATATCTCAAGATCCACTGAACCGATTTGACTCAAAATCTAATCAGATCTAAGTTAAAGGCTGATAAACACAATAAAATAATCGGCATGGCCGTATGTTGTTTCGTTTTTACGATATCGAAGGCGAAAAATTGACCACACACACACACACACATACAGACATCAGTCAGAAAATGATCTTAAACGATTGCCAGGGTCTCAAAACGTGAAGATCTGTTAAAATCTCGAAATATTTTTTTCGGACTAAATCCATTACTTCCCTACCATAGTAGAGGTGGGAAGTAATAAGCACAAAAATAAGATGGGCTTGGCACATTTAATTATTGTGATCCCAACTTAAAATTTAAACCATCTAAACATACCTTTAAATACCTGAACACAAAACAAATTGTGAGAGCACTTTATAGGCAATAATATAACGATTTTAATTCTATTGAAAATCATTGGTTTGTAACAATTCAAGGAAATCACTTCATTATTGTCACCCCTTTGACTGTATAAAAGCCATTCTCATTAAAGAATGTATTGAATAAAACAATTATATTTGTTTACAATGCAACGGGTAAGTACACTAATGTTATTAATAGGTTAAGTACCATACCATATATCTTTCTCCCATTATTATTATTCATTGACTAGCGGTTACCCGTGGGCCGTGGCTCCGTTCACATAAGGTGTTTCTATAATAGTTAATCAACGTTTGAGACCATAGCCAAGTCGTGAGGTGGGGATCGTTTTTAAGGACTAAAGTGCGACCCTTGAGGTCCACACGACGAAATTCCCATTTTGATAAATATTTAATAATAATAATTAAATTAGATATTACACAGAAAAGTAATCATTTTAATCAGTAAAACATAATTATTATTTATTTTTAACAACAATTAAAAAAAAAAAACAACCGATTTTGAAAAAATTTCTTTCCGATCGTATTTATTATTTACGTTAATACGTGTCGATTGGTACCCTAACGTAGTCTATATCATTTTTCATTCTCGAGATTTCGTCTTAGAAAGAAATGGACACATACGTACATACGTACACACACACAGACAATAGACATCTTTCTAAAAATAGTGTAGTGACCTTGGAACATAAAAATTTGTTATACATTTTGATTTCGATTTTCGGACCCATTATAATAACTTCTAATGGGAAGTTAATAAAGACGAAAATCATCAATAAAATTTTTTGAAAAAGTGTAAATTAACTCTTCGCACTGCTCGCTAGAGACACCTTTGGATAAGTTTTTTGAATTATTTAAATTTCATCTGATAAAATATGACAATGATATTATCTATACCGAATTTTATCATTTTATCACTTATGGTTTCCGAGATATTTAATTAAAATCATCTTTGGAAGCTTACAGTTAAGGGGCTGTATCTCTCTTAGTATACTTTTTTTCAAAAAATTTTATTGATGATTTTCGTCTTTATTTTTCTTGTTTTAAATGCTCTCAAACGTTGATTAACTATTATAGAAACACCTTCTATATTTCGATTTTTTTATGCCCAGTAATGTAACATTCCGTATACATAGGTAGTTAATACGTTACGCACACGCTTCGCTCGTTCGCTCGAATTTTTTTTATAAGACATTTTTTTTTAATTTTTAAACGACTAAAAAAGGATTAACCGACTTTAAAAAAGGAGGTTCTGTGTTTCCCTTGTATGTTTGTATTTGAGCGATTTTTTAAGAAACTAAATATACACGACCAATTTTTATGATTCTCCTTTTTATTTAATAGGACATACCTTGGGGATGGTTCTTATATAAATTTTACTTAAATCGGTTCAGTAGTTCGATTGATTTTAATAAAAATTGAGTAACGGACAGTAACCCCGTTAAAGTAAATGTCAAATATCAAGACAGGAGTCGGTTAATATAATGTGCAAACTACGTATTGTAAAGCCACTAAAAAGTAAAAAAGTAAAAAAACTTTTACACAAAAAAACCTTTTTCAAAAAAGCCACTAAAAAGAGGAAAATAATAGAATTTTGAGGTCGGCGCCAATTGAATAAAATATGAAGTCGGTTAAAAAGTAGATATTAATTAAATTGGAGCCGACCTCAATATTTTATTATGTTCCTCTTTTTAAGGGCTTTAGAGGATTTTTAGTGTTAAAAAGTTTTTATTTTTTACTTTTTAGTGGCTTTACAATACGTAGTTTGCACTTATTACCTAACCGACTTCTGTCTTGATATTTGATTACTAAATAACTAAAAAAAGAAAAACACTTATTTACTTTAACTAACTGTGTCACCAGCTATTATATTATACGTCACTATAGTTCACTTCAACAAACTTTTTACGCTGTCAAAATTGACATTTACCTTAACGGTATTACAATCCGTTACTCACTTTTTATTAAAATCAGTCGAACTACTGAACCGATTCAAGTAAAATTTATATGGGACCACCCCGAAGGTATGTTCTATTAAATAAAACAATTATCAAAATCAGCTCCCCAGGGGGGACATTGGAATGCATGGTTGCTATCGCAAATTGTATTTCAATGTTCTTTAGGAATTAGCGCTTTCAGGGATCCGAGCTCGTACCAGTCGGTTCGTGTATGTCGACTGGCGGATTCTAATACACAAATGGATTATTTGTTGTGTTGAAGACGCTAATGACCTGAGTTGTCGACGCGTCTATAATCTACAATTAATTAATTATCAAAATCGGTTTACAAATACAGGAGAAATCCGTTAACATTAAGTGTGGAATATAGAACCTCCTCTTTTTTTGAGGTGGGTTAAAAATTTAAATTGTCAACACTACTTTTGGTGTTAACGAACTATAATAGGGACGAACTGTGCATGCAATATTATTATGTAAGCAACATAATGTATCAAACCGCACGATAACAATTGTTACACATAACAAAAAAAATGTATGTATAGTCGTGAATGGCTCCACTTCAAATGGCCACTTGGGGAATACTTATCTAACCGAGATACGAATTGACACTTTGTACAAATGTATGACATGCGTTTGACAGAGAGCTATCGTAACAATGCAATGACTCACTAACTGCCGCATGAAAATTAGATATTTCTTATATTCAGTAAATTGTTAAGGAAAATGAGTAGATACATACTTTGTAAATGAAAACATTTAAATTTTTAACTTCCGAATTCCCATTGGAAGTTGTTGTCCGCTTTATAGATCTCACTCTGCGAAGCGAAGTCGGGCTGGTGTTAGTAGGATTCCGCCAATACGCTAAAATGAAAAAGAATTTCACGTCTTGTTAGTTGTAAAGAGCCAATAAAAATTTAATTTATTAAGTAACTCAAAAAATTATTCAAAAAGTTGAATAAAACTTAGCCTATAGCACTTCTGGGATCATAAGGAACATTTTAAAAAAAATTTCATCAAAATCCGTTAAATAGATTTTAAGTTATATGATGCCAAACATCCATACAAAGAATATTCTGTAATGAGTACCATAAATGATACAGGATGTACCTACTGTCAAAATAATACGAAAACCAAGAATAACTTTTTTTTCCAAAAGTGCTCCCCTAACAAGATCAGGGTGTTAAAGGGTCGATTTGGAGAACACTTATTTGATCGTATCTTTTAACTGAGTTGAACAATTTAATTCATTTTTGGTAGACATCTACTACATAATAAGGACCGTAAACGGACAAAATTTTGTTGCATTTGAACAACCCAATGGCGTAGAATTGGGGGTCATGTTCCAAGGGAGGACACTTTGAAAACTTACTTTAATTTTATTTTTACTAATTTTTATTTTTTTGTTAATTAAACTTTATTAGCTAGATGTATTCGACTTTAAGTATTTTATTTGTTTGTTAATAAAACTTTTTCTGTGATAACTTTGCAGCCTGGTATTTCACATAGTGACACGCAAGTCAGAATATCTCGGAAACGGACGCTTCTGGGCAAATGAAACAAGTGTACCTTTTTTGTTGTATTTGAACCAATAATACTAAAAAAACAAAGAAAAATGGAAAAAACCCAACAGCAACTTTTCTTGGGGGGAAAAAGTGTCACATGACCCCCAATTCTACGCCACTGGGTTGTTCAAATGCAACAAAATTTTGTCCGTTTACGGTTCTTATTATGTAGTAGATGTCTACCAAAAATGAATTAAATTGTTCAACCCAGTTAAAAAATACGATCAAATAAGTGTTCTCCAAATCGACCCTTTAACACCCTGTATCTTGTTAGGGAAGCACTTTTGGAAAAAAGTTATTCTTGGTTTTCGTATGTTTTTGACAGTAGGTACATCCTGTATCATTTATGGTACTCATTACAGAATCACCTTGTATATTAGTATAGATTTTCATTTATAGAAAGTCATATTTAACGCATGTTATATTTATTGAAATTCGATACGTTTAAAGCATCTGCATAATATATTATTAAACGTTTTACATTATTAAAGACATGGAACGGTAAATAGTTGTTTTTGTGAGATGTTATCAGTGCAACGTGTATTTGAAGTCCTCTGTATTTACGATAGAAACATATATAATAAAGTGCACGTTAGTGTTTAGGGAAAAGCACGCGCTCAAAATCCTAAACCTGTAATTACAACTAACTATAGTACTGTACTGACATATTAATACGCGCTTGTATTATTCTGTTCTGTGCTGTGAATGTTACAATTTCACGTTGAGGGAGCTAGTCTAGCCGTATTGGCGCATGAGTTCCAAAATCTATTCGACCAAATTTTTTTTTGCGTGATTCTCTTCAGTAAATAGTTGGGCTCGGAATTTTTGAAATTAAAGTATTTTGAGTTTAGCGACCGCTGAAATAATTTTGTTTTTCACAGTGTCTTTGAGAAATACAAACTTATTTTTGGATAACAATGTTCAATTTAAAATCAAAGACTAAAAATTATTATTAAATTTATTATTAACTTCGAATTTTAACCGTGGACGTTCTACCCGACTACGGAACCCTTCACTGTGCGTGGTCCGACACGCACTTGACCGCATTTTTATTTTTAAATATTGTTACAAAACTGTTTTCTGAGTTAGCGGAATAAATATTTATTTACAATAATTAAAAATACAATAACAATAAATGCAACAACGAAAAGTCAATTTTAACAATAAAAAAACTTAAACGGTAATTATTGAGCTAAACGAGCCACTTAAATAACACTTAACAAATAACTATATATGCAAGGATTATTTATTTGTAATTATTTATGTCACTGTATTTATATCAGATTTATTTCTAACGTTTATTTATGTCGGTCATTTACTCAATTACTTCAGTACTACTTATTTACATCCACTCCACTATTTATATCACTGCATACTCACTGATTCGACCGTTGATTTATATCACTGATCCACTTGATAGCACGACTCACCATTCACTGATTGACTGATCTTCGTTGACTGATTCTTTCAACACGACACACTCGGTGTTTATATTCCTGCGTACGGTGTACGCTCAGTACGTCCTCGTATTCTCTAGCGTTGTCTAGAATCTTCGCGTAGGCACCAGTGTGTTCAACGTCAGACACCGCTTCTCAGAATTGTTGCCCGCCGTTCATATACAGGGTGATCCGTAACAATATTATGAATAATAACATAATATCCTCTACTTACATTCTACAATAAGGCTCTTTAAAATATCTATAAAATATAATAAACTGTACTTACATATGGAACGAGTTCACTACCTATACATTCATGACTACATATTGTAACAATATACGGGGTGTCACAGAATAACTATTGCTAATTTTCAGAAATGATAGAGGACACTTAAATAAACATTTTTTATTAATAAACTAGTGTCCGTAAATTCTTCAGTATCGAAATAAAATGAAATAAAGTTGAATCATAGCAACCTTTGAAAAACAACAACTACTTTCGTAGTTGTCATTTTACGTGTGTCACAAATTATTCCTTATAGATTAGGAAAGGAAGGCGTGGCGGAGTCGCAGCTGTCTCCTTCTGAGTCGCAACTGTCTTCTTCTAACTAGAAACGTACGTTCTGAATTAGTCTTTCCCGTCGCCTGACATAACCTCGTTTTTTTAAACACGTTGTCGTCGTTAATAATTAAATCAATTTGTTATGGGGTGGTGTTTTGTACCTGACTACAGTCATAATGAAAATTATGACTGCAAAAAGTTTACATTTCCGACTGAAGAAAAAGCTAAAATAATACCTAGATATCAAATACCTAATTGGTGAAAACATTTTTTTTTTAATACTTTTAGCGTACCTTCGCTTGATCTAGCGTAACTCAGACGACTTCAAAACATTTTTCCAACTCCAAATGGAAAGAACAAACGCAATTTCTAATTATAATTGCTTAAATTATAACTCGACAAACGTCAACGAGGAAGTTCGGTTAGAATTAAACGTCACTGGCTAATCAGTGAAACAAGTTAGCTGTTAGGACATACATTTTTTATAAATCTTGAATTTCAAATAAAAAATTATTTCACACGAAATAATAAAGTTTTGTAGCCAATAATGACGGGATGTATTAATTATTTTTATGAAACAGCCATTGTTTTGGTAAGAAATGTGTTTTAAGAGAATAATAACGAATATTCCGTTAAACCCCATACATTTTTGAACGCCAATCGACTCCATTTTAAATTTCGCGCTCAAATTACTTCTGTAGTCTATTAGATAAGTGTGTTTAATTGTCATTTTACGTGTCACAAATTAGTATTCGGCAATCGATTACACATCGTTATAACTTGTGTATCGAAAATGGTTATTCTGTGACACCCTGTATAATATTATATAATAAATCTATTATTAACTTTTAATATGCTTTTTACTTTACACGCTTTTGTCAGTGGCAGTTCGAATTACGGATATTTACATTTACAATGCATAGTTATAGATAACGATCATAATAAATGGTTATACAAAATAAATCGTTTTAAAATGTCAGTGAACATGAACCCCGAACCTATGGGATTCCTATAAAATCATGCCATATTGTGACCTTTTTAAATTAAAATAGGTACTTGTCACCACTGTCTCTTGGATTAATTTACTACATTATGTATATTTCAATCATTCATGAAATTTTGTTAACTTATAGTTAATTGCATATCTATTATTTTTCAATAAATTCACAATCAATTCAACAGACAAAAATTAATAAGTAGATATCTATATGTATAAGTAATTTCAAAAAATTTGACGTTCGACCACTGTGGTGGCCCATTTCAAGAATAATACAAAAAATATATACAAAATATATACCTACCTACTTACAAAAAAATTTATTAAAAAAACAAAAAATCCGACTGCGTAAAAATCGAACATAAAAAAGATGGAAACAAAATCAAATGATAACATGCAGTCGGAGGCATAGTAGTAACAAATTGAACAGAAATACCTCCGACTGCATGTTATCATTTGATCTTGTTTCCATCTTTTATGTTCGATTTTTACGCAGTCGGAATTTTTGTTTTTTTAATAAATTTTTTATTTCCTTCCTTTTAGTTGAATCTACTCATCAAGCCTTTTAGTTTGATACCCCACACACAAGGTTTTACCGATTTTTTGCGTACTGACAAAATTGCGTCTAGCGCCCGCCATATTGAATTTTCCGTGACGTCATGTACCCTATTTGAAATGTCAACAAAACCTTTCTTTTATTTTGATTTTGATACCTATATCAATGTATTTAGAAGGAAAATTACTTTTGCATTCTGACAAAATGGCGTCTAGCGTTCGCCATATTGACGTCATATACCCTGTGTCACTCTGGGGATTCAAACGAATCTAATGACACCTCATTTTTCAAAATCCGTCAAGCCGTTTAGGCTACAGAGCGTGATAAAAAATATACATACAATACATACACTCGAAAAACAATACCCTCCTTCTGGCGCAGTCGGGTAATAAATATAACAATTTTATTGATGAAAAACGAAAAACAATATAAAAATTAAAATTATCTCACCTAAGTAGCGTTATAACTTTATGTATCTATGTATTATTATTATTAATAAAATTTATTCTTATTCTTAATGTCAATGATAACACAAAATTCCACCACAGTAACCGAAACGTCGATTTTTTTAATTATAATTATTTTGTGTGTGAAATTGGTCGGGAAATTATTGGAAAATAATAGATATGCAATTAACTAAGTTAACAAAATTTCATAAACGATTTTCTCCATTTTACTGTACTGTCCATGAGCGGTCGATCTGAGACATCCTATACAAAATTCCATACAATGGCAGCAGCGACAACAAAGAATGATATAGAGTTAGAAGTGCGGCCAACACGTTACACTTTTTCATGTATAAATAGGTAAAGTATCAAATGTCATTTCCAGCCGCTTTAATGGAGTGATAATGTGACAGTCGATATTGGGTAATGGTTTAGATATAATAGAACTTGGATGCAACTGACGTGACGAAAATATAACAGTGACAAACCTTTAGACCTTAGAGAACTGTTATCGCAAAAGAACCGGTTACAAAAAGGGGCGTGTCGATCGAATTATCACACTACCTGGCAGCCAATCGGAGTTTCCCCCTCAAAGAATTCGTACAGCTACACTACCCGCCAGCTAATTGGAGTTTCCCTCTCAAAGCAATCATAGCTACACTACCCGCCAGCCAATCGGAGTTTCCTCATCAAAGCATTCATAGCTACAGTACCCGCCAGCCAATCGGAGTTTCCCCTTCAAAGCATTCGTAGAGCTAAACTACCCGCCAGCCGATTGGAGTTTCCCTCTCAAAGCATTTGTAGCTACACTTCCCGCCAGTCAATTGGAGTTTACCCCTCAAAGCATTCGTAGAGCTACACTACCTGCCAGCCAATCGGAGTTTACTCCTCAAAGCATTCGTAGCTACACTGCTCGCCAGCCAATCGAAGTTTACCCCTCAAAGCAATCGTAGCTACACTACACGCCAGCCAATTGGAGTTTATACCCCTTAAAGCATTCGTAGAGCTACACTCCCCGCCAGCCAATTGGAGTTTACCCCTCAAAGCATTCGTTGAGCTAGACTACCCGCCAGCCAATCGGAGTTTACCCCTCAAACGCACCGAATGGCACAACTGTGTGTGTTTAACACTATTATGTTATATTACGGTTACCCGACGTATCGACTTGGAAACCGACTTGGTAAACACTTCGGTTAAAACCGCCGTGTCTGTCTTGGCCCTAAAAATGACATATGTGCAGCCACAGAAATAAATTTATATGTCAGCACAATTTTCATAAAAACCTTCACTCACCTTTCTGCAATATAATGATGCCGATATATCCACACAATAGAATATATTTTCATAATATAATATGACAAGATCGCATTTTTGATAGTGTCACTATAAGTCAAACTATTTATTTTCTTACTCTATTCTATGCTTCAATTAAAATCATAACCCTCCTTTTTTTCGTAGTCGGGTAAAAATAATTTGCCTTTGTTGTATAAAACATTAAATGATTTGCACTTTAACAATAATAACCGAATTCCTTTTTTCGTAGGTGTAACGTGACATGACATAGATATATAGAAGAGAGACACCCAATGACGTCACGTTACAATGCAATATCAGAAAAATTTATTTATTTAACCTGTCACCGTCGGGACTCAAACCCGAAACTTCCCGATTCGCGCTGGCTGAGTTATCAATAAATATATAGGTTGGTTAAAAATATGTGACCACTTGTAACAAAATAAGAAACTTGTAACACAGCTAGTATACTGAAGAGATTTAGATTTCTACACTGTAAAAAGTCGGGGTCGCGACCCCAAGTGGAGTCGCGGGCTGATTTTTTAGGGTCACGGATTGTTTCCGTCATTATAGAATTTGTACCTCTCGTGATACCATTAAATTTGAATAATAGAAAAAAAAACTAAATAAGAACACGAAATCAAATAAAAAAGGAGTGAAGTGGCGGCAGGGGGTCTCTGGGGTAATAAAGAGAGAGTGAGTCCTCCCACTCGCCTCCTGGCGTCCCTTATACCCTGTTCATTCGCTCCCACTCCCAAGAACTGAAAAATCTTTTTTATAGACTATTTTGTACATTGTGGGGAAAAAATGTTTATGGGTCGCGAAGGCTTTTGCAATTTTAAATTAGGGTCATGATCAAAAAAGTTTGGGACCTCCTGCTCTACAGTCTACAGAATTCTATACTATTTATTTTTTTTCGTGGAAGTTCGACAGAGCTCTGTCAGCCCTACTATTGTGGGCCATGACTTCGTATATACGAAAGTAATAAAGATGAATGCGTATTTATTTATCAAGGTCATAATTTCGGTCCGTATTTGTTCAGAAATATTTTATAATGTGATTTTCTTAATGTACAGGAAACACAGACAGGTAATTTAATAAGTGCAGCGTACTTACATAATGTTGTAAACCTTAAGAAAACATTGTCAAGACGCGAAGTCTTTGAAAAGCTATTTAAGTATTATGTTCGTACGATTTTGAAAATTTTCAATTGGTTAATGTTTTTGTACAATGGTGTAATATGAATTATTAAAAAAAAATTATAAGAAAAGCTTTTATTTAATATAATTACTAAAAAGTAAAAAATAATTTTCATACATCTGAAAACTAAAAGCTTTGGGGCTGTCAACTAAGCAAAGTAACAATAATAATACTTTATTTAACCCGGGACTGCCGAAGCAGTATAGGTAATATCGTTTTACAAAATTGAACAATTAATATATTTTTTTTAATATAAAAATTTTGGCCTTTGTTTTCACAGTCAGCCAGCGCTAGTGTGATGACAATTAATATAACAAAACATAAAACAAAACAAATCTTATTATTATTATTATTTTAGATTATAGATGCGTCGACCAATCAGGTCATTAGCGTCTTCAACACAACAATTAATAATCCATTTGTGTATTAAAATCTGCCAGCCGGCATACACAAACCGACTGGTAGGAGCTCGGGTTCCTAGGAATGTCAATTCCCAAAGAACATTGGAATGCAATGTTCCCCCTGAGGGAAAAACAAATCTTAAAATTTATCATTAAAAAAAACAACTATGCAATAGTGCAGTTATAAGACCGTCCCAAAATTTTTAGTTTCCAGTCTCCTCCAGATGTATGAAAATTATTTTTTACTTTAGTATCTGACTACATTTTTTTACATAAAAGCTTTTCTTATAATTTTTTTTTTAATTTTATTTGTTACTTTTTAGTTTTTAGAATAAAGTCACATAGCTTTTCATATTTTACTCGTCAAACCCTTTCATTTGATGCCCATATAAGCCATATCAAAGAAGTTGTAAAGAAAAAGGTTATCCGCCATCTGGTGGCGCCCGCCATATTGAATTTAGAACGATATTAGATATATTTTACTGCAGTATCACGGGATTTATATAGGTACGTGTGCAAAATTTCAAAGCTCTAGCTCAATTAGAACTAGCCAAAATTTTGATTGCAAGATTTGTAGCTGACAAACAAACAGACAACAAGTAAAGTTGAGCTTGAGAATGGCCGAGCGTGTAGCAATGCTGTTGTTTACATGGCGTTGCTATGGTTCCTCTATTACAAGTCCCCAGTTCCCGGGTTCTAGCCCGAGAGCTGGTAAAAGTGTCAATTAGATTTTCAATTTATTATTAAAAAAAAAAATAATGAATTGAAAATATGAATTGGTGCTAGGCCCAAATAACCTTAGCTGTTTGTGGTCTTTAAAACACAATTTTTTTTAACAAGTAAAGTTAAATAAAAGCTTTTAAAAAGCACGCATGAACCGACACAAAAAAGGACCGATTTCATGCGCGCTTTTTATATAAATTTTGATCTTGAAAGGGTAAAACGGATTGCTTTTCTTGGGATGTTCTGCTTTAACAGACATTATTTAAACTGCGTTTTACTCTTTGAGATGTGAGAGCTGTAGAGGAAATGAGAACAAGAAAGATATTCGTAATGCTAGAAAACTTTTATTTCAGAGTATGACTTCACATTGAACACCTACTTTGAAAAATCTTACTTAAATACAGCTTTGCCCTTGCGTTTTTATTTTACCACTGCGTTAAATTTTATCTCACTTGAGGCACGACAGTAAAATCATTAAATTAATTAGATATTTTAATTTAAAAAATTCGACTGATGACCAGTCCTATACTTCCCACCTAGTAAATATTTGCAAAAAATAAACACTCTTTTTTTTTTATTCTTTGACTAGGCCCAAATAACCTTAGCTGTTGGTGGTCTTTAAAACACAATTTAATTTTTATTCTTTGAAAAAAGCATGGCCCTCTTTTTTGTTTGGTGATCTACTGATGGCTAACTTAATATAGCAAAAATCATGGTTACCTTGATTTACGTACAATTTTTATTTTTTTTAGTAAAATATTTTTTTTCTCGAAAACTATACATTTTAGAGAAAAAAAAATATTTACATTTTTTTTATATTATAACATCTAGAATTCATTTATATTTTTTTTTACCTATGTTAATACGTGACATTGAGGACGTTTTTTTGAATATCTCAGGATCCACTGAACCGATTTGACTCAAAATCTAATCAGATCTAAGTTAAAGGCTGATAAACACAATAGAACAATCGGCATGCCCGTATGTTGTTCCGTTCTTAAGATATCGAAGGCGAAAAATCGACCACATACACACACACACACACACACACACACACATACACACACACATACAGACATCAGTCAGAAAATGATCTTAAACGATTGCTAGGGTCTCAAAACGTGAAAATCTGTTAAAATCTCGAAATATTGTTTTCGGACTGAATCCATTACTTCCCTACCATAGTAGAGGTGGGAAGTAAAAATTCGACTGATGACCAGTCCTATACTTCCCACCTAGTAAATATTTGCAAAAAATAAACACTCTTTTTTTATTCTTTGAAAAAAAGCATGGCCCTCTTTTTTGTTTGGTGATCTACTGATGGCTAGCTTAATATAGCAAAAATCATGGTTACCTTGATTTACGTACAATTTTTATTTTTTTTTATTAAAATATTTTTTTCTCGAAAACTGTACATTTTAGAGAAAAAAATATTTACATTTTTTTCATATTATAACATCTAGAATTCATTTATATCTTTTTTACCTATGTTAATACGTAATACCCGCTACATCGTGAACCATTACGTACCTCTTTTCGATGCTATAATGAAATATGGTTACTATATGGCAAGGAAGTAAATAAATATTGTATCAAGGTCAATGTTTTTATTACGAGATATACTACTGTCAGTGAATCTAACGTATTTGATATTAGAATTAGAATTTAGATTTATTGTTCCACAAAATATGAAATACACAAAAAATAATACAATATAATAATATTCAAACATATCTGTTTTCAAATAACAAAACAAGAAAAATTTACTAACTTGTGGAACTAGATCCATCTGAAGGAAAGACCATTAATTCAGTTATAGTCTAAGACCATGTACCTGTTGGATAAAGTATAGTGTGCAACACGTATGCTAAATCTTTATGCATCAGGCGCGATGTTTTCAGCACTCGTAGGTATTCGGCTCGCGATGCACATTCGCGAAGGCTCGTGTGCGCTCGCCTACTATTCGTGTTGAAACCATGCGCCTGACGCATAAAGATATATTTAGCACACTAGTTACACAATATATTATACCGCTATTGAGTGGTATGACGCCGTAGAGAGCCGGTCACGCTGCTGGACGATCGCTTTCCAAATCTAGATTGATCGGGAAGAAAATGCGACAGAATCATTCCGGAATTGTAACGGGGCCCGATGGTCGTTTGCTGGGCCCATTTAATTAGTAAAGTCAGAGTAAGAGCCCAGGTACAATTTGCAGAATGATTTGTTAATAATAAATAATAAATTGTTAAGGTTAAAAAACGTAATAAAGGAAAATCATTACAATATATACACTATTAATTTTCGTTTTAGAAGTACCTATGTAATGTATTGGGTCAGTTTGAATAAATGCCTTTTTAACTAAATAATAATATCTTTATTTTTAATGTTTTTCAATACACTGATTCTAATAGAATACAATATAATTTTTAACTCAAAAGCCAATTCAATCTTTTAATAATTATTACATCATTATTACCAATTACATAATATACATTTCATTTCATTCGTCTTGAAATGTACAGTTAAAATACTACAAAGTAAATTTTATCTTTTATGGTTACAGAAAAGTTAGTGCTATGCTTAGGCCGCGTCCCATAGCGGTCCGTATAAGCGTTTTTGTAGCCCCTTTAAGCTTATTTCATAAAAATTGTTAAAAATCTCTAAACATTTTCTAAAATATCAACTACAATATGTATGAAATTTGCTGTTTCAGATTTTTGAAGTGAAAACTTCTTTAGGCACACTTTGCGTTCTTTCTGAACAGTGAACGAAAGTGTACCGTCACGCTCGGGTCGGTGACGCTGAATTGGGTTTACTCGGCTCCACTCGACATCAAGCGCCTCGGGTCGGTGAACACTTTTACTGTCTAACAAGGTGTGCATCGTTTCAAGAATGACGTTTTTATTATTACGTATTATAATAATAAAATAATTTTATGTATTTTCTTGCATATAATCAAGTTTTCACTTCTGTCGTGTGGTCACAAGAACACACCCACTTTTTTTAATGCAAAATTGCGGTAGAAAAAAAACATTTCAAAACGCCATGGCTTCTAAACTAAAAGAGCTACAGAGGTGGTAGTTGTTGGAAATCGGACAGAATATCTTCATTTGCAAGCTATATTTAATAAACAGTATCTGAGAGATTCTTGATGTTTCTTAAAAATGGAAAAAGTAACCCATTTCATATTGTTCAAAGAATATAAGTAATTCGTATAAATTAATGTTAAGTTAAATTTCTTTGATTTGAGTATAGAGTTTTTTAGAAACCGTTTCTCACCGAGGCATGAAACACTTCAGTGAGATGAAACATGAAACGGGTTGCCGCCACGTTCTCATACATGTACACTACTGTTCAAATTTATACACTAGCTTTGGAATTGAAGTGTAAACATATTGTGAGTTCATATTGGTTTCACTACATTTGCAAATGTATACAGTGAATTTCACTAAAGACTCATTAAAATATTAGTAAAAAAATCTTTTTAGAGACAAGCTTTTATTTAAATGCACTAAAAAGGAAAAAATAATTTTTAATAATTTAGGTTCATAATTAAAAAAAACGTGTGTCTCGAACTCTATGATAGTTTTTTTGTCACGACCCACACTTTTGTTAATTATGAACACAAATTATTAAAACTTAATTTTTCCTTTTTAGTGCATTTAAATAAAAGCTTGTCTCTAAAAAGTTTTTTTACTAATATTTTATTTTGTTCATTTTAGTCTTTCAAAATTTTACCCCCCCCTTTGACACCCGTAGGGGTTGAATTTCGAAAAATCCTTTATTAGCGGATGCTTACGTCAGAAAAGGAACCAACTGTCCAAATTTCAAGTTTCTAGCTTCAGCTTCACTTCTACTCGCACTTGACCGATTTTTGTAATACAGTATAATAATCTGATCAGTAGTGTACATTATATTGTATACTAAAAGGTATACAAGATATAGATTTTATGAAATGAGGCGGTATTTCTTAATAAAAACCAACCATCTTTAACTGTACGTTTATCATTTTCAATCTACCGACAATCAAATAAAACGGGGAATAAAACCTATTCTATTTTCAATATAAAATAAAAATGGCATATTTTGGCAAGGAAACGCTTTTATTTTTTCACAAGTATCAGGCCGGTGCGGAGTCGCTCGGGTTTGTAGAACTGTTAAAGATATATTTTTACAAGTTTTTATTTAACTGCAGGCTGTATTATATTACCGCGATAGGAATATTAACCAGGGCCGAATTAACCATGTCGGGGCAATACAATACTCCGGGCCCCTTTTCGACGCATGCTGTCAGTTGGTGAAATATTTCATACTTACAGAACAGAACCATCTAGTATCGAGTAGTAGAACTAATAATATGGATACGTTACGTAGCGTATTGTACGATTCATACAATACGCTATATAACGCATCCATATTATTAGTTCTACTACTCGATACTAGATGATTCTGTTCTGTAAGTATGAAGTATTTAATCAACTGACAGCATGCGTCGAAAAAAAGCAATAATACTTATTGTCATTGAGGATACAAATTTTCCAAATAATTTTTCACTCTATGAAACATTTTCAATTTCTTTTGTGCGCACGCGGGGCCCGTAAGCAGTTGCCTATTCTGCCTAATGGTTATTCCGGCCTTGATTATAACGACCTAACAAATGTCTTCTTGATTTTCATTTTTATACTTAACCTGTTAGTATGTTAGAATGTCAAATCTTGTTCGACTTTCACATATCCGATCGGTTTGAAATTTTGTACACATATGTAATCCCGATGACAATACATGAATACATCGTTTTTAAAATTAAATTCAACCTCTAAGGGAGTAAAACGGGGGTATAGCGGTTTTAGACTAATCAACGCCCAGGCCAAACCACTGAAGCGAGAAAATTAAAATTTGGAGAGTACCTATTTTCCTTTTGTGACGTAAGCACCCACTACGAAGGGATTTTCAGAAGTTGAGCCCCTAAGAGGGTCAAAAGGGGGTAAAATTTTGAAAGACTAAAAAGAACAAAATAAAATATTAGTAAAAAAAAAGCTTTTTAGAGACAAGCGTTTATAAAGATGTAGGTATATTATTATATTAAAGCGGGGGTCGTGAATAATAAACTATCATGGAGTTTACAACCCACGCTTTTATAATTATGAACTTAAATTATTAAATATTATATTTTCTTTTTAACACGCTTTTATTAGCTTCACTTGTATGTTTGCTTGTCAGTTTGTAACCGACTTCTTTGAACCTGATTTTGACCAACTTTGAACGGTCAGATTTAGTTTAAACGTTGTCGACTTATCAAGGACCGACGACAATACAATAATTCAATAAGTTTGTCCCATTATCCTGACCAAGATCTCCAGGACTAAAAAGCAAAAATAAATTATAATTTAAAAAAACTGAAAAACTCGCTTTAATGAACTAAAAAGTAAAAAATAATTAATTTTATTGTAAAAAAGCGTGGGGTAGTATGAAAATATGATACAAAGCACCCCACGCTTTTTTACAATAAAATTAATTATTTTTTACTTTTTAGTTCATTAAAGCGTGTTTTTTAGTTTTTTTAAATTATAATTTATTTAGTACAATTCAATAAAAGCTTGTCACTAAAAAGTTTTTTTGAAGTGAAAACTTTCATAGGCGCGCTTTGCCTGGGCAGTTAACAACAGTGATGTGCAACACACCCGACGGTGACAATCGGGGTTACTCGGCTCAAACACGAACACGTATTTTCAATATACTGGTAACAGTGTGTAGTTCATAAGTGTGCTAATAGATGACACTAAAAACTTAATACGAGTAATAAGTTTTTGTAGTTCACAAGTGTGCTAACAGATGACACTAAAACTTAATATTATCGTTAGGGTATTATATTCATTAAACTTAATTGTATAGACCGATTTTAATATATTTATGATTAAACTGTGTGATTAAAAAATTGTATATATATTTTAAAATTAGAAAATCTGAAGTTTTCACTTCTGTCGTCTGGTCATAAGCACACACCCATTTTTTAGTAACATTTTTTTGAACTAACATCTTTGCTACCATATTGACTGAATAATTATTTTTAAACTTGGACATTTGACCATGTCAGAATTTTAAGTATGAAATAATTGTATAACGATAAATTCGTCAACAATGGATAATGCAAAGTCATTTCCGAATTATTTGGTTTCACGGGAATTAAGGAATATATAAGTTTTAACGTAAAAGCAGGTGATATGGGCTATTATATAACTACCCCTGCAATGGTTTCTTAATAATACTAAAATGTTTAAACTATAGAGTTTAGGTTAAGTAAAGTAAACGTCATTATACTTCTTTTGTTCTGCAATTTTATTTTTCTGTATTAAAATGTTTTTAGCAGATGTTTTTAAATTTAGTTTGTAAAGCGTGAAATAGTTCCTGGTGTAAATTAGTTTTAAAGAAATAAGAATTAACATTTTTTTAAATATCGAAATGAATCGTAGGCCTAAAATTCTAGATTGTGAGCACTGTAAATAAATATTGTAAATTATACTTTATAGATGCTCGACATCACAGGTTATAAGCGTCTGAGAGCACCGTAAAGGCGCGGACATATACAGGGTGCTGAATTGCTTTGCGGGTAATAGGGATTTAACCCGTAAAATCAAACTTTTGCGATTTCTTGCTTCCCTAATTATTTTAGGAAAAATATCTTCGAATAAAAGTTTTCGAATAAAACATTTTCAGAAATATTGGCGCCGGTCGACTTTTGGCGCCCTCTATACTCGTACCAAGCAAACAAAAAAAAATGTTGAACACATGTATATTGTAGAGAAACTCAAAAGCTACAACTTTTGCCATAACCATTTTTTGCCCCCGATTGACCGTTTTGTTGTAAAATCTAAAAAACCGTTTCCACCCCCATCAGTGTCATTTTTGACAATTTATAACTTTTGAATAATAAGGAATATAAAAAAATTTTCCAAACAAAAGTTGTTGGTTATATCCTCTTTAACAATTTTTGTAATAGTAATTTTTCACGTACAAGCAGTATTTACCAAGATATATGATTTCATCCCTTAAATTCCAGATGGCGGCCACCCCTTGCGGAATCCGAGGGGGGAAACTTGGCTGGTGTGTTTTAGTGGCACCCCCTATCTACCATTAAAATTTCATCAAACTTCTAATTAACGCAATTTAAAAGTACTATTTGACTGAATTATAAAAGAATAAATTTTTATTGACAAATTAATGAAGGAACGGTAGAAAAAATCTATCTTGCGCATTTTGTTACACAAAACAGCAATCGAATAATGAATAGAATAGATAGATAGGAATATGGTTAAAATTGACAAGTATAAAATTGGTGTTAAATATGTACTGTAAAATGTTTCTCCTTTACAATGTTATAGTATTATATTTTAGTGAAGAGAAGTGTACTTATGGTTGAATTGTAGATACTTGTAGGTACTCTATACAATTATTACAAAGTTCGGTTAGTTGTTGTACAATAAAATCGGTACACTATGTAACTATTGACAAACTATTAGTTACGCAATGCGACAATACTACACGCATCAACTACTAGACGAAGTACAGATAGCGCATAATATGATGGCGCAATATTATATGGATTGTGCCCTGGTAACATTACCTGCGTCGCAGGGAAATTATAACAAAATCTTTTAATAAAAAACTACAAGAGAGACAGTAATTACGATTGCGTGCCGCAACTGAAGACGTAGAATTGAATTGTGTTTTAAAAACCACCAACAGCTAAGATTATGTGGGCCTAGCACCAATTCATATTTTCAATTCATTATTTATTTTTTTTTTAATAATAAATTGAAAATCCAATTGACACTTTTACCAGCTCTCGGGCTAGAACCCGGGAACTGGGGTCATGATTTTTCCAATATATTACATGACATGCATGCATAGAAATATCATAGATAGAATAGGGAAGCCACCCAAAAAAGTGTGGATGCAAAAGATAGAATAGCGTGTCACTGACCTGTGAGCCGCCAAGGAGGACACTTCGACCGCTGCCACATTGCCTTTGAGAATGTCTACCGCAGTTGTAGACGAAACGTCAGGTACAAATACCACCGGACCACAGCCTACAAGCCCGGAAACCATGAAGACTTGGAACAATGCCGGCCGTGAAAGCTTGCACACCTGGATAAATAATTCAGTTACCTACCTACAAAATTAATTCTTTTTTTATTTTTAGAAACTTGTTTTGAAGGCGAGTATATTTTTAAAAAACTTTTTTTTTTCAATTTTTAGTTGATTTTTAGGGTTCCGTACCTCAAAATGAAAAACGGCGGTAAATATGTCTGTCATAGTCAAATTTAAAGATAATAGATATATCAAGCAGAAATTTGGTATAGTTATAAATCTTACCAACCCGCATATATTTCAATAGTTAGAACTTAAAAAAATATTTTCACGTAAATTTGGGGAAGAGGCAAAGTTTGACACCCCCAAAAAATCTTCTTATGTGGGATATCATTTGAAAGGGCTTTTCTTAATGATTTCAAAACTATTTTCTTCAGAATTTTATGTTACGTATACCTAGCTTTTTACACACGGCTCAAAATTCGACTCTTTACGCACGGTCCGTAACCATGTAAAAACATTTTACATTTTCGTGTATGTTATGGTATCTTTTCAAATAGCGTGCAATATTTTATTTATTGTAGATTATAAACACATAACAACTTGGATAATTAGCGTGTTAATCACATCAAATAACACAATCAGTTAAAATTAAACATCCGTGAGCGAAGTGGGATCCAAGGGGCCAACACGTTGACCATTTATCACATCAAGCGGCAATACAAGAACTATCAAGAGGGCAGTATAGCCTAGTGGTTAGCATGTTTGGTGCCACAACCTCTAGACTAGACTGCCGTGGGTTCGAATCCCACCTGCGCTCATGGATGTTTTGTGATGTTATTTAGTTTTAAGTTAGTTGTTATTTAGTGTAGTTGAAAGACGCTAATGACCTTAGATCTTAGATCTACAATAAATAAAATAAAAAGAACTATCAATACTTAATATTAACTGTATGTTCTTTGCATCGCATCGCGTTGCAGTTAACCTGTCCTCAGCACATTACTATTGCAGTTGAAATGATTCAGGGTTGCAATGAAACACTTCAACGGGGTCCGTTTTCCTTGTATTATGAACATAAACAGTACATGAAAGATAGACACTCCATTATTTTTCTTTGTGTGATTTTGCCGAACAACTTTGTACAGACAAAAATGCCGGTGTGGTCTCATTTGAGTGCAGATTGCGAGGTTTGCGCTACGCTAATCATTATATAAGATGGGCTTGAGAATAGCCGAGTTTATATAGCAATGCCGTTGTTGCCATGGCTCTTCTATTACAAGCCCCCTCGATGCCCCCAGTTCCCAGGTTCTAGCCCGAGAGCTGGTAAAAGTATCAATTAGATTTTTAATTTATCAAAAAAAAAATTAATTAAAAATATGAATTGGCGCTATAGGCCCAACTAACCTTAGCTGTTGGTGGTCTTAAAAAAATTATGTAAGACCTTTTTAAAATAAAATTTTCCTCAAAACAAATAAGGTAATGCGAGAGGAAACACGTCGCGAAACGAAACTGTAGCTGTTATTTTTGATATAATATCATGATCATTTTTAAAATTTCCCGTGAACGACAGCCTCTGTAAAGTACTTACGTAACAATCAATGTTCCCTCTAATTTTTTCGCTGACTGCGCGGTACAAAAGTATATGGGAGCAAAAATGTTCAAAACGCATGTAAAAGTGTGCAAGTGGGGAGGGTCCTGTGCCTGTGTTTGAAATCAAATTTTTTTCTTCTATAAAATGAAATAAAAAAAATGGTGAACAAGTTCATTGTTCGCAGAATACAAAAACGGCTGCAAATTTCCGAAAAATTAGTGCGCGGCCGCGCAGTTTAGAGGGAACCTTGGTATACCAACCAAATAACACTAAAAACGTATGTTCGAATTTAACACTACAAATTAACGGTTAGTTAACAATAAACGTATTATTTAATAATTAAACACCAATTAACGTTTTTTAAACAAATCATTAGTAAAATAACTATGCACAACAATTTTGACGGAGGACAGTGTGGTCCAGTGTTTAGCGTCGCGGCTTCTCGATCAGACTGTCGTGGATTCGGATCCCGTCTCCGCTTATGGATGTTTTGTGATGTCATTTAGTTTTAAGTGAATTGTTATTGACGCTAATGATCTAAGTTGTCGACGCGTCTATAATTTACAATAAATAAAATAAACAATTTTGACAGTTCGCGCATATTATATCAGATCACTTGTTTTCTTGAAAAACTTATTTCCAATGATACTTTATAATAATATCAAATCCCGTCTGATGTCGCTAGTACTACTCAATTCACTATTTTCGCTCACTGCTAATCCCCCATGAGGAATATCGTGACAATTTTAATTGGAGATAAAGACCCAGTCTATAAGGTATACTAGATGATTAGATCTGCAAGGTTTCATTAAAATTTGTTGAGTGGTTTTTGTGTGATGCACTAATAATACGTATATCTACCGTTTTATTATAATATGTATAGATAAAACTTTATAAAATTTTTATTGTTTTTAACCGACTTCAAAAAAAGGAGGTGGTTCTCAATTCGGTTGTATTTTTTTTTATGTTTGTTACCTCATAACTCAATCATTTATAAACCGATTTTGAAATTTTTTTTTTATTTGAAAGGATATACTTTCAGATTGGTCCCATAGAAATTTAATCAAAATCGGTTCAGTAGTTCGGCTGATTTTAATAAAAGTGAGTAACGGCGTGTGATTCTTTAAGGTAAATGTGACTTTTTGACATATCAGACAGCGTAAGAAAGTCGGTTTAATAAAAGTGAGTAACGGCGTGTGATTCTTTTAAGGTAAATGTCACTTTTTGACACTAAAAAGTAAAAAATAAAAAACTTTTTAACAAAAAAAAACCTCCCTCAAAAAACCACTAAAAAGAGGAAAATAAATTTTGAGGTCTGTGCCAATTTAATAAAATATGAAGTTCGTTAAAAAGAAGATGTTAATAACTATACTATACTTTTTAACCGACTTCATATTTTATTAAATTGGCACAGATCTCAAAATTTCATTATTTTCCTCTTTTTAGTGGTTTTTTGAAGGAGGTTTTTTTTTTTTAAAAGTTTTTTGTGTCATTCGTCCCGGGTAAAAAACCAAAATCCCGTTGTGTTTGCAATTAAAGGTAATTTGTCCCTTAATATAAAAAAAATTAAACGTTTGTCAACGTGGACATCTCAGCTATTCTGAAGTCTCAAAATTTTATAATTAATTTTGTTTCTATAAAGTGTATTAACAAACCTATTATTTTTATATTATTACATATTATATTATCCTAGAGAGCACTGCATGAAATATTAACCTACATAATTTGTCACAGTTTAATATTTTTTTACACAATTGAACAAGCTTTTTCGGCTCTTTTCTCAAACGCGCTATTTTTAAGTTTCATTCATAATATTGTCGATAAGTGGCTAACCATTCACGTAAATGACCACTTAAAAGTCAGGTAAAAATTTTATACAAAAATATACACATGTATTTAAGAATGAAGTGTCATTCACCTACGCACAATGCGTACATAACTTTCATTCATGTTTATTGTCTAGTCGGTATTTCGTATCTTGTGAAAAGTGATTATTGTATAGATAACCAAAAGTACACAAAAAATGTATACGATTTTTTACTCAATCGGTAAAGTTGTGAGACTATATTATAAAAAATCGGAGAGCAATTACACACCGATTACCGAATAAAACAAGCCGTGAGGTGGGTCGTTTATTAGGACTAAAGTGCGACCCTTGAGGTCCACACGACGAACTTCCCAGTTTGATAAATATTTAATAACAATAATTAAACTAGATATTACACAGAAAAGTAATCATTTTAATCATTAAAACATAATTATTATTTATTTTTAACAATAATTAAAAAAAAAACGGCTGAACTGATTTTTATAAAATTTATGTCGGATTAAAATAACGTTAACACGCCTTGATTGACACCCTTACGAAGTCGATAAATTTTTTATTCGCGAGATATTGTGTAAAATCTACTTTTTTGGAGTCTATTTGGTTAAGAAAAAAGAACGGCTGAACCGATTTTGAAAAAATTTCTTTCAGATCATATTTACATTAATACGCGTCGATTGGCACCCTAACGTAGTCGATATCATTTTTCATTCTCGAGATTTCGTCTTAGAAATAAATGGACACATACGTACGTACGTACATACGTGTACACACACACAGACATATTTCTAAAAATAGTGTAAAAATAGTGTAGTGACCTTGAAACATAAAAATTTGTTATACATTTTGATTTCGATTTTCGGACCCATTACAATAACTTCCAATGGGAAGTTAATAAACTAAAAATGATTAATGATTGTAATTTATAAACGCGCGACAACTCGAGGTCATACGTTTCTACTTTCTAACTATAAGAAGTTACATTTAAAGAAAGTGATTTTTCATTTTGAAATAGCATATTTTTCAAATTTTGCATAACAAACATTTATGAAATGCTCACTAAATTTTAACTACAGAAAATGTATATCATAGTCACAAGGCAAAGTGGATATGTCATTTTTAATCAAATTAGATTAACGGTCATGATGGTCGCCTAGATTATAATAGTTATAATTTTTTGCTGCAAACTCTAAAATAAAGTTTTTTTGAAGCTTTCTTACTACACGTGACTAATGACACGAACGAAATTCTTTCACCAAAGTTCACTTTATTTTTAAATATATTCCAAACAATGCATCACGGGAGGGCCCCACTATTTTGGCACGATACGTTGATGATTGAATTACATTTTTTCTTTATTTATTGTATTTATTTTATTATAGATTATAGACGCGTCGACATCTCAGGTCATTAGCGTCTTTCAACTAGAATAAATAACAACTTTCTTAAAACTAAATGACATCACAAAACATCCATGAGCGCAGGTGGGATTCGAACCCACGACCGTCTGATCTAGAGGCTAACGCGCTAACCAGTAGACCACACGGTCCCCTTTATTTATTGTAGATTATAGTCGCTCGAGAACTAAAGTTATTAGCGTCTAATTAGATTAATGTAAATTTAAAGAAAAAACAAAACATTCACGAGTGGAGGTGGGATTCTAACCCACGACAGTTTGGTCCAAAAGTCAAAACGCTAACCGTCACCTCAAGCGCTGACTTAAACAAATATCTGAATAATTCACTTTGCTTTTGGGTCATATATTGTAAAAATGAAAGATTCTTTTTTTCCGTAAAGTGTTTATAACAAAGCTCTTTTAGAAGATTTGATCATTTGTAAAATTGTAACAATGAAACGACTTAAAACGTCCCGACCTGTGTAATATGACAATTGTGTGACAGTCGATAATACATTTCAAATTTTCTACACTTTAGCTATTGTTATTTTATTACTATACAATATTTTAATACTTTTTGCTGTGAGTATTTTTGTGTCTGTGCTAGACATATCTTTAAAAATCTTAAATGCACCTTTCTTTTATTATAGCCGAGTGCCTTTTTAAATATCAAAACTTGCCTATAATTTTGCTTATTGACTTTCTTTTACCTTAACAAATTGTCAATGAAAATTTAACTGCTCTGATTTAAATAATTATTTAGTTAATAATTAGTCGAATGAATGAATTCCTAGAACAGCCCAATAATGCACGTCATCCTATATAAGGATTTGTGTGCTCCCCTTTATCCTGGATGTAGTCCTCCAGTAAACTGGATCTTTTCATGAGCTCCAGAGTATTGCCAACTAGATTTCCCTGTGGAATTACTCCGTACTCAACTATGTATCAAAAAATGGTTGATCTCCGGCGCGCCAAGGTCCCGAATTCGAACAAAAAATGGGTGACTGTTTCGTTCTCAATTTCATAAAATCTACATCGTATCGATTCCTGCAATCTTGTGGATAGTAAAATATTGGCGGGTAGATTACTCTGATCTCATCTAGGTGTCCAAAGATGGTTGTTCATCTGTAGGCTAAGGCCTCGCATTCGTACAAGAAATGGGTAACTATTTCGTCCTCCAATTCCTGATGTATTATTATCGTGTATAAATGTTTCCTCAAGGGTGCGTGGCCGGTCAAAAACCCGACCATTTTCCTGAGTAATATTAATTAAGATGGTATATTATAGTAAAACAACTTACTGATTTTAAATTTTGTCCGTTGATTTAGGGACACTGTCTATAGTAAGTATGCCGTTTCAAACGCTCCTGTTCATCTGGAGGTTGGTTTCTTTTCCGAACAAACATACCTTCAACATTGTATTTATAAATAGTGAAATCCTCTTAAGAATTAAGATGCCCTTAAGCTGACCTGACGATTATTGCCGACTGAATTGCCTATTGAAGCATATTAAATACTTACGAAGCAAATCAAGAAAAAATGTTCTCAGGAGAAGCAAAACATTGCTTTTAAAAACTTTCAAATCAATTGATATTGTAGTTACATAAAATTGTGTCATTATTGTAATAAAATTCGTAAATGCATTAACTTTTATATGTGCCGGGATTCGAACCCCAATCCTTCAGTAAAAAATGAAATAAAAAAATCGCTATTATTTATAATGCACTAATTAAGTCATTAGTATCAGCCACTACATTTGAGTGTTTTTCACTTATCCATTATTTTTTTCTGTTAGCTATAATTTATTTTCGAATATATTATAATTCCCAGGTTTCAAGAAGCATTTCCAAGTTGAGTCTATACAATAAAAAAGCACAGGACCCAGAACAGAGTTCTGTGGTATTTCGATATCAATTTCTTGACAATTTAAGCTGCTAGTAAAGAATTGTATCAACAGAAAGCGTATTTTAATGAAGAATCAACTGATCCTACACTGCCAAGGTTTATGGTTATTGGTTTTTACCCGACTACGAAAAAAGGAGGGTTATATCGACTATGTTTTTAAATTTTAAACCGCGACTGGAATCATTAATTGTAACTGATATATATATATCTGTTGTATATTATCTAATATGTCGGACGTGTCAGGATATATTTTATCCGTTTATAGACAAAATAAATTATTATTATTATTATTATTTTACACTCATTATAAAAATGCTGAAATAAATGTTTTTATTGTGCTGATCAAAAAGCAATTTGTGAAATAAATAATTGTTTGTGTATTTATAATCTGTTTTTATTTATAAAATAAATGTTTTTATTTACATATAATAAAACTTTGGTATAAAAATATTCACAGTGATAAAATCTGTATTGAAATCTCGACATTTTGACACATTGATATGTAAATTACATTTTATAATCAAAATCGTTAATAAATGATATTCGAACTCTACAAAACAAATGAAGACTATACAGGGGATAAAAGATTACATCACTGACTGTAATTTTCAGACATTCTTGGTTTTAATGTTTGGACATAAACATGAAATACAAAATCGATATCTTATTTCTTTGCTTTTCGAGAAATTACAAAAATCAAAATTATTTAAATTACAAAGTCGAATAAAAGTTAAAAATGTATTGTTTGACTTAAAATAACCCCAGTTGTTGAGCGTCTACAATCCCTCTCTGAAAATTAAAATTGTTTCAACATGATAAATTTCTAAAAAAATATGTAAATTTTGATTTTCCCCTGTAGGTATATACTCTAAAAATATTTTCATTACTTAAGAATAAATTGATATATTATGTATCTTATATTTTCATTAATTTCAATTACAAATTTTCTTAGCATTAAATTGAACTGCGCAAGACAAAATTATCTATTTACATTTTTAGTATTTACATTTTTTGTGGACATATTGTGGTATAATTTTCTGAGAAAACACTTTTCAAGGCCTATTTACACTCTAATGAACCAAAAAAAAAATTCAATAAAACAAAAAAAAACTTAATTCAGAACGGTTTAGGGCTATACAAAAAGTGGCCACTAAAAGTGAAAATAAACCTTAATCTCGTATTCCTTACAGTTAAATCGACTGTTTGGTCCAGAATAATCGGCACATTTAAAAAACACAAAAACAAAGGAACGAAATGCATAACTTTTTTAAAATTTCCAATTGTTTCTGGGAAAATCGAGTCGTTTTTGCACGCGTCCCACCTTAAGAGCTTGATTTATATTATCCAGTCAGACACGACGCGGGAACGTAGCATTTCCGACAAGACAAACATTTTTACATGAATTTCAAATACGAGTATTGATACGTGTCTGAACGGACAGGATATCCGCTAAGTATAAATATTCGTATTTAAAATGCATGTAAAAATGTTCGTCTTGCCTGAAATGCTACGTTCCCGCGCCGTGTCTGATCGAATAATATAAATCAAGCTTAAGGCGGGACGCGTACAAAAACGACTCGATTTTCCCAGAAACAATTGGAAATTTTGAAAAAGTCCATGCATTGCGTTCCTTTGTTTTTGTGTTTTTTAAATGTGCCGGTTATTCTGGACCAAACAAATTCGCTTTATCATTTTTTTGACATTGCGTTCTTTTCTATTTGTCATAAAATAAGTACAAATCGTCTCACACATTTTTCTTTATAAATATCATTCAGAAAATGCAACCTGAGCTTTACGTTATTAAATTTTAAATACATAAAAATCATAAATGAGTGAGCGACCGAATTTTATCTTATATAATAGAAAATAAACGACATTTCAATAAAAATATATGAGCGCTGGTTGGAATAAAAACAAAAATAAAGATAGTTACTTCTTACCACGACAGTTTTATTGATGGATGTACATTTCGAAAGATATGCTTTCATCTTCAGCAAACACTATAATGTTCGCTGAAGATGAAAGCATAGCTTTCGAAATGTACATCCATCAATAAAACTGTTGTGGTAAGAAGTAATTATCTTAATTTTTGTTGACATTTCAATACAAAATATTATATACAATTAATAGCAAAAAGTCCGTACATTTTCAATCCATATTTAAATTTAAGATTCAAAAGTAGATTTTTACTTATCTACACGAAAGAAGCTGCGCTCATAAAAAACTGATTTGACAGCATCCAGAACGTCATGAATGAAAAACGGGTGACATTGTTGATTCTTCATCAGTATTCATAACATCAATGTGTTCACTGTCATCACTAGCCGTCGAAGATGTTGAAGCTTTTGGACGTCTCGACGACGAACAAGTTCTCAAGCAACAACATTTGCTGTTAGTAGAATGTTGGCTTCCGTTCGTCATAGCTGGAATATCTTCTTTCTTATATTTCACTCTACGATTTTGAAACCAAATTTTCACTTGTTTTTCCGATAGTCTCAAACAAGTCGCAATCTCTATTCTCCTCAATCGGGACAAATACATATTAGACGAAAATTCTCGTTCCAATTCCAACAATTGAGTGCTGGTGAATGCAGTTCTGATTCTTTTGCTTGAGTTATCGTTTCTGTGTTCTTCTACGTAATGGTGTCCAGGACTTGATCTGGATGATGGAGGTGGAGTTGGTGTGGAACCTCGACTCAAACATTCCGGATAATTTGAAATCGGAGATACGGGGAACTGTTGATTTGGTGAAGAACGCGGTGATAATCGATCATCTGTATATGGATGCGGTGGTGATTGTTGATGATGTGGAAGAGTAGTCATTCTTTTCGGAGTTCCCATTCTCGGCTCCGGCTTCACAACTGTTGGCTGAGCCATGATTGCTTTTGGTGCTGATACATTAAACAACGGATTAAATATCCCGTTAGCGCTCAACTGTTGAGCTTGTTGAAGCGAGAACAAATAATTCCTGATATATCCCGGCGGGTACGGAAAAACTGAAGGTAAATTATGTCGTGGATCAACACTTTGAGGCAATAAATTTGATTGAAACATTTTATTGTCTTCCGAATAGTTCTTCGGACTATTTTTTATCAACGAATCAACAAGAAATGATTTTGACATTTTTGACACTTCACTGTAACACTGTTGATTGCAAAACATCAACCTTTACACTAATCGACTATTAGCATGATCTCTGATAGAAATACCTACTACCCTGATATTTTTATCCCCACCCAAGAGGGTGCAATAACACCCCGTGCATATATGTTTAGAGTGCATGGTATGCATAGAGGACCTTGTTTATTGCATTGATGACGATTGACGACCCTTCAAGAACAGCCTTATTGTTAAGAGACTCCGCCCTTGAAACCGACTGCACCCTACGGACACGGGCACCAAGCCGTCTAGCATATTGTATTGCAATCCCCTCTCTCTTTAGATCGTTTGTTAACTTGGCTAATCACCTCATGCTGACTCAGTGTTTTAGTTATGTAAACACATTTTATAATATAAATAAAAATAGCAATTAATTTCCTTCAATGGGAAATTTTATTTGGCTTCCAATTAATTTGTTTAGGGGATTCATTATGTGGTATGCAGAGTTTTATTATTAAGTTTAACTGTGTTATATTAATTACTTGCAGTCCGGGGCGGCTTCATCCGAGCTAGCTTCGTCCGGATTTGTAATTTACGTGATAAAGATATTATAATATTATTATGTTGTCGCAGAATATTTTGTGCCGAACAAATCTTCCATACATTGCATTAACCGTGTCCTATTTTGGTCCAAATATTGCCCAGAATTAATCATAAACTGTTAAATTAATTATAGGTCAGTGTATGGTGTGCAGGGGGGGGGCGGAGTTATAATAATATCGACGCGAGCGCTCGTTGTGAGATCCATTGGTAAACTCGCAACTCTAATTTTCCGAAATTGTCAGTGAGCATTGTTGTTTAAAAAGTCAAGTAAGTAAAACCATGATTTTACTTCTAACTTATTTGGAAATTATTACTATAAATCTGATAAATTTGACACTTTTAAACCCGGTCCGCAAGATTACAGGCGCCATGGTTTTAGGTTATGCTGTCGCCTGTCAATATAAACCATAGATGTAGATACACCTCCATGTCTGATATAAATTAATTAGTTATTTTTATTATAAGTCAAAATTGAAGAAGAAAAAAACTTAAATAATTTTCATGTACCTTTTATGCTATGCTATTTATATTATATGCATGGAGCGAAATTAAATGGTATTCGTTTATTAAAAAATTTCGCGGTCTAAAACAACAATAAAAATGAGTTCAATCGTGCACTATTGCCCGCTAACGGCGCTAGTAGGCTTCGTGCACACAACCTATTGGTGAAGTATGAAAATTTAATTCCGGAACGGGATTTTCAAAATACCATAATTTTTATGCATCAGACAATAGGTATTATAGAAACACATTTAAAATATAAATTCACTTGTGAGCAACATTTGGATCAAATCCCTTAGTAAAATGGGCAATGTTCTTGACTCACTGTTGAAGAGTTTTTAATTGTGTTTTAAAGACCACCAACAGCTAAGGTTATTTGGGCCTAGCACCAATTCATATTTTCAATTCATTATTTTTTTTTAATAATAATAAATTGAAAATCCAATTGACACTTTTACCAGCTCTCGGGCTAGAACCCGGGAACTGGGGACTTGTAATAGAGGAACCATAGCAACGCCATGTAAACAACAGCATTGCTACACTCTCGGCTATTCTCAAGCCCTTGAAGAGTTTTTGAGTGACGGATAGATATGGGGATTTTCTATTTTATAGTTTAGATAAAATAACAGAATAAATGTTACAAAGTGTTTTAAAAGTAGTTTAACCGCTGTCCTACGTTTTCTATTGGTACTTATAAAATATTAACAAACCGACAAACGACTGTGTTTTTATATTTTTCCGACTAAAGCGGTCACCCAATACAATCAAAATAATAACCCATTGAATACAATGGCAATGCGATTTAATATATCATATTAATTCATACCCCCATGAGAACATCCAGAATTATTATTGTAACTGACACATGTAACGAATACGCGTGTTGAAAGATGTAAGGAAACAGTTATTTTGCAACGTTACATTTTTACTTCCCACCTCTACTATGGTAGGGAAGTAATGGATTTAGTCCGAAAAAAACATTTCGAGATTTTAACAGATTTTCACGTTTTGAGACCCTAGCAATCGTTTAAGATCATTTTCTGACTGATGTCTGTATGTGTGTATGTGTGTGTGTGGTCAATTTTTCGCCTTCGATATCTTAAGAACGGAACAACATACGGGCATGCCGATTGTTCTATTGTGTTTATCAGCCTTTAACTTAGATCTGATTAGATTTTGAGTCAAATCGGTTCAGTGGATCCTGAGATATTCAAAAAAACGTCCTCAATGTCACGTATTAACATAGGTAAAAAAAAATATAAATGAATTCTAGATGTTATAATATGAAAAAAATGTAATTATTTTTTTTCTTTAAAATGTATAGTTTTCGAGAAAAAAAATATTTTACTAAAAAAAAAATAAAAATTGTACGTAAATCAAGGTAACCATGATTTTTGCTATATTAAGTTAGCCATCAGTAGATCACCAAACAAAAAAGAGGGACATGCTTTTTTCAAAGAATAAAAATTTAATTGTGTTTTAAAGACCACCAACAGCTAAGGTTATTTCGGCCTAGTCGAAGAATAAAAAAAAAGTGTTTATTTTTTGCAAATATTTACTAGGTGGGAAGTATAGGACTGGTCATCAGTCGAATTTTTTTTTGGCAAAAGTAGCAAATTTAATGAAGAAAGAAATATTAAAATAAGTTTACAACTAAAGTTCGAGGATAAGTTTCGTTTTCCTTTTGGAGTTTACTCCTTAAGAATCGATTTTCATATAAGGCCCCCGGTATGGAAATTTTATGAGGAGTAAAAATTATACAAGCGTTAACTAAAAAGCGTTACGTTTTGTTTTGTTTTGTATGTATGTTTGCCTACTGGATAGTGATAAGGAGTAAACTCCAGTCGTGCGTCGGAGTTGACACACACACTTTTATATAAGTATAGTGATAATTACGAGAAAAACCAAAAATCAATGAAAATCCAACATGGCGGATTCTGACACGAAAAGTACAGGCAGTTGCGGTGTACGGTGTATGTACCTACATTGATGGGATAGTGGGATTATTGAACAAAAAGTTATGAAATCCCACCTAAAACATACATGTAAAAGAATAGCCCAAGTTCTTGTCAGGACTGTGTTTTTATATCTGAAAAAAAATATAACTGAAATGTAGAAATTATGTTCCTTGCCTACACGTTATTAGCAGTGTTTTGATTTTATTTATTGTAGATTATAGACGTGTCGACATCTCAGGTCATTAGCGTCTTTCAACTACACTAAATAACAACTGTCTTAAAACTAAATAACATCACAAAACATTGAGCGCAGGTGGGATTCGAACCCACGGCAGTCCAGTCCAGAGGTTGCGGCACTAAGCACGCTAACCACTAGGCTATACTGCCCTCTAGCAGTGTTTTGATAAGCACAGAAAAATATTGTGTGAATTGATTTCCAGACCAAATTTGGCAAGTTTTAGGGGTCTATATTGGTCAATTCTTTAATAAAAATTTGCCTTGTTTGGTCTGAAAATGTATCAATAGGGTATTTGACTAAATTTCTTTTTGTGTTATATTAATAGAGCAGTAAATTCTGAACAAAATGACACCTAAATCACTTCATTCTGATTTCAAATTAGCTCAAAAATAATTTTTGAAAGATTTATGTTAGCCCCGCCCGCTGATAATCGTTTTTGCTCTACGAACCTATGACGTCATATTTTTATGAATGTACGTTTATATCTACTAACTCGATGCTAATTGTATCAGAAACAGACTGTTGAAAAATATCGTTTTGTACCTATGTGAACATGATGTAAACAATCTAAGCTCCGTTGCTATGGATACATTCATTTTTTACTTAAAATTGACGTCACACGTTCGCACACGGTGTTCGACGTCACGTGACACATAGATTAAAAATCATGATTTTATTTATTTATTTAAATATGTTTACGAAACTTATTTAATAAAAATAAAAATTCTAATAACTATTTTAGAGCATAAACTTTGATTATAATAAAGTTTTATGAGGACAGTATGGCTCAGTTGGTAGCGTCGTGGCCTCTGAATCAGACTGTCGTGGGTTCGAATCCCACCTCTGCTCATGGATGTATTGTGATGTTATTTAGTTTTAAGTGATATGTGATATTTGTTGTAATTAAGACGCTAATGACCTAAGTTGTCGACGCGTCTATAATCCACAATAAATAAAATAAATAAACAAAGTTTTATATTTTATATTGATCACTGGCAAATACCCTATTCACACATTTTTCTGTACTTATCAAATCACTGCTAATAACGTGTAGGCAAGGAACTTGGCATAATTTCTACATTTCAGTTATTTTTTTTTTCAGATAACAAAACAGTGCTGACGAGAACTTGGCCTGTTTTTCACATGTATGTTTTTAGTGGGATTTAGTATTGCATCACAGCTGTTTACATTCGGTAAGCTACACACACAATGCGTGTATTTTCTATGATGTTGATGAGCATAATTGCATGTCAACACAATAAAAAAAACTTACCCTGCGTGCCATGTATTTGCCAATGTGCAATGTGCATACCTCCTATTTATGTAGAAGAGTAATAAAAAAACAGGCTACTGTATTGCCGACTATAGACTTTTAATTGTATTCATGTTGGTATCTTATTTCTTATTGGTGGTCCTATTAAATTGTAACATTGTTATGAATAATTTATAGGAGGGGCTTATAAGTGTGTTGTGTATCCAGAAATTAGGTTTTTCTTTTGTCAACAAAACTTGTTCTCTTTTATCACAACCTTTAAAACATTATTATGATTTAAATATAAAACATGTTTTAAAATTTGAAATAAATAATTTAACCAACGTTTAATGAATTAATAGATGCAATTCTGTCAAGCGATGTACAATAAATTAACACAATATGATTAAATTATTTGCTTTATATTGATTTGTTCATTAATCGTATATACTTAGTACGTGAGCCAGTGATGATTTTCATACGTCATAGTGCTGATGCATCGTTTGGAGGGAACAGATAGAGAACACCAAGCACATAATATAACTCTGATCAGTTGGCTCTAAGTGGTTGCGTTCCGCCCCTATCGATTTTTGAAAGTGACAGAATTTACGTCATATTGCTGATAAAAAATTTAAATTGCATTTGAAAGTTTAAACTCTGCAGATTACAAAAACTACCGTCTACCGTGCCAAAGCGGTTGCTATCGCCGTCTGTCAGGGTATCGAAGTGCACAGTTTATACACATTTGTTATCGTCATATTGGGAGAACTGTTTTGAATACGACCTTCAATTCGTCGCTAATGAAAAGCTATAATCCTACGAAATTTGGAGAAAAACGGCTCATTGGATATTCGCTGGGTGCAGAGTATATGGTGGGGACAACCGAATCGACTACAGTGTACGCTATGGACAAAATAAGCATTAAATCACACTCACGTTGTGAATAAATAAATGAAGTTATTTAAAAAATGTTGCATAATAGTTGTTGTGTAGTTAATTGTAGAAATACAGGCAGAAATAGTAGCTGCAAATATTTTAAATTGTGATTATGTTAGTTTTAATGCTATTATAACTAATATTATTATAAATTTTGACAACTGACCTTACTGCATTCTGTTTTGTTTTATGTTTATAAATAAAAAAAAATTAAAAATGTTTGATTGTTAAAAACATAAGTGCAATATGTACCACATGTATAAACACATTTATTGATTTGATCTATAAAATATTTATTAAGAAAATAACTCTAAGCAATAATATTTACAACATCGAATATTATCTGATGGCATTACGTTCTCGCAATCTGTTGATATTAAGTTCCCACTGCCATCTAGTGAACAGTGGACATAGATACATAACACATTCGAAATAAATTAATGTATTTTATATTTATTAAAATTTTTTATACTAACTTTTTTTCAACACAATACATCATATTTATTAGACCTTTTCAGATGTGGTATTGCACTTATATTTTTTAGTGATCTGAAATTTTTTATTTTTTATTTATAAAAAATTGTCATTCCTTCAACGGATTTAGAGTGTGATTTAGTGCGGTCATCAGCCAATAGACCAAACACGGCACTTTTGATACTAATGTGCAATTTTTTTTCATTCACTAAATTCTAAAATTAAGCACACAATAGTAATAGATAAAATAGCGTGTAATTATTACACGTACAATATTCAATGTTATAGTATTATATTAAATATCATATAATATAATAATCTTTTCAGATTCGCGGCAGTTTGAAGCGTACCATTGTGAAATTGGATTTATTTCTGAGGCATTTCAACATGACAATATGTCACCGTAGTTTTTTTATATGAAAAACGAAAATATAAATTCGATACAAAAATTATTATAACACGTCTATGCAACATGTCACCATATCTAAAATAAATCTTAATCATATTTGACAGTTAACACGTGACATGCGTAAAATAGTATAAAAACGAGATTTTCACATTATTTTCACTATAATCCCGGATTATGAGCTATGCAATTTCCAATTTATTCCGTTTTTAAACCTATTTTCTTGATATATTACCCCAAAAATGGTTCTATTATAATGCGTAGCTGAATTTTGTGGGCATATTGTTTACATGTAGAGAGAAATAATAATATAATAATACAGGTATCAGTTAAGCTTAGATAATTCGATGGACGTTTTCGATATTAGAGGGATCATTACATACAAACACATGCATAGACTGCATACAATATGCAATTGTGAGTAAAATACAGATGAACTTAAAGTCGTTTTATAACAAACTGTAGGTGTAACTAGTGCGTATAATATACTCTGGTATAAAACGTTTGTATAAAACGGTATTATACGGTACCTATGTAAAAAAAAATAATATACCCCAGTTTTATACTAGGTATAAATACTGCATATTTTACTATTTTATACAGCACGTATAAAACGTTTAACATCGTTTAAAACGGTTTGATACCAAAATGAGAACAGGAACTTTTGCTATTTTGCAATTGGCAATACTGAATAATGCACTGTAACCGTAGTGTGAAAAAGTAAAAAACCGTTTTATACTGAAAAATATGGTATTACCATGGGTTTAATACACAAAAAAGTTTAATCGTATTTTTACATCACTAGGTACAACGCATTCTGATTTTGTAAAAATTGTGTTTTAAAGACCACCAACAGCTAAGGTTATTTGGGCCTCGCACCAATTCATATTTTCAATTCATTATTTTGTTTTTTTTTAAATCCAATTGATACTTTTACCAGCTCTCGGGTTAGAACCCGGGAACTGAAGACTTTTAATAGAGGAACCATAGCAACGCCATGTAAACAACAGCATTGCTACCACGCTCGGCCATTCTCAAACCTTCTGATTTTGTAAATCTCTTTTATTTAATTTATTTATTGTAAATTATACACGCGTCGAAAACTTAGAATTTAGATCATTACCATCTTGGTTACATATTAAATAACAACACACTTAAAACTAAATGACATCACAAAACATCCATGAGCTGAGGCGGGATTTTAACCCACAACAGTCTGACCCAGAGGCCGCGACGCTAACCGCTGGAGCACAAATTTCTCCTCGGCAATAATAGGTACCTAATAATAATATTATAAAACTTATCAATGCAAATTTTATAACAAAGTTCCCCGCCGCGTCTGTCTGTCTGTCTGTCTCAGTCTGTGCCCGATTTGCTCCGATTTTCACGATTAGATAGATTGATTCACGAGAAAGGTTTAGATGAATAATTGAAACTAACCGGCCCGGCTTCGCCCGGGTGAAAATGGAAGGTAATCTCAGAAGACTGATTTCAATTTTTTTTCTTCACTGTTTGATAGGTGATACTTTGCTTTAGGACATAGGCAATAATAACTGGCCGGTCCGGCTTCGTCCGGGTGAAAATCGGGGGTAATCTTAGAAGACCGATTTCAAAAAAATTTTCAATGTTCGATAGGTGATACTTTGCTTTAGGACATAGGCAATAATAACTGGCCGGTCCGGCTTCGTCCGGGTGAAAATCGGGGGTAATCTTAGAAGACCGATTTCAAAAAAATTTTCAATGTTCGATAGGTGATACTTTGCTTTAGGACATAGGCTATAATAACTGGCCGGCCCGGCTTCGTCCGGGTGAAAATCGGGGGTAATCTTAGAAGACCGATTTCAAAAAAATTTTCAATGTTCGATAGGTGATACTTTGCTTTAGGACATAGGCTATAATAACTGGCCGGCCCGGCTTCGTCCGGGTATAAAATCTAGGGTAATCTCAAAAATTGCTGAACCGATTTCAAATTTTTTTTCACTGTTCGATAGGTGATACTTTGCTTTGAGAAATAGGCTATAATAACTCGAGCGAACGAGTCATAAATTCATAACACCCGGGCAAAGCTGGACCGAGCCGCTATACTGTAGGTTAAAAAAGTAATAAGTTGTAAAAGTAATTTATGCTCACCTGTATCTTTTCTGCACTATTACCTGTGTAATAGGCTTGCGCTTTTGTCCGGCACCCTATTAGCTTGTTATGGATGCTGCTCGTTCATTTGTTTTGATACATAACACACGTTCTGATGCCCGAAGATATTAGATTACTATGAAAAGTAACAAAAACACTAATAATATTATGTTATTGATGTCTAGATTAATTTACAGCGAAGAAAACTCATTAAAATGTTCAAAAATCCTGAACACTTGTATCTATCAACATATACCTAGCGTTTTCAGTTGTTATCTATATTGTTACAAAACTGTTTTCTGATTTGGCGGAATAAATATTTATTTACACAATTACAATAAATGCAACAACGAAAAGTCAGTTCTAACAATTAACACAAGTAACAATAACTAAACAGCGATTAACACTTAACTATAATAGGTACAATTAACTATAAGTATACAATTGACTATATACCAGGACTATTTATTTCTAGTTATTTATTTTATCAATTTATATCACGCAACTATTTATATTACTGCACGATTTATATCACTGATTCACTGATGACTGATTTATATCACTGATCCACTTCATGGCACGACTCACCATTCACTGATTGCCTGATTCACTCGCACTCCTGTTTATATAGGCTGCGCGACTCAAACCTAGCGCGTTATCGCTGTTTCTAGAACCTTCGCGCGGTTACTAGTTGTTCGGTAAGCAGACTTCCGTTTCTCGGAACTCTCGCCTGACGTTTATATACAGGGCGATCTGTAACAATATTTAATACTAGCCGTTAGTCGTGGCATCACACGCGTTAACGAAAACTTTATTTTATTTATTACCAGCAGCCTCACGCAAATTACTATGTCCCCACGCGCGAGCACGAGATAGTGCGTTATTCGTTATACCTACACATTTCGTGGCATATTGTTCAGCTGTCTCGATTCACCGCTGAGGATCTCAGCTGTTCAGCTTCTATAATCTATAACCTCGATTCACAGCTTGCATTGATATGTACACTATGGCGGTCCTAAGATTTCAAGCAACAAGTCAGTGCAGGTTTTATCAAAATCGGTTCAGTAGTTTGTTAATAACACAACATACACCACCCGTAAGAACTAAGAATTTTAAATATTAATTGATAGACATAAAAACACGTCGCATGAAACCAATTATAACAGCACCACTGGTATTCTTACAAGAACGTAACTTGGGTTATACAACGCATTCGCTGACAATCTGGGTTGACCGTGACCTTGGATGTTTTCATAGTCATAAGAACAATTTAACTTTTTATTATGTAAATTGTAGAACATTGATATTGTATATTCATAGAATAATTAATGATAGAGCTAAATTTGATCCTTTTTGACAAAAAGACGAACAAAATTTAAGATTGTAGGTCAACCCTATAGAGGCATAGTCTGTAGGTTTTGATGAGTGAATTAGTATCAAAATAAGTAATTTTTGATTATTAAATGGTTTATTTTTAACAGTTGACATTTATAACTTCATATTTTCCTATTATTTAAGTTTCATCGAGTCTGTTGACAATTAAAATAAATTAATATTATTATAACATATTTTATTCAAATACTGATAGTTACAGGTCTAGAATAAATCAATAAGTTAATAAAATTCAAATTACAATAATTTAAATTTTAAATAAGTTTTAAAATAAAAATTAATAAAAATAAAATTATAACTCTTAAAAATAAGTAGATACGTTAGACGTATATAAAATGAAATTTAGTTCGACACATTATTTGCTAAGAAATACCAAACCTATAGATATAATTAAATTAACCATGAGCTTACGCTGACTATAAAAAAGTTCCATAATTTAAGATAGTGAGCCATGCACTTATACTTCATTATTTATATAAGCGGCACAGTTTTTATACTTACATTGTTTCATTTGTTTGCCGCTTCATTTAACCTTGTTATGCATGACTCACTATCTTAAATATTGGAACTTCACTATAGGCGTATAAATCCTTGTCAGATCAGGTCTGTTATTTTTGAAATCCCAGCACAAATCTTTTCAAATTAAAAAAATCTTATACTTATATTTTAGCTGCAAAACTATTAAATGAATTTAATGACATACTAGTACCTTAGCACGAATTTAATTTTAATGTGTCGACTAAAATTCAAAAATATCTTTTAGATAAGCAACTAATACATTGACCAATCTAATTAATTTTTAATATCCATAATATTTATATATTTGTATTTTCAGTACATATTATGGAAGACCGATTCTAGGATTGATCTGATTCGATTGCCCCAGCAAAAAAGATCTTAAATCAGGTCCTGCACGATATTTTCAGTACAATAGGATTCTCCGATGTCGTCACTATACTTCTTTTGTCGTAAGTCATTGGTATATCAGTTTTACTACAAACGTTAACAGTATATTTCTTTAAGACGGATAGAATTCCAACTTTAGTCTGCATTTTACCCATGCGCAATCCTTAAAAGAAATACAATGTTTAATATATTATTGAAGAATGTATGTTAACAGTATATTGCTTTACAAGGGACGAAACACAGCGTTTGTAACTAGTGTGAAGTTTGCTGCCCGAAGAACGATGGCAACTATTCACACGCGTTGCATTCGCTGTGTTTCGTTCCGAGTAAATACATATTATTTTTCACAACAACTCTATTGACAATTCGATTTGAGGTACCTGCAATTTGGGCACGCAAAAAAACCGAAAAAATGTTAGGTCTGTCAGATTGATGTGAAATCTATGTGGGGTCAAGCCTGTCATTTTGACGTTTTCGAGTAAATGTTATAATCAGGGCCCTCGTAAGGCCTCACGCCGCCCGCGTGCGGATTCATAATTGACGCCCCTTATTGGAGATAAACTCACAAGACGATATGTCAAATTGAAAAACGTTAAAATCCCAAATAACTAATACTGTAAGTGCAATTAATAGAAACTTTATTCCTTATAAATTTAAATAAACTGTGAAAAACATTATTTAAACATTGTTATGTAAAATAGTTCATACATTTACACAAATAAAAGAAACTTCAAGTGAATTAACGATCGAATCGAAAACTGCGCGCGAAATATTTCGAATTTGAATTTTATTAAAAAAGAAATAACTACTCGTAAGAGTTTTCACGTAGGCTTGAGTATACAAATCAAATTGATATAATATCAGTTGTATATTTTTTCTATACAGTACAAAAAACATAACTCAACTAGGCCATTTGCCGCTCCTTGGATGTGCCGCCCGCGTGCATCGCACACATCGCACTCAGGGGCACGAGGGCCCTGATTATAATATTATGTGAATTGAAGTTGCTCTGTCTCGCTCTTGACAACGTTAAAAAATAGAGAAAACCGACAATTGAAATTTTTCATCCCTAGGGTTGAAACTCTCAGGTACCGAAAATCGAATTTTCAATAGCGGTGTTGTGAAAAATGATTTTTTCTTACCAATACAATTCCTTGGACCTTCTCCAAATGGCAAATAGCAGTAAGGATTACGTTTGCTTTTATTTTCTGTTAAAAATCGATCAGGGTCGAATTTTTCAGGATTTGGAAAATATTTTGGATCATAATGTAATCCAGTAACAGAAATTACAACATCTGTGTCTTTTTCGATAAGCAGATCTGAATTCGGGAGTTTGTAATCCTTCAAACATTTTCTATTCAAAAATCCTACCGGTGGGTACATTCTTAAGGCCTCTAAAAGATAAAAATTAAGATAAAAAATATTTTGTTATTGAAAATTTTTTTTGGAAAGCAGCCAATTATTTAATTGATTCCAAACATATCGGAAAAAATCATTTAACCAACCATAGTCACAGTCAGGATTCTAACCTGAACCTTTCCACTTTCGCGGCGGATTGAGCTTACAATTACTCAACCGTGACATGAATACTAATCTAACATTCTCCTTATATGCTTCGGAATCAATTGATTTTCACTACATGCGAGTGTTGATTCATTATAGCTAGGTTGAAAATGTGAATCATCGTACAGCGTACTAGCGAGAGCTCATCATAAAAGTGAAAATTATTTCAAACACTCTAATAGGATAGGTACACTAAATAAGTACCTAGATATATCAATGTTATAAATAACCAATGATTAGTATTACTACATAATATTCTAGAAATAATTATATCTTGTAGACATCGTATTAAGAAGCCGGCAATGAGGATAAAGTCTGATGAGGAGCTACAAAAATGACGGGTGTCGATAATTAATAGTTCTATTTACCTGAGATAACCATATCCAAGTATTCCATATCTTGAATAGCTTCGTATGTTAGCTTTCCATTATGTTTCTTTAGAATGGTATCGATTTCGATTTGTAATTTCTTTTGAATTTCGGGATGTTTTGCTAATTCATAAAGACAAAACTGCATTGCCGTTGATGATGTTTCAAAACCGGCAACGAAAAATACAAATACTTGTGCCGCCATTTCAAGTTCTGTTATTTTCTCATCGGTGACATCTTTAAAAAAATAAATTATAAGTTTAAAAGAAACCGACTCAAAAAAGCAAACTTTTTAAAAAGTAAAAGACGTAGTCGGTGCGTCGGGCCTAATAGGTTAAAAGACACGCAGTGATTAATCAAAGTACTTGAGAATAAATAATTTATAATTATTATCAAGTTAGTACCTATACTTTGATTAAACACTGTGTCTTTTAATCTAACAGGTTCTGGGCCCAGAACCTATTAGTTTGAAAGACACACAGTGATTAATCAAAGTACTTGATAATTATAAACAAAGTATCTATATATTAATTCTCAAATACCTTGTTTAATCACTGTGCGTCTTTTAATCTAACAGGTTGGCACAGAACCAGATTAAAAGACACACAGTCCCTCTTTTAATCTAATAAGTTCTGGGTCCAGAACCTATTAGTTTAAAAGACACACAGTGATTAATCAAAGTACTTGATAATTATAAACAAAGTATCTATATATTAATTCTCAAATACTTTGATTAAAATCATTGTGTCTTTTTTAATCTAATAGGGTCAGATATAGTAGAAATTAATGTTTTCTTACGTTTTAAAGGTTTGCTTTTCTGCGTTAGTTTTTTTTCCAATTTTTAATATAGTTTTTGTTTCACACTTTTTAAACTAAATAATCAAAAACTGGATATTTAATCTCAAACTCGTAATTTCTAGCTGTAATTGTGGCCGAGATTTCTACACAAACTGTGCTTAGAGCTGAAGATCTTGGAAACGGCTGAACCGATTTCAATAAAACATGATTAACGGTTTTAAAGTTGTTATAATGAAAAAATAAATTTTTTCTGTACTATTTTTACTTTCAAAAAGAACGTCGTTCCCACGATTTTTATAGATCGAGCTTACTATTTTATATAACTTGAATTCAATGTTAATCAAATGGAGATACTTTACATGTAAAGTCAATATGACTATTGAAATCAATTAATTATCCTCTATGTAATGGAGGGCAACAATTTTTTTATTCGCCAGATTGCGCTAGTAGCAAGTAAGATATATGTCAAACGTTTACTTTTTGTCGTCAGATGGCGATAGTGGTAAATAAGGTATGTGTCAAGCGTTTAGAGATTAACGGTTTGTGTTCATTCTTCATTTATCCATCATTAAGGAATAAATAATTAAATAACTGTGTTTATTTATTTATTGTAAATTATAGACGCGTCGACAACTTAGGTTATTAGCGTCTTGTTTACATCAAATAACAACTCACTTAAAACTAAATTACATCATAAAACATCCATGAGCGGAGGCGGGATTCGAACCCACGACAGTGTGATCCAAAGGCCGCTACGCTAACCATTACACTACTCTGTCCTCTAAATAACTGTGAAGCTGCGATTTAACCGTTAAATGATGTACATAAGCAGTACAGGCTTTTAGAGGGCAGTATATACTAGTGGTTAGCGTGCTTAGTGCCGCAACCTCTGGACTGGACTGCCGTAGGTTCGAATCCCACCTGCGCTCATGGATGTTTTGTGATGTTATTTAGTTTTAAGATAGTTGTTATTTCGTGTAGTCGAAAGACGCTAATGACCTGAGATGTCGACGCGTCTATAATCTACAATAAATAAAGTACAGGCATTAATTGAATGACATATACCTCACTTGCTATTAGCGCTATCAGGTGGCAGAAAAAATCTGATAGACCTCATTCCAAGACACACACTAAAAGGTGTTACTTGATTTTAATTCTTACTTGAATCGTGATTGTGTCCATTGGTGCCATTTTGAGAAATATCTCCATCAAGTTTTCCTTTATTTTTCAGTTGAATAAGTAATTGAAGAAAATCGTTTCTTGTAACATTATTTGTTTCACGGTAGTTCACAGTTTCCTTAAGAATATTCATAACAAAATCATTGACTTCAGGGTCAACTACTTTCATTTTTAAAAATTTAATTAAATATGGCGCATTCAAAAATAGGAGATTCCTTATAATAGCTCTCCAGTCAATTTCAAATATTTTTTTGCCTATGCGTCGGAATTCGGCATCGGGATTTTTCATTGTATTGCCTTGAATTCCAAAGGCGACCGAAGAAATAATATCTGTCGTGTATCGAGCTGCGAATTCTTTTACCTAAAAATAAATACCTAATTTATTTTTTGTTTCATAAAATAATAATAACTTTTTTTTATTCAAAGACCCACTTGGCGAAAATGACGTATTTCATTAATTTTTTTTGTTCTATCTCCTATCAAATAGCTAGGTCGTAAAATGACCCATTTTAGGCAGATGAGGTCGAGAGTCGGGCGGTAAAGTTACTTTACTAACCGCCGGGCGGCAAAGTCACTTTATCAACCGCCGGGCGGTAAAATAAAATTCATTATTTTTTTTTATAAATGAAGACAAATTCTATAATTTTAATATTTCATATATTAGGTACTCCAGTTTGGGGTGAACCTGCGATCTTATGAACACAATACAGATAACACAGCACGCCGCTGTCCAGTGCCCACCCGGCCACGACGTTGTATTGTGATGGCTAGAGAGGTTACTTATATAATAATGCAGTGTCTACTTATTCATAATCGAAATTAAGTTTGATACACACGTGAAATGTCAGAAATGTTGAAAATACTGGGAATGAATACAAAAGCCGCTATTTTAATAGGGCGTAGGACAAAAAATATAGTGTGTATCAAGGGCGCATTGCTATTTTGATTCGTGTGACTATGTCACACTTCGTCGAAAATATACCTACTTCATTCCGCCCTAGATATACAATCTACTGAATGAATTTTAGATTATAGACGCTCGATAACAGAGGTTATTAGCGTCTACAATCTACTATTTCGAGTTTCGGCTTAATAATATTAAGAAAAAACATATTTACTTCAATTTCACTATTTTTTTCAGCATCTGTTTTCAGCAATTCAGTCAATTCTTCTCCGCAATCAACGATTGTCTGAAACATCATTTTCATTTTTCCAGATGTAAAGGTAGGTGATAATTTTTGCCTGAGGATTTTCCATTTTGGCCCGCCGAGGTTAAATAAGTGAGCAGATAGTGGATCTCGCTCAGCATCGCAATATGTTCCTCGATCTTGGAAATTCGGAAAGTCCTTCACTGTGATCGTTTTAATTACTTCTGGGTCCTGTTGAAATCAATATAAAATTTAATTATTTTTGTCGAGTCTCACGAGCCGTAATACCACTACGTACGAGTAGGGCATCGAACCCGGTTTTTCCCGGTTTCGAGAAGCAAAATAAAAACCGGTTCCTAAATATAAAAGCCCGGGTAATTCGGTTCTTACGGTTTTTGCAAAAAACTGATTATTTGATAAGTTTGTAATTAAAATACTTAAAAAGACTATTGTTCTTAAAATAAATAATTCTTTGATATGGAATTTATTGTTTAATTTACGACCTTTCCCTTGTATCATGTTCGTAATGAACAAAACTCTAAAATAAATAATATTAAAAATAATCTGCTTACTGTTTTATAGCTAAGAACCAATAAAACCGGAAGAACCGGGTACCCGGTTCTGGTATAAGTTCAGAACCGAAAGAACCGGTTCTCAAAATATGGCCGGTTCTCGATGCCCTACGTACGAGACATATATGGTATTTTTTACCATACCCACTGCAAAATACCTACTTTTCACTTCATTTTCAAAAAATTTTGACAGTGCATTTGCGTCGCCATCTTTCCTTCCACAGTGTGCCGTGACGTTCGTGCAAGTAAGTAATGACAGGCGTATAGAGCGAATGAACAGAAGTTGCTATGGCAACCGTTACTTTCCGCACACTTGCCTGTTAAATGACTCATTAAAGGCCGCTATACACACATCGAAAGTAGCTATTTTATAGTGGGTATGGCAAAAAAATAATTAATTGATACATACCTTCACAATCAGTACAGGTTTTCTTAAAATATAAACACCTCCAAAACGTCCTTTGAGTTGTTTATAAAATCTTGAATGAAGTTCAAAAAAACTTTCTTTGCCAAGAAATAAATTCTTCCCATTTCCAAATGGGAATACAGGCTCTTCCAGTACTTCAACAGATTTTCTTGACCAATAAGTATATCCATATTTGAAATAAAAATATACAAGAACAAACGGTACAGACAGTAAAAGAACTGCTTGCAAAATAAAGTCAACTGACAAAAAATCCATTATGATTTCCGTGACACCTGTAATAATAATTATTATAAAATAAATCAAACCCAAACGCACATCAAAATATGACCTTCAATATTTATCAAATTCAAAGCAAATAGTAATATACCGGGTGTTGATTTGCTTTGCGGGTAATAAGGATTTTACATGTAAAAACATGTTTATGAATTTTCATGCTTCCCTATATATTTTGGTGAAAAAAAACAAATACAAAATTTGTTCATGATTAAAAACTCTACCCGACACGTATGTTCGCAACTTACAAATATGCAGCTTTTAATTATAAAATAATTATTAAAGTTTACATTAAAAATATTTTATCCGAATAGACTTCAACAAATTCAAATTGTTTTCATCGTGTTTTTGACGTTTCAATTTATGATTGTGGTTAGTAAATCATGGCTATTCGGATAAATATTTTTAATTTAAACTTAATCACAGTTCTTTAATAATTATTTTGTAATTAAAAGCTGCATATTGGTAATTTCCAAACATACGTGTCAGGTAGAGTTTTTATTTATGAACAAATTTTGTATTTGTTTTTTTTCACAAAAATAAATAGGGAAGCAAGAAAATTCATAAACATGATTTTACATGTAACATTCCTATTACACGCAAAGCAAATCGGCATCCGGTATAATATATAGTAAATAATATTATTCAATATTATCTGCGGCGTAGTGTTTTTTTTTTAATTTTTCCCAATAGATATAACAAAAAAATACGACCACATATAAAAAACCAACATGTTAGCATTTATTCCACTGGGTGAACCAGAACTTAAAATTATTAATCAAATTGTAAATTTTTTATATAAATTATTATCTGTGACATTAAATTTTATCTTTATCTTTAAAATATAGTAATATGTACACAGATTCTCCGAAAGCAATTCCTAACATACATATAAAAACATTAATAAGTGCAACAAGGAAGATAAACAAAATGAGTAGCGTGACAAAGATAGAATGCTTTTCTTTATTATTATTATTATAAATCATAGATGCGTCGACAAATTAGTTCATTAGTTTCTTGATTACATTAAATAACAATTAACTTAAAACTTAATGACATCACAAAACATCCATGAGCGGAGGCGGGATTCGAGCCCACGACAGTCTAGTCTAGAGACTGCGGAACCAAATACGCTATCCACTAGGCTACACAGGCCTCGCGATTATTATATCTGTTGGTAAGAAAGAATATATAATCTTGGAGCGGTTCTAATCTAAACGTTTTTGAAAAGTCGTGAAATTAATAATCTAAAGGCCGCGACGCTAACCACTGGATCACACTGTCCTCAAAATAGAATGCAATCATGGCTAGGTAAATTGTTAAACTAAAAAGTAAACCTTCAAAATTGGAAAATAACTATGCGTTTCAAACTTTGAAAGATAGTTGTTTTATTTTGTCTAAAACTTAAGTAACCATGGTTGATGGAAAATATAACCTCTTTTTTGCACTTACTAATCATAATCATCATCAAAGTCACCCGCCGCTTCTGTCTGTCTGTGCCCGATTTTCTCCGTAAGTTCTGACGAATTTACATGTATGTATTTTTAGTGTCGTAATGAGGTATATTACTGACGAGTAGTGACAGTAGGTATGTTAAAACGAGCGCTAGCGAGTTTTAACAGTCACACGAGTCAATATTATTACGCACGAGAAATATAATATGGTATTTTTTGCCATACCCACTATAAAATAGCTACTTTTCACTTCATTTTCAAAAAATTTTGACAGTTCATTTGCGTCGCCAACTTCACTCGTAATATAGTAGGTAGGACTATAGCGGGCGGATCAGAGCGAATAAACATAAATCACTATGGAAATGAATATTTTCCACACTAGTGTTTGTTTTTAAAACACTTTCAACACACCTGCCATTCCATGCATACATACACGCATGTAAAGTAGCTATTTTATAGTGGGTATGGCAAAAAATATTGAAAAGCTTTTTCAGTTAAGTTCACGTAAACCATCTGATATTCAGAAGGTCGTTAAACCAGCGCTCCAAGAGGAAACCATTAGCTTTAATGGGCTTGAGAATAGCCGAGAGTGTAGCAATGCCGTTGTTTATATGGCGTTGCTGTTGTTCCTCTATTACAAGTCCCCAGTTCCCGGGTTCTAGCCCGAGAGCTGATAAAAGTGTCAATTGATTTTCAATTTATTATTAAAAAAAATAAAATAATGAATTGAAAATATGAATTGGTGCCCAAATAACCGTAGCAGTTGGTGGTCTTTAAAAAAACACAATTAGCTTTAATTTGACGCAAAAAAATCTATTCTCGGATGAAAAATTCGATCGGGAGTGTGTAACAAAGTTTTAGGCGACAGGGAGAGGGTTAGACCCCTCTTAAGTGTAAATAAATGGAAACATGTTGTTATTTAATTTTTCTAATGCTTAATGAAGCCACTGTTATGAAAACAATAATTATAAAATATTTATAAAATAAAGTTCTGAAGTGTAAATAATTGAAAATGTTTTTATTTAATTTAAAATGTTAAATAGTAATATACCTATAATTAGTGATCCATATAAATTTGAAAAATTATTTTCTATTAAATTCCACTGATTCCACTATAAATTTATACAATAATATAATATTATTTATTTACACTCTTTCTTGCAACAATATTTTCAACAGACTAGCATGATAATCTGGCCTCCAAAATATTTATATACAAATAAATAATGACATATGAGATAGAAATCAACATAATTACTTCAGGTATATTAGGTGCTTCAAACTCAGATCTGACTCCGCAGTTTTTTAGTCAAGTCATTCTTCTGCAGATCCGTATCTACCTATTTCTTAATGTTTTTGCCTATTTACAATAAAACAAAGATTTCGTACCACACTGTAAGAAATGAGAAGGCCGATTACATAGATTATCGATCATTTGTAGTCAGCGATTAATTTGGTAATAGGCACGCAAAGAGACAATGGTGTCGCAAACAGGTATCGCCTGCACATCGCGTAGATTCCATAAAAACACATTGCGCATGCGTGGTTACTAATTTTACATTAATTTGTTATGTATTCATCCATTTTATATATGTAACTATACATTTTATTTTGTAATTTTTACACACTTTATTGGAATATTACACAAATTATGTAATTTTAATTTACTTTATGTAAAAATCACAAATTTGTTTAACTTTACAGTAAAAGTCCAAGTTTTTATGAAGTTTTCTTTGTAAAAATAAATAATATTGTAAAATCAATTAGAAAATCGAGCGAATTCTACCTTAACTTTCAAAGTATTTTTACATCCATTTTTTACAGTGCAGATAGATACCTACACAAGTTTGCCAAATATAGGTACATGTGTAAACATACATTGGTTGCACAACTACGTTGGAAAATAGTTCGTCAAATGCCAAACATTTGGTACTTGTCAGAACGCCACATGTGTAACGCCGTCTTTATAAACATTGGCCCACTTTGATGTGTGATAATTTACCGACGGGAAACATTTGATGTTTCGCAAACAGCAAACATTTACCAATTTTTTTCATAGCTCATCCACACGTTAGACGAGGTTAGCCGAGTGAATGCGAGGCGCCAACATGTGGACGCTACTCGCTTTGCCATGCCTTGTCTTACCTTGCCTTGTGAGCGCTCGTTTTGCTGGCGGTTTTCTGTGCACGAGTCAAAAGGCGCTCGGGCTAATCACAAGGTCCGCCATGTTGCGAGAGATCTACTGCAGCTTAGACCCAACGTGTGGATGACGTACAAATGTGCACGAATGTCTCGGAAAGTGGCTTGGCAAACTCCCTCGTCCAGTTTGGCCCAACGTTACATTTACACTACCTACAAGATATTTACCAAATATCAAACATTTGGTATTTGACAAATACATGTGTAAAGGCGACGTTACACGTGACATTGTGACAAAATGATTACTAAACTTTAAAAAAACCATAACCGATTTCAGTAGAATGTATGTGAAACTACCTTGAAGGTATGCCCTAGTGATTAGAAAAAGAGTCATACAAATCGATTCAAAAATACAGGAAATATGAGGTAACATAATTAAAAAAATAATTTGATTACTAGAAAAAAATGAAACTACTGAACCGATTTAAATAAAAGTTATATGGGACTATTGTGTAAACATTTTGAACCCAACGACGTCGAAAATATTTAAATCGGTCAACCCCTCGAGAAGTTATGGCTGAACAAACATAAAAAATAAACAAATAAAAAAACCTACAAAACGAATTGTTGACCTGTTTTTTTGAAGTCTGTTAAGTTTCTTGCAACTACCCTGTTCAACAATAATTGTACAGTTAGAGAGTAACTTTTTGATCACGATATCTATACTAATATTATAAAGAGGAAAAGTTCGTTTGTTAGTTTGTTTGTATGTAGGGGATAATCTCTGAAACTACTGAACCGATTCTAAAAATTCTTTCACTAATAGAAAGCTACACTATCCCTGAGTGCTATAGGCTATGTATTTTATTTTGATGAATTTCACGCGGGGAGGATATTATAAAGAGCAAAAATTTGTTTGTGTGGAGGGAGTAATCTCTAAAACTACTAAACCGATTCTAAAAATTCTTTCACTAATAGAAAGCTACACTGTCTCTGAGTGATATAGGCCATATTTTATTTTAATAAATTTCTCGCGCGGGGATAATTCCTGTGGGATAGTAACAAACCATAACTCTGAAATTCTTTTGCATTTTAACGTATATAGGCGGAATCCTATTAATATTATAAACACCACCAGCCCGACTTCTCTTCGCAGGGGAAGAATTTCTCGCGGGGGGAGGGTAACAATAAATCGGAAATTCTTAGCACCCGGACGAAGCCGGACGGGACCGCTAATATAATAAAATTTACACAGTCAACCTTAATCACATCTCTTTTGACATCCCTGTATTAAATAAATAATTAACATTTATATGAAACTAATTGTGGACATAAATACATTACATTTTAAAGGGCTTGTTTGGCCATATATATAGTTAGAATTTATATAGTGTTCTGGTAAAATAGCATTATGCGGCAAGAGTCTTCGTCGCTCGTCGAATGAGGCACGTGACCGGATGTTGAATACTTTGAAGGTCACGTGCGCTCTACAGCACTGAGCATTGGATGCGTACGATGCGTGGATGAGACAGGACGCAGTTTACGCAATGAACGCATGTACACAACAATTACGTCATTATTAGCAACGTGTCTTCTGCTAATTTACGTTCTTCCTGGCTACACCCATACACGTGCAGTTCAGGGTTAATAAGTCAGAGGTACTTGATAAATGTTATTGTTAAAAGTAATGTTTGTATTGTGTACAATCGATTCTCTTCAAGAACGATGGCATGGGAACGAAATCATTCATTTTTTCTTTTATGATTCACAAAAAGTCCGGGTTGTTTCCTATCCCGGAATTTTCGAGATTGCCACAAAGTATGTTAGTTTATCTAACAAATAAAAATTCAAATGGGACTGGTAGTTCCTAAGATTAGCTTGTTCAAACAAACAAACATACATACACACAAACTCTTCAACTTTATTATATTAGTATTAAGTATTACCTATAGATTAAACGCATAGTATACGTCAAATAATAAAATCCACTTACCTATGTAAATTTATTTATTAAAAATTATTATTTTTTTTATTTAAAGACAAAAACAAACAAAGCAAAAAGTGCATCAACTCATTGAGTTATTATTTTGTACGTGACTGTATTACTTATTTACTTTTGTGTGTATTGTGAGATGATAATTTAAATTTTAAATGCTTTCCTATTTCTTCGCTCATATTTTCGGAAATCTAAATAGATAATAATCATTACTATATAATCAACAGTCCGCAGTAATATTAATTAATTAAGGTTGATACTTACCTTTAGTTCTTATCTAATGTCATTAATTCAGTGGCGGCTCGTGGTATTTGAAAGTGGTGAGGCACAGTTGAAAAAAAAATTTTTTTTAGTAAGGTTAGATTTAAAAAAATCACTGCCCACTGTTGGAAAAAAAAGCAAAACAAAAATCAGTACGAAAAACCACAAAAGTATTTACCGAAAACTATAATAACACACATTAAATGTCGCATTAAATTTACGTAGAGGTTTGCCTCAAAAGAATGTTTTTATGCGCTACTTAAAGCTAGATTCGACTGGACTATTACGGTATCATAAACACCACATTACTCACATTACTAATACGCTAGACAAGGAAGCGCGAGGCGAGCCTCTAACCATATACGACCGCATGCAGAAATGGGATGGATGATATTTCTAGCGAAGCGCGTTAAGATTGACGGCAGGCCCATATTTTACTCATTTCTATGAAGCCAAATATTAATTCTAATGGATATATTTATGCAAATAGTAAAATAATATAAATTTGTAATTTATTTAATTTGCAAAATTATTGGTGAGGCACTGCCTCACCTGCCTCATAGGAGAAGCCGCCACTGGTCATTATGTATATTTTTTTATTGATACCTACACGCGTGCATAGCTGGTGACAGCTGATCCAGTGAAATAAAAGTTAAAAAATAAAAACAAATAATCATTACTTTACAAAATTTTAAGGCTGATTGAAAACAATGTTTAAGTTTAATCATTCTGATTTAAAAAGAAGTTTATTTTTCATTATAAATGAATTGATGTCTGAATCTGATTATAAGAGTAGATATGTTTGTTTTCTTTTTTTGGTTTGGAAAAATTTCGAAAATTGCAATTATAGATAATAAAATATTAGTAAAAAAAAACTTTTTAGAGACAAGTTTTTATTGAAATGTATTAAAAAGAAAAAAATAATAGTTAATAATTTAGGTTCATAATTATTACAAAAGCGTGGGTTGTAAACTCTATGATAGTTTATTAGTCGCAACCCCCGCTTTTATAATAATTATGAACCTAAATTATTAACTATTATTTTTTTCTTTTTGGTATACATTTCAATAAAAGCTTATCTCTAAAAAGTTTTTGTTACTAATATTTTATTTTGTTCATTTTAGTCTTTTAAAATTTTACCTCCCTTTGACACCCGTAGGGGTTGAATTTCAATAAATCCTTTCTTAGTGGATGTTTACGTTAGAAAAGGAACCAACTGTCCAAATTTCAAGGTTCTAGCTTCAGCGATTTGGTCTGGGCGTTGATTAGTCAAAAAAACCCTACATCCCCGTTTGAACCCCTTAGGGGTTGAATTTATTTCTAAAAATGCATGTATTGTCATCGGGAATACATATGTGTAAAAAATTTCTAATCGATCGGATACGTGGAAGTCGTTCAAAATTGACATGCAAAATTTGACGTAAACAAACAAATTAACATACAAAACATTGCAAGTTAAATAAAAGCTTGTAAAAAATCAGTTGTATTAATTGGTTTTTTTTTTTTAATTTTTATAACAAGGTTGTGCCCTATGGGCTATGGTTATTGTTAATGAACAATAAAAAAAATACTATAAATATTTCAGTTTCTGGTTTATTCTTAATTTGATTAAAAATGTCAGCAAACATCACATCCTCAATTAATTAAACAGATAAATATTTGACAGAAATGAAATAAATGGTCGATTCGCATTACAACAATGATCAAAGGGACCGAATGATATTACGTAAGTGGAATTCATTGTAGTACCATTTGTAATTGTTCTGAATACACACGATCCAAAACAAATACCTTCAGTATTCCAGTTAGGGTTGCCAGAACATTTTCAAACAATCGTTTGAAAATGTGTCACTGTGTGAGTAATGTCAACTCAGTCCGCCGCGATAGTGGAAAGTTTAGGGTTAAAATCCCTACGGTGACATAGGTTTGAATAATGAATTTTTCCTGATTACAGCATTGTGTTACGTCATTGTTCTTTACAACAGGTGTTTTCATATACTGTTTGCAGTCATTATGCATTCATTTAATTATGTATTTGTTCACGACTCCGTGTTAAAATTTGTATTTATTTTAATTTATATAAACAGCAGATAAAGGGCAATTAATGCTTCAATAGAGGGGAAATGTGTATCACCTAGGTAACCTACCTATTTTGAAAATTTATAGTAAACAGCAAATATTTTTTATAATTTTTCTAGAAAATATTCTAATGAAGTTTTCACTTCGCTTGTGAGCTTATGTGGATAGGGCTCACACCTTTTTTCTAATTTGTCCTGCTTTTAGCTCCAAAATCTCGATTTTTTTTCACATGCTAAAATTCCCGATTTAGTAAAAGAATTATCAGCTGGCAACTCTGATCATGAGTTGAGCGTATACTTAAAGAGACCAAATCCTGAATATCAAAAAGCGGGACAAGGTGTCTTTAAAAACCCTGCGCAGGCAACCGTTAGGTTCCACGCCCAAAAAAGCCTTAAACGCGCTAGAAAGCCCCAAAAACTCGCTAGAAAACCCCAAAAACACTCTAGAAACCCCCAAAAACTCGCTAGAAATCCCCAAAAACTCGCTAGAAACACCCAAAAAATCGCTAGAAACCCCCAAAAACTCGCTAGAAATCCTCAAAAACTCGCTAGAAACCCCCATATACTCGCTAGAAAACCCCAAAAAATCGCTAAAAACCCCCAAAAACTTGCTAGAAACCTCCAAAAACTCGCTAGAAACCCCCAAAAACTCGCAAGAAATCCCCAAAAACTCGCTAGAACCCCCCAAAAACTCGCTAGAAACCCCCAAAATTCTCTAGAAACCCCTAAAAACTCGCTAATATTTTTATTTTAAATATTATTTATTTTTTAAGGTAGGTATCAATCTTTATAATTATTGATAAACAAAATACTTTGAGTGGGTAAAAATCTCTAATGACAAAAAATAAACATTCTTAATGCACGTGATTTAATGAAAACGGGACAAAAGCGTGACGCTTGTTGAATCGGGACTCGTGGCTCAAAATCGGGACTGTCCCGTCTAAATCGGGACGGATGGTCACTTTACGTATACTGCGTATTAAGCATTAGTTCGCATTATAGCCAATAGGTAACAATGCTATGTGATGCTTTTATTGAATGAAGAGCTAATGTAATGAATGAGTTGCAATATTATTTGTATATAGTAAAGAAGCGAATAGAACTGAATAGGTACTACGGTTTTGCTGTGTTTCTCCAATTCCCTTTTTGTCACTATTTAACAGCATATGATACTCGAATTGTGTCGTTCTCTCTCCCTCGCATGTCCTGTGCTCATCTTTTCATTATTATGGAAATTGTAGACGTGGTCGTTATTTCACGTCACTAGTTACAATAACTAGCTACGCGGTATGTAACCGAATCACTAGTTTCGAGTTACATTACAAGTAGTGATTTTTGCAAATGCGTTACTAAGCGAGAGCGGGTGACAGTGACACGAATAAATCCGAAGTAACCCGAACACGCACAGTGTATAGCTACAAACACTTAAGATAGTGATTTAATGTATTTTAGTTTCGTCTCGTTTCGTGTGTAACTGTATAGTTGGTAACTGGTGGAGATATTTATGCAAGCAATCACAGTAGCTGAATAAAAATAACTAGTTACAAAAATCACTAGTTTTGAAACAGGTGACGCCGACCAAGTCACTGGTTTCGTTACGTTTCTTGAAAATAACGTAACGACCCACGTCTAGGAAATTGTCATGTACCTATATTATGTATTTTTGGAAAGTTATACGCACAGTTGCAATTCCAATACCAGTGGCTTTCAAATAATTGTTCGAAATAACAGAATTGAATGTTTTACAACACACATTTTTTAAAGCCACCAACTGTTAAGAATATCTGGGCCTGATAAATTCGTCTACGTTTGATCGTAAAAAAGTTGTTATTTGCCAATAAATTATTTAAACACTGTAACGATTTCTGGTTGACCTTGGTTTAAAACTAATTCAGGGCCTCCACTTCTTCGTTTCCCCAGGGCCTCCACACCATTAAATCCGGTCCTGAACAACGCCGTCATTCAACAACGCTGTAAATTTTTAACTCATGTAGAAACGATTATATAGGTACCGTATTTACCTGATGCAATCCAATTAGTATATAACGCAAAATTTAATCGTAAAAATACATACCTATAATACCTAGAGATAGATTTTCCGAAAGCTATCCTAAACAAATAGATCGAGAGCTAGTGATAATTTGTTGGTGTTATTTAAATGTTTTAAACATATATTTCAATTTGCAGAACAAAGTGTCAGTATATTAACTCCCTTGCAGAACGATATAAACACCCAGGCGAGCAAGTTTCCCTCTAAAAAGGAAAAAATAATATTTAATAATTTTGGTTCATAATTATTATAAAAGCGGGGGTTGCGACTAATAAACTATCATAGAGTTTACAACCCACGCTTTTATAATAATTATGAACCTAAATTATAAAAAAATATTTTTTCCTTTTTAGTACCTACATTTCAATAAAGGCTTGTCTCTAAAAAGTTTTTTTACTAATATTTTATTTTATGCAGCCTTCCTTGTTACACAATACAGTCATTAATTTTTTAATCAGAATTGCTTTCAGACACACTGTATACCTACATTCATATTTTCATCATTTTAACACCTGATGATGTCATTTTAACAAAACCGGTTTCGTATAATTTTTAACAATAATAATAATAAGTATGTATTTATAATTCAGTTTTGTATTATAAAGATACCATCGACGTAGAAAACTGGAGAGCGCACGCCACATCGAAAAATGGATTACGAGATTGGCCACACATTCCACTTTTTAACCACTAGGGCACGTCCACTAGTATAAGTCGATGGTTTTTTTAGGTAGCCGTCACACGTGCTCTATCAGCTCTCTTCTATTTTTCATGGCCACTTTTAATACATTGTTATGATACGGATGGCGCTGTCCAGTTTTCTATGACTATGATAGGTACCTACTGTATTGTCAAAACATATTCTATGTCAAGGTTATAGTTGTCATAATCAAAACAATTTAGATTTGTTTTTGTTTTTAACACGCTTCTATTAGCTTCACCTGTATGTTTGCATGCTTGCTTGCTTGCTTGTTTGTCAGTTTGTAACCGACTTCTTTGAACTTGATTTTGACCAACTTTGAACGGTCAGATCTAGTTTAAACTTTGTCGACTTATCAAGGACCGACGACAATACAATAATTCAATAAGTTTGTCCCATTATCCTGACCAGGATCTCGAGGACTAAAAAAAATAAAAAAGCAAAAAACTTCAGATTGAACTGAAACTTTGCACACTTATCAAGGACCGATGACAATACAATAATTCCATAAGTTTGTTCCATTATCCTGACCAGGATCTCCAGGACTAAAAAAAAATAAAAAAGCAAAAAACTTCAGATTGAACTGAAACTTTGCACACTTATCAAGGACCGATTACAATACAATAATTCCATATAAGTTTGTTCCATTATCCTGACCAGGATCTCCAGGACTAAAAAGCAAAAATAAATTATAATTTAAAAAAACTAAAAAACACGCTTTAAAGAACTAAAAAGTAAAAAATAATTGATTTTATTGTAAAAAAGCGTGGGGTGCTTTGTATCATATTTTCATACTACCCCACGCTTTTTTACAATAAAATTAGTTATTTTTTACTTTTTAGTTCATTAAAGCGTGTTTTTTAGTTTTTTTAAATTATAATTTTTTGAGGCAAACTGCAAACGCGTCCGGAGTCACATAAGAAGTATTCACTTCAAAAATCTAAAAAATATTGTTTTCTGAGTTGTTTTTTTTTGAAAAAATTACGCTTATTTTCTCTCTGTGCTGTACTCGATTCGAACTAAGAGTATTCTCTACCCAGGGCCGTCTTAGGCCATGCAGAGGCTCTTTGGCACACAGAGTTTGGTGGCCCTTTTAGAATGTGCCAATGTGTTTTATTGTAATTTGATTAATTGGATAAAAATTGAATTGGCACTGGATTTAGGCATTTCGGGGCCCCCATCAAGGGGGGAGCCCTGGGCTTGTGCCCCACGTGCCCTTATGGTGAAGACGGAACTGTCTCTACCAGAAGTTACTTCCTACTGCCTCCACTTTTGATCTCAAATTCTTTCCCCTCGCTTAAAAACGGTTACCGCTCTCCCGACGCTATTTTTAAAGCTAAAGGGTTCAGGTGAACGCCAAATGAAGGATCAAGAATCACACTACAGATTTTACAGGCGAATTTTTTGAAAAAAGTTTTGGCTACGTGTGAACGATAATTAAAGTTGTTTTTCCAGGAATATTTTTCAATTTTACGTAGGATCTGTAGCGTGAATCTCGGATCTTCATTTGGCGTTTACCCGAACTATTTAGCTGTAAAAATAGCGTCGGAAGAGCGGTACCCAATTTTAAGCGAGGGGAAAGGATTTGAGATAAAAAGTTTAGGAGGTAACTTTTATAAATAGAGAATACTCTTAACTATTGCAAAACTCGAGTAGGAAATGAAAAACGAATATTTGCACAGCCCTAGTTATAAGTGCGAGTGTTTTGCACTGGGTAAAATGAAATAGATAAATAAGAATATGTTATCTATTCACTGAAAGAGAGTTGCATGTATTTATTTCATGCATCACCACACTCCGTCACGCTTATAACAACATTTTAAGTTAATGATTTTTCCGTCAACCAATAAATATACAGTCAACTCTCGTCTCTCCCTATAAGGGTCATCCCACGTATCAAAATTTGATAATAAAGTAGATTTTGAGAAATCTTAAAAATAAAATTTTCGAAAAAAATTTTTTTTAATAACTTTTAAAATACTTTACCGATCGATTCCAAAATCTAATCAGTTCTATTCTCCAGAAAACTGCGTCGAATACCGCAAACCTGATCTTTATTGATTGATTCGTTCAAGAAAAAATTTCAAAAAAGTGTTTTTTCACTTTACAAAATAGATGATGTATAAGGAGACGGTGAAAAACAATTTGCAATGTCAACAAATAGTTTGCTTTTCAATTATATAAAATATTAGTAAATTACAAAGTAAAATGTTAATATAATAATTAATAATATAAAATATAATATAACGAAGAAATTATTTCCAGCAAGTTTTTGAAATAATATTTTTTTTTATTTAGCAAACAACAAAAACAAAATATGTGCTTCAACCGTATATAAGATTGAAGCACACATTTAAAAAAAATATTATTTCAAAAAACTCGCTGGAAATAATTTTTTCCTTGTATTATATTTTATATTATTAATTATTACATTAACATTTTACTTCGTAATTTACTAATATTTTAGATTTAGATAGGGCTATTAGGTAATAGCCCTATAGGGCTATTATAAGCACTACTAAAAAGTACAAAAAATGATATTGAAATAAACGTAATAGTCACAAACCGTCCAAAAACAGTGATTTGGAAATAACTCGAAAACAGTTACTTTTGGGACAAATAAGGTCATTACAATTTGAAAGCTGATAAAACCTGTAAAACATATCGAACATTTTCTTCAAATAGTAATGCAATCGTGGAAGAACTAACAATTTGTGAAACATTTTTAATGATATGAATTTGGTCATTATTTATGGATAATACCAAAACTAGACAGCTGGAAGTTTCAGAGATGGCTTGCAGGGTCAACAATTTTTTTCAAATTTTTTATTTTGCAATTATGTAAAAAAGACTCTCTTCTGGAACGAGCATGGCCCCTGTGTCCCTCTTCTGCAAATTCGCTACTGACCTTAAATGTACCACTTTCATTGTGCAGATACTCTATTCAATTACTATAAAATTAATTTTTGATATATTATTGGATTCATTACACATCACTGAACAAAAAACTGGTTGATAAAAGTAAACTTATACTAACATCCATGCTTTATGTAATCCGGAACTAATTGATAATAAATGTAATACTTACAATTGAAAAAAACATATTTTGTGCTTGCAATTGTAGATACGTTGTGCCCTTTTATGTACAATGTGTCCTATTTTGCATGGAAACGCCATTTTTTGACGTGAATACGTCCTTAAATTCGGAACAGTACGGGGGGGCATGCACGAAAAACCGAGCGTTACGAAAATAGTAATGAAAAAACTTTTTAACAAAAAAAAAACCTCCTTCAAAAAGCCACTAAAAAGAGGAAAATAATGAAATTTTCATGAGGTCTGCGCCCATTTAATAAAATATGAAGTCGATTAAAAAGTATAGTACCTATCGTGATTAATATTTTTTTTTTAACCGACTTCATATTTTATTAAATTGGCGCAGACCTCAAAATTTCATTATTTTCCTATTTTTAGTGGCTTTTTGAAGGAGGTTTTTTTTTTGTTAAAAAGTTTTTTATTTTTTACTGTTTAGTGTCAAAAAGTGACATTTACCTTAAAGGAATCACACGCCGTTACTCACTTTTATTAAACCGACTTTCTTACGCTGTCTGATGTGTCAAAAAGTGACATTTACCTTAAGGAATCACACGCCATTATTAACTTTTATTAAAATCAGCCGAACTACTAACCGATTTTGATAAAATTTATATGGGACCAATCTGAAAGTATATCCTTTCAAATAAATTTTTTTTTTCTAATCGGTTTATAAATGACGGAGTTCTGAGGTAACAAACATAAAAAAAAAAAAACTCGGGTCGCAGTGCCAAAACCCTGCCGACAATATAGTGTATTTGCTAATACAGGCATTGTGGCATTATTATGTAAACTTAAGTTTGTTTTTTGACAAAATAAAAAATTTAACCCCTTAATACAGCCCTTAAAATAATTAAATTTTTCTAAATTTCAATATTAGACATAGATTTTATCAGTACACCCAATTAAATACACCCTTCCATATCTAAGTAAATCCGTATCATCAAACTAGTGTTTTCATAAAATTTGAAAGTCCGGTCCTGTCGGGCCGATTTTATTAAAATTTTAGCAGCACATTTTAATCTTTACTAAAGAGTTAAATTTCAATTTTGAAACGATTCTGACAAATTTTTCGGTATTTTTGGGCCCAAAAACTTTTTGGAACCCCTAAATACAACCCTGAAAATGGTCCGATCGGGCCCATTTTAAATAGGCTTCTTGCGGTGATGGGTTCCAATGTGTGTACCAAATTTCGTTTCAATCGATTAAGTCTGTCGAGAGTTATCGTGTACACACATATATATATAAATATATATATATATATAATATATATATATATATATATATATATATATATATATAAATATATACATACATATATATATATAAACATTTTTAAAAATGGTGCCAAAGTGTTCAGGAGGCTATGAAACGTCGAGAAATTTTGGTCCGACCCCTAGGTCCCACCATCCGACCGACGCCAATAGTGTATGTGCCATATGGCAAATACACTAATAAACAAGCCGTGAGGTGGGTCGTTTATTAGGACTAAAGTGCGACCCTTGAGGTCCACACGACGAACTTCCCAGTTTGATAAATATTTAATAATAATAATTAAATTAGATATTACACAGAAAAGTAATCATTTTAATCATTAAAACATCAATAATTAAAAAAAAAAAAAAAAAAAAAAAAACGGCTGAACCGATTTTTATAAAATTTATGTCGGATCAAAATGACGTTAACACGCCTCGATTGACACCCTTACGAAGTCGATATAATTTTTTATTCGCGAGATATTGTGTAAAATCTACTTTTTTGGAGGTTATTTGGTTAAGAAAAAAGAACGGCTGAACCGATTTTAAAAAAATTCCTTTCAGATCATATTTACGTTAATACGCGTCGATTGGCACCCCAACGTAGTCGATATCATTTTTCGTTCTCGAGATTTCGTCTTAGAAAGAAATGGACACATACGTACGTACGTACGTACGTACGTACGTACGTACGTACACACACACACACACACACACACACACACAGACATCTTTCTAAAAGTAGTGTAAAAATAGTGTAGTGACCTTGAAACATTAAAATTTTTTTTCCTTTTTGATTTCGATTTTCGGACCCATTACAATAACTTCCAGTGGGAAGTTAATAAAACCGAATTGAGAACCACCTCCTTTTTTTGAAGTCGGTTAAAAATTGGTTATAGAGTTTCGTCTTATAACTTTAAAACTAATGGCCCAGTCATTTTAGATATTTTCCACTGCGAAATAATTCGCAGTTATCTCAATATTATTTTTGTACATATATACCTAAATACCTTCGTTATGGTGTTTTAAAAAACGTGTAAAAAGTTTTCATCGATATCGTGTCGGCGTTGTCAATTATTCGAGATTCAAGGTCATGAAAGACGGTTTTTTGCGAATTTCTCGGTTCAACAAGACAATTTTATTTATATGAATAGATGTCTGGGCTATAAAATCAAAATGCAGTCTTCGAAAATAAGACACCTTGTATATATGTTACCTACATTAGGCATAACGACACACTATTTCCAACATATTACAAGGACCTTTTCAAGATTTTAATGTTGCGTGTCAAATCATGGGTTTAGATAATGTTTTGCGTAAACTAGATGAACAAGATTCTCCCATTCATTCTACTTTAACAATATATTATATTTAAGAATGGAGTAAGTACTTATGAATAAAATACTTATAGGTATTGCAAACATCGAGTTCCCGAGTTCTAATCCGAGGTGAATCGGTAATAAATTGAAAATATGATTTGGTACCTACTAGGCCCAGATATTCTTGACTGTTAATGGTCTTAAAAAAGGCATGACGTGTGTTTTACACACGGTGGAAATTATACTCATTAACATGTACCCCGCGACTAGTACGGCAGCAGAGGGCACTGTAGCCTAGTGGATAGTGTACTTGGTACCAGCCTCTAGACTAGACTGTCGTGGGTTCGAATTCCACCTGCGCTAATGGATGTTTTGTGATGTTATTTAGTTTTAAGTTAGTTGTTATTTAATGTAATTTAAGACGCTAATGACCTAAGTTGTCGACGCGTCTATAATCTACAATAAATAAAATAAATAGTATACGGCAGCGACATCCAGCGTTGCCAGTATCATTACGTTCGTACTAGATTTAATACCAAATTTTATTTTCTAATATATCAATATGCCGCAAACAAATTTAGTACGTTTTTAGAACATTAAAATGTTTATACAACATTTACTTTTTACTTCCCACCTCTACTATGGTAGGGAAGTAATGGATTTAGTCCGAAAAAAGATTTCGAGATTTTAACAGATCTTCATGTTTTGAGACCCTAGCAATCGTTTAAAATCATTTTCTGACTGATGTCTGTATGTGTGTGTGTGTGTGTGTGTGGTCAATTTTTCGCCTTCGATATCGTAAAACCGGAACAACATACGGCCATGCCGATTGTTCTGTTGTGTTTATCAGCCTTTAACTTAGATCTGATTAGATTTTGAGTCAAATCGGTTCAGTGGATCCTGAGATATTAAAAAAAACGTTCTCAATGTCATATATTAACATAGGTAAAAAAAAATATAAATGAATTCTAGATGTTATAATATGAAAAAAATGTAAATATTTTTTTTCTCTAAAATGTATAGTTTTCGAGAAAAAAAATATTTTACTAAAAAAAGAAAATTGTACGTAAATCAAGGTAACCATGATTTTTGCTATATTACTAGCCATCAGTAGATCACCAAACAAAAAAGAGGACCATTCTTTTTTTCAAAGAATAAAAAAAGAGTGTTTTTAATTTTTGCAAATATTTACTAGTTGGGAAGTATAGGACTGGTCATCAGTCGAATTTTTTCTGACTGAATCTATTAATTTCAAGTTTGAGACTAAACCTTATAACAGTACCTACACGAGAATATGAGAAATTTTGTAACGCATAGTTTCCCAAATTCTCGGCGTGGATTAAATCGTTTTGTTCAACACCCGCAAGAAATATGAATTCCCTGACTGCTAACGTACAGAGTGGGCGAAATGGGATTTCGCCCACGCTAATTTCGCCTACTAGTGGGCGAAATAGCATTTGAACATGAGCATATGAACGAATATTGTTTTGATTACATTAAATAACAAGCCGTGAGGTGGGTCGTTTATTAGGACTAAAGTGCGACCCTTGAGGTCCACACGACGAACTTCCCAGTTTGATAAATATTTAATAATAATAATTAAATTAGATATTACACAGAAAAGTAATCATTTCAATCATTAAAACATCAATAATTAAAAAAAAAAAAAAAAAAAAAACGGCTGAACCGATTTTTATAAAATTTATGTCGGATCAAAATGACGTTAACACGCCTCGATTGACACCCTTACGAAGTCGATATAATTTTTTATTCGCGAGATATTGTGTAAAATCTACTTTTTTGGAGGTTATTTGGTTAAGAAAAAAGAACGGCTGAACCGATTTTGAAAAAATTTCTTTCAGATCATATTTACGTTAATACGCGTCGATTGGCACCCTAACGTAGTCGATATCATTTTTCGTTCTCGAGATTTCGTCTTTGAAAGAAATGTACACATACGTACGTACGTACGTACGTACACACACACACACACACACAGACATCTTTCTAAAAGTAGTGTAAAAATAGTGTAGTGACCTTGAAACATAAAAATTTTTTTTCCTTTTTGATTTCGATTTTCGGACCCATTACAATAACTTCCAGTGGGAAGTTAATAACAACTCACTTAAAACTAAATTACATCATAAAACAGCCATGAGCGAAGGCGGAATTCGAACCCACGACAGTCTGATCCAGAGCCCGCGACGCTAACCACTGGACTACACTGTCCTCGTTTTCTTTTTTCACTCGATTATAAATTTAAATTTATGCTTTCAAAACAGTTGAGATGCAAGCTTTAGAAATAATTATGTGGAATCAGAGTTTATTGTGTATTTATATTGAATTTAAAATGTCGTCACTTCTCTTTAGAAAATGGAAACTCGAGTAAATTTCATTTCAGCTTAGAATTTACGTCCTTTGTGTGATTATTCTGCAGCTTTCACACTTGATAAATTCTAATTGCAAAATTATGTAAATTGATAAAAAAATAAATAAAACGGATTTTACGTTTGTAACTCATTTTATCAAATTCTAAACGAAAAAAACTTGTTAACAAAAAAAAACCTTTTTCAAAAAGCCACTAAAAAGAAGAAAATAATGAAATGTTGAGGTCTGCGCCACTTTAATAAAATATGAAGTCGGTTAAAAAGTATAGTATAGTGATTAATATCTTCTTTTTAACCAACTTCATATTTTATTAAATTGGCGCAGACCTCAAAATTTCATTTTTTTCCTCTTTTTAGAGGCTTTTTGAAGGAGGTTTTTTTTTGTTAAAATTTTTTTTATTTTTTACTCTTTAGTGTCAAAAAGTGACATTTACCTTAAAGGAATCACACGCCGTTACTCACTTTTATTAAAATCAGCCGAACTACTTAACCGATTTTGATGAAATTTCTATGAGACCAATCTGAAAGTATATGCTTTTAAATAAAAAAGAATGTTCCAAATCGGTTTATAAATGACGGAGTTATGAGGTAACAAACATAAAAAAACAAAAAAAAAAATTAAAAAAAAATACAACCGAATTGAGAACCACCTCCTTTTTTTGAAGTCGGTTAAAAAGTCGTTTGCATTGTGTCGTCTATCTAAATTTCCAATCGTTTGTTCAAAAAATCTGATAAAAAATCATTAACGCAGCGTTTAGTAGGTAAGTACGTTTGTACTTTAATTGAAAATTATTACTGTTACCATATTAAGCTGTCACCATAAAATAAGTAATAAGTTTTTGAGAAATACAACAAAAGCTGCTGTTTATAATAATTTTCCAACGATTTTTTCAAAAAAATCTGAAATAGATGGAAATATTTTTTGTGAAAGCACATGCTACTCTAATCTATACGTGTCCGACAGTCCGACACGCACTTGACCGTTTTTTTGGATTTTAAATGTACATCGGAGAATGAATTTGGTTCGAGTCACTGTAAACGGACGCTCAAGCTCATTGCAACCAAAAGTAAAATTCTAGCTGACCCACGCAACTACGCCATCTGTCCGTCCGTCTGTCCTACCTTTAAAAGGCTGTATCTTTTGAACCGTAACAGGTAGCCGGTTGAAATGTTCACATAATATGTGTTATTATGGCGGATATCCTAACAAATAATAAAAAAAACTAAAAGTAAAAATTAAAGGGGGTCCCCACTCCCCATATAAAAAACCGAAAAATAGCCATGGAGCTGTATTATTATACGGAACCCTCGATGCGCGAGTCCGACTCGCACTTGACCGGTTTTTAAATGTAGATTTCATTTAGAATTTCTGTCGGTAGAGATGAAGAGAAATATAGTAAATTATAGACGCTCGACAACAGAGGTCATAAGCGTCTGATGGTAGAGATGAAACCTTTAACAGATTGGCCCCCACAGATCACAATACAGTTAAAAATGAGACTGTGTGTTTTACACTACACACTACAGAAGTAAAACTTCTAGTCACGTCCATATGTATATATAATTGTTACCTGCAGCGATGCCTTCCCAGCGTCCAAATTTAGCTCCACGACGCAGAAGAGTGGGGGTGCAGCGTTTCATTAAACGTTCAGTCGCATGAATCTAATTCGATTCTATATACCGTATGTAAAGAAGTTTCACTTCAAAAAATTATCTGAAAAATTACCAAACATTATCTATAAGCAGTTTTGCATTGTGACCACCGAAATTACCAAAAATTCGCGTTAATTAGTTCTGGAGGTAAAATGTATTATCTGAATTAACAGTTTAAGGCTCTCGAAGGGATCTTGAAAGATTTGAACCCGAGCGTAACTAAATTACTAACAAAACAAACCTCAAGGTGGTCCAATATTGCAACATGCTTATAACAAATACCTGCATATACAGAGTGTCCCAGACATGACTCTCCAGGCCTATATTTCGATTCACACGCGCTGCATTTTCTGTGTTGCATTCCGACTAAATGCGTGTTATTTTTCACAACTCTATCGACAATTCGATTTCAGGTAGATACCTGTAATTTGGGCGCGCAAAAATATTAGATCTGTGAGATCCATGTGAAATTTATATGGGGTTATGTGTGTCATTTTGACGTTTGAAGTTGGCGCGACTCAATCGCTCTATCTCTCTCTTAACAACGTTAAAAACAGAGAAAACCGACAACTGAAAACAAAAAAAAAAACATAAAATCGCATCGATCGTCTTTTGACTTTTCAGTTTGAACAACTATCGTCGGCAGCTGTGTATTGACGCTAGCATACGCTCGACTAAATAGTTGTTCGGCAACCCATTAGCTTAATAGTGAAATTATGTAACAAGTGATTTATTGTATGCGCACCTCTTACAACTAAACAGTTTAGTCGAGTTGAAATCGCGACACGTACGCAACTCAACTAAACTGTTTAGTCGTGGAAACAATTGTGTGGATGTGCCAGGCCTTACGTATATATTAGGCTTTGATTTGATTATCTTTAAAGAGATACAGGCCTGGGGAATCATGTCTGGGACACTCTGTATATTATACATTATAGATTATCTAACACATTACATATGTATTTATTATTGTACTTTTTGCACATTTACCCTCAAAATAAATCGAAACTGGATAATATTGTTGATGTTCATTCATCTAGCCGTATTAAACATAATTTTTTCTCCAATTTTCTACCAATTTTCCATGCGAGTAGTTTTTTGACCGCCAGGTGTAAGTTTGCAGCGAACAATGACATTGAGCGTGATGCTCTTTTATTGAACTATCATAGAAATAGGGAAAAGTGCGCGTAAAAAAAGAAATTCACGTTTTTTATTTGTTTTGTGCAGTACCGGACTTAAAATTTTTAACAGAATTAAAAAAAACAAAAAACTGAGTACGAAGCATTCGCGGGTTTTTATGTGTGGGTAACATGGCTAGTTCTGATCTTGGTTTGATTTTGTCAATGGTCATTAATTATAGTTCATGCTAAGTATCACAGATGGCAGCGTATCACGGGCTTGACAATAGCCGAGAGTGTAGCAGTGCTGTTGTTTACAATGGCGTTGCTATGGTTCCTCTATTACAAGTCCCCAGTTCCCGGGTTCTAGCCCGAGAGCTGGTAAAATTGTCAATTGAATTTTCAATTTATTATTAAAAAAAAAATAATGAATTGAAAATATGAATTGGCGCTAAGCCCAAATAACCTTAGCTGTTGGTGGTCTTCAAAAACACACGCAGCGTATCACTATACTATACCATCTTCAGCTAAAAAGTGACTGGTTCTGATCTTGGTTTGATTTTGTCAATGGTCATTAATAATATTATAGTTTATGCTAAGTATCACAGATGGCAGCGTATCACTATACTATACCAGCTTCAGCTAAAAAAGTGACTGGTTCTGATCGTGGTTTGATTTTGTCAATGGTCATTTATATAGTATATACTAATTTTAACAAATGGCAGCATAATTGCTATATCATAATCCATGGCGTTTCACTAATCGATATATTCCAGCCGTCTCACATATGTAAAATCTTACGGATTCACTCTATTCTGAGAGGTATTGTTCTTGTGGAGGAGGCCCGTAAAAATATTGTCATATATCAAAAATAAGACAGGATAATACGTAAATTTTGAGAGTACATGTGGTTTATCATTTTTAAGTGACAGTTTTCGAAACTTGTATGTATTAATACTATAATATGCAAAAATATCAAATCTATATTTAATGAATTTGACTTCTGTTCGTAGGTGTTAAGGACATAGATAAAAATTTGAAGAATAGCGTAAATTACCTTAGAAACAAATATTTATATTTTTTTAAGAGCATTAGCTAGCAGGAGGTTACCCCCTGCACCCTTCATCTCAAATCCATTCCCCTCGCCAATAAAACGATTCCCGCTCTCCCGACGCTATTTTTAAAGCTAAAGGGTTCAGGTAAACTCTAAATGAAGGACCGAGAATCACTCTACAGATCCTTCAGGTGATTTTTTTGTAAAAAAAGTTTTAGATACGTGTGAAAGATTACGTCATTTTTTAAAAAGTTGTAAGTTTTTTCAGGAAATTTTTTAATCAATTTTCCTCCTGTAGGATTCTCGATCCTTCATTTGGAGTTTACCCGAACTCTTTAGCTTTAAAAATAGCGTCTGGAGAGCGGGAACCGTTTTATAGGCGCGGAGAAAGGATTTGAGATGAAGAGTGCAGGGGATAACTTCCGCTATCGAATAAAAAAGTCGCCAAGTTAGCTACAACCCATGAAAAAATCATACTTTTAAACTATATAAGGTCTTTTAAAAACGGAATGTTCAAAATCTGTACAGATTTTTCTGATTTTAATACAGTTTTTCTGATTATTATTTTTATTAATGGAATTATAAAGAAACATGACATATTAAAAATAATTAAGTATATGCTAAAAAACTGTTGTTTTGATTTAAATCAAACGATAATAAAAATGCATTAATATTCAATGATTTAGCGAAAATTTTACAATGATTACTATAGAAAAAAATGTATTACTTAGCATTGCTTTATAGAAAAAAATGTATTACTTAGTAAGTATTGCTTTATAGATAAATAAGTTAACTTGAAAATTTGATATCTAGAATAATATAATCTCTATAATTAAGTATTTAATACCTATCTATACAGGGTGTTTCTTAGAAAGGGTAACATCATAGGGAAAATAACTTTGAGAACATTTACAATTTTGTAGTACCTGAGCTATGGACCATAAGACATAATGTAAATATGTAGTAAGATGCTTTGATAGTTTTTATTACTTCCCACCTCTACTATGGTAGGGAAGTAATGGATTTAGTCCAAAAAAAATATTTCGAGATTTTAGCAGATTTCACGTTTTGAGACCCTAGCGATCGTTTAAGATCATTTTCTGACTGATGTCTGTAGTGTGTGTGTGTGTGTGTGTGTGTATGTGGTCAATTTTTCGCCTTCGATATCTTAAGAACGGAACAACATACGGGCATGCCGATTGTTCTGTTGTGTTTATCAGCCTTTAACTTAGCTCTGATTAGATTTTGAGTCAAATCGGTTCAGTGGATCCTGAGATATTCAAAAAAACGTTCTCAATGTCACGTATTAACATAGGTAAAAAAAATATAAATGAATTCTAGATGTTATAATATGAAAAAATGTAAATATTTTTTTTCTCTAAAATGTATAGTTTTCGAGAAAAAAAATATTTTACTGAAAAAATGAAAACTGTACGTAAATCAAGGTAACCATGATTTTTGCTATATTAAGCTAGCCATCAGTAGATCACCAAACAAAAAAGAGGGCCATGCTTTTTTCAAAGAATAAAGATTAAATTGTGTTTTAAAGACCACCAACAGCTAAGGTTATTTGGGCCTAGTCAAAGAATTAAAAAAAGAGTGTTTATTTTTTGCAAATATTTACTAGGTGGGAAGTATAGGACTGGTCATCAGTCGAATTTTTTAGGAAGTTCCGGGTTACTCTTAATAGTGAACCGAATTGCTATGGAAAATTGTTAAAAAAAATTCCCTGTATTATTTACATTAGGTCTTATGGCCCATAGCTTACTACAAAATTGTAAATGTTCTCAACGTTATTTTCCCTATGTTACCTTTTCTAAGAAACACCCTGTATAAACAAAATTAAAGTGTCTGTGATTCGGAATTATTTACATTTCAAGCAGTGATTGAACTATTCTTAAGCGACTTCAAAAAAGGAGGAGGTTCTCAATTCGAGCGCTAGGTATGTATTTTTAACGTATGTCCTAGTGGGTCGTAACTAATAAACTATCATAGAGTTCACGACCCACGCTTTTATAATTATGAACTCAAATTATTAAAAATTATTTTTTCCTTTTTAGTGCATTTAAATAAAAGCTTGTCTCTAAAAAGTTTTTTTTACTAATATTTTTTATGTTTAATTTGTTGTTAATCCGTACCTGTTTATAGGGTTCAAGTCACTATGGAGGACTCTTTTGTTGTTGAGACGAAAGAACGAGACGAATTGACAACTTGAGAGTGATGGTGTCTAGCAACGGCTAAGGGACTGACCAAACACCCACTTTTTAACGCTACAATGATTTTTCGGCTATTTAGTATCCACAAAAAGCATATTACTTGAGTAATAAATTACATACTCGAACCTATATTATTTGTATAGAAAGTTACCTAATCGACCGTTGATAATAAAACACGTGTATAAATTGTATGTTTTTTTGACAAATTTCGGTTTGAATAATTTATTAGAAATTTTTTTTAACGTTTAATGTGCATTCCACACCGACTATATTTCATTTTGCAAACAATAAATATTTTTAGATTTTTGTGAATGAAAACTTATGAATGAAACTTATGAATGAAATACATAACTGATAATTAAAAAAAATTCAAATTTTTTTATTCCTCAGTAAAAAAAAATATACAAAATATACTACTGTTTTACAAAAAGAGGATTTCCTGCCCAACTTGGAAGACCAGTGCTAGGGCAGGAGTCCAGAAATACAATTTCATGAGTTTGTCAGGTGTGTGTGTGTGTGTATGTATGTGTGCGTATGTATGTGTGTGTGGTGTGTGTGTATTTGAGTATAATATTACTTAGATAAAATTGAATAATTACCAATACTAATATAAAATCATAGTTTTGTATTTCAGATCCTAGTATAATAATTATATACAGTGTGTGCGAGTCTCACGGCGAGGTATACCTATAACATAGGGAATTTAGCATAGGGACAAAATGAATGGATCAGAATAAGCCATGATTAGATTACTTAATGGTTTATATATAGGATCGAGGACAGTGTGGTCCAGTGGTTAGCGTCGCGGCCTCTGGATCAGATTATCGTGGGTTCGAATCCCGCCTTCGCTCATGGATGTTTTGTGATGTCATTTAGTTTTAAGTGTGTTGTTATTTAATGTAATCAAGAAGTTAATGACCTAAGTTGTCGACGCGTCTATATCCCGAGGTTGTCATATTATGTTAAGTTTCGAGACATTTAACATTTCAAATTGTCTTAACAATGTCCAATGTGCAAACATCTCGAGTAATCTGGCAATGGCATAGCAATCAATTCTGAAGAACAAAATGCTATTGTTTTCTTATTTCTGCCAAAAACGCTTTACTAGTTGAAATTATTGAATGACGCTATATTTATTGCTTATATAAAATGTCTATCACAAAACTAGCTGTTTATAATGTAGATATTATTTTTGCTGTGAAGTTTGCCAGATTTGTCCACGATCATAAGATATCGTAAAATTGAATCACATATTACATATTGTTTGTTCTTTCTAAATAAAATGTAAATACAAGGTGTATCTAAAATGCTTGGCCAAACTTCACAGTGATGTATGGAACAAAATTGTGAAAAAAGTTACTATAGACAATGTGTCCAGAAATGCTTACTTAAAAAGTTACACGCGAATTTTAAAATTGATACAAGCAAATAAAGGGTTTTTCAATAGGGACATAACAATTTTGGAGATCGTTAAAACTTACTACCGAATTTCTGAGTCGGTAGTCACAACTTTGGTAATCGTTTAATCTCGAGAAATGGTCCAGTCGAATGGCCACCTCGCTCATGCGATTTGACGCCGTTGGATTTTTTCTTATGGGGTTACCTTAAGTCGAAGGTTTATGCCAACATTCCAACAACGTTAGAGGAGCTCAGGAACAATATCGAACGCGAAATTGCCAACATTCCAGATGATATGTGTGAAAGAGTGATTGAAAATTGGATCCAAAGAATCGATCGCTGCCGTCGTGCTCGTGGTGGTCATATGAACGACGTCGAATTCCATACATAATTGTAACATGTGTACTACACCTGGAATAAATTTCAGCCCGATATCTCAATTATTCTGTGGTTTATTTAAATACAAAATTGTTATGTCCTTATTGAAAAACCCTAATAAGGTTGTTATTTCAACCGTTTATCCAAGTTGAATGTTGCTGATTTATCGCAATTTTAAAATTTGCGTGTAACTTTTTAAGTAAGACACATGTCTATAGGAACTTTTTTCCCCGTTTTGTTCCTTCCATTACGTTCGTGAAGTTTGGCCAAGCATTTTAGACACACCCTGCATATAGCTTTAATAAAGATTTTTTAATACAAAAACGGAACCCTTATAATTTCGTTCTGCCCGTCCGTCTGTCTCTATCTGTCTGTCTGTCGGTTCGTCCGTATGTCACAACCATTTTACTCGGAGACTATTGGCACTATATAGATGAAATTTGGAAGGTAGGTGTATTCTATGAACCGCTATACAATGGTGTAGTGAAATTACGAAAAAAAAAATAGGGGTGGCTCTCCATATACATTTAACTGAGGGATGAAAAAAAATTCCAGTGCACATAAGCGTGTGGGGTATCGTTAGATAGGTCTTGAAAAATGATATAGAAGTTTTAAAATGACTTTTTTATTTAAGTCAATAGTTGGTGAGATGTGCTCTTCTAAAATCGTAAAAAGTTTATGCTCCCCCCCTCTAACTTTTCAACTATAGGGTGGAAAATTCTGAAAAAGATTAAGGTAGTAGAACTTATAAAATACTTTCAACGAAAATTGGTTTCAAAAAGATATGTTGTGTAGTTTTTGAGATATGGGATATTTTCGGTTACACGAGTAGTATATTTATGAGAGTTCTACAGCCTCCGTACTACGGCCGTAAGTACAGAAGATGTGTGTGTGTGTTTTAAAGACCACCAACACCTAAGGTTATTTGGGCCTAACACCAATTCATATTTTCAATTCATTATTTTTTTTTTAATAATAAACCAATTGACACTTTTACCAGCTCTCGGACTAGAACCCGGGAACTGGGGACTTGTAATTGAGGAACCATAGCAACGCCATATAAACAACAGCATTGCTACACTCTCGGCTATTTTCAAGCCCACGAAAATTGTGGAACTCTCATAAATGTCATCACCATGTTGTTCATTAATCGCTCAAACAAAATACTGAAAGAAATTGACAGCATTTGACTCTGAAGATAGTGACCGAAACGCTAGTAAAATGCAAATTTAAAAAAATCAATATTGCTTTTTATTGATCTTTAGTGCCACAGAAGTGCTCATTTCCAAAAATTCTTAAAACTGTTTTCAAGGATCAAATATAGCAACTTGGAATAAATGTACTACTTACACGATATTTTAAAGACTATAAATTTATTAATAACTTTGAATTTTAACCGTAAACGGAACCCTTCACTGTGCGTTGTCTGACACGCACTTGGCCGCTTTTTATTTTACTAATATCGCACTAAAATGAACAAAATAACATAAAATATCAAAATAATTCCTCCACAAAAGACGCATTATATCTCCATTATGTTTAAATCATTTAATCCTTACAATTCTGTTGTACAATAAAAATAAGGTAATCTGCAGTTGTGTTTATTTTTTCACTAAAATCACACTTTTTTCCCTAAAAACGCGTGTGCGTAAAACATCTGTCTTTTATAATGCGGTCGTTTGAGCGTCGTCGGTTCTGTAAGCTTTGTTCTCTCTTTTCTGATTTCCTGTGGGGTTTTTAATCAAAAAGGGTGTGATTCCAATGCCTTCACCTACTCTACTACTTAAAATTAAAATACCCTCTTTGATATTTCAACACAACGATCAGTGAACGCTAACTTTCTTCAAGATGTTCGTATTGTTACAAAACTCTTTTCTGAGTTGGCGGAATAAATATTTATTTACAATATTTAAAAATACAATAACAATAAATGCAACAACGAAAAGTCAGTTCTAACAATTAACACAAGTAACAATTACTAAATTCAGTGATTAACACTTAACTATATACAATTAACCTCGCAATTAACTATATACAATTGACTATATACCAGGACTATTTTATTTCTAGTTATTTATTTTATCAGGTGAATTTATATCACGGAACTATTTATATTACTGCACGATTTATATCACTGATTCACCGATGACAGATTACGCGACTCACTGTTCACTAATTTATATAGGCTGCGTGGACTGGAGCCCACTGCTTCTCGCGTTCTCTAGAACATTTGGACAGGTACTCGTTGTTCAGTATGCAGACACCGTTTCTCGGAACTCTTTGTTTGCCGTTTATTTACAGGGTAATTATTGCTCTAAAATCTAATTTGACAGCTGAGGTTTCGGTTTTGCGCGCGTAGATTTGATAAAGCGTACTTATGCTTTGTGAATCATGAGAAAGAAGGTTTAAGTTTTATATTGTTTATAGAATTTCACAAAACACACTTTTCACGTTTATTATTTTTGAATTTAACAGAATCATTGAATGATTAAATTGTAACTTTAGCACCGCCGATTTACGCTATCACTCACCAGACGGCAGCACCATGCATCTGCTCACAGCGAATACGTAGGTACCTATAACCGTATATTATGTAAAAGTAAAATACTTTCTCCTTAAAAAATTAAAAACTATCCCCCTATATTATTAAACGAGTAAATCTTGTATGTATCTATGTATATATATAAATATTTTCTCGAAAACGGCTCTAACGATTTTGATCAAATTTACCGAAAAGGGGTTTCGGGGGGCAAAAAATCGATTTAGCTAGGTCTCATCCCTGGAAAAATTCGTTTTCCTATCGATTTTATCATTTTTAAAAACGGTTTTTTGACCTGTCAAAACATTGTAATATCGTGAGTAGGCTTTGGAGAAAACGAACTACTTTCATTATTTATATGTCAAAATTATCTGACAGAATTTTTAACTTATTAAAATAATCCGTGAACTATTTGTATAGTAAAGAATAACAGAAATAAAAACTAAACGTAATTATGTAAGTAGTTTTAACTAATATTTAAATAAATAGATACCTAAGTATGTTATTTTTATATTACCTATATAAAATATGTATATTATGTACGTTAAATATAGTATGACGTATAATCTTACCTAGACTTTTTTTTCTCAAAAAAGAATAACGATTTTGATGAAATTTACAGAATGGGGATTTTTCGGGGCGAGAAATCGATCTAGGTAGGAATCTTGGTCCCAGGGGGAGCAATTAAAAAAAAGAGTTTTTTTATTTATAACTCGGTCAATTGTCAGATCGATTCGAAGCCTATTTCTACATAGATTTTGTATAATATATCACAAGGGTTAAAACTGTAAATGAACACTAATATAAGAAGTGTCTTGCACAATATGTAAATAATGACAAATAGGCGGCCCGAAGGGCCGCACTTTTGGCACCGCGAGTCTGTGTAAAAACACATCGATTTTTGAAAACTATTGTTAAGATACATACAAAAAAGTTTTGTTTAAAAATTTGCACGGCGGCCCGAAGGGCCGCACTTCTAGCGACGCAGGCATGCAGTATATCAAAACACATCGATTTTTAAAAACTATGGTGAAGATGCATGCAAAAAAGTTTTGCGCTGCAGGTTTATAGTCTGTCGTTTGTTATTAAAAGATATAATATGAATTCTATTTCTTCGAAAATCGATTTTTGTGAGTTTTTCAGTAGGTACCTTCTATGCAAAAAAAATATTTGAAATTTACTGAAAGTTGCTAAGATGACATCACAGAGAAAAAGTACTTCGATAAAGTTGATATTTGGTATCAATGTTTAAAAATGGATTATTGAAACGGCAACGGGCAAGCAGAATTTCATCTGATTCGAACATTTTTACAAGATATTCAATCTATGAAAATCAATAACAATAACGGCGGTAGATTTGAAAATGGCGACCTAAGTAATATTTACAGGAAAAAATGCTTGATTCAAGTTGATACTTAGTTTTTACGCTTAAAAATACACATAGGTATTTAAAATATTTAACAGAAACAATTATTTAAATTATGTTTCAGAAATAAATTCGTTTCGGAGTAATATTTTGAGAAAATAATATCTCACAGCATACAAGTACTATTTTTTTGAACTCATCCGAGCAAAGCTCGGCACCCAGATATTAATAATAAAATGATAAAGATAGCGGATTAAGGATATGCATAATATTATAGAATATTAATATCGGCCATATGGTAGGTGCAGTTATAAAGTTCTGTTTGCACAAAATATTAATACTATGTGTAATATTATAGAGTTCAGTCAAAAGAAGTGATATATTATTATGAATATTTGCACAGGCTAGTAAAGACATAAAATAGTATGTAATAATTTAGAAACTTATACCTATAGTAATAATATTACTACATCCATGCGAAGGGAAATATTATACATAAAAGGTAATGCTAATAAGTTGCATTCGGTAACATTGTAATAATAACCGTTGAAAACTTGAAACAAGGCGACAACATTGTTTGTCATGTTTTATCTGCAACACACAATAAAACGAGACAAGAAACATTTTACAACAATTTTACAGTAGTTTTTTGAAGCTATGCTTCTATAGGCGCGTTAGACGATTTCTGGCAGGAGAAAAACTTATAGGTTCGCGTCACGGTGTAAGCCGTCACGCTCATGTTGTGAATTATAGACGCTCGACATCAGAGGTCATTAGCGACGCTCATGTTATTAAAACTATATCTATAGCTATGGCCAGCGGTGAAAGTAATATATTGGCGCACGCGCAGTGGCCTATATGTAAAATTAATATCTGAGAGTTTTATAGGACACAAAAAAATAAAATGGCGTCAGATTTCAAAATGGCGGCCATATGTACTTTTGTAAAAATTATCCGATCTTTTTGAAAATTGATTTTTAAGAGTTTTATAGGACACAAAAAAATAAAATTGCATCAGATTTCGAAATGACGGTCAAATAATAACTTTTCAGTTGTATTGTCTATAGCTTTGATAAATTCTGTTTTATATACAATGCGAAAAAAGCATAGCTTTTGTCGGGTGTCCCATGACACCTCTTGACTTTTTTTTGTTATAAAAAAAAAACCGCTAAATGGAATTTCCTGAAAACCTAATCAGGCGTTCATTATGTAATTATGTGTCGAATGAAATTGGTCCGGTGTCGATATCATCATTTGTTCTTGAAATATGCGAGCCGAAAAAAGTTCACCAACGAACGAACGTACGTACACACACACACACAGGCATCTCTCTAAAAACAGTAGGTTCGGACTCTAGGGACCTCAAAACGTTCAGATATCTCGAAATTTTTCATTCGCAAAATCGGACCCATTAATAAAAACTCGGATAGCAGTGCCAAAACCCTGCCGACAATATAGTGTATTTGCTAATACATTATGCAGGCCTTATGTAGCTTTATTTGTTTTTGAACAAAATAAAAAATTTAACCCCTTAATACATCCCTTAAAATAATATTTTTTTTCTTAATTTCAATATTATTATCAATGCAATCTTTATACCAAATTAAATACACCTGTCAGCAAATAAATCACTATCCGCAAACTAGTGTTTTCATAAAATTTGTAAGTCCGGTCCTGTCGTGCCGATTTTGTTAAAATTTTAGCAACACATTTTAATTTCTACTAGAGGGTTAAATTCCAATTTTGAAACAATTCTGAAACTTTTTTTCGGTATTTTTGAGCCTAAAAACTTTTTTCAACCCCTAAAAAATACCCTTAAAATGATCGATCGGGCCCATTTAAATAGGCTTCGTGCGGTGATGGGTTCCAATGTGTCTACCAAATTTCGTTTAAATCGATTGACTAGGTCAGGGCAAATTTTAAGTCGACTGTGACGAAGTCTCACCATAAGGGTTTTGTTTTTTTTTTCTATTTTGGTACGGAACACTAAAAAGCGAAAAATATTATGGACATATTTTTTATTTTTACCAAATTAAATTTCAATTATGAAAAAAAAACTTCGATATTTTTGGACCCAAAATTTTTTTCAACCCCTAAATAGGTACAACTCTTGAAATGTTCCGAGTGCTTCACTTTTAAATAAATAGGAAATCGAACAAAATACATTATTTGCAATATTGCCTGCCATCTTTGGACAAAATATTGATTTAACGGTAACCAGTTTTAACCAAACACAGTACACTAAGAGCGCTCTGTGGGTCTAAAAGAAAACTAAATGCAGGCAACTGCTTTATCATGGTTAAAAGCCACTGGCTTTTATAAGCCAAGCTGTGAAAATAAATCCAGACATATGGGCAAGATGTAAAAAATATACGATGAGGACTTCCCAATTTCTAGAAGCCAAATCGTGGTTCTACAAGGATGAAGATCTATCAACAGCGATACCAAAAACACATAACTATAAAGTTATATGAATATCCGTCCGATGTCGCTAGTATTAAATTATTAAACGGGATGGCTATTCCTTACGCGTGAGAGAAATTACCAATTACCAGGGTTGGCCTGGAACACAAAAAGTTACCCAGAAAAACAAATCGAGCGAACCCGCTTCAAACGACTTTTGAGTATCATTAATTTTTTTTAATGAGGGGTTGTTCATTAGACCGACCACGGTCTATCGGGAATTCTCCCAGTGCTCCCTATCGCCAAGTCGAGCCTGAGAGATACTAATGCAATGATTTGCCTTTTTTAGGGCCACCAACAGTTACGGTTATTCAGGCCTAGTGCCGATTCATATTTTCAATTTATTATATTGAAAATCCGATTGACACTTTTATCAGCTCTCGGGTTAGAATTCTGACAGAGCCATGGAAAACAATGGCCTATTCTCAAGGCCAGGGCCGTGCTAAGTGAAAATTATATAAAAATTAATTAACACACACTTGAAAGATTCTACACATTTATTCATCTCAAGGATCGTTTCGGGCTTCTAACCCATCATCAGGAGTTTACTTTAAAAAAAAAATTCGACTGATGACCAGTCCTATACTTCCCACCTAGTAAATATTTGCAAAAAATAAACACTCTTTTTTTTATTCTTTGACTAGGCCCAATTAACCTTAGCTGTTGGTGGTCTTTAAAACACAATTTAATTTTTATTCTTTGAAGAAAGCATGGCCCTCTTTTTTGTTTGGTGATCTACTGATGGCTAACTTAATATAGCAAAAATCATGGTTACCTTGATTTACGTACAATTTTTATTTTTTTTAGTAAAATATTTTTTTTCTCGAAAACTATACATTTTAGAGAAAAAAAATATTTACATTTTTTTCATATTATAACATCTATAATTCATTTATATTTTTTTTTACCTATGTTAATACGTGACATTGAGGTCGTTTTTTTGAATATATCAGGATCCACTGAACCGATTTGACTCAAAATCTAATCAGATCTAAGTTAAAGGCTGATAAACACAATAGAACAATCGGCATGCCCGTATGTTGTTCCGTTCTTGAGATATCGAAGGCGAAAAATTGACCACATACACACACACATACACACACACACACATACACACACACACACACATCACACACACACACACACACACACATACAGACATCAGTCGGAAAATGATTTTAAACGATTGCTAGGGTCTCAAAACGTGAAAATCTGTTAAAATCTCGAAATATTGTTTTCGGACTGAATCCATTACTTCCCTACCATAGTAGAGGTGGGAAGTAAAAAGTAAACTCCTGATGATGGGTTAGAAGTCCGAAACGATCGTTGAGATGAATAAATGTGTAGAATTTTTCAAGTTTTTGTTTATTAATTTTTATTCAGTCATGTTCTACCAAGTGCCTAGCGATAATTCTATAGAATTTATGAAAATTATGTCTCAAGCCTGCAGAGTGGAGTCGCTAATTAAAAAATGTTCTTGAATAAAATTTATTTTATTCAACAAACTACAAATTTCACACATTCATAAAATCTCTTAAATAAATTTCAACAAAAACAACATAAAAGCAATCTGAATAATTCACATGAAGTCTTGTAGAGCAGTCATTCTTAAATTAATAGTAATAATAATACAGAAATTTGGTGCACACTATTACAAAATATTTGTTTTGCTTTTAAAAAGTGCTACTTTAAAATTATCACTTTTTTATGTTATCAGTATAAAATAAAATCTTTATTGAGTTACTACAGAAATTCTTAAAGTTATTTGACTAGATCGAATTTTACATTCAAGATAATCGATTTTGAAATAGTCCCCAGATCGATATGTTAACATGTTATTCAGAAAATTAACTCCTTTTGCAGTCGAGTGATGCCATTTTTTTTTCTCTTGATGGAATTGATATATTATTTTTATATAAAGGTACAAAAAAGGTTCTAAAGACCGTTTTAGATCTAAACCAAGCGCCGTAAATAATATTTCTTATATTAAATAGATTTATACGGATGTTTTGCAATTGAAAATTTTTATTGGAAGAGCAGCCAATTACATAATTGATTTCTGCAAATATCGGAAAAAATCATTTTGACAACCATAGTCACAGTCAGGACTCTAACCTGAACCTTTCCACTATCACGGCGGAATGAGCTCTCGCTACTACGATGATTCACATCTACAACCTAGCTATAATTAATAACACTCGCATGTAGTGGAAATCTATTGATTCCTTTGCATATATGGAGTATGTTAGATTGGTAATCATGTCACGGTTGAGTAATTGTAAGCTCATTCCGCCGCGATAGTGGAAAGGTTCAGGTTAGAGTCCTGACTGTGACTATGGTTGTCAAAATGATTTTTTCCGATATTTGCAGGAACCAATTATGTAATTGGCTGCTCTTCCAATAAAAATTTATAATATTTCTAATTATCTATTGATAAACTATAACTTATCCAATTAACTACGTTTCAGATAATTGTTTTAATAAAAACTAATTTCTGATAAACAAGTATTTTACATTTTTAAATAGCTTTCCTGTAATATTTTAAAACTCTGGTGACTGGTTGTAAATAAAGTACAGTTTTAATATTGGATATCTTTTTAAGTACTTATATAGGTATATTTGATTGATATAATATAATTCAGTCTATGAAGGAATATTTATTTGATGTAATGCGGGCTACCATATTTTTATTCGTTACATAGCGCTAGTGGTAAGTAAGGTATACGTCAAACGTTTATATTTTTTAGTCGTCAGAAAAAATATACGTTTGACTTTTCGATTAGAGTAATAAATTAATCACACATTTTATTACCGAGGTTATATCTGACCCACATTACATATTTTGATATTTATTATTTTGATTTTATGATTTTTTCATAGAAATCGATGATTTTTCATTGATATTCATCTCTTGTCAGAATTATTTATTCTAGTATGTATGAGTGGGACCCATTTAATAGGGGCCTGGCTGGATGGGGTCGTTCATATTAAAAAAAAATAGTAATGAATAGCTTCAATGTTTGGGTTAAAAAAATTCTTGGGGGGATCAGTTTTCCATTAGCCTTGGGCCTCTTAGACTCTTATTCCGGTCCTGCGTTTTATCTATACCTATCCATTTGAAATCCCTGCGACTAATTTTGTTTTTTTTGTTTTGTCGACAATTTTTTTAGGGTTCCGTACCAAAATGGTAAAAAGCGGAACCCTTATGTGTTTCTATGTCATAGTCGATTGCCTCAGAAACTACATACATACATATTATGCTATCGACTTGAAAGGCATAGTAAGTTGTAAAAAAAATATTTTTTGTCTACTTTTTGATATTATTAGCGTCTATTTGAGCTGAACGACCCCATTAAGGGCCATGCATACCAGAATATTAAGAAGTATAATAAGTCAAGGGCGAATTCAGGTGGGGGGCCCGGGCGCCCCTCCTTAAACTAGAAAAAACACACATTAAGTTGTTAAATTGGCCCTTTCCAGGGCCTCCCCGCAGTTCACATCAGGTAAAACTAATGTCGCCGGTGTCTTGCTTTTTTAGATTAGGTTAGTTCGGATGGTTTACCACCCCCCCCTGAATAATTCCTGGATCCACCCTTCTCATAAGTAGATATTTTTAATAAATGGTCGACGAAAGTTGGTATATGAGAAGATTTAGACGGATCAATTCCATGGATCAATCAAATTTAATCGCTCAAATTGAAAGCTTATTGAAAAACGAAACTAGAAAGGCAATAAAATTGATCAATCAAAATTAATTGAATTCCTATTTACACGTTTCATTCACTTTGACTAATCAATGAAAATGGTTCGTCTAAATTCGCTTCAAGAGATTTAAGGGCTAGTTCAGACACGGCGGAATCCGCGAGGAGCTTGTTTACATTAGTGTAAGCATGTTCGTTCATACATGCCCGCGCGGAACGTCAATCCCGCGCGGCTGCCACCATTCGATCGCCGGAAAATAGAACAGTGCGGCGTCCGCACGGTATATACGGCGTTCAGTTGCTTTGCGGAGGCCGCGCATTTCGAGCGTGTGAACAAATACAAACACATTGCTCCTTCGACTTCCATCTTTGAATTAATATAGTCTCGCCCCTCTCCTGCATATCTGCACGCTCACCGCGACTGTCTGAACACAGTATATTTTTCCGCGGTTCAAAAAGCGCGGTCGCAAACGCGCGAATTCCACCGTGTTTAAAGGATCCCTTAAAAATGTTCATTGATAATTATTCATTTAATTATTTATCTAGCCTTAAATAAAACAAATCAAATTCATATAGTTAACACATTATCTCAGTCCATTTGTTACTTATTTTGATATTTTGCTTTCATTCATTGCAACTTTATTATATTAAAATGTAGATAATTTAACTGAATATATTTTAATCGAAATATTTGACTTTGAAAATAGTAAAATATAAAATGAATATAAAATCAAATAACAGACTAAATTTGTTAAATATCATACAGGGAGAAAAAGCAACATGAAAAAAAACTTTTTCTTTAAAAACAACTTTTTTAGGTACTACCAATTTTTAGTTTATTATTTTTTACACAGAGTGATCCAAAAATAGAGGCGGGAAAAACGTTAATATAATGAAATATAATTTAAAAATTAATTTTATATTATTTTAAATTTTATTTCAAAACCCGAAATCACCCCTATCCCGACGCTTTTGAAAACTGTATCGGCAACAAAAATGATGACGTGATTTTATTAAATTATTCACCAAATTAAAAATTATGTAAATAAGTTATTTCTGTTTCATAACTTCAAGGTACAAAGTAATCGATGTGTGGCTGCATAATAAAAACAAAAGCATTTCTAATTTTATTATTCAAACGCAAGAAAATCAGAATTGAAATAGCGGGAAAAATCATACTGAACCGATTTATTGATGTTTTTTGTTAACATCCATAGCTGCAACGTAAAAGTAGGTACTGATAATTTTAACGGCAGGTAAGTTTTAATGAGCCATTTTCCTGAGCGTAGTTTCTTCAATTATCTACGAGAGGCAGCACTTGTGGTAGGTACAAACATTATTATTTATTCCTCATTAGTGTCGTGTCATTTTAGTGGTATAACTTAATTAGTATTATTATTAAATTAATTAAATAATTAAGTTATACCACTAAAATGACACGACACTAATCGGGAATAAATAATGTTTGTACCTACCACAAGTGCTGCCTCTCGCGGATAATTGAAAGAAGTACTGTCAGAAAAATGGCTTATTGATGTATTAAGAAGAAAACTTACTCACATTAATTATTGAATTGCTCGCTTTATTATCGAAAATTCTAGATGAAAACATTTTTCAAACTCTGAGCAACTTTCACCTGTAATAATTTAATGTAATCTTACCTTTTAGTTGTATTATTTCAAGGCGAACGCAAATGGCAAAGTTATACCTTATACAGAATGGCAGGTAGATAATTACACAACACTTAGGAAACTTTTTTAAACACTAGATTCCACATATTCACTAATATTGTCCCGTTTTACTAAAAGCACGTGCTTCAGGGGCACGATGCCCGGAAAAACGGTTAGCATACCGTCTACATGATATCCGTTAGCTTCACCGTATAATATAACTTTATCTGTTTTCAATATTCGTAAATATCCCATATTGTTTTATGAATATTACGGTGGAGCAATCGGTCACAACTGATTATAAAATTATACATTTTATCCTAATTTTATAGCAATTACATAATCAATGATAAATGTTTGTATTTAGTCCGTCCATAATGAGTGCATATTATGACATTTAATTCGCCAGTGGCGAGTACAATTTTTATAATAAAACTTTTTCATTTTTTTCCCCAGAAATCAATCCATGGTGTGCTCACTCTTATAGAAAAGCTCAGACCATGTTAGTTCTGACTGCAAAAACCGAAGTTATTGGCGCTGCTAACTTTTGAATATTAATGATCACAATATCTTAGGTAACGCAGTATATTATTAAATTAATGCATAATGACTGCGGCATCATAACATAGCTGACTACAGCATTATGTTACGTCATTGTCAAAATGGGTGTTTCATTGTATACTGATGCAGTCATTATATTCGTGTTTTGTAAAAGTGAAAAAAATGGTTTTTAAGTGCTGTGTACCGAATTGCAATAATGCTAATAGTGGGAAGATTACATTTTATTCATTTCCTAAGGAAACTGAGGTAAGAATAATTTATTTATCTATGACTATGACATGAGTAAGATATTATAACTTAAAAATCATATAATCACGTTGTTATATTTTGTTTGAATTAAGTAATAATATTTACAGATGTTTAAAATATTAAAAATCTGGGATTGACAAGTGTTTAAAATACTTTAAATAATGTTTTAATTACAGAGATTTCATCAGTGAATTTTTGCGATCAATCGTAGGGATTTCCTTGATAGTCCTATGAATCGAGTCCGAAAAAATGGCCGAGTGTGTGAAGCTTATTTCTCTGAAGATTGCAAATATGAAGGCGTGAAAATCAATATTAATATTATGAAACAATTCTGAAAACTATATTATTAATATTTTATTGTATTATTTTATATTTACATGACTTGATAATATTATAATAATTTAGTTTAGTGACTTATTTTGTATTCAAATGTTATTTTTTTAATGTTAATATAGTTTGTTATTATGAAAAATTGTAATAAAACTGGAAAAAAAACATTTCTTTTATTTTTTAATTAACCTTTTCAATTTGTACGTCATTTCTAGGAAAATTAAATTTAAAGATACGAGTAAAATATTTGAAATTACCGCTTCTTTCATTGTTGCACACTAGCGCCATACTCCATAGTGGCAGTAATCAGTACTAAAAGGATAGAGTGGGATATCTATACTACTCTATCTATGGTTGCACACTAGCGCCATAAGTTTTTGCAGTCAGTACTAAAAGGGTCAGAGCATTCATCATGGAGTGGGCTATCTATATAACTCTCTTATCTATGAATCAATCTGCCGATTTCTTTCATATTTTAGGATAGTAATTATTTAAACCTAAGTATTTGGTTTGTGAAATTTTTTCCGCCTCTTTTTATGAATTAAACTTAAATTCAACCTAAACTTTTACCTGTTGTTAGATTCGAAATATGGAAACACCATAAGTTTGGATATTCCTAACCTTAACTTAAAGACATATAATAATCAGATTAAATTATCTACTTTTTTGCATCTTTGCCTTATCTAAGAAAATTGCACAAATTATTGAGCTAGTTGTAATACTATTATAAGGACGCTGTCTCATATTTTTTTGTAATTTTGTTGCAGAATTGAAATTGATCAAGTATACCGAAATGAAAGAATTAAAATTTAAAATACATACATTTTTTCGGCTACGAAAGTTAAATATTTTTGAGTTCTACCGATATTATACAGCTTCTTAAAATACTTTTTCTTTTTAAATCTATCTATATAATATACACATAATAATTTATTAGCGCTTATAATATTCTAAATTCTAAAATATCAATATTTATGAAATTTATATACAATAATCATAAATGTCTCATAATACAGATATAATATTATATTATTAAACTTTATTTTTCGACCAAACCGAGCTAGCTTTAAATGCACGTGTTTTTCCAGTGGCAAGTTCTATGCAATAAGCCCACTTTGGTTAAATTCTTTAAGGCTAGACATCAAGGAACTTAGCTCACAGATTCCTCAAGTCTTACTCATGGGAAAAATGTTACTCCTTAAAGAGATATAGGTGTTTAGTAAGTATTGTTCAGCCTAATTTAGTTTTAATTGAGTTTTCCTAATTACTACACCAGAGGGTTATAAAAAAAATTTATTAGCAGCCTGGACAGGAGTTCGAGTGTAGAATTAAATCATATAAAATTTCTTGACAGAATTCGAGTGTTAGATTAAAACAGAAAGTTAGCCCGGACGGGAATTCGATTGTGCCCGCTAAAACCAACCGTTTTTGAGACAGTAAAAGTAAGTTGTGTCTTAAACGGACTTTTTCCAAATTTTGAGTCTGATCTAATACATCTTGTTATTGCAAAAACTGAAAAAAATGTCCTTTAAATTCTATAGAATTATCGCTAGGCACTTGGTAGAACATGATTGAATAAATATTAATAAACAAACACTTGAAAAATTCTACACATTTATTCATCTCAACGATCGTTTCGGACTTCTAACCCATCATCAGGAGTTTACTTTAAAACTTAGTTTTAAAGTAAACTCCTGATGATGGGTTAGAAGCCCGAAACGATCGTTGAGATGAATAAATGTGTAGAATTTTTCAAGTGTTTGTTTATTAATTTTTAAAAATGTCCTTGCTAAACATCTAGTATCTCTTTTCACCAAGGCATTTTATGCTAAATCGTGTTATTACTTATTTTGACCTCGTCTTCATCAATAAACCCATTATTTAGGAATCTAAAAAAAATTCAAATCGATTAATTTACCATGAAACTTACAGACTAAGTCCCTTGAAGTATAGCATTAATAAAATTATCAATTATACAGATTTTTAAATAAATATTTAACTACTTTTTGATGATAAAATATTTATATCATGATATGATGAATGTTCCTTGCCATTATCTTTTCCAAGTTCATCTTCATCATCATCAGCAAATTTGATCTCGCCTTCATTAGAAGACGCATCAATATCATAAAATTCATCGCTTGGTGACTTTTCTACTCTCGTTTCTTTTTCTTTCATTTGATGCACTTTGGCTATAGTGTCCCTTTTCTTTTGTTTACTGAATTCTTGCATAGGTATTATTGCACTACTATTAACAAACACAGCTGTATCTCCTTTATTTAACGATATAACATCACAACAATTAGAAATGTCCACATCACTTAATTTTAATGTCGTCGGAATAATCGTATCTGTCGATTTTTTAAATTCCATCGACTTTCTTAACTCTGATAGTTTTTTCTGTGATTTTTCATGTAAAACTTCACTACCACTCCTGTTTCTTTTATTTGGGATAATTATCACTTCATTATCTGGTGATTCCTGATTACTTCCAGGATCAGCGCATTGTTTGGGATACACATTATCCATATTTTCGATGCCTTCTAATATTTCACCACTGTCATCCAGAGGTGGAATCCATACTAAAAAAGCTGGATCCATTCCTAAATATGAACCTGGTGCTGCTCCCGCGTTAACGACGTTATAATCGTAGTAATCGAATTCCAGCTCTGTATCTTGACCAGATAAAGAAAATTCTGACCCAGGTCCTGCCAAAAGACGTTCACGGTTCTTTTTTTCTTTGCTTTCTTTTGGATTGGACGTCGTTCTGATTGTAGCTGTACTTATCTGCCCAGCTGCTGGAGAGTAACAACCCTATAATATAAGTTTTTTTTAATTACAATAAACGGTTATTTTGTAATAGCTATAAAAGGTTTCTCACAACCAACACTATAGCCAGAAAAAAACTTTGAGGGGGGGGTCCGACATCTCTTACTACATTGTAACGAGTATTAGCCAATTTTGATAACTAAAACTGCACTTATTTATTTATTTATTTATTTTTAAGATATCGACGTTTCGTAAGAATTTCTTACTATCTTCAGGACCCATTAAAACGAATAAATTTAGTCAAAAATTATACATAGTTATACTGAATTATGGTTGAAACAATATTTGTAAGATTATACAGCGTCAGCCGTCAATTTTCACTAAGGTGTGATATTTGAGAAGTCTTCCAAACAATTTCTTACTACCCCATTTTTCGGGTTCCGTCATTAATTATTAAAAATCTAGTACGTACACGGCGTGTTTACTCTGACCTCTGCAAAACTTTCGGGGGGGGAGGGTTGAACCCTGGACATCCCCTCACTGGAACAGGCCTTGCTAACAAGTCACAGCGAGCTACTGTTAGCACTATTCGCTTTCTCACAAAATTAATAGAAATAATTTGAACACTATTACATGGAATAATAAAATGTGTGTGAAAATTAATGAAGCTAACTTCATATTAATCCCTTTTATTTCTTGTCCTCCAAAGGTCTAAATCCGGCCCTGGCGTCTCGAAGTTACCCACAAGTTTTCAAAATTTTCTAAAATAAATAACTTACATTTGTCAGTGTGACAGTGCTAATATTAGTTGGTCTTCTAAGAATGGTGCCTCGTTTGATTTTCTCTAAAACTATCGGGGCTTCAGATTTTGATAAAATATTTTCCGAGCTAAAAATGCTTTTCATTTTCTGTTCAGATGGAGACTTTTTAGTGGCATCTTGCAGTGATTTTACTGACCCTTGAAGGCTTGGTTCATCAGTTGTTACAGTTTCAGAAACTGAAACAGTTTCAGTATTTGGACAGTCTGTTGGCGATATGACTGCTTCTTTTTCTTGCCGCAAGGTGGTAGTACTGCCTACACTGTCGTCACATCTGAAAGCAAAATTATTAGTGAGTAAAAAACTCAGATCGCAATGCCAAATCCTGTCTACAAAATAGTTTATTTATTTTTTTTTTTTATTATTATTATTATTATATAAACTTTATTCTGTTAATACTGTATATACAGTGTAGAATGCGTCAATATAAAAGTATACAATTTAAAACTTATGATTAAAAAATTCCTCGACAGAGTAAAAAGTTTTCTGTAATACTTAATATAAATTTTAATTTCTGTTTAAATTTGGTGACTGGTAAATTTTTGATCTCTTGGGGCAACTTATTAAACACTTTCAACATTGCATTGACAGGACCTTTGTTGACCGTAGTCAACGACGTGTAATCAAGTCTATAGTTAGTACCTGTTCGAGTGCTGTATGTATGATTTGGAATATTTCCTGAGAAGAGATTAAAATTAAATTTAACAAAGCTGGCACATTCTAGCACATAAAGATCGTGAATTGTTAAGATATTAAGTTTTTTAAAGAGTGGGCGACAGTGTGTTCTAGGAGGAACTTTACAAATTGCTCTAATACAGCGCTTTTGTACAATAAAAAGTTGAGAAGTATTTACGGAGTTGCCCCAAAAGACAATTCCATATAAAAATATACTTTGCACAAAGGCATTATAAACAGTGACGAGAACTGATTCTGGAATAAATTTACCCAGACATTTTAATAGATACACATATTTACTGGTTTTTTTTATTATTTTGTCAACTTGATCTTTCCAGTTCAAATGCTTATCAATGGTTAGACCCAGAAAATTTACCGAACTAGAGAAAGAGATTTCACCTACATTTGGTACAATAAAACTATTTGCATTGTGGCTAATTATTAAGTGACAAAATAAAAAAAAATAACCCCTTAATACTTCCTTCAAAATATTTTTACTTCCCACCTCTACTATGGTAGGGAAGTAATGGATTCAGTCCGAAAACAATATTTCGAGATTTTAACAGATTTTCACGTTTTGAGACCCTAGCAATCGTTTAAGATCATTTTCTGACTGATGTCTGTATGTGTGTGTGTGTGTATGTGTGTGTGTGTGTGTGTGTGTATGTGGTCAATTTTTCGCCTTCGATATCTTAAGAACGGAACAACATACGGGCATGCCGATTATTCTATTGTGTTTATCAGCCTTTAACTTAGATCTGATTAGATTTTGAGTCAAATCGGTTCAGTGGATCCTGAGATATTCAAAAAAACGTCCTCAATGTCACGTATTAACATAGGTAAAAAAAAATATAAATGAATTCTAGATGTTATAATATGAAAAAAATGTAAATATTTTTTTTCTCTAAAATGTATAGCTTTCGAGAAAAAAAATATTTTACTAAAAAAAATAAAAATTGTACGTAAATCAAGGTAACCATGATTTTTGCTATATTAAGCTAGCCATCAGTAGATCACCAAACAAAAAAGAGGGCCATGCTTTTTTCAAAGAATAAAAATTAAATTGTGTTTTAAAGACCACCAACAGCTAAGGTTATTTGGGCCCAGTCAAAGAATAAAAAAAAAAAAAGAGTGTTTATTTTTTGCAAATATTTACTAGGTGGGAAGTATAGGACTGGTCCATCAGTCGAATTTTTTTTGTTAGTAATTTACAGGAATAATTTTTTATACTGACACGGGAGTCTCGGACCCTGAATCGTGATCAGCTGGAGCCGTCTGTTCACAGTCCATTGATTCCCGAAGACGCATGTGCTTTGTTTTATTTTTCGGGCGCAGTCTTGTTAAAGATATAACTTCTGACAGCAATGTTGAATTTGAAGCGGCTCTAGTAGTTACAGCCAGATTTTCGGTTGACCCTGTAACTAAAATAACAAATAATTAATAACATTCAAATACCTACCGATTTTGACGCAGAACTACGCCTTTTCCGGCGGTATATAGGGAGGGGGGGGGGGTTAATTATGAGAGACGAAAAATGCGTTACAAAAAAAAAATGTGTGACGCGAACTACTATAGTTACGCCATAGTTTGTGTTTTGTATCATGTATGTCACGTTAACATGTTTTGACTAGTGATGTGCCGGATATCCATATCCGTATCCGCGGATATCCGAGGGAAAAGAAAGATCCGTGTCCGTATCCGTATCCGTTAGTTTTTTGGCGGATCTTTTACCTTATCAATTTTCAATTCATAGATAAAATTTTATATATATAGGTGATTAGGTAATAATGAAAAACAGTTAAATTCCATTCAGATTATTTTTTATTTTTTAATATCGTGGTCAATAACTTTTTCCCATAACAGATAGTCTCTTTCCAAAGGTCGATGTGCAATATTTAGTATTTACCGCCGCCTACTCTAAGAAAGTTAAGATCCGTATCCGTATCCGTATTCGCGGATCTTGAGACCAAATATCCGTATTCAGATCCGTATCCGCGGATATACATTTTTAACGATCCGGCACATCACTAGTTTTGACAGACGTGACGTCATTTTATACTTTGATTACATAATATCAAAAATTATTAATTGTAAGATGATAAAGCTATAGAAGTAGTTTGTTATACATTCTTCGGTTGCAGCACAATTTATTGTAATTACTGTGCCCCTGGCCAAATCGCTGAAGCTAGAAACTTGGAAATTTGGACAGTTGGTTCCTTTTCTGACGTAAGCATCCACTAAGAAAGGATTTTTCGAAATTCAACCCCTACGGGTGTCAAAGGGGGGTAAAATTTTGAAAGACTAAAATGAACAAAATAAATATTGGTAAATAAAACTTTCTAGAGACAAGCTTTTATTTAAATGCACTAAAAAGTAAAAAATAATTTTTAAAAATTTAGGTTCATAATTATAAAAGCGTGGATTGTGACTAATAAACTATCATAGAGTTCACAACCCACGCTTTTATAATTATAAACCTAAATTATTAAAAATTATTTTTTCCTTTTTAGTGCATTTAAATAAAAGCTTGTCTCTAAAAAGTTTTTTTACAAATATTTTTTAATTTTCCTTCATTTGAATTAATTAGGAAACTTTTCTGTCTAGACAGCACATTAGGGTCATTTTAAGCGTGGGGTGACGTCAGACGTACATTTGCTTATTGTTCGTTCAGAGTCCTCTATATGCTACTGAAAATATTTCAAAAAATTAAACTGTTAAAATTATAGTTAAAACATTACATTTATAACGACAACAGCCTCTAAAGGTTTTCAACGGCAACTTGAAGTGCAGGTCCCTTTTAAATTTCTCGGATAATCGGATTGTTACTTAAAAATAACTATCCGGTCCTGGTGTGCATTGTAACTTACCAGACATGTCTGCGAAGGAGTCCATGTCCTCAGCAATGTGGTACTTCCGATACCGCAACAAGTACTGCGCCACCAGCACAGCTGTGACAAGGAACACAATGCTGACAAAAAGGAATGCGACTACGTGAACCACTGTGAGACGCGCGGCGGCCGCTGGGACCGCTGTCATCAGCACAGAGCCCTGCGCTACAGCTACGTGTGAAGTATTCGCCACGGGAGGCGGCACTGTAAATACAATACATCATCATATCGTTAACATAATATATAGTGCCCTATAGTGTATAACAGTGTTTGTAAATCAATTCTAATCTCAAAGAGTGTCCCAGAAGTTTCTGAGGGCGTATTCCTTTACGAAATGAACAAGCGATTAGGCCCTGAACTCAGGGCCCAGAGATCCATTCTGATTGGTCGAATACCCTATCTTGATGTCGTTTGACACACACAGACACACTTAAACGAACGTAACAACTAACTAGTGAACTCTGTATACTAATATGGATATTTGATAGCGATTAAAAAATGGCTTTTGTATGTGGAGAATGTTCAAACACGTATTTTTCAAGACAGGCATTAATGTTCACAAAATTAGAATGAAAACTTCAGGTAAGGCTTGTAAACTAATTCTCTCTATAAAGGTCGATCAATTTTCTGACATTTCAAAATAAAACTTATTTAAAACTTATTTGTCTAATCCAATTTCTCAAGAACACTGTTATTGTATAAATTTTGGACATCCTAATTAATATCTCAAATAATAATATTAAATTAGGTTTTATTTTGAAATGTCAAAAAATTAGATTACAAACCTTACCTGAAGTTTTCATTCCAATTTTGTGAAAATTAATGCCTGTTTTGAAGAATATGTATTTGAACATTGTTCACATACAAAACCCATTTTTTAATCGCTATCAACTATCCATATTAGTATACAGAGTTCACTAGTTAGTTGTTACGTTCGTTTAGGTGTGTCTATGTGTGTCAAACGACATCAAGATGGGACTAGTCGCTTGTAGAAATTAGGGCTACCATATCTCTATTCCTTAGATAGCGCTAGTGGCAAATAAGGTACTATGTGTCAAACGTGTACATTTTTTAATCGTTAGATGGCGCTAGTGGCAAGTAAGATATGTCAAACGGCTAGAGATTAACGAGTTGTGTTTAGTCATTCTTCATTTATCCATTATTAAGGGAATAAATACAAAATTGTGATTTAGCCGTTGAATGATTGAATGACAGATACTTTACTTGTTAGTGGCGTCATCAGGTGGCGGAAAATATAAACAGTACGACATTTAAATAACATCAAAGTGACGTATATACCTCACTTGCGAGTGATACCATTAGGTGGTAAAAAATAAATCTGGTAGCACCCATTGCGATAAGCCCTGTCCGATTCCTTTTGAATTTTTAGTAGGGCAGAATATTATCTACTTTCTTTTAGAAAAAATTAATAGACAACTGAAATATTTTTAAGTCATAAATTAAAATAAGATCCAACCTATTTGTTGTGCGTGAGCCAAAAATCCACCACCGCAGCCTTCTCCAGCAGCTTTGACTTCATCTGAAAAGAATTCTAGCAAAAGGAAGCGGCCAGTTGATGTGACGGCGTTGGCAGCAAGTGTTGAATACGGACTTCCTACTAGCTGGGATACCATGGTCGCTGACAGGGAATTGCCGTCGCGGATCTTTAACCATTGCGAGCCGCACGGAAGTCGGAAATGATCCACTTTGAAGTGAACCACGTGGTGATCATCGGCCTGAAACAAAATTTTTCCTTTAGTTGGATTAGATCTACTAAGGTCGCGGTGTTAGGGAGACTTGCCTCACGGCTCACGCTCTTTAATCCGATCTAGTTGGAATAACTATATAAATAAATACTATAAATAAATACTATTTATTAAATTATTTATGCATAAAATCAGCGTAGATTCAAGGTTAGTTGTACGGAACCTTCGACTCGCGAGTTATAATATTTGCGGACTCTTGTTCATTTTTTTTAACCGACTTCAAAAAAAAGAGGTGGTTCTCAATTCGGTTGTATTTTTTTTTTATGTTTGTTACCTCAGAACTCCGTCATTTATGAACCGATTTGGAAAAATTTTTTTATATTTGAAAGGATATACTTTCCCATAGAAAATTCATCAAAATCGGTTCAGTAGTTCGGCTGATTTTAATAAAAGTTAAGACGGCGTGTAATTCCTTAAGGTAAATGTCACTTTTTGACACATCAGACAGCGTAAGAAAGTCGGTTTGATAAAAGTGAGTAACGGCGTGTGATTCCTTTAAGGTAAATGTCACTTTTTGACACTAAAAAGTAAAAAATAAAAAACTTTTTAACAAAAAAAGCCTCCTTCAAAAAGCCACTAAAAACAGGAAAATAATGAAATTTTGAGGTTTGAAAATATGAAGTTGGGTTAAAAGAAGATATTAATCACTATACTTTTTAATCGACTTCCTATTTTATTAAATTGGCGCAGACCTTAAAATTTCATTATTTTCCTGTTTTTAGTGGCTTTTTGAAGAAGGTTTTTTTTTGTTAAAAAGTTTTTTTTTAATTTGTGAAATTTAAATCCACACTACAACTGTAGGCATAGTCAGTGGCGTAACAACAAGGTGGCAGGACTAATAAAAAGCCAGGGACCCCTTCAATATGTCAGAGGGCCTAACATAAAATGTGCCAGGAGTCCCAAATTTATAGTTACATCACTGGGCATAGTGTACGAAAGTTTAAATTAAAAAAACTGGAATTATAAAATTGCATGCTAATTAATAGAAAATGTAAATTTTACTCGATCTTGACATTTGCGAATTTAATAGCTGTCGCCTGTCACGGTTTTAATTATAGAAACGGTTGTGAAATAACTGTATACACAGATATTGTGTATCTTTTTTGCTGATTTTCCGCTAGTGCATTGAAATGCCGAGTTTTAACGGACGTGGGTACAACAAAAAACATCGATAAAAATTGGGGATGTACTGTTGCCATTATTACACTGTACCTACGCTTTTTCAGTTTATATGACTTATGTTGCACTTAGGTTTGCCAACCGTAAAAAATGTTTTTGCCATACCCACTACAAAATAGCTTTACTTTCGATGTATGTATAGCGGCCTTTAATGATTCATTTAGCAGGAAGGTCTGCGGAAAGTGTTTGTTTTTTACAAAGTGTGATTTTTTTTTACAAAATTACTTTACGAATGGTCTTTATAATTGATGTCAAGTAAAAATATCGTATTTTCGAAAAAAAATTGTCTGTCTGTCTGCCTGTTCCAGTACTGTCGATTTGTATGTTTGGTTGCTTATAATTAGAGAACTACTGCTGTAATTTCAATTAAATTATTATTAATCGTTAACTTAAATTCCAACTTAAAATTAATGTACAAATCATTATGTTAAGCCATCGGAAAGAACCATAATTCCGTTATGTAAAATCGAGTGGGAGGAAGCCGCGGGTACTTAAATAAGCAAAACTCTGAATCGTAGACAAAAAATGTTTATACAAAAGTTGTAGAGAATTGTATCCTCTACAAGATTGTATAAGCTGTTTTTATGATATCACTTATCGTTTAAGAGAAAAATGCAAAAAACCAATATTTGCGACCTTTGACCTTGAATAAATTTTTTAGCACACATGGGATCGATGGGGACTTTTGATATTTTTCTTATAATTGTGTACCAAAGACCTATACCAATATTTAGCTCTATGCGAATTATTGCAAAGTGAAATGTTTATTTTGACCGGACTATTATGGCGGGCTGCTTCACTTTTAAACTACTATCTAGTGGGTATAATACATCCATGTTACAGGTATATTTTTACAAGCTTTTATTTAACTTGCAACGTATGTTAGTTTGTTTGTGTGTTTTGTGTTTGTTTAGGTCAAATCTTGTAAGTCAATTTTGAACGACTTCCACGTATCCGATCGATCTGAAATTTTGTACACATATGTACTCCCGACAACAATACATGAATAAATCGTTTTTAGAAATAAATTCAACCCCTAAGGGGTTCAAACGGGGATGTAGGTTTTTTTTGAGTAATCAACGCCCAGGCCAAATCGCTGAAGCTAGAAACTTGAAATTTCTGACGTAAGCATCCACTAAGAAAGGATTTTTCAAAATTCAACCCTTACGGGTGTCAAAGGGGGGTAACATTTTGAAAGAATAAAATGAACAAAAAAAATATTAGTAAAACAAACTTTTTAGAGACAAGCTTTTATTTAAATGCACTAAAAAGGAAAAAATAATTTTTAATAATTTAGGTTCATAATTATAAAAGCGTGGGTCGTGACTAATAAACTATCATAGAGTTCACAACCCACGCTTTTATAATTAGGTATGAACCTAAAAATTATTAAAAATTATTTTTTCCTTTTTAATGCATTTAAATAAAAGCTTGTCTCCAAAAAGTTTTTTTTACTAATATTTATTTCTTCTACGAAAATTATAACATTAGCAGTTAACTGTTATAAAAAAAATAGTTTTGTCCCATCCTCTAATTTCAAGCACAATAATATGGCTTTAAAGTTTTAATCATGAAAAGGAAAAGTTATCACAGTGGTCTACTGCGTGCTGAGTTCAAATAGCAACTATTTAAAGCTTATAGAACGACTGTCGATGTAATCCTTAGAATCAGATATAGGTAGAGAAATATAAAAGAAAACATACAAATGTTTCGTAAGCTCGAAGTCATACAATAGCACCGCCGGAGTGTAGATGTAAAAGAATGTGACACTGCAGGACACAAGCTCCTTTATATACAACAGAACTTCCTCGTCTCGGAAAGTATCCTGGCTATACGAAAGGACAAAAGGTTTTTGATTGCAAAGGTATGGCCAGAGCCCAGAGGGGTCTTGCCTTACGGGAGAAAACGATCGTCTTATGAGCGCCTTTATTGAATGATTTGTGTCATTTTATGGAACTAAAAACATAAACAAAATAAAGTACTAAACGTTTGGTATTTATAGATAATATCCATTCCTGGCATCTAGTGGCAAAAATGGTAACTAATAAATTAATGATGCGTCAACAAAATTTTGTTGTATATATCACAGATGATGACCATACTGAATTCAGCAGTACAATAATTGTACTGACACTGGCAACACTGGATCATATATTAATATTCTCTGTCTCTACTACTCATCTGTGCCGTAGTGTAGGTACATATCCCGCGACTAAAGCGACATATACATTTTAATAGAACTTTACTCACTCGCTTCGCTCGTTCGCTTCAATTATTGTAGCCTATGTCTTAAAGCAAAGTATCACCTATCGAATAATGAAAAAAAAAATGAAATCGGTTCAGTAATTTCTGAGATTACCCCTGATTTTCACCCGGGCGAAGCCTAGCCGGCCAGTTATTATAGCCTATGTCCTAAAGCAAACTATCACCTATCGAACAGTGAAATCGGTTTTCTAAGATTATCCCCGATTTTCACCCGGGCGAAGCCGGGCCAGCCAGTCTCAATTATACATCTATAAACCTTCTTAGTGAATCAATCTATCTAACCGTGAAAACTGAAACAAAATCCGTTCAGCAGTTACGAAGAAATCAGTGTTCTGAGATAACCCCTAATTTTCACCCGGGCGAAGCCGGGCCGGTTAGTTATTATAGTCTATGTTCATCTGCATTGCGGAAGCTAACCGTGTGCAAAATTTCACAGAGATTAGTTGAGTAGTTGAGGCGTGAAAGCGGAACAAACAAACAAACTCACTTTCGTATTTATAATATTAGTTAGGATTCCAGGAAAGTACCCGGGTTTTAGCCCGAGAGCTGATAAAAGTGTCATTTGAATTTTCAATTTACATATTATTAAAAAAAAAATAATTAATTGAAAATATGAATTGGTGCTAGGCCCAAATTACCTTAGCTGTTGGTGATCTTTAAAACACAATTTCACAATTTTTCCAGGAAAGTATTGGCAAACTCCTATAATGTTTTGAAACATAATTAATAAACGTAATTACCATTATCAGCCAAAACGTTCTTCCAGGACAGCTCTGAGATGATGTACCAACGAGGCGTCTTGGCTTGGCCAGACCTAGATGCACGACGCAACCGCATCGACAGCCCAGCCCTATCTCGGCCCTGACTTCCGGCCGATCGGCCGGGACATCCCCGACTACGCTGTTGCTCGCCCCGTACATACACTCCCAGTCACCGCCGACTCCTGTACCGCATTTCTCTGTTTCGACAGCTGGACCCTGCAAAAACAGTAATTTGTTACAGTTTAACTCCGTGCTAAATGATGTACATTAGCTTCATTTGTTGTACACACACACAGATATATACATGTACTGCCGTGGTTATGAAGAATGCCTTATCTACACATTTGGTCAGAATCGAGTTAAAATAATTTTTAGCTAAAAAGCATACCAGTTCTTCGTTTTTTGTTTTAAAAAATAATATAAAAAAATCTTTTAAAAACAATGCTTTATAAATGTAGGTATCTATCTACTAAAAAAAATTTATACAGGTAGGTACTACCTTAGACTCCGAAAACTAAAAGCGTTGGGGGCAAAAAGTTGCAAATTTTCATAAATGCCCAACGCTTTTAGTGTTAGTATAGTCTAGGAATATGAATTTCTTGTAAGCACTTTTTAGTATTGTAGCAAACCCCAAGATGTTACGCCACTGCCTCCAATAGAAGCGACGAGAGGGAAGGATCACAGTGGTGAGGCGTGGAATGGTATCGAAGATACGAGTACCTGCCGGAATGTTCTGAAGAGCGCGAGAGCGTGCTGGGCCGGGCTGCGCGACCTATATAAGCGAAGTACGAGTGAGTCAGGGGGTCAGTCACCGGAGAGCAGTCACCGGGAGTCAGTCGACGGTGTCACACCATGATATAAAATTATTAGTCAATCAGCGGTCGAATCAGTCAAGTACAGTGATATAAATAGTGGAGTGGATATAAATAAATAGTACTGAAGTAGCTGAGTAAATGACCGACAAATAAACGTTAGAAATAAATCTGATATAAATACAGTGATGTAAATAGTCCTTGTATATAGTTAATTGTTGCGAATTATTGTATATAGTTAATTGTTACGAATTATTGTATATAGTTGTTGCGTTCATTGTTATGTATTTTTAATTATTGTAAATAAATATTTATTCCGCCAATTCAGAAAACAGTTTAGTAACAGTATCTACATTTATATAAGCATTGTATTTAAAAGTGTTTTGTAAATATTTTATTTAACTCTTGTTGTATTTTCCTTGACAAACCCATTTATTAATTGATACCTATATCAAGGGGGTTGTGAGTTGTGACGAACAAAAATAATCCATCTTGATGCGTCCACCATATTGAATTTATAATGACCTGACTTACACACCTGATACCGCAAAAGTTGTAAAAATGTTTTTTTTTATATATTTATTATATTATCAATAAAGGTACGGCAAAAACTAATTTTTTGCCATACCCATTACAAAATAGCGACTTTCGATTTCAATGTATGTATAGCGGCCATTAATGAGTCATTTAACAGGTAGGTGTGCGGAAAGTGTTTTACGTCTTATCGCACTAGGGCGGTAAGTAAACGGTTGCCATAGCAACTTCTGTTTATTCGCTCGATACGCCTGCGTGCACCTGCCATTACTTACTCACGAACTCCACGGCATACTGCAAAGTAAAGATGGCGACGCAAATGAACTGTTAACATTTTTTTGAAAATGAAGTGAAAAGTAGGTATTTTGTAATGGGTATGGCAAAAAAATACCATAATATCTCGTGTGACAGTAAAAACGAGCGATAGCGAGTTTTTACAGTCATCACTTATAATACAGTTCATTACATATTGTAGCAAAACCCCAGATGTTACGCCGCTGACAACGATAGAATCATCGAGAACAAGTAACAATGGTGAGACGTGGCATAATATCGAAGACACAGGAATGTTCTGGAAAGCGCGCGAGCGTGGGGGGGGGGTCAAGCTGCTAGCTCTATATAAACAGGAGCAGTCACCGGAAAGAACAACGAGAGTCGTGTGACAGTGTCGATTTGAAATAAATACAGCATATAAATTGTTCAGTGTTAATTAAAGCGCTTCAGTAAGAAAACAGTTTTGTTACGATATCTACTACAATCTACTATTTTAAATTTACTTTTTTTGTTGGTGTAAAATTCATTTTGATATATTGATAAGGCTTTCTTCGTATGCAGGGCAGTGTAGTGACTGTGTAATTTACTTTAGTTCATGCATACAAATAATTGTAATTATAGAGTGATAAGAAACCAGTCGGGGTGCAATTTAGAAATTACAAGGCGCGACAGGTCCTAAAATTTTTAGCTGCAAAATAACTTTTATCTTTGCAAACAATTAATTTGGCATCATTTTCTTATTTTTCAAACTGGAGTAATACTAGAAGTTTCTTGAAGGGTGTTTACCAGACAATGTTCAAATGAAAAATATACAAAGGTTGTAAAATGATCGTTTATTGATTACAAATTTGTTTACAATAAATAAGTACAATACACAATTCGCCTATAAATAAGACAACTATCATTTTTAAATTAAAAATAGCACAGATGACATATAATACAGATAAGTTGTGGCTGTGCTAACGAGCGACCCACCTTTTGAAGGTCAGATTTGACCGTCGCATCTGTTAGCAGAATTCAAAAGCTTGAAATAAGTATGTGAGTTATAGTTGATTCAAAACAAGAGTGGTTCTGATCCTAAACACTTAAAACAATCTCAGTTCTATTAAAATGTATATGTCGCTTTAGTCGCGGGATAATATTTAGATAATAATGTATTTTGCTGGCATTTATGAAACATTCCCCCTAATTTAAACTTCACTGAATTATAGAACGCGAAAAAAATTGCCATGCCTATTATAATTACTTAAATTTAAAAAAATTGTTGACGCATCATTTTGTTAGTTACCATTTTTGCCACTAGGTGCCAGGAATGGATATTATCTATAAATACCAAACGTTTAGTACTTTATTTTGTTTATGTTTTTAGTTCCATAAAATGACACAAATCATTCAATAAAGGCGCTCATAAGGCGGTCGTTTTCTCCCGTAAGACAATACCCCCCTGATAACAGTGAAGCTGACAAAATTAAAAATCATAAAATTATTGTAAAATATTCTGATATACCTACTTATAGTTTTACGTAAAAAAAAAACACATACTGGCAGGCCCGCGAACTGCAGGTTATCTACCCCTGCTATTACAGTTAAAAACACAATGTACATTGTTATAAAACGATCAAATAGTCCTTAAGTGCAACACAAATTGAAACAATAAACAAATTACAGCAAAAAGCTTCAGCAATTTATAGATATAATGGGAAATTGTTTTCAGATGATTTAACAAAATTTGCATATTCCAACGACAAGTTAACTGGATATTTTTTTTTCACTGTTAAATACGTACCCAATTCAAAATATTATTTTTGTTCAATTTTGTAAATATGTATCAATCAAAAGCTACTTGCCTTTCATTTTTTTTACTCGACTGCGGAAGGAGGGTAATGTTTTTTAAAATGTCTTTTAAAATGTAAAATACCAGAACAAATTGATTTTTCCAAAAAAAATTAAAATTGGGGAATGGTTTTTTTATTATATTATAGTGGGTGCTTACGTCACAAAAGAAATCTATACTTTCCAAATTCCAAGTTTCTAGCTTTAGCGATTTGACCTAGGCGTTGAATAGTCAAAAAATCCTACTCTCTCGTTTGACCCCCTTAGGGATTGAATTTAATTCTAAAAACGATTGATTCATATATTGTCATCGGGAATGCATATGTGTACCAAATTTTAAATCGATCGGATATGTGGAAGTCGTTCAAAATTGACTTGCAAGATTTGACCTAAACAAACAAACTAACATACAAACATTGTAAAAATGACATTTATCATAGCATTTAAGAAAATGTAATATTTATTACACAAATAAAAACATTTATATAAAATGTGTACACAAAAAGTTAAAAGGTATATTTTTGTGACAATAATAATATTATTGATCTGTTTCATGTGTTGATACTGTGCTTACATTTTCTGTATCTTCTTCTCCTGGCATGAATGAGAAAATTATAGAACCTTCCTCAAAACCTTCTCCGCCAATTTCATAATACTGTTCAGCCCATCTATCTTCCTCTCCTACTTCTTCATCTTCTTCTTCTGCTGCTGCTGCTGGCTGCACTTCAATACTTTCTTCGCTTGTAATCTCTTCTGAGCTAACCGCCGTGAGGAAATCCAAATACGATGGTATAACTTCCAAGCTGCCTTTCTGAGACGGTTCTATTACAAGTTCAGTTGAAATTTTGCGGTCAGCAACAGCTGTTGATACTACTGACTTTCGAATCGAATCTGGCATGATTGTAACACTTGACCCAACTTGAGTAAACGCACTCGTTTTTTGCTTGACTGCGGGTAAATAGACAGGTCTTTCTCTCATTTGAGGTATAAATCCAAGATCGCCCTTTCTATAAATAGCCGATATTGATTCTACAGTTTCAACAGAAGGTACCCTCGGTGGCTCATCATCAACGCGCATCATCAGCTTCAACAAATTTGTAAGGAATGTGGTCCTTCTACCGGCATTCAAAGATTCGTCCGAACTTGGCTGAGTTTCGACTTGAAGTGCTGCTTTAATCGCAGTCACTGCATCCAGAAGAAGTTGTTTCACACCTTCAGCTTCAGCTTTAGCTTGATCGGCTTCGAGCTGAATATTATGTTTTTCACAATGGCTACCATGTAAATGTCGTTCAAGTATTTTGACTTTATGATTTGCTTGATTTAACGCTTCTCGTTCTTTAGCTAAAATTTTCTCGCCTTCGATTGCCCTGGCTTCGACTTGTTGTAATACACGCAATCTTTCTCCCATGCTGTCGTGTTCAATAGATAACTTTTTAATTAAACCTAATTGAATCATATTTTTTGCTAGAGCTGTATTTGTCTCTTCTTCAAAAAGCTGTACTTGCAATCGAAGTTCTTTGTCTCGCTCCTTATATTCATCATTTTCAATCGTCAACTGACGCTCAGTATTCATCAGACGAGTTAATTCGTTATTTACAGCTATGTTCTCGCGGATCAACCTTTGAGTTGTTGCGGCAATCCGTAATTCCGTCGCATCCTGAAAATCGGTTGACAGATTCAACAATGTGGCTTCCATATCTTTCTTTAATCTATCTTTTCCTATAATGAACTTTCTTTCTGCTTCATACAGTGAACGTTTATGTCGTTCTTCTTGTTCATTAATTTCCTCTTGTTGTTTATCAAACCTTTCCATCAACTCATTTCTCTGAACCCGGAATTCTTCCAAAGAATTCAATTTGCCTTCTAGAAGTTTTATTTCCGATGTCAATTGCTCGTGCATTACCTGATACTCTTGTTCAAATTCAATTATCTGTTGCTTAAATCGCTTAGTTTCATTTTCAAATGCTTCCTCAAGAGCTACCAGTCGTTCTTGAACTTCTTGCACTTCAGCTTCTTTATTACTTAGACTTCTATTTAAAAATGCAATGACATCGGCACGATCATCATCTAACTTTTGTAAACTTTGTTGAAGTTCAACATTTTTATCTTCAGTTTCTTGACTTGTTGTCCGAAGTCTTGCTAATTTACGATTTAAATCAGTAATTTGCAATTCGTAGAAAGTTTTATCAACTTCAGTCACCTTTTCTTTGTTTTCTTCTTCGTCTTTCTGTTTTCCTTTACCTTTTTTACCCATATTCACTAATCCACACTTCTACACAGAAATTTAAGTTTTAAATAACAAACTGTCATATCAAACACTATTTCGACTAAACAAACACCGGTTCACATACAGCAAAACTTGTTTGCGTTTCTAAGGTAACAGTATTGATTAAACTAAAAATGATTCTTCGTGTGGCATATTGTATTAGACCGAGAGCTAGTGACAATTTTTTGGTGTTATTTATTCAAGGCTTTATTTTTGTGAAGATGTTGAGGGAGGCATATTAAAGTGCGCTGAGTAAGGGATTTTGCTAGATAGCGGTATGTAAGGAATGCAGACCGCCTCCAATATGTAACAAAAAAAATTGTCACAATTATTATTGCTTCAAGGTTAAAATTGTTTGTACAGCTTGTCGGTGACCCAATAATGTCATTACAATATTTGCAGATCGATTAGTCAGTATTAAAGGGGTGACAGATCACCCTAAACGTGTCAAGTACCCGATGAAATTTATATTTTTAGTTCAAAGTTCAAATTTTAATATGTTGTTACGGCGACTGTTTTAAGCATATATATTAATTTGCAGAAAAAAATGTCGGTTAACCCCATAGGGAAACTTGCTCGCCTAGGTGTTTATATCGTTCTGCAAGGGTGTTCATACCGACATTTTGTTCTGCAAATTGAAATATATGCTTAAAACAGTCGCCGTAACAACAATTAAAATTTGAACCTTGAACTAATAATATAAATTTCATCGGGTACATGACACGCTTAGGGTGATCTGTCACCCCTTTAATACTGACCAGTCGATCTGCAAATATTATAATGGCATTATTGGGTCACCGATAAGCTATAGAAACAATTTCAGCCTTGAAGCAATCATTATTGTGACCATTTTTTTTGTTACATGTTGGGGGCGGTCTGCATCCTTCCCATACCGTTATCTAGCAGAATCCCTTACTCAGGGCACTTTAATATGCCTCCTTCAACATCTTCACAAAAATAAGGCCTTGAATAAATAACACCAAAAAATTGTCACTAGCTCTCGGTCTATTTTCGTATATACCTAAACATTTGAAAAATGATTTTGGATTTGCTTAGAAGTATATGGTCTTGTTTTATGGTTTGCAGATTCCATGAAGACAATTTTGTGTCTCATATATTGACTCCGTTTAAATAATCAATATGAAATAAATATAAATAAACTGCTGCAAAGTATGCTCGATGCAGTAAATGTGTTTACCGTCACGCAAGCCCAACGAGTTCAATAAATGAACAATGGGAAAATTCAATGTACTTATATAACCTCATTATTGTTCAAGACACACAAAATACGATGTACACTTTATTAGCTTTTAATATAAAAAAAATTTATAATGCTTATGTGTGCATTAGTATATAAAACACCCATTTAGTATGACGTAACATAATGCTGCAACATGGGAAAAATTCGTTTTTCAAATCTATGTGTAGGGATTCTAACCCTAAACTTTCCACTGTCGCGGCGGACTGAGTTAACAATTTATCGAACAGAGACACATTTTCGAACGACTAACTATTGCCCCTTGAAGCATTCTGTCACTGAAAAATCACTACATGCGCCATCTCTTAGACACTAACTACACTTCGTAGTGATTGATAGCAACCACAATGTTACAGTATCTGTAATGACTCATGAGTGACTTATTATTCAACATTCTGCTGTTATTATTAACAATTTCGTCTTGAACTTCAGTATATCCGTTTGTTGTCTTCCAATTTAGGTATTAAATGCTTCTTCATTGAAAAAAATTCGACTGATGACCAGTCCTATACTTCCCACCTAGCAAAAAATAAACACTCTTTTTTTATTCTTTGAAAAAAAGCATGGCCCTCTTTTTTTTTGTTTAGTGATCTACTGATGGCTAGCCTAATATAGCAAAAATTATGGTTACCTTGATTTACGTACAATTTTTATTTTTTTTAGCAAAATATTTTTTTCTCGAAAACTATACATTTTAGAGAAAAAAAATATTTACATTTTTTTCATATTATAACATCTAGAATTCATTTATATTTTTTTTTACCTATGTTAATACGTGACATTGAGAACGTTTTATTGAATATCTCAGGATCCACTGAACCGATTTGACTCAAAGTCTAATCATATCTAAGTTAAAGGCTGATAAACACAATAGAACTATCGGCATGGCCGTATGTTGTTCCGTTTTTACGATATCGAAGGCGAAAAATTGACCACATACACACACACACACACATACAGACATCAGTCAGAAAATGATCTTTAACGATTGCTAGGGTCTCAAAACGTGAAGATCTGTTAAAATCTCGAAATATTTTTTTCGGACTAAATCCATTACTTCCCTACCATAGTAGAGGTGGGAAGTAAAAATATTTCAAATTCAATCTCAATTACTACTTTTATAAATTTTAATACATGAACCCAAAAATGTTTTCTTCAAAATCTTACTGATCAAACAAATTGACAGTAGGTACAAAACTGCTGTATTGTGAGAAAGATTGGGTGGCGCCATCTTTTGAAATGGGTAAAGTGCAGGTCCTTTTAAAAGTTTTGGATTTTTTTTTAACTTCCCATTGGAAGTTATTGTAATGGGTCCGAAAATCGAAATCAAAAACGAAAAAAAAATTTTATGTTTCAAGGTCACTACACTATTTTTACACTACTTTTAGAAAGATGTCTGTGTGTGTGTGTGTGTGTGTGTACGTATGTATGTGTCAATTTCTTTCTAAGACGAAATCTCGAGAACGAAAAATGATATCGACTACGTTGGGGTGCCAATCGACGCGTATTAACGTAAATATGATCTGAAAGGAATTTTTTTAAAATCGGTTCAGCCGTTCTTTTTTCTTAACCAAATAACCTCCAAAAAAGTAGATTTTACACAATATTATCTCGCGAATAAAAAATTATATCGACTTCGTAAGGGTGTCAATCGAGGCGTGTTAACGTCATTTTGATCCGACATAAATTTTATAAAAATCGGTTCAGCCGTTTTTTTTTTTTTTTTTTTTTTTTAATTATTGATGTTTTAATGATTAAAATGATTACTTTTCTGTGTAATATCTAATTTAATTATTATTTTATTATTATTAAATATTTATCAAACTGGGAAGTTCGTCGTGTGGACCTCAAGGGTCGCACTTTAGTCCTAATAAACGACCCACCTCACGGCTTGTTAAATTTTCAATTTAATTTTTTTGTAAAGTAATCAAAGTTTTTAGTTATGAAAAATATAAATTGGCAGTCCACTTTTTTTCGTATCATACCTACCCTTATTAAAACTAAATTGAGTTTCTTTGTACCTACAAAAACAACAACTAAATTGGTTTGTTTGATCTTTCGTAAAATGAACTACAGATGTCAGCACGACGATGCTTTGTGAAGTTTCCACTGCACGTGACACGACACATTTCCGTTTTCTCACACAAATCGATTAAGGACATAATTAAGGAGTAATTAAGCAGATTTTGCTTCATACATAACTGAAACAAAATGCCTAAAAGGGAATTTGATACTTACAGGATGTAACATGTAAAAGTTTTTGGATAAAGGTGTTCAAAAGTTACATCGACGATTTTGAGAACATGTAAAAATCCTTCACCATTTTTGTTTTTAAAATATAATTGCCGAATTATTGTTTATTTCAGTTTAAAACAAGCCGTGAGGTGGGTCGTTTATTAGGACTAAAGTGCGACCCTTGAGGTTCACACGACGAACTTCCCAGTTTGATAAATATTTAATAATAATAATTAAATTAGATATTACACAGATAAGTAATCATTTCAATCATTAAAACATAATTATTATTTATTTTTAACAATAATTAAAAAAATTCGACTGATGACCAGTCCTATACTTCCCACCTAGTAAATATTTGCAAAAAATAAACACTTTTTTTTTATTCTTTGACTAGGCCCAAATAACCTTAGCTGTTGGTGGTCTTTAAAATACAATTTAATTTTTATTCTTTGAAAAAAGCATGGCCCTCTTTTTTGTTTGGTGATCTACTGATGGCTAACTTTAATATAGCAAAAATCATGGTTACCTTGATTTACGTACAATTTTTATTTTTTTTAGTAAAATATTTTTTTTCTCGAAAACTATACATTTTAGAGAAAAAAAATATTTACATTTTTTTCATATTATAACATCTAGAATTCATTTATATTTTTTTTTACCTATGTTAATACGTGACATTGAGAACGTTTTTTTGAATATCTCAGGACCCACTGAACCGATTTGACTCAAAATCTAATCAGATCTAAGTTAAAGGCTGATAAACATAATAGAACAATCGGCATGCCCGTATGTTGTTCCGTTCTTAAGATATCGAAGGCGAAAAATTGACCACACACATACACACACACACACACACACACATACAGACATCAGTCAGAAAATGATCTTAAACGATTGCTAGGGTCTCAAAACGTGAAAATCTGTTAAAATCTCGAAATATTTTTTTCGGACTAAATCCATTACTTCCCTACCATAGTAGAGGTGGGAAGTAAAAAAAAAACGGCTGAACCGATTTTTATAAAATTTATGTCGGATCAAAATGACGTTAACACGCCTCGATTGACACCCTTACGAAGTCGATATAATTTTTTTTCGCGAGATATGTGTAAAATCTACTTTTTGAAGTCTATTTGGTTAAGAAAAAAGAACGGCTGAACCGAATTTGAAAAAATTTCTTTCAGATCATATTTACGTCAATACGTGTCGATTGGCACCCTAACGTAGTCGATATCATTTTTCATTCTCGAGATTTCGTCTTAGAAAGAAATGGTCACATACGTACACCCCAACACAGAGACATCTTTCTAAAAATAGTGTAAAAATAGTGTAGTGACCTTGAAACATAAAAATTTGTTATACATTTTGATTTCGATTTTCGGACCCATTACAATAACTTCCAATGGGAAGTTAACAAACAAACAAATAGACAGACAGACACGAGAGTGATCCTACAAGGGTTTCGTTTTTTCATTCTGAGGTACGGAACCCTAAAAGTAGTGGCGGATCACAAAAAGAGCTCGCTTGGGACTTCAGTATCTACCGTAGGTTCCTCAAAAAACCAAAACCAAAATTTTTGTTGTTGTAAATGTTAACGGCTAAAAAATTAAAAATCTTCAAAATGGGACATCAAATGAGGGCTTCCAAATGACTACATGCCACATTTTTCTGGAACACCCTATATAATAACGAATACTATACCTCGCAGAATTTTGCACCATATCTAGGTGGAGGTGAATCACAAAAACGATATCTATTGCGTGTGCCTCCTGAACAAGTCGTGGTACACTGCGTCCATTGACTCCAAGGTCCCCAACCTCCGGTATCACCGTCTGAAACAAATGAAAATCGTTTTACATGTCAGTTACATTTCAAGCCCAATGTATTTCTTATCAACATTTCAATTTCCCTCCATTGTGATATTTCATTAACTGTTACAATTGAATATGAATTTTATTTTTCTTATTCACTGAACGATTCTTTTTCTCTTAAATTAAATTTAAAATAAAAACAGTAGATTCGGGCTCTAGGGACCTCAAAACGTCCAGATAAGTCCAAATTTTTCATTCGCAAAATCGGACCCGTTACAACAACTTCCAATGGGAAGTTAAAAATACGTATTTTACAACGTCGCTATTGAAAAATCGATTTTCGGTACCTATTTAGCGGGTTGAAACTGAGTGTTTTCATCCCTAGGGATGAAAATGGTGAGGTCGGTTCTCTCTGTTTTTTAACGTTGTTAAGAGGAAAACAGAGCGATTGGATCCGCATATAATTTTCGAAAACGTCAAATTAAGAAGGAGATAGAGCGATATTGAATCAGCATAATATAATATTCATAAACGTCAAAATGACAGACATAACCCCACATAAATCTTACAGATCTAATATTTTTGCGAGTTTTTTGCACGTCCAAATTGTAGGTAGCTCAAACCGAATTGTCAAAAGAGTAGTTGTGAAAAATAATATGCAATTACTCGGTATGAAACTTGGCGTTTGCAACACGTGTGGTTGCATACCCTCGTGCAGCGGGTAGCAAACTTCATACTTGTTGCAAACGCCAAGTTTCTTACCTTGTAATGCAATATACTATTTTATCATTATGCTGACAGGGTAATGAAACATATCAAAATATGCTTTCTCTTATTTCGTGTTTAGTCAAAATTTAAAAAAAATCAGGTGTGTCGTGCTCGCACTCGGAAGAAGTGAAACTTTTTATTTAATACAATTTCATTTCGTTCGGTTACGCATGTCGAGGTCACGTTAAGTCACGCCCAATCAAAGAACCCGGGCGATACCATTAATTTTAGTTTCTTTTTTTTAACTATTCCATATTCCACTTAATACATATTATTTATTTATATTTTTTCTATTTTGATTATATTTTCTCTATTTATTTTTTTTATTTTACTATTATACAGTGTCATACTTAACGGGGTGTGCACTTTTAGTTTTGTAGAGTTTAAACCACGTAAACAAAATTATATAATTTCGGTGATTTCGGGTTAAAAGCGTTTAGGGTTATGGCAAAAAATTTCACTTGCACCGTGGTTTCGTAAAACCGCACCCTATATTTTTGTATTTATTTATTGTAGATTATATAGACGCGTCGACAACTTAGGTCATTAGCGTCTTAAATTACATTAAATAACAACTAACTTAAAACTAAATAACATCACAAAACATCCATGAGCTCAGGTGGGATTCGAACCCACGACAGTCTAGTCTAGAGGTTGGTACCAAGTACGCTATCCACTAGGCTACAGTGCCCTCTATATTTTTGTAAATATACATATAGGTACTTTGAGGCCATGCTGTATTATGTGTTGTTACAATGATATAATACGAAATTTCTCGAACATTCTTCAACTAAAGTTCATCACGAATTATTCAATTAAGTGTTTTATATTATGGAATGTAATAGGGCGTCATAATTGTTCAGGATACAAAATAAACTCGAAATTAAGCATCCCTCTGTAGGGATTTCGAGTTTATTTAGATTTAAAATATGAGTGGTTAGTGCATCGGTCTCTAGACAGTCGTGGGTTCGAATCGCACCTGCCCGTATGGATGTTTTGTGATGTCATTTAGCGGTACACCTTGTATATTTGTCGGGAAAGAAAAATAATTTTAAAAGTTCAGTCTGTGTGCATCCTTTCAAGTATTCTTTTGGAATTTAAATTACTTTAATATCGACATATTGATTAAAATAAATTAAATTCTTTTTGTCGACAATAAATTTTTATATGGCGTAGCCAAAGTCAAATGAGCTTAGAAATTCTTTTTAATAATCAGTTCATTCAACATTCATTTTGCAATCTCAACAGGATTATCTTTTGTCCTTTGTGTCAGACTTCAAAGAAATCTACATAAATTAAAGCTTTATATAATATTATCAACGACGAACATTTTAGTTTTAATTTCTGAACTTCCTTTTAAGTTTTAACAATGACTTATTTCACAATACATTTTTATTTGTGAAATAAATGAACGTGTTAAATATATTTTTAATTAAAGAAACTTCACGCCTTCTGTGAAGTCAGTGGCGTAGATACGGGGGGGTCCAGGGGGTCTGGACCCCCCCAGAACATATTATATTATACACTTATTTTTAACTATAGATTCTCAATTTAGTAAATTTCATCTTTTTATGAGTATTTAATTTTATGACACAGTAATACAATAGAAAAGCAACACATGTTTAAATAAAGAACAGTCCCCGAACATATCGCAAGTTATGTATAAAAAAAAGGTCTTTAAGTTACGGTATTTGTTTAGTTTCAAAAAATTTTTAAAAATCATCTGAAGACAGAATAAGTAAGAATAGGTTAAAATAATTTAGCTTTGAATGTTAGGGCCTAAATTCTGATGCTTATCTCGTCAAAATGTTGTACTTATTTTTAAAAAATTATGATTTTTTCTCTAAGTTATATGAGTTTGAAAATTAATGATTTTTGACTTCGTAAAAGTTGATTTCTTAATTTGTTTTCCTTGGGAGAAATGTATTATTTATTACTGGAAATAAAAATTCTCATTCTTAAGTTCATAATTTGAAACTTTATTAGTCTATTCTACATATTATCATAATTTTTGTCAGCCAATTTAATATAGGTGTAGGTACTTATATCGTCAAAATGAACGGACCCCCCCAGAGCAAAAACCTATCTACGCCACTGTGTGAAGTTATTTACATTGAGTAGGTACCTGTATTAAATTTACTTGCAGTCAATTCTCACACCTTTAACAGGAAATTTAATGCCAACAATTCCGACACATTTTCCAGTAAATTTCAATTATTAGATTTACATAACCTTTCTCGTAAATTCTTAGCCACAGTAAATTGTTAAAATACCTATGAACTTGAATTACGATAAATATTTTAAACTTTAGGGGTGCGCGTGCAAAGTTCCCTCTAATTTTTTTCGCTGACTGCGCGGTACAAAAGTATATGGGAGCAAAAATGTTCAAAACGCATCTAAAAGTGTGCAAGTGGGGGGGGGGCTGTGCCTGCGTTTGAAGTCAAAAGAGATTTCGTTTGACGTTTAAATGTTAAAGACCGTTTCAAAAAAATTTTTGATCCTCTAATTGATTTTACTTTTTTTTGTGAAATCTGGATTTTTGCCATTTATAGATGCAATTCTTCTATAAACTGAAATAAAACAAGCCGTGAGGTGGGTCGTTTATTAGGACTAAAATGCGACCCTTGAGGTCCACACGACGAATTTCCCAGTTTGATAAATATTTAATAATAATAATTAAATTAGAAATTACACAGAAAAGTAATCATTTTAATCATTTAAACATATTTATTATTTATTTTTAACAATAAATAAAAAAAACGGCTGGACCGATTTTTGTAAAATTTATGTCGGATCAAAATGACATTAACACGCCTCGATTGACACCCTTACGAAGTCGATATAATTTTTTATTCGCGAGATATTCTGTAAAATCTACTTTTTTGGAGTCTATTTGGTTAAGAAAAAACAACGGCTGAACCGATTTTGAAAAAATTTCTTTCAGATCATATTTACGTTAATACGCGTCGATTGGCATCCTAACGTAGTCGATATCATTTTTCATTCTCGAGTTTCGTCTTAGAAAGAAATGGACACACACGTACGTACACACACACACACATACACACACACAGACATCTTTCTAAAAATAGTGTAAAAATAGTGTAGTGACCTTGAAACATAAAAATTTGTTATACATTTTGATTTCGATTTTCGGACCCATTACAATAACTTCCAATGGGAAGTTAAAATAATGTGCAAGTGGGGGGGTCCTGTGCCTGTGTTTGAAGTAAAAAGAGATTTCGTTTGACGTTTAAATGTTAAAGACAAATGTTAAAGACAAATGTTAAAGAAATGGACACACACGTACGTACACACACACACACATACACACACACAGACATCTTTCTAAAAATAGTGTAAAAATAGTGTAGTGACCTTGAAACATAAAAATTTGTTATACATTTTGATTTCGATTTTCGGACCCATTACAATAACTTCCAATGGGAAGTTAAAATAATGTGCAAGTGGGGGGGTCCTGTGCCTGTGTTTGAAGTAAAAAGAGATTTCGTTTGACGTTTAAATGTTAAAGACCGTTTCAAAAAAAATTTTGATCCTCTAATTTTACTTTTTTTTGTGAAATTTGGATTTTTGCCATTTTTAGATGGAATTCTTCTATAAAATGAAATAAAAAAAATAGTGAACAAGCCTATTGTGCGCAGAATACAAAAACGGCTGCGCAACTTTCGAAAAATTAGTGCGCGGACCCGCGCAGGTTAAAGGGAACTTTGTGCGCGAGTATTTGAAAAATCGAGCACCGGCAGTCAAAGAATCGAGTAAAAAAATTCCAGTCGAGTAGTAAACACGCAGAAGAAGAAAAGTCATTAATAAATAAATTGTCGTTACGTGATAGTTGAGTCTAAAACGACACAAGGTACCTTCTACCTTTAGGTATAAAGTAATTCATATGCAATTATTTACACAGGGGTTTAGATTGGATAGACGCAAACACCCCACGCATTACGTATACAGGAATTATATAATGCGTATAGAGTCTAACTTAAGGGTCTTTTGAGTATTTGCATAGTGCCAACCTGCTAACAGTCGTCTTGGATTCTCTGTGTGCAAAGCCGATGTGGTTCAGATAAAGACGTTTGTACACAGACAGCCCCAACAAATACAGAAGGCTTTGTACAGTAGCGGCTAGAGTCGTAAATGATATTTAAAAAAAAATTCGACTTATGACCAGTCCTATACTTCCCACCTAGTAAATATTTGCAAAAAATAAACACTCTTTTTTTATTCTTTGAAAAAAAGCATGGCGTTCTTTTTTGTTTAGTGATCTATTGATGGCTAGCTTAATATAGCAAAAATCATGGTTACCTTGATTTACGTACAATTTTTATTTTTTTTAGTAAAATATTTTTTTTCTCGAAAACTATACATTTTAGAGAAAAAAAATATTTACATTTTTTTCATATTATAACATCTAGAATTCATTTATATTTTTACTTCCCACCTCTACTATGGTAGGGAAGTAATGGATTTAGTCCGAAAAAAATATTTCGAGATTTTAACAAATCTTCACGTTTTGAGACCCTAGCAATCGTTTAAGATCATTTTCAGACTGATGTCTGTATGTGTGTGTGTGTGTGTGTGTGTATGTGTGTGTGTATGTGGTCAATTTTTCGCCTTCGATATCTCAAGAACGGAACAACATACGGGCATGCCGATTGTTCTATTGTGTTTATCAGTCTTTAACTTAGATCTGATTAGATTTTGAGTCAAATCGGTTCAGTGGATCCTGAGATATTCAAAAAAACGTTCTCAATGTCACGTATTAACATAGGTAAAAATTCGACTGATGACCAGTCCTATACTTCCCACCTAGTAAATATTTGCAAAAAATAAACACTCTTTTTTTTATTCTTTGACTAGGCCCAAATAACCTTAGCTGTTGGTGGTCTTTAAAACACAATTTAATTTTTATTCTTTGAAAAAAGCATGGCCCTCTTTTTTGTTTGGTGATCTATTGATGGCTAGCTTAATATAGCAAAAATCATGGTTACCTTGATTTACGTACAATTTTTATTTTTTTTAGTAAAATATTTTTTTTCTCGAAAACTATACATTTTAGAGAAAAAAAATATTTACATTTTTTTCATATTATAACATCTAGAATTCATTTATATTTTTTTTTACCTATGTTAATACGTGACATTGAGGACGTTTTTTTGAATATCTCAGGATCCACTGAACCGATTTGACTCAAAATCTAATCAGATCTAAGTTAAAGGCTGATAAACACAATAGAACAATCGGCATGCCCGTATGTTGTTCCGTTCTTAAGATATCGAAGGCGAAAAATTGACCACATACACACACACATACACACATACACACATACACACACACATACAGACATCAGTCAGAAAATGATCTTAAACGATTGCTAGGGTCTCAAAACGTGAAAATCTGTTAAAATCTCGAAATATTGTTTTCGGACTGAATCCATTACTTCCCTACCATAGTAGAGGTGGGAAGTAAAAAATATATAAATGAATTCTAGATGTTATAATATGAAAAAAATGTAGATATTTTTTTTCTCTAAAATGTATAGTTTTCGAGAAAAAAAATATTATACTAAAAAAAATAAAAATTGTACGTAAATCAAGGTAACCATGATTTTTGCTATATTAAGCTAGCCATCAGTAGATCACCAAACAGAAAAGAGGGCCATGCTTTTTTCAAAGAATAAAAATTAAATTGTGTTTTAAAGACCACCAACAGCTAAGGTTATTTGGGCCTAGTCAAAGAATAAAAAAACGAGTGTTTATTTTTTGAAAATATTTACTAGGTGGGAAGTATAGGACTGGTCATCAGTCGAATTTTTTTTTACCTATGTTAATACGTGACATTGAGAACGTTTTTTTGAATATCTCAGGATCCACTGAACCGATTTGACTCAAAATCTAATCAGATCTAAGTTAAAGGCTGATAAACACAATAGAACAATAACGGGAAGAGGTGAAAATGATGATGATTGTTTAATGTTTAAGGATTGGAAAGTTTTGATTAGGTTTTTCGGTGCCTGGTCCACTGTGCGATAAAGTTACCACGAATATTTTTTATTGATTTTATTTTTGTTCTATAGTTTTAAATTTCTCATATTTATAAAAGCTCTAACATTAATGTGTATTTAGGGCAATGTAAATAAACATTATTTACACAAAAAGTGTATTATAACAAAATATTGTAATAAACTCATATTATAGTAGTCCAAAGGTAAACAAAATGTAATAAAAACACGAATATACATTATATAATTTTATCAATGTATATTGCGATAGTCCTACAATAAAATAAAATATACCGGGTGTTTTTTAAATTTGTTTGAAGGTAGTCCATCCTGAAATAGTGTAGAGTAATAAATCATTTGGGTTTGAAGTTTTTGACAAATTTCAGTGGTGGTATAGACTACAGAGTAGGTATACCTAGCCTTTTTTTAAATCATCCCCAAATTCAGGTGAAAACTTACCAATAAAATTTGTTGAGTATTTTATTACAATAATAATTATAACCTGTTTAGCGGGTTGAAACTGAGCATTTTCATCCCTAGGGATGAACATTTTCATGTCAGTTCTCTCTGTTTTTTAACGTTGTTAAGAGGGAGACAGAGCGATTGGATCGGCACATAATTTTCGAAAACGTCAAATTAAGGAGATAGAGTGATATTGAATTCGCATATAATATTCATAAACGTCAAAATGACAGACATAACCCCACATAAATCTGACAAATCTAATATTTTTGCGGCTTTTTTGCGCGCCCAAATTGCAGGTACCTCAAATCGAATTGTCAATAGAGTTGTTGTGAAAAATAAAATGCAATTACTCGGAACAAAACTTGGCGTTTGCAACACGTGTGGTTGCATGCCCTCGTACCTCGGGCAGCAAACTTCATATTGGTTGCAAACGCCAAGTTTCTTACTTGTAATACAATATACTATTACATAGTTATTGAAAATGACTGCAATTTGTGAAATAAAATAAAATTGTCCGGTCCTGTATCAGAAATGAAATTGAAGACGAAATGCTCACTTCATTCAGGAGAATAAGGTGATTATATTTGGAGATGTAATAAAAAGGGGTGAAAGAGGACGTGAGATTTATTCGAGTGGGAGTACTGTGCGTGCCATGCAACTTATATACAACACTCGACAAAACATAGGTAGGTAATGCATGTCAATTGAAAAGTGTACGTGAACAAGTGCATGGAATAATATCTGCAAAATATGCTTGTATAAAAAAACGGTCAAGTGCGAATCAGACTCGTACATCTAGGGCTCCGTGCAAAAAATAGATGACGCCACTATATATGGTTTGATTCAATCACTGCGTATAAGATGGCGCTACTTCACTTCTCAATATGAAAGCAAAAAATAATATAGTAGATATAGATGACGTCACTAGTTATATGCTTTGATTCAATCACCGCGTATAAGATGACGCCACTTCACTTCTCAGTATGAAAGCAAAAAATAATATAGTAGGTATAGATGACGCCACTAGTTATATGGTTTGATTCAATCACCGTGTATAAGATGACGCCACTTCACTTCTCAGTATTAAAGCAAAAAATAATATAGTAAGTATAGATGACGCCACTAGTTATATGGTTTGATTCAATCACCGCGTATAAGATGACGCTACTTCACTTCTCAGTATGAAAGCAAAAAATAATATAGTAGGTATTGATGACGCCACTAGTTATATGGTTTGATTCAATCACCGTGTATAAGATGACGCCAATTCACTTCTCAGTATGAAAGCAAAAAATAATATAGTAGGTATAGATGACGCCACTAGTTATATGGTTTGATTCAATCACCGCGTATAAGATGACGCTACTTCACTTCTCAGTATGAAAGCAAAAAATAATATAGTAGGTAATGATGACGCCACTAGTTATATGGTTTGATTCAATTACCGCGTATAAGATGACGCCACTTCACTTCTCAGTATGAAAGCAAACAAATAATATAGTAGGTATAGATGACGCCACTAGTTATATGGTTTGATTCAATTTCCGCGTATAAGATGACGCCACTTCACTTCTCAGTATGAAAGCAAAAAATAATATAGTAAGTATAGATGACGTCACTAGTTATATGGTTTGATTCAATCACCGCGTATAAGATGGCGCCACTTCACTTCTCAGTATGAAAGCAAAAAATAATATAGTAGGTAATGATGACGCCACTAGTTATATGGTTTGATTCAATTTCCGCGTATAAGATGACGCCACTTCACTTCTCAGTATGAAAGCAAAAAATAATATAGTAAGTATAGATGACGTCACTAGTTATATGGTTTGATTCAATCACCGCGTATAAGATGACGACACTTCACTTCTCAGTATGAAAGCAAAAAATAATATAGTAGGTATTGATGACGCCACTAGTTATATGGTTTGATTCAATTACCGCGTATAAGATGACGCCACTTCAATTCTCAGTATGAAAGCAAACAAATAATATAGTAGGTATAGATGACGCCACTAGTTATATGGTTTGATTCAATTTCCGCGTATAAGATGACGCCACTTCACTTCTCAGTATGAAAGCAAAAAATAATATAGTAAGTATAGATGACGTCACTAGTTATATGGTTTGATTCAATCACCGCGTATAAGATGACGCCACTTCACTTTTCAGTATGAAAACAAAAAAATAATATAGTGGGTATTGATGACGCCACTATTTATATGGTTTGATTCAATTTCCGCGTATAAGATGACGCCACTTCACTTCTCAGTATGAAAGCAAAAAATAATATAGTAAGTATAGATGACGTCACTAGTTATATGGTTTGATTCAATCACCGCGTATAAGATGGCGCCACTTCACTTCTCAGTATGAAAGCAAAAAATAATATAGTAGGTATTGATGACGCCACTAGTTATATCGTTTGGCTCAATTACCGCGTATAAGATGACGCTACTTCACTTCTCAGTATGAAATCAAAAAATAATATAGTAGGTATAGATGACGCCACTAGTTATATGGTTTGATTCAATCACCGCGTATAAGATGACGCTACTTCACTTCTCAGTATGAAAGCAAAAAATAATATAGTAGGTAATGATGACGCCACTAGTTATATGGTTTGATTCAATTACCGCGTATAAGATGACGCCACTTCACTTCTCAGTATGAAAGCAAACAAATAATATAGTAGGTATAGATGACGCCACTAGTTATATGGTTTGATTCAATTTCCGCGTATAAGATGACGCCACTTCACTTCTCAGTATGAAAGCAAAAAATAATATAGTAAGTATAGATGACGTCACTAGTTATATGGTTTGATTCAATCACCGCGTATAAGATGGCGCCACTTCACTTCTCAGTATGAAAGCAAAAAATAATATAGTAGGTAATGATGACGCCACTAGTTATATGGTTTGATTCAATTTCCGCGTATAAGATGACGCCACTTCACTTCTCAGTATGAAAGCAAAAAATAATATAGTAAGTATAGATGACGTCACTAGTTATATGGTTTGATTCAATCACCGCGTATAAGATGACGACACTTCACTTCTCAGTATGAAAGCAAAAAATAATATAGTAGGTATTGATGACGCCACTAGTTATATGGTTTGATTCAATTACCGCGTATAAGATGACGCCACTTCAATTCTCAGTATGAAAGCAAACAAATAATATAGTAGGTATAGATGACGCCACTAGTTATATGGTTTGATTCAATTTCCGCGTATAAGATGACGCCACTTCACTTCTCAGTATGAAAGCAAAAAATAATATAGTAAGTATAGATGACGTCACTAGTTATATGGTTTGATTCAATCACCGCGTATAAGATGACGCCACTTCACTTTTCAGTATGAAAACAAAAAAATAATATAGTGGGTATTGATGACGCCACTATTTATATGGTTTGATTCAATTTCCGCGTATAAGATGACGCCACTTCACTTCTCAGTATGAAAGCAAAAAATAATATAGTAAGTATAGATGACGTCACTAGTTATATGGTTTGATTCAATCACCGCGTATAAGATGGCGCCACTTCACTTCTCAGTATGAAAGCAAAAAATAATATAGTAGGTATTGATGACGCCACTAGTTATATCGTTTGGCTCAATTACCGCGTATAAGATGACGCTACTTCACTTCTCAGTATGAAATCAAAAAATAATATAGTAGGTATAGATGACGCCACTAGTTATATGGTTTGATTCAATCACCGCGTATAAGATGACGCTACTTCACTTCTCAGTATGAAAGCAAAAAATAATATAGTAGGTAATGATGACGCCACTAGTTATATGGTTTGATTCAATTACCGCGTATAAGATGACGCTACTTCACTTTTCAGTATGAAATCAAAAAATAATATAGTAGGTATAGATGACGCCACTAGTTATATGGTTTGATTCAATTACCGCGTATAAGATGGCGCCACTTCACTTTTCAGTATGAAAACAAACAAATAAACATGTAAAATATATGAGTAGGTAACCATATAAAAAGTAATTAGTCAATAAAATAAAGACTTAGGATTTTAACTTAGGTTTTTCTATAAACTATGCGTGAGGCCCTATTATTCCCTATTTTTTTCAAAAAAAGTTTCGGAGATTAGGGGGGGGAGTTCGGATAGACGGACATCTATAATATTTCTAAAATGCCACCCCAGTATGAGACACATTAGACATTATTCACGTCAAAAAGACAGTGTTTGTTCATATTATATAACTATTCAACTTCTTTACCATAATTTTTTTAGATAAAAGCTTTTAAATGTTTCCAAACAATTTTTAATATTCCATAAAATGATAGCACAGTTTACGTTACATAAAATAACTATTTATCGTACACGACACAGTATAGTAATAATTAACGATGTCGTTAATATTAACGACGGTCTCTATTATACAGATTGCTACATAACAATCTGTTTAAAATTTATATACTTCGTTGAACATAATTTTTACACGACTGTAGAATACGTACATCAAAGTGGGCACTCAAAAAACGTATGAACGGATTTTCACAAATGAGCTGTCGACAGATTCGTTATAATCTCTCTGGCACTGGATATATGACGTCACACAAAATTCAATATGGCGGACGCTAGACGCCATATTGTTAAAACGTAAAAATCAAAAGTCAACATAACCATTTAGGAAGAGTATCAACTATCAAATGAAAAGGCTTGACGAAAGGATTCTAAAAATATAATATTATGTATTATAGGGGTAAAAAATGTTAGTGTTTAGTGTAACCGGGAGATAGGGGGGGAAGATAGAAGGAGAGAAAAAAGAGAGAGGGGAAGAGAGAAGGAGAGAGGACAAGAGAGAGAAGAAAAAAGGAGAGAGGTAGAGAGAGAGGGGAAGAGAGAGAAGGAAAGAGGGGGAAGAGAGAGAAGGAAAGAGAGGGAAGAGAGAGAAGCAAAGAGGGGGAGAGAGAAGAGAAAGGAGGAAGAGAAAGACAGAGGAAAAGAGAAGGGGAGTGAGGGGGAAAGAGAGAGGAAGGGAGAAAGCGAGAGGGGGGAGAGAAAAAGAGAAAAGGATAGAGGGGGGAAGCGAGAGTAAGAGTGAATGAGAAAGAGAGAGGAAGGGAGAAGGAGAAAGAGAGGGGGAAAAGAGAGGAAGAGAAGGAGAAAGAGAGGGAGGAGAGAGAGGAAGAGAGAAGAAGAAAGAGAGGGGGAAGAGAGAGAGATATTGTGGATTACAGACGCTCAACAGCGGAAGTCAACACTCAACATCCCCTTAATCTTGGCTATTTATAAACCCAATGTGAATTTTATTTTAACTGCAACGTAGCTCTATAAAAAAAGTTGTTTTACCGAACTGTGGAAAAGTTTAATGAAAAATGTTTATAGGAAAGTTTATTTATTTTTAAAAATAAATTATGAACTTTCTGTTCGTAACAAGTTGAGTGTGTACTTTTGAACACCCGTCATGTGAAAATTATCTATGTATAGTTGTACTTTGTTTGCTGCCTTTTTTATTATTTTAGTTTTTGTTTGATTTAGTCATCACTGTCTGATGCAACCAGAAAAATAATATTGTTGCAGCTTCCAACTTTCAGAAATATGTAGGTACAGTGGACTCATTTTAAGATTTGTTCTTTATTGTTAAAAAAATAATAAATTTAAAAACATTAAATTACTATTGAATTTACATTAAATTAATATTGAATTTTACTTTCCACACTAGTGTGTTTGAAAACAGTTTCCACACACCTACCTGTTAAGTGATCCATTACAGGTCGATATACGTGCATGTAAAACATTTATTTTATTTATTGTAAATTATAGACGCGTCGACAACTTAGGTCATTAGCGTCTTGATTACATCAAATAACAATCAACTTAAAACTAAATGACATCACAAAACATCCATCAGCGGAGGCGAGATTCAAACCCACGACAGTCTGATCCAAACGCTAACCATTGGACCACACTGTCCTCTGCATGTAAAGCAGCTATTTTATAGTATGTATGGCAAAAACACTATTATTATGAATCATCTTGCACAAATTGCATTACGCGATTATGTTCTACTTCCTGGATCGCTTTTTTGTATTCCGTTTTTCTTTCCTTAGATAAATTTATTTCGATACAATTCAGGTAGGTAGCAGATGCGTGCCCCCAGCTTGAACTTGGTGAAGATGGTTAAAGTACACAGCCATAAAGGAAAATGTGAGTATGAAAAGCTAATGGTATGTATCGAATGTACATAGATTTTTGGTGTACAAAACTAAAACTTAGATAGCTTAGGGGTGGTCAATACTCACGTTGTTATAAATTTGTATAATGTATTTTAATTTTTACTCGATAGACGCTGATGACCTTAGCTGTTGAGCATCTATAATCTACAATCTATCTATCAGAAGCGGGATACTAGATAAACTTTACCGATGCATTAGAAGCGGGATACTAGATAAACTTTACCGATGCATCAGAAGCGGGATACTTGATAAACTTTACCGATGCATCAGAAGCGGGATACTTGATAAACTTTACCGATGCATCAGAAGCGGGATACTAGATAAACTTTACCGATGCATCAGAAGCGGGATACTTGATAAACTTTACCGATGCATCAGAAGCGGGATACTTGATAAACTTTACCGATGCATCAGAAGCGGGATACTAGATAAACTTTACCGATGCGTTAGAAGCGGGATACTAGATAAACTTTACCGATGCATCAGAAGCGGGATACTAGATAAACTTTACCGATGCGTCAGAAGCGGGATACTAGATTAACTTTACCGATGCATCAGAAGCGGGATACTAGGTAAACTTTACCGATGCATCAGAAGCGGGATACTAGATTAACTTTACCGATGCATCAGAAGCGGGATACTAGATAAACTTTACCGATACGTCAGAAGCGGGATACTAGATAAACTTTACCGATGCGTCAGAAGCGGGATACTAGATAAACTTTACCGATGCATCAGAAGCGGGATACTAGGTAAACTTTACCGATGCATCAGAAGCGGGATACTAGATTAACTTTACCGATGCATCAGAAGCGGGATACTAGATAAACTTTACCGATACGTCAGAAGCGGGATACTAGATAAACTTTACCGATGCGTCAGAAGCGGGATACTAGATAAACTTTACCGATGCATCAGAAGCGGGATACTAGATAAACTTTACCGATGCATCAGAAGCGGGATACTAGATAAACTTTACCGATGCATCAGAAGCGGGATACTTGATAAACTTTACCGATGCATCAGAAGCGGGATACTAGATAAACTTTACCGATGCATCAGAAGCGGGATACTAGATAAACTTTACCGATGCATCAGAAGCGGGATACTTGATAAACTTTACCGATGATCAGAAGCGGGATACTTGATAAACTTTACCGATGCATCAGAAGCGGGATACTAGATAAACTTTACCGATGCATCAGAAGCGGGATACTAGGTAAACTTTACCGATGCATCAGAAGCGGGATACTAGATAAATTTTACCGATGCATCAGAAGCGGGATACTAGATAAACTTTACCGATACGTCAGAAGCGGGATACTAGATAAACTTTACCGATGCATCAGAAGCGGGATACTTGATAAACTTTACCGATACGTCAGAAGCGGGATACTAGATAAACTTTACCGATGCATCAGAAGCGGGATACTTGATAAACTTTACCGATGCATCAGAAGCGGGATACTAGATAAACTTTACCGATGCATCAGAAGCGGGATACTAGATAAACTTTACCGATGCATCAGAAGCGGGATACTTGATAAACTTTACCGATGCATCAGAAGCGGGATACTAGATAAACTTTACCGATGCATCAGAAGCGGGATACTAGATAAACTTTACCGATGCATCAGAAGCGGGATACTTGATAAACTTTACCGATGATCAGAAGCGGGATACTTGATAAACTTTACCGATGCATCAGAAGCGGGATACTAGATAAACTTTACCGATGCATCAGAAGCGGGATACTAGGTAAACTTTACCGATGCATCAGAAGCGGGATACTAGATAAATTTTACCGATGCATCAGAAGCGGGATACTAGATAAACTTTACCGATACGTCAGAAGCGGGATACTAGATAAACTTTACCGATGCATCAGAAGCGGGATACTTGATAAACTTTACCGATACGTCAGAAGCGGGATACTAGATAAACTTTACCGATGCATCAGAAGCGGGATACTTGATAAACTTTACCGATGCATCAGAAGCGGGATACTAGATAAACTTTACCGATGCATCAGAAGCGGGATACTAGATAAACTTTACCGATGCGTCAGAAGCGGGATACTAGATAAACTTTACCGATGCATCAGAAGCGGGATACTAGATAAACTTTACCGATGCATCAGAAGCGGGATACTAGGTAAACTTTACCGATGCATCAGAAGCGGGATACTAGATAAACTTTACCGATTCATCAGAAGCGGGATACTAGATAAACTTTACCGATGCGTCAGAAGCGGGATACTTGATAAACTTTACCGATGCATCAGAAGCGGGATACTAGATAAACTTTACCGATGCATTAGAAGCGGGATACTAGATAAACTTTACCGATGCGTCAGAAGCGGGATACTAGATAAACTTTACCGATTCATCAGAAGCGGGATACTAGATAAATTTTACCGATGCATCAGAAGCGGGATACTAAATAAACTTTACCGATGCATCAGAAGCGGGATACTAAATAAACTTTACCGATGCATCAGAAGCGGGATACTAGATAAACTTTACCGATGCATCAGAAGCGGGATACTAGATAAACTTTACCGATACATCAGAAGCGGGATACTAGATAAATTTTACCGATGCACCGGAAGCGGGATACTAGATAAACGTTACCGATGCATCAGAAGCGGGATACTAGATAAATTTTAGTGAAACCTAACTTGAGTTTGCATTTACGTCGCTAAAACCGGTTAGTCGTTATAAACGAAGTCGTAATAGACGGACTCTACTGTATTTAATGGTATTATGACGTGGCGGTCTTAGGCTACTTTAACAACACTATTGAGTACTGGCCAACCCTGACATAGCAGATGGCACAGGGCTTGGTCGCGTGTTTGTTCAGTAAAGCCCATCAGAAGGGTGTTAGCGCATGACTGCCTCCACGCTCTTCTATTCTATACCGGTGTACTGTGTTATCGGCAAGCCACAGCATTACGGACGCCAAACTACTATTGCTCTGTCACCTTCACCTACTAGAAGTACAAGAAGGAATCATGGATTTACACAACGGCTGCTCCGGATTAGAGTTTAGATGTGTCACAAATATCACTCTATAAATACACACTGTGTTTACTAGTTGCACATCTGTGAATTTACACATCAATATCAATACAAATATACAAAATCAATCGACAGTTTCGTACAACTTCACCACAGTGTCTATTATTAGCTTTGATTCTTTTCCCCTATTATATTGCAGCAAACCCCAAGATGTTACGCCACTGCCTGCAATAGAAGCGTCGAGAAGGAAAGGTCACAGTGGTGAGGCGTGGAATGGTATCGAAGATACGAGTACCTGTCGGAATGTTCTGGAGAGCGTGCTGGGCCAAGCTGCTCGACCTATATAAGCGAAGTACGAGTGAGTCAGTGGTCAGTCAATCGTGAGTCAGTGTCGTGTTGAACTGCGAAAATAAATACAGTATATAAATATAGTTATTTGTTCAGTGTTATTTAAGTGTTTCACTTTGTTTAAGAATTACTGTTTCGTTATTATTATCGTGTTGATTGTTAGAATTGACATATAGTTGTTGCGTTTATTGTTATTGAATTGTTAATTATATTAAATAAATATTTATTCCGCCAACTCAAAAAGCAGTTTTGTAGCAATATTAACAAACACTGATTCCAATAAGTTGTTAAGATCAATGGCGAAGCTACCGTAGGGCAATGTGGGGCAGTGCCTCAGGATTCCAAATCTCAGGGGGCCCTTGGCCAACCCTAAAGCTTCTATATTTTGATAAAGAACATTTTGGTTAGGGACGCCGATTTACCCAGGGCTCCAAATCTCAGGAGGCCCTTGGCCAACCCTAAAACTTCTATATTTTGATAAACAAAATATTGGTCAGGGACTCCAGTTCACCAAGGGTCCCAAAGCTTAGGGGCCCTTGGTCAACCCTACAGTTTCATTATTTTGATAAAGAAAATTTTGGTAGAGACCACAATTTACCAAGGGTTCCAAATCTCAGGGGGCCCTTGGCCAAACCTAAAGCTTCTATATTTTGATAAAGAAAAATTTTGGTTAGGGGTCCCAATTTACCAAGGGTGCCAAATCTCAGGGGACCTTTGGCCAACCCTAAACCTTCTATATTTTGATAAAAAAATATTGTTTAATGACCCCAGTTTACCCAGGGCAGCTCAGGGGGCCCTTGACATAACCCTAAAGCTTTAATATTTTGATAAAGAAAATATTGGTTAAGGTCCCCAGTTTACCCAGGGCCCCAAAGCTCAGGGGGATATGGCCAACCTTAAAGTTTCTATATTTTGATAAAGATAATAGGTATTGGTTAGGGGGGTCAGTTTATTTTTTGCCTCGGGGACCTTGGCCACCTAGCTACGCTACTGATTAAGTTCCGTTGCATCAAAACCCATTAAAAATGTCAAGCCGAGTACCTAATATTAGATATTGTAGATTATAGACGCTCGACAACAGAATCAGAGTAATATTAAATTCTAAACGAATATTGTAAAGTTATAGACGCTCGACATTAAATTCTAAATGATTCAATAAGGTTGTCCAACTATAGACTTTACAAGCAAAGCTAAGATTGTCGGCACGTTTCATCCGAAGAAGTCAGCCTGCAAAGCAATCTCCTGTCCACGCGCCGGGGCCGGGATCATCCGGGAACGACCGCACTTCTCTGCTAAACATTCTCGCGCATAGCCGTCGTAATACGTTTCCTCTATAGTAATGGCACAAAATAACAGTAACAGTTATTTAGGAACTGTTACCTACTAGAAAAGAACCGTTTCTAAAAAAAAACCTCAAAATTATACTGTCCATTGTTTACAATAAGTATTACGAGAACGATTACAGGAACAGTTATTAAAAAAAATCAGGTAGGTTATCTGTCTGTCTGTCTGTTTCGCCATAACTACTGAACCCATGCTGACTATGTAATTCATAGTTATATATAACTAAAACATTAATTTATTAAAATCAATTGATTATTTATTTCTAAAAACGATCGATTCAGGTATTGTCATCGGAAATACATATGTGTACAAAATTTCAAATCGATCGAATATGTGAAAGTCATTTAAAATTGACTTGCAAGATTTGACCTAAATACTAACATACTAACTAACAGATGAAGTTTACTAATAAAAGGTTGTAAAAAAAGAAGTTAATGTGAATTATAGATTGTTTTGCTTATTTTGTGAGTATTAACAGGGGTGTCATGCCTTACGAGAGAAAACGATCGTCTTATGAGCGGCTTTATTTAATGAGTTGTGTCATTTTATGGAACTAAAAACATAAACAAAATAAAGTACTAAATCTTGGTATTTATAGATAATATCCATTCCTGGCACTTAGTGGCAAAAATGGTAACTAATAAAATGATGCGTCAACAAAATTTTTAAATATAAGTAATTATAATAGGCATGGTAAAATTTTTTAAATAAAATACAGTTGTATACAATTACAGATGACCATACTTAATTCAGCCGTACAGACTACAGTAATTGTATTGACACTGGCAACACTGGATCATATAATATTCTCTGTCTCTACTAGTCATCTGTGCCGTAGTGTAGGTATATATCCCGCGACTAAAGCGACATATACATTTTAATAAAATTGAAATTGTTTTAAGTGTGTAGGATCAGAACCACTCTTATATTTTGAATCAACTATAACTCACATGTACTTATTTCAAGCTTTTGAATTCTGCTAACAGATGCGACGGTCAAATCTCGCCTTCAAAAGGTGGGTCCGGGGTCGCTCATTAGTACAGCTACAACATATCTCTATTATATAGGTATGTCATCTGGGGTATTAAATTGCCTGCTGTATCAATAAATCAATCTGTTATTTTGTAATAGTTATTGGTAACCGGTTCTTTTCAAAGAACAGTAATAGTTATTAAAAAAGAACAGTTTCGCCCAACTCCACATTCAGAAACCGTTAGTTCTGTTCCATGTTTGTTTGTGTACATATGGACGTAGTCGTCGCCGCCACGTTGGGCCGGATATCCCTTTACTGAAAATTGGATGTCAACTATTCGTGCTGGAAACTGTTTACAGTGAAAAACTGGTTCGACACGTTTACCTTCACTAACATACAATGTTTACATTCAACAAACATAAACTGTTGACCTTGGACATGTACTAACCATACGAAATAACATTATCTTTTAATTAATTATTGGTTAAAATAAAAATATTCGAGAAAATATTTTTGCTTAAAATTAAAAAACTAGGGTGCGGTTTTCGAAACCACGGTGCAAGTTAAATTTTAACCCTAAACGCTTTTAACCCGAAATCGTCGAAAGTATATTGTTACGGATCACCCTGAATATAAACGTCAGGCAAGACATCTGAGAAGCGGTGTCTGCTTGCTGAACACCGAGTAACTGCACGAACATTCTAGAGAACGCGCTGTGCCTAAGCCAAGCAGCCTATATAAGCAAGCGAGTGCGAGGAAGGCAATCAGTCAATGGTGAGTCGTGGATCAGTGATATAAATAGTTGCGCAATATAAATACACCTGATAAAATAAATATTAGTACTTATAGTCAATTGTATATAATTAAGTGTTAATTACCGTTTAGTTATTGTTTACTTGTGTTGATTGTTAGAACTGACTTTTCGTTGTTGCATTTATTGTTATTGTATTTTTAATTATTGTAAATAAATATTTATTCCGCCAACTCAGAAAACTCAAAACAGTTTTGTAACAATATTTATTTTTTTGCGTGGTTTTGGTAATGTAATTTGAACCCTGATATGGAGACGAACATAAGAATATTAAGAATCCAAATTGTTGTTAGTGATCAATGGGTATTTGATGTGCTGCTGAACTGAATATTTGTACGATATGAATTATGTGGACGTACAATATAGTTATGAACATAGCGTCGCTGCTTTTTGATGAAGACTGGTCTGGTCGACTACCATCACACTTATAATATGTAGTTGAACAATATAGTTATGAACATATTAACATCGCTGCTTTTCGATAAGTACTGGTCTGGTCGACATGCGTAACGGAAAAAAACGAGGCTAATAAAGTTTCACTTAAAAAATGTAATGTTATATAGCGTGTCTCAGAATAATCGCCTACGGATGGTACAATGAATTGGAGAAAAAAATCTCAGCAGGAAAGTTCTTAGACACGTTCTCCCACCACCAACACCGGGACTTCCACCATATGTTATTTTTTTAAGTGGTTAAGTTGTTATTTAAATATCATTATTGTCAAAACATCAAAATATTGTATTGTCATCGGAATTACATACGACTGCAAAGTTGGAAGTCATTATTGTACAAGTGAAAGTGGATTAAAAAATTTCACTCTTACAGACATACAGAAAAGCGAAACTAAATAAAAGCTTATAAAATGGTGGGGCTCACTCAGGGACCGCATCGTTTCGAGTTAATTTGAAGTTGAGTTGTGTGTAATATTAACTATTGTTTGATATGGTATTAACGTCTGATTATTATTTAAATTGAAATAAAAATAATTAATGATCAGTATTTTTTTTCAGAATTTATTACAACAACATTTATTTATTTATTCTTCTTCCGATAAATAAATAAATGTTGTTGTAATAAATAAATAAATGTTGTTGTAATAAATTCTGAAAAAAAATACTGATCGTTAATTATTTTTATTTCAATTTAAATAATAATCAGACCCAAACTAGGGTCGTATAATACATTTTTATAATAAAGTCTGGAAAAAAATAGATACTGATCGTTAATTTTATTTCAATTGATTGCTGTTGAATTATTAAATTACAATCGATTTAAAAAAATATTAATAATACAAAAATATTTGATCTATAATTTGTTTTACAGTACATTAATTTTCGCCGTTTTGTTTTCGTGATAAGTTTATTATCTGATATTCTGACAGTCATAATTAATGAACAATGATAGAACAATTTATAATAATAAACTTCAAAATGAGATTAACGTGTCTGACATTCCAATGGTTTTTGTGAAATAAATGAATATACTCTAAATTTACTTATTTATTTATATAAATTATGTTATTAATTATTATTCTACACTGCTGTAGGCTTGCGTCTATACCGTAATATTATTCCGTTAATATAAATGTTTTCACTAAAATGACTAATGAGGTATCTACAAATTAAGGTTTGTTCATTAATTAAATTCTTTTCTGTAGTTAGCAGAGAGAGAGAGAGGGGGGGGAGAGAGAGCGAGAGAGAGTTTTTTTTTGAACTGATTTATTTGGCAGTCCGTGTACCCACTATTTATTTGTTCCAAATAAATTGTTGAATATTCCGTATATCGAATTTTTATTCACTTTTAACAATCAATATCTCGGGAATTATCAGTACAAATGCCAAATAATGGAATATTGCTGAAATCAGAATTTGATAATCTATCCAAATCTGCAAAAAAATAGGGGGTGACTACCTTATTTTTCCTAAAAGCAGAAGCTGAGAACCTGATAGGACACTTTTAAGTGTTATAAAACTGGCATAGATATTGTGTTTCATAATATTTATTATATAATAATAATTTACATTAAATAAATATGCATTACGCAAATTTTATTTTAAATATTTTTTTTTATAAAAATTTCCATTAATATCAGCCTTATTAATGTTATTATGATAATAAATTACCGTTATAAAGACTGTAGATTATTTTTTATTAAAAAATATATTATGAATATTCATTACACCTTATCATTTCCATTATACTATACAGGGTGTTTCAAAAAGGAAGGAGAGCAAAGTCAAAAAACAAGAAGAGATCAAACGTAGACGTTCTGCATCACTCCATGAATCGAAATCATCTCAGTAACTCTGATATAGATTTATGGACAAACTATTTTTGTGGGCCATTGCCAGTGGCAGAGCTCCGCAGAAATAATTTATTTATTACAAACTGTCAAAAATGAATCAATAAAGTTCCGATACTTGAGGGTATTATTCCTCGAATGATTTTAACAAAAAAAATGGGTGTGTGCTTATGACCACACGACAGAAGTGAAAACTTCAGATTTTCTAATTTTTGTGGTCATCTATTATAGCGCATTTATGAACTAAAAATAATTTATTACTAAAATCCTAAATTGTATTTTCAATTAATTCCACCTTGGTTTCAAAAAAATTATAATTATTGTCAAAGAAAGAATATAACAAAAATAAAAGAATATATAAATAAATATCATGCAGAATTTACAAAAAAAACGCTAAAAATTCTACGCTACCATCAGGTCTCGAACCCAGGTTCCTATGCATAGAACGCAAACACGTTAGCAATTGCGCTATGAACACAAGTGTACTGCGTACTGTTTTTATGATATAGCTATGTCAGTCGCGTCACATTTTTGCGAACGGTTCCCTTTTTTTAACTACCCAGAAAAAGAGTGCCTAAGGAAGTTTTCACTTCAAAAAAAGTTCAGATAAACTATGGTCCGTAACACTAACCGCTTTATTTCTGAGATACAGGATACTGAAAAAAAATCGGGTTTTCCCCTGCAATAATTTTGAAACCACAATAGATTTTTTTTAGTTTTGGTACCTAGGTAGTAAAGTTGGTAGTATTGAAAAACATTTTTTTCAACAAACAATTTTTTTACATGCTTTCCTACCAGTGGCGTCCGCGCGGACTTCTCTATGAACATCTTTAGTGAAAAAAGGGTCACCACTGCTTTAAAAAAAATACTTTCATAATTATTATTCAATTATCAGTAATTAGTAGTAATTTGTTGTATTTAAGACGCTAATGACCTAAGTTGTCGACGCGTCTATAATCCACAATAAATAAATAAACACAGTAAAAACGGTCCCTTGAGTTTTTTTAACTCTGATTGATTGGTAAGCATGAAAAAAAAATTTTGTTGAAAAAAATGTGTTTCAATATCTACTTACTAGCTACCAAAATTTAAAAAAAATGATTTTCAGAAATATTGGGGGAAAACCATTTTTTTTTTAAATTTCAACACACCTTCTATTTCAGAAATAAAGCGGTTATGGACCTGTTCTGAAACACCCTGTATATATATTAAATAAACAGCCGAGCTTCCTTAGCGAAGAGCGCTGTTTCTATAATATTGCATAATGTAGACAATAAAGGGCAGACAGGTATAAGGAAACACATTTTCATTCTATTTAGATCGCTTTCCTTGTAAACGAATTGAGGTTTAAATGTGCTAAAATAATATATCGTGTGTTTGAAAATTATCATAGAGAACATTGTATATATCTATACATATAATAAAATGACAACCGGTGTACGTGTTGTTAGCGCATCACACAAAAACCACAGGACAGATTTTAATGAAACAACAATTTTGACAGCTCGCATACCTACAGATCACTTGTTTCCGAACATCTTAAGGTGTGGTTAATTATTAATTAACCACACCTGAAGATGGCAACTCGTTGTTGAAACGCTTAGTGTAAATTCACAAGAAGTCACAAGACGGACATAATACAAGGTATTTCAAATGCTTCATAATATTCATATAGTGACTTGGAGACCCAACACTCTTAATTATGTATCAATGATACTTTATAGTAATATCAAATCCCGTCTGATGTCGCTAGTACCACTCAATTCACTATTTTCGCTCACTGCCAATCCCCCATGAGAAATATCGTAACAATTCTAATTGGAAATAAAGAATCAGCCTATAAAGTATAGATTTGCAAAGTTTCATAAAAATCTGTCCAGTGGTTTTTGCGTGATGCGCTTACAACAGGCACACCAGTTGTATTATTTTATTTATGTTTTTTATTTATTTATTTATTGTAAATTATAGACGCGTCGACAACTTAGGTTATTAGCGTCTTGATTACATTAAAATAACAACTCACTTAAAACTAAATGACATCACAAAACATCCATGAGCGGAGGCGGGATTCAAACCCACGACAGTCTTATCCAGAGGCCGCGACGCTAACCACTGGACGACATTGTCCTCAAGATTTATGTCAACAACATCTGGAAGCTTATTTTTTATTCCAATAAATATGCAACAATATTTTCATGCAAAAAATTGTTCAATAATATTACGCAACTATTACAGAACTGTGCAATATTTTCGTAAGGCTATAGGGTTTCTTTTAGTGATGGGCGATTACGAGATATTTTTACAATCGAAACAATTGTAATCGTTCATATAATAACAATCGAGTCCACAATCGACTCGGAGTTTGATTTTACAATCGAATTCGAAATGTTCGATTGTTCAAGTCGATTATTTGCCACATAGGTTATAGCAATAACAGCGAATGAGAGTACATACAATCGCGATTCAAGGTTATATGCTAGTCGACTGACGGTCACGCGACTTGTTGATTGTTCACTGATCAATCGGTACTCACTACTCTGTGATCTCTTCAATATTAAATTCGTATTACGCGATTACTGCACAATCGACTATCGACTCGAGCACGCAGTCGTTGAGCGATGATCGATTGTATATTATGTGGTTCTCGACAGTGTACGATTCAGTACTATGCGACTCGGTCTCGGTGAACTATGAAACAACAACAATCGAGGCCAAGTAACAACCATCGAGAGTCATCGAGTCATCGAGAATGAGAGTACATATACAATCGCGGTTCAAGGTTATATGCTAGTCGACTGACGTTCACGCGATTCGTTGATTGTTCACTGTTCACACTGTTCAGTCGGTCCTCACTACTCTGTGATCTCTTCGTATTACGCGATTACTGCACAATCGACCATCGACTCGACCACAGTTGCTGAGCGATGAACGATTGTATATTATGCGACTCGGGCTCGGTGAAGTATGAAACAACAACAATCGAGTCCAAATGACAACCATCAAGAGTCATCGAGATGTTTGAACAATCGAGACAATCGACTAAAACATCTCGTATCGCGCATCATTATAGTTTCTTTGAACGTACTGTAGACATAATGAAAGAACAAGCATTCACTTCACGGACTCCCTCAACTTAGGCGCAACAAAATTCGTTTATCTGAAGCTATTCCTTGTAAATCGCATTCTGAAACCAATTAGTGGGAGTTACTTTATAAAGGGGGCTTGCAATTGATTGATTCCATTCAAAACAATTGGTTTTTGTGCTTTTAAGTGCTTGCCTGTGCTAATAACATATTTCTTTTGGCAATTATGGTGGTATTATTTTATCCCTGTTTCGCTCTAAGAATCTGAAATATTTATTTTTGAAAGATTTTTTCGTTGGAGAGCAGCCAATTATATAATTGTTTCGAAACATATAGGAAAAAATCATTTTACCAACCAGTGGTCACAGTCAGGATTCTAACCTGAACCTTTCCAATTTCGCGTCGGAATGAGCTTACAATACTCAACTGTGACATGATTGCTAAATTAATATTCTCCTTATATGCTTCAGAATCAATAGATTTTCACTACATTCGAGTGTCAATTCATATCTGCTAAGTCAATAGCTATGATATGAAGTGAATCCTCGTACCAGCGAGAGCCCAACATGAAAGTGAAAATTATTTCGAATTCCCTTTAATGGGAAATATTAATAAATACATACCTAGATATATCAATGCTATAAACGGTATTACCACATAATATTCTAGAAACAATCATATCTTGTAGACATCATAAGATAATCTACATGTAAGATATATACATAAAACAAGATATGTTTCGAAACAATTATATAATTGGCTGCTCTCCAACGAAAAAATCTTTCAATTGCATACAGCCGTATAAAAAACTATTATTATTTATTTTTGACTTTTTTTAAGTAAATAAAGTCGAATGTCTCATACTGGGTTGGCATTTTAGAAATATTAGCTGTAACGGAAATTATAGGAAGTGGCTGACATGTTCAACAAAACACAACATGTATAACTATGCTAAGGTCTCCTATATAGTAAGCCAGGTGGCCGTGAGGAAAAGTACGAATCTACCGACAGGCACAAACACCAAGCCTAGGTTCGAATTCCGATGGCTTTTAATATTTTATTTATTTTTCTTTTTTAAATTTTTTTTTAAAATTTTGAGGTCGGCGTCAATTTATGAATTTAAAGAAAGTATATTTTAAAAAACAGTAATCTTTTCTTTAAAGAATTAAATAAGACACAGAAAAATTAGGTTTACCTATATAGTTAACTTTTGTGATGTGAAAATACATATTGATAAATCAATTATATTATTTGTAAAAAAAATGTCTTTATTCTAATGCAAAGGAAACCCTTAAAAAAACTCGGAAAATTCATAAACTTTCATGAAACAGATTTTCAATTGATCACGCTTACAGAAAAAAAACGTTGAATCTAATCAGAAAACTTTGATATTTTTCTAAATTTGCAAGAAATAACAAAACTTTTGTCACAATTATTTCAAGACCTTTTGATATTTCTTGTAACGTTATTGTTAATTAAAACCAAATTATTATATAATCGATTTTAATTGCGAACTGTCAGATTAATATAATAATAGTTTTTATACGGCTGTATGCAATTGAAAGATTTTTTCGTTGGAGAGCAGCCAATTATATAATTGTTTCGAAACATTTAGGAAAAAATCAATTTACCAACCAGTGGTCACAGTCAGGATTCTAACCTGAACCTTTCCAATATCGCGTCGGAATGAGCTTACAATACTCAACTGTGACATGATTGCTAAATTAATATTCTCCATATATGCTTCCGAATCAATAGAATTTCACTACATACGAGTGTCAATTCATATCTGCTATAATGTTCAGGTTAGAATCCTGACTGTGACCACTGGTTGGTAAAATGATTTTTTCCTATGTTTCAAAACAATTATATAATTGGCTGCTCTCCAACGAAAAAATCTGTCAGATTAATAATTAATTAACTCCTTCGGTTGTCCGTATTATTAGCTAGACTAATAAGCAAGAGAAATCCATACTCATTAGTGTATAGAATCAATTATAGGTACTTATTAAAAGACCACATTTTTATTAATTGGACTGTTGGGCGCTGACAGACACGGCGGTTTTAACCGAAGCGTTTAACGAGTTGTTGAGTGATGAACGATTGTATATTATGTGGCTCTCGACAGCGTACGATTCAGTACTATGCGACTCGGTCTCTGTGAACTATATGAAACTTAACAATCGAGTCGAAGAGACAACCATCGAGAGTCATCGAAATGTTTGAACAATCGACTAAAACATCACGAATCCGCGCATCACTAGTTTTTGCTAGGTTGCAGTCCCGTATCACACTTGTCGTCATTTCTGTGACTATTCGGCCTTAGGAAACAAAATAAAGTTATTCGTTATCATCAACTTTTCATCTCATCGATATAATAAACGCTGGAGGGTCGACTTTGTTATTGGCACTCGGACTATTATTGTGTTTTACAGTGCATTTGTATGTATAAAGTTGGTGATCCTACTTCAGTTAGTCCCCACTGACATAGACTATAGAGAATAGACTACGCATTCCTTACTTCTGCAATCTCGGAATTCCATTATGAAAGCACTATAGGCTACAAGCTATTCGATAATTAATTGTTAACGTTATCAGTTTAAATAAATAGTACTGAGGGAACTGAGTAAAAGACTGACATAAATAAACATTAGAAATAAATAAAGTAGTGTCGTGTAAATAAATATTAGTTACTGTATTTATAATAAACATTCTTATAGTAATTGTAAGGACATTGAATACACGGATGAATCCTGAGGTAACTGAGTAAAAGACTGACATAAATAAACATTAGAAATAAATAAAGTAGTGTCGTGTACATAAATATTAGATAGTGTATTTATAATAGACATTTTTAAAGTAATTGTAAGGACATTGAATACACGGATGAATCATTATTCACTCCCAGACAAAAATGAAGAATACCAAAATCCCGAAAGCGGAGCCGATTTCGGGGAAATTTGCAAACAAAAATTCACATCCTTCAATTAATAAAGAAATACCTACTCATGCAATTTACAATACCTACAATACAATTTACAGTACCTACTCATGCAATTTGTGGCTTATTAATCTACATAATATGTATCAAATTGGCCACAGATTTATTTTATTTTATATTTTATTTATTTTATTGTGACTGCCGAAGAGGATGACGTTATTGCCCGAATATTTACGAAGAAATCGCAGAAATAAACGATGTCAATTTCAATTCCGCTGCCAGGAGCTACTGTCACAGGTTGCATGCGTATATTGACGAAAATAGTGACGTTTTTGAGGGTTTATTAAGGAACAAGTGAAGTTACGGCTCCGCTTTCGAGATTTTGGTAATCTTCATTTTTGTCTTTGGTACTTCTAATTGTAGGATACATATCCAAACGCTGAGGAGTGAATATTGATTCATTCTGTATTATACCTACTGTTAATTAGTTAAGTGTATAGATTGTTGCAATAATTATGTTTAATTGTTGTTAGAACTGACTTTTATTTTTGTAAATAAATATCTTTTACGAAACAGTTCTGTTACAATACGTTACTGAGGGTAGTGTAGCCTAGTGGATAGCGTACTTGGTACCAGCCTCTATAGACTAGACTGTCGTGGGTTCGAATCCCACCTGCGCTCATGGATGTTTTGTGATGCTATTTAGTTTTAAGTTAGTTGTTATTTAATGTAATTTAAGACGCTAATGATCTAAGTTGTCAACGCGTCTATAATCTACAATAAATAAATAAATAAAAAAATAAATAAATAAATACAATATGTTATTGTTCCGTTTGCGGAACAGTTCCAAAATACCTGTTACTAAAAAATACACCCCATGTCCACTTTTTCACGTTCCTTAGTGACTTAGTCCATTCTCGATGTCAATGGTTTGGGTCCCTGAGCGATTTAGTTACGCGATAGCTGCTCTGCTGCGGCTTGAATATACAGCGTCCGAGTGCAATGCAGTCTACAAACTGCAGACAGCCAGACACTTCACGGTGAATGGACACTGCAATCACGTGAATCGCAAGGGGAATAGGAATGTCGTGTTTTCTTGTCGCTTACATAACTGTTTGCGCCCAACTTGTCCAACTGCGAGTATACATTTATTTACTCGACTCAGATATACAAAAGCGTCTGGGTACAGAACCCGCCGTTTGATTAAAACTGCGAACTAATTTCAATACATGGTATATATATATATACCAGGGGTGTTACGAATATTCGCATCCGCATCCGTAAATGCGGAATATTCGCATTAATTCAGACATCTGCATCCGCATTCACATCCGCATCAATCAATGCGGAGTTTTTACGGATGCAGATTCACATCAAAAAGTAACTACATGTAAAGAAAGTGGGCGGAGCCAGAGTGGCACGTGCTAAAAATATGATTAAATAAATAAAAAGTTAAAATTAAATTGATTTTCAGTTATTTATGCACTTAAAATTTAAATAATTATCCTTTTAAAATCCCAAAATCCGCATCCGCATCGCATCCGCATCCGAATCAAATCCGCATCCGCGGATGTGAACTTCTAATAATCCGCATCCGCATCCGCGGATGTCTAAATTCTTGCATCCGTAACAACCCTGATATATACCATGAAAAAAGACGTACTTCAAGCGGCTACGATAGCTCAGAGGGATAGCGTTCGCATTGTACGCAGTAGGTAGCTGGTTCGAATCTCGTCGGCGCCATAGTATCTTTTGTTTTGTTTTTTACAACTAATTCATATTCCACTTGATATTTATTGTCTTTATTTATTAACTTCCCATTGGAAGTTGTTGTAACGAGTTCCATTTCAACAACTTCCAATGGGAGGTTAATAAACAAAAAAAATTACTCTTTCAATGGGCTGTAGCAAATTTGCTGAAACCCCAATAAATATTATACATATAGATATAGTAGCTGTACCTTCATATTACTATTGTAAATAAAGACTTTTTTCTTCTTCAAGCAATAATAATAATAATAAATTTGCACCTGGGCGAAGCCGGGCCGGCCTGCTGGTAATAGATATATTTAAAGGAAGTTAATTTTAATTCGAGTCGTGCCCACAAAGCACTGTTGAATATTTACAAAGAACGACGTTACACTAAGCAAACACGTTCACCCTACATTTTCTTCTCATTGTGTGATGGAAATGAAATGTGAAGACCGGGTATAGGAACTATGTTTATATAGGATATGCATTTTTATGACCCAATATCCAGTCCGCAGCTCCGGTATCATATGGGTAAGAGCTTTCAGAGAAGAGTCAATCTAAATATGATTTCCATACAAATGTTGAAAAGATTGTTTCACAGTTTTTTTTGTTTTATCGATATTATAATCGATAATGTTTTCAAAATATGCTTTTTATAGTTTAGAAGCTGCACGATCCGGCTTTGACCGGATTCAAATCGAATAAATACATAAACAAGCCGTGAGGTGGGTCGTTTATTAGGACTAAAGTGCGACCCTTGAGGTCCACACGACGAACTTCCCAGTTTGATAAATATTTAATAATAATAATTAAATTAGATATTACACAGAAAAGTAATCATTTTAATCATTAAAACATCAATAATTAAAAAAAAAAAAAAAAAAAAAACGGCTGAACCGATTTTTATAAAATTTATGTCGAATCAAAATGACGTTAACACGCCTCGATTGACACCCTTACGAAGTCGATATAATTTTTTATTCGCGAGATATTGTGTAAAATCTACTTTTTTGGAGGTTATTTGGTTAAGAAAAAAGAACGGCTGAACCGATTTTAAAAAAATTCCTTTCAGATCATATATACGTTAATACGCGTCGATTGGCACCCCAACGAAGTCGATATCATTTTTCGTTCTCGAGATTTCGTCTTAGAAAGAAATGGACACATACATACGTACGTACGTACATACGTACACACACACACACACACACACACAGACATCTTTCTAAAAGTAGTGTAAAAATAGTGTAGTGACCTTGAAACATAAAAATTTTTTTTCCTTTTTGATTTCGATTTTCGGACCCATTACAATAACTTCCAATGGGAAGTTAATAAAGATTTCTTTATTTATAACACAACGTAAATAATTTTATGTTTTATATTAAATCGATTTATACGGATGTTTTGCAATTGAAAATTTTATTGGAAGAGCAGCAAATTACATAAATGATTCCTTGCAATATCGGAAAAAATCATTTTAACAACCATAGTCACAGTCAGGAATCTAACCTGAATTTTTCCACTATCGTGGCGGAATGAGCTTACAATACTCAACCGTGACATGATTACCAATCTAACATTCTCCATATATTCAAAGGAATCAATTTATTTCCACTACATGTGAGTGTTATTTATTATAATTTATAGCTAGGTTGTAGATGTGAATCATCGTAGTAGCGAGAGCTATTCATGTAGGTGAAAATTATTTCAGACACCCAAAGGGGATAGAATAGAATAGAATATTATTTGCGTTTAACCATATATATGGTGTACAAAAGGTCAGAAATAAACGTTAATAATATTTTCTGTCTTCCTCCGACTACTTAAAAGCAGTTGTCTGTTTTCGTCTTACAGCGACGCTTTCTGTCAGTCTTTTACGTATATCAGAGGCCAAGCTATCTTAAAGCCGAGTAATAACTATGTTAAGGTCTTAGATACAGTAAGCCAGGTAGCCGTGCGGAAAAGTACGAGTCTACCGACAGCTACAGGTACAAACACCAAGCCTAGACATTTAGACAGAAAAACATATTTCCAGAGTTTTTGTCTGTCTGTTTGTGCAAGCATCCCTCGAGAACGACAGAACTGATTTTGATGAAATTTAGTACACCATCAACTGATACCGAAACTTAAAATATATTATTTATCTGACTATAAGCGTATTAAGATAAGGCTTTTGAGTCGAAACCACCATCTCACAATAAAATGAAATTACACATACAATTTTATATTTTCCGGATTAGCAGCCAAAAAATATAGGTTCATTTATTTTTCTACCTAGCTGTATGTAATTTTTATAAAAATTACATAGAAGTAATGAACTTTTAATTTTTTGGCTGCTAATCCGAAAAATGTTTCTTACTAAAAACGTCATCCGTACTAAACTCGTCTAAAAATAATTTTACCTATACTTATATTAGTAGGTACTGATATATAGCTTTTGTTTGTATACCTATATATTTAATCCTAATTAGATAGTTTTTGGTAAGCTGATATATTATCTGATAAACATGTAGATATATACCTTTTAATAAATAGTCATTAACAAAATGTAATTGTATTGTAGGTTATACATCTATATATACAGGGTGTTAAAAAAGAGTGTAATATATTTAAAGAGGGAATAGTATGGACCAAAATAAACAAAAAAGTCTAAGTAAACATGGGCCCGCAAAGTAACGGTTTCGGAGATATGGAAGGTTATTCTTTTTTGAAACATTTACTTATTTGCAATTATTTATTACTTATTTATTATGTACAAACAAACAAAAGAAGCTTCTAGCAAAACCAAAAAATAAAGTTATATAAGATGTTCAAAGTGCCCTTCTTTCATTTCCAAGCAGGAACGACATCTTTGTCTAAAAAATATTAGAACTTTTTCTAAAACCCCCTCATTGGCTCGGATTTGTTGGCAATGTTGGCATTTTTGATTAATTCGTAGCTGCAGCTTCTCGAGGCTATTTACAGGAGTACCATAGACTAATGTTTTCAAATATCCCCAAAAAAAGAAATCTAGAGGGTTTAAATCAGACGATCTTGCAGGCCATAATACAGGTCCGCCCCCTTTCATATCTCCGAAACCATTATTTTGCGGACCCATGTTTACTAAGACTTTAATTGAAGCTATGCTTCTATAGGCACGTTAGACGATTTCTGGCAGGAGGTACACTTTTAGATTCGCGACACGCTCACGTCACGTCACGCTCATGTTATTAAAAGTATATCTATAGCTATGGCCAGCAGTGAAAATAATATAGTACTGGCGCACGCGCAGTGGCCTATGTAAAATTAATATCTGAGAGTTTTATAGGACACAAAAAAATAAAATAACGTTACATTTCAAAATGGCGGCCATATGTACTTTTGTAAATATTATCCGATCTTTTTGAAAGTTGATATTTAAGAGTTTTATAGGACACAAAAAAAATAAAATGGCGTCAGATTTCAAAATGGCGGCCATATGTACTTTTGTAAAAATTATCCGATCTTTTTGAAAGATATTTAAGAGTTTTATAGGACACAAAAAATAAAATAGCGTCAGATTTCAAAAGCCGTATGTACTTTTGTAAAAATTATCCGATCTTTTTGAAAATTGACATTTAAGAGTTTTATAAAACACAAAAAAATAAAATGGTGTCAGATTTCAAAATGGCGGCCGTATGTACTTTTGTAAAAATTATCCGATCTTTTTGAAAATTGACATTTAAGAGTTTTATAGGACACAAAAAAATAAAATTATATCAGATTTCAAAATGGCAGTCAAATAATAACTTTTCAATTGTATTGTCTATAGCTTTGATAAATTCGGTTTTATATACAGTGCGTAAAAAGCATAGCTTCTGTCGGGTGTCCCTTGACACCTCTTGACTTTTTTTGTTATTGCATTACAACGTGACGTCAACATTGGGTGCTTTTCAACAGAAATATATATTCCTTATGTTTATGTAAGCGGTTTTGCCGCGTGGTCACACATTTTGATTATTTACACAGTCATCACCATCAGTCGTAATTCCAGCACGTAGTTATATTTTGTATACCTCATACCTGGCAACCTATTTACGATACATTTGAAAACACGTCATTAAAACTAGATTACTACATTATTTATCATGTTTCCGGACAATTACACTCGCCAATAAACGACATTTTCAAATCGATGTATGTAAATTAGATACATTTAAGAGAATTTCTACGCGATATAATCGACATTCAGTGAGTTCCCACCATTTAGAAACAAAATACATGGTGCGACAAAGCAATCTGACATTTTACAACGCTTTTATTGAAGTGAAAACTTCTTTAGGCACTCTTTGCCTGGGTACTGAAAAAATGTGAAGCGTTCGCAACTACTTCCGTAAGAATTCGCAACATACTTATATTATAAAAGTCTACACACTTCCATCCATAACGCAGTTGGTTACGTCTTTGCGTTCAATGCATAGAAACCTGGGTTCGAGACCTGATGGCAGCGTAGAATTTTTGGCGTTTTTTTTTCTAAATTCTACATGATATTTATTTATGTATTTTTTTATTTTTGTTATATTATTTCTTTGACAATAATTATATTTTTTTTGAAACCAAGGTGGAATTAATTAAAAATACAGTTTTAGTATTTTAGTAATAAATTATTTTTAGTTTATAAATGCGTTATAATAGATGACACCAAAAATTTGAAAATCTGAAGTTTTCACTTCTGTCGTGTGGTCATAAGCACACATCCATTTTTTTATTTTATGAAACGAAAACTAGATTTTTTTTATGTTGCAATGAAAAGAAGTTTATTGTTATTAAAACTGCCACATACAATAATTTTTACGCTTATATGAATCCGTACTGCGATTTTTTCATTTCTGATTTTATTACTAGGCATGTTATTAATGTCCTCAGTTATAAATGCTTCGTTAAATCGTAATAGTAATATTACTGACGCAAAAGTTGGTAACAGTGACAAACGTTTTTAATATGTTTAATTAATTCGACCATAACGTAACTCATTTTTCCACAGACCTGTCCGATGGACGAAAATGGACTGAATCTACAGCCTGTCCTAACTTAATTTTCTGTAGGTAACAGTTAACACGGGGACTGAATCCAATAGCCATCTCTCAATAATATAAATTAATAGATTTATACGGCTGAATTGCAATTGAAAATTTTTGTTCGAAAGCAGCCAATTATATAATTGATTCCAAACATATCGGAAAAAATCATTTTACCAACCATAGTCACAGTCAGGATTCTAACCTGAACCTTTCCACTTTCGCGGCGGAATGACCTTACAATTACTCAACCGTGACATTATTACTAATCTAACATTCTCCTTATATGCTTCGGAATCAATTGATTTTCACTACATGCGAGTGTAAATTCATTATAGCTAGGTTGAAGAAGTGAATCTTCGTACTAGCGAGAGCTCATCATGAAAGTGAAAATTATTTCAAACACCTAGAATACACTAAATAAGTACCTAGATATATCAATGTTATAAATAACCATAGATTGGTATTACTATATGAAAATTATTAATTCAAATCACAATAATGTACAATTTTACAAATAATATGTAGGTACCTACGAGTATATACAAATATATGTAAAAATGAAAGCTTCGGAAAGCTCACATTTTTGACAGTTTCCAATTCGCTTTTTATGAATGTAGCCGCGTAGAATATTTCTATTCGTGAACCGTTTTTTTTGTGTATGTCTCGTAATTTATGACGCCATTTTTTACGCGTGAACAAATTACGAACTGTTGCACACAGAAGATCGCATCTTTTAAGGGCCTCAAATAGAATAAAAATAGTACTTTGACGATAACAGCTCTCATTAAAATTATAAAGAAATGAATACAAAAGAATATTATGAAAACTTCTTCTTTGAATTTGAATTATTGCATCATAAAAAAGTTTTTTTAAGTCTTTTTAAGCGTTTTTGTATTATTGAAAAAGTTGATTAAGCACATAAAATTAATTCTTGGACAGTTATGAATTCATAATATAGGTCATGTACTATATTTATTGAAAAAGTTTTTTAATAATGCTTATTGCTTATACATAACAGGTAAATATGCTCGCTGTAATTGGAATATCGGTAAACACTAAACTAGCGATGGGAAAAAATATAAATACCTTTTGTGCGATTAATAGGGTTGTAGACACCATTTTAATTTTTTTTTCGATAGTCTATAATATATAAACATTGAAAAACATAGAATTTTTATTTATATAGGTATTCAATAGTGAATTACAAGGTGAGAAAGTTGGTGTTTGCAACCAGTGTGAAGTTTGCTACTCGAGGTACGAGGGCATGCAACCACACATGTCGCAAACGCCAAGTTTCATACCGAGTAATTGCATATTATTTTTCACAACAACTCTATTGACAATTCGATTTGGGGTACCTACAATTTGGGCGTGCAAAAAAGTCGCAAAAATATTAAATCTATCAGATTTATGTGGGGTTATGTCTGCATTTTGACAATTATGAATATTATTTGCGGATTCAATATCTCCTTCTTAATTTGACGTTTTCGAAAATTATATCCGGATCCAATCGCTCTGTCTCCCTCTTAACAACTTTAAACAGAGAGAACCGACCTGAAACCTAGGGATGAAAACGCCCAGTTTCTACCCACTAAACAGGTACCGAAAATCGAATTTTCAATAGCAGCGTTGTGAAAAATATTTTTTTTAGGTTAATTTAAAGGTATTGTTATTAATCGAAAATCATAAAAATGGTCAATATTTTTCTTCTGAAAATTGCTATGAGAAATAATCTATATATTAATAGGCCAGGCGTTTTTTGTACGCCTACACTGTAAAAAATGGATGTAAAAATACTTTGAAAGTTAAGGTAGAATTCGCTCGATTTTCTAAGTGATTTTACATTATTATTTATTTTTACACAGAAAACTTCATAAAAACTTGGACTTTTACTGTGAAGTTACACAAATTTGTGATTTTTACATAAAGTAAATTAAAATTACATAATTTGTGTAATATTCCAATAAAATGTGTAAAAATTACAAAATAAAATGTATAGTTACATATATAAAATGGATGAATACAAAACAAATTAATGTAAAATTAGTAACCACGCATGCGCAATGTGTTTTTATGGAATCTACGCGATGTGCAGACGATACCTGTTTGCGACGCCATTGTCTCTTTGTGTGCCTATTACCAGATTAATCGCTGGCTACAAATGGACCATCGATAATCTATGTAATCGACCTTCTCATTTCTTACAGTGTATCTCCTCCTAAACTACTGAACCGATTTCGACGATCAAGGTGTCATTTGAAAGGGCTTGCGGTATACAGATGTGCAATCGATTTTTAATCTTACAAAATAGATGATATAAGCAGGCTTTGGAAAAACAATTTGTGTTGTCAAGTAACAGTTAAATACTTTAAAGTTTAGGTTATCAAAATAAACAGTAAATATTTTGAAGACAAAGGAAAAAGGAAGAAAATATAAATTTTAGCGAGTAGTTTCGAATAACAATTAAACAGGTAATGAGTTTTTGAAAAAAGTTGAGCTCTCGGTATTTGAACCTGGGCTTGGCGTGAAGGTAACTGATGTTGGTCAACGCGCTAGCCAACTAAGCTATCTGCGACGTTGAGCACTTGTCCATTAAACTAGTATACAAAGCAAAGATTGTGATTTATTTTTTAAAAATGTGATTTTATTAATTTTTAAAGACATTAAAATAAAAATAAGTCTACAACATCATTACTGGGGACATTTAGAACCAGATCGTAAAATAAAAATAACAAAAACAGTTAACGGGGAGCAAATATTAACAAATTATCGTAACACCATGTTAACATGCTATGTCTCAGTTACGGTGGGACACACTGTATATAATTGGCTGCTTATCCAATAAAAATTTTTCAATTGCAAATCAACCGTATAAATCTATTAATTTAGTAATAATAAAGTTTGCATATGCAAAAAGAGGGAACAAAAAGTAAACAATGACCTTAAAAGTAATTTGAAAAGCGTGTCTCTGTAGTTTTCATCTGTGAAACAAAACAACACATATATAATATAAAAGTGACTCGCATATGCTGCAGGCACAAAAACGTTGAAATGAAATACGTTTGAAAAATAACTCTAATACTTCATTTTTATCGTTCCAAAACACTTTTTATAAACTTCGTGTAAAACTTCCAAGAATTTTGTTAAGCTTATTAAAACAGTATGAATAGAATATTAAAATATGTACTCGGAAGAACAAAGCTTTTTAAGATAGGGGTGGTGAGGCGAAACGTTGGTGGCATATTTTCATAAAGTATTTATAAAAAAGTGTAAAAGTTATTTTTATCATTTTAAGCAGTTAATTATTTAATTATGTATTATGTAAATACACTTTTCAGTGGCGTAGCCAAATGACTGCAAAGGGGTTTCTGCTTTTAAGGATAGGGGAGATGAGGGGAAACGTTGGTGGCATAAAATTCTGCATCTAAATTATTAAACAAAATTAATTTTGCATGCTTTGTAATGGCAGAAATTTGATATGAAAATGTCAAAATTACCTTAAAAACAGATAGCGATAGCCATGGAACTTGAACAAAATGATTAGAAATTATTCTGACAGCTAAAACGTCATCATTTTGTTCAAGTTCCATGGCTATCACTATCTGTTTTTGAGGTAATTTTGACATTTTCATATCAAATTTCTGCCGTTACAAAGCATGCAAAATTAAATTTGTCTAATGATTTACATGCAGAATTTTATGTTCTAAAACTTTTATTCGAAGATATTTTTCCTAAAATAATTAGGGAAGCAGGAAATCGCAAAAGTTTAATTTTACGGAATGTTACAATTACCACAAAACACCAAACCATAACAAACACTCTCGACGTACGTTTCGCCAACCAAGTTGGCATCATCAGGAGATGATTAAAACTAAAGACTAAACAAAAATTACTGCCTATTTATAGGCTACCTAATTTTAATTACCTGAAAACTAAACTAATTTACTAAATCAAAAAGCAGGCTACCTGGAATTGGGCCTTTGTCACTGTTCATAATATTATGTTTACACTTATGAATCTCTAGACTCTCTACGGCGTCTAGTTGTCTAATATTAATGACGTTTCTAATTAATTTTAAATTACTATTGTCTATTTTATGGTCATTTTCAAATGCATGTTGGGCAACACTAGATTTATCAAACCTGCCATATTTTAGATGAGCCATATGCTCTTTAAATCTTACTGAAATAGATCTTCTCGTTTGGCCAACATACTTTTTATTACAATTTTGACAACTAATTTCATAAATCCCGGACTTTTCTTTTTCTTCTACTTTTTCTTTAGTGTTCCCTAATTTTTCTTTCAAACTATTACTTGAAGAGTATACAATATTTAATCCTACTTCTTTAAAAATCTTTTTTAACCCTCTGGTGAAGCGCGATTCAAATGGAATCGATACATATCTAGAAATTTCTGTTTCATTACGAAAAGTCGAGGAATTTTCCAAAGCATTCTTAAAACTACGTTTTCTAATCATTTTATCTATTAAATCTACATTATAACCATTACACAAAGCTATGTCCTTAATTAAAGTTTTTTCTTTCTCAAACCTTTCCTTGTTGAGAGGGAAGCTGAGTAACCGGTGTATTAAAAAGTTGAAACTTGCCATTTTATGTTGAGGGCAATGATGTGAGTCTTTAGGGATATATCTTAGTGTATTGGTGTCCTTTCTGTATATATCAAATTCTAAATTATTTGTCTCATTCTTTATGACTAATACATTTATTGTTAATTTTACGGGTTAAATCCCTATTACCTACCCTCAAAACGATTCAGCACCCTGTATATTTAGACTAGTAAAGATCAACTTACCTCCAACTGGCAAAGTGGGAACACAATCCATTCTGACGTCAGCCACGGCTCCCGTGATCGCTTGACTAACGTAAACGAAGCAATACTCGACATATCGTTCGGTGAAGAGCTCGCAATCAAAATGAAGACTATGTTGGCCGCGCGTCACCCGTTGCTCTGCCACATAACCCAGTGTCGTCGGTGGAACGAGCGCGGTTACGTCAGCTCGCAACCGCGCGTAAAGTCGCACGCGGTCACCGCTTTCCAAGATGCATGCCGGGTATTGAAACAGAACTGGTACTCCGCCCCCGTGGGCGTCGCACGGGAATATGCTACGAGCGTGTACGTTGAAGACGAACTGCTCGCTCCAATCGGCCTGTAACAAGTAAAACCAAATTTATATATTTTTTGCCATACCCCCTACAAAACACCTACTTTTCAGTTAATTTTCATAAAATTTTGACAGTTCATTTGCGTCGCCATCTTTACTTTTACAGTAGGCTGTGAAAGTCGTGAGGCGGATAGAGCGAATAAACAGAAGTTGCTATGGCAAGGAAAGGAAGGCGTGGCGGAGTCGCAACTCGCAACTGTCTCCTTCTAACTAGAATCTGCGTTCACCCATTGACGACACAACTGTCAAATTTCATTCATTCTACTGACATAACCTCGTTTTTTTAAACACGTCGTCGTTAATAATTAAAGCAATTTGTTATGGGGTGGTGTTTTGTACTTGACTGCAAAAAGTTTAAATTTCCGACTGAGGAAAAAGCTCAAATAATACCTAATTGATGAAAACATATTTTTTTTTACTTTTAGCTTGCCCTTCCTTGATCTAGTGTAGCTCAGACGACTTCAGAACACTTTTTCAACTCCAAATGGAAAGAACAAACTCAATTTCTAATTATAATTGCTTAAATTATACCTCGACAAACGTCAACGAGGTTAAGTTAGGTTAGAATAAACGTCACTGGCTGAATCAAGTTAGGACATTCATTTTTCATAAATTTTTAATTTCAAATAAAAAGTTATTTTACAACGAAATAATAAAGTTTTGTAGCCAATAATGACGGGATTTATTAATTATTTTTATGAAACAGCCATTGTTTTGGTAAGAAATGTGTTTTAAGAGAATAGAAATGAATATTCCGTTAAACCCCATACATTTTTGAACGCCTATCGAATCCACTTTAAATTAGGACCGCCTACTTCTATAGTTTATATTGAAAAACTTTTGCACGCCTGCCTGTTAAATGACCCAATACAGGTCGGTAAAAAATAAACGAAAATTTTAACAGCAAAGGCCTTTAAAATCTCAAGTATACTTTGGAAAAATAGCTGTTGGTGGCATCAAACAACGAATCTACTTTTTGAATGTTCTTTTAAATAAAAACGTCATCTTCTTTACATTTCTTCTCTATACAGGTGTAGTACACGTCTTGTAATGATGTAATTAAAAAAGAAATCATATTTCTCAAAGAAAAAGCTTTTATATATATTTCATAATTACTGACATAATATATAAAAGGATTCGTTAAACTAGTAAATTGCTTTTCTGTAAAATAGATCGTAGAAATACTTAAATAAGACGTGAAAGAAGATTTTTTTATTGTAATGAAACAACCAGGTATATCTGTTCCATTTTCCGGATGGTTATGACCTATGTTGTCGAGCTTCTATAATCTATAATCTATCCTTAGAGTATACTAATAAATGTTAGCCTAGGAGCCCTCTGGGATTTCTGAAAAACAACTTTGGGCGGCCGAAAAACCACGAAATTTTACCACCTTTTTTGCTTTTTTCGAAATATCTCAGAAACGGTCGCCTTAAGCAATTCTTGCACTATGCAATGTTTTAAAGAGGATTACATTTCCTACAATTTTCATTCCCACAACTTTTTTGTGGTACTAATGGTAAGCGCGCTACACCTTTTGAAGGTAATTTTTTTTGACCCAGAATCTCAGCTAATTTTCAAGCCTAGGCAGTTTTTTTTTTTTCAAAGGATGTTTTTTTTATTCGAAAAAAGTCTCTTTTAGATTGAAATCTGGACATTTTTCTTTATGTAAATTTACTATAAATCCATAGGAAAAAAATGATGACGTAAGCATACAATTGAGAAGCAGGACCCATTCAAAAAGAATGTTTATGGTTACTGCATTGCTGTCCAAGCATATTTTTACCCTTTTTAGTAGAGATATTAGTAGGGATGTACGAGCCGAGTATTCAATAAATACTCGGTTTTCAAGTTGAGTCGAATAACTCGACCTCAATTCGAATTAAGTATGTATAATTTAGTAAATACTATAATTTTGAGTCGGATTAAAAAAATAATAACTAATCGAATTTTGAGTCAAGTCGAGTAGATACCTATTTAATGAACTTCAGAATGAAAAAACGGAACCCTTATAGGATCACTCTCGTGTCCATTTGTCCGTCCAATCTTCCTCCCCCCCCCCAATATCTCCGAAATTACTCAGCCTAAAATTTTGAAAAAAATAAGGAATAAAGGGCCTCACGCATAGTTTACAGGAAAATTTAAGCGAAAATTCTAAGTCAAATTTAAGGGTTAATTTTGGGGGGCAAATTAGAAAATTAAAAAAAAAAAATTTCAAATGCAACATGTTACATATCAAATGAAAGAGCTCGTTATGAGAAATACAAAAAATATTTTTTTTATAATTTTAAAATGCATAGTTTAAAAGATATTAAAGAAAATATACGAAAATCGAGAATTTTCCCCTTATCTCCGAAAACCTAAAATTTTGAAAAAAATAAGGAATAAAGGGCCTAACGCATAGTTTACGGGAAAATTTAAACGAAAATTCTAAGTCAAATTTAAGGGTTAATTTTGGGGGGCAAACTAGAAAATTAAAAAAAAAAATTTCAAATGCAACATGTTACATATCAAATGAAAGAGCTCGTTATGAGAAATACAAAAATATTTTTTTTATAATTTTAAAATGCATAGTTTAAAAGATATTAAAGAAAATATACGGAAATCGAGAATTCCCCCCTTATCTCCGAAAGCCTAAAATTTTGAAAAAAATACGGAATAAAGGGCCTCACGCATAGTTTACAGGGAAATTTAAGCGAAAATTCTAAGTCAAATTTAAGGGTTAATTTTGGGGAGCGAAGTAGAAAATTAAAAAAAAAAAAATTTCAAATGCAACATGTTACATATCAAATGGAAGAGCTCGTTATGAGAAATACAAAAATATTTTTTTTATAATTTTAAAATGCATATTTTAAAAGATATTAAAGAAAATATATGAAAAACGAGAATTCCCCCTTATCTCCGAAAGCCTAAAATTTTGAAAAAACTAGGGAATATAAGGTCTCACGTATCGTTTATTTTCTATTCGACTCGATGATCGAGTAGTTACAGTACTCGACCGGTCTTCGATTTTCCGAGTAGGTACACGGACTTACATCCCTATTTAATTTTATTTATTGTAGATTATAGACGCGTCGACAACTTAGGTCATTAGCGTCTTAATTACATTAAATAACAACATCCTTAAAACTAAATGACTTCACAAAACATCCATGAGCGGAGGTGGGATTCGAATCCACGACAGTGTGATCGAAAGGTCGGCTACGCTAACCGTTACACCACACCGTCCTCCTTACATCCCTAGATATTAGATAATAATATTATGCTTTATTGTTGTAAGGCGTGTGGTTTTATTCTCATCATAAGAATAGAGTGCTGTGCTTCATAGGCTATACGTGTCTTTAAAAGAAAGAAACATTTACTGCTGAGATTTTTTACAGCTCATTTTGTTTTTATCTCCTAACCGGATAGGACAATGGCATCTTTCAGGATATGTTTCATTTTTCATGGACTCTGATATTTTGAACAGACTTCAAAAAAGGAGGAGGTTATACAGGGTGGTGACCGTGACTGCTGCACATAGGGATTTAACCCGTAAAATCAAACTTTCGCGATTTCCTGCTTCCCTAATTATTTTAGGAAAAATATCTTCAAATAATAGTTTTAGAACATAAAATTCTGCATCTAAATCATTAAACAAAATTAATTTTTCATGCTTTGTAACGGCGGAAATTTGATATGAAAATATCAAAATTACCTCAAAAACAGATAGCGATAGCCATGGAACTTGAACAAAATGATTAGAAATTATTCTGACAGCTAAAACATCATCATTTTGTTCAAGGTCCATGGCTATCGCTATCTGTTTTTGAGGTAATTTTGATATTTCATATCAAATTTCTGCCGTTACAAAGCATGCAAAATTAATTTTGTTTAATGATTTAGATGCAGAATTTTATGTTCTAAAACTATTATTTGAAGATATTTTTCCTAAAATAATTAGGGAAGCAAGAAATTGCGAAAGTTTGATTATACGAGTTAAATCCCTATGTGCAGCAGTCACGGTCACCACCCTGTATATTCGGCAGCTATGTTTTTTTATGTACTATGAATTAATGAATGTTAACCTTTTTCTTCTGTATTTGTGAACTGATTTTGATGATTATTGTTTTATTTAATAGGGCATACGTCCGGGGTGGTCTCATATAAATTTTACTTAAATCGATTCAGTAGTTCGACTGATTTTAATCAAAAGTGAGTAACGGACTGTAATACTGTTAAGGAAAATGTCAGTTTTGACACAGTGTGTTTTGACACCAAGACAGAAGTTGGTAAATAACATGTGCAAACTAAATATTGTAGACTGTAGAGCCATTAAAAAGTAAAAAATAATAAAATTTTGAGGTTTGGAATCAAGAGATTTCAATTTTTTTTGAGAGTTAAGTTGAACATTCTGTACAATATAAAGTTTAAAGTTTGCAATATAACTTTTGTAAAGCTGCAAAACAAATATTAAACATTTTTTTTGTAATTCAGTCGAACCTATAAAACCACTTACCGAGTTGTGGCATAGCTAGAAAATATTTTATCGATATTTTCAGTTGGATAATAGAGTATATAAAGTATAAAACCTTTCAGTTTTTCAGTTTGAAACTTTAAAGTGATTTCTAGACGTTTAACTTCTGAAACAAAATATTCCTCTCAGTCTCATATCATAGGCACATAATTGAAAATTTTGTTGGAAAGCAGCCAATTATATAATTGATTCCAAACATATTGGAAATAAATTATAATTTAAAAAAACTAAAAAACACGCTTTAATGAACTAAAAAGTAAAAAATAATTAATTTTATTGTAAAAAAGCGTGGGGTAGTGTGAAAATATGATACAAAGCACCCACGCTTTTTTACAATAAAATTAATTATATTTTACTTTTTAGTTCATTAAAGCGTGTTTTTTAGTTTTTTTAAATTATAATTTATTTTTGCTTTTTAGTCCTGGAGATCCTGGTCAGGATAATGGGACAAACTTATGGAATTATTGTATTGTAATCGGTCCTTGATAAGTGTGCAAAGTTTCAGTTCAATCTGAAGTTTTTTGCTTTTTTTTTTTTTAGTCCTGGAGATCCTGGTCAGGATAATGGGACAAACTTATTGAATTATTGTATTGTCGTCGGTCCTTGATAAGTGTGCAAAGTTTAAACTAAATCTGACCGTTCAAAGTTGGTCAAAATCAAGTTCAAAGAAGTCGGTTACAAACTGACAAGCCCGCAAACATACAGGTGAAGCTAATATAAGCGTGTTAAAAAGCATTTTACCGACCATAGTCACAGTCAGGATTCTAACCACTTTCGCGTCGGAATGAGCTTACAATTACTCAACCGTGACATGATTACTAATCTAACATTCTCCTTATATGCTTCGGAATCAATAGATATTCACTACATGCGAGCGTTAATTCATTATAGCTAGGTTGTAGAAGTGAATCTTCGGACTAGCGAGAGCTCATCTTGAAGTGAAAATTGTTTCAAACATTTTTTCCGATATATTTGGAATCAATTATATAATTGTCTGCTTTCCAACAAAATTTTCAATTAAAATTCAGCCGTATAAAAGAAACCTCGTATTGAGAAAATAATTTTTGATATGAATAATATCGTTGCTTTCAAATTTCTTATTTAAAAAAACAAAATCGGATGGATTTAGCTTTGACTATACCCTCTGTAGGAGCACGTATTTTGAAAAAAAAATTCAATTACTAAATAAACTAACTAACGCACACTAAACATTTCAAATAATGTAATGAGTCCGATTTTGCAAATGGAAAATTTGAACATATCTGCACGTTTTTAGGTTCGTAGAGTCCGAATCTACTGTTTTTACAGAGATGTCTGTGTGTGTGTACGTACGTACGTTCGTTTGTTCGTTCGTACGTTGGTGAAATTTTTTTCGGCTCGCATATCTCAAGAACAAATAATGATATCGACTCCGGACTAATTTCATTCGACGCATAATTGCATAATGAACACCTGATATCATTATTTGTTCTTGAGATTATGCGAGCCGAAAAATGTTCACCAACGTACGTACGAGAGAGAGAGAGAGAGAGAGAGAGGGAAGAGGGAGAGAAAGGGAGAGATTTGGACTCTAGAGTCTAGGGACCTTAAAACGTGCAGATATGTCCAAATTTTTCTTTCGCAAAATCGTACCCAATACAATACTTCCAATGAGAAGTTAATAAATAATCCGTTTAACGTCAGTTTCTCGACATTATGTAATAACAGACGTCATTCGCACCATTACTATTTTCCATTTACCACTTCCCCGTTATTTTCTACATTTTTTATAAACTTCAACATAATTAGCATCAAAGTACGAATGGAGAAATATTATAGGAAATTAGGATAAGGTAAGCAATTTTGCGAGCACAGGAGTTTGACGGATCCATGGCTTTGAATAACAAACCATCTCGATATAATTATCTGGAATTATTGAGGGCTTAACAAGATGATCGATACAGGAATTACCATTTCTCGTCGTAAGACACTACGAAAAAGTTCTAACCACAATCTGCTCCCGCCGGGATTCGAACCCAGTACCTTCCGATTGCGAGTCTAGTGGTCTAACGACTACTCTACATCCACTTGGTATATCTACGCGATTATGTAGAAATAGTTTTGTCATGTGCAAGTCAGTCACAGCGGACAGATAAATCAGGCGAACATAAAACAGAAAACACGGAATGGGTTGTCGGGGTGCGGCACAGGGTCAGCATCAAGTGTAGTAAATTACACCCCAAAGGCTATCGGCCACGGTCTTGCTTTTGCCCCGAACCCAGCCACGGTTCGGGCCGCACTTCTTACATTCTCTGTCCGTTTGCCTTCACCCCCTCACCAGACAACGGACCCCGTTCAAATCAACTTGCGCTGCAGTTCGGATATAATCTACAGGGTGTCCCATATTTATGTATACATACGATTTACGTGTAAATATTTAACATTGTTTTTCCATATAAGAAGAAAGTTTGGTCACAATTAGTATAGGCTTTGACAAATAAGAATATATCATTAAGAATAGCACGGCTTATTCTGATCCACTCATTTTGTCCCAATGCTAAATTCCCTATGTATACATCAATTTGGGACACGGTGTATACCCCCCCATTTTTTTTTTAAGTTTTTAAGCAACGTTTTGTGAAATTCAATGCTTAATTGTAGCTAATAAAAATAGTAGTAAAGACTTTTGTAAACATAGTTTGAAATTTGCCGAGGGCATTTTTTACAATTGAGTGAACAGTCACAGCAGATCTGCAACAAAACCGTACCGCAACAATAGTTTCTCGAACGAAGTTATAAGTATCTATTATATTCTTCGTTGAGATAATGTCGGTTACAGAACTCCCAGTTCGAAAGAACATTTCTAAATGGATTAGGATACCTACTTTACATACATGCTTGTCAGTTTTACATAAAATGATAAAATGAACAGAAAATGGCGAGCAGGTTAATCTTTATAAAAATAACTTCAGTTGAAAATTATATTTAAACATATTATTTGAGAGATTTTTGATGTCCATTGAAATGTTACATTTTTTTAGGCTAACCTTGCATTTTGGGTAGGACAAGATTTTTTTACCATTGCGTGGGGGGGCGAGGTAAGTTTAAAATTGAGTTTTCGAGGTCGGCGGCCACTACATTTGGCCGCCATCTTGAAAAAGGGTGGCTAGCAGGTTTTGCACTATATCTCCGTAACGGTATTTATTACAGAAAATTAGTAGAGACGTTTTTTGTTTAGAATAGAATTCTCTACAACTTTACTAGAAACACTTTTTCTCGTAAATTGAATAATCAAAAAGATAAGCCCTATAGAAGATGTTAAAATTGAAAAAAAAATTATATTTTTTTCCTTACATTTTAACAGAAAAACAAAAAAATATTGTATCTTATCTTATCTTTTTAATTATTCAATTTACGACAAAAAGTGTGTCTAGTAAAGTTGTAGAGAATTCGATTCTAAACAAAAAATGTCTCTACTAATTTTCTGTAAGAAATACCGTTAGATACGATGATATAGTGCAAAACCTGCTAGCACCCCTTTTTCAAGTTGGCGGCCAAATGGGGTGGCCGCCGACCCCGAAAACTCAATATTAAACTTACACCGGCCCCTCCTACACAACGGTAAAAAAATCTTGTCCTACCCAAAATGCAAGGGTAATGTAACATTTCAATGGACAATAAAAAAAACTTTTCAAGAAAAAAGAAACCTTCAAAAAAGTCACTAAAAAGAGGAATGTAATAAAATTTAATTTTTGTAAATTGACATTTACCTACACGTCAAAAAAATTAAAATAAATAAATTACTCTGTTTTATATTAAAGGGGGCCCACGACAATTTTACTAATGTCTAGAAATTCGAAGGCGAAAAAGTTTAAGAAACGCTGTTATAGAACACATACTTACACAGAAATATATACAACTAACGCGTGTCCTTTAGAAAAAAAAGACTCTCAGCAAATAACTTGAATTTTTCTTGTGTCAATATTTATTTCCTAATTTGTTTTCTTATACTATTTCTACTGCCAATAAAATACGTTTTTCTGAAAGAACGACAATGTTTATGTAACCAAATCGAATTACCGTTTTCCGGTGTTTATTTTACGCAAGTCGATATTTTTTGGTTTTTTGATGATTTGTTTCAAAGCAAATTTAATTGTGTTTCTCTAGTTTATTTTAGTTTTAATAATCGAGTAATTCGAGTGTCTCAATATAATTAAGAGTTATTATAAGCATTTTTATTTATTCCCCTATATTTATTTGCAAGTTAATGTTCATTTTTTTGTTTTTAGGGTTCCGTACCTCAAAATGAAAAAAAACGAAACCCTTACCCGTCCGTCCGTCCGTCTGGAACTCTCAGAGCGCGAGTTAATCGCGCACTTGACTGGTTTTTTAAAAATGTTCTATCAAGTTTAAATACTGGGATGGCGGTCAGAACTCCCCGTACCTCGCGTCTACCTCTCACGGAAAGTAGTGGGACGCGGGCGTCATTGATTAAGGCTTTACGCATAAACGTTTAACGCTTTGCACAAACGCGTCCGGAGTCGCATAAGAAGTATTCATTTCAAAAAAAATATTATTACGTATAGGTATAACTCTAAATTTGAAAAAAGTGCTTTGTAAGCAATTCATTAAAATGTAAATAAATTGGACAGAAGCGTTAACAGTTTTAAATAAATTCCCCGGAGTGTTCTGCGAAAATAACTTGACCGTGCGTTGTAGATTTGAACGTAACTACCTAATAAGTATCTGCCAAGCAAACACTATGTTATGAGGCAAATTATGTGTGTTGGCACGCAATACAGTAAACTCCATTTGTGTGCATGCCTACGGAGTTGTAAAGAACGTAAACGTTGCATATCCGTTGCTCCCTCTCTAATCTTTTTCCAAATCCTACATAAATATATGTCGCAGCAGAATTGTAAAAGTCGTTTTACAAAGCGGTAAGCTGTTTCAGAAAACGGCGCCGTTTAAAATTTCGTCAAAAACTCCAGAACTAAGGCCTGAAAATCCAAAACGCCGACATGAGAGTTTTAATTTGTTGTTCGATCGATAGGGATTAGGATCACTAAGCAAAAATTAAAAAAACTCGGGTCGCAGTGCCAAACCCTGCCGACAATATTGTGTATTTGCTAATACAGGCATTGTGGCATTATTATGTGAACATAAGTTTGTTTTTTGACAAAATAAAAATTTAACCCCTTAATACATCCCTTAAAATAATTAATTTTTTCTAAATTTCGATATTAGACATGGATTTTATCAATACATCTGCACCAAATTAAATACACCCTTCCATAAGTAAATGCATATCAACAAACTAGTGTTTTCATAAAATTTGAATGTCCGGTCCTGTCGGGTCGATTTTATTAAAATTTTAGCAGCACATTTTAATCTTTACTAAAGAGTTAAATTTCAATTTTGAAACGATTTTGACAATTTTTTTGGTATTTTTGGGCCCAAAAACTTTTGGAACCCCTAAATACAACCCTAAAAATAGTCCGATCCGGCCCATTTTAAATAGGCTTCTTGCGGTGACGGGTTCCAATGTGTGTACCAAATTTCGTTTAAATCGATTAAGTCTGTCGAGAGTTATCGTGCACACACACACACACACACACATATTCTATGGCAAATACACTAAAAAGTGTGTGTAGTTATCCCCCCTCTCTCCGTAGAGAGCAAAGAGAATTGGACAGTGCGCTCTGACCGATCGGTAGTTAGAGAGCTATAGAGATTTTAAACGAGTCAGACGACTATCGACCTCTCTTTTTATCCACTACCTACCTATAACCGTTTAGTCGTCTACAATAGTTATCCCTCTCTCCCTTTCATTTTTGTTCCTATCGTAGGACACACTTTCCAATCCTCTATGTCTATGGTAGAGAGGATGGTTCGTGGCGCGTAGGAGTGGGGAATCGTAAGCAGGAGGGGAAATGTTACTTTAAGTGAGCGTGAACTTAACGAGTAATGACTATAACAGGAAGGATACTGTATATTGCCCCAACGGTTGGATGCTCGGATTGCGTCAGGTCGGCGTAAAATCGCGTAACGCAGTACATCATGGCGGCCAGGTGCAAATGTGTAACCGTATGGTGCTTATATATACACTACCCTCAAGTCTGAATACTTGTAACTTACACGCATAGTAAAGCCTAATAAATATACCTGGTTTGATCTCCAACCGTGTAACCAATATTCTTCTATTTTTAACCGACTTCAAATATAGGGTAAATGCGGGAGAGATGCCGCGGTAGGAGAGACGCCGCATAGCTATTAACTTACCTATTTACCATTAATGGATGGTTCTACAAGTACGTATGTTCATTCATCTTATCTTGTCAAGATAAGATGAACGATCATACGTACTTGTAGCATTATCCATTAATGGTAAATAGGTAAGTTAATAGCCATGCGGCGTCTCTCCTACCGCGGCATCTCTCCCGCATTTACCCTAATTAAAATAGATAAACGGCCAAGTTCGTGTCGAGTCACGCAAAGAGTAGAGTTGCGTACTATGTAAGTTATGTTAAACATAAATTTTTGATAAAATAAATAAAACAAAAACACATTCATAATCTATTCAAAAGGCTCTTTTCAACGATACCTCACAAGAATAGGTACAAAAAAATATATATGCTTAAAACAGTCGCCGTAACAACATATTAAAATTTGAACTTTGAACTAATAATATAAATTTCATCGGGTACATGACACGTTTAGGGAGATCTGCCGCCCCTTTAATACTGACTAATCGATCTGCAAATATTATAATGGCATTATTGGGTCACCACTCACCGACAAACAATTTCAGTCTTGAATTAATAATAATTGTGACCATTTTTTTTGTTACATGTTGGGCGCGGTGTGCATCCCTCCCATACCACTATCTAGCAAAATCCCTTACTCAGGGCACTTTATTATGTCTCCCTCAACATCTTTACAAAAATAAGGCCTTGAATAAATAACACCAAAAAATTGTCACTAGCTCTCGGTCTATAAGACATGCTATCCAGTCGAATTTTCTAATATTGCATCACACCAATCCACATTCTCTAAACACAATGTAGAAAATCTTAATATATGGCTACAGCCAACTTACGCATAAGCCGTTCTTTCGCTAATAGGCTCAGGAGAATATTTATAAAGTTTAGAAGACATGCAGTGAATTATTTAGTGATTACCTAACTTTATCACATAAAATTTAACCGTAACTTAAATTTGTCTTGAAAAATTAAATTGTTCTTCTTATAAACATTCATTACTAACGGCCCGGTCCGGCTTCGCCCGGGAGCTATGAATTTATGATTAATTATTAATACATTTCTCTCGCGCTTCGCTCGTTCGCTCCAGTTAAATGAATTGTGAATTATGGACGCTCGACAACAGAGGTCATTAATGCCTGAGTTCGCTCCAGTTATTATAGTCTATGTCTTAAAGCAAATTATCACTTATCGAACATTGAAAAAAAATTGAAATCGGTTCAGTAATTTCTGAGATTATCTCCAATTTTTACCCGGGCGAAACCGGGCCGGCCAGTTATTATAGTTTATGTCTTAAAGCAAAGTATCACCTATCGAACAGTGAAACACATTTTAAAATCGGTTTTTGAGATTACCTCCGATTTTCACCCGAGCGAAGCCGGGCCGGCCAGTTTCAATTATGCATCTAAACCTTCCTCGTGAATCAATCTATCTAATCGTGAAAACCGGAACAAAATCCGTTCAGTAGTTACGGAGAAATCTGTCTTTTGAGATTAATTTCGATTTTTACCCGGGCGAAGCCGGGCCGGTCAGATATTATAGCCTATGTTCATCTCCATTGCGGAAGCTACCCGTACGCAAAATTTCACAGAGATTGGTCGAGTAGTTGAGGCGTGAAAGCGGAACCATCAAACAAACTTACTTTCGCATTTATAATATTAGTTAGGATATTTGCTAGCAAGAAAAAATGCGGATTTTGGGTCATTATTTGGTATAAATTGTTAAAAAATAACTGTTTAAAAATTCGGTCAAATAATATCCATAGATCATAGATTTAAGCGAAGTTCACGGGGGTATATCTTATATCAAGTTGAATTTTAATACCAGTACCTCCACCACTTTATACCAGTACCTACACCACATTTATTAATAGTTGGTTTTTGTTCTGTTTACAAAATCGCAAATAAATAGCTTTAACCTACTTAACAGTTTTTTAGCGGTAATATTAACACAAAAATTCAGTAAATTTCGGACATCCTGTATAAATGATGTGGGTACGAAAGTTATCTCAAAAATTTATTATCGCTATTAACACAGAGATTTTAAAATCAGAACCGTATAAATAATAGATCAAGAGCTAGTGACAATTTTTTGGTGTTACTTATTCAAGGCCTTATTTTTGTGAAGATGTTGAGGGAAGCATATTAAAGTGCCCTGAGTAGATATAGCGGTATGGGAGGGATGCAGACCGGCCCCAACATGTAACAAAAAAATTGTCACAATTATTATTGCTTCAAGGCTGAAATTGTTTGTATAGCTTATTGGTGACCCAATACTGCCATTATAATATTTGCAGATCGATTGGTCAGTATTAAAGGGGTGGCAGATCACCCTAAATTTGTCATGTACCCGACGAAATTTATATTATTAGTTCAAGGTTCAAATTTTAATATATTGTTGCGACTATTTTAAGCATATATTTCAATTTGTAGAACAAAATGTCGGTAATAACCCCCTTGCAGAACGATATAAACACCTAGGCGAGCAAGTTTCCCTTTAAGAGTGGGAGTTAATACTGACATTTTGTTCTGCAAATTGAAATATATGCTTAAAACAGTCGCCGTAACAACATATTAAAATTTGAACCTTGAACTAATAATATAAATTTCGACGGGTACATGACACGTTTAGGGTGATCTTCCACCCCTTTAATATCAATCGATCTGCAAATATTATAATGGCATTATTGGGTCACCGACAAGCTATATAAACAATTTCAGCCTTGAAGCAATAATAATTGTGACAATTTTTTTGTTACATGTTGGAGGCGGTCTGCATCCCTCCCACCGCTATTTAGCAAAATTCCTTACTCAGGGCACTTTAATGTGCCTCTCTCAACATCTTCACAAAAATAAGGCCTTGAATAAATAACACCAAAAAATTGTCACTAGCTCTCGGTCTATAAGAATTTCAACAGCAACGTCGTTAAATCAAACCGCAATATAAATTTTTGCTGACAAAACTGCACTGTTCAGGAAACATAAAATAAAAAAGCCATTTAAATGAAAAATGTGTTTTATGGAACATTTAAATTACTTGAACTAATTTTCCTATACGATTTGTCAATATTTATATCCGCAATGTAATAAAATAATCAGTGATTTCAAATACAATTAAAGCGAGATAAATATAAAACTGTCAGTATAAAATGTTGCAGTTACAAGGCAAAGTGGCCTATGGCTGATTTTTTACAAAGCCTATCGCACACATGCTACTTTTTACAAGCTTTTATTTAACTTGCAATGTAAGTATGTTAGTTAGTTAGTTTTATACGTAAGAACCTTCCTTGGGAATAGCTTATTCGATTAGTGAGAACCACATTGCACGATGATCAACGGTTCTCGATATAACTGCAAAATAAAAAAAACTGCTGAACCGATTTAAATATTGAATTATTTTATACGTAGGAACCTTCCTTGGGAATAGCTTATTCGATCAGTGAAAACCGCACCGCACGATGGTCAACGGTTCTCGATATAATCGTGAACATATCTAGTTACATATATATTATACAATACAGGTCAAATGAGAACCTCATTTTTTGAAGTCTGTTAAAAATTGGGCCACTTCGCTTTGTGAGAACAGAATTTCTGACAAAAAGTATTATAGGTATTCGCTATATTGGACATTAATTATGGTAAAATTCTAGATTCTGCAGGGATAATAAATTAGAAAAAGCCCTTTCGCTTTGCGGGTTCAGAATTGCTGACAAAAAGTATTATTTTCGCTATATTGGACAGTGAATGTTCATACATACCCTCAAGTAGGCGGCTGTGTTTGACACTGATGGCATAAACGAGGTGGGACGCAACACGAGAGCGTAGTGGCCGGCCAGTCCGAACAGCTCGCAGCGCAGCGACACGACACGCTTGCCGGGGAATCCTCTCACTTGTTCCGAATACAAGACCTGCAATAAAAGACATAACTTGTAAAAACCATGAGTTTTATTATACACTTCAGATTTCTTTTGTCATTAGAGGAATAATTTTCCAACTTGGAGCTGTCCATCAAATGCCGTCGAACCTATTCCTACAAAATTATTTTGAAACCTGTTATAAAAAATATAATTTCTATATAAATTAATAGATTTTTTATACGGCTGAATTGCAATCGAAAATTTTGTTGGAAAGCAGTCAATTATATAATTGATTCCAAACATATCGGAAAAAATCATTTTACCAACCATAGTCACTGTCAGGATTCTAACCTGAACCTTTCCACTTTCGCGGCGAAATGAGCTTACAATTACTCAACCGTGACATGATTACTAATCTAACATTTTTCTTATATACTTCGGAATCAACAGATTTTCACTACATGCGAGTGTTAATTCAATATATATATTTGGTAAAATGATTTTTTCCGATATGTTTGGAATCAATTATATAATTGGCTGCTTTCCAACAAAAATTTCCATTATAATTTCTGTTCTAAGCATCGTAGAACAGTGAGACGAGTACCGAATTGCTCAACTACTTTTGAGGAGCTTTCGTAGAAAAATTGCAACCCGGAAAATTTTTCTGATACTCAAAAAAAAATTGAAGTGTGAAATAAAAAAATATTTTTTTATGAAATTGAACCGTCAAACGAGGGTGTAGAGTTTTTAAATTTTTTATTGGAAGAGCAGCTAATTACATAATTGATTCCTGCAAATATCTGAAAAAATCATTTTGACAACCATAGTCACAGTCAGGACTCGAACCTACACCTTTCCACTATCGCGCCGGAATGAGCTTACATTACTCACCCGTGACATAATTACCAATCTAACATTCTCCATGTATGCAAAGGAATCAATAGATTTCCACTAGATACGAGCGTTATTAATTATAGCTAGGTTGTAGATGTGAATCATCGTAATAGCGAGAGCTATTCATGTACACCTACATGAATAGCTCTCGCTATTACAATGATTAATGATTGAGAATATTAGATTGGTAATCATGTTACGGGTGAGTAATGTAAGCTCATTCCGCCGCGATAGTGGAAAGGTTTAGGTTCGAGTCCTGACTGTGACTATGGTTGTCAAAATGATTTTTTCAGATATTTGCAGGAATCAATTATGTAATTGATTGCTCTTCCAATAAACATTTTCAGAAGAGACCATTATTCCGGATCCTAAGTTAAAATAGGGTATTGATAGAAAAAAAAAAGTAACAGCTATTTAGGGGCCGTTAAATAAAAATTTTCAATTTCAAAACAGCCGTATAAATCTATTTAATATATGGTCTCTTCTAATCACCGGGCTTGCTTCTACAGCTTCTAAAGTAGACAGATTGTAGATGTAGACAACTCAGACCATTAACTTCAAACACTCTTAGAGAGACTATACTGTAGAAGCCAATTGCTGAATAAACAAATGACCGGTTCGATTTGAATATTCAATTTAGTTGAAGTTAAGAGTGGTGTTCGCAGTGCACATAATCGGTCTTCGGGCTCAGCTGGACGACCGTCGTCGTTGGCGTCGACACAGAGATGTAGATCTGCAGGGACCCGGAAGTAATATTACTTGTTTGCGTTGTCGCATCTATACACTCCGTCCCCCGGTCGCCCAATAGCGAATATATATAAGGGCCGTCTGTATATACAGACGGCCCTTCAACGGATTTACGAATAGAGCTTGTATATGTATATTAAGTACACCCAGCAAGTTATAATAGATTACTCAAAATGATTCAGGGATTGAATTTTAGATGGCGATACTCTTTATTGAAAAATGTCATTTGATAGGCAAATACATAAATGTCCAGATGGGGGGCAGTATAGCCTAGTGGTTAGCGCGCTTAGTGCCGCAACCTCTGGACTGGACTGCCGTGGGTTCGAATCCCACCTGCGCTCATGGATGTTTTGTGATGTAATTTAGTTTTAAGATAGTTGTTATTTAGTGTAGTTGAAAGACGCGAATGACCTGAGATGTCGACGCGTCTATAATCTACAATAAATAAATAAATGTCCAGATGTTTATAAAAGTGACAAGGGGCACAGTAATCATAGATCGAGAGCTATAGTGACAATTTTTTGGTGTTATTTATTCAAGGCCTTATTTTTGTGAAGATGTTGAAGGAGGCATATTAATGTGTCCTGAGTAAGGGATTTTGCTAGATAGCTGTATGGGAGGGATGCAGACCGCCCCCATGATGTAACAAAAAATGGTCACAATTATTATTGCTGAAAGGCTGAAATTGTTTGTTTAGCTTGTCGGTGACCCAATAATGCCATTATAATACATGCAGATCGATTGGTCAGTATTAAAGAGGTGGCAGATCACCCTAAACGTGTCTAGTCCCGACTAAATTTATATTATTAGTTCAAGGTTCAAATTTTAATATGTTGTTACGGCGACTGTTTTAAGCATATTATTTTCAATTTGCAGAACAAAATGTCGGTATTAACTCCCTTGCAGAACGATATAAACACCTAGGTGAGCAAGTTTCCCTCTAAGAGAAGGGATAATACCGACATTTTGTTCTGCAAATTGAAAATAATATACTTAAAACAGTCGCCGTAACAACATATTAAAATTTTAACCTTGAACTAATAATATAAATTAATTAATCAAACATAGCTAAGAACCAGCTCGCAAATATCAGCTTTCAAACAAATAAAACTGCATTGAAATAGGTCCAATCGTTTGGAAGTATATTGCCACAGACAGATACACAGACAGACAGACAGACAGACAGACAGACAAAGGATTCAAACTTATAACACCCCTCTTTTCTCGTCGGGGGTTAAAAAAAAATTAAATGTAGGATATTTGTGCTCATTATACCTTAATTATTTTGAGTAATTTATATTGTAATATAAACACAGTAATATTTTTTCTAAGTATTAAATATGCACGCATAATAAAAACTCCAATGTATACCTACTTTTTTAAAATAATGCAAAAAAGCTGCGAACTTTTACAGTTAGGTACAACGATTTATTTTGTATTCATTCTAAAAACAGTAGTAATTCTATAAAAAATTGCAATTCTGAAATTATTTCTAATAATTTGTTTACAGTCATTTCTAAAAATTTAAGTACAGGGTCCCGAGCATGGGTATGTAATTTTGTTCTATATATTCTGCATAATATGTTTTAATTTCATAATTATGAAGCCATCACATAGCATTATTATAAATGACGGCATGCCACGGGGCCTATATTCTATAAACCGTCCGCAGCCGTACTAATTTCACTACGCAAGTGACGCGTTCTGCATTATATTTTGCACCAAAATCAATGTGTTAAACAGAGTAAAGAAAGTACAAAAAGAGACAAATTTGTATGCGTAAGCAAGCTTTTTAGGTTCGCAGGACGTACAGTACGAACTCTTATTTAATATATCTAGTCTGTTGGCATACGCACACAGGGTAACCGTATTATAATAGCGATGGGATTAGATGTATCCATAGTCTAACGGATAACGTAGTGGCTTTAGAACCAACAGGTTTCGAGTTCAATTCCCAAGACAAGCATACTTTTTTTTTTTAATAAATAATTATATATAAATATCATAAATAAATATATTTAATAAATTAATAATTTATTAAATTAAATTAATTTATTTAATATCTTTGTTTTATTATTTTATCGTCTTTTACAAACGTTTAGTACTAGCACGCGGGATAAAATTTTTGGAGTTATTTTTGTTTTGTTACGTAAAAGAAGTATAGCTTCTGACGTGCGTACATAGTACATTAGTACACGCACACACTCTTTTTTTTAATACAATTATAAATATTGCTATAAAAATCACTTTATTTACGATTTTAGCGCTAGCTAAATCAATGTATAGACAAATTATTCAGATCAAAAATACACTTAAAAATTGCATCAAATGTATTTTTGAATTTTTTTTTCGAGGTTCCCTCATTAGGGGGGGGGCTACTCCAATCTCCAGGTTGACTCTGCAGAACACCCATTTAAAATGTTCACGCGCCGCCACTGTATTGAAATACTCATTGATGCTGTAATTGCATTGAGTTATTAGTATTTTTTTGAATTGTTTTTTAAATCAATGCAATGCAGTGTCAAGTTTGTACAAATATGTGGAAATTTAGTACAAAATCACGAGAAATCCGACCTAAAAGTAAAATTTATTATCTATTTTCAAATAATCCTCTTATAAACGCTCGAGTTCGTCAAATCCATTTAAAATTTTAGTTTAAATATATACAGGGTGTTATTTAAGTACGTGCCCAAACTTCAAGGGGTGATTCTTTGAGTGATTCTAAGAAGAAACGTTTATATAAACATAGGTCCGGTAATGCATCGCTTTCAAGATACAAGGTGTAAACTTTTTAAAAAAAATACATATTAAAAAATTCGACTGATGACCAGTCCTATACTTCCCACCTAGTAAATATTTGCAAAAAATAAACACTCTTTTTTTTTATTCTTTGACTAGGCCCAATTAACCTTGGCTGTTGGTGGTCTTTAAAACACAATTTAATTTTTATTCTTTGAAGAAAGCATGGCTCTCTTTTTTGTTTGGTGATCTACTGATGGCTAACTTAATATAGCAAAAATCATGGTTACCTTGATTTACGTACAATTTTTATTTTTTTTAGTAAAATATTTTTTTTCTCGAAAACTATACATTTTAGAGAAAAAAAATATTTACGTTTTTTTCATATTATAACATCTAGAATTCATTTATATTTTTTTTACCTATGTTAATACGTGACACTGAGGACGTTTTTTAGAATATCTCAGGATCCACTGAACCGATTTGACTCAAAATGTAATCAGATCTAAGTTAAAGGCTGATAAACACAATAGAACAATCGGCATGCCCGTATGTTGTTCCGTTCTTAAGATATCGAAGGCGAAAAATTGACCACATACACACATACACACACACACACATATACACACACACATACACACACACACACACACATACAGACATCAGTCGGAAAATGATCTTAAACGATTGCTAGGGTCTCAAAACGTGAAAATCTGTTAAAATCTCGAAATATTTTTTTCGGACTGAATCCATTACTTCCCTACCATAGTAGAGGTGGGAAGTAAAAAAATCAAACAAGAGACCTATGTTTATATAAACTGTTCGTCTTAGAATCACTCAAAGAATCGCCCCTTGAAGTTTGGCCACGTACTTAAATAACACCCTGTATAATTGTTTCTTTCTATCTCACTGATTTCTCTTGAAATAGAACTACGTTAATATGAGCTTAAATTTAACTGAGTTTGGTGAATAAAGAACCTTAATCTTTTCGTCATAGGTAACTCGATCGATAGTATAGATTTGTAAGAAGTTAAAGGATTATCGTATTATGAAACCTTATTGATACACTCTTTAAATAACATAATGTGTCCATTTATCGACAAGTAAGGTATGTGTCAAACGGTTACATTTTTTATCGTAAGATGGCGCTAGTGGCAAGTAAAGTATGTCACACGTTTTGAGATTAACGGTTTGTGTTTAGTCATTCTTCATTTATCCACTATTATGGATACTTATGTGTCAAACGTTTACATTTTTTATCGTAAGATGGCGCTAGTGGCAAGTAAGGTATGTCAAACGTTTTGAGATTAACGGTTTGTGTTTAGTCATTCTTTATTTGTCCATTATTATGGAATAAAAGACAATTAAATAAATACAAAACTGCGATTTAGCCGTTAAATTATTGATAGTTAACTTGCTAGTAGCGCCGTCAGGTGGCGGAAAATATAAACAGTACTGACATTATGAATGACATCAAAGTGACATATATCACACTTGCTAGTGGTGCCATCAGGTGGTAAAAAAGAAGTATGGTAGGCGGTAGCTTTTATTAATGCTACCGTGCGTAAAAAAGTTTCATTAAAATAAAACTCTTATGTCGGATTTGCTTCCACTATAGAATTCGAACCCCGTACCTTCTGAATGTGAGGCTATAGTGAGTCCTTGGCTCTAATGTGTGCGCACCTTTAAATAATAAATCTAGTGAAATATAAATGACGCTATAAATAAGATCAATAGCCGTTTCCATAAAGGAAATGAAATGTTAGTTCCAACCTTCAACTAAATTATAGGTACCTTGTTAAGCTTATACAGGGTGTTAATTAAGTATGTCCACAAACTTTAAGGAATTATTAGTGTATTTGCCATATGGCACATACACTATTGGCGTCGGTCGGATGGCGGGACCTAGGGGTCGGACCAAAATTTCTCGACGTTTCATAGCCTCCTGAACACTTTGGCACAATTTTTGGAAATGTCTATTTATATATATGTATATATGTGTGTGTGTGTCTGTATGGGCAATAACTTTCGAAAGAATTAATTGATTTTTACGAAATTTGGTAGGCACGTGGCAATCCATCACCGCACGAAGCCCATTGGACCCGATTGGACTATTTTAAGAGTGGTTTTAGAGGTTAAAAACTGTTTTTGGGCCCAAAAATACCGAAAAAATTGTCCGAATCGTTTTAAAATTGAAATTTAATCCTTTAGTAAATATTAAAACGTGGTGCTAAAAATTAAATAAAATTGGCCCTATAGGACCGGACTTATGAATTTTATAAAAACATTAGTTTGCGGATATGGATTTTCTTACCGAAGTGTGTATTTAATTTGATGCAGATGCTGTTATGATAACAATATTGCAATTAAGAAAAAATTATTATTGTAAGGGATGCATTAAGGGGTTAAATTTTTTATTTTACACAAAAACAAACAGTTCACATAATAAAGCCACAATGCCTGTATTAGCAAATACACTATATTGTCGGCAGGGTTTGGCACTGCGACCCGAGTTTTTTATTCTATATGATTGATTTTAAGACAAAACCTTCAAATAATTATGGATCCGCAGCGGTTGTGTTTTCCAAATACAGAGTGTTAAAATTTGAAAAAAATTTAAGATTTTTTTAATTTATTTTTTTAATAGTGCCAGCTATTTAATTAAAACTTTGCACACACTAATAGATAGTCACATTTTGTACATTTTGCAAGACGTATATTATTACAAGCTTTTATTTAACTTGCAATGCTTGTATGTTAGTTTGTTTGTTTAGGTCAAATCTTGCAAGTCAATTTTTAACGACTTCCACGTATCCGATCAATTTAAAATTTGGTACGCATATGCATTCCCGATGACAATACATGAATAAATCGTTTTTAGAATTAAATTCAGTCCCTAAGGGGGTCAAACGAGCGAGTAGGGTTTTTTGACTATTCAACGCCCAGGCCAAACCGCTAAAGCTAGAAACTTGGAATCTGGACAGTAGGTTTCTTTTGTAACGTAAGCACCCACTATATGTAGGGATTTTTCGAAATTCAATCCCTAAGGGAGTCAAAAGGGGATAAACTTTTGAACGACTAAAAGGAACAAAATAAAATATTAGAAAAAAAAACTTTTTAAAGACACGTCTTTATTTAAATGAATTAAAAAGCGTGTCTTTAGAAAAAAATTTTTACTAATATTTTTTTTTATTCAATTTTTTTTTTTCAAATTTTAACACCCTGCATCTGGAAAACAGAGCCGTTGCGAACCCACTTATATAAAGATTTTGTCTTAAAATCAATCATAGATTAATCCCTTTTAAAGTTTGTGCAAATACTTAATTAACAGCCTGTATACGCCATATTAATAAATATTTGAATGTCGTCTAGTGACCTATCGTCGATAGGTCAACTTACGGAGAGGGGGAGGGATCAAGTGCTCTTTAACATTTCTTTTTAGGGTTCCGTACCTCGGAATGAAAAACAGAATCCTTATATAGGATCACTTTGTTGTCCATTTGTCTGTCTGCCTGTTCTCAGGAACTAAGGTCTACGACCCCATAGTCCTGTAAAAATTAAAGCTTCTAACTCAAATTAAAAAAAAACCACTACATATTTACATTAGATCTTATGGCACATAGCCTACTATAAAATTATAAATGTTCTTAATGTTATTTTCCCTTAAGGGGTTAAATTTTTTATTTTGCCCAGCAAAAACAAACTTAAGTTCACATAATAAAGCCACAATGCCTGTATTAGCAAATATACTATATTGTTGGCAGGGTTGGCACTGTGACACGAGTTTTTACTGGCTTTTATTTAACTTGCAATGTATGTTAATTTGTTTGTTTATTGTTTGTTTAGGTCAAAACTTGCAAGTTAATTTTGAACGATTTCCACGTATCCGGTCGATTTGAAATTTTGTACACATATGTATTCCCGATGACAATACATGAATAAATCGTTTTTAGAAATAAATTCAACCTCTAAGGGGTTCAAATGGGGATGTAGGTTTTTTTTGACTAATCAACGCCCAGACCTTTTCTGACATAAGCATCCACTAAGAAAGGATTTCTCGAAATTCAACCCCTACGGGTATCAAAGGGGATAAAATTTTGAAAGACTAAAATGAACAAAATAAAATATTAGTAAAAAAAAAACTTTTTAGAGACAAGCTTTTATTTAAAAGTACTAAAAAGGAACAAATAATATTTAATAATTTTGGTTCATAATTATTATAAAAGCGGGGGTTGCGACTAATAAACTATCACAGAGATTACAACCCCCGCTTTTGAAATAAATATGAACCAAAATTATTAAATATTATTTTTTCCTTTTTAGTACATTTCATTAAAAAATTGTCTCTAAAAAGTTTTTTTTACTAATATTTTATTTATATATGTTTCCAAGTATAAACAAAAGAAATAGGAAGGGGAAATATTTTTGCGGTCCGTTAAAATTTATAAATATTAAAAAAAAACTTTGCTTAGGGCACTGGTCAGGTTATGAGGGTAGTTAATATATAATATATTTTACTGTATACTGAAAATATGATTTGTTTCTACCCCTACAGTTGAGGGTCGAGAAAATAATAAAAAATAATGCTCTAAGTATTTATGTGGTTGCACTTCGCGGTCGTTTTTCCGGTCTAATAAAACCGGAAGATCTTAAAACATCGTCCGAGATGTCAATAAAAGGACGTAATGAATGAGTCGGTACCTTTCACTAGTAAAGAACTTAGCAGTGGCTCTACTCGATCCAGCGTTGCCAGTCTCATTAGGTTTGTACTAGATCTAATACTAAATTTTATTTTTTAGTACGTCAGTATGCCGCAAACAAATCCAGTACGTTTTTAGAACATTCAAACATTTATACAATATTTAAGTACCTACCTTTTTTATAAACAAAGTTTTTGGTTTTAAGTAACTAATTACTAAACGTGGAAGCAATGGGGCGTTCGATCAAAATATAGGTAAAAATATCTCGTAATCGCCCATCACTATTTCATATGGCAGGGTTTGTTTCCTATATCAACCTGTAAAGATGGCGCCATTTTCATTTTATATAATATTTCTCTTTAAAATCAAAATTTTAAACTTTCTAGTTTCAGTATGAAATTTTGCGATCAAATACGAAATAACAGAGCCATCTATTACTAAAAAAAATCTAGCCACTGAACGGACTCGATCAGGTAGCAACTGGAAAGAATGTATTTAGACAGGTATAAATGTACTGTAAAAAGTACGTATTTGTGGTCATACGGTAAAAGGGTTTAAGTATAAATACTTTTCAAGTGAAACTGCGGCACCACCGCCTCTACGATTTGAAGGGTAAAATGCTGGCTTTGTTATCCGTCTGTTCGTCAAGATCCTTTTTCTCAGAAACGGCTAGAGGTATTAAGTTGAAATAATATCAAAGACTAAGGTCTACGATCCCGTAGTCCTGTAAAAAAATCAAGCTTCTAACCCAATCCAATAAAAAAATACGGCCTTTCAAAAAATCACGTATTTCGATACTGGCCAACCATGTCTATAGACTGTGTGCAGGGGGGGCGGAGTTATAATAATATCGACGCGAGCGCTCGTTGTGAGATTCATTGTAAACTCGGAAGTCTAATTTTCCGTAATTGTCAATGAGCATTGTTGTTTAAAAAGTCAAGTAAGTAAAACCATGATTATTTTTATTTCTAACTTATTTGGAAATTATTACTATAAATCTGATAAATTTGACACTTTTAAACCCGATCCGCAAGATTACATCAGGCGCCATAGTTTTAGGTTATGCTATCGTCTGTCAATATAAACCATAGACATAGATGTATAGGTGCACCTCCATATCTGATATAAATTAATTAGTTATTTTTTATTATACGTCAAAATTGAAGAAGAAAAAAACTTAAAATAAATAATTTTCGTGCACCTTTTATGCTATGCTATTTATATTTTATACTATATGCACGCAGCGAAATTAAATGGTAAGTATTCGTTTATTAAAAAATTTCGCGGTCTAAAACAACAATAAAAATTAGTTCAATCATGAATTATTGCCCGCTAGCGGCGCTAGTAAGCTTCGTGCACATAACCTATATAGGACAAGTTGAAAAAACATAGCTATATAGACGCAAACTAATATGTCGAGCGCTATCCTACGCGATGGTTGTACGGATTCCTCATGGCGCGAATGCTACACGCCCTTGACCGCTTTTTTTCCCTTCTGAGCTCTTGAACTATTTGCATTATCGTTGGATAATAAATTATTGTTACAAAACCATTTTCTGAGTTGGCGGAATAAATATTTATTTACGATAATTAAAAATGCAATAACAATAAATGCAACAACGAAAAGTCAATTCTAACAATAAAAAAACTTAAACGGTAATTATTGAACTAAACGAGCCACTTAAATAACACTTAACAAATAACTATATATATAAGGATTATTTATTTGTAATTATTTATGTCATTGTATTTATATCAGGTTTATTTCGCTGTTCAACACTGTCACAGTACAATCTACACTGACTGATTCCCGTTGACTGATCAATATTTATATCACTGATCCGCTTGATGGCACGACTCACCATTCACTGATTGATTCAACACGATACACTCGCTGTGCTGTGTTCAACGTCAGACACCGTAAAATTATGATAAAAAGTAGGTATTAATGAAAATTCGACATAAATGGTTTTGTCTTGTGAGCGTAGATAGCACGGCACGTCTGTTCCCGCGATACACGTGATGGCGTCGACTGTTGCACGAAGTGTTCCGTTCCACACGCAACCCGTGAACCGCGCTGTAAACCAAGTAGTTAAGCTTTGTCTCACACCAACTTGTGTTAGCCTATCGTTTCTTGATGTACTACATTTGGGCTAACCATAATTCCTTGAGGCCAAAACGGGACGGAGAAATGAAATATCGTTCTTAAAGAGCGGAGGAAAATTGACTGTCTCGCTTAGTTGCGGTGGTAACCACCAACAGATGAAATTCTCGGTATTCGATCGACGCGCAACTTCTACCTACGATGGCAGTGTGTGTGTGTTTTAAAGACCGCCAACAGCTAAGGTTATTTGGGCATAGTACCAATTCATATTTTCAATTCATTATTTTTTTTGGTGTTTACTCCTTAAGAATCGATTTTCTTATAAGGCGCCCGGTATGGAAATTTTATGAGGAGTAAAATTTACACAAGCGTTAACTAAAAAGCGTTACGTTTTCTGCGCATCTTACCTTGCGCACCTTTCAATGTATGTGTATACTTGTATACAGCCGACGTGTATAGGGTATGCTGCGCGACAGCTGACGCATGTAAGTATGTATGTTTGCCTACTTTAAGGAGTAAACTCCAGTCGTGCGTCGGAGCTGACACACACACTTTTTTTATTAATAAATTGAAAATCCAATAGACACTTTTACCAGCTCTCGGGCTAGAACCCGGGAACTGCGGACTTGCAATAGAGGAACCATAGCAACGTCATGTAAACAACAGCACTGCTACACGCTCGGCCCACGATGGCAGTAATAATTACGGGAAGGAATTTAGACACAAATGACCTCAGCTGTCTATCATGGAGAGTTCAATAACTTTAAATGCTCATATTAAGTTTTATTTAGTGTCATCCGTTAGCGCACTTATGAACTAAAATCAAAATATATATTTTAGTCTCATCTGTTAGCGCACTTGTGAACTACAAATAACTTATTACTCGTATTAAGTTTTTAGTGTCAATTAGCACACTTATGAGCTACATATTATTATTACCAGCATATTGCAAATACATTTGAGCCGTGTAACCCCGATTGTCACCGTCGGGTGTGTTTCACATAACTGTTGTTAACTGCACAGGCAAAGTGCGCCTAAGAAAGTTTTCACTTCAAAAAGCTTATAAAAACGACTAGAGACACGTTCTCCCACCACTAACACTGGTACTTCCACCATATGTTATTTTCTATTTTTAATTTGTTTTTTAAATTTTATTATATCCAAAATGTCGGAACATTGCGGAAGTGGGTCAAAAATGTGACACCTACAAGATTTCACCCTTGCATACAGAAAAGTTAATCTAAATAAAATCTTATAATAAATATATAAGATCTTTAATTATTTCTTTTGGGAATAAACAAATTTAATAAACTGTATTGCGTTGCTCTGTAAAATATAAAGTTTTATTTCATTAATCACTGGTTTATTTACACTATTTACACAAAATCCTACCTGTAAAATTCCTTGATTAAAATATTTTATTCATTTGATATTATGGGTACACCTTCCAATTATCACTTTTTCTCTGGAGAGTCAATCGCTCACTACTTTATCGACGCATAGCGCGGCAAGTTTAAAATTTAAAGGAATACATTTTCTTTACAAATATAACCTAACAAAAGTTGTTGTGATTGTAGGTGGGTTTAATAGGCACTCTTCACGTTGTATATACATTCTAGGGGAATATGTTGATACATCTAAATGTTACCTGTGCCGTGCGAGTTTTCGAGGAAATGTGTCTGTTTCTGTAATGAAATATGAACGACAGAAAAGAAAATTACATTTTTATCCGCAAAAGTAATGAGGTAATATGAAAGCCAAAACAAAAAAATCTTATGAATTTTTCACTTGTGCAAAAATTGGATTTTTATCTTCTTGTTTCATAATTTAACAAAATAGATTGCCTTTCTGTTTTCTTTTATATATTTGAGTAAATACTTATTTATATTTTTTTAGAATTAAAATACATAAGTAGATACAATTCTATATCTTTTCATAATAATACTAGATAACTATGGTTTTTTGAAATACTAAATTTACAACAAACGCATGTAAATTTGTGAAACATTTACAACAAAAAATCAATTGTTGTTTCTTAATACTGTTACGGATCACCCTGTATACAAACGGCAGGCGAGAGTTCCGAGAAACGGGATCTGATTACTGTACCTAAGCCAAGCGGCCTATATAAGCAAGCGAGTGCGAGGAAGGCAGGCAGTCAATGGTGAGTCGTGCAACCAAGCGGATCTGTGATATAAATATTAGTCAATCAACGGTCGAATCAGTCAGTACAGTAATATAAATAGTGGAGTGGATGTAAATAAATAGTACTGAAGTAACTGAGTAAATGACCGACATAAATAAACGTTAGAAATAAATCTGATATAAATACAGTGATATAAATAGTTCCGTGATATAAATTCACCTGATCAAATTAATATTAGCGTAGTCAATTGTATATAGTTAAGTGTTAATTACTTGTGTTGATTTTTAGAACTGACTTTTCGTTGTTGCGTTCATTATTATTGTGTTTGTAAATTATTGTAAATAAATATTTATTCCGCCAACTCCGAAAACAGTTTTGTAACAATACATTCCTACATAATATTTTAATATGGAAGTGCACATGTTTTTTTTGTCCTCGTGGAGAAAATCGAAAATCCGGCTTAATTAGGACCAGTCCCGTGAAGTACACTATAATTAGTGTGTAAAGTTTCAGCTTCCTAGGTCAACGGGTGCCTTCTGAAAGGCGTGGAAAGACGGACAGATAGACACCTAATACACATTAGAAAGTTATATGTAACTAAAAGAGTGAAATCTTCTATTTCCCTAATTTACTAATAAGTGTCAAGTGTCTGTCTGTCTGTCTGTCTGTCAGTCTTTCCACGCCCTTCAGACAGTGGCGTAGATACCGGAGGGCTAGACGGTGCCGGGCACCGGGGTCCCCACTGACCATCAAACCAAAATACAACACGACTTTAATCATGACAACTCATTTGAAACTGAAAGAATACAGGGGAATTCTCAACAAGTTCCGACTTCTGTTCGAAACTTGTGGGGAATTCCCCTGTATTCTTTCGGTTGTTTGTGCAGTGTTGCCAACTTGTAAGATTCACCGTCACATTTAGCGGGTTGGCAATAAGGAAACGGTCTATACAAAATAATTCGTTAAATAAATTAAAATTGTATTGCAACAAAAACCTTTTATAGAAAACTTTATATTATTTTCAATTTAAAATTTTTTTCTGTAAACTGTTACTTGAAAAAATAATTATATGTATTCGAGTTCCAGTATACACAAGAAAGATATTGGTTGCTTTCCAATTGGACACAATTGAACCGTAGCTTTGCACCTTTAAAGTAGATATTTATATATATTTATATTTTGACTTGATAAAACCTAAACAGTTTAGTTAGGGTTCCAGTTTTTTTTTGCACCAGGGCCTTTGGTTTCCTAGCTAAGCTTCTGCCTTCAGAAGGCCTCCGTTGACCTAGGAAGCTGAAACTTTTCACACTTATAGTAAGTGGCATGGGACAGGTCCTAACGAAGACGGATTTTCGAATTTCTCCCCGGGAGCAGACATATAGGAAGGACCGTCTGTTTTTATTCAATTTCAATTTATTTAATTTGAATAGAAGATAGAATAAAGATACGCAATATCGCATTGCGCATAAAAAAATCGAAGCCATGATATGTGACGTATGTCGTCCCACCCCCACCTTTCAACTTCGGTCTCCTTCTCTCTAGTCTTCTTGTTCATTGTATTGAACTCTAATCTCACACAGAAATCTTATCAATATTTTTTTATTAAATTTTAACAGAAGATATACTAAAGATATTATGAATAAAAGAACGTAAACAATTGAGCGCTATATCAATCATCAATTTCAATGGTTCGAATTCGACATTTCACTCTCTTTCTTTGCAGCTTCTGTCTCGATCAGAGATATAAAAACCGTTCCAATTTTCTTTGATGTACCTGTGTCATGTATCTTTGTCGCGTTTGACGTATTGACATCGGAATTGTGTCACGCGTTCTGTCAATGTGGCTTGTCTCAGAACTAATTACACCCGGTTACAACACATAACATCAGTCATCACAGTCAGGGATGTAGTCGAGGCAAGGTATACTGGTGCGGACTTAAAAAAGCGTCAATGGCCAAACCATATTTTTGAAGTGAAAACTTCCTTAGTCGCGCTTTGCCTGGGTAGTGAACGATAGTGAACCGTTCGCACCCGACGGTGACGCTCGCTGAATCGGGGTTACTCGGCTCAAACACGAACACGTATTTGCAGTATGCTGGTAATAATTTGTATTCATAAGTGCGCTAATAGATGACACTAAAACTTAATACGCCTATTAAGTTATTTCTATATGCCCCAAAAGTCCGCTAAAATACCCCAAAAGTCCGCTAAAATGCCCCAAAAGTTCGCTAAAATGCCCCAAAAGTTTGCTAAAATGCCCCAAAAGTCCGCTAAATGTAAAATTAGTAACCACGCATACGCAATGTGTTTTCATAGAATCTACGCGATGTGCAGGCGATACCTGTTTGCGACGCCATTGTCTCTTTGTGTGCCATTACCAGATAAATCGCTGGCTACAAATAGACTATCGATAATCTATGTAATCGGCCTTCTCATTTCTTACAGTGTGCCATGTGCATCCGATTTTTGAACGCGTACATTAGTACGCGTTTGAAATCTATCCGAATTTCTATTATGCTCGATTTTTAACCGACTTCAATAAAGGAGGAGGTTCTATATTCGACACCTATGTTTTTTATGTATGTTCACCGATTTCTCCTGTATTTGTGAACCGATTTTGATGATTATTGTTCTAATTAATAGGGCATACCTCCGTGGTGATCCCTAAAAACTTTACTTAAATCGGTTTAGTTTGACTGATTTAATAAAAAGTAACTAACGGACTGTAATACCGTTAAGGTAAATGTTAGTTTTGACACAACATAAGTTTTTTTTATTTACTTAGTAGTAAAATATCAAGACAGAAGTCGGTTAATAACGTGCAAACTACGTATTGTAAAGCCACTACTTAAAGAGTAAAAAATAAAGCACTTTTTAACAAAAAAAAAACTCATTTAAAAAGCCACTAAAAAGAGGAAAATAATAAAATTTTGAATTTAATGAAATATAAAAAATAGATAATAAAGTATGTAATTAAACTGGCGCAGACCTCAAAATTTTATTATTTTCCTTTTTTTAGTGGAGGAGGTTTTTTTTTGTTAGAAAGTTTTTTTTTGGAACGGTTCTCTATACTGCGGACAAAAAAGTATTCTACTTAAACTTTGACATAGGCGGTTTTGGCTTGTTGCCACAGATGTGTTCAAGGCTTTTCGTTTCCTTTAAAAGTAGTCTTTGCCAATTCCGTTAAACATGTACCTATGTACGAAATATGTACAATAGATGGCAGGTATATCTACTAAAGTTATAACTAACCTTCGTTATCTGAGCATTCTCACTAATTGGCGTTAACATCATAATGGACGTAAATAATTAACACTACAAGTTCTGTAGCTTCTTGTGTCAACGGAACGTGTTGTGTATCATGTAACTCACAGAGATTCAAATATTGGTTGTTCTACAATATCCGAGACTCCTATTATGTGCAGATTAAATTTGAGATTACAGTGTGATTCACATGTACCGAGAGGACAGGTGGTCCAGTGGTTAGCGTCGCGGCCTCTGGATCAGATTGTCGTGGGTTCGAATCCCGCCTCCGCTCAATGTCAAAAAATTGATCGACTTTTATAGAAAGAATTAGATCACAAGCCTTATTTGAAGTTTTCATTCTAATTTTGTGAACATTAATGCCTGTCTTGAAGAATATGTATTTGAACATTCTCCACATACAAAACTCATTTTTAACACGCTTATATTAGCTTCACCTGTATGTTTGCTTGCTTGGTTGTTTGTCAGTTTGTAACCGACTTCTTTGAACTTGATTTTGACCAACTTTGAATGGTCAGATTTAGTTTAAACGTTGTCGACTTATCAAGGACCGACGACAATACAATAATTCAATAAGTTTGTCCCATTATCCTGACCAGGATCTCCAGGACTAAAAAAAAAGCAAAAAACTTCAGATTGAACTGAAACTTTGCACACTTATCAAGGACCGATGACAATACAATAATTCAATAAGTTTGTCCCATTATCCTGACCAGGATCTCCAGCACTAAAAAAAAAAAGCAAAAAACTTCAGATTGAACTGAAACTTTGCACACTTATGATTCAAGGACCGATGGCAATACAATAATTCCATAAGTTTGTCCCATTATCCTGACCAGGATCTCCAGGACTAAAAAAAAGCAAAACACTTCAGATTGAACTGAAACTTTGCACACTTATCAAGGACCGATTACAATACAATAATTCCATAAGTTTGTCCCATTATCCTGACCAGGATCTCCAGGACTAAAAAGCAAAAATAAATTATAATTTAAAAAAACTAAAAAACACGCTTTAATGAACTAAAAAGTAAAAAATAATTAATTTTATTGTAAAAAAGCGTGGGGTAGTATGAAAATATAATACAAAGCACCCCACGATTTTTTACAATAAAATTAATTATTTTTTACTTTTTAGTTCATTAAAGCGTGTTTTTTAGTTTTTTTAAATTATAATTTATTTAATCGCTATCAGCTATCCATATTAGTATGCAGTTCACTAGTTAGTTGATACGTTCGTTTAGGTGTGTGTGCACGTGTCAAACGACATCAAGATGGAGTATTCGATCAATCAGAATGGATCCTGACTGCATATCAGGGCCTATTATAGTCGCTTGTCCTTACATAATATAGAACCCTACTGTTTGCGTGGCTCGACAGGCACTGGACCGTTTATTTTTCGTTACTCTCATCGCGCAAAGTATATTTTAAAATAAGTAGGCACATAAGTATAAAAATTCGACTGATGACCAGTCCTATACTTCCCACCTAGTAAATATTTGCAAAAAATAAACACTCTTTTTTTTATTCTTTGACTAGGCCCAAATAACCTTAGCTGTTGGTGGTCTTTAAACACAATTTAATTTTTATTCTTTGAAAAAAGCATGGCCCTCTTTTTTGTTTGGTGATCTATTGATGGCTAGCTTAATATAGCAAAAATCATGGTTACCTTGATTTACGTACAATTTTTATTTTTTTTAGTAAAATATTTTTTTTCTCGAAAACTATACATTTTAGAGAAAAAAAATATTTACATTTTTTTCATATTATAACATCTAGAATTCATTTATATTTTTTTTTACCTATGTTAATACGTGACATTGAGGACGTTTTTTTGAATATCTCAGGATCCACTGAACCGATTTGACTCAAAATCTAATCAGATCTAAGTTAAAGGCTGATAAACACAATAGAACAATCGGCATGCCCGTATGTTGTTCCGTTCTTAAGATATCGAAGGCGAAAAATTGACCACATACACACACACACACATACACACATACACACACACATACAGACATCAGTCAGAAAATGATCTTAAACGATTGCTAGGGTCTCAAAACGTGAAAATCTGTTAAAATCTCGAAATATTGTTTTCGGACTGAATCCATTACTTCCCTACCATAGTAGAGGTGGGAAGTAAAAATATACAATGTTTTAATATTGAGTATTGACGCCTTTATCAGTACTCAACTCAACTGCTCACTTGAATTTCTTTGTAGTTCAGGGAAGCATCCTATAATTTATTTGAAACATCTTTTATGTAAGTTTAGCGATGCATGTGCGTGTTTATAATCACTGAACTGCGAAAAGCAATACAAAAGCTTGCTTTGTCGAAATGCGAGAATTTATAACTTCGCAAACTTACATTATATAGCTATGTAAAATGCAATCGGTATTTTCAACTAATATTGGATATTAAGCCGATCTATCAATATCTGGTACAGGTTTTAACTTCTTTATCATTTTCATAAGCCAAGGACGTAGGCGGAAATTTTAATTCATTTGTGCCGAGGCAACAGCAGTGGCGTAACTATCGGTGTGCTATGTGTGCGACGGCACACGGATGCAGCCTTCCAAGGGCAGAGGTGGATCTAGGTTTTTCGGGGCAAGTTCAATGGGGCCCCATTTTTTACTACACGATAAGTGTTGATTGTTAATGAAAAGTATTAAAAATTTATGACAATTCAATTTTTGTGAGCCCTTGACTTTTGTGGGCCCTTGACATCTGTGGGCCCTTGACATAGGTGGGCCCTTGACACTTGTGGACCCTTGACATATGTGGGCCTTTGACACTTGTAGGCCCTTGACATTTGTGGGCTTATGACATCTGTGGGCCCTTGACACCTGGAGGTCCAGGGTTTAAGCCCTATTAGTTACTATGTAGATCCGCCCCATGCATAAGCAAATGGTTGATTTATATAGAAAAAGAACGTAGGAGTTTGACAGGTAATCGGCCATGGCCTTGAATAAGGAACCATCTCGATATTCATCTGGAATTATTGACGGAAAATATGGAAAACCTCAAACAAGATGGCCGGTACAGGCAATACAGTTTCTCGGCGTGAGGCAGTAGGAAAAAGTCCTAGCCACATCTGCCCCCGCCGGGATTCGAACCCAGTACCTCCCCAATACGAGTCTAGTGCTGTACCACTAAGCTACATCGCTGGGTTCCCAAAGTTGTCTACCTTATCCTAATGTCCTATAATTCCTCCATTCGCATATTGCTATTAAATAAGTTGAAGTATAATAAAAATGTATAAAACGGGAAGTGGTAAAAATGGAAAATAGTAATGGTGCGAATGGCGTCTGTTATGACATAATGTCGAGAAACGGACGTTAAACGCATTTTTATTATTATATAGAAAAAGATCGCTTTTCAAGCTAAGTTTTGATCAAAATGCGTAGAAAAATGTTGTTTCGAAATGGAAATTGTACAAAAAACTATGCCTCACCACAAAAGCAAAATAATGACTGATCTAATATATAGAAAAAAATCACATTTCAAGCTAAATTTTGATCAAAATAAGTAAGAAATGTAGTTTCAAAGATTATTTTTCGAGCAGGATCGGTATAAATTTCTACAATGCATTTCTTACGGAGAAATATGTGGGGTAACAAGCTGAGGTCATTGCCAAACCAGATTTTCTGACAAGGCTTTCTGGAACTCAGCATCAGTATCATGGTTTCATAATTATAATGTTAACACATATTTATTATTTACCTATCCCATAGTTTGATATATAGCTTGTATAATATACCCACTATCTGATGTAATGTTCAAACTTTCTCTCGTTTTCTCTCATTCTACCTTATCTGTTTCGTAAATTTACTGAAGTATATAGGTTTCGATTTATTAATGTGATTGTATGAGTTGTTCATTCGATGAGGTTGTTCATTATTGTACGTTCTTAAATAATTGTATGAATAAACATACCTATACAACGAAAATGTGTAAATTGCTCTTCTTTACCTATGCTATTAAATTAATTTTTGAACAAGATCTCTTGAATTAATTATGAGACTTTATCAATAATTTTCTATTTTTGAACGTTAATTAGAAATAGCTAAATGACTTTTAATAATAATAATAAATTCTGTAACAAAACGGTTTTCTATACGTGGGCGGGATAAATTATTTATTTACAAAAATCAACAATTTATAATAATGAACGCAACAATAACAACTATATGTCAATTCTAATAATCAGCTCAATAGTGATTCTTACACAAAATGAAACACTTCAATAACACTGAACAATAACTCTTTATATACTGTATTTATGTTCGCAAATTCAACTGGACACTCATTTACGACCGACTGCCTAATTCCCGTCGGCTGCCTGCTTATATAGAGCTACGCGGCCCAAACACAGCGCTTCTAGTACTTTCCAGACGTCTAGTAAGTACTGGCATCTTTGATATCATTCCACACCTCACCACTGTGACCTATTCTCGACGCTTCTACTGTCGCCAGCGGCGTAGCATCTTGGGGTTTGCTACAATTCCTTTATTAGGGTTCGAACAAGCCAATGTGGCTATCTCGTCCGTCCTCTACTCACAATCGACAATAATACAGATAGCGATAATAAAATATAAAACAGTTTAAAATAAACATTTTAAAATATCGAAGTGAAACTTCTTTACGCCTGCAGTAGATTGAATGAGCCATTTTCCTGAGAGTAGTTCTTTCAATTATCCACAAGAGGCAGCACTTGTGATAGGTACAAACATTATTTATTCTCCATTAGTGTCGTGTCATTTTAGTGGTATATTAAATTATTATTATTATTATTAAATTAATTAAATAATTAAGTTATACCACTAAAATGACACGATACTAATGAGGAATAAATAATGTTCGTACCTACTACAAGTGCTGCCTCTCGTGGATAATTGAAAGAACTACTCTCAGGAAAAAAGCTCATTGGATTCATCTGACGAAAAGCTGCAACGGTGTAACCGTGGCAACGAAAAACAAATTTCATAATATATATTAGATATTATTATAATTTATTATTTATTAGCGGTCTGGCGCGGATGCTATGAATTCATGATTTATAAAATATTACTTACTCGCTTCGCTCGCTCGCTCCAGTTATTTTAATCTATGTCTTAAAGCAGAGTATCACCTACCGAACAGTGAAAAAATTTTGAAATCGGTCTTCTGAGTTTACCCTTGACTTTCGGACGAAGCCGGGCTGGCCAGTTTCAATTATACATCTAAACCTTCCTCGTGAATCAATCTATCTAATCGTGAAAACCGGATCCAAATCCGTTCAGTTATAGTTACGGATAAGTTGGTCTTCTGAGATAACCCCCAAATGTCACCCGGGCGAAGTCCTATGTTCTTTTTAATTGCGGAAGCCACCCGTGTGCATAATTTCACTGATTTGGATTGAGTAGCTGAGGCGTAAAAGCAGAACAAACAAACAAACTCACTTTCACATTTATAATATTAGTTACGATTTCCAAAGAGGACAAGTAATTTATGAGAATGACTGTTGATTATTTTTAAGTAATAATATTTAGTTAAAATAATAAGACATAAAACCCTCTCCGAGCCTGCGGACCACGGCATCTCTTTTTTTCCAGCCAAATCTGGCAACCCTGCAGATATTTGACGTACCCCCACAAAAAATAAACATTAAGTATTCACTCACCTGAACGCTACCGTTACGGACATCGCACGTAACTAAAGACGGTCCACAAAAATGTAACTCCAACCAAAACTCTGGAATAGCAACAGGCAAATGTTCAGTTGTCGGCGGACAAACAACTTCCGGGAATTCTAATATCGCAGTGACTGGTCCTTCGGGATACGTTTGTATGTTTTCAGGTGTAAGTGTCAGTTTCGGAGACGGCCATCTTACATCGAGAATTCTCGACAGTCTTATGTCTTGGATCTCATCTACGTCGGCGCTGATATTGGTTTTGTCTGTGATTAATCTTACGAAGTACTGGCCTCCGTGAGTGAATAGTCCACACGGTAATTTGATTATTGTCGTGTTGGAGGGTGGAGTACCGGGGTCTTTTACAATTGGAACAGTGGTGAGCAGTTGTGTGGTGATTCCTTCGATACGTAGGAGAATTAAATGTAAGTCCACAGGTAGTTTTGATGTTGTGATCTGAACAGGTAGTTCCCCGCTGAGCGCTGTGTGAACCGGCGGTACTACTAAATGTATGTCGGCCATGGGACTCCTCGGTTTCACACTCGCCGCACCACCTGCATCTGCAACACGAAGAAAATATACTGTTATTACTTTATTGACCAGATAATGGACTTTTTAAGGTTTTTGAACTCAAATATTTGACGTGTAATATTGTGTGTTTTTAAAGACTACCAACAGCTAAGGTTATTTGGGCCTAGCACCAATTCATATTTTCAATTCATTTTTTTTTAATAATAAATTGAAAATCTACTTGACACTTTTACCAGCTCTCGGACTAGAACCCGGGAACTGGGGACTTGTAATAGAGGAACCATAGCAACGCCATGTAAACAACAGCATTGCTAAACGCTCGGCCATTCTCATTTGACGTGTATAACGTCTAATATGTCTCATACTGGGGTAACATTTTAGAAATATTAGATGAAACGGAAATAGTCGGAAGTGGTTGACATGTGAAACAAAACATAACAACTGTGTTATGGTCTCAGACACAGTAAACCAGGTCGCCGTGTGGAAAAGTACGAGTCTACTGACAGGTAAAAACGCCAAGCCCAAATTCGAACCCCGAAAGCTTTTAATATTTTTTTGTAGTGAAAACTTCCTTAGGCGCGTTAGGCACTTTTTGTCTGGGTACTGAAATAACGTGAAGCGTTCGGAAATAACCGTAAGAATTCGCAACGTGACCGTTCGCATCCTGACCGTAAGAATTCGCAACATATTTATATCATAAAAACGGCCGACTACACACTTCCACTCAGTGGCGGCTCGTGTTCCTTTAGGTCAGGAGGTCAATTTTATACCAAAAAAAAAAAACAAAAAACAAAACAAAATATAAAGTACCTAATATCAAAAAAGCGTAGTGAGTACTTACATTAATTAAAGTGATTTATATTTTAGATGAATTCGTCTATCCTTGCTGTTGGCAAAATGATCGATTACAAGTTCATTAAAGTTTTTAATATCTTTGATAAACGACTTTTCAATGCTTAAAATAGAAGTACCTTTAAATACAATACTTTGGTCCAAATGAGCTGTAAAAATGGAATCTAACTCGGAAACAAAATTTATCAGCCCCCGAAATATGCCGGATGACTCGGTTTCGTCGTGTCCTCGTAGAGCTAACTCGAAGGCGCCGCAAAACTTTATGCAGTCGATTATTTTATTTAAGACATATCTGTTTTTATTCACATTTTCATTATATTCTTTAATTTTATTTCGGTAAGCACTGCTCAACTGTAACTGAATGTCAACACAACCGAGCGTACCATAACCAATAGCACTATTCATATGATCTGCGGATGAAGCATGCTTCTTTACTTTTTCTTTTAAATGTTTTAAGTCTATTAGACCGTTCTTGCACCATAGCGAGTCATTTGAATTTGAAAAAAGTAAACAAATGAAACAATAAAATGAATTGGTCACTTCACACCCACAAATCCATTCAGATATATCGTACATTGAATCTTTGTTTTTGTCCTTACTGGTTTGTATTATTTTAAGTGATGGTCGTGGGCGACCATATTTTTTAAACTCTAAACGTTTATCATAATTTAAACCATTATTAATTTTCAGATTTTTAATAGTTTGCACAACAAACATTTTTACATTAGTTAATAATAAATTTCTAATTGTTTAACCGTTAACAATAATAATATAATATGAACGTGCCAGGAATTTGTAGAGTGGGTAAAAAATATTAACCATTCATACGTCACAGCGTCTGACGACATACGGCTGTTGACCGAAACGATGATGTACGATGAACAGATCATAGCTGTGTACGTCGTGTAGCGTAGCGTCCGATTAGTTCCGATTCGATAGCCATATCTCTGTACATGAGGGCAAATTTTTATTTGACCCACAGCGTGATTCTTTATTTTGATACAGAATTGTATTTGATACAGAACTTAAGAATTAGGTATACTATTACTTATTAGTATTCTGCATTTGTTGAAACAGAATATTTATTTGGTTTTAAGTTTTTAATATTTTTTAAAATTTTATTTTCTAAATTCTAAATGTTTTTTTTCTTTTTTTCATTTTACATTTCCAGGGAGGTCATTGACCAATTGACCTAATGGAGGAGCCGCCACTGCAGTTCCACTCATAGCGCAGTTGCAGGTTACATCTTTGCGTTCTATGCATAGGAACCTGGATTCGAGACCTGATGACAGCGTAGAATTTTTGGCGTTTTTTTTTTCTAAATTTTACATGATATTTATTTATATTTTTTTTTTGTTATATTCTTTCTTTGACAATAATTATAATTTTTTTGAAGCCAAGGTGGAATTAATTAAAAATACAAATTATTTTAGTACTTTAGTAATAAATTATTTTTAGTTCATAAATGCGCTATAATAGATGACACCAAAATCTGTCGTGAGGTCATAAGCACACACCCATTTTTTTTTATAATAAAAATATGTAGGTATTGGATAACAACTTAAATATGAAAAAAAAAATTAAATTACAATTATTTTAATTTAATAAATAAAACAGACAAAAACTGGCTATAGCTGTCCAACTTTATTTTTCTGTACTACATTTCGGTCTATTATCCTTTTCAAGCAATAATGATCTCACTGTTCAATCAAACTGATAAATAACATAAATTCTTAAATTTAAAAGCAGGTAATTAGTGTTAAACCTAAAACCCATTATAAAAGAACAAACTTATACTAATTACTTAAAGTAAACATTTACAAACATTATAAACTAAAATAAGGCGTACGCAGGCGTATAGAGCGAATAAACAGAAGTTGCTATGGCAACCGTTATTTTCTGCGCTAGTGCGGAAAATAAAACATTTTCCGCACACCTGCCTGTTAAATGACTCATTAAGGGTTGCTATACATACATCGAAAGTAGTTATTTTGTAATGGATATGGCAAAAAATATTTTTTGAACCCGTCCAATGAGAATGAATAATCTCTAGAATTTTCTTAAGGCAATTCATAAACATCCTGTATGCAGGTAAATATCCTATGCATATCCTTGCAAGTATAGGATAACTTCCGTCTTCGTGTGACACGTATGACGTATTGATGCTATTAAAGAACAAAATAAATTGATCCGGTTCTATACTATATCGAATGGCTAGCACTGGAGTCAAAGTTGCCGGCTAATACACTTTAACGTTCCATAATACTCCAGTTCACCTGACATGAACTCATCTCCTAGATTAAATTCCTAAATATATACATACAGTTAGTATTAAATTGGAAGATTCCAGGGCGTGGTTGTGTCTGCACAAAAATAAAATTCATTGAATTTTTTTCGAAGCTCTTATAATAACAATTCAGCTCTAAGAGTCTTATTATTACCACCTGAGGCATCATAAAGGTATTGATAAAATTCCCGTGCTGCCTTTATGTTCCCTGCGCAGAACTATATCAGGCCTTGTAGCTGAAAGTTGCCTGGTAGTTCTGATTAGTGAATGAATAGTGCCAGAAAATCTTACATGAATCATTGAGTCCGTTGTAGAGAATGAACCACTATATCAGGCCTTGTAGCTGAAAGTTGCCTGGTAGTTCTGATTACTGAATGAATAGTCCCAGAAAATCTTACATGAATCATTGAGTCCGTTGTAGAGAATGAACCACTATATCAGGCCTTGTATCTGAAAGTTGCCTGGTAGTTCTGATTACTGAATGAATAGTCCCGGAAAATCTTACATGAATCATTGAGTCCGTTGTAGAGAATGAACCACTATATCAGGTCTTGTAGCTGAAAGTTGCCTGGTAGTTCTGATTACTGAATGAATAGTCCCAGAAAATCTTACATGAATCATTGAGTCCGTTGTAGAGAATGCACCACTATATCAGGCCTTGTACCTGAAAGTTGCCTGGTAGTTCTGATTACTGAATAAATAGTCCCGGAAAATCTTACATTGATCATTGAGTCCGTTGTAGAGAATGAACCACTATATCAGGCCTTGTAGCTGAAAGTTCCCTGGTAGTTCTGATTACTGAATGAATAGTCCCAGAAAATCTTATATGAATCATTGAGTCCGTTGTAGAGAATGCACCACTATATCAGGCCTTGTATCTGAAAGTTGCCTGGTAGTTCTGATTATTGATTGAATAGTACCAGAAAATCTTACATGAATCATTGAGTCCGTTGTAGAGAATGAACCATGTAAGATTTTCTGGGATTATTCATTCAGTAATCAGAACTACCAGGCAACTTTCAGCTACAAGGCCTGATATAGTTCTTCTTGATAAAACTACGCGATTGATGTATGTCATCGAGTTCTCAGCTTCTGCTGACACAAACATAGTCGCGAGGGAGAAAATATCAAGACCTTCTTTTTGAGCTCAGGAAGCAGTAGGTACCCAGAGTATTCTGTTAAATTGTTTGTCCTTATAATTGTGTTCTTGGAAGAGTCAAACCGTCCTTCTTGGCAAATATAAAAGCTATCCCGGCATGTCAACGCAATGTTGAGCCACTAGTCTGCGGCATGCAAAAGGCTGTGCTTATTGAGTCGCTCCGTGTACTCCGTGCGCACGACCCAAAGTCACTGTAATCGCCCATTTCATAGTTTGAGACGCGGTTATAGTTTCAACTTGCTCCTCAAGTATCCCTTGGGTGACGGTAACGAACCCGAAGTTTAGGGTGCTTATGGATGCAAAACTCTTTATGAAATTTTTGAGAGAAACCATGAAAAACCTCAAACAAGATAGCCGATCCAGGAATTACCGTTTTTCGGAGTGAGACAGTAGGAAAAAGTCCTAGGCACATCTGCCCCCGCCGGGATTCGAACCCAGTACCTTCCCAATGCGAGTCTAGTGTTGTACCACTAAGCTACACGCTGGGTCGATTTGTTTACATAAAAATCTAACCTCATAAAATTTACTTTATTTACAAAACCATTCAAACCATCATTTCGTCGGAAGTGCTGACATCTACATTTGCTTTTAATGAGCCATTTTCCAGAGAGTAATTCTTTCAATTATCCACGAGAGGCACCACTTGTGGTAGGTACAAACATTACTTATTCTCCATTTGTGCGTGTCATTTTAGTAGTATAAATTAATTATTAAATTATTATTATGAAATTAATTAAATCCCCCTATATTATTAAACGAGTAAATCTTGTATATATATATGTTTCTATGTATCTATATAAATATTTTCTCGAAAACGGCTCTAACGATTTTGATCAAATTTACCGAAAAGGGGTTTCGGGGGGCAAAAAATCGATTTAGCTAGGTCTCATCCCTGGAAAAATTCGTTTTCCTATCGATTTTATCATTTTTTAAAACGGTTTTTTGACCTGTCAAAACATTGTAATATCGTGAGTAGGCTTTGGAGAAAACAAACTACTTTCATTATTTATATGTCAAAATACTCTGACAGAATTTTTAACTTATTTTAAAATAATCCGTGAACTATTTGTATAGTAAAGAATAACAGAAATAAAAACTAAACGTAATTATGTAAGTAGTTTTAACTAATATTTAAATAAATAGATACCTAAGTATGTTATTTTTATATTACCTATATAAAATATGTATATTATGTACGTTAAATATAGTATGACGTATAATCTTACCTAGACTTTTTTTTCTCAAAAAAGAATAACGATTTTGATGAAATTTACAGAATGGGGATTTTTCGGGGCGAGAAATCGATCTAGGTAGGAATCTTGGTCCCAGGGGGAGCAATTAAAAAAAAGAGTTTTTTTATTTATAACTCGGTCAATTGTCAGATCGATTCGAAGCCTATTTCTACATAGATTTTGTATAATATATCACAAGGGTTAAAACTGTAAATGAACACTAATATAAGAAGTGTCTTGCACAATATGTAAATAATGACAAATAGGCGGCCCGAAGGGCCGCACTTCTGGCACCGCGAGTCTGTATAAAAACACATCGATTTTTGAAAACTATTGTTAAGATACATACAAAAAAGTTTTGTTTAAAAATTTGCACGGCGGCCCGAAGGGCCGCACTTCTAGCGACGCAGGCATGCAGTATATCAAAACACATCGATTTTTAAAAACTATGGTGAAGATGCATGCAAAAAAGTTTTGCGCTGCAGGTTTATAGTCTGACGTTTGTTATTAAAAGATATAATATGAATTCTATTTCTTCGAAAATCGATTTTTGTGATTTTTTCAGTAGGTACCTTCTATGCAAAAAAAATATTTGAAATTTACTGAAAGTTGCTAAGATGACATCACAGAGAAAAAGTACTTCGATAAAGTTGATATTTGGTATCAATGTTTAAAAATGGATTATTGAAACGGCAACGGGCAAGCAGAATTTCATCTGATTCGAACATTTTTACAAGATATTCAATCTATGAAAATCGGTTTTTGCGAGCTCTTCAGTCAACAAAACAATAACGGCGACTAGATTTGAAAATGGCGACCTAAGTAATATTTACAGGAAAAAATGCTTGATTCAAGTTGATACTTAGTTTTTACGCTTAAAAATACACATAGGTATTTAAAATATTTAACAGAAACAATTATTTAAATTATGTTTCAGAAATAAATTCGTTTCGGAATAATATTTTGAGAAAATAATATCTCACAGCATACAAGTACTATTTTTTTGAACTCATCCGAGCAAAGCTCGGCACCCAGATATTAAGTAAGTTATACCACTAAAATAACACGACACTAATGGGGAATAAATAATGTTTGTACCTACCACAAGTGCTGCATCTCGTGGGTAATTGAAGGAACTACTCTGAGGAAAATGGCTCATTGCGAATAGGCTATGTCATCTCAAGGGTATGCTATTATTCTGTTTCAACTCTTCTTGATAAACTGTCAAAAAAGTTTTGAGGTTATATTATGTAACTGTCATGGTATTCGAATTTGAATGTTTGCACATCTCCATGGAGAGTACAGGAGACATTTTTTTTGTGTAGGAAGTCACGCCTTGGGTTCTTCCAATTTTGAAACTATTCTACGCATGTCTACAAATAGAGTTGCTATACAAAGTGATACCTTTCAACAGAAATTCACATTCTACCCAAATTATTTCGTGACAACAAGCTAGGAATATTTGAAAATTCTTATTATTCGATAAATGCAAAAAGGAAACCAGGAAAACAAAAAGCAAGACGGCGAGATGAATTTACGAAATCGGTTCACAAATTCAGGAGATATGAGGTAACATATACAACAAATTATTTTTATTACTTTAAAAAAAACTGCTGAACCGATTTAAGAAAAAATTAAATGGGAAACAACGGAGTCCAAATTTTTTAAATCAGTGCACTGTGCAGCCATATCTGACTATCCGTGGACAAACGTACATCAAATAAAAAACTTTTTAACAAAAAAAAACCTCCTTCAAAAAGCCACTAAAAAGAGGAAAATAATGAAATTTTGAGATCTGCGTCAATTTAATAAAATATGGAGTCGGTTAAAAAGTAGATATAGTATAGTGATTAATATCTTCTTTTTAACCGACTTCATATTTTATTAAATTGGTGCAGATATCAAAATTTCATTATTTTCCTCTTTTTAGTGACTTTTTGAAGGAGGTTTTTTTTGTCAAAAAGTTTTTTATTTTTTACATTTTAGTGGCCTTACAATATGCAGTTTAGTCGCTTGCCAATAGATTAACTTCTGCAAACGTTAACTTACTTCTTTTGCTGTGTAATGTGTCTAAAAGTGACATTTACCTTAAAGGAATCACACGCCGTTACTCACTTTTATTAAATCAGCCGAACTACTAAACCGGTTTAAGTAAAATTTATATGGAACCAACTTCGATGTATACCCTGCATTAAAAAAAGAATTTTCCAAATCGGTTTATAAATGACGGAGTTCTGAGGTAACAAACATAAAAAAATAAAACCGATTTAAAACCTCCTTCTTTTTTTGAAGTCGGTTAAAAAATACATACTGATCGAATTGAAAAACACCTCCTTTTTTGAAGTCGGTTAAAAACAACGAATGCATACTCAATAGTCAATTCTTATAAATTCATTTGTGTTTCTGATTGCGGGTTGCAGAAAGCACTGTCAGAAAATTAGATTTGACAATGACCTTAGTTTGTGACCACACATATTTCTCCATAAGAAAAGCATTGGAGAAATTTAAATCGATCCTGATCGAAAAATAATTGATCGAATGAAACGATATTTTTTTTAAACTTTGGATTCATGTAACAACATTTTTCTACGCATTTCGATTAAATTTTGGCTTGAAAAGTGATCTTTTTCTAAAAACAAAAATAAAGATAGTTACTTCTTACCACAACAGTTTTTTGGATGGATGTACATTTCGAAAGCTATGCTTTCATTTTCAGCAAACACTATACATCTGTATATATATATGTTTGCTGAAGATGAAAGCATAAGCTTTCGAAATGTACATTCATCAATAAAACTGTTGTGGTAAGAAGTAACTATCTTTATTTTTGTTTTTATTCCAACCACAGTGCTCATATATTTTTATTGATCTTTTTCTGTGTAGATCAATCATTTGTTTTTGTGTGAGTACAATCTAATGTTCTACATGACAGAGAGTTTCACATCGACATTATACTGTTCCTGCATGTATAAAAAACTGTAATAATAATGATCTCAATCTAAGGTCATTGTCAAATCAGCTATTTTGACAATGGTTTTTGCAACCCAGCATGACATTTTCAAACCTAATTGCAATATGATGAGAGATTTTAATTATTTGCTTGACACATTTTCACGTTTTTTTCTGTTCAATAGAAGTAACCTGTCGAGATGTATGTATGGGTGTGTCTTTTATTAACATTGTATACAACTGACGTTTCCATTCAGTTCTTTCATTTTTATCTTCAGAAATCGTCTGGGATTTTCCATACGGTAGGTACGTAAAATTCTACAGGATTCTAAGAAAGGAAATTCGCCGTCCTTAAACTTCATATATTTCTTTATTAACCGCAGATCGGATTGTAAAATCTCTATATACAGAGTGTCATAAAATTGCTGGGACACCGGGCTACCACGTGTAGTATAGGTCAAAATAAGTCGATTGGACCCAATTTATTTATATACCAAAATGTACCGTTTGCCCGTGAGAAAGAGTTCACAGTTTACATAAAATTTTGTATATAAAATTTTGAATTACAATTTTATTATAAGTACTTGTACTAGAAATATCTGTTAGCATTATTTAAGAAAACATTTTTTTCCTTCGGAACTATGCGGAATATGAAATTTTTACAAGAGTAACAAAATGAAGATAATTAATAAGTCTTCTCGCTAAAAAAAATTGAGAACCGTATTACCACCCCTAAGAAAGTTCTGAAAAAAATGTCAGGGGGTGAGGGTGGTTTCAACCCTTCTACAATTTCTTTTGGGTTTCTTTGATTACCGAAAGGAGAGTAATCCTCTAAAATGCACTTTTGTCAAATTTCATTCAATTTGTTTCACTCATTTCTGAACAGCGTACAAAAATGTGTTTTTTTATGTAAATTTTGAACTCTTCTCACGGGCAAACGGTACATTTTGGTATATAAATAAGTTGGGTTCAATCGACTTATTTTAACCTCTACTACACGTGGTAGCTCTGTGTCCTAGCAATTTTGGGACACCCTGTATAAATAAAAATTGAAAAGATTCCTCAGGCTGTAATTTACAAGTCATGTAACATACTAATCCTATCTGATTTTTATATTAAAACCATATATGACATATAATACAGATACGTTGTGGCTGTGCTAACGAGTGACCCACCTTTTGAATGCCAGATTTAACCGTCGCATCTGTTAGCAGAATTCAAAAGCTTGAAATAAGTATGTGTGAGTTATAGTTGATTCAAAACATAAGAGTGGTTCTGATCCTACACACTTAAATCAATTTCAATTTTATTAAAATTTATATGTCGCTTTAGTCGCGGGATAATATTTAGATAGTAATGTAGTCTTTTGCTGGCATTTATGAAACATTCCCCTAATTTAAACTTCACTGAAATATAGAACGAGAAAAAATTACCATGCCTATTATATTTACTTATTTTAAAAATTTTTGTTGACACAAATCATTCAATAAAGGCGCGCATAAGACGGTCGTTTACTCCCGTAAGGCAAGACCCCTCTGTTAAAACTAATAACCTTAGATAGATTAAACCTGGAATTATTTATATGTCATAGCTCACAGATTTTGAAGTATTTATAATATCCTCCACTAACCTGTAACTATACATTTTATTTATTGTAGATTATAGACGCGTCCACATCTAAGGTCATTAGCGTCTTTCAACTACACTAAATAACAACTAACTTAAAACTAAATAACATCACAAAACATCCATGAGCGCAGGTGGGATTCGAACCCACGGCAGTCCAGTCTAGAGGTTGCGGCGCCAAGCATGCTAACCACTAGGCTATACTGCCCCCTGTAACTATAGGTACATAAACATCGAACAACAAAAATATGCGGCTCAAAATTTCGTACAAGGGAATTTTTATGTACCTATATAATTTCAGCATGAAATTACTAACTGGAAAACAAGAGAATAAGAAAATGTATTAACGGGGCTGTTGAAAATAAAAATCATATTGAGTGGTCTATCAATTCGCACTTTCGTATATTATATAGGAAACTTTCCTGGATGAAAGTTGCGTTCCGAATTATGATTTGATGAGAGACCAATATATAACCTACTACTGGATTTTTATTTGACAACGTTCATCAAAAACCACTCTGCACACATATTTGTCCTGAAAAAAAAGTGTAGTAGGTTCGGCGCCATTAATCATAAGCGAGGCCTTCTTCTGTTAGCTGGACGACATAAATATATCTCCATATCCGATGCCATAATAATAATATGTGTAAGCTTGGGGTATATGCTTTATCGATGCTTTTCTATAGAAATATCCCTCCGGTGACATACATTGTGTGTTGTTTGCCACTCAAATTCTCAAATGTTTTATAGTAGGGGTGGCCAATATCATAATATGCCGATCAGGGCTTTAATTTGGATCGACCGGTATTTAGAAATATGTTTTTAGAGAAAAAGAAGCCGGCAGTTACCAGATCTTTATCGAAAGAATCTTACCTTGTTTACGCGAAGGTTAACACTGATGTTAACAGTGGTTTGTTAAGAGTGTTTATGCGCATTGAAATTTTCTGAATATGTTAACACTTTAAGTGTCAAAAATGAAAACAATAGTTTGACGTTTGTTGAAAGTTTTGAAACAAATATCATAATATGATTCTTTTAGGGAAATGCTTTTAATTACAACCGCCACGGCCGTAATGAATCATCAATTTCTGTATCTTCGTTGATTTTTGAGATTATGCTCCGTAACATCAGCGATAACCTGTGGTGACATTTGATTAAAACGTTTACGCACATTTCTTAACTCATGTTTGCTTACTAAATGCAATAAAAAATCACATTTATTAAGGCTTAACTGCAGTTACGGAACTTATGTTAAGGAACGTTTATACGAACATGAACTGCTGTTAACATTGAAGTTAAGAATTTTAACGTCAGTTTTAAGCCTCGCGTAAACGTAGTAACTGTTAGATTTTCAAGTCAATATTAAGAGTATTCGATACTTAGCTGAAGTTCCCCCTGCACTCTTCATCCTTTCCTCTCGTCTAAAAACGGTTCCCGCTCTCTCGACGCTATTTTTAAAGCCAAAGGGTTCGGTTAAACGCCAAATGAAGGACCGAGAATCACAGTCGAAAAATTGAAAAAAATTTCCTGGAAAAACTTACAGCTTTAAAAAAAAATTTAATTACGTAATCTTTTACACGTAAGCAAAACTTTTTTTCAAGAAATTCGCCTGTAGGATCTGTAGTGTGATTCTTGGTCCTTCATTTGGCGTTTATTTGAACCCTTTAACTTTAAAAATAGCGTCGGGAGAGCGGGAACCGTTTTTAGGCGAGGGGAAAGGATTTGATATGAAGAGTGCAGGGGGTAACTTACGCTATAGAATACTCTTAAAAACAATGAATGGAAAATATGAAATTGGTTCTGAAGCTAATCTTAGCAGCTAGGATGCTTTACAAAGCCGGCCAAGTGCGAGGCAGACTCGCGCACCGAGGGTCCCGTACAATAATAAAAATAATGAGTTGGGTAGGGGTCAAAAATTAACAGATTTATTTATTTAAGTTTGTTTTCAAAAAGTTATTTTACTGATATTTTTTTTTGTTCTTTTTAGTGTTTCAAAATTTTTCCGTACCTATCAAATTCAATAAATTAAATTAAATTAAAGTAAGAAAAATATATAAAAAGAACATTTTATGAAAAAAAAACAAAAATATTGCGATTCGAAACCACGGAGCGAACCAGGAACTTTTAGATCTTCTGTCGAATGCCCTACCAACTGAGCGATTCGAACGATAATGTTAGACGCTCTATATTGAGTTTATAGTACAGTATACCTATTATAAGTACGCGGCTGCAATCGGTGTTGTAATAAAATAAAATATATTAATTTATAAAATTAATTGATTGTTTAATTCTAATTATTATTTGTCAGGATTCATGCTACAACAATACACAATCTGTGAAAATTTCAACTACCTATACCTACCTCTTACCGTTTGTGAGATGGAGCCTTGTGACAGACGGACGGACGAACAAAAATCGTTGGCTCAGTACGAAACCCTAAAAAGCATCACTAACACCAGGCCTAAACCCAGAGCCGGACTTGGCGAGTTTGACGGGCGGTCGAGATTTTTTTAGCTCCCCACCCCTCCAAATAATTTTTTTCCAATGACAGATTTTTCTATTTGTTTTTGAAATGTGACTAGTCCGTCTATGCAGAGAGCCCTTTATGGAGTCAGTAGATGGCAAAATTTCTTTCTCAAGGAACTTTTTATAAATACAATGTACTTTTTTATTGGTTCAATTTTAATTAATATATTTTTACTTTCCACCTCTATTATGGTAGGGAAGTAATGGATTTAGTCCGAAAAAAATATTTCGTGATTTTAACAGATCTTCACGTTTTGAGACCCTAGCAATCGTTTAAGATCATTTTCTGACTGATGTCTGTATGTGTGTGTGTGTGTGTGTGTGGTCAATTTTTCGCCTTCGATATCGTAAAAACGGAACAACATACGACCATGCCGATTGTTCTATTGTGTTTATCAGCCTTTAACTTAGATCTGATTAGATTTTGAGTCAAATCGATTCAGTGGATTCTGAGATATTAAAAAAAACGTTCTTAATGTCACGTATTAACATAGGTAAAAAAAATATAAATGAATTCTAGATGTTATAATATGAAAAAAATGTAAATATTTTTTTCTCTAAAATGTAGTTTTCGAGAAAAAAAATATTTTACTAAAAAAAGAAAATTGTACGTAAATCAAGGTAACCATGATTTTTGCTATATTATTAGCTATCAGTAGATCACCAAACAAAAAAGAGGGCCATGTTTTTTTTCAAAGAATAAAAAAAGATTGTTTATTTTTTGCAAATATTTACTAGGTGGGAAGTATAGGACTGGTCATCAGTCGAATTTTTTCAGAGAGGTTTAACAAAATTACAGATCGCAAAAGTATTACTGTTCACAAGCTATAATTAATTAAAATAATTTAACAAATTTTCTGGGTGCTGACATAGGAAATACCACTTTTTATCTACCGATTTCACCCTCTCAGTTGATGTAGGGTTTTACCACATCTCTTATTGGTAACGGCGAGTTTTCCTGCATTTCCGATAAATGCATTTTTTTCTTTTCCGAATGTAATACGTTTTTCTGTTAGGTTCTTAAATTCAATTCACATTATATACACTGCCACAAAAAATTGTACTTCCTGAATTATATAGTATGTTCCACGATTTTATGTCATTATTCCTGTTACAGTTCCAAAGACGAGCGTTTCCTTTGTTAAGCGGACATGTTTCCGAGAAACATGTCCGAGGAATGATACTGCTTCACTGGCACCTTCATGTTGCAGGCAAGCAATATCAAGTAGCTTGAAATTACTTGATATTGTAGCAAAACCCCAGATGATACGCCGCTGGTGACAATAGAATCATCGAGAACAAGGCGTGGCATGATATCGAAGACACAGGTAATCATCAGAATGTTCTGGAAAGCGCGCGAGCGTGGGGGGCTGCTAGCTCTATATAAGCAAGACACCGGAGAGAACAACGAGAGTCGTGTGACAGTGTCGATTTGAAATAAATACAGCATATAAATTGTTCAGTGTTATTAAAGTGTTTCAGTTCGTTTAAGAATTACTGTTTGTGTTATTATTATATAAACAGTGTTGACTGTTAGAATCGAGATATAATTGTTACATTTTATTGTTATCTATTTTGGTTACATTTTTAATTATTGTAAATAAATAATTTATTCCACCCACGTAAGAAAACAGTTTTGTTACAATATTAAGTCAACGATAAAAAATCAAGTAAAGCCAAGTAATTTGTAAAAACATCAAGTTTTTATCGAAACTCTAGAACAGACATGGGCAAACTTTTTAAGGGCAGGGCCAGATAAAATAAAAAATTATCTAGGCAGGCCGAAAAAAAAATTGAGCAAAACACATTTTAGCGCCCGATTCGTTCCGAACTTAGCCGAGCAACACCGTGCGCTCTACATTTTGTCCTATGTGTAATTGTAGGGGTTATTCAAAACCATCTTGCGGGCTGGATTGACTTGCCCGAAGGGCCGCACTTGGCCCGCGGGCCGTACTTTGCCCATGACTGCTCTAGAAACAATAAAAATTTTGCAAAATAATATCGATATGCCATGTGCATACAAAAAAACCAGCGCAGCTACAGTTAATTCAGTTTGTCTTAAGATCCGTTGCAATATCTAATATCTACTGCACGTAGAATGTACGATACCTACTTATTTGCGCAATCTAATTTTCTTTGAAAGCATGCATCAAGTAGAAACAATACGCTTGCATTTCAGATTTACAATAAAACGTAATTTCTCTGATGGCACTATATCAGTGGTCACAAGATGAAATGACTTAAGAAAGATTTTTTTCTAAAATACTGTTACAAAACTGTTTTCTGAGTTGGCGGAATAAATATTTATTTACAATAATTAAAAAACTCAATAATAATGAACGCAACAACGAAAAGTCAATTCTAACAATCAACACAAACAATAACTAAACAGTAATTACAAAGCAAAACAAAACAACTATATAAAATAATTCGTAATTATTATCACTACACTAGTGTTTATTTTATCAATTTGGTTATTTATATCACGGCACTATTTATACCACTGATCCACCGATGCTTGACTGGGCGACTCACCGTTGACTGATTCCTCACTCACTCGTACTGCTGTTTATATAGGCTGCGTGGCATAAGCCTAGTGTGTTCTCGCTTTCTCTAGAACTTTCGTGCAGGTACCAGTTGTTACAGTAACCGCACCCCGTTTCTCAGAACTCTTGCCTGTCGTTTATATACAGGGTGATCCGTAACAATACAATTAATCCATTAATTGTCCATTTTTCGCGGCAATAGAAAAAGACAACACTATGGGCAGCGTTGCCACACGTCCCGATTTTTGTAGGCCGTCCAATCTTTTATAGTTAAAATTAGATGTCCCACGCAGGACTGCTAATTTCACGATCGTTCAAATCAGAATTTCTTCTTCAATTCAATATGGAAAAGTACTCATGTGCGCTGAATTTTATCCTCATATTAAGGAGCAGAAAGAAAGTTTCCAAGAGCTGGTAAAATTTAATTTGGTGTAATTAGATAATAATTAAATCTACAAAGAAATTCAGTCCACAAGCGTTCACGTACCAATAAGTAGTGAAAAATTTTTTAACAATGCAATCGGCAGATTACGCCATCATGATGTTAAACGTCAAACGATTGTTATAGGATATACAAGGAAAAAAATCAGAAGCCACTGTCAGACCTTACTTCTCGAGCGTCTATAATCAACATTAATTCATACACCACTTTGCTTTGTGGGCCTATGGTGGCGTGTAAGTAGCGGTTGCAATGTTGAACGCGCACTTTACTGCAGGACAATAAGAAGAATACGCTATTGTGTGCCTCTGTAGGTACGGACAAATGGTAAACTTAAGATTGTTGCTTATCCATGGTTACAATAGCAGTAGAAATAGAATAACAGTGAACGTATTAATTCTGAAGACATTTACAACACTTAAAACATAAGTAGGCAGGGGCGAATAGGCCCACCGGGACACCAGGATTTTCCCGGTGGGCCGCTACTTATACTGACGAAAATGGGCCGATGGAAATACTGTACTTAAATATACAAATATTCAAAGTTAATAAATACAATAATACTGAAAAAATTGGTAATACAAAATGTAGATAATAATTAAACTTAATTACACCTATGGCATAGATCAAACTCAAAAAGAACAATTTTTTGTATTTGAAAAAAACAAATATATTTGAATCCGCAAAAGACTAGCGTACCTCCATAATAAAGTTGAGATAGGAGGAGAGATCGCTCGTTTCAACATATTGTCACTACTCGTCAGTAATATAACTCATTACGCTACTAGATATAGAATCTACTACCTATATAGTACGCGTGTTATAATTGTGAGCCTTGAAAAACACTACTGTATTGGACAAAATTTTTCTTTTCTATTCTATCAGATTTTATGACCTTGGAAGGTTTAAAACTGGCAACACTGCAGGATGCAGCAGTAGCTGCTGTGGCGTAGATGAAACGCATCCAACATGAAGGTGGCCATGTGTCGTGATGGAGGAACTGGAAGTAATAGGTATAGGAGAGCTGGAGAGGAGACTGTATAGGCAATACGCTGTGAACTCATTCAGGAAGATTACCCGGCCCATTTCACCCGCCAAGCACACGGCAAGCCCCTTTCACATCAACCGCGCCGATCTCTCTCTGATAATATTTGAAAAAATCAACACACTTCGATAACAATTCGCATTTTGACGTCAATAACGTCTAATGTCTCATACTGCGGTGGCATTTTTGAAATATTAGATGCAAGGGCGGATTCAGAAAAATATTTCGGGGGCGGGGTTCAAAATATTTATGTACAAGTAGTGATGTAAAAATGCAGTATTAAATTTTTTTGTGTATTAAACCCAGTATAAAACGGTTTTTTACTTTTTCACACTACGGTTACAGTGCATTATTCGGTATTGCCAACTGCATAATAGGAAAAGTTCCTGTTCTCATTTTGGTATTAAAGCGTTTTAAACGGTATTAAACCGTTTTAAACGGGGTTAAACGTTTTATACGTGTTTCAAAAAAATTATAATTATTGTCAAAGAAAGAATATAACAAAAATAAAAAAATATATAAATAAATATCATGTAGAATTTAGAAAAAAAAGCCAAAAACTCTACGATGCCATCAGTTTCCGAACCCGGGTCCCTGTGCATAGAGTGCTGCGACGTTACCTCTACGCTACGAGTGGAACAGTAATGTACGGTCGTTTTTATGATATAAGTATGTTGCGAAGTCTTACGGTCGGGTTACGAATTTAATTAATTAATTAATTATTAATTATTATTATTTATTAATTATGCTATATATATATATAAATCTTCCGTGAAAAATTATCTAACTGATGGTGAAAACCGCATCAAAATCCGTTGCGTGGTTTAGAAGGAGTTAGCGGTTAAACAGACAGACAGACAGACAGACAGACAGACGCGAAAAGCGACTTCAATTTATACTATGCAGAGATATAGCTTTAATCGACTCTCTCCACGGTATTAAAATTACTTGCTTTAAACTGAAGATCTTTTGAGTTAATTCACCGCATCTTTGTAAGCTGGATTTATATAATAAACAAGTATCTTGATTACATTGTCAGTAGGTGTTCTCTTCATAAAAGAATGCATCTCGTACAGTATATTATAAAGTGGTAGAGAAAGAGGGTATACAGCGAGTCTCACGGCGAGGTATACATAGGGAATTTTAGCATTAGGATGTTGTATGCAGTGTTGTCGTATGTAGGTGTACCTCGCCGTGAGACGCATTGTCGCAATGGCCTTGTAATTCTAGCTAAAAGTTTTTAAACGATCTATTTAGAAGTAAAAATTCAACTGGTTAGTCTTTCCTATACCTATACTTCCCACCTACTACCTAGTAAACAATTATCGCTATAACTGAAAAATTTCCCAACAAAGTATTGTTTTACGCCTTTTTAACACTGGTGTCAGCGGTGTAATATAACACTGGTACCCCGGTAACAAATGGTGGCAGCGGTGGGATAAAACATACCACTACTGCTACGCATTTTTAACAGTATGAAAATCATAGACGTCTTGATTAGGAAAATTAAAAATTATTTCCGCGCAATTTTTTTAGAAAACATTTTTTTCTCGAAATCTGTACATTTTAGAAAAAAAAATTATTAAGATTTTATTTATATTTTAACATCTAGAATGCATTTACATTTTTTTGACTTATGTTAATACGTGACACTGAGAACATTTTTTTTTATATCTTAAGAACTACTCTGAATCCTTGGGAATCGTATTCGCTGTGAGCAGATGCATGGAGGAGATTTCAGAGTTACTGTTAGCGCGCAACAACGGATAAATAGAGAAACATTCGGTGGGTACTTTTCTCCCGTCTCTATGGTATGTGCTATGCATACATACGTCATAGTAAATAATAAAATACAAAACGGGCCGTGAAAGTGACACTTCTTATCAAAATAAAGTTTGAATTTTTATGCAGAAAAAAATATACCTAATACGCAAATTCATTTGCTTTTAAATTTATTGTAACATAACTTATTATTATTTTTTTAAATTATTTAATAGTTATAAAATAATTTTTGGATGTAATTCAACTACATATTTGACATTAATTTGACAGCCGAGGTTTCGGTTTTGCGCGTAGATTGAATAAAGTGTACTTATAGCGAAATTGCTTTGCGAATCATGAAAAAGAAGGTTTATGATTTATATTGTTCATAGAATTTCACAAAACACACTTTTCACTTTGTTATTTTTGAATTCAACAGAATCATAGAATAATTTAATTGTAACTTTACCACCGCCGATTTACGCTATCACTCACCAGATGGCAGGACCATGCATCTGTTCACAGCGAATAAACTCTATACGATTCCCAAGGATTAAAGCGTTTTTAAAGTGAGAATTTACAAAGCTCACTTAAATAAATTGTAACTTTACCACCGCCGATTTACGCTATCACTCACCAGATGGCAGGACCATGCATCTGTTCACAGCGAATAAACTCTATACGATTCCCAAGGATTAAAGCGTTTTTAAAGTGAGAATTTACAAAGCTCACTTAAATAAATTGTAACTTTACCACCGCCGATTTACGCTATCACTCACCAGATGGCAGGACCATGCATCTGTTCACAGCGAATAAACTCTATACGATTCCCAAGGAATAAAGCGCTTTTAAAGTGAGAATTTACAAAGCTCACTTAAATAAATTGTAACTTTACCACAGCCGATTTACGCTATCACTCACCAGATGGCAGCACCATGCATCTGCTCACAGCGAATAGACTCTGTACGATTCCCAAGGATTAAAGCGCTTTTAAAGTGAGAATTTACAAAGCTCACTTGAATAAATTGCAACTTTACCACCGCCGATTTACGCTATCACTCACCAGACGGCAGTACCATGAATATGCTCACAGCGAATGAACTCTATACGATTCCCGAGGATTAAAGCGCTTTTGAAGTGAGAATTTACAAAGCTCACTTCTTTCATGGTTAAAGTTGAGGGTAAGTATTGGTTCTTTCAACGACTTCCAACTCTAAGAACTTCATCATAATTTGCTTTTTTTACTACAGCTATGAGTCTTTTTATGCCACACTTTTAATACTTTTCCTGTATAATCTATAAATATGTTCTAAACATAATATGGACCAAGCTATAGTTGAGTTCAATATACACAATAGTTTTGCGAGACAGACAGAGAGGGGGGAAGATTGTAGATTATAGACGCTCGACAGCTGAGGTCATAAGCGTCTGGAAATAAGTTTGCACAACCTAATAAATTATGTACAGATAAAAATTATACCGGGTGGAACAGCATATACCTGTGTACATAGGCGATAAACATGGAAAACCAGTTTTTCCGTGTGCATTGCTCCCCAAATTATTTTATACAAAAATGCTTCAAATAAATGTTGTAGGGCTTAAAATTCTGCATCTAAATCAATAAACACGATTAATTTTGCATGCTTTATAATGGCAGAAATTAGATATAAAAATGTCAAAATTACCTCAAAAACAGATAGCGGTAGCCATGGAACTTGAACAAAATGATGACGTTTTAGCTGTCAGAATAATTTCTAATCATTTTGTTCAAGTTCCATAGATATCGCGATAGCCATGGAAATTGAACAAAATGATGACGTTTTAGCTGTCAGAATAATTTCTAATCATTTTGTTCAAGTTCCATGGCTATCGCTATCTGTTTTTGAGGTAATTTTGACATTTTCATATCAAATTTCTGCCGTTATAAAGCATGCAAAATTAATCGTACTTATTGATTTAGATGCAGAATTTTAAGCCCTATACAACATTTATTTGAAGCATTTTTGTATAAAATAATTTGTTAATCGCCTATGGTACACAGGTCTGTTGTTCCACCCGGTATATTACTTATGTCGTTAAGACTTATTTCATCATGACTGTGAAAATTTAAAAAAAATCCCCAGAAAATCGCAAATTTTGGCACGTACCGACCAAACCAATAGGGTACTTCCAATAGACGTGGAAGTTTGACACAGGTATAGATCATATTTTAAAAGTAGGAAAAAAGCACGTGTATGTGTTGTGCACACAGTGGAAGTTATACTCCTTAACATATACACCACGACTGGTACGGCAGCGACATCTATGAATCGAGGTACAAAGTGTTCTTGCCGTGACATCTAACGGATTTTTTCTAAAGTTCTTAGAACTACAACTTCTACAAAAATGAAAATTTAAATTTCCTCCCTTCAAAAAATGCGAAAACATTGGACAATGTAAAGCATACGCGTCCCATGCATAAAAACTGTTCCGCTTCTATAAATAGTTAAGTATAAGTGCATGACTCACTCTCTGTTTTATAGATTGCTAAATAAATATCTATATGTCTATACTCTAAGGTGAAAATAGCGAAACAAAGCGAACGAGAAGAGAGACACCCAACCAAATCAGCGCCCTGGCAGCCCGTCAGTGATTGAGTAGGCTGTCAGTGTTCCCCGTACCCTGTAAATTCGTACAGTGAACGTAACAATGAAAAATATATTTAATTTATATCAATACACGATTACCTACTATGTTACGCAAGAATCTAGACATTTCATTGTATTGATAAATTGTCCATTTTAAAACACATACCTACATGTTATAATCAAACTTTTTGTCAATGAATATTATAGTACTTAGATTGTATTTCTAGTAGTGACAGCTAGTGTGTTAAAATGAGCGATTTATACATATGAGCGAGTCATATTTTCATTACGCACAAGAAATATATATGGTGTTTTTTTGTCATACCCACTATAAAATAGTTACTTTTCACTTCATTTTCAGTATTCTTACAAATTTTTGATAGTTCATTTGCGTCGCCAACTACAAATTTATAGCAGGCCGTGAGTACGTGATGTAATTGTATAAATTTTGGACATCCTAATATCTCAAATAATAATATTAAATTAGGTTTTATTTTGAAATGTCAAAAAATTGATTCACTTTTATAGAAAGAATTGGATTAGAAGCCTTACCTGAAGCTTTCATTCTAATTTTGTGGACATTAATGCCTGTCTTGAAGAATATGTGTTTGAACATTGTCCACATACAAAACCCATTTTTTAATCGCTATCAACTATCCATATTAGTATACAGAGTTCACTAGTTAGTTGTTACGTTCGTTTAGGTGTGTTTGTGTATATCAAACGACATCGAGATGGGGTATTCGACCTATCAGACTGGACCCTGACTGCAGGGCCTAGTCGTTTGTGTATATTCATACCTAAACCATTAAATCGCTTGTACGAATTCACAGCGCAGTTCCAATTAGCAGATGAAATATAAAAAACATTTTTATATAAACAAGAGAAAGAAAAAATAATAATTGAAATTTTTATTTAGCCGTAAACAGGCTCGCAGTAAAAACGTGTACACGTCGACACAGCGAATATTATATGAAATGTAAAGGTGTAGACCGTAATAACCAAACACTCACATACAGGGTGTTAATCTAGCAGATTTTTCCAAACGTCAGAATAAAATGTCGCCAGAAAATAAAATTCTTATTACTGTAGACCGAGAGCTAGTGACAATTTTTTGGTGTTATTTATTCATGGCCTTATTTTTGTGAAGATGTTGAGGAAGGCATATTAAAGTGCCCTGAGTAAGGGATTTTGCTAGATAGCGGTATGGGAGGGATGCAGACCGCCCCCAACATGTAACAAAAAAAACGGTCACAATTATTATTGCTTCAAGGTTGAAATTGTTTGTATAGCTTGTCGGTGACCCAATAATACCGTTATAATATTTGCAGATCGATTGGTCAGTATTAAAGGGGTGGCAGATCACCCTAGACGTATCATGTACCCGACGAAATTTATATTATTAGTTCACGGTTCAAATTTTAATATGTTGTTACGGCGACCGTTTTAAGCATATATTTCAATTTGAAGAACACAATGTCGGTATTAACCCCCTTGCAGGACGAGATAAACACCTAGGCGAGCAAATTTCTCTCTAAGAAAGGAGATTAATACCGACATTTTGTTCTGCAAATTAAATTATATGCTTAAAACAGTCACCGTAACAACATATTAAAATTTGAACCTTGAACTAATAATATAAATTTCGTCGGGTACATGACACGTTCAGGGTGATCTGCCACCCCTTTAATACTGACCAATCGACCTGCAAATATTATAATGGCATTATTGGGTCACCGACAAGCTATACAAACAATTTCAGCCTTGAAAAAATAATAATTGTGACCATTTTTTTTGTTACATGTTGCGGGCGGTCTGCATCCCTCCCATACCGATTTTTTTTAAAATAAAATTACTTTTCATCTTTCAAACTTTGTCGTTGAGCTAATAGATCACCCTGTATAACTTCTCTTCCCATTTTTCACATATACTCACCCGAAAATCGATGCTCTAATAATAATCGTGCACGTATCTATATTTTATATATTCAACCCTTCAATTTGTCTGTTTTATACACTAATCCAGCGGTTCCCAACCCATGGGCCGCGGCCCACTTGTGGGTCGCACCGTCGAGAGTCTAAGTAAAGATAATTAGACAAATATTGGAGCTTCAGGGGTAGAGATGGGAACAATCGAGTCTGTGTGTTTATAGTGTTTTTACTTGTATATTTAGTTAGTGGGCCTCAAATTTTTTAACAAAATTAGTGGTCCGCACATCAAAAAATGTTGGGAACCGCTGCACTAACCAACCATCCATCAAGGCCGGAACAATAAATTGTTAACTTTCAATTGGAAGTTATTGTAATGGGTACGCAAATCGATCAAAATTTATAACAAATTTTTATGTTTCAAGGACACTACACTATTTTTAGAAAGATGTCTGTGTGTGTATGTGTGTGTACGTATGTACGTACGTACGTACGTAAGACGAAATCTCGAGAATGAAAGATGATATCGACTACCTTAGGGTGCCAATCGACGCATATTAACGTAAATATGATCTGAAAGAAATTTTTTCAAAATCGGTTCAGCCGTTCTTTTTTCTTAACCAAATAGACTCCAAAAAAGTAGATTTTACACAATATCTCGCGAATAAAAAATTATATCGACTTCGTAAGTCAATCGAGCCGTGTTAACGTCATTTTGATCCGACATAAATTTTATAAAAATCGGTTCAGCCGTTTTTTTTTTAATTATTGTTAAAAATAAATAATAATTATGTTTTAATGATTAAAATGATTACTTTTCTGTGTAATATCTAATTTAATTATTATTATTAAATATTTATCAGACTGGGAAGTTCGTCGTGTGGACCTCAAGGGTCACACTTTAGCCCTAATAAACGACCCACCTCACGGCTTGTTTTATTTTCAAATTAACTGAATACTTAGTATTATAAAAAATTATTACTTAATTGTAAGATAAAATTATGAGTGACTTTTGGAACAGTATAAATTGGAAAACGTTATTTTTCTCTGCAGGTTGTGAACGATAAAATACGATCATTTTATTTTTGAGGAAATTGTATCACTTTTTGTGCACCAACATGAAAGTACAGTGTCGCCAGTCGTTTAACTCATTTCGTTTGACAACAGCTCTTGTTTCTTTTGTTTTACAGTTGACAGTCTCTCCCACTGATCTCTATACTTATGGATAGTTTTTCCTGTAGTCCGCCATTGTCCCAATTTGAACGGGTAATCAGCGCCACACAATACCGAACCTGCAGCAACTAAAATGTACAGTCGCGGACTTAATAAAGTTTACACTTGAGTTTTTCAGTTTAAGTTCACAAAAAGTCAGTAGCTTAACAATAAATTTAGTTTTTAATAAGTAAATGTAAATGCCAAAAATGAAAAGAAATAATTGTCGTTTAAATGCCTCGAAATTATTAAAACGATGAACAAAAAAGAAGAACTATTGCAAAATTGGAGGAAGGAATTTGCTAGTATTAAATATTATCAAATCTTTTTATGTTTTAATTGAATAATATTGAGTAATTTGGATTGTATAATAAACAACTGAGGTGTTTTGATAATAATTTTTTATTGAGTTTTTAGGATGTAACCTTAGTAATTGATACATTACTATCAAAAGCCAAATTACAATATGCAAAAATTTAAAAAAAACCGGTAACTAGATGATACAGGTGTAAACTTTTTTAAATCCGCAACTGTACATTAATGGGATCCGTCAAATGTGCATATGCTATCTGGTGGTAGAAAAATTTACTCGGATTAGGGAAAAATTTACATGCTAACAGTGCAAATTTATCTGGAAATTGTTTATTACAAAAATAAGACATGTAAAATAAACAAAAAGTTTATAGAAAATGGAATTCGCGACGTTTACTGATATGGCATTAAACATTATCAGTTATAGCTAACCTTCCTCCTTTTTTGAAGTCGGTTAAAAAGAATGCTCACTGTAAATTTTCTTCACTATGGTCAGACAACCACAATCAACATTTTATGTGAAGTATAGTGTCATTGTGTGTGTTTGTGTGTGTGTGCGCAATAGGTTTGTATGTACATTATAGGACTGGCGAATGTAATGCAGACGTTTTACGACGTACTTCGACGCGGCGCAAAGCGTAACGACTATTTTCCTGCATCCTTCACCGAACACATCGATATAATAACACGACGTCGATTTCAGGGGCGTCCTTATTTTTGCAAAAACCTAATCGCTGGAAATCCTTCATAGCATGTTATTGGCCTATACTACAGTGTTTTAAATAAATAAGATATTATTGAATACAAAATTTTTATTTCAGAGCAAACGTATTGTACGGGATTACTTTTTATAATAATGTTAAAATGTAAAAAAAAAAATATCTTTTGGTATACAGAAAAAATTAACAATTTTGCATATTACATAAAAAGTACAAAATGAATCAATGATTATATAAAATATCTGTACGAATGTACAGTTCCCGCGATAATCGTTGCCACAAATTGAATTTTCTCCAACACCCTCCCTCAACGATTATCTTGCAATGACATCTCTGCATTGTCTACTAGTTGACATCCTTCTCTGTGTGCTTTGAGCTTCACTGCTCCCAGTGGCTTAGTCATCATGTCAGCGATCATTTTCTCTGTTGGGCAATATTTTATTTGTACAGTTTTCTTTTTAATTAGGTCAGTCACAAAGTGATATTTGGTATCGATGTGTTTAGTCTTGCTTCTAAACTCATTGCTCATCGCCATCTTTATAGCACTTTGATTGTCTTCAAATACTGTGGCTGCCGTGTTCTGTCGTTCATTGAAGTCTTCTAGCAGTCTTCTGATCCACAACAGTTCTCGATCTGTTCTTGCAAGAGCTTCTGAACGATTCTTTGGTTCCTGGTTTTCTTCTTTTACTAATCTTGCTTCATGTTCAAATCTATCTGGTGGTCTTGTTGATCGTGCAGATCGCCTAACGGCTTCTTCAGGAAATTCTTCTATTGATCCTGGATAATTGTAAGTTTCATCCCCTTCGTAGGTTGTCTGTTCCATTGTAGAGTCCAAAACAAATGTGGGAGGTTCTTCTATTTGGTTTTGATCTTGATCTTCATCCTCAGATTCATAATACGATTCATTTTCAGGTTCATTATCATTTTGTCTATGTTCATCTTCATGGTTTTCTTCAAAATTTATCTCAACGTCATCCGAATGAGTCACCTTGAATTTGGCTGTTGGTTTTTCTTTAGTCTTATTCTTTTCTTTGACTATGTTCTTTGAAGTTCCTTGAGCTGTCTCGTTAATTGTTCTCTTGATGTGCTCAATAAACTTTACATCACGGCTGATAATGATCTTGTTTGTCGTTTTGTCTAGCATTCTGTAGCCTTTTGACTCAGTTGAGTATCCAACAAATGTATACAATATCGCTTTGTCATCCAATTTTTTACGTTTCTCTTTTGGCACGTGAGTGTATCCATTGCATCCAAATATGTGCAAGTGCTCGACGTTTGGCTTTGTTTTGTTCCATAACTCGAATGGTGTTCTTTCAACGGCTTTTGTTGGCAGAATATTCTGTAGATAGTTTGCTGTGTTAACTGCCTCTGCCCAATATTTGTTGTCCAAACCAGCATCAATGAGCATGCACCTTGCTGCTTCCATAAGCGTCCTATTTTTTCGCTCTGCGACGCCATTTTGTTGTGGTGAATTGGGCACAGAATACTGTGCTCGTATCCCTTCCTCTGCAAATAATGTTTTAATTTCTGCCCCGATATACTCACGTCCATTATCTGACCTGATAATTTTTGGTACTTTACCGAATTTATTTTTTACATATCTTACGTATTCTTTAATATACATAGCCGCATTTGACTTTTCTTTTAGAAAATATATTTCTGTGTACCTGCTGTAGTCATCGATCATCGTCATAAAATACTTATTTCCATTCGGTGTTGTCGTCTGCATGGGCCCACAGAGATCAGTGTGTATTAAGTCCAGTAGTGAAGTTGCCCTTGATTGTGAAGCTTTTGGAAATGGTTTTCTTGCCATTTTTCCTTTAATGCAACTTTCACACACTTCCCTAATACCACAATCCCGAATATGGATACCCGACACCAGGTTATTGTCTTGGAGTAATTGCACATCTTCTGGATGTCTATGACCGAATCTTCTGTGCCACGTGTGTTGACACATCTCCGTGTGCTGACTGTGCTTAACTGCCAATGCCTTGTGCATTACCTTGATCGCATACATGTTGGATGACAGGTTGGCTGTAGCCACCACAACATTGTCCTTTACGATTTTGCACTCTCTGCCCTTAAATTGTACAATTAAGCCTCTATCTGTAAGCTTCTTTACTGATATAAGACTCTCAGTCAGATCTGGCACGTATAAAACATCCTTTAACTTGACTGTAATTTCTTTTCCGTTTCCGTCTTGACATTTAAATTCACCAGAGCCGATTCCTGCGACTTTAGCACTCTTGCCATTCGCCACTGTAACGGCAGACAAATTCCTTCGTTCCAAAACATTAAAGAAACTTTCGTTATTTGTCATGTGGCTGGTGGCACCGGAGTCAATGTACCAAGTATCCTTAAGGCTTCTTTCTTGGTGAACGGTAAAACAAACAAATCCTGCTTGTTCTTTATCCTCTTCTACTTTACTTGCTTTTTCTGTCTTTTCCTTATTGGCTTTCCACCTCTTATATTTAAAGCAATCCTGCTTAAAGTGGCCTGATTTGTGACAAAAATAGCATGTCTTTTCTTTACTTGTATCCGTACTTCCTTTCTGTGATGCTCTGAGTGCTGCACTTGACTCCGCTGTATCTGGAACACCTAGCCGTCTTCTGTATTCATCGATGAGCTTCCCTTTGATCAAATCAGGCGTGAGATCCGCTTCTGGTCTGGTTTCTAATGCTGTGATTAGAGTACTATATGAATCGGGCAGACTGCTGAGATACATTGCTGCATGAAGACTGTCGCTGATCACTTCGCCAAGAGCTATCAGCTTATCTATCAAGTTTTGCATGGTTACTATGTGATCCTCCATGTTGCCATTCTCAGAAAGATTTAAATTACAAATCTGCCTCAATGTGTAAACTTTACTGGTCAATGTTGATTTTTCATGATACGCCCTCAATGCTTCCCAGACTTCTTTTGCTGTATTTGCTTTACGTATGTGAACTAACTGTGAATCCTCAACAAGTAAACCAATGATAGCACGTGCTTTGTCATCTTTCTTTTTCCACGAGGCAGCTTCACTCATTTCTGTTGGCATTGTCGTATTCACTTGGCTCCATAACTCTTCTTTAATAAGCAAAAGTTCCATCTTGAATTTCCAGACCTGGTAATTTTCGTTATTGAGCTTCGTGATGCATCCCCGCATAGACTCAGCCATTTTGAACTTCAAATGTAGCCGCGTGCACCAGTTGACTGTTTTTAATTCACTTTAATTCAGCTTTCTTTAATAATGATACGCTGGGCCCATAACCTATTGGCCTATACTACAGTGTTTTAAATAAATAAGATATTATTGAATACAAAATTTTTATTTCAGAGCAAACGTATTGTACGGGATTACTTTTTATAATAATGTTAAAATGTAAAAAAAAAAATATCTTTTGGTATACAGAAAAAATTAACAATTTTGCATATTACATAAAAAGTACAAAATGAATCAATGATTATATAAAATATCTGTACGAATGTACAGTTCCCGCGATAATCGTTGCCACAAATTGAATTTTCTCCAACATATTATTGAAAATGGTAGGTTGGTTGTATTATCATTAATCTATACTTAATATTATAAATTTTGATTTTTATTTATTGTAAATTATAGACGCGTCGACAACTTAGGTCATTAGCGTTTTAAATTACATTTATTAAACAACTAACTTAAAACTAAATAACATCACAAAACATCCATGAGCGCAGGTGGGATTCGAACCCATGACAGTCTAGTCTAGAGGTTGGTACTAAGTAAGCTATCCAGTAGGCTACACTGCCCTCTAATAATATTATAAAGAAGAAAAGTTTGTGAGTTTGTATGTAGGGGGTAATCTCTGGAACTACTGAACCGATTCTAAAAATTCTTTCACTAATAGAAAGCTACACTATTCCTGAGTGATATAGGCTATATTTTATTTTGATAAATTACTCACGAGGGGGGATATTATAGAGGTAAAATTTGTTTGTATGTAGGGGGTAGTCTCTGGAACTACTAAACCGATTCTAAAAATTCTTTCACTAATAGAAAGCTACACTATATCCCTGAGTGATATAGGCTGTATTCTATTTTGATAAATTTCTCGCGGGGAGGGGGGGTAATTCCTGTCGGTTAGTTACAAAAGGTAACTCTGAAATTATTTTGGATTTTAACGTATTGACGGACTCTTACTAACATAAACACCACCAGGTGCAAACAAAAATCGAAAAGAAACTCGTGTATGCTTTAACAGTACACATATATACACACAACAAAATAATCGATCAATGATGGCGTCATGTTTGCTTAACTGTAGCACATCGTAGCGCCAAAGGTAGCGCTACAGGCGCTATACAATAGACTACAGAAGTAGGCGGTCCTAATTTGAGCGCGAAATTTAAAGTGGAGTCCATTGACGTTCAAAAATGTATGGGGTTTAACGGAATATTCATTACTATTCTCTTAAAACACATTTCTTACCAAAACAATGGCTGTTTCATAAAAATAATTAATAAATCCCGTCGTTATTGGCTACAAAACTTTATTATTTCGTGTGAAATAATTTTTCATTTGAAATTAAAAATTTATGAAAAATGAATGTCCTAACTTGATTCAGCCAGTGACGTTTATTCTAACCTAACTTAACCTCGTTGACATTTGTCGAGTTATAATTTAAGCAATTATATAATTAGAAATTGAGTTTGTTCTTTCCATTTGAAGTTGAAAAAGTGTTCTGAAATCGTCTGAGCTACGCTAGATCAAGGAAGAGCAAGCTTAAAGGATAAAAAAATATTTTCATCAATTAGGCATTGGATATTTAGGTATTATTTTAGCTTTTTCCTCAGTCGGAAATTGAAACTTTTTGCAGTCATAATTTTCATTATAACTGCATTCAAGTACAAAACGCCACCTCATAACAAATTGCTTTAATTATTAACGACGGCGTGTTTAAAAAAACGAAGTTATGTCAGTAGAATGAATGAAATTTGACAGTTGTGTCGTTAATGGATGAACGTACGTTTAACGCAGATTCTAGTTAGAAGGAGACAGTTGCGACTCCGCCACGCCTTCCTTTTCTAATCTATCACTGAACCTATCCGAATCTGTTTTATGTAATTGGTAATTGTGTTTTAAGACCACCAACAGCTAAGGTTATTTGGGCCTAGCACCAATTCATATTTTCAATTCATTATTATTTTTTTTTTTTAATAATAAATTGAAAATCCAATTGACACTTTTACCAGCTCTCGGGTTAGAACTCGAGAACTGGGGACTTGTAATAGAGGAACCATAGCAACGCCATGTAAACAACAGCGCCGCTACACTCCCGGCTATTCTCAAGCCCTGTTTTATGTAATGAACTTTGTAGAATGCAACATTCGGTAAAACATGTAAGTCGTTGACATGGAATGCATATAACATGCAATAGTATTAAATGTATGAAAGTCTGTGAAACAGCTATTTGAGGTTATGTTCACGTACAGTGTACACACTTCAAACTATACAGCTTTTACCTCTAACAAACTATGCATACCTACTTAGCCTTAAATTAAAGTAGGTAGTACCTAGGTACTACCTACCTACCTAGGTACTACCTATAATATATTATATAATATTATAATATTTCACGGTGATAAGTACGAGTAGATGACGTTATTATAAAAATAAAACAGATTTTCTACAGTCCTTAGTCTAAAGTGTAGTAAATATTTTTATTTTTTTAACCGACTTAAAAAAAGGAGGTTTCTCAATTCGACCGTATATATTTTTTATGTTTTATGTGTGTTCGCGGATAACTTCGTCGTTTATGAACCGATTTTGAAAATTTTTTTTTATTTGAAAGGGTATACTTTCAGATTGGTTCCATAGAAATTTTATCATAATCGGTTCAGTAGTTCGGCTGATTTTAATAAAAGTAAGTAACGGCGTGTGATTCTTTAAGGTAAATGTTACTTTTTGACACTAAAAAGTAAAAAATAAAAAACTTTTTAACAAAAAAAAAACCTCCTTCAAAAAGGCACTGAAAAGAGGAAAATAATGAAATTTTGAGGTCTGTTCCAATTAAAATATGAAGTCGGTTAAAAAGTATAGTATAGTGATTAATATCTTCTTTTAAACCAACTTCATATTTTGATTGGCACAGACCTCAAAATTTCATTATTTTCCTCTTTTTAGTGCTTTTTTGAAGGAGGTTTTTTTTTTTGTTAAAAAAAATTTTAAGATCTAGTAGGTACCTACTAGTTAAGACAAGGCACTAAGCCCTGCAGTCAGGGTCCATTCTGATTGGTCGAATACCCCATACTGATGTCGTTTGACACACACACACACCTAAACGAATGTAACAACTAACTAGTGAACTCTGTATACTAATATGGATAAAGATAACAATATATGAGTTAGGTAATTGTGGACAACAATATAATAATTATTAATTCAACAATGAATTCAATCCACATTTTGAATTCATTGTTGAATTAATAATATGGATAGTTGATAGCGATTAAAAAATGGATTTTGTATACTACTCCCAGCCGTACGATTCTTAATCACACTGTAGTTTGGTGCGGAACGACTGCTTATCCCCCACGGTCCCACCAAAGGAGTTGTTTACAAACATTGACTAGATAAATGTCAAAATGTCGAAGCGATATTCCGAGTGTATGTATTATTATAATTTACATCCCAACAACACGCGAATGCCGCAAAAAATAATAAAATAAACCAAACGTAACCTAACTTTTTGACATGAATGCGTCTTAAAACATCAGCTGTCATCTTATCGTGCTCTGATATTGGCTAGGGCTGAGAGCCGTAGCCAATAAAATAGACACAGTTCTATTTTCAGGCCGTAGCCGTGATTGTTGACGGCTGTGCGCTGATTGGTCGAGAGCTACAGAAGGTTCCTAGCCGCAGCCGTCGACGGCTACGACTAGAAGCTGGTAGTGTGATACACGCTTTAAAACTAACACAAGCCGTTGCAAGAATGAATGAATTGTGGAGTATAGACGCTCGACAACAGAGGTCATTAGCGTCTAACCCGTCGCAAGAGATCGCAGCGACTCACGCATTGAGTTCTTAATACACTATATTTAGTGTTGCCGTCTAGACAAAACAAGACAAGACTTTCAAAGTCTTGTCTTGTCTTGAAATATCAAGACTTCACCAAGTCTAAGTCTAGATTAACAAACTCTTGTCTTGTCTAATATCAAGACTCAAGATTATTTTCAAGAGTCTAGATTAGTAGTAGTAGATAAAGTAAACCTTTACATACTACTACTTAGTTTATTTAGACTCTTGAAAATTGTCTAGAGTTTTGGCAAGAGTCTTGATCTAGATAAAACAAGTCTTGTCTTGTCTTGAAAATTTCTAGACAAGAGTCTAGAAAGTCTAGATCTAGACGGCAACACTAACTATATTAGTATAGCCACATGTTAAAAAACTCTATGATATAGAAATATGGTGATCCGTAGATGATAATTGAAATTAGGAGAGGAAGTCTCCGTGGCAAAGGATCAATGAATAGCAATACTGATAATTAAAATTGCTTTTAATAGCACCGAAACGTTAGCTATTAAATGTAATTTTAATTATCAGTAGATATTGCTATTCATTGATCCTTTGCCACAGAGACTTCTTCTCCTAAGCATAGCCACATCTGACGATCTCCTCAATCGCAAAATCGCGCGACAAAAAATCGCATGTGCACACTTCTTGATAGTGTTATCGTCTAGATCTAGATTTTCTAGACTCTTGTCTTGTCTAGATATAGATTTCCAAGAGAAGACAAGACTTGCTTTATCTAGACAAGACTCTTGCCAAAACTCTAGACAATTTTCAAGAGTCTAGATAAACTAAATAAATAAATAAATAGATATCTAATAAAAATAAATAAAAAAATTAAACCTCTTTCAGAAAGTCACAAAAATAATAAAATTTTGAGGTCGGCGCCAATTTAATTGCTAAAACTTTTCATATTTTTAGTGTATTTGCCATAATATGGCACATACACTATTGGCGTCGGTCGGATGGCGGGACCTAGGGGTCGGACCAAAATTTCTCGACATTTCATAGCCTCCTGAACAATTTGGCACCATTTTTGAAAATGTTTATATATATATGTATGTATATTTTTATATATATATATTTATATATATATATATATTTATTTATTTATTTATATATATATTTATATATATATATGTGTGTACACGATAACTCTCGACAGACTTAATCGATTGAAACGAAATTTGGTACACATATTGGGACCCATCACCGCAAGAAGCCTATTTAAAATGGGCCCGATCGGACCATTTTCAGGGTTGTATTTAGGGGTTCCAAAAAGTTTTTGGGCCCAAAAATACCGAAAAATTTATCAGAATCGTTTCAAAATTGAAATTTAACTCTTTAGTAAAGATTAAAATGTGCTGCTAAAATTTTAATAAAATCGGCCCGACAGGACCGGACTTTCAAATTTTATGAAAACACTAGTTTGTTGATACGGATTTACTTGTGGAAGGGCGTATTTAATTGTGTGTACTGATAAAATCCATGTCTAATATTGAAATTTAGAAAAATTTAATTATTTTAAGGGATGTAGTATTAAGGGGTTAAATTTTTTATTTTGTCAAAAAACAAACATAAGTTCACATAATAATGCCACAATGCCTGTATTAGCAAATACACTATATTGTCGGCAGGGTTTGGCACTGCGACCCGAGTTTTATTAAATTGACGCCGACCTCAAAATTATATTATTTTCCTCTTTTCTTAGTGGCTTTTTTGAAGGAGGTTCTATTTTTTAATTTTTTTTTAATTTATTTTTATTTTTTATTTTTAGTGCCTTTACAATATGTAGTTTGCACGTTATTAACCGGTGTTACGCTATGTTACTCAAGTCGTTGTTAGAGCAAGAGCACGAGCGAAAACAGTAGGGATAACCGACCAATCCTAAACGAGGATTGCGGTTATCCCTAATCGCATGTATCTGATAGTCCTCACACCACAAAACCCAGGATGCGACGTATTTAAAGAAAACCACTCGGTTAATCTAGACTCTTGAAAATAATCTAGAGTCTTGATATTAGACAAGACAAGACAAGAGTTTCTTTATCTAGACTTAGACTTAGTAAAGTCTTGTCTTGATATTTCAAGACAAGACAAGACTTTGAAAGTCGTGTCTTGTCTTGTCTAGACGGCAACACTACTTCTTGAGTATTCACACGTTCTAATTTTTCATATAGAACGTGGTTATGAATGTGATTGTATTGTTTACTTGTTTTAAGACATGACGTACTCGTGCGTCCGTGCTTTTGGAATATGTGTGACAGCTCTCATTTCATTATAGACGTGATATATTTGAACTCATGAAAACTGACAGACCACAACAATTCTAATAAATGAAACATTGGAAAGGTCGTATCAAACTGAACTGCGAAACATCAGTTTGGGATTAAATGATAAAGCTGACTTTTTTGATATATTGCGTTCACAAAGCTATTGTAAAGCCGCAACATAATGTGGGTGTACAACACTAGTCATATATCTACTTTTCTACTTCCATAAAAAAGTATATAATTTTGTTTATGTGGTTTTGGTAATGTAATTTGAACCTTGATCAGTATGGAGACCTCAAAACAAAGATAGCTACATAAAAAGCATATCACGTCGCTTGTGAAGCCACAACTATACACTAAAGTACGACCTGTCAAGTTCATTATGATCATTCGTTGCGGTATTCCGTAGTCGAATTGAATTGTGTTTTAAAAACCACCAACCACTAAGGTTATTTGGGCCTATAGCACCAATTCATATTTTCAATTCATTTTTTTTTTTAATAATAAATTGAAAATCCACTTGACACTTTTACCAGCTCTCAGGCTAGAACCAGGGAACTGGAGACTTGTAATAGAGGAACCATAGCAACGCCATGTAAACAATAGAATAGAATAGAATAGAATAGAATATTATTTATTTCGAAAATACACGAAGAGTACATGAAAACGTCAAAAAGTACAAATTCTTAAAATACAAATTGTTAAAGTACAAATTCTTAAAGTACCAATTCTTAAATAAATTAAGTACAAATTCTTAAATTAATTTTCACTAAATTCTTGAAATTTTATTCACACATAGCTAATACGTAGATATTAGATGGTCATTAAGTAAAATAATTTTTAAAAGCTAAGTGGACAGAAGCATACTAAATTCATTAAGAGAATACAGAGGTGCGGTAAGTAAGTATTTTTTTATTTGTTTTTTAAACTGATCTACTGAACTTGAGTTTTTAATGGAAGATGGTATTAAATTGAAAAAATGTGACCCTATATAATGAGATGATTTTTGAAAAAGTGCTCTACTATGTTTATCATTACGTATTAAGTGTTTGCCTCTAGTGTTGTAGTTGTGAAAATCACTATTGGTATTTAAATTATTTTGTATTTTATATATGTGAGTAAGCACTGCTACACGCTCGGCTATTCTCAAACCCTGTATTTCTGGAGTCTTAATTACTTTTTATGTCGTGTTGTGCGCCTGGATTTTACAATAAAGGTTCCAAAGCGCTTAGGAAAAATCATGAAGACGAATGTAAGAATCCTGATTCTATCGTTGGTGGTCAATGGGTATTTGATGTGCTGCTTGACTGAATATTCGTACGACAATAGTTATGTAGACGTACAATTTTTTTGATATAATATATATTAACTACTTACCAATGTTAAAGTACAGTTTGTTCTCTCATTCTCTCTCTCTCTAAGAATGATAGGATAAGAGCGAATTAATTACCTTTCATCAAAGGATTATAATTTACCTGCAACAAAAAGAAAATTCAAATTAATTGCATGAAAAAGTTGAGTATAACAATTTACACTTATGGCCGGTTTATCGCACATTTTAATCACGATGTTATTTTAATCACACGATTAAGTGACGGGTTGCTATGGTAACGAAACGCAGCAACCTATGAACACGCAGCTGTCAAAATTTAACAGAGTGATCAAAATAACATTGCTATTAAAATGTACGATAAACCGGCCATTAATATCTTTCTAATGTCTCATACTGAGGTGGCATTTTAGAAATATTAGATGAAACGTAAATTGTCGGAAGTGGTTAACATGTGAAACAAAATACAGCATGTAAATCTGTGTTAAGATCTCAGACACAGTAAGCCAGATGGCCCTGCGGAAAAGTACGAGTCTTCCGCAGGTACAAATGCCAAGCGCAGGCTCGGATCCTATGAAGGCTTTTAATAATAATGAAAATATAATATAATAACAAAAATATATAATTAAAATATAAAAATATAAAATTGCAATTAACTATTTTATTTATTACATTGTTACAAAACTGTTTTCTGAGTTGGCGGAATAAATATTTATTTACAATATTTATTTACAATAATTAAAAACATAACAATAATAAATACAACAACTAAAAGTCAGTTCCAACAATCAACACAAGTAATTAACACTTAACTATATATAATTGACTACATTATATAGGCCGCTTGGCTTAGGCACAGCGCGTTCTAGCGTTCTCTAGAATGTTCGTGCAGTTACTCGTTGTTCAGCAAGCAGACACCGCTCTTCAGAATTCCTGCTTGACGTTTATATACTGGGTGATCCGTAACAATATTTTACGAACATTTGATTTTATAAGATAAATAAAAGTGGATGTGTTTCTTTCCATGACAACGAATACAATTATTTGTGTTTAACGGTATTGAAGCATCTGTCTGTACCTGCGATACAGACATATCTACATATTTTTTTACGTATTTTTTTAGATCACCAACTGTGTTAGTAGGTACTTGGGCCCAGTATTTAAGGTATATTTCTCGCATATACTTTCTATCCTTATTCGTTTCTAAAACCCCCCAGGGGGCACATTGGAATGTGGTTGCTATCGCAAATTGCATTCCAATGTTCTTTAGGAATTACTGCTCCCAGGGACCCGAGCTCGTACCAGTCGTTTTGTATATGCCGGCTGGCGGATTCTAATACACAAATGGATTATTTGTTGTGTTGAAGACGCTAATGACCTGAGTTATCGACGCGTCTATAATCTGCAATTAATTAATTAGTTTCTAAAAATTATATAAGATATCCGAAATTAAAATTAAATTGGGCAAATTCCTATAACCACAGTAGGTATTCATTTAATGTTGCCTTTATTTTAAAGTAATAAAAAACTTGAGCTTACCAGAGCGTACAAAATTTAAGTATTTCATTAGAAAGTTTATTTTTGTTATCACAGTTTTGTAGCTGTGATAAAGTTGACAAGGTTTAAAAATTTTCACTTTTACGGCATTACAATGGGATTTTAATGAATCTGTAAATTAATGACCTGAAACAATCTTGATAAACGGACCTTCAGGTCATCAATTCGTTTAATTACGGTTTACGAAGTTTATTGCACCGTAAATACGAAAAAGTCTACCACTTTTATATCTTTATTTTCAATACCGTTCGAACGCGACAAAAACACAGGCCGAGATTGTTGAATTAACGTTGTTTAAATAATTTTACCATAGATCGTCTATTATACAAATTTTTATTGCTTAGATCGCGACTCCCTTTACAGGTTACAATTTTTTGCGACGCTCTTCTAAAAGAAGATACCTGTGTGTATAGCTCTAGCAGACAAAAAAATTACTTTATTATTCAAAGAAAACAACAAAGGTCAAATAATATACAATCTTAATTAATTAGATTCTAATTCTAATAATTAGAAAACATAAAAAACTACAAACAATACAATTAATGAGCGGGATGAGCTTGCTTTTCTGAGCATAACTTCTCAAATCGAAACTGAAGTTCTGAAATTGCGATTCCCCTAGGATAGTGCACTACACACTGCACAATTAAATTTATTGTGTTAACTAGTAAACCCTACCCTAGCACTGGCATTGCCAAGTTGGGTAGGTTAAATTCCTAAGAATTTTGTATAAAAAAATTGTGTATTGTGTATATTTTGGAATAAATTTATTTATTATTTATTATTATATGTTTGCTCATGCAGGATATAAAGAACTGTTTGAAGTAAGATTTGTCCGATCCTGTACCTTTTTAGTCGGAAATAAATAATTTGAAATACAGTATCGAATTGAATTGTGGATTATAGACGCTCGATAACAGAGGTTATTAGCGTCCGAAAAGAAACAGAAATACAATGTCGTTCCTATAAAATATTATATAGGATTAATATTGTTGCAACGAGAAAATCGTCCATTCATTCTTTAACAGCGACAACTGGGAACCATCAAGTTCAATCGAATGGTCGCACGAAGCACATTTTTATATTTTTATCGTGTTAAAATTTGATCGACGGAAAAGACATTTTATATAAGGTTACTGTTCCATAGAGAAATATACAACATTGTTTCTCTACTTTGCTTTTTAAACGAAAATATACACAGGGTGTTAATTAAGTATGTGCACAAACTTTAAAGAATTAATCTATGATCGATTTTAAGACAAAACCTTCATATAAGTATGGGTCCGCAACGGCTCTGTTTTCCAGATACAGAGTTTTGAAATTTGAAAAAAATTTAAGATTTTTAAATTTATTTATTTAATAGTAGCAACAACTTAATTAAAACTTTGCACACACTAATAGATAGTCAGAGAGTACATTTTGCAAGTATTAAATTGTTTTTAAATAAAAAAAACAAAAATTAAGGGAGGTCTTCATAAAAAAAACGGAAAATTAGTCATAGAGCTGTACCGAGTCTATCAATTAATATATCAGTGTTTGCGGCGTGGTGCACGGTGGAGTAGTGGCAACGGCGTTCACATGTCACCACGAAGAGCCGGGTTTAAATCCAACTATGACGATACGTGATTGTTTTTTTATAATGTAAATATTTTAGAATTTTTCACTTTACTTTTTACTGACCAAATATTCTGTTAATATATTTTTTCACTTTAAAAATATACGTACTTTTATGAAATTTGATACGGAAAAAAAAGATCAAAATAAAATACATATAAGTAAAAAAACTTTTTAAAAACAAATCTGTTAATTTTTTACCCCTACCTAACTTCTTATTTTTATTATTGTACGGAACCCTCAATGCGCGAGTCCGACTCGCACTTGACCGTTTTTTTTAAACATTTGATGAATAATTTTAAAGTTATTTTTAATTGTTTAATTTACGGCTCATAATATTTTAGACGTTCGCAGGATGGAGGAAGTAAAGGAGTTATATGGCGGAAGTAAAGGAGCTAAGTGCTGCAATGGAGAGAACCGTTGGAAAAATATACGGAAACAAATTTTGTTTACAAATCTTTTATGGACTAAATATGATTAAAATAAAAAAAATTTAAATTTTGAGTTTCAGTAACTGAAATTTTTTTAAACACTTCTTCCACTTTTTAGCGTATTTACCTACCTACACATAGTATTGTGTACAGGGACAATAATGTCGTTACAGTAACATTTTATAACTGTTACCAAAAGTAACAGTTTTGCCTATCATTATTGTCAAGGTATAAAACGAACAGAGTTAAAGCATAAACCAAGCGAAGTGGAGACAATGTCGAAGCATAGTGCAAACTACACACCTTATGCCCGATTTCTGTAGACTATAGTTACCGACTAGTGATCGCATATACGTGGGTAACAATATTTTATGTGCTCATTGAATTCATTCTAGACTTCGGTAGTTCCAAACTTGCATAGTTCCAAGAACTATATTTTCTGTCGGAGACATTTCTTATCTTTTCTTAGAACGCATCTTAGCACGTTTCATATACAGGGTGAGTTCGACCACCCGTATCAGTCGTCTTTTTCGAAAACGGTTAGTCGTAGAGAGTTGTGTCAAAAATTTGTATTATAAAAGCCCTAATAAAGAATCGAATGGTGATAATTTTTTTTTCCGGGAAGGTCGGCTTCCCTATTAGTTTGCTCCAGAATGTCCAGAACTCCGGAATTATAAATGTAACGATAGGTCGAAAGTGGTATGGCTGAAAAGATCTTTAAAAAATAAGCAAGTTTTGTAGGAATTTTTTTTTTATTACTACCACCCCTGTTAAGTAATATTTGTTTGAAATTACTAAATTAAAATGTCATAATAAGGAACTTTTTAAAAGTCCGCATTTAAAATCTGGCTACCTATCTATCGATCATTAAACACTGAAGAAGTACACTCACAGTATAACCAGAAGAGCTCAGTAGTATGTATTAAAGAGTAAATGGAAGACAGTTTGAACACTTGTGACAATGTCTAAGGTTGCTAGATTTTTAATGCCGACTTTGATCGTTATTATGAAATTTTGATTTAATAATTTCAAACGATTGTTACTTAACAGGGGTGGCAATAATTAAAAAAATTTTCCTACAAAACTTGCCTATTTTTTAAAGAGCTTTTCAACAGCACCACTTTCAACCTATCGTGCTTTCTAAAATTCCGGAGTTTTGAACATATAATAATTTATATTTATACTTATAGAAATTTACAGGGGTCGAAGTAATAAACAAAAATTTCCTACAAAACTTGCTTATTTTTTAAAGATCTTTTCAACAATATCACTTTCGACCTATCGTTACATTTATAATTCCGGAGTTCTGGACATTCTGGAGCAAACTAATAGGGAAGCCGACCTTCCCGGACAAAAAGATTATCACCATTCGATTGTTTATTAGGGCTTTTATAATACAAATTTTTGACACAACTCTCTACGACTAACCGTTTTCGGAAAAAACGACTGATACGGGTGGTCGAACTCACCCTGTATAGTTCCAATTTCATTACGACATCTCACTGTAGTCGCCAATGGTCATTGTACCGGGCTTGAGAATGGCCGACAGTGTAGCAATGCTGTTGTTTACATGATGTTACTATGGTTCCTCTATTACAAGCCCCCAGTTCCCGGGTTCTAGCCCGAGAGCTGTTAAAGGTGTCAATTGGATTTTCAGTTTATTATTAAAAAAAAAATAATGAATTGAAAATATGAATTGGTGCTAGGACCAAATAACCTTAGCTGTTGGTGGTCTTTAAAACACAATTTATTTTTTTTGGTCATTGTACCAATTTTAGAAGATATGCAAGATCAAAAAAGTTTTACACCGACTAGAAAAAATACTTTTTACACCAAATTAGTTTTTTATCAAAAAAATAAAATAAATAACTCGTTAAGTGACTAGCAGCAGCATCTAGCGAAAATTAGAGAAACTAAAGAAATTAGTTTAAGTGATTAACAGCGACATCTATGAGTCGATGTACAAAGTGTTCTTGGCGTGGCACAAGTATAGTTAAAGTTCGTTATCGTATCATATAGCGGAATCTTTCTAAAGTTCTTAATTCAAACAACTATACCTCATGGAAAGTAGTGAGGCGCGCGTGTTATCGTTTAACGCTTTGCGCAAACTCGTCCAGAGTAGCATAAGAAGTATTCACTTCAATAATAGCTGTATTTTATAGAAATTTACTCAGAAACAAATTTAGCATGAAATGCATGAATTGTGGATTATATACGCTCGACAACAGAGCGAACAAATTTAGCGATTCTAAGTGAAACTATCCACGTGCAGAAAGTGGCCCTTTATCCAGACTGTGTTATATAGGTATGAGAAATTCGTGTTTTTATGTGTCCAATTTGCTGCAAACACGCTATTCACTTTTAGTGAAAGTACGTTATTATAAACAACGCAAGCATGTATATATTCTACATTATTATATGTGTATAGTTTACTCCACTGACATAAAAGTATAGACTAAGCTACTAGGGATCAACCAGGAATCAACATGTGGAGGTTAATGTACGTGTGGATGGATGAAGATGTTGCGTATTCAAATAATTATTTATCAATGAAATGCCAGAGAGTTTTATTGAACGATTTTATATTTATATTACTTATATACAATTACAAATGTATAATGTCATCAGAATAACGCAAAATATAGGCACGTGGAAAGTGTCATATTTCAGTTATATCCACAGTGGTTGTCGTTTGCACCTTGTCCAGTGACCTTGCGAACTGCTGTAGCGACAAAACTGTTTCTTGTACAGCAAAACATAGGCGTGTGGAAAGAGTCATATTTCAGTTATATGCATAGTGGTTGTCGTTTGCACCTAGCCTAGTGGCGTTGTGAATTTCTGCAGTAGCGACGAAACAGTTTCTTGTACAGCAAAACATAAGCGCGTGGAAAGAGTCATATTTCAGTTATATGCACAGTGGTTGTCGTTTGCACCTTGTCCAGTGACCTTGCGAACAGCTGTAGCGACAAAACTGTTTCTTGTACAGCAAAACATAGGCGTGTGGAAAGAGTCATATTTCAGTTATATGCATAGTGGTTGTCGTTTGCACCTTGTCCAGTGACCTTGCGAACTGCTGTAGCGACAAAACTGTTTCTTGTACAGCAAAACATAGGCGTGTGGAAAGAGTCATATTTCAGTTATATGCATAGTGCTTGTCGTTTGCACCTAGCCTAGTGGCGTTGTGAATTTCTGCAGTAGCGACGAAACTGTTTCTTGTACAGCAAAACATAAGCGCGTGGAAAGAGTCATATTTCAGTTATATGCACAGTGGTTGTCGTTTGCACCTTGTCCAGGGACCTTGCGAACAGCTGTAGCGACAAAACTGTTTCTTGTACAGCAAAACATAGGCGTGTGGAAAGAGTCATATTTCAGTTATATGCATAGTGGTTGTCGTTTGCACCTAGCCTAGTGGCGTTGTGAATTTCTGCAGTAGCGACGAAACTGTTTCTTGTACAGCAAAACATAAGCGCGTGGAAAGAGTCATATTTCAGTTATATGCACAGTGGTTGTCGTTTGCACCTTGTCCAGTGACCTTGCGAACAGCTGTAGCGACAAAACTGTTTCTTGTACAGCAAAACATAGGCGTGTGGAAAGAGTCATATTTCAGTTATATGCATAGTGGTTGTCGTTTGCACCTAGCCTAGTGGCGTTGTGAATTTCTGCAGTAGCGACGAAACTGTTTCTTGTACAGCAAAACATAAGCGCGTGGAAAGAGTCATATTTCAGTTATATGCACAGTGGTTGTCGTTTGCACCTTGTCCAGTGACCTTGCGAACAGCTGTAGCGACAAAACTGTTTCTTGTACAGCAAAACATAGGCGTGTGGAAAGAGTCATATTTCAGTTATATGCACAGTGGTTGTCGTTTGCACCTTGTCCAGGGACCTTGCGAACAGCTGTAGCGACAAAACTGTTTCTTGTACAGCAAAACATAGGCGTGTGGAAAGAGTCATATTTCAGTTATATGCATAGTGGTTGTCGTTTGCACCTAGCCTAGTGGCGTTGTGAATTTCTGCAGTAGCGACGAAACTGTTTCTTGTACAGCAAAACATAAGCGCGTGGAAAGAGTCATATTTCAGTTATATGCACAGTGGTTGTCGTTTGCACCTTGTCCAGTGACCTTGCGAACAGCTGTAGCGACAAAACTGTTTCTTGTACAGCAAAACATAGGCGTGTGGAAAGAGTCATATTTCAGTTATATGCATAGTGCTTGTCGTTTGCACCTAGCCTAGTGGCGTTGTGAATTTCTGCAGTAGCGACGAAACTGTTTCTTGTACAGCAAAACATAAGCGCGTGGAAAGAGTCATATTTCAGTTATATGCACAGTGGTTGTCGTTTGCACCCTGTCCAGTGACCTTGCGAACAGCTGTAGCGACAAAACTGTTTCTTGTACAGCAAAACATAAGCGCGTGGAAAGAGTCATATTTCAGTTATATGCATAGCGGTTGTCGTTTGCACCTTGTCCAGTGACCTTGCGAACTGCTGTAGCGACAAAACTGTTTCTTGTACAGCAAAACATAGGCGCGTGGAAAGAGTCATATTTCAGTTATATGCATAGTGGTTGTCGTTTGCACCTAGCCTAGTGGCGTTGTGAATTTCTGCAGTAGCGACGAAACTGTTTCTTGTACAGCAAAACATAAGCGCGTGGAAAGAGTCATATTTCAGTTATATGCACAGTGGTTGTCGTTTGCACATTGTCCAGTGACCTTGTGAACTGCTGTAGCGACAAAACTGTTTCTTGTAAGTTGTACAACAAGTTTAAGATCTCAATATCTCTGGTGAAATTTTTGTTTGAAGTAATGTCTAGAGACCTCGGAAGAGTCGAGGTGGTATCGTAGTCGCGGGTTACCGGTGGAAAAACGTCTTTATTATCATAAAATGCGTCGTTTATATTTTATGTCTATGATTTACCTATATATATATATGCATGTACGTTAATGGAAGTTTAACAGTGTGTTTCACAAAATATACGTACAAAAACATGTGAAATTGTACAGGCTGCAGCGTTTACATACAGCAAACAAACTAAATATCAGCTATACTCCTTAGACAAAACTGTAACGTTAGTACCTCAGAACAGAGATAGCTATAGAAACAGCATATCACGTCGCTTGTAAAGCCACAACTATACACTAAAGTACGACCTGTCAGGTACATTATGATCATTTGTTACTTGTATCTTGTAGTGTTAATTATTACTCTTTATTTAAGCCCCCTCTACAATTGTCGCAAAACGCAGAACGCAAGACCCAAGCGCAAGAAATACGCAAGACGCAACGCAAGTTGACGTTGCGTCAGCTGTCTATAATAAACGTGCGTTTTGCCTGCGTTGTCCAATCAGAGTGTCAATTGGATTTTCAATTTATTATTAAAAAAAATAGTGAAAAAAAAATTTATTTTAAAAAACAAAAAACCCGACTGCGTAAAAATCGAACTTAAAAGATGGAAACAAGATCAAATGATAACATGCAGTCGGAGGTATTTCTGTTGAATTTGTTACTATTATGCCTCCGACTGCATGTTATCATTTGATCTTGTTTCCATCTTTTAAGTTCGATTTTTACCCAGTCGGGTTTTTTGTTTTTAAAAATAAATTTTTTATTTTAAATGTTTTTAGTTAAAAATAAATCGATATAGATCCTAAACGGTCAGTCGAATCGAAAAATGTTGAGGGAAAACTAAAAATGATTTTTAAATACCTATTCAACGATACCCCACTTGACATAGTTTGTTGACTTTCATTTTTTTCATTTTCACAATATGGCATCCTGTAGTCGCCATATTGAATTTTCACTGTCATGTCTTTAGTGACATTCGCCGGCCTAAGGGGAATCGATTGACGTGTGATTCATAAAAATCGGCCCAGGCGTTTGCTCTGTATAGTGCTTCAATGGAACATACATACATACATAGACTGTTAAACACATGCATTACCAATCCTTTGATTCGCAGTCGGGTAATGAAATATGAATTGGTGCTAGGCCCAAACTACCTTAGCTGTTGGTGGTCTTTAAAACACACAATCTACAAGCTGTAATATGCTTTTTCTATAGCTATCACTGTTCTGAGGTTAGTACGTTTCAAATTAACCGCACTTCGGACTTCACTTGCACAGAACTCTGAAGTTTGGTGAACAAAAAGTTGTGTTACTGCATTTCTATGTATGTGAGATATTGTACCCTGAAGACAGAAAGTTTACTCTCAAATAAAAACACGAACACGAAATATACGTACGGATGCGTGAAACCATGAAAATTAATGTTTATAAGAAATCGTTTATGATAAATTGCCATGTTCAAGGTTGTTCAGAATATTTTACGAGCCCCGTTTTATAAATAAATAAATATCTACACATTCATAATCTACTCAAAACGCCCTTTTCAACGAAACTTGACAAGAATAAGTAGGTATAAAAAAAGTCAAGAGGTGTCATGGGACACCCGACAGAAGCTATTCTTTTTACGCATTGTATATAAAACCGAATTTATCAAAACTATAGACAATACAATATTGAAAAGTTATTATGTGACCGCCATTTTGAAATCTGATGCAATATTATTTTTTGTGTCCTATAAAACTCTTAAATATCAATTTTTAAAAAGATCGGATAATTTTTTTTACAAAAGTACATATGGCCGCCATTTTGATATCTGACGCCATTTTATTTTTGTGTGTTTTATAAAACTCTCAGATATTAATTTTACATAGGCCACTGTGCGTGCGTCAGTATATTACTTTCACCGCTGGCCATATTTATTGATATACTTTTAATAACATGAGCGTGACAGCTTACACCGTGACGCGAACCTATAAGTTTACCCCCTGCCAAGCATCAAACAACAATGATTGTCTTACGAAAAATTTAACGTGTCTGAACCTGTCGAGACATGAATTATTGTGGAATTGAGTGTGAATAATTGATAGGATACGTTATGTAAAGGTTATATAGAGGTTAAGAAAAATCGCAGGATAGTGGACAAAATATTTTATTTATTAAATTACATTTAATTTAATAAATAAAATATTTTGTCCACTATCCTGCGATTTTTCTTAATTTTATTATAATCACGATGGACACGATTTCTAATATAAAAGTTATATAGAGGTAAATAATACTTTCTATTTATATTTTGCAATGATTGAAAATTCGTTATAAAGAGGTTTTTGACAAAAGTATTCGTAATGTAAAGGTATATTTTGCATTAGCTCTTAAGGGCAGTTCTAGGAAATTTCGAAAAATTTGTTATATCGAGGAAATCGTTATATTAAGGCTCGTTATATTGAGGTTCGTTATATTAAGGTTACACTGTATTACTATTATATCATTACAGGAAAAATAGAATAGGAAAAAGATTTTGGATTCAAACATATCTTGATAAATCATACTTCGCTTCACAGGGGGAGAATTTCTCGAGGGGAAAATAAATTAACAATATACTAATATACGTGAGCGGAGCCACGGGTAGCCGCTAGTAGGAAATAAAACACGTCAATGTCGAATATTACATAAGTATATTTTATTCAGGTACTTTTAACACTTTATCTCACTACGGATCTCCATTAACTCGTACAGCATTTACAAGACATAAACTATATAATAGCATCGTCATATATAAAGCTTACTGTTCAACTCATTTCCCCTGCAGAGGCGGTGCGAGGAGAGTGCGAGGGGGCTCGACAAGTAGGTACATAATATTTAGAGTTTTAGAATCCTGCTATAAGCTATGCGTTTGACGGTTCGCTAGAGAACGTACTTTATCGATCATTCGATTTATTCTTCCTGGCAGACTGCAAGCACATACAATCTGTTATCAACGGCTTACATAAGATATTACACTAAAAGTGTTTTAAAAATAAATTGTACCTACATAATATAAGGTATGTATACGTTTATAGCTAGTGCAGTGGCTCTCAAACTATGTCTCACTAACCATGTTAAAAAATTCACAGATTTCGCAATCCTTGCAACCATCGAGGACATTGGAAATGATAACAGCATATATGAAACATAATTAACTGTTTATTATACACACAATATTTATCAATGCACTGTTTAGTTTTGTCAGGAATAACCCTATTATTCTTCTGTTATATACGCGTTTACTTTTGCTTGATTACTTAACTTTTAAATGGATTTTTCTACAGTATTTATTAACATTTGCTCAAAAATAACACCGCAGATCGTCGCAAATACCTCTCAATTAACTAGACATGATATAAAACACATTTCGAAAAAATTGCACTTGTTCAATTTTGCATGATTGCTCCTCACTTGATCGCGACACCGTTGTCTTTTGGCCTTGAACGAAAACTCGTAACTCTGCCCCCATATACGAACATAAACATTTCCAACGTTAAAAGTTTAGAAAGAAATTAAAATATTTTTTGATGACGGCAATTATAATAATTGTGGCGAAATTTTCGATTCAAAAATATAGATAATTTTTTAATAGTTTTGTTTGTTCAGGACGCGACGCGAGTTCTAACTTTTTAGGCGCGACCTAAGCGAAGCTAGAAGCGCCTATATACAGGGTCTTCAAAGTTAAGTCGGCACTATTGCTAACTTCGTTATTTTTGGATCTACAAAGTCGATTAAATTAGCAAACTAGAAGTATTTTTTCCGGTGAATAAAACGATGAAAACAGAAAAACAATTGAATATCGCGTTTTCGAGTTTTATCAAAATATTCTATTTTTTTAAATGATACACCCGGTATACAATATTCACAATCGATAGACAGTTGAATTCTGAACAAAAAGTGTCCCATAGTCTTCTATCCTTATGTCAAAAATGACTAAGTTAATAATGATTTTTCAAATTCAAATTAAAGGTAGCTGTGTTAGTGGCAGCTTTGGCTCACCATAAAATAGAAAGTGACAAGAATATCCATGAGGTGAAAAATATCCTTTTTTTCAAATTATTCTATAACTTGGAAGAAAACAAAATTCAAATAAGATTCTCAAAAACATCACCCTCTTGGTCCAAGCATTTTGTAGCCCGCTTGCAACACTCCTAGTCACTCTGACAATCATAACTCGAAAACGCGATGCTCAATTGTTTTTTCTGTTTTCATCGTTTTATTCAGCGGAAAAAATACTTCTAGTTTGCTAATTTAACCGATTTTGTAGATCCAAAAATAACGAAGTTAGCAATAGTGCCGACTTAACTTTGAAGACCCTGTATATACTAGGGATGTTACGGAGCTTCGACTCCGACTCCGATTTGTCGGAACTTCCGATTGATTTTACACCTCCAGTTTCGACTTCGGTTCCGATACTTTTAAATCGGAGGTTTTAATGTTATAAAAATGTGATTATTTTGTTTATTACTTTTTTATTTGTGACACCTATTATTATTATTATTATTATATTATAGAGGTTTATTATTTTTTAATTGAAATTAAAGAGGCTGACTGATTAATGTTTGTAGTGTTTGTACTATTTTATTTTATTGCCTGCCCTTAACACATCTTTCTTCTGCCACCATCTCCGACTCCGATTCCGGTTCCGACTCCGAAAAACCAAATTTAAAAACTCCGACTCCGATTCGGTTCCGATAAAACCACCTCCGTAACATCCCTGATATATAGTATACTCGTATACACACGCTTTTGTCACTATTTTTGAATTGGCATTTCTTTAGGCGCGGTCAGACGCGAATGACCTCAGTTGCCGATCGTCTATAATTTACAATTCTTCTTCTTTTAGGCGCGGTAAGTAGGAGTGATTCCGATTGGATTTGGATAAAAGCTTGACGGAAGTAGTACAACCGAACTACTATAGCACAGTTAACCTTAGGAGTAAAAAATAAATGAAAAATAGTGTCTTCTGTTCCAATAAATTACCTGCGACTTACTAAAAAGTTTGCATTGTTTTTAGTGTATAGATACCTATATGTGAACGAGAGAGCACACACAAAAGTATCCAATGAGTGACTGAGAGAGTTTCACTTCTACCTTGTGGTCTTAAACACGCACTCTCCTTTTTTGAAGTGCAGCTTTTTAGCCGTGATGGGACTGGGAGTAATTTCGTTGAACAGTGTAACGAAAAAAACGACACCATCAAGAGTGGGGGAAATGAGCTGCTAGCGGGTAGCGTAGGTACGAATGCGGTGAGGGGGATATACTGATTGGTTGGCGCGTAGTGTAGGTAACTCGATCGGCACACCCTTTTGACACTAAAAGTCGCGAAAGTTTTGGGAACCACTGTATTCCACGCATTGTAATATTATGTACAAAATAGGCGGTTTCCTTAGGATATGTCTTCTTGTTTGAATCGCTAATGTACCAAAAGAAAAGCATTTTTGTCGTCTCTTTTTAATACATCTTCTTTCTAATAAAAAATGTAAAATACTTGAATAGTTCATGAACTCTGTATACAACAGTAACCATTAAAAGACTTGATTAAATAAAAACAGATTGAAATTAACTTTAAAACAGCTTAAATTATATGTAATTACAGTGAAATATCTTTAATTAAGGACAACAGGTTAATTCGGATTAGCGATTTGTTCGGACTGCTATCTCATAAAGAAATTCTAAAAGGCCATGAATTAATCAAAATTTAACTGTAATAAAAATAGGTAAAAAAACTTTTAAGTTAAACGGTTTTATTTTAAATCATCAGCTGTACCAAAAACTAGAAAATAATTAGGACTCAAACCAAGGGGCACTTTGTGTCGCTGCGTCAGCGGAATAAGTAATAATCTGGGATTTTTAACAGACTAAAATAAAAGCATGGGGCGCATTTGAAATATTTCTGTTCGTGGGCTAGGAAACACATTTTTCTAGACAAGCCATTCTTATTTAATAATTATACAGTCATTATACAGATTTTTATGCGCCCCACGTTTTTATTTTAGTCTGTTAGAAGTCCCAGATTATTACTTATTCCGCTGACGCAGCGACACAAAGTGCCCCTTGGTTTGTGTTATTTTCTAGTTTTTGGTACAGCTGATGTTTCAAAATAAAACCGTTTAACTTAAACGTTTTTTACCTATTTTTATTTTCTAGTTTTTAAGAGTTCCAATGTTCACCACCTGATTCCATCATCAGACCCTCGTTACCAAGTTGAAATTATCATAATATTGTATTGTCACGGGAACTCAATGTGTGTGTAAAGTTTCATAAGAATCGGTTAAGTAGAAGTAGTTGAAAAAGCTGTCGCAAGATTTGAAACAAAGATAGTAACAAACAAACAAATATACGGGGTCAAGCTCGGATTCTTCGATTGGACGTGCCGTGACGTGATCTCGACATGCGTAACCGAACGAAAAAAAACAAAAAAATTTCACTTAAAAATGAACCGTGTAGTTTACAGTACACACTACAGAAGTGAAAAAGTCGCATGGTGGGCATTTTAATTCGCGTCGACTGTGCACACACCCTCGTTCGCAATCGCCGACTTTTTGCCTTTGTAACACAATGTTATTAATTTTGGAGTTTTCAATTAAATTATCAAGTAAAAGAGAATATTTTATACAACAGCGTGGTATTATACAGGGTGGTGACCGTGACTGCTGCACATAGGGATTTAACTCGTAACATCAAACTTTCGCGATTTCCTGCTTTCCTAATTATTTTAGGAAAAATATCTTCAAATAATAGTTTTAGAACATAAATTTTTGCATCTGAATCATTAAACAAAATTAATTTTGCAGGCTTTGTAACGGCAGAAATTTGATATGAAAATGTTAAAATTACCTCAAAAACAGATAGCGATAGCCATGGAACTTAAACAAAATGATGACGTTTTAGCTGTCAGAATAATTTCTAATCATTTTGTTCAAGTTCCATGGCTATTGGTACCTGTTTTTGAGGTAATTTTGACATTTTCATATCAAATTTCTGCCGTTACAAAGCATGCAAAATTAATTTTGTTTAATGATTTAGAATTTAGATGAAGAATTTTATGTTCTAAAACTTTAATTTGAAGATATTTTTCCTAAAATAATTAGGGAAGCAGGAAATCGCGAAAGTTTGATTTTACGAGTTAAATCCCTATGTGCAGCAGTCACGGTCACCACCCTGTATACCAACTTTTATTTGCCATTCCGTTGTCGCTTTCTATGAATGTACAAATAAATTAAAACTGTAATTTATATAGATTAGACGCTATAAATTTTTGTTTTACAGAAGCGCTCTTGCAAAAAAAAACACAAACAAAACAAAAGGCAAACATACAAATTATACACTGGAATGTAATTACAATAAATTGAATGCACAAGTTTTCTTTCCAAACCACTAATATAATATTTCAGTCGTAAGTCATACACAAGTCATAAGCAATACAGGGTTCATTTACAAGATAACGAGATATGCCAGTTTCCAGTCCCATACAATCGATTGCGTTAATTTATACCACGCTAATCTATAGGGATCTGTCAAATGGGCATAATATGACATCTGGTGGTAGAATATTTTACTCGAATGAGGGAAAAATTTACATGCTAACAATGCAAATTTATCTGGAAATTCTTTATTACAAAAATAAAACGTAAAACAAGCCGTGAGGTGGGTCGTTTATTAAGACTAAAGTGCGACCCTTGAGGTCCACACGACGAACTTCCCGGTTTGATAAATATTTAATAATAATAATTAAATTAGATATTACACAGAAAAGTAATCATTTTAAACATTAAAACATAATTATTATTTATTTTTAACAATAATTAAAAAAAAAAACGGCTGAACCGATTTTTATAAAATTTATTTCGGATCAAAATGACGTTAACACGCCTCGATTGACACCCTACGAAGTCGATATAATTTTTTATTCGCGAGATATTGTGTAAAATCTACTTTTTTGGAGTCTATTTGGTTAAGAAAAAAGATTGGCTGAACCGATTTTGAAAACATTTCTTTCAGATTATATTTACGTTAATACGCGTCGATTGGCACCCTAACGTAGTTGATATCATTTTTCATTCTCGAGATTTCGTCTTAGAAAGAAATGGACACATACGTACGTACATACGTACACACACACACACACACACAGACATCTTTCTAAAAATAGTGTAAAAATAATGTAGTTGTTATACATTTTGATTTCGATTTTCGGACCCATTACAATAACTTCCAATGGGAAGTTAATAAACAAAAAGCTTATTGAAAATGGAACGTTTTTTAATTGTCAGGGCTACCAGTTTTGCCCTATGTAAAACTTACTTTACTGCAAATTATTTTGTAATGAAATGTGAAAAAACTGTATTTATGACTTAAAAAATTATGTATTTATATTTTTTAAACTATAAAACCATAGCAACTATTAACATTTTCCCTTAACTCCGCCATGTTTTTATTAAAGCCCCTCCCATTTGATAGATCCCAATATTGTTAAATATAATAAAACTGTAACGGGACCGTATTTGTACATGAAATATTTTTTCAAAATATAATCGCGGTGGATATTATTATATCTATATGAAGGCCAAATCAGCATTTTTTAAAATTATTGTCTGTCTGTCTATGCACGCATCACGCGAAAACTACTGAACGGATTTAAATGAAACCTGGCATGCTGATAGTTTATGTCCTGTGTCAACATATAGGATACTTTTTATCCCCGCAATAAGGATTTCCCACGGGGTAGTCAAAAAACTTTCCGACAAAACTTGATTTTTGTGTCCCTTCCCCAACCCCACGTTGGAGATGGAAAATTCAGGATTTAATTAGGACACCCTAAGGGGCCATCATGTTTGAAAAAAATTTCTTGTAGGATTTTTTTCCACTCCAAAATACTTGGCGTCTGGTCTACCGAACGAATTCAAATTTTTGAATTTGATTTTTTCGCAATCGAAAGGAGGCTTAAAAAGTGAATAAAAATGTGTTGTTTTTAGTGTATTTGCCATATGGCACATACACTATTGGCGTCGGTCGGATGGCTGGACCTAGGGGTCGGACCAAAATTTCTCGACGTTTCATAGCCTCCTGAACAATTTGGCACCATTTTTGGAAATGTTTATGTGTGTTTGTGTGTGTGTGTGTATATTTATATTTATATATGTGTTCGCGGCATAACTCTCGAAAGACTTAATTGATTTGAACGAAATTTTGTACACACATTGGAATCCATCACCGCACGGAACCTATTTAAAATGGGCCCAATCGGACTATTTTAAGGGTTGTTTTTAGGGGTTGAAAAAAGTTTTTGGGCCCGAAATTACCGAAAAATTTTCAGAATTGTTTCAAAATTGAAATTTAACCTTTTAGTAAAGATCAAAATGTGCTGCTAAAATTTTAATAGAATCGGCCCGACAGGACCGGACTTACAAATTTTATGAAAACACTAGTTTGCGGATAGTGATTTACTTACTGAAGGGTATATTTAATTTGGTACAGAGGTTGCATTGATAATTATATTGAAATTAAGAAAAAAAATATTATTTTAAGGGATGTATTAGGGGGATAATTTTTTTTATTTTGCCCAAAAACAAACCTAAGTTCACGTATTAAAGCCACAAGGCCTGTATTAGCAAATACACTATATTGTCAGCAGGGTTTGGCACTGCGACCCGAGTTTTTTTTTATTTCAACCCTAGACATACACTCTAATATCTGCCTTTCTATAATATAACGTTAGAATTCGATTGCAGTGCACGCAGGTATTAAATTACTGTCGGCATATTACGGTTAATTCCCCTTGACTTGGCAACGCTGCGTAGTAATTTGTTTAGATCCGGTTGAGGTGTAAACAAACTTGAATACACGAACTAGAAATACCATTGGCTTTTGTATGAGCCGAACCGAGGCGGTGACGGGATTGTTTTATTGCAGGTCTATTGTGTTTTGCATCGTTCTATATTTCCACACCTATAATATGTACAGTACGTAAAGGATGATCAAAATATAATAGATCTTTATTTTGGTCACGTCAAATGGCTGCTCTGCTCAAAAGTTAAAATTATATGCAGGAAGTTTCAGAATAATGTTCCGATACTTGAGGATTTTATTCCTCGGATGATTTCAAAAAAAAGTTTATATAAACTATGATACGTAGCTTAAGTAGTAAGGGTGTCATTAGAAATGCTTAGCTATGTAAAGTCAGAACATAATTAATAAACACTTACTTAAACCTGTTCTAGTTCGACAACGCGAAGTAAGCAATTCTATTGATATATTATAATAGTAATAGAATTTGGTCATAAGGGGGAGTAGGTAGTATGTATCGTACGACATTACTATGTCAGTAATTGATATGTGTACCTAACATTGTAATTATACTGATTCCTGTAAGCCAGTATTCATTAAATACAGAATTATGACAATATATGCAATATACATACTAAAATCTGTTTGTTTTTTATTCAAAAATAAAAATCTTTTTCACCGCCATTTGCCGGATCACAATTACGATACCCGAGGTCGATTCAATCACGGTATTCCGGAACATCACCTCGCATTATATACTAAGGGACCCCGTTACTCTGCTGTCAAACTATTTGACAGCTTACCAGCCGAAATTGTAAGCCTCAAAAGCTACAAAGTATTTAAAGCACAAGTTTTAAATTATCTTATTGATAAGTGCCCATACCAAATTTTTTGAATTATGTATCACATTTATTGTATACTCTTGATTGACGCATTCTTTGCCATTGTGACATTTTTCTGAATAAAGTTATTATTATTATTATTAACATTTATACAATTATTAAACACAATTAAAAGGTATAAATTTATAAAATTATTAATTTATTAAAGCACCTTTAAATAAACTATTACAGCGTACGTTACAATACGTAGCTTGCCAATAGATTCACTTCTAGAAACTTTTTAACCGACTTCTTACGCTGTGTGATCTGTCAAAAAGTGACTTTTACCTTAAAGAAATCACACACCGTTACTCACTTTTATTAAAATCAACCGAACTACTAAACCGATTTAAGTAAAATTTATATGGGACCAACATCGAGGTATACCCTATCCAATAAAACAAGAATCATCAAAATCGGACTACTCTGTAAAAAGTAATGCATGGTCATACATAAAAAAAAATATATACGCGTCGACAAGGTTCATGATTTATATTGTTCACAGAATTTCACAAAATACACTTTTCACATTGCTATTTTTGAATTCAACCGAATCATTGAATGATTAAATTGTAACTTTAGCACCGCCGATTTACGCTATCACTCACCAGGCGGCAGGACCATGCATCTGCTCACAGCGAATAGCATATGTGCGCTGGCCCTTAACGGGGATTAATATGTGAAATGACCTAACTATGCCATTGTCAAGTCTTAAACTTGATTAATTTGACTTTATGTTGCTCAATGCACATATAAATTAATGTGTGTGTGTGTGTTTGCATCGCGGATAAAAGTAGCTCTCGCCTGTGTATGTGTGCAAGGAAACAAAACAAAAAGTCCTGCATAAGCAATATAGGACTCCCAAGCTGCAACGCTCTCGGGTGCAATTATCACCCCCTTGTTTTCGTACACTGACATTTACTAACGTATATCTAAGACCAAATAGCATAACTGCTTATGTTGAATTTTTCGTATTTTTGAAGTAAAACTTTTTTAGTCGCAGTGATTTCAAAAAGCTACCTATACAGTGAATTTCACTTAAGACGCAACCTCAGAACAGAGATAGCTATAGAAACGGCATATCCCGTCGCTTGTGATGCCACACTATACACTAAAGTACGACCTGTCAAGTACATTATAATAATTCGTTGTTTGTATTCCGTAGTGTTAATTACTCTTTTTGTCGTGCTGTGTACCTGGATAATTTTTTTACAAGCTTTTATTTAACTTGCAATGAATTTAGTTTGTGTGTTTGTTTAGGTTAAATCTTGCAAGTCAATTTTGAACGACTTCCACGTTTCCGATCGATTTGAAATTTTGTACACATATGTATTCCCGATGACAATACATGAATAAATCGTTGTTAGAAATAAATTCAGCCCCTATGGGGTTCAAACGGGGATATAGGGTTTTTTTGACTAATCAACGCCCAGGTCAAATCGCTGAAGCTAAAAACTTGAAATTTGGACAGTTGGTTCCTTTTCTGACGTAAGCATCCACTAAGATAGGATTTTTTACGGGTGTCAAAGGGGGTTAAAATTTTGAAAGACTAAAATGAACAAAATAAAATATTAGTTAAAAGCTTTTATTGAAATGTAGGTACTAAAAAGGAAAAAATAATATTTAATAATTTAGGTTCATAATTATTATAAAAGCGGGGGTTGCGACTAATAAACTATCATAGAGTTTCCAACCCACGCTTTTATAATAATTATGAACCTAAATTATTTAAATATTATTTTTTCCTTTTTAGTACATTTCAATAAAAGCTTGTCTCCAAAAAGTTTTTTTTACTAACATTTTATTTTGAATTAATTAATATGGGTGTTTTCTTCTAATGCATAAATGTTTTCCATAACTACCCAGGTAAACAAAACTTGCCTAAGTTGCGTCTTAAGTGAAATTCACTGTAATTACGTAATGATCATTTTAAACAAACGAAGATAGCTGTTGCACTTATTTTTTACGCAACTAGAGAAACTAATTAAAATGAAATATTACAGAAACAAATGAAAATAAGTTCCATTATAAGTTGGTATACAGTATTCATACTTCAAGAGTATGCGCAGATACTTAATATTGTAAAGGAAATTAGTTTTTCGCATGTATAACAGCAATAATTTTATTGCTTTCTTGCAGGTGAAAAATCCCATATTTTGTTTTTATTAGACCTTAGTTTACCGTGTCCTTGACATGTTATAGTAAAAGTAGGATCAAGTTTTTATACTGCTAATTCATGCCATATTAATGAAAAAAAAGACAGTAGACTCCCTTTCAGTCGATGCCACTTACTGCGTTTAAGTTAAGTTATTATTTCTTACCCACGATCCATTTTTTCTAGCCATATTGCAGGCGCGAACATTTTTTATTTATTGTAAATTATAGACGCATCGACAACTTAGGTCATTAGCGTCTTGATAAGACTAAATAACAATTCACCTAAAACTAAATGACATCACAAAACATCCATTTGCGGAGGCGGGATTCGAATCCACGACAGTCTGATCCAGAGGCCGCGACCACACTGTCCTGAACAGGCACATATAAATAGTTATTTATCATACTTCATGTATGTATGATGATCTAGACACAGCCGATACTTAGTAATTAAATTTGTTAATTTGTACTATTCAGATTGTTCCCTTTGTATACGCCTAATGATTTTGATGCCAAATTTCATGTTTCTAGAAGTGGTGTAGGTAGTTGATAGTTTTTTGATAAAAATTGCACTTTTCAGACCTTAATAACTCAAGAATTATAATAGGTTTATTCATGAAATTTGGGATTCTAGGTGTTCAAGAGAACCTTATTAGACATGCAAAATTGCAAGTACCTATGTAAGGCTAATATTTTTTGAGTTATGGGGGGATCGAAAGTAGCTCGAAATGGTTCGTGTATAAATACACATATTGTTTGCCGAACGTGTGTCTAGATAATTATAGTAATCTAGAAGATGTGGAATGCTACAGAAGCCTAGAGAGGGACAGCCGTTAAGTCAACGTTTCCCTCATAGGTTCGTAGTCGCGCACTTAGCAGCAGACTACTGTAATATAAAATTAATGGTTCCTACAAACATTTCTAATTTTTGAGATAAAATCTATTTAAAAGTTAATTATGAAATAAAATATAGGCAATTATGCACAACTTTGTTTTAAAATTCTATAAAAATAAACGAATATATTAGAGTAACATTAAAATTGAGAGAAGCCATGAGGTTTTATATTATCACACTGGTTTTATCTGAATTTCAGACCTCCAATTTAATTCTGTAATGCGATATTAATTTTAAAACATAAGTAAATCGAAAACGAAAAAAGACTTTTTTACAAAAAAACCTCCTTCAAAAAAGCCACTAAAAAGAGAAAAATAATAAAATTTTTTGGTCGGCGCCAATTTAATTAATATCTACTTTTAAACCGACTTCATATTTTTTCAAATTGGGCCGACCACAAAATTTTATTATTTTTCTCTTTTTAGTGGCTTTTTTTTTGTTGAACACATTTATTTTTTATTTTTTAGTCGCTTTACAATACGTAGTTAGCACATTATTAACCGATTTCTGTATTGATATTTGATTACTAATTAATAACTATAAAATTGACATTTACCTTAACGGTATTACACTCCGTTACTCACTTTTTATTAAAATCGAACTACTGAACCGATTTAAGTAAAATTTATATGGGAACACCCCGAAGGTATGCCCTATTAAATAAAATAATAATCATCAAAATCGGTTCACAACTACAGGAGAAATCGGTAAACATACATTAAAGACATAGGTGCTAAATATAGTACCTCCTCCTTTTTTGAAGTCGATTTAAAAAAAGCTGTCGATATTACAAGTACCTACGGCATCTATTAAAAACTTGATCTAGACTTTCCACCACCAGCTAGAGTTATTTGGACCTAACACCAATTCATATTTTCAATTAAATATTTTTTAATAAAAATTTTATTTCATACTTTTCTCGGACAAAAGCTTGGGAACTGGGGCCTTGTAAAAGAGGAGCCATGGAAACGCCATAATATAATAATAATAATAATAATAATAATAAAGATCTTTATTTAGGAACAGACAATAGCCTTTAGCAGGATGTCTATCGTCTGCCCTTTTCAATTTCAAATACGTACATACGGTATAACAAAATAATAACTAAATAATAAACAGCGACATCGCTATAAGCTCGGCTATTTTCAAGCTCTCCCTGTATAATATACATGCAACGAAATACAAGTCATTTGTGAAGTTCACGGAACTGTGAAACGCTAAGTACAGTGAGTATGAGTCGCTGACATTGCAGTGCGCTCCGGAAACGTGCGGCAGCTTTTTTGCACAATAGAGCTCTGCTTGTTTTTGTTTTATACCAAATACAACAGCATATAAGCGCGTTAGTGTCCACGCGAAGGTTAAACACAAGAATCTAGGGATCAAACCACGAGGAGTCCGAAGATGCACGATTGCTCACACGGTGTCTTGGAATAATGTACTGGATTTTCATCCCGCGTACGTTTCTGTAAGGTGACCAGAATTTTAAAATTGCTCAGGAGGACACCACCTGGACACCAAAAAAAGGGTGTGGGTCTCGGGATCATCAAAGAAAACATTATTGAACTCAGTGGTATTCTCTATGTAGTAGTATATATTTTTTCAAAAGCAGCAACTAACTGTTATGCTGACGTAATCCTATATACTGCACTGTAACACACGCGGTTGCGGCGTTTGAGCACGCCTGAGCCAGAAACGCAACTAAATACACAGCGAAGTATCTATATTACATACCTACACGTGTATACATATACTTTTGTTTTACAGTACGTTCGTATGTATACTCTCTCTTCCCGTGCCCGAGCGCGCGGAAGCCGAGAGAGAGAGAGAGAGAGTGCCGCAGTGGCGGGGAGAACAGCAGCGTAGGAGCGGACCAGAAATTTCGTTGCATATTTCCCCTCACGCGGCTGTTCACTGCCCGACAAAAGATGTTTCACATCAAAAATTACTTTTGCAGTCTATTTATTATCTAAATTCTAGATCTAATAATCTAAGAGTGAAACACACAGGAGTGGCGCCATCTAACAGTCCATAGCCGTATTCGTATTACTATTTGCTGTATAATAATATAATCATTAAAGAATGCTGTGACTACTCTACCGGTTGTGAGATTGTCTACCCATAGTACAGAACCACAAAAACACTTGTTGAAATCGTTAAAAAGTAGGACAAATGGGGTCGTTATGACGTTATCATTCGAAAGGAGGACACTATCACTGGAAAGGAGGACATAGGAGGACACTATCACTGAGGAGGACAAATCTCACCAAAGGAGGACTGTCCTTCTCAAAGAAGGACGTCTGGTCATCTTAGTTTCTGGGAACTCCCCTCTGTACCCTCTTCACCCCGCTAAAAACGCCACATCGCAACAGAAATAACCCGCGTACGTTTTGTGAGAAACTCCTCCCTATACCTACCCCCTTCACCCCCAAAAAATGCCTTTGCACCAACACTCCCCACGAGAAACCGCCCCCCGCAATGGTTCGTCAAAGCCAAACGTGCACACTCCACTAATATTATGATGAAAAAATAGAGACAATAAGAAAATAGAAAAAATATATAAATAAACATCAAGTGGAATATGAAATAGTTACAAAAAAACGAAAAACATTTATGGCGCCGACCAGAATCGTACCAGCGATCTTCTGCGTACGAAGCAGCCACGCTTCTAGCTTCGCCATCGAAGCTATTTGGTATAGAGCTGTTTTTATCAGTGGCGGCGCTAGGATTTTTTGTTAGGATGGACCAGACATGGGCATGGTGTTCTGAAGGTGGGCCAATAACATTTGTTCCCAAAACAGTGCTCGTCAAAATTTTAACCCAGATTACTTACTATAGAATTTACAAGAAAAATTGTTGAAATTTCGAGGGTTAAAAACGTATTTAAAAGATAAACTAGAAATGGGGGATTATTCCAGGGTAGACAGTTTAAGGTGGGCCATGGACCACCCGGCCCACCCTCTAACGCCGCCATTGGTTTTTATGGTATAACAATTAGTATATTAACCTGTAGGTACGTACTGTTTATGTTATGCAAAAAGTACTTCGTAAATAACAATATATGAATTAGGTAATTGTGGACAACAATATAATAATAAACCCATTAAAATCCCACTACAGGGCAAAGGCCTCCCCCTTGGAATTCCACATATCCCGGTCTTGTGCAATTCGGTGCCAAAGTTTTCCAGCGAATTTGTCTATTTCGTCCTTCCATCTTCTCTTTTGTCTTCCTGTTTTTCTTTTCTCTTCTAACGGGCACCATTCTGTTATTCTTTTCGTCCAACGATTGTTTGACATTCTTGCTAAATGACCTGCCCACTCCCATTTTAAGGTTTTTATTTTATGTTTGACGTCTATAATTTTCGTTTTTTCCCGTATAGATTTTATATCAATTTTATCAATTAATTTTATGTTTAATATACTCCTTTCCATACGCCGTTGACAAACTTGGAGACTTTTATATTGTTTGTCCGTTAACGACCATGTTTGAGCACCGTACGTTAATGATGGTATTATACAACTATTGAACACTTTCGATTTTAAGCACATCGGAATATCGCTTTTTAAAACATGTTTTAAAGACCAGACACATTTCCACGATTTGTTTATTCTTTTATTTAATTCTTTGTCCTGCCTATATCCATAAAAGAAACTAAATGACCTAAATAATTATAATCTTCTACTATTTCGATAGGTTCGTTTTCTATTTTGATGTCACTGTACACACTGGACAACAATATAATAATTATTAATTAATTCAACAATGAATTTTTACTCCACAAGGCATCCACTAGGTAGTGAATAGTCTTTCTTAACATATCAGTCAGCATATTATGCCATCATGATTCTTAAACGTCAAACGATTGTTATAAGATATATAAGGAAAAAATCAGAAGCCACTGTCGGGACTTGAACCCGAAAAGCTGACTGATATGTTAAGAAATACTATTTACTACCTAGTGGATGCCTTGTGGACTAAAAATTCATCGTTAAAGTACTTCGTGTTTGTTCGGGACTCCTCATGGTTTGATCCGTAGACATGTTTAGTCTGAATACAATGACTTAGTGTATGAGGTACGTTTGACAATTATTTTTACTACGAAAGCCACGACACATTTTTGTTTTCAGTTGAGAGAACTGTGAATATTTTCATATTCGCAATTATTTGTAGCTTACTTGGAAAAAAGAAACGTAATTAAAATGTCTAGACACAAAGTTTATTGCGTTATGTATGAGTACAATAACAGAGCTGCATGAACATGACTGTAAAATATCGGGGTAGGCGATGTCGTTCACACGGCTGCGGATGTACCACGATTAAATTGTAATGGCGTTTTAGTCAGCGTGACTTGAAATTAGATCAGCCATGGCCCGTACTAACAGTACACGATAATTAGTATTTATATTCAAATTAGTGCTAAAATGAAACAATTCAGCAGAGATTAAATAACATGCATTTTGGTTGGTAATTATATGTACTATTGCAATCTGTCACTGACAATAACAGAAAACCAGAACGTAAAGGTAAATATATATTATTATACGAACATATTACAAACGTACAGTGTTGCCAGATTGGCAGTTCTCTCTCTCTTCCCAATTCCCTCCATCTATCTCTCTTCCCCTCCCTTCGTCTTCCTCTTCCTCTCTTTCTACCACCCTTCCTTCCTCTCCCTCCTTCCCTTTCCGCTCTCTCCTTTCTGTCACTTCCTCCTCCTCTCCCCCTTCCTCCAATCTCTTTCCTCTTTCTTTCTCTCTCTTTGCAAAGTTTCATTAAAATCTGTCCAGTGGTTTTTGAGTGATGCGCTAGCAACCTACCTACTCAAGCTATCATTTTATTATACCTATATGTATAAATAGGTTTGTTGTTCTTAGGCTTTCGCTGCAATACCAGAATCTACTCGGGCGATGCCGGGGCGAAAGCTATTATTTTATATAATTAGAGATCAACTCGAATTGGAGATTAATATTTCAATCATTTTTCTATTTCTGTTTTTATTTTATAAATGTAAGTACATAAATGTACTGCATGTGCCGAACGGAACATTTATGGGGTCAATCGGGATGGTCGGGACAGGGTCTCCAAACCGATGACATGTAGTACATGAAGTACATTTTTAATTAAAAACAGTTAGATATTATGAATTTCAAAATGTGTGAACCCTGTCTACTAATTTTCGATTATATAATTCGCAGTGGAGGTACACAAAATTTCAACAACTGCATACCTATAATATGGTTTATGTTTACAACAATATGTGTAGGTACCTAAATGTACAATTAATGTTTGTTTGTTAAGTAATAATTTATAGAATCGTAATTAACATCAGCTGGCTGTGAAATTATTGATTGCATTATAAAATTAAACAATATGAAAAGTACAGGATGTTCCATTTTCGTTAAATATTGTAGACTATAGGTATAGCCGTTTTTTCTCAACGTTCCGGGAATGAAACCCTCCTGTTATGAAAGCATAATAAAAAAATATTAATAAAAAAACTTTATTAATAATTTAGGTTCATTATTATAAAAACGTGGGTTGTAAACTCTATATGATAGTTTAGTAGTCACGATCCACGTTTTTATAATTATGAACCTAATTTAATAAAAATTATTTTTTCTTTCTCAGTATACATTTCAATAAAAGCTTGTCTCTAAAAAGTTTTTTTCACTAATATTTTAATTTATTCTTTTTCGTCTTTCAAAATTTTATCCCCATTTGACCCCATTAGGGGTTGAATTTTGAAAAATCCTTTCGTAGCGAGTGCTTACGTCACAAAAGAAACCTAATGTCAAAATTTCAAGAATTTAGTTTCAGCGGTTTAACCTGGGCATTGATTACATACATAGGTATATACAAACATAGAAAGTTAAATAAAAGCTTGTAATATGGCCTATATAATATTAATTTATCTCGCTATAAATTAGGTAGAGAATACGCTTATGACCTCTGCTGTCGAGCGTCTATAATTTACAATATCTATCTATTTAAATCTAAATTAGAGAAAAGATGATAATTGACAATAATAATAATAATAAATTTAATAATCCAAGGATAAATCACGGCACAGTTAAAATTTAATCATTAACATAATTATCTACATGCTTTAGTACATCTTATTAAGTAAAAATTTTTTAAGATATTTTTTAAATTTCAAGACATCATTAATGCATCTAATGTTGGATGGCAGTTTATTTAGCAAGCGGATAGCCATGGGTAGATGACCATTTTATATAATAATAAACAAAATAAAGTGGGTGTGTGCTTATGACCACACGACAGAAGTGAAAACTTGATTATATGCAAAACATATACATATAATATTATAATATTATTTTATTATTATAATACGTAATAAGTTTTAGTGTCATCTATTAGCGCACCTATGAACTACAAATAACTTATTACCAACATACTGCAATTAATACATTTTCAATTAAGTTTTAGTGTCATCTATTAGCGCACTTGTGAACTACAAAAAACTTATTACCAACATACTACAAATACCTTTTCAATTAAGTTTTAGTGTCATCTATTAGCGCACCTATGAACTACAAATAACTTATTACCAACATACTATATACAAATACCTTTTCAATTAAGATTTAGTGTCATCTATTAGCGCACCTATGAACTACAAATAACTTATTACCAACATACTACAAATACCTTTTCAATTAAGTTTTAGTGTCATCTATCAGCGCGCTTGTGAACTACAAATAACTTATTACCAACATACTACAAATATCTTTTCAATTAAGATTTAGTGTCATCTATTAGCGCACTTGTGAACTACAAAAAACTTATTACCAGCATACCTACTAAAAATACCTTTTCGTGTTTGATGTCGAGTAGAGCCGAGTAAACCCGATTCAGCGTCATCGACCCGAAGCGTGACGGTTCACTTTCGTTCACTATTCAGAAAGAACGCAAAGTACACCTAAGGAAGTTTTCACTTCAAAAAAAGTGTTCATTTTGCGATAGCATTAGATTTCAATTATATTCAGGATATCAGGTATTTCAGAATATAATAATTGCATACACGAAAACTGTAACATAATAGAGGCACAAAATTCAGCTGAGATGAAGTAAATGGAGACTGGAGAATTTACAATAGAGCCTGTTTAATTAAATGTTGGCTCCATATATAGAGCAATGTAATCATGATAATATCCTATCTATTTTGTGAAATTATTACACTGGGTAAGAATAATGACAGAAAGTTTCTGAGTCAGACAAAAAGCGATATTACGATATTCCCGCGTATACTAGAGATGTATGAAACGTCCTTCTGGGACTTAAGCTCTCTCCCCACCGAATTCCCTACAAAACCGTTGCATTGCTTGCTGCCTTATACTCACTATTGTGGTTTTTATGATATACTACAATGCCGAATTGATTACATACTTCAGAATACAGTATGATTACAGTACAGTCGCGGACTTAATAAAGTTTACACCTGTATTATCTAGTTACCGGTTTTTTTAATTTTTGCATAGTGTAATTTGGTTTTTGATATATTAATGTATCAAATACTAATAGACCGAGAGCTAGTGACAATTTTTTGGTGTTATTTATTCAAAGCCTTACTTTTGTGAAGATGTTGAGGGAGGCATATTAAAGTGCCCTGAGTAAGGGATTTTGATAGATAGCGGTATGGGAGGGAGGCAAACCGCCCCCAACATGAAAAAAAATGATCACAATTATTATTGCTTCAAGGCTGAAATTGTTTGTATAGCTTGTCGGTGACCCAATAATGCCATAATAATATTTGCAGATTGATTGGTCAGTATTAAAAGGGTGGCAGATCACCTTAAACGTGTCATGTACCCGACGAAATTTATATTATTAGTTCAAGGTTCAAATTTTAAAATATTGTTATGGCGACTATTTTAAGCATATATTTCAATTTGTAGAACAAAATGTGGGTATTAACCCCCTCTCGTAGAGGGAAACTTGCTCGCCTTGGTGTTTATATCGTTCTGCAAGGGGGTTAATGCCGACATTTTGTTCTGCAAATTGCAGGAATATATATGTTTAAAACAGTCGCCGTAACAACATATTAAAATTTGAGCCTTGAATTAATAATACAAATTTCGTCGGGTACATGACACGTTTAGGGTGATCTGCCACCCTTTTAATACCAATCAATCGATCTTCAAATGTTATATTGGCATTATTGGGTTCACCGACAAGCTATACAAGCAATTTCAGCCTTGAACTAATAACACTTGTGACAACTTTTCTCTTACATGTTGGGGGCGCTCTGCCTCCCTCCCATACCGCTATCCAGCAAAATCCCTTACTCAGGGCACTTTAATATGCCTCCCTCAACATCCTCACAAAAATAAGGCCTTGAATAAATAACACCTAAAATTTATCAGTAGCTCTCGGTCTATAAGCATATTTGATACAAGCAAATTCCTTCCTCCAATCTTGTGATAATTCTTCATTTTTGTTCACCGTTTTAATAATTTCGAAGCTTTTAAACGACAATTATTTCGTTTCATTTTTGACATTTATATTTACCTATCAAATTAAATTTGTTGCATGGCTACTGACTTTTTGTGAACTTACACTGAAAAACTCAAGTGCAGTAAACTTTATTAACGACTGTACATTGTGCTACAAGGGCAGAAAATTGGCCATTGCGAACTAGGGCGAGCAAGGGCGGCAATCACCCGAGTCGCAATCGCCAATTTTGTCAGAGTAACACATAGTACTAGTGTTCCAAACACTGTTACTCTGCCTACGATGTCCGTCCGTTCATCCGTCCGTGTGTCCGTCCGTCTGTCAATGGACTCTATCTCACAAACGGTAAGAGGGTAGTTAGTTGAAATTTCTACAGATTGTGTGTTGTTATGGCATGAATCATGGAAAATAATGGTTAAATAATTAATTAATTTTAATAAATTAATGTTTTTATAGTGCAAGTGGCGTCATCTTACACGAAATCATAGATATTATTTCTATTGGAATCAAACCATAAAATACAGTGGCGTCATCCGTACGCGATGATTATAAACTATATTATTTATAACTGTCAACCGTGAGGTTCAAGCTTACACTGTGCTGTTAACAGACCCATACATACACGCATGTAAAGTAGCTATATTTTATAGTGGGTATGGCAAAAAAATGTTTTTATTTTGAACAAGTTTGAATATATCAAACAACCTGTGTTTGATATTCTTGAATATAATCCTACCTTAAGTAGTCGAAGGTGGAAGGTACCGTTGTACATTAATGTTAAACTACGCTAACCTTTTGTTGTTTTAGGTTGGTAACTTGGTTATAAAGTTTCGAGCTCATTATTCATTATTATTATATATTTGAATATTTTGACTATGTAAGTATTATAAAATACTATACGTACCTAACTTCTCTACACCAGTGGCGTAACAAGGGCAAAGTGAGGCAAGGCGGGGCTTTTAATGTTTGACGTTAAATAAAACATCAACTTTTGTTAATTATAAAAACACTTCGGTTCTTGATCTTATCACTATTAGATATTATTAAAAAATATGAAGTCGGTTGAAAAGTATAGTATAGTGATTAATATCTTCTTTTTTACCGACTTCATATTTTATTAAATTGGCGCAGACCTCAAAATTTCATTATTTTCCTCTTTTTAGTGACTTTTTGAAGGAGGTTTTTTTTTGTTAAACAGTTTTTTATTAGTGTATTTGCCATATGGCACATACACTATTGGCGTCGGTCGGATGGCGGGACCTAGGGGTCGGACCAAAATTTCTCGACGTTTCATAGCCTCCTGAACAATTTGGCACCATTTTTAAAAATGTCTGTTTATATATGTATATATATATATATATATATTTGGATATATATATATATATATGTGTGTGCGGGCTATAACTTTCGAAAGAGTTAATTGATTTTAACGAAATTTGGTAGGCACGTTGAAATCCATCACCGCACGAAGCCTATTTAAAATGGGCCCAATCGGACCATTTTAAGGGTTGTTTTTAGGGGTTAAAAAATGTTTTTGGACCCAAAAATGCCGAAACAATTCTCAGAATCGTTTCAAAATTGAAATTTAACCCTTAAGTAACGATTAAAATGTGCTGCTAAAATTTTAATAAAATCGGCCCGACAGGACCGGACTTACAAATTTTATAAAAACACTAGTTTGCGGATAGTGCTTTACTTACTGAAGGGTGTATTTAATTTGGTACCGAGGTTGCATTGATAAAAATATTGAAATTAAGAAAAAAAATATTATTTTAAGGGATGTATTAAGGGGTTAAATTTTTTATTTTGTCCAAAAACAAACTTAAGTTCATATAATAAAGCCACAATGCCAGTATTAGCAAATACACTATATTGTCGGCAGGGTTTTGGCACTGCGACCCGAGTTTTTTTTTACTTTTTAATGGCTTTACAATACGTAGTTTAGTCGCTTGCCAATAGATTCACTTCTACAAACTTAACTGACTTCTTACACTGTGTGATGTGTCAAAAAGTGACATTTACCGTACGGAATCACACGCCGTTACTAACTTTTACTAAAATCAGCCGAACTACTGAACTGATTTTGATGAAAGTTCTGAGGTAACAAACATTAAAAGAAATACAAGCGAATTGAGAAACACCTCCTTTTTTTGAAGTCGGTTAAAAAAAACTTTTTAACAAAAAAAACCGCCTTCAAAAACTTACTAAATGCGTAGAAAAATATTGTTTCGAAGTGAAAATATACAAGAAACAATGTTAATTATATGTATATACATAGTTTTAAAAAATCGAAGACAGTTTCACTTCAAATCTTGTAACCCGGTTACATGTGGGACCCGTAGCGTGTTAGTTTTTGAGTCGAGTAGTCCCGATTCAGCGAGCGTCACCTTCGGACGTGCGAACGCGAACGGTTCACTTTATTTCACTACTCAGGTAAAGAGTGCCTAACGCGCCTAAGGAAGTTTTCACTTCAAAAAAAATCGGAGATCCCTCAGTAAACATAGTATCCCCTTGTGAATCTACCATGGATTCGGTGGAAAGCAAGCTTTATTGTGAGGAGAATGGGGCGCTCTGTACTGGGGATATGATGATAATGGAGACAGAAAACATTTACTAAAAGCAAGCTCGGATAATAAGAAGAATCATCAGTATCACTATCAACATTGTTTGTAGTGCGGTTCTCCTAGTCTTCGGTCCTACATTATAATATAAGCATATTTCCAACAGTTGCATTTCTTGTCTAACAGAAATTATTATATTATGTACCCTAAAAAAGGGGTTAAACTCAAAAACAAATTAAAACAATTTTCCTATTACTAAATTAAAACCCCTGGAGGGCCCAGAGATCTACAACTTAAGAATCTTTGGTATAAATGACTATACAGGGTGCTGAATTGCTTTGCGGATAATAGGGATTTAACCCGTAAAATCAAACTTTTGCGATTTCCTGCTTCCCTAATTATTTTAGAAAAAATATCTTCGAATAAAAGTTTTAGAACATAAAATTCTGCATCAAAATCAATTTTGCATGCTTTGTAACGGCAGAAATTTGATATGAAAATGTCAAAATTACCTCAAAAACAGATAGCGATAGCCATGGAATCTGAACAAAATGATTAGAAATTATTCTGATAGCTAAAACGTCATCATTTTGTTCAAGTTCCATGGCTATCACTATCTGTGTTTGAGGTATAATTTTGACATTTTCATATCAAGCATGCAAAATTGATTTTGTTTAATGATTTAGATGCAGAATTTTATGTTCTAAAACTTTTATTCGAAGATATTTTTCCTAAAATAATTACGTAGTCGGCGCTAATGACGTCTGCAATGGAGGAAAGACAATTAAAGCGAGTATGTTGAGATAATCGAACCCTCGAGTTCGCGACAAACGGCTTTTGCCACTGCCTGCCGTCTAGTGTAATTGACCACATCACGCAACGAATATAAACAACGTCATTTTACCCTACCTTACCCCACGTACGTTGTTACGTTATGTAATAGTAAACCTTATCATTTGTAATGCCATTGTTGGTATCTAGTATTATTATATTAATATTATAATGCTCGTATATCGCAGGACGGGTTCTGAAATATCTCGGGTCAACCAGTGGATTAATGTATTTTTCTTTTACTTAAAGGGTATAGTCAAATGCGCCAAAACACTTGTTTTTAAAAGGTGTCTTTAATTTAAGAGGGGACCGTGTGGTCTAGTGGTTAGCACGTCGACCTCTAGATCAGACGGTCATGGGTTCGAATCCCACCTGCGCTCATGGATGTTTTGCGATGTCATTTAGTTTTAAGAAAGTTGTCATTTAGTGTAGTTGAAAGATGCTAATGACCTGAGATGTCGACGCGTCTATAATCTACAATAAAATTTAATGTAAGACCAAAACGGACCCTCTAAGTTCAAAAATAAGGTTGGGAGAATTTAAATAATGAACGTATGTTTTTCACATTTTTGCGTTACAAACGACGTACAGTACTATAATAATTTTTTGTCCTTTATAAGTAGATTTTATTATAGTCATTTCATAATCGGTATTTTGTGTGTAGTGTTAATTGAAACACCATAGAAGACAAAAATGTTTTTTTCCGGCCAGAATATATTCGTGAATCAAAGGGTTAAAGCAGGCCACGTTTAATATTTTCTAACACCGGAATTTGCGGTTTATATTCAGTTTGTGTATAAAATTGTTGGCTTTATATAGTATAGTGATTTCATAGTTTAAGTGGAAACTAAAACCCTTGTTGCTCTGTCCCTTCCGTTAACAAAATTATATTGTGCGGTGTGTCCTTCCTTTGCTTCCATGAAGCTCTGCAATCTGTACTTACAGTTCCACACCGCGCGTCAAATACAGGGTCAGCGAAAGTGAATTGTGAATTAAATATTTTCGTCATCCATAATATATTTAAATTAAAAAAAAGGGTGTGGGTCTCGGGACCCCCGACAGATGTGAAATATCAAAGAGAACGTTATTGAACTCGGTGGTATTCTCTATGTAATTGTAGTAGTATATATTTTTTCAAAAGCAGCAACTAACTGTTATGCTGACGTAATCCTATATACTGCACTGTAACACACGCGGTTGTCTTCCCGTGCCCGAGCGCGCGGAAGCCGAGAGAGAGAGACAGAGAGAGAGCCGCAGTGGTGGGGAGAACAGCAGCGAAGGAGCGGACCATAAATTTCGTTGCATATTTCCCCTCACGCGGCTGTTCACAGCCCGACATAAGATGTTTCACATCAAAAAAACCTGTAAATCAGATCAGTGGTTAAGTGCAATTTCTAGCCGGATGAAGCCGGAACGCTTACCATAATATTATATTGTCATGTGAACTACACGTGTGCAAAATTTCAACTCAATCGGTTAACAGGAAGTAGGTGAAAAATTGGTCGGAAGATCTGAAGTAGTATACGGAACGCGAAGTTAAAAAAACCATTTAAAAACAATCAAATAGGTACAGGATTTGAGTAACTTAAATCCTGTGTTTAATTATAAATGGCTTCCCGGCCAAAAAGATTTAGGTTCTATTAGACCTTAAAAACTCAGCTCTCGTTTAAAAGGGGTCTGCACTTCACCCATTTCAAAAGATGGCGCCACCATAATGTAATTTAACCCAATCTTTCTCACAACATTGCAGCTTTTATATTGAAAGTACAGTCAATTTGTGTGATCAGCAAGGTTCCATAGATGATATTCTTAGTATTAAAAATTGTTGGTTCATGTATTGAAATTAATAAAAGTAGGAATTGAGATTGAATTTGAAATATTTTTTTCAATGAAGAGGCTACCTAAATTGGAAGACAACAAATGGATATGTTCAAGTTCAAGACGAAATTGTTAATAATAAAAGCAGAATGTAGAATAATAAGTCACTCATGACAGATACTGTAATATTGTGGCTGTTATCAATCACTAAAAAATCTATTGTCTAAGAAAGGACGCTACTTTCGTTTTGTTTACATCGGCATAAATGTTAGTTTTGAATTTCGTGTTCAATTCGTGTTTATCAAAGATTTTGTGATTGTGTTTCAAGCATCGATGCTGTAAAGTCGATACGGTAAAGTGTCAGCGTGAGATCACGTCAGACATGCATTGGCATATTATTCGTTCAGAGTCCTCTATATGCTAGTAGTTGAACTACTCAAAATATTTAAAAAAATTAAACTGTTAAAAATAATATTACATTTATAACGACGACAGCGTCTCTAAAGGTTTTTAACGGTAACTTGAAGTGGAGGTGTACTGTATTAACTTTCTGGAACACCCGGTACATTTGTATGTGAAAGGCGTTTGTGCATGCATAGGTATGAATGTGTCTATAAGTCCTGTATTTAGGTATAGCGTGTTAATACAAACTTTGAAAGGGAAAGTTTAAAGTTGTCTGCACTGTTTAACTTTAAATCGAACGAAATTATTATCTATCTTCCTTTATAGTAGGATTTCGGTGAAAGTTGAATTCATTTAATATTCAACACTTAAATACTGATTTATTGCCATCTTTAGCAGAAAACCAGTAATAATAATAATAATAACCAAAACTTATTTTTAATACAGACTAGCGGCCCCGTCTGGCTTCGCCCGGGTGCTAAGAAAGCCCGGGTGCAATACACTAGGTACTCACTCGCTTCGCTCGTTCGCTTGAATATTATAATTACATTACTCACTTGCTTCGCTCGTTCGCTATATATATAAACCTTCCGTGAAAAATTATCTAACTGATGGTGAAAACCGCATCAAAATCCGTTGTGTGGTTTAGGAAGAGTTGGCGGTGGTACAGACAGACACGGAAAGCGATACTATGTATAGATTGAAATTGGAAAAACAGGAAAAAAATTATGAAAACGGAAAATTCGCTCTTCGAGTCCTTAAAACTTTACAATTACAGACTAAGTTACGATTTAGTTTATTTTTATTAAAGTTATTAACTTTTGTATAAATCATTAAAAACATGACTTTCGCATGATGTGGACTTTGTAGGCGCGTTGCTATATATAGTAACACATCGATCGATAGCCGGTAAATGTGCTTGTATTGTACAAACTGCGGAAATTTCGAATTTATAATATGTAGAGATATTAAATCATTTTGATTTTTAGGGTTCCGTAGCCAAATGGCAAAAACGGAACCCTTATAATTTCGTCCTGTCTGCCTGTCTGTCCGTCCGTTTGTCCGTAGGTCACAGCCATTTTACTAAGAGACTATTGACTCTATATAAATGAAATTTGGAAGGTGGGTGTCTTCTATGAACCGCAATACAATAGTGTAGTGAAATTACGGGGAAAAAAATAGGGGTGGCATTCCTGAAGGATAGATCATTATAAATACTGATTGATTAATAGATTATCATAAATCTAAGAGATGAGGGAAGGCTGTGTGAAGGGATTTCGGTTCGCGGCGGACACCATAGGCGATCGCACGTCCGGTCTTCCAACGGCTGAGTGAATTGGACAGAGAAGAAATCAAAAATCATAAAAAATTCAACATGGCGGATACGCTCTTCTCGACTACAGAACTCTTTACTGTGCGTGGTCTGACACGCACTTGACCGTTTTTTTAGAAATACTGCTTATTTTATCTAGGTATATTAAGTAGAGAAGACATGCATAAATAGGGACATGAGTCAAAAAAGGGGGCTGCAGAACTATAGATACAATGCTTACAGATTGGCGACTGTATTACCTATAATCTAGAATCTAGATATTAGAAGTGAAGTTTGCTAAACATGTGAAATGTCAAAAATTTTGAAAATACTGAAAATTAAGCGAAAAGCACCTATATTTTATAGGGGGTATGACAAAACAACACTGTTTATTTCTTTCGTTCCAATGGTTAATTTTTTTTAATAGAATATTTTTTAAATTTGAAATAAAAAATGTATGCGCTTCTCTCTGCGGAAATAACTCCTAAACCCACCCCTTAATTTTTCAAATCATTTCCACACTGAACTATACTCAGTACTGGCACGCACAAAGCAAATATTATAAAACAGTCGTTACGGGAGTATTTTTATTTGTACAGTTGTTTGAAAACGTGATTTTTCTCTGTCTGTAGTTTTTGAGAAAAATATAAAGTTCGTATTACATAAAAATAGTATATTAATAATTCGCAGTTTATTCGTAATTAGCATAGATAATATTGCTTTGTAAGATAATCAGGCTTAAGTACTTTTTTATCATTTTTTTATCTTCAATTCTCTTTCTATTTTATTATTTAATTTTGTCTGCACGCATTATATTTTTAACCGACTTCAAAAAAAGGAAATGGTTCTCAATTCGGTTGTATTTTTTTATGTTTGTTACCTCAGAACTCCGTCATTTATAAACCGATTTAGAAAATTCTTTTTTTATTGGATAGGGCAGGTATACCTCGAAGTTGGTCCCATATAAATTTTACTTAAATCGGTTCAGTAGTTCGGCTGATTTTAATAAAAGTGAGTAGCGGCGTGTGATTCCTTTAAGGTAAATGTCACTTTTTGACACATCACACAGCGTAAGAAATCGGTTTAATATTAACTAAAAAGTAAAAAATAAAAAACATTTTAACAAAAAAATAAAACTCCTTCAAAAAGGCACTAAAAGATGAAAATAATGAAATTTTGAGATCTGCGCCAATTTAATAAAATATGAAGTCGGTTAAAATATATAATATAGGTATACCTACTATACTTCTGACCTTCAAAAGGTGGGTCGCTGATTAGCACAGCCACAACTTATCTGTACCTACCTATTCTGTTGTCGAGCGTCTATAATCTACAATTCATTCTACCTACCTATTATATGTCATCTGTGATATTATTATAAAAATTAATATTTTTATAATACGATGCATAGTACTTGGCATCCATTTTACGTTTGTGCCGCCATTTTTATGTACGTGACAGTTATTTTATTTTTATAATTCGTGCAGAATTTAATCCAACAGAATACATTCAAAACGTATGATTTATAATACTTCATAAAGTGTGAGTAATGAAAGCGAGGGCTTGAAAGGTACACATTAAATTTCAAAAGCCGATAAACAATTTTTTTATGAAAATGCTTGCACACGCTGAATCAGCTGCGTATGAAAATAATTCAGCACACAAAAATAACATCTATTATAATATATGATATTATATATAAATTCCTGCAATGGCTAGAGTTTTATTTAACCTTTTAAAAACGACTGGGGCGTATTAAGTAGTCAACGTATATTTTTTATTCAAATAAACTCAAAACTCTTTTAACCCAAAACTTCTAAATGATATGTCCCAATCAGCAGACCTGGCAGATATTGCAAGCAAAATTTTAAATTTGAAACCAATTAAAATTAAAACGTTAATAAAAAACTTTGTGTACAAAAGGCAATTCAGTACGAATAAATATCGTGCTTGTCTGTAAGAACTAATGTTGGTTTCATGTACCTATGTATTTTATGTATGTATTTTATTTTTGTCTATGCATATTTTATTAAATCTATGTATTAATTGGTCAGAAAGGCAGACCAGTTTGTAAAGACTGATTTCTGACCAATTGCGATAAGCAATAAAGGATTATTATTATTATTATTATTATTATTATTATTATTATTAACCTACTTCAAAAAGGAGGAGGTTCTCAATTTTATGTATTTTGTGAACCGATTTTGATGATTATTGTTTTATATATTTATTTTATTTTATTTATTTAATAGGGCATACCTTTGGGGTGGTCCCATATAAATTTTTCTTAAATCAGTTCAGTAGTTCAACTGATTTTTTGTCATTATGTATTTTTTTTATGAATTTATTTAGATTTAAAATGTAGGTAGGTACCTATGTTATGAATTAATTTCATTTGACGCGGCGTTCACACCGATTGTGTGTGGCTACTCATGTCTGACAAATTCGACTCCTTGTAGTCTTTTGAACGAAATAAAATAATAATAATAATATTTAGAACACGTAGTGCTACAAGAAAATAAAAGAATTATTTCACAATTTTATAACAACGTAAGTACCCTTTTTATAACATATTTTAAATTTGTTTAACTTCTTCTTTCCTATTTTTGATAGCGGTTGCCCATGGCTCCGCTCACGTATATTGTTAATTTAATATCTCCCGCGAGGAATTCTCCCCCTACGAAGCGAAGTATAATTTATTATCCTCCTCCTCGTGAGAATCTCTCCCCCTGCGAAGCTATGTCGGGCTTACAATCACTTGGAAATAGTTTGCATTAACGGTGTCACATAAATAAACAGTCAACCCAAGCCTACGTTTTGACATTTGCATTAACGGTGTCACAACGCACGCGAGGCAAATTTTAAAATTGATATATCTTTTTTATTTGTCAACCGATTGAAATGAAACAAACACTAAATGTTAGGCAAAGCTTAACTCAATACATCACGGAAAACCACATCCAAATTGGTTCAGCCATTACGGAAATTAGTGTGCACAAACAGACAAAAAGAGCGTTTTAAGGAATATTTGACATAAGCCGTTGTATTTTGTGGCCACTGATGTTTTTTATAAAATATGTAAATAACTGGTGGGTGCCTCTGCTCCATGTTTCTCACACTCGCACTCGGGAGACGTGTTTCACGCACCGTAGAGTGCCTGTAATCGTCCATGTCGGCCATCACTCTGTAAATACTCCTATAGTTTACATGTTACACGGTTTTTTACACACATTTTATTAAATGAGTAAGCAGAAATTAGCAACGAATTTAAACAAATTAAATAACCAACATTCTTTTTTGAAGAGCTTCTTATGCGACTGCGGATAATTTTACGCAAAGAGTTGAATTTTTGAGATAATCGATCTTAAAAATTAAAAAAACAAAATTGAAATGTTCGTTTTTTTAATTTTTAAGTTCGATTACATATCTCAAAAATGTTCAAGTTGAAGGTCACACATTTTGCATAGGGCTGTATTGCGTTATAACTAAAAAACAAAACACCGTCACGAAAAGTTATTCACCTAGAAAGATGCCCCTTTTAAAAATAAAGTGGACCTGGCGAAGAATTTTTTCTAAAAAGCGTTCGTTAAAGTTATATTTCTATAGTTCCATATGTTACGAACGCACTGTATAGACAAAAAAAATATTTTTGCGATTCTGACTTTTGGGCTATATGCAGCACACACCTGTGTGACACATTATGTAATTTCTAAGAAAATCAATAATATTAGTGACATATAGACAGACAGACAACGAAATTTCGTTGTTTACCATTTTGGTGAACCCTAAAAATAAAAACTACCTATTCATTATTATAGTCCGGGAGTTTGCGTTGCAAATGAAAAAGTCATATAGTAAGCCGGCTGATTTTGATATCGATAGTTGATCTCGTACAACTAATCAGTAAACCGACCGTCAGCTGCTCAAGTAGCGGTGAGTTTGGGTGTGAGAGGCTGCGAAAAAATTTTAAATAATAGTACGCCTGCTGAAACTTATATTTATAAATAGTTGACATCATTGTGAGTTGAAAAATAATCGTCAGCTGCATCGTGGAAGGGGAATTGTGCGTCAGCTGGTCGCATGAACTTGTAAAAAAACACGTAGATATTGCGCATTTCACTTTTTTACACTGACAGCAGCTGAGACAATTTCGTTACGGAGGATTATGATAGCGATATAATCATAATCTTAGGTAACGAAATTGTTTCAGCTGCTGTCAGTGCAAAAAAGTGCAATGCGCAATATTTTACGTGTTTTTTTACAAGTTCATGCGACCAGCTGACGCACAATCCCACTTCCACGATGCAGCTGACGATTATATTTTTCAACTCACAATGATGTCAACTATTTATAAAAACAAGTTTCAGCCGGCGTACTATTACTTAAAAAAAAAATTTTTTTACCACTTTCGCAGCCTCACACCTACACCCACCGCAGATGCGCCAGCTGACGCTTAGTTTACTTATTAGTCATACCAGATTTATCGAAAAAGATAACAATCAATCGGCGTAAAAATACTACCTAAAATGCAACGCAAACTCTCGGGCTTATGTTTAAATTTCAAAAGCATTAATCTGCATTTCAGTAAAAGCTTATGTGCAGAGCAACGAAATAATTCTTCAAAACACTTTATATAAATAAATCTATAATAAACTTTGACGCGTTCTTTGTCGAGCTATAGCTGTTTAAAGATATAAACGATATTTAGAATGAAAGGCAATAAGTAACAAACTTTATCAATAACTTCCACGCGACAAGTTCATATAAGAAAACGATAGAGATAAGAAAAACTCACTACCTATTCAATACTTTCACAAAACTTGACGTATCTTATTTATGTACCATGTACTTATCTTATACTTAAAAACTTCAACATATTCTGTAAAATCCCTGCATTATCAGCAGCTTGACTCAAGGTCGTAGTCAGGGGTGGATAACGAGGGTAAACTCCCTTCCCCCTAATTTTTTGCAGAGGTTAGATTTTTACTTCCCACCTCTACTATGGTAGGGAAGTAATGGATTCAGTCCGAAAACAATATTTCGAGATTTTAACAGATTTTCACGTTTTGAGACCCTAGCAATCGTTTAAGATCATTTTCTGACTGATGTCTGTATGTGTGTGTGTGTGTGTGTATGTGTGTATGTGTGTATGTGTGTGTGTGTGTATGTGGTCAATTTTTCGCCTTCGATATCTTAAGAACGGAACAACATACGGGCATGCCGATTGTTCTATTGTGTTTATCAGCCTTTAACTTAGATCTGATTAGATTTTGAGTCAAATCGGTTCAGTGGATCCTGAGATATTCAAAAAAACGTCCTCAATGTCACGTATTAACATAGGTAAAAAAAAATATAAATGAATTCTAGATGTTATAATATGAAAAAAATGTAAATATTTTTTTTCTCTAAAATGTATAGTTTTCGAGAAAAAAAATATTTTACTAAAAAAAATAAAAACTGTACGTAAATCAAGGTAACCATGATTTTTGTTATATTAAGTTAAGATCACCAAACAAAAAAGAGGGCCATGCTTTTTTCAAAGAATAAAAATTAAATTGTGTTTTAAAGACCACCAACAGCTAAGGTTATTTGGGCCTAGTCAAAGAATAAAAAAAAAAAGAGTGTTTATTTTTTGCAAATATTTACTAGGTGGGAAGTATAGGACTGGTCATCAGTCGAATTTTTTTTATTTAAGTATTGAAAATTATAGACGCGTCGACAGCTTAGGTCATTAGCGTCTTGATTACATTAAATAACAACTAATTAATGACATCACAAAACATCCATGAGCGGAAGCGGGATTCGAACCCACGATAGTCTGATCCAGATGTCGCGACGCTAACCACTGGACCACAGTGCAGAGGTTAGAGTAAACACGCCGTTTGCCTACTAGATTTTGAAAAATTAATTTTGAAACCCGGAAAAAGGGGTAGTAAGAAATGTTGGACCCACATCCCCTCAATTTTTTTTCTGGTTACGGCCTTTGTTATACTGTAATGTTTACATGGAAGAGTACGGAACTGCGCTATATGTTTGTTTTAAATTCGGTTTTAATAAAGAGTATAAATAATTTTTAGAAAAACGTGAAATCTAATGTAGGTACCTAATTGAACAAATTATAACATATGTAATATGTTCCAAGTCTTCATGGTTTCCGGGCTTGTAGGCCGTGGTCCGGTGGTATTTCTACCTGACGTTTCGTCTACAACTGCGGTAGACATTCTCAAAGGTGATGTGGCAGCGGTCGAAGTGTCCTCCTTGGCGGCTCACACGTCAGTGTGTGTGTAATATGTATGGTACCTGATTGTTAATTATTATAAGTTTAATTAAACTTAAACTGTTAAAAATATCAAAATTTGATTGTGAAATGTAAATTATTGTTTTATTATCTCGGTCGTGTTGATCGGCTGCCCCCCCCCCTCCGCCCCAGGCTGCCACCCCAGAGTCTTTTTTAAGAAAGAAATTAAAAAATTTTATTGCAAAAATCATTTTATAATATTAAAGAATACTTTTACAAACGAACCTGTTACATGTTGACGCCATTGATGTATTTTTCAAAGTACCTTCCAATAAAGTTACTTATTATTATAATTAATAATACTAGTTACGCCAATGGCGACTCCGGACGAGTTTACGCAAAGCGTTAAACGATGCGCGCGCCCCACTGCAGAAAGTTAGTGAACTAACAACTTCAAAAAAATTCCGTTAGATGTCATGCAAGGCACACTTTGTACCTCAATTCATACATGTCGCTGCCGTACCAGTCGCAGGGTATATGTTAAGAACTATAACTTCCGCCGTGTGTAAAACACACACACACGCCTTTTTTGTCCTACCCCTGCTTTTCAAGCATGAAAATAACCGATTTCAGGTTGTCCGCTGCTAACAGGGAACTGGAACCGATTAGCTGGCGGGTAGTGTAGGTACGAATGCGTTGAGGAAGAAACTCGATCGACACCCAGTGACAGATTTGATCGTGATGGCACCCTAGGCCCGTACTGATATGCCTCCTTTCTTGTAACGTCAAAGTATATATTATATCGACATGTACATGTTTTGACATCACCAATTTGGACATATTAATAACTTCAATTATAATTAAAAAAAACTCGGGTCGCAGTGCCAAAACCCTGCCGACAATATAGTGTATTTGCTAATACAGGCATTGTGGCTTTATTATGTGAACTGTTTGTTTTTGTGTAATATAAAAAATTTAACCCCTTAATACATATTCCTTACAATAATATTTTTTTCTTAATTGCAATATTGTTATCATTACAGCATCTGCACCAAATTAAATACACCCTTCGGTAAGGAAATCAGTATCCGCAAACTAATGTTTCTATAAAAATCATAAGTCCGGTCCTATCGGGCCGATTTATTTAAATTTTAGCAACACGTTTTAATCTTTACTAAAGGGTTAAATTTCAATTTTGAAACGATTCGAACAATTTTTTCGGTATTTTTGGGCCCAAAAACATTTTTCAACCCCTAAAAACCACCCTTAAAATAGTCCGATCGGGCCCACTTTAAATAGGCTTCGTGCGGTGATGGATTGCAACGTACTTACCAAATTTCGTCAAAATCCATTAACTCTTTCGAAAGTTATAGCCCGCACACACACACACACACACACACACACATTTCGTTACTGGACACGCCCCTTTCTGTTCGCATAGGAGAAATAATAAGCGAGACGCCAAGTGTATATACTATAGCCATCTGTGATAATGGATGAAATTAATTATATTATATAGCTAAGATAAGAACCAACATATATTAGTGTTATTGGTGTTTACACGTAATACAAATGTTTACCCATAAAGTTTCACTTCAGAGGCGTGAGATTTACACGCACCCAGTTTTTTTTTGTTAGATACAAAATGGGGATAGAAATATCTTTTTGTGTATCCTGCAGGTTACAGTGGGACCCAACCTGAATAAAGGGACTTTTGTATGTGTACAACAACGTGCTGGTAGGATTTATGTTTTCTGGATGAACTTTTATAGCTCTGCCTTTACATACATATTTACACAATGCAAGTATATACAGGCGATCGAAAAATCATAACGGGATAACAATTATAACCCAAAATACAGGATATCTGTAGGTTTTTTTACGGTATTATAATTAATCAAGAAATTATTAGTCCTATCCGTAAATAAATTCACATATTATGATATTAGTGAATAACACAATATATCAGACGACATATTATCGCCATGATATTTAATAGAAGGCTATAATATAAGAAAAATGTAAATGCCACTGTCGGGACTTGAACCCGAAACTCCCGATTACGCGCCAGGCAAGTTTCCATTTACTCCACAGTGATAACAGCAGACAATTTTAATTTCTCTTATATATGCACAGTGTACCGCAGAAAAGCACATAATAATTTCTTGATTAATTATAATACCGTAAAAAAACCTTCAGATATTCTGTATTTTGATTTAATAAGGCGTCCAGCCATTAATAAAAATAGCTCTCGCAGTATGTTGTTTACTGCGGTGCACTGTTCCAGTTCGTCCACTGTGTGTGCACGCCGTATTTTATATCCCTGCGAGGTATTGTTTTGGAATCGCTAGACCTTTCTGGAAACCGCTGGTACTAACTAGAATGTTCTAGATGTGTGGCTGTTGTGTTGTTTGCTTACAATGCGAGTGGCTCACACACAGAATGGTCCGTTAGACTATTATATTTGCTTGCGAAAAATGTGGTTTTCACATTTTGTTGTTGCTTTATAATCACCTGTAAGGTTGGCATACTATGATAATATAGGTATGTATATAGAATATAGATATTGCACGTGTGAATAACCAATGAAACACAACCCCCACACCATCAGGGGCAACGTACATTTGTAATAGACTCGTAAGCTAAAAAAATATCGACAAAATATGCAAAAAAAAAACTCAACCACGTCCATACCTGGTACTGGTGTTCGATTGTTCAAGTCGATAGATTATAGCAATAGTAGCGAATGAGAATACCTAGACATATAATCGCGATTCAAGGTTATATGCTAGTCAACTGACGTTCACGCGACTCGTTGACTGTTCACATTGTTCAGTTGGTACTCACTACTCTGTGATCTCTTCACTATTGAATTCGTATTACGCGATTACTGCACAATCGACCATCGACTCGACCACAGTAATGTTGAGTGATGAACGATTGTATATTATGTGGGTCTCGACAGTGTACGATTCAGTTCTATGCGACTCGGTCTCGGTGAACTATGAAACAACAACAATCGATTCCAAGTGACAACCATTGAGAGTCGTCGAGATGTTTGAACAATCGAGACAATCGACTAAAGCATCTCGTAATCGCGCATCACTGTAAGTAGGTGCTACATACTTATTTTAAAAGAAAATGGGCAGCAAGCAAATTTCACAGCTCAGAGCTAGAGAGAGCATCTAATAGGCGCGGTAATTAAAGCGGTCCTACTCAAATAAAATGATTTTATTATACATACGCGGCAGCCATTTTACAAATTACATATGTAAATATTACGACCACAAATGTTCCGCAGACATGCCATGTTGTAATATTCTCTACTTAAAACGTTATGATTTATATAAAATGATGATTACTCTAATTAGTAAATTACTATTCCAGACAAACTACAGTTACACCTCGATTACACGCTAGTGATGGGACAAAATAAAAATAATCAGGTGTTTATTATGTAATTATGCGTCGAATGAAATTGGTCCGGAGTCGATATCGATATCATTATTGGTTCTTGAGATATGCGAGCCGTACAAAGTTCACCAACGTACAAACGAACGTACAGACTATAGCCGTTGCTGAGGAAAAGGGTCTTGACAGACAAACAGACAGACGCAACAAAGTGATTTTATAAAGTTATAGGGCTCGGTTTTTTCATTCTGAGGAACGGAATCCTAAAAAATTATTAAAAGAACAAAAAATTCGACTGCGTCTATAAGTTGAACAGAAATGTCTGATTCTGACTGAATGTACGTTACCATTTTAAGTTTGCTTTTACGCAGTCGGGTTTTTAATTTTTTTTAATCAACGCCGGGTAAATACGAGTAGGTAATACTGTAGCGAACCCCAAGATGTTACGCTACTGCCTCCAATAGAAACCACGAGAAAGAAAGGTCACAGTAGTAAAGCGTGGAGTGGTATCAAAGATATTGAACAACGAGTACCTGCCGGAATGTTCTAGAGAACGCGAGAACATACTAGGCTGGGCTGGGCGACCTATATAAGCGAAGTACGAGTGAGTCAAGGGAATCAGTCGACGGTGTCACGCAATGAAATAAATATTGATCAGTCAACGAGAATCAGTCAGTGTAGATTGTACTGTGACAGTGTTGAACAAATAAATAAATCTGATATAAATACAGTGACTAATATAATTACGAATAAATAATCCTTGTATATATAGTTATTTGTTAAGTGTTATATAAGTGGTTCGTTTAGTTCAATAATTATCGTTTAAGTTTTTAGTGTATTTGCCATAATATGGCACATACACTATTGGCGTCGGTCGGATGGCGGGACCTAGGGGTCGGACCAAAATTTCTCGACGTTTCATAGCCTCCTGCAACACTTTGGCACCATTTTTAAAAATGTTTATATATATATTTATATATATATATATTTATATATATATTGGTACACGAAATTTGGTACACACATTGGAACCCATCACCGCAAGAAGCCTATTTAAAATGGGCCCGATCGGACCATTTTCAGGGTTGTATTTAGGGGTTCCAAAAAGTTTTTGGGCCCAAAAATACCGAAAAATTTGTCAGAATCGTTTCAAAATTGAAATTTAACTCTTTAGTAAAGATTAAAATGTGCTGCTAAAATTTTAATAAAATCGGCCCGACAGGACCGGACTTTCAAATTTTATGAAAACACTATAGTTTGTTGATACGGATTTACTTAGATATGGAAGGGTGTATTTAATTGGGTGTACTGATAAAATCTATGTCTAATATTGAAATTTAGAAAAATTTAATTATTTTAAAGGATGTATTAAGGGGTTAAATTTTTTATTTTGTCAAAAAACAAACTTAAGTTTACATAATAATGCCACAATGCCTGTATTAGCAAATACACTATATTGTCGGCAGGGTTTGGCACTGCGACCCGAGTTTTTTTTATTGTTAGAATTGATTTTCGTTGTTGCAATTATTGTATATAGTTAATTGCTACGAATTATTGTAAATAAATATTTATTCCGCCAACTCAGAAAACAGTTTTGTAACAATACTATAATAATATTTCCAAAGTATGATTCCCCTACTGGCGCCCGCAGTAGGATAAATATATTCGGTAATTAAAAACGGAACAAAAATTTATTAAAATAAATATCAGATTACAATTCTAATTTTTAAAAGTGTTAGCCAATATTTAAAGTTAAAAAAGATGGAAATTTAATAAAGAATTATAATTTAACAAGTGAACGAATATAGGTAGTCCATTGCAAGTTGTCGCTGTAAAAGAGAATGAAATTTGCAATTCAGATATTTGTCTTGAACATTTTTCAATAAGCCCTCACTTAGCTTACTTTATTATACACAGCGGCACACTAGTATGATAGTATTAGGTGTGCCATTATAAACCTACAGTACGTCCATCTGGAAGTGTTACATAGGTTACTCCATTATCTAGAATCTAGATGGAAACTTACAGCGATAGTTCTGTGAACAGTAGACATCAATATAGTGCAGTATGTTAACTTGAACAAAACTCTAAAATCTGAGAAACGTTAAATAAATCGTTTATTGAGCGCAATCGTTTATTAAAATATAAATAACTTTAATCATTCACGAGAAAAAAATATTAGTAAAAAAAACTTTTTAAAGACACGCTTTTATTTAAATGTAGATACTAAAAAGGAAAAAAATAAGTTTTAACAATTTAGTTTCATAATTATAAAAGCGTGGGTTGTAAACTCTACGATATTTTATTAGTCACGACCCACGCTTTTATAATTTATGAAACTAAGTTATTAAAACTTATTTTTTTCCTTTTTAGTACATTTAAATAAAAGCGTGTCTTTAAAAAGTTTTTTTTACTAATTTATTTTGTTCTTTTTAATCGTTCAAAAGTTTATCCCCTTTTGACTCCCTTAGGGATCGAATTTCGAAAAATCCCTTCATATATATGGGTGCTTACGTCACTAAAGAAACCTACTGTCCAAATTCCAAGTTTCTAGCTTTAGCGGTTTGGCCTAGGCGTTGAATAGTCAAAAATTTACAGATTTCGCAATCCTTGCAACCATCGAGGACATTGGAAATGATAACAGCATATATGAAACATAATTAACTGTTTATTATACACACAATATTTATCAATGCACTGTTTAGTTTTGTCAGGAATAACCCTATTATTCTTCTGTTATATACGCGTTCACTTTTGCTTGATTACTTAACTTTTAAATGGATTTTTCTACAGTATTTATTAACATTTGCTCAAAAATAACACCACAGATCGTCGCAAATACCTCTCAATTAACTAGACATGATATAAAACACATTTCGAAAAAATTGCACTTGTTCAATTTTGCATGATTGCTCCTCACTTGATCGCGACACCGTTGTCTTTTGGCCTTGAACGAAAACTCGTAACTCTGCCCCCATATACGAACATAAACATTTCCAATGTTAAAAACCCTACTCCCTCGTTTGACCCCCTTAGAGATTGAATTTAATTCTAAAAACGATTGATTCATGTATTGTCATCGGGAATTCATAAGTACCAAATTTTAAATCGATCGGATACTGACATGTTTGTACAAATATGATGTTGCGCATAGGAATAAAACATATATTTACCATCAGAATATTCTACACGCAACATATCATGTTTGTACAAGCATGTCAGTACAAACAAATCGTACAAAGAAATCACAGGAATTGTTCGATTTTGAGAATCCGTTCTCCTTCAACGAAATTCCTTTGTTTAGGATTCGTACCGACCCAATCACAAATTGCACGTATATTTATCATTTTAACATTGGAAATGTTTATGTTCGTATATGGGGGCAGAGTTACGAGTTTTCGTTCAAGGCCAAAAGACAACGGTGTCGCGATCAAGTGAGGAGCAATCATGCAAAATTGAACAAGTGCAATTTTTTCGAAATGTGTTTTATATCATGTCTAGTTAATTGACAGGTATTTGCGACGATCTGCGGTGTTATTTTTGAGCAAATGTTAATAAATACTGTAGAAAAATCCATTTAAAAGTTAAGTAATCAAGCAAAAGTGAACGCGTATATAACAGAAGAATAATAGGGTTATTCCTGACAAAACTAAACAGTGCATTGATAAATATTGTGTGTATAATAAACAGTTAATTATGTTTCATATATGCTGTTATCATTTCCAATGTCCTCGATGGTTGCAAGGATTGCGAAATCTGTGAATTTTTTTATCACTTTGAAAATCACAAGATTGCACGCAAAACTATACCCCATGTTCCCCTATAACTCCGCTATGTTTTTTAAGCTCCATCCATCTGACAGATCCCAGTTCTATTCTATATGTAACATAAAAAGATGAACACATATATATTGTATTATTATAGTGTTCATTCTCTCTTTCGTTACATAGAGCAGCTGCAGTAAGATTAAAACGTAATCTACGGGCATTAATATTCCTTGTTGTTATCTAGGAGCTTATGCAGCTCCTTCATCCACATATCCATAGACTAGAACAGTCTATGCAAAAGCAGAGGTTGCATAACTCAAACCGAGAAAATCTTACTAACCCAAATAACGAATATTATAGTCGATTGTACATCTAGATGGGTAATGGGTAAAGTGACCAAATCCTGAATATCAAAAAGCGGGACAAGGTCTATAAAAACCCGGCGCACGCCCAAAAAAGCCTTAAACGCGCTAGAAACCTCCAAAAACTCGCTATAAACCTCCAAAAACTCGCTAGAAACCCCCAAAAACTCGCTAGAAACCCCCAAAAACTCGCTATAAACCCCCAAAAACTCGCTATAAACCCTCAAAAACTCGCCATAAACCCCCAAAAACTCGCTAGAAATCCCCAAAAACTTGCTAGAAACCCCCAAAAACTCGCTAGAAACACCCAAAAATTTGCTAGAAACCTCCAAAAACTCGCTAATATTTTTATTTTAAATATTATTTATTTTTTAAGGTAGGTATCAATTATATAATTATTGATAAATAAAATACTTTGAGTGGGTAAAAATATCTAATGACAAAAAATAAACATTCTTAATGCACGTGATTTAATGAAAACGGGACAAAAGCGGGACGCTTGTTGAATCGGGACTCGTGGCTGAAAATCGGGACTGTCCCGCCTAAATCGGGACGGATAATCACTTTAGTAATGGGGTATATAACTGATCAGTAGTGACAGTATGTAAAAACGAGCGATAGCAAGTTTTAACAGTCACACTAGTCATATATATAATATTAGCTGCCGGTCTTCTCCCCCTCGGGAACAGTTTTCCGGGATAAAAAGTAGCATAATAATGTCCTTTGTCGGGTCTCAAGGAATTTTTTTGCTAATTTTCGTCGAAATCGGGTCAGTGATTAAGCCGTGATTCGAGAAGAGGTAACTAACAGACAGACAAACAAACACACTTTCGGATTTATTATATTAGTTTGGATATAATGTGGTTTGAACCTATTTTATCACGTTTTTTTACTTCCCACCTCTACTATGGTAGGGAAGTAATGGATTCAGTCCGAAAACAATATTTCGAGATTTTAACAGATTTTCACGTTTTGAGACCCTAGCAATCGTTTAAGATCATTTTCTGACTGATGTCTGTATGTGTGTGTGTATGTGTGTGTGTGTGTATGTGGTCAATTTTTCGCCTTCGATATCTTAAGAACGGAACAACATACGGGCATGCCGATTGTTCTATTGTGTTTATCAGCCTTTAACTTAGATCTGATTAGATTTTGAGTCAAATCGGTTCAGTGGATCCTGAGATATTCAAAAAAACGTCCTCAATGTCACGTATTAACATAGGTAAAAAAATATATAAATGAATTCTAGATGTTATAATATGAAAAAAATGTAAATATTTTTTTTCTCTAAAATGTATAGTTTTCGAGAAAAAAAATATTTTACTAAAAAAAATAAAAATTGTACGTAAATCAAGGTAACCATGATTTTTGCTATATTAAGTTAGCCATCAGTAGATCACCAAACAAAAAAGAGGGCCATGCTTTTTTCAAAGAATAAAAATTAAATTGTGTTTTAAAGACCACCAACAGCTAAGGTTATTTGGGCCTAGTCAAAGAATAAAAAAAAGAGTGTTTATTTTTTGCAAATATTTACTAGGTGGGAAGTATAGGACTGGTCATCAGTCGAATTTTTTTTACTCGCTTTCTTGTCTGATTGTTTGTTTGTTTTGTTCATTCAGGTAATTCAAATATGACTAATTTTGTGCCTACACAATAAATTTCATCCACTTAAAAAATCACCTTGTATAAAAACAATGTTAATTAATTAAAGAAATTTACGATCAAGAGAAATACGAATTAAATAAATTAACTGGAATTCAGATCGAGAAAAAAACATTTCCATAAATACTTACTTTAATTAAGTTTTTGGACAAAAGGGGATATAAGTGGCATATAGACGAAGGAGAATTTCTTTGATATCTATTCTTATAAAACTTTTAGCGAGCACCTCTATAATTCAACTACTCAACATGGTAAAACTCTTTTTTAACCGACTTCAAAAAAGGAGGTGGTTCTCAATTCGTTTGTTTGTTACCTCAGAACTGCGTCATTTATAAACCGATATGGAAAATTCTTTTTTTATTGAATAGGGTATACCTCGAAGTTGGTCTCATATAAATTTTACTTAAATCGGTTCAGTAGTTAGGCTGATTTTAATAAAAATGAGTAGCGGCGTGTGATTCCTTTAAGGTAAATGTCATATTTTGACACAATATTATACAGCGTAAGTCTGTTAAAAAGTTTGTAAAAGTGAATCTATTAGCAAGCGACTAAACTACGTATTGTAAAGCCACTAAAAAGTAAAAAATAAAAAACTTTTTAACAAAAAAAAAGCTCCTTGAAAAAGCCACCAAAAAGAGAAAAATAATAAAACTTTGAGGTCTGCGCCAATTTAATAAAATATGAAGTCGGTTAAAAAGTATAGCATAGTGATTAATGTCTCCTTTTAACCGACTTCATATTTTATTAAATTGGCGCAGATCTCAAAGTTTTATTATTTTCCTCTTTTTAGTGGCTTTTTTGAAGGAGGTTTTTTTTTTGTTAAAAAGTTTATTTTAATTTTTTTTTTAGAAGCATAATTAAAAAGAAAAAAAATGAAGAAAATAGGATAGCCAAGGTGATTAATGAAAAAAATAAATTTTATAGAAAAAAAAGTTAGTATTCAGAATTACTCGTAAAATACATAGCTATTTTTGAATTGTAAACCATCTAGCGATTTTTTATATAACTAATAACCTAGCAATATTTACTTTTATCGTGTTGCAACACTGGAAACTGTTTGAAAATAAGTAGGTAGGTACTCAGTGTCTATAGACATAGTACTATTCTATAAGAATGACGTCATCACTCGACAACCGCTAATGTTCCGGTTCAAACGCAACGGCTTCAACAATATACAAAATACACGCCGTCTACATGGTAAAAATAATTAGAGAGCAGCAGAGAGGGTAACGCTCGCCAAGCAGACAGTCCGTTGCTAAGTGTGGGCGGTGATTTGCCGCCAATAGGCTTATGACGTCACTGCAGTGTCATTATAAGACAGGGATCGGCAACTGGCGGACCGCGGTCCTAGTCTGGACCGCGGAAGGTCAAAAATTGGACCACCAAAATTTTTTTGAATTATTTAAAAAATATTTTTTTGTACTTTCCGCTACGAAAGTTTTATTTTCGAGTGCTTTGTGGCGGTAACAAAGAGGCACATTTTGAAGAACTAATATCACTCAAAATTAACGACCGCCCACCTTGAAGACACTCTTCGCATAAGCTGCTCCCCGCGTGAACCTAACTTTAAAAAACTGACTCAAGACCGCAAATGTAATTTCTCCTATTGATTTTTGAATACAATTATGCCTATCTATTGTTTTTCATATTATTTTTTGAGTGAAAATTAAAATAAAAAATTAGTAAAGAATATGAGTAGTTTTTTTTTGTTTTTTTTGGACTTCGATAAAAATTATCAACAGTATCCGGACCCTACCTATAATTACTTGCCGATTCTAACTTCGTATCAACCGACTATGCCATCAACGTATCATATGAGCATAAACCACAAAGTCTGGAGCCGGCTTTACAATTTTCACATACGTGCCAATGATAATCGAAGGTCTACTGTATTTTAATCAAAACAGGATTTTATTGTCACAAAGATTACCTTTATTTACTACGCCATGTTGTAGCTACGTGTTTCATGATAAATACTATTATTTTGATAGGCATGATTTAGTTTACTAATATTACATGCAGAAAGTACACAAGTTCCTTCACAAAATGTCTTCATATTAAATGACATTATAATTAATTATAAGATTTGGTATATCAACTTACAATAATATGTTCTAAGTTAGTTGTAAGGTAATGTGGAGCAAGTGTATCCGTGGCAAGTGTAGTCCATGCAATTATATTTCACATACTTGCGTACATTGCACTACCATCTGTGAATCTACCTAACATATTCTTCCGTATTTTACTGGTAGATAGACTGTAGATTATAGACGCTCAACAGCTGAGGTCATAAGCGTCAATTATATTTTTACTTCCCACCTCTACTATGGCAGGGAAGTAATGGATTTAGTCCGAAAAAAATATTTCGAGATTTTAACAGATCCTCACGTTTTGAGACCCTAACAATCGTTTAAGATCATTTTCTGACTGATGTGTCTGTATGTGTGTGTGTGTGTGTGGTCAATTTTTTGCCTTCGATATCGTAAAAACGGAACAATATGCGGCCGATTGTTCTATTGTGTTTATCAGCCTTTAACTTAGATCTGATTAGATTTTGAGTCAAATCGGTTCAGTGGATCCTGAGATATTAAAAAAAACGTTCTCACTGTCACGTATTAACATAGGTAAAAAAAATATAAATGAATTCTATAGATGTTATAATATGAAAAAAATGTAAATATTTTTTTTCTCTAAAATGTACAGTTTTCGAGAAAAAAAATATTTTACTATAAAAAATAAAAATTGTACGTAAATCAAGGTAACCATGATTTTTGCTATATTAAGCTAGCTATCAGTAGATCACTAAACAAAAAAGAGGGCCATGCTTTTTTTCAAAGAATAAAAAAAGAATGTTTTTTTTTACAAATATTTACTAGGTGGGAAGTATAGGACTGGTCATCAGTCGAATTTTTTTACTGATGGTGTTCAGTTGCATTATTATTGTGGAAAGACGCGAGTGCAATTTTGCTGATACTTTCGGTTGCGAAACAAGTGATATTTTCATAATACGTCAGCAGCTAAAAATTGCTTAATAGTTTCTATGTCTTGCAAATTCATGATTTTCTATGTGGTGCACGGTAACTAATATATTTCAATTTGTATTTAATTAGCATCGTTTGTTAATCACAAATTGTAATATGCTTTGTCTGCACTTGCCCCGATTTAGTGGGGCAACAAGTGCGCCTATGATAGATAAAAAAATATTATCCAACAAAATTTTATCGATACAAATACAATGTGTTATGTAAAGTTTCATTTTTAGGGACGCATTTGCCCCATTTTACCTTATCGTTTTTAAGAAGTGTATACAGTAAGGTAAAACTTTAAACTAAGGTGAGATGGGGCAAGTGCTACCCAAAAATGAATAATAATGCAACTAAGCATCACTTAAGTATAAACTATGAAAGAATAAGTATGTTAGATGTCTAATTCACAGATGACAGTGCAATATCGTATATACGCAAATATGTGAAATATATCTAATGACAGAAACTGCACTTGCCTCGGAAATGCAATATATTTTTCTAGTAAATCTTAAAATATTCAATACGGTTCATGGGTTCTTGGATTAAAATAAATTGTTATTGATTAATTTATATTAGAAATCGTGTCCATCGTGATTATAATAAAATTAAGCAAAATCGCAGGATAGTGGACAATATAATTTGATTTATTAAATTAAATGTACGACGTTTCGTCTATAGATTTAGACTTTTTCAAGTACATACATAAAAAAAAAATTTTTTTTTTTTTTATGTATGTACTTGAAAAAAAAACAAAATAAAATATAGTTACTTCTTACCACAACAGTTTTATTGATGGATGTACATTTCGAAAGCTAAGCTTTCATCTTCAGCGAACACTATATATAAAAAGTCTAAATCTATAGACGAAACGTCGTACATTTAATTTAATAAATCAAATTATATTGTCCACTATCCTGCGATTTTGCTTAATTTTGTTATTGATTAATAACTCTTTTATTTATCTTCGTACGACGTTTCGTCTCTTTCGAGACTTTATCAAGTACGAAGATAAATAAAAGAGTTATTAATCAATAACAATTTATTTTAATCCAAGAACCCATGAACCGTATTGAATTTATTAAAAAATGGATATGAACCGAGTGAATTCTTAAAATATTTGTGCTGATATGGAGAAGAAGATTCCCTACTGAATCTTATAAAATTTAATGTCAAAAGTCTATGAGTAAATGTCAGAATTGCTAAATCGACTACTATGCCATCTCTTACGAAAATTTACTAACTTAGATTTTTGAAGTTTAGTCTTAAGTATGGATTAAATATTTTGTTTGTACGTACAGTTACAGTGTAAACTATATAGCATTTCTATTCCATAAATAGAATCTTGTTGGCTTCCCAGGTCATGCCTAAAAATACTTACCCGTAAACTTTTATATTTACAATTTATTTTGAATGACAGTTTTATCAACCAGAAAATAATAAAACTCTTCTCTTGTCATTTTTTTTTCTCTTTTTGACAAGAAAGATACATATTTGTGCCAGGATGGTATTAAGTTTCTTTTACGTAAAAAATCGGCCTATACAACTAAATTTAATGAATATTACCTTAACGATAAAATATTAAGTTTTAGTGTTATCTGTTAGCGCACTTGTGAACTACAAAATATAATATGTTGGGCTCTCGCTGGTACGAGGATTCACTTCATATTATAACTATTGAATTAGCATAGGGCTTGAGAATAGCCGAGAGTGTAGCGGCGCTGTTGTTTACATGGCGTTGCTATGGTTCCTCTATTACAAGTCCCCAGTTCCCGAGTTCTAGCCCGAGAGCTGGTAAAAGTGTCAATTGGATTTTCAATTTATTATTAAAAAAAAATAAAAAATAATGAATTGAAAATATGAATTGGTGCTAGGCCCAAATAACCTTAGCTGTTGGTGGTCTTTAAAATACAATTATTATTATTATTGAATTAGCATATATGAATTGACACTCGCATTTAGTGAAAATCTATTGATTCTGAAGCATATAAGGAGAATGTTAATTTAGCAATCTTGTCACAGTTGAGTATTGTAAGCTCATTCCGCCGCGAAAGTGGAAAGGTTCAGGTTATAATCTTGACTGTGACCACTGGTTGGCAAAATGATTTTTTCCAATATGTTTCGAAACAATTATATAATTGGCTGCTCTCCAACGAAAAAAAAATTTACAAAATATATGTTTTAGTGTCATCTGTTAGCGCACTTGTGAACTACAAATGACTTTCTACTCGTATTAAGTTTTTAGTGTCATCTATTAGCGCACTTATGAACTACACACTATTACCAGCATATTGCAAATACGTGTTCGTGTTTGAGCCGAGTAGCCCCGATTGTCACCGTCGAGTGCGTTTCACATCACTGTTGTTAACAGCCCAGGCAAAGTGTGCCTAAGGAAGTTTCAATTTAACAATATTGTAATTTTGGTATCGGAATCTGTAAGTTGACATACTTGCAAATGTTTTGAAGCGGCTGATTGAAGATAATGGAGTTACTATATATATGCACACATAACTAACTCTAGAATCTAGCGCCAACTGTCATAGTAGTTTAATTCATTATTGTAGTGGTATACTTACAGTAAATGTACAGACATATATTAATATTACAACAGCTGAAGAAGACAATGGTCATGACAGAATTATTTCATAAGATAATGAATAGACTTAACGTCATACTGAGAAGTAACGGCTTTAATAATATATATCGCAGCAGAAATGTAACAAAGCACCATCGAAACGCAAATCTGCAGATGGCAATTTTAGAGCAGAATGTATTTTAAAAAATTCGACTGATGACCAGTCCTATACTTCCCACCTAGTAAATATTTGCAAAAAATAAACACTCTTTTTTTATTATTCTTTGACTAGGCCCAAATAACCTTAGCTGTTGGTGGTCTTTAAAACACAATTTAATTTTTATTCTTTGAAAAAAGCATGGCCCTCTTTTTTGTTTGGTGATCTACTGATGGCTAGCTTAATATAGCAAAAAATCATGGTTACTTTGATTTACGTACAATTTTTATTTTTTTTAGTAAAATATTTTTTTTCTCGAAAACTATACATTTTAGAGAAAAAAAATATTTACATTTTTTTCATATTATAACATCTAGAATTCATTTATATTTTTTTTTTACCTATGTTAATACGTGACATTGAGGACGTTTTTTTGAATATCTCATGATCCACTGAACCGATTTGACTCAAAATCTAATCAGATATAAGTTAAAGGCTGATAAACACAATAGAACAATCGGCATGCCCGTATGTTGTTCCGTTCTTAAGATATCGAAGGCGAAAAATTGACCACACACACACACATACACACACACACACTCACACACTCACACACACACACACACATACAGACATCAGTCAGAAAATGATCTTAAACGATTGCTAGGGTCTCAAAACGTGAAAATCTGTTAAAATCTCGAAATATTTTTTTTCGGACTAAATCCATTAGGTACTTTCCTACCATAGAGGTGGGAAGTAAAAAATCGACATGAGCTGTTTTACCTTTTGGTCAAAGATGTTTTACCTCCCACTTATAGTCTATTCATTTTCATAATAGAGTGACCTGTGTCCCTTTGTTTCTTGAGTTGTGATTGGTCGATTGAGAGAATTTCAAATTTTGCCAATGTACTGGACCGTATTTATTATTGTATTTTTTATTTATTGTAAATTATAGACGCGTCGACAACTTAGGTCATTAGCTGCTTGATTACATTAAATAACAACACACATAAAACTAAATGACATCACAAAACATCCATGAGCGGAGGCGGGATTCGAACCCATGACAGTCTGATCCAGAGGCCGCAACGCTTACTACTGGACCACACTGTTCTCTTTATTGTTGTAAGCTGTAGCCTGTAGGTAAGTGGCACTGTTGGAATGCATTTTTTCAAATTACTCTATCTTGGAAATGAATAGAATATAGTAAACAATCGGTTGTAAATGAATATTTTCCCAACAAAACAATTTTCTTATTCTTAATATAAAAAACTTCCCACCTCTACTATGGTAGGGAAGTAATGGATTTAGTCCGAAAAAAATATTTCGAGATTTTAACAGATTTTCACGTTTTGAGACCCTAGCAATCGTTTAAGATCATTTTCTGACTGATGTCTGTATGTGTGTGTGTGTGTGTGTGTGTGTGTGTGTGTGTGTGTGTGTGTATGTGGTCAATTTTTCGCCTTCGATATCTTAAGAACGGAACAACATACGGGCATGCCGATTATTCTATTGTGTTTATCAGCCTTTAATTTAGATCTGATTAGATTTTGAGTCAAATCGGTTCAGTGGATCCTGAGATATTCAAAAAAACGTCCTCAATGTCACGTATTAACATAGGTAAAAAAAATATAAATGAATTCTAGATGTTATAATATGAAAAAAATGTAAATATTTTTTTTCTCTAAAATGTATAGTTTTCGAGAAAAAAAATATTTTACAAAAAAAAAATAAAAATTGTACGTAAATCAAGGTAACCATGATTTTTGCTATATTAAGCTAGCCATCAGTAGATCACCAAACAAAAAGGAGGGCCATGCTTTTTTCAAAGAATAAAAATTAAATTGTGTTTTAAAGACCACCAACAGCTAAGGTTATTTGGGCCTAGTCAAAGAATAAAAAAAAAAAAGTGTTTATTTTTTGCAAATATTTACTAGGTGGGAAGTATAGGACTGGTCATCAGTCGAATTTTTTGTTTATTGATCTAGTACTAAAGGCCAACTAAAATATTGAAATCTGTACATTATTTAGGGAAAAATATTGTATTCACATATATTAACATCCAGAATTCATTTATATTTTTTAAACGGTTTTATTTAGCTTCACCCCGTATATTTGTTTGTTACTATCTTTGTTTCAAATTTTGCGACAGCTTTTTCAACTACTTCTACTTAACCAATTCTTATTAAACTTTGCACACACATTGAGTTCCCCTGCCAATACAATATTATGATAATTTCAACTTGGTATTACGAGAGTCTGATAATGGAATCAGGAGGTGGATGATGAGTTTGCATAATGATACGGGCCAGAAATCAAACTAAAAACTAAAAAATAAAAATAGGTAAAAACTTTTAAGTTAAGTTGATAGTGAACTATATTATTATTCGCCGGTACGGTCCTTACATTTATTGGACACACGTACGACTCACGCACGTCTGTCCTCTACGCATTGCGGTGGCAAGTCTAAGAGCATTAATGTCTGAATAAAAAAAAGGAAATTGATGGATACTGATATTATGCGGATAATTCTTTTTCTTATTATAAAAAATTTGAGATACGTAATTTAGGTACATTCTTCTCTGAAATTTTCTTATGTAAGATACCAAAATTTTGACACAGCCATGTAAAGGATTTCAAGATCTATCAAAAACAATAAAAAAATGGAGGGCTGCCACTTAAGAAAAATATTGATGATGTCATAACTTTTTCATGTACCCGACGAAATTTATATTATTAGTTCAAGTTTCAAATTTTAATATGTTGTTACGGCGACTGTTTTAAGCATATATTTCAATTTGCAGAACAAAATGTCGGTATTAACACCCTCTCTTAGAGGGAAACTTGCTCGCCTAGGTGTTTATATCGTTCTACAAGGAGGTTAATACCGACATTTTGTTCTGCAAATTGAAATAAATGCTTAAAACAGTGGCTGTAACAACATATTAAAATTTGAGCCTTGAACTAATAATATAAATATCGTCGGGTACGTGACACGTTTAGGGTGATCTGCCACCCCTTTAATACTGACCAATCGATCTGCAAATATTATAATGGCATTATTCGGTCACCGACAAGCTATACAAACAATTTCAACCTGGAAGCAATAATTATTGTGTCCATTTTTTTTGTTACATGTTGGGGGCGGTCTGCATCCCTCTCATACCGCTATCTAGCAAAATCCCTTACTCAGGACACTTTAAAATGCCTTCCTCAACATCTTCACAAAAATAAGGCCTTGAATAAATAATACCAAAAATTGTCACTAGCTCTCGGTCTAAAAGCTCAGTATAATAATATATTTAGTATATTTTGCAGTTTTTCTAAAAATACTTTTTAAAACATAAAAATAAAGTCACTGAACATACCTATAAAAATTGTGCTGGTATTATGTGTGAAGATCGAAGAATATAACAATGTGATTGGATATAAAACTGACAACACAGATAACTTTATATGGCAATAATATTTTAGCCAATGTGGAAAAAAAGATAGCAATATTATTGTAATACAGTGAATGTTCCATTGTATTTTATTTATTAAGTGAAACTTTTAAGCCTCGTTTTTTTCGTTTGGTTATGCATGTCGAGGTCACGTCACGTCACGTCCAGTCGAAAAATCGCGTATAAAAGGGTGATTCATAAAGAATGGAAAATCCGGAAACTGGAAATACTAAACGTGAAATGGTGGCCATTGACGCAAACATGCCTGATCCGAATGTTGATAGTTTCGGATATACAGGGTGTCGAAAGTTAAAATTTTAATTCGTTTTTTTGCTATATAATTCCGAAAATATCTGAGGTAGAAACTTGAAAATTTTTAACTTCCCATTGGAAGTTATATTGTAATGGGTCCGAAAATCGAAATCAAAAAAAACGCCAAAAATTCTATTTACTATTTTTAGAAAGATGTCGGTGTGTGTGTGTGTGTGCGTACGTACGTACGTATGTGTCCATTTCTTTCTAAGACGAAATCTCGAGAATGAAAAATGATATCCACTACGTTAGGGTGCCAATCGACGCGTATTAACGTAAATATGATCTGAAAGAAATTTTTTCAAAATCGGTTCATCCGTTCTTTTTTCTTAACCAAATAGACTCCAAAAAAGTAGATTTTACACAATATCTCGCGAATAAAAAATTATATCGACTTCATAAGGGTGTCAATCGAGGCGTGTTAACGTCATTTTGATCCGACATAAATTTTATAAAAATCGGTTCAGCCGTTTTTTCTTTAAATTATTGTTAAAAATAAATAATAATTATGTTTTAATGAATAAAATGTATACTTTTGTGTGTAATATCTAATTTAATTAGTATTATTAAATATTTATCAAACTGGGAAGTTCGTCGTGTGGACCTCAAGGGTCGCACTTTAGTCCTAATAAACGACCCACCTCACGGCTTGTTGAAGTTATGTTTTTTTAGGTGACGAATAAGATACGTATTTCAATTTCCGTGTTGTTCATAGAGGGCGCCACTAACTCACCTAGGATAGTTAGGAAACCTCTGACCTAATCTATAAAAAAAAGTCAAGAACCATTTGTTTGACCCGCTACCCCATTTTTTATGGAATTAATTACCCTATTATGCATTTTTGTCGTTTTACAATTTACTGTTTGATGTAGTAATAACAATAAAACACGTAATAATGTATTTTCAGTAAATAATGTTTGTCTACCGAACAGAGGTTTAACCGTAAAAGGACCGTAATATCTGCATAATGTTTAATATATAAACTTTTATAGTATTTTTATAGATAGTCATAAAATTAGTAATATCAAATTGTTACGGCTCACATACAAAACTCTATCTCTATTGCTTTAATAATAGCCACTATGTACGACATTGTTAAAGTTGAAATTTTGATTTTATCCATAATTTTCCATCTATCGCTGATAGCTCGAAACTCGCTCGATTTGTTTGTTTTTTTGTTCAAGGCCATCAACAACTACGGTTATTTGGGAATAGAGATGGGCACATGAGAAACGTAATATAGATGGCAGCAGGTAGTGATGGGCGGTTGCGAAATGTTTTTACAATCGAAACAATTGCAATCGTTCATAATAACAATCGGTCCACAATCGACTCAGAGTTTGATTTTACAATCGAAATGTTCGATTGTTCAAGTCGGTTATTTGCCATATAGGTTATAGCAATAGCAGCGAATGAAAATACCTACATATAATCGCAATTCAAGGCTATATGCTAGTCGACTCGTTGATTCGTTGATTGTTCACTGTTCACACTGTTCAGTCGGTACTCTGTGATCTCTTCACTATTGAATTTGTATCGGGTATGCAGTATGCAGTACTGTACGATTCAGTCTCGGTGAACTATATGAAACAACAACAATCGAGTGACAACCATCGAGAGTCAGCGAGATCTTTGAATAATTGAGACAATCGACTCAAACATCTCGTATTGCGCATCACTAGCAGCAGGTATATGTATGAAAGTTATTATTGGTTTCATAGAAAAACGCACGAGAAATCAAGTTTTTTCCTTTCTGATGGCATGCAACCACTTTATTTTCAGTTCCGGATCCTTTGGAAATACAAAACCTCTATGATTTGAACATTGGTAAATAGAGCTGACAGCACATCGGCATTGTGAATGATTTATTATTTTAGTTAAACTTATTCTGTACCATAGACATAGAACGTAGTATATAAAGCGGTACTTTAGACGAGGGGGGAAACCATTCAGGGGGGGTGCATGCGCCTATGTCTCATGGACATGTCCATGCTATGCATGTGCCCATATTCTATTGGCTGCGTCATACCCAATTGCGCCAGATGCAGTCCTCTGCGTCTTTGCGCATGCTCAATTACTCGTACAGCGCTTGCGCAACTGAAGCAACAAATAGAATGTGGGCACACTTGCTTCCTCACCGCCCGCCCCCCCCTCAACAGCAACCTCCCCACTCGCTTGTATTTATTTATTTATTGTAAATTATACACGCGTCGACAACTTAGGTCTTTAGCGTCTTGATTACACTAAATAACAACTCACTTAAAACTAAATAACATCACAAAACATCCATGAGCGGAGGCGAGATTCGAACCCACGACAGTCTGATCCAGAAACCGCGACGCTAACCACTGGACTACACTGTCGTCCACTCGCTTATACTACGTTCCTATAGATTCCTATGTCTATGTTCCGTGCACACTACTGTTTCAGATCACCCTGTATATAAACGGCAGGCAAGAGTTCTGAGAAACGGAGTCCACTTAAGGTAACAACTGGTACATGCACGAAAGTTCTAGAGAAAGCGAGAACACACTAGGCTTATGCTACGCAGCCTATATAAACAGGAGTACGAGTGAGTGAGGGGATCAGTCAATGGAGAATACTGAGCGACAAATAGTGCGTCTGATATAAATATTTGAAATATAAATAACTAGAAATAAATAGTCCTGGTATATATAGTTAATAATTACGAATTATTGTATATAGTTGTTTTGTTTTGCTTTGCTTTGTAATTACTGTTTAGTTATTGTTGATTGATAGAATTGACTTTTCGTTTTTGCGTTCATTGTCATTGTATTTTTAATTATTGTAAATAAATATTTATTCCTCCAACTCAGAAAACAGTTTTGTAACACTACTATGAACTGCCCACAGACCGAGATGGTTATATACCTGGCGCCCCTAGCGGTCAAGTTTGCACAGGGCCCATCTATTTGGGACTAGCACCAATTTATATTATATTCAATTATTATTTTCTAAGAATGAATTTGAAAATCCAGTTCATAGGTTTTTTTACTCGTCAGTAATATGCCTCATTATATAGGAGACTAGATATACAATCTACCGTTACAAGAACATGGGAGACGTTTTCCTTACATCTTGGTTAATAAAAAGTTTTCAAAAGAATAAACAAATGAAATGAAAATTTTGTTTGCACAAACTCTATTCAGAGAATCCGTCAATATTGAAGATCAAATTTAGTAAATATAAATATTTTTGCAGTGTGCATTTATGTATACATATTCGAGTTTCAATTCTATATTATGAAAAAAAGATTTTTCTTCCAATATTTGATATTTACTGAATTTATTTCTTGTAAGAAATCAGAATTCTAGGGATGGGAAAGTACTCGCAAAATTGAATACCGATCGATCATCGAGTCTAGTAAAAAAATACTCGAAAAAATTCGAGTGATATATATAAAAAAATGGGTGTGTGCTTATGACCACACGACAGAAGTGAAAACTTAAGATTTTATAATTTTTGGTGTCATCTATTATAGCGCATTTATGAACTAAAAATAATTTATTACTAAAATACTAAAATTGTATTTTTAATTAATTCCATACCTTGGTTTCAAAAAAAATATAATTATTGTCAAAGAAAGAATATAACAAAAATAAAAAAATATATAAAAAAATATGTAGAATTTAGAAAAAAAAACGCCAAAAATTCTACGTTGTCATCAGGTCTCGAACCCAGGTTCCTATGCATAGAACGCTAAGACCTACCCAACTGCGCTATGGGTGAAAATATGAAGGCGGCCGTTTTTATGATATAAGTATGTTGCGAATTCTTACGGAAGTAGTTGCGAACGCTTTACATTTTTTCAGTACTCAGGCAAAGAGTGCCTAACGCGCCTAAGGCAGTTTTTACTTCAAATATTTAATAAAAGCCAACTCAAAAACAGTATGCCAAATAAAAATAGAAATCAAAAAAAACTACGTAGTCGGGTTTTCGTTTTTTTAACTTCTATATTTTTTATTTGGCACACTGTTTTTGAGTTTTGAAGAAAACAGTGATATTAACCAAGTATTTACTTTGTATTTAATAGTTTTACAAAACTGTTTTCTGAGTTGGCGGAAAAAATATTTATTTGCAATAATTAAAAATACAATAACAATAAATGCAACAACGAAAAGTCAATTCTAACAATAAAAAAACTTAAACGGTAATTATTGAACTAAATGGGCTACTTAAATAACACTTAACAAATAACTATATATACAAGGATTATTTATTTGTAATTATTTATGTCACTGTATTTATATCAGATTTATTTCGCTGTTCAACACTGTCACAGTACAATCTACACTGACTGATTCCCGTTGACTGATCAATATTTATTTCACTGTACTGACTGATGTCAAAATGGGAAGCCAGTTTGTGTGACATGTTGGTGAGTAGGTTTACGAAATTCCGTTAACTTAAAACGTGAAGACAGTGAAGTCTTCTGTTCACAGAACTACGTCAGTAGATAAAATGATAACTGCCACAAAACGAAGAAAAGTGATCGTTAAATTGTATCAGGTCTGATTTAATAACCCTGCAGCGTGCAGCGCAGCCTATTACATGGAATGAAAACCAATTGTACAAGACATTAGTTCGACACAATATAACTGGCAATATTACACCTGTGAAAGCAATAAATAGAGTACATTGCGGTAAAATTAATGTGCGACATAATACCGTATAGTAAATCAGTTTGATAAAGAGGCGACATTTCGAGCAATATTCATGGTTTTTCTATTGTAGTATGATGAGAGTAATTTCGTTCAACAGCCAGGCCCGAATTTCTGCCTAGGCCAACAAGGTACCGGCCTATAGGGGCCCAGCCGCCGAGGGAGCCCCGGCCAGGGCGGAGATGGAAACTAAAGAAAAAAAAGCCCAAAAATTTTGTAAGATAATTGACGACTTTTTTTTGCTAAATTTCCATCCAATTCTATTTTTTTATTTTTCTCCCTTTTTTTTGGGCTTGGGGGGCCCAGCTGTCAAGTGCCTAGGAGCCCTGCATCTCTAAGTCCGGGCCTGATAAAGAGGCGGCGTTTCGAGCAATATTCATGGATTTTCTATCGTAGTATGATGAGAGTAATTTCATTCAACAGCCAGGCCCGAATTTCTGCCTAGGCCAACAAGGCACCGGCCTAGGGGCCCAGCCGCCGAGGGAGCCTCGGCCAGGGCGGAGATGGAAATTAAAGAAAAAAAAGCCCAAAAATTTTGTAAGATAATTGGCGACTTTTTTTGCTAAATTTCCATCCAATTCTATTTTTTTATTTTTCTCCCTTTTTTTTGGGCTTGGGGGGCCCAACTGTCAAGTGCCTAGGGGCCCTGGATCTCTAAGTCCGGGCCTGATAAAGAGGCGAGGTTTCGAGCAATATTCATGGTTTTTCTGTCGCAGTATGATGAGAGCAATTTCGTTCAATATAGCGTAAAAAAAACGACAGTGCCAGGAGTGGGGATATGAGCTGCTAACGGTTAGCTTATTATGTTTGGCTTGTTAATTAGAGCGTTGAAGGGGAAACTTGATCGACACGCCCATTTAGTGTTGGCGTCTAGATCTAGACTTTCTAGACTCTTGTCTTGTCCAGAAATTTTTAAGGCAAGACAAGACTTGCTTTACCTAGATCAAGACTCTTGCCAGAACAATTTTCAAGAGTCTGGATAAACTAAGTAGTAGTAGGTAAAGTAAACTACTCGGTTAATCTAGACTCTTGAAAATAATCTAGAGTCTTGATATTAGACAAGAGAAGAGTTTTTTAATCTAGACTTAGACTTAGTGACGTCTTGATATTTCAAGACAAGACTTAAAAAAAAGGCCCAAAAATTTTGTAAGATAACCCAATTGGCGACTTTTTTTTGCTTAATTTTCATCCAATTCCATTTTTCCCCCTTTCTTTTGGGCTTGGGGGCACAACTGTCAAGTGCCTAGGGACCCTGGGTCTTTAAGTACGGACCTGGGAATAACATACACTATTTAAAACTATCAAATTTTGTTACATGGGACGACCCTATTCAGTCGAAATTCGGCTTCGAGTGTCGCATCTTACATAGAATACTTAGTCTGTGATAAGAAAATACTGTATACGAAATGTAATAAAAGTAAATTACCTGCAGCGAGTGTTGCAGCTTGCACGGCGTTGGTACGATTCAGTGCAGCCAACAATAAAATCAGTAACAGTGGAATCGTCGGAAGCTTGATTGACGAACGCAGCGCATTCTGTCGGTGGCTGTTGTACGAATATTGTTTGAGCGCTGGTTGAATAACCGTGCAGGCATTCGCCCGAAGACATTTTCCCGGTGCAACTTGCCTCATGGCCAGCAGTACCGCATCCCCTAGCGTTACGGCACATGACGCGTATCGCCACCGTTTAACGTTAACACATTCTCCCGCCGTAGCCGCCGGTTAATTACCACTGAAACAAAAAATAGAACTATTAAAGTGCTGTACATCGACAAATTTATATACGATTCGGTTTCAGAATAGCCGAGCTAGAAGGGATTGTGTAGTTTATATGACGTTCCCAATACATATTTTGTATTACAAACCCGAAGTTCCGAGGCTCTATTCTAAAAAAATAAATTATTTTAAAAAAACAAAAAACCCGACTGCGTAAAAAGCGAACTTAAAAGTTGGAAACAAGATCAATTAATGATTACATGCAGTCGGAGACATCAGATATTCCTGTTCAACTTGTTTCTACAATAAGTATGCCTCCGACTGCATGTTATCATTTAATCTTGTTTCCATCTTTTATTCGATTTTTATGCAATCTGATTTTTTGTTTTTTCAAAATAATTTATTTTTATTTTCTTCGTTTTAGTTTAAACTACTCATCAAGCCTTTTCATTTAATACCCCACACAAAATGTTTTAGCAATTTTTTGCCTATTGACAAAATGGCGTCTAGCGTCCGCCATATTGCATTTTCCTTGACGTCAGATAGTATATTTGAAATATTCTCAAAGAAGCTTTTTGATACCCATATCGATGTATTTAGAAGGAAAATTACTTTTACATTCTGACAAAATGGCGTCTAGCGTCCACCATATTGAATTTTCTGTGACGTTAGATACCCTATTTGAAATCTTCTTAAAGAAGCTTTTTGATACCCATATCGATATATTTAGAATACATTTGCATTTTGACAAAATGGCGTCTAGCGTCCGCCATATTGAATTTTCTGTGACGTCAGATACCCTATTTGAAATCTTCTTAAAGAAGCTTTTTGATACCCATATCGATATATTTAGAATACATTTGCATTTTGACAAAATGGCGTCTAGCGTCCGCCATATTGAATTTTCCGTGACGTCATATACCTAGTAGCACTAGTGAGGTTATGACGAATATATAGACACTTTATTTTTCAAAATCCGTCAAGCCGTTTAGGCCACAGAAGGCGCCGACAAAATTGCAAAAATGCACCTACATACACCTGAAAAACATTACCCTCCTTTGGCAGTCGGTTAAAAACTGGCGAAAGTAGAATTAAACGGTAATAACATTAAGAAAGCTCGAGGTTATTTTATTATTTCCATGCATTTTTTGTGTAACTCGAAAAATACAATGCCAGCATACCTTAGCCTGATTGTGGTAGCTAGTTGACAAAAACAAACACCTGAGAAATTGTCGCCTTGAGATGAAATTTCAACTTAGAGCTGCATTACGCGGGGTTAATATTACTAAAACAAATAGAAGTACGAAAGCTCGTTGTTTGCTTTATGTTTAATCTAAACAAATAATAGCTATGAGTCAGACAATTTAAGACTTGCGACAAGCATTTATACTGCTTTCCATATAAGATAATGCTGCAACCATGGTTAAGTTCAATCATAGACAGGATGAGGCAGTTCAGGGCCGTCCAAAGATATTTGACGCCCTTAGGCTACAAACAATAATGTGCCTCTCTTCATAACAAAAAAACACACGGGAGGGGAAAGGGGAGCGGGGTTGTAAAATTTAATAACAGTTTCTGAACTAGAAAAAGTCAATCTATTATATATAATTATAATAAATATATTGGATAATATAGTATATCTATAAGTATATATTATAAAAGTCAATGTGTGTGTGTGTGTGTGTGTGTTGAGTGTGTGTGTGTTGTTTATGGACTCCTAAACCGTTCAACCGATTGCGATGAAACTTTGATGAAATGTCGTGTACACGCCGGGGAAGGTTTCAGACTTATAAAATTGTTCGGTCCGGCTTTGCCCGAGTGAAAAATACTAAATATACGTGAAAAACAGAGTTCTTAGTAAAGAACTCTGTTTTTGAAAGTACTACTAAGAACTTAATTCTTAAAAGTACTCGAGTACTAAGAACTCGATTTTTGAAAGCCCTCGAGTACCTACTCAGAACTCGATTTTTGAAAGTACTCGAGTACTAAGAACTTAATTCTTGAAAGTACTCGAGTACTAAGAACTCGATTTTTGAAAGCACTCGAGTACCTACTCAGAACTCGATTTTTGAAAGTACTCGAGTACTAAGAACTTAATTCTTACGTACTCGAGTACTAAAACCTTGATTTTTGAAAGCACTCGAGTACTACGAACCGATTCTTGAAAGTACTCGAGTACCTACTAAGAACTCGATTCTTGAAAGTATTCGATTCTAACCATCGCATCACTAGTTCTTCTTATAGCAGGGGTTCCCAAACTTTTTTGATCATGACCCTAATTTAAAATAGCAAAAGCCTTCGCGACCCTTAAATTTTTTTCCCCCACAATGTACAAAATAGTCTTTATAAAAGATTTTTCAGTAGGGGGCGCCAGGAGGCGGGTAGGAGGGCTCAGTCTCTCTTAATTACTTAATTACCCTAGAAACCCCCCTCCCGCCTCTTCACTCCGTTTTTATTTGATTTCGTGTTCTTATTTAGTTTTTTTTTTCTATTATTCGAATTCAATGGTATAATTATGAGAGTTATAAATTCTATAATCATACGGATTTATTTATTTATTGTAGATTATAGACGCGTCGACATCTCAGGTCATTAGCGTCTTTCAACTACACTAAATAACAATTTTCTTAAAACTAAATAACATCACAAAACATCCATGAGCGCAGGTGGGATTCGAACCCACGACAGTCTATCCACTAGGCTACACTGTCCTGCTATAATCACGGAAACAGGCCGCGCGTGACCCTAAAAAATCAGCCCGCGACCCCACTTGGGGTTGCGACCCCGACTTTGGGAACCCCTGTCTTATAGTAAACACTGTATATCTTTTTTGGTATCGTTAGGCAAACGCATATCGGTTGCGATATCAAAATTTCCAACGACAGCGTTCAGCTCAGTATATGCAGTGTGAAAAATGGTCTTTGGAGATTTCACCATCATCCTGTGGGATAAATAAACTACCCCAGTACTCCTGTAAACGCGGTTGAATATAATAAAAAGGGATACTATGTTCACCTTGTTGTGTTGGGCAGATACGTTTTATATGTAGTTCTTGTACATAATATTATACATACAGACTATAGGGCTAGCAATATTCGAAAAAATTCGACTGATGACCAGTCCTATACTTCCCACCTAGTAAATATTTGCAAAAAATAAACACTCTTTTTTTTATACTTTGACTAGGCCCAAATAACCTTAGCTGTTGGTGGTCTTTAAAACACAATTTAATTTTTATTCTTTGAAAAAAGCATGGCCCTCTTTTTTGTTTGGTGATCTACTGATGGCTAGCTTAATATAGCAAAAATCATGGTTACCTTGATTTACGTACAATTTTAATTTTTTGTAGTAAAATATTTTTTTTCTCGAAAACTATACATTTTAGAGAAAAGAAATATTTACATTTTTTTCATATTATAACATCTAGAGTTCATTTATATTTTTTTTACCTATGTTAATACGTGACATTGAGAACGTTTTTTTGTATATCTCAGGATCTACTGAACCGATTTGACTCAAAATCTAATCAGATCTAAGTTAAAGGCTGATAAACACAATAGAACAATCGGCATGCCCGTATGTTGTTCCGTTCTTAAGATATTGAAGGCGAAAAATTGACCACATACACACATACACACACATACACACACACACACATACAGACATCAGTCAGAAAATGATCTTAAACGATTGCTAGGTTCTCAAAACGTGAAAATCTGTTAAAATCTCGAAATATTTTTTTCGGACTAAATCCATTACTTCCCTACCATATAGTAGAGGTGGGAAGTAAAAATTGTGTTTTAAAGACCACAAACAGCTAAGGTTATTTAGGCCTAGTACAATTCATATTTTCAATTAATTTTTTTTTTTTTAATAATAAATTGAAAATCCAATTGACACTTTTACCAGCTCTCGGACTAGAACCCGGGAACTGGGGACTTGTAATAAAGGAACCATAGCAACGCCATGTAAACAACTGCATTGCTACACGCTCGGCTATTCTCAAGCCCTAGGAATATTCGAATAGTCCAATACTAATTCAAAGCAGATTTATTCGAATATTCAAATAATCGAAAATTGGAACAGTCGAAACTGAATCGTTTAATAAAAATGAATAAAACAATACATTTAAAATAAAGTACGATGGGGCAATAGTACAGTCATTTGGTTCGAAAAATAGTGGTTACCTGGAAAGTTTTCCGGGAGTTTTGAAAATTGGTAATTTTATAGATTTTGATGTGCTCTTTCCGAATTTAGACTTTGCCACCTCGTATTTTTGCCGCTCGCGCCGCCATATTGAAAAAATGGCGCCTAAAAGCAGTTTTTTGACAATACCTCCTTTCCGACTTATTTTACGATAAAAACAATTATATTATACAGAATGAAACTAGAGACAATTACCTACAATTTATGTATTTACCTTTTTTTCATAAAGTCAATAGTTTAGGCGTACGAGCGCCGTAAAGTTTGGTCAAAAAACTCATTTCCACACCACCTTGAGGTAAAGTAAGCGGCGCGTTTTTTTACCGTGGTATCCCCAGTGGGCCTAGTCTACATGCAATTCACTATCCTAAAATTTAGCGCATTCTTCTTCGCTTCGTTGTTCTTGATGGACCAGGTGCAGTTGCGAGTTCATCGTCATTAGTCCTCTAGTAAGAAGGGTGGTTAATGAAAATTAATTTTCTATGTAGATATTATAGACCTATCAATGAACAATCTAACTGTGTCGAAAAAATTTGGTAAATTTATTCGTAGGATGTAATTTTTTCAAGATAGTACTTTTCGACTAAAAATGGAAATCCTTGACGCGGAGTGCTCTAGTAAGTAGTGTGTTTAATGAATATTAATTTCCTATGTAGAGATTATAGACCTATCCATGAGCTATCTATCTGTGTGCAATATACGCAAGTATGTGAAATATAACCGCAGGTACTGCACTTGCCCCACCAAAATTCACTATAGTCGATTTATTTCCAAGACAGAAAAAATACATTCCAACAGTGTCATTTCCCTATAGCTTATAACAAAATAAATAGGTAAATACGGTTTAGTACATTTACAAAATTTGAAATTCTCCCGACCGAATAAATGAATAAGGCGCTAATGACCTCAGTTGTCGAGCGTCTATAAATTACAATTCTTGAAAATGAATAGATATAGTAGACAATATTTTCCAAAATTTAATTTTCTTCCATCCCAGGCAGACGTTGTCACGCACAATACACCTACTTATTTTTCTTGTCATTTTTGGGGTATCACGAGGGTGAAAAGAAATATACTCTGATAAAATCTCGTAATTATGTAGTTAGTAATATAATGGCAATAATATAAAAGAAATAAATGTTAATTAAAAAGTTTTAAAAAACAGGTTCTCGGTATCAAACGTTAAGAATTCAAATCGCTCTAGTTTATACACACCTTAAAGGAATCAAACACATTTTCCTTAGGGATACTATCATGTAGATAGATGTACCTGGAAGTGAAACAGAAGGGAACACAGGTTAGGGGATCCTTACAATACTGGAGAAGGAAATACAAGCAAATTTGTGACTTAACGGCAAAAGTGATTATGTGGATTAATTCGAAGTTTTTTTTGTAGGTATCTACAGATTAAAACGTTTTATCCGAACTAATATAATAAAAAAGCGAAAGAGTGTTTGTTTGTTTGTTTGTTACTTATTCATGGCTTAACCACTGAACCGATTGCGACGAAAATTGGCGAAGGGATTCCTTGAAATCAAAGGAGATAGGCTACTTTTTATCCCGGAAAACTGTTCCCGAGGGGGAGCATTCAAGCGATGCACTACTGTGCATACCTATATAATATATACGGTGTTGAAAAGACAGGAGGTCATGAAAAGCTGCTTTTCTAGTGATGGACGATTACGAGATGTTTTTACAGTCGAAAATACTGTAATCGTTCATAATAACAATCGAGTCCACAATCGACTCGGAGTTTGATTTTTCAATCAAAATGTTCGAATGTTCAAGTCGATTATTATTTGTTACATATATAAGTTATAGCAATAGCAGCGAATGAGAATACATATAATCGCGATTCAAGGTTATATGCTAGTCGACTGACGTTCACGCGACTCGTTGATTGTTCACTGTTCACACTGTTCAGTCGGTACTCACTACTCTGCGATCTCTTCACTATTGAATTCGCATTACGCGGTAACGCGATTACTGCACAATCGACCATCGACTCTACCACGCAGTTGTTGAGTGATGAACGATTTTATATTATGTGGCTCTCGACAGTGTACGATTCAGTACTATGCGACTCGGTCTCGGTGAACTATGAAACAACAACAATCGAGTTCAAGTGACAACCATCGAGAGTCATCGAGATTTTTGAACAATCGAGACAATCGACTAAAACATCTCGTATTGCGCATTACTATGCTCTTCCACTCAACTCTAAATTCAATTACATAGTCTCTGTGCTTACTTTTCACGGGAAATCTTTCGTCGATCCAAACAAAATTCATAAATACGATGTGACTTACTACTTAACAGTCAGTGGTAAAAAATCGACATAACCGGTTTTTCCTATTGGCCATAGATATACTAGAAAGACATCTAACTACAAATAACATCAGACATGGTAAATTGGAAAATACGAGAAATGCACGCGGAAAACGGTCTTACAGTCTCAAGACGCCTGCCTTGGTGTTTTCCTATGTCTTGACCGGCAAGTTCTATTCCCTGACCCTCATCAATCGCTTTCTAATGAACAATAAAAACACACGTGTATTGGGAAGCACGTGAATAACAAACTTAATATCGTCTAACATTCTAACACAACGTGTGTTCACCTTAAAACAACGATGTTTAGAAAAGTAAACTAGAAATTCAGCTAAAAAAATAAGTATTAGTAAAAAAAAATGGGTGTGTGCTTATGACTACACGACAGAAGTGAAAATTTCAGATTTTCTAATTTTTGGTGTCATCTATTATAGCGCATTTATGAACTAAAAATAATTTATTACTAAAATACTAAAACTGTATTTTTAATTAATTCCACCTTGGTTTCAAAAAAATTATAATTATTGTCAAAGAAAGAATATAACAAAAATAAGAAAATATATAAATAAATATCATGTAGAATTTAGAAAAAAAAACGCCAACAGTTCTACGCTGCCATCAGGTCTCGAACCCAGGTTCCTATGCACAGAACGCAAAGACTAAACCAACTGCGCTATGGGTGGGAGTCTGTAGACGGCCGTTTTTATGATATAAGTATGTTGCGAATGCATACGCAAAAATGCTAAACGCTTCACATTTTTTCGGTACCCAGGCAAATACTGCCTAACGCGCCTAAGGAAGTTTTCACTTAAAAAAAACTTTTCAGAGACAAGCTTTTATTGAAATGTACTAAAAAGGAAAAAATAATATTTAATAATTTTGGTTCATAATTTTTATAAAAGCGGGGGTTGTAATCTCTATGATAGTTTATTAGTCGCAACCCCCGCTTTTATAATAATTATGAACCAAAATTATTAAATATTATTTTTTCCTTTTTAGTACATTTCAATAAAATCTTGTCTCTAAAAAAATTTTTTTTACTAATATTTTATTTTGTTCATTTTAGTCTTTCAAAATTTTACTTCCCTTTGACACCCGTAGGGGTTAAATTTCGAGAAATCCTTTCTTAGTAGATGCAGAAAAGGAACCAACTGTCCAAATTTCAAGTTTCTAGCTTCAGCGATTTGACCTGGGCGTTGATCAGTCAAAAAAACCCTACATACCCGTTTGAACCCCTTAAGGGTTGAATTTATTTCTAAAAACGATTTATTCATGTATTGTCATCGGGAATACATATATGTACTAAATTTTAAATCGATCGGATACATGGAAGTCGTTCAAAATTGACTTGCAAGTATTGACCTAAACAAACAAACCTGGGCCTGGCGTTTGTACTTGTAGATAGATAGATAGATAGTTATTTTATTTATAGACTCCAAATGGGAGTATAAATACGTCGGTAGACTCGTACTTTTCCTCACGGTCACCTGGCTTACTCTATCTAAGACCTTAATATATAGTTATACTTGACGTGTTTCCAATGTCAAGCACTTCCGACTATTTCCGTTGCATCTAATATTTCTAAAATGCCACCCCAGTATGAGACATTAGATGTTATTCACATCAAAAACGTCAAAAATACAGGGTGTTGTAAATGTGGAACTGAATGCATCAACCAAAAATTGTCTCCTGATGTCTCAACTCTTCCTTGAGGAACTCAGTTCACGGTGAACGGCAAGCTTTAGATCAATGTTTGCAGTTCAGAGTTCAAGTCTCACCGTCGGGGTCGTCCCATGTAACGGAAGGACGAGCGGATAAAGCTATAAAATAGTGCAATTTGCCGGCCACCCTAATTGAGATTGGTGAAGGCGTCGTTTCTTCTTTATACTGACGACGATGCATGGAAAATAAACCAATGATGGGACAAAATAACAGCAACAGTAATTCAGAAACTCTTACTAGAAATAACTATTTTGAAAAATAAGAGGCACTAAAAAAAGCTTATATAAGAGTGTAAGCTTTCACGGCCAGCTTCTATTAGACCGAGAGCTAGTGACAATTTTTTGGTGTTATTTATTCAAGAACCTTATTTTTGTGAAGATGTTGAGGGAGGCATATTAAAGTGCCCTGAGTAAGGGATTTTCCTAGATAGCGGTATGGGAGGGATGCAGATCACCCTCAACATGTAACAAAAAATGGTCACAATTATTATTGCTTCAAGGCTGGAATTGTTTGTAGATATAGCTTGTCGGTGACCCAATAATGACATTATAATATTTGCAGATCGATTGGTCAGTATTAAAGGGGTGGCAGATCACCCTAAACGTGTCATGTACCCGACGAAATTTATATTATTAGTTCAAGGTTAAAATTTTATTATGTTGTTACAGGCTACGGCGACTGTTTTAAGCATATATTTCAATTTGCAGAACAAAATGTCGGTATTAACCCCCTCTCTTAAACAGAAACTTGTTCGCCTAGGTGTTTATATCGTTCTGCAACGGGGTTAATACCGACATTTTGTTCTGCCAATTGAAATATATGCTTAAAACAGTCACCGAAACAACATATTAAAATATTTTACCTACTTAGGTATTTGGTCAGTTACAATTCAAGTAAGTACGTCCCTTTGATTATCACCAATATTTTAGAACAAAAAAATTATAATCAATAGTCAATAGGTAAGATTAATTACTAGTAACAGACTGTTAATTTTAATTGTTGTTTGTAACCTGTTATTTTTCTGATAACAGTAGCTTATTATAGTTATAGCTGTTACAAAAATAACAGTTTTGCGCCTTACTAGAATAAATTCAAGGCAATCTAAGCGGAATCTTTATTGAATGGTGAACTTTACTTTACCTCTAGATTGAACTGGAATCGTTATAATTGAGTGTAGGTCGTAAATTGTGTAATTCAATTAAAAAAACAATTGCTACGATAACACGGAATGTGTGTACCTCGACAGTTCAATTTTCACAGGACATCAAAAAATAAGAAGTTTCATTTATCATATACCGAATGTTTCAGGAAGAATGGTACATATTTTAGTATGTTATAAAAAAGTTCATAAAAAATATAGACAACGGATAGGTGTTCCTACTTATCTGAGCTTCCAGTTCTGTATTATTTTCCTATGGATGGATATTGGATATCATACTATCCCTATATTATTAAACGAGCAAATCTTGTATATATGTACCTATGTACCTATATAAATATTTTCTCGAAAACGGCTCTAACGATTTTGATAAAATTTACCGAAAAGGGGTTTCGGGGGGCAAAAAATCGATTTAGCTAGGTCTCATCCCTGGAAAAATTCGTTTTCTTATCGATTTTATCATTTTAAAAAACAGTTTTTTTAACGTTATAAAACAGTGTCGTATGGTGAGTAGGCTTTGGAAAAAACAAACTATTTTCATTATTTATGTCAAATTACTCTGACAGTCAATCTTTATCTACTTATAGGTATGTAATTTTTTTTTTCTTAAAAACGACTAACGATTTTGATGAAATGGAAACTTTAAGTACTTTTTTTTTTAACTCATCCGAGTAAAGCTCCGTCATCCAGATATTAATATTATAAAGAGAAAAGATTTGATTTTTTGTATGTTTGTTTGTAATGGATAAACTCAAAAACTACTTAACTGATTTTAAAAATGCTTTCACCTATAGAAAGCTACATTATCAGCGAGTAACATGGGCTGTATTTTATTTTCAAAAAAATTAGAGATCCCTACGAAAATTACATTATTTGGCGTGCGCTGCGAAAACTATTGATTAATTATAAATTCGAGCGAACGAACAAAGCGAGTGAGAAATGTTTTAATTAATTATAAATTCGAGCGAAACGAGTGAGTAATGTTTTAAATAATTATAAATTCGAGCGAATGAGCGAAGCGAGTGAGTAATGTTTTAAATAATTATAAATTCGAGCGAACGAGCGAAGTGAGTGACTAATGTTTCAATAAATTATAAATTCATAGCACCCGGGCGAAGCCGGACCGGGCCGCTAGTTCTATAATATATAGACACAGAATATAGCAAACTGTAGGTAGGTACTAACTATTAGTTCGAGGTACTAACTATTAGTTCGAGTAATTGCTTTGTTTCCTATATACACATTACACGTTATTATAGATATTCTCTTGTTTTAACCACAGCCAACCGGTGTGTTTTAGTAGCCTTGTGTAATCCACCTGCGATCACATAACCTTTATGCGGTTATTTCATACTTCATTAAAATAATACCTTATACATTGCACTAACTTATTGTTTACACCCATAACTTCGACTAATTTATTATTTGCTTTTTCGTTCTGAACATTATGTGTCGCCATTTTGGATATTAATTAAGGGTCAGCGCACACATGCTACTTTTAGACGCCTTTATTTATAACTTGTTGTGTTAATATTTTACTATTAGCGGTTTCAGCTGGTTACACTTTGCTACATTAGGTTGTACTAGTGTAAACTTTCACCCGCGGAACCGTGTTCGACTAGTCAGTGTAGAGAGCAGTGTTACAGTGTTAGGCTGAGCGTCGGTGAGATGCTAGTGTGACCTTCAGTGTTACACTTTTACCACCGTCGCAGGCAGATCGTGTAAATAAAGTGCAACATTACAATGGTAATGACCTACACGAAGAGCGTATACACTACTCAGCACTGACACGGTGCTAGTGTTACTCTCGTGCAAAACCACCAGTGGTGTCAAAAAGTTATTACCAGCTGAAAACGAAAAATGTGGGTATGTTTATTAGGTACTTTTTTTTGTTAGTTCAAATCTTGCATGTCAATTTTGAACGACTTCCAGATATCCGATCGATTTAAAATTTTGTACACATAGGTACCTATGTATTATTTCTGATGACAATTACATGAATCAATCGTTCTTAGAATTGAATTCTACTCCATATTGTGTTTTAAAGACCACCAACAGCTAAGGTTATGTGGGCCTAGCACCAATTCATATTTTCTATTCATTATTTTATTTTTTTAATAATAAATCGAAAATCCAATTGACACTTTTACCAGCTCTCCGCGGGCTAGAATCCGGGAACTGGGGACTTGTAATAGAGGAACCATAGCAACGCCATGTAAACAACATACTGCTACACGCTCGACCATTCTCAAGCCTTCAACCCCTATAAGGGAATCAAACGGGGATGTAGGATTTTTTGATTAATCAACGCCCAGGCTAAACCGCTGAAGCTATCGAAACTGGGTCGACCGATTGATTTATCGTTCATGCGCGTCTAATCCAATTCGTGCGAATCCGCGGGTAACGTCTAGTATTAATGATAATTTATAATTAAATCCTATTGAAATATTATATTGGTTTTTGAAATGAACAAAGGATATAATAAAAATTATCAACTCCAGAGTTAACTCCAGATACGTAATCCTCGGATTAAAATCGAAATTATCGCAATTTAAATATAAAAGAAATGAATAACGTTTTCTCCATTTTATGAAAGAAAATTTCATGCTGGCTTTCGTCACAATTTCAGGATATTATTTTACTCTTTCAACATTTCAGTTTATCTGGTGCATAATACCTATATAAACTTCTCGGTATTATACAGAGTGTCTCAAAACTAGTGTCAACGATTTTGACTAAATATTTTATTGTGAAATTTCGAATTGTAAAGTTATTTCTTCGAACGGTATAATAGCAAATTAATAATTATTATTGTAAAAGTTCAAAAATTCTGTATATAGGTAAGTAATTTATGAGGAGCGAAACTTCTTTACGCACGGTAGAGTGAATTAAATTCATGCGACTGATGTAACTCTGCATCACCATGACTCCTCTGCACCGTTGAGCTAAAGCGGGACGCTGGTAAGACATCGCTGCAACGATCGTTGCAAACAGCTTAATATACATATATATGTATGGATATGTGTGTGTGTATCTACAGTCGACGTGATTAGAAGTTTCACTTCTATAGTGTGTAGTGTAAAATACAACGTCTCATTTTTTTAAGTCAGGAGATGTTTATTCATTCTCGCCCGAGGGACCTTGCCGAATGTTTCTGCAAGGAACGCCGAACGCTACCATCCACACTCTCGAATAACGTACTAGCGCAGTAGGTGTTCTATAACAGATCAACATGGATGTCGTCGAAATTATCGCTGATGCCGCTTATTGTACATATAATTATTACAATTTTGTGCCAAATGAAAATTTCACATAATTAACCGAAACACTATAGTAATTCAACAAGTTCTAAATTCAACTGGTGCAATAATACTATGCAAAATCGCAAGATAAGGCGAGAGTGTAGATGGGTCTCTTCCACTCGCATCTCGGTTCGGCTCGCATCCTTTGACTCGGGCGCATAAAACCGACAAGACACGGAGCGCTGCCGAGGCGAAGCGAGACAATAGAAATAGCGCTGCCGAGGCAAGGCGAGACATAGCGAGCCGACACGAGCGTGTCTTCCACACTCTCGCGCTCAGGTCTCATTGTGTTGTCTCGGCGAGAATGAAGTACCGGCATTATAATAATTTTACGATAAATGCGCTTACATAAAATAAATTGATCTTTACCGATTAATGTAATGCGATTATGCAATACTTGCACCGATTTTTTTTTATTTTGTAGGAACTTGAAAGTTACATTTCGGAGATAAAAATGGAAAATGGAATATCGATCTGAAATTTCAACAGAAAAATGTTTTTAAAATCGTCAGTGAATTTCTGGGACATACTGTATATTTATACGTCATTTTAAAAAACCGCTGCCTAGTTTGTTACACAATTATGTTCATGACAGTTATAAATTTAATTAAATTTTAAAAGTAAAAGCAGAAAATTCTACGCATTAGCATTTCGTATAAATTAATTCTCTTGGGTTTTAAGTTGGTATCGCGTAGCGGAAATAAATTCAATTGCAATAAAAACAAAATAAATTAAAAGTACGTCATAAAGTCGCCAACTTTTTAATTGGTCGTTTATAAAGAAAAAAAGTTGATAAATTTTGTCAAAAGATAAATTCTCGCTAGACCAGCCCACTGGTCATAATAATTTTAGTGCGTCTTAAATTTAACAGATTTCTCTTAGTTCGGAAGATAATGGACGTTCATATATTTTTTTTAGTTTTGAGATTTTACTTATTTAAATACTTAATATCTGGATAACCGAGCTTTGCTCGGATGAGTTCAAAAAAAATAGTACTAGAAGTCCCCATTTCATCAGTCGTTTTTAAGAAAAAAAATTACATACCTATAATATAAGATAGATAATATTATTATACGTCAGTATACGTCATACTACATAACGTATGTACCTACATATTTTCAAATAATTACTGATTATTTTAATAAGTTAAAGATTGACTGTCAGAGTAATTTGACATAAATAATGAAAATAGTTTGTTTTTTCCAAAGCCTACTCACCATACGACACTGTTTTATAACGTTAAAAAAACTGTTTTTTAAAATGATATAATCGATAAGAAAAAGAATTTTTTCAGGGATGAGACCTAGCTAGACCGATTTTTTGCCCCCCAAAACCCCTTTTCAGTAAATTTCATCCAAATCGTTAGGGCCGTTTTCGAGAAAATATTTATATAGGTACATAGGTACATATATACAAGATTTGCTCGTTTAATAATATAGGGATTCCTTTTTGGGGTTCCGTACCTCAGAATGTAAAAACGGAACCGTTATAGGATCACTTTGTTGTCCATCTGTCTGTCTGTCTGTCCGTCAAGACCCTTTTTCTCAGGAACAGCTAGAGGTATCCAGTCGAAATTAATAGTCTACGATCCCATGATCCTGTAAAAAAATTCAGACCTCTAACTCAATGCAATGACAAGATATTTAAAAAAATGTATTTTTTATGGTGACTTACCCATCAAAACTTATAGGGTACTTCCCGTTGACCTAGAATCTTGAAATTATTGGCACGAAGGAAGGTATCATAGCACAAGTAAAGGAAAAAAATCCGAAAATCATTAATTTCTAATTCTGTATGGAATTATCACGTGACAAACTTAATTTTTAGGATAATTTAATATATTTATACGGCTGATATGCAATTGAAAATTTTTGTTGGAAAGCAGCTAATTATATAATTGATTCCAAATGATGAGCTCTCGCTAGTACGAAGATTCACTTCTGCAACCTAGCTATAATGAATTAACACTCATATGTAGTGAAAATCTATTGATTCCGAAGCATATAAGGAGAATATTAGATTAGTAATCATGTCACGGTTGAGTAATTGTAAACTCATTCTGCCGCGAAAGTGGAAAGTTTTAGGTTAGAATCCCGACTGTGACTACGGTTGTTAAAATGATTTTTTCCGATATGTTTGGAATCAATTATATAATTGGCTGCTTTCAAAAAAAAATTTTTCATCATTCAAAATTTTTAATTTTTAGGGTTTCCTATGCCCCTTCCATTTAGCGAAAAGTAACTCCCAGAGATGATCCATCGCTATGTTTTCGCGTCTAGGTTCAGGTTAGAATCCTGACTGTGACTACGGTTGTTAAAATGATTTTTTCCGATACGTTTGGAATCAATTATATAATTGGCTGCTTTCCAAAAACAATTTTTCATCATTAAAATTTTTTAGAGTTTCCTATGCCCCTTCCATTTACCGAAAAGAGATGATCCATCGCTATGTTATCGCGTCTAGCTTCCGAATGGTTAAGACACGTGTGTTTTGGTATATTTGACTATATAATCCCACCTTAAAATGCAATACACTGTGAAGCCCGAAATGTCATTGCCTTAGCAGAGGAGTTTTCTACAGAAAGTCGTATGTAAAAAGGAAACAAATGTGGTGTAATTGAGGCAGAATGGTGTAGCTAGAGGTGGGATGTTTGGTGAACAAAACATTCAGTCAGAAATTATGTGTGCCATAGCTCGTTTCGTGAACATTGCACTGAACCAAGAAGGCACGTTTAAGGTCCATTCACACACATCAGTTCCGTTTCAATTTAGTCTCCGTTCAGTGTTCGATGAGGCAAGACCCTGGGTGCCAAATTTTGAGGATGTCATTTTATTGATTAAAAAAAAAACTGGATGCGTGCGAATAGTGATGAGCAAAATTGGACTTGGTCTTGCAGTCTTGGTCTTGGTCTTGCGAAAAAGCAAGACCAAAACCAAGACTATCATTAGACTAGCAAGATCAAGACCAAAACCGAATGAACAAGAACAAGACCAATACCAAGACCGAATATGCAAGACCAAGATCAAATACACAAGACTAACTATAGTAGAACATAATAATTAAAAATGATGTAATTTTGATATTTTTTAACATTTTAATAAAATAAAGTATTTTGTTAGTTAATAATAGAGTGTGAATTATTTTTAATTTATAACTATGATGATCTTCAGAAGCAAAAAACTAAAAAAAAGACAGATAAAATTAGCAAGACCAAGACTGTCCAAGTCTTGGTCTTGGTCTTGTTTTGCTCATCACTACGTGCGAATCTTCCGCGTCTGAAGTAAAATTTCATGGGTAAACATTTGTTACCAAGTAAACACTAAACAGAAAGAGGCGTGTCGATCGAGTTTCCCCTTCAACGTATTCGTAACGACACTAACCGCCAGCCAATCGATTCCCACTAGCAATTCATTTTCCCCACTCTTGACGGTGTCGTTTTCAGTTACGCTGTTGAATAAAATTACTCTCATCGCAGCTAAAGAAGCTGCACTTCAGTTTGAGTATCAATATATTAATTATTCAGTCAGAATTTTGAAGAATAGTTTTCAAAGGGCGTCCTTTTTTATGTACTCTACGAATAATCAACGCTAGTTACGCCTCTGTAATTAATCAAAACATTTTTGAAGTATAAATACTTCTTATGCGACTCCAGACGCGCAAAGCGGTAAACGATGAAAGGTAGACACGGGGTACGGAGAGTTCCGTCCGCAGTACCAGTATCGACTATCGAGTATAGTGCAACGCAAGGCCACGCAAAAACAACATTCTCTCTCTTGCGCGTCCCACTACTGTCCATGAAAAGTAGACGCGGGGTACGGGGAGCTCTGCCCACCGTAGCAGTATCGAGTAGTGCAACGCAGATCAACTTTCTCTTTCTTTTACTCATCTACGTCATTCAACTAATTTGGTGTAAGAAGTATTCAGTATTCACTTCAGCAATGTGTAACGACACACACACTACCTACACTGTAAGAAATGAGAAGGTCGATTACATAGATTATCGATGGTCCATTTGTAGCCAGCGATTAATCTGGTAATAGGCACACAAAGGGACAATGGCGTCGCAAACAGGTATCGCCTGCACACCACGTAGATTCCATAAAAACACATTGCGCATGCGTGGTTACTAATTTTACATTAATTTGTTTTGTATTCATCCATTTTATATATGTAACTATACATTTTATTTTGTAATTTTTACACACTTTATTGGAATGTTAAACAAATTATGTAATTTTAATTTACTTTATGTAAAAATCACAAATTTGTTTAACTTTACAGTAAAAGTCCAAGTTTTTATGAAGTTTTCTGTGTAAAAATAAATAATAATGTAAAATCACTTAGAAAATCGAGCGAATTCTACCTTAACTTTCAAAGTATTTTTACATCCATTTTTTACAGTGTACTTTTTGTATAAGAACAAGCACTGATAGTTTGTTTTGTAAGTAGGTCTAATATTTCCAACTGCATATTTTAGTATTAAGATAATTATAAGCTGGAAAATTATATATATATATACAGGGTGGACCAAGTTATAGTAGCAATAATTCACCATTCGATGGTCCATCGAAAAATAAGTAGACATGCATAATTTTATTTTTTTCCAAAACGCTTCCTAAGAGAGATACAGCCCTTCAAAGTCCAGTTTTAAAAATCAATACTGACAAGTGTCATAAATTATCTCAAAACCAAGTATCGCCTACTTTGTTGGTTATTTTCATAAGTTATTTATTTGTTGTTTTTAATTTAATTAATGAATTATTTATTTAAATTCGTCAAACAGTAAAAAGTTTACAATTGTTGTACAAGATTCCAGACCTATTATTTTCATAGGTGGCTATTTTAGAAGTGTTCTAAACTTTCAACTCTAATTATCTCGTAAACGAAGCCTCAAATCGAAATTTTGCAAGAGTGACTCTTTTTTTCTAAATTGAACAGGGAATTCGAAAAAAATGTTATTCTTTAAAAATATCCAGTGGCGCAGAAAATAGGGCGGGAAAAGTGAAACAACCCCCCTGTATCTACGCCACTTGACAATTTTGACAAAAGTTACTTACGTCAAGTAATGAGTATCTATTGCATAAATACTTAAACCAAATTTGGTCAAAAACGCATTAATGACTTGAAGGTTAGGACAAAAAAAAAGAATTTTAAAACTGAACTTTGAAGGGGTGTATCTCCCTTAGGAAGCGTTTTGGAAAAAAATAAAATTATGCATGTCGACTTATTTTTCGATGGACCATCGAGTGGTGAATTATTGCTACTATAGCCTGGTCCATCCTGTATATATTGTATAATAAAAACAGTCTAGACTTTGCAATGCGAATTGAAAACTTTTCATAAGATTGGCTATAGTTACAATAATGCAACACTTCAACGGTGGGATAGCGTAGACTGTAGAGAACAGCTTGCAGTACATGACAGCAGGGCCGGAATGTGAATATATTTTGGACTATTAAGCAAAATAAAAATGTATTCCCTACATTCTATAACCAAACCTCCCATACATATACATAATACATAACAAAGCAATTCAAGAATCTCAAAAACAATATACGTTCAATTTAACTTCTGCGTTCAGGTTTTCAAATCAGTTTCCATTTATAGTCTACACAGTATGTGCACCATTGTCAGCTGGACCTTTCAGGAATGGATCAATATTGTTACTGTAAAGGTTTGGTTTTTAAGGTTCTTTTAGTTTAATAATAAATTAATAAAGTTGTTGATTTATTCATTATAGTTATATTTAATAAATTAAAATTACAATTGTTATGTACACTGACATAGTAACGTCTTGCGATACACTCAACACTTTTTTATGACCAAATTCTATTATTATTATATAGCAATAGAATTGCTTACCTCGCGTCGTCGAACTAGAACAATTTTAATTAATTGTTTATTAATTTATGTTCTGACTTTGCATATCTAAGTATTTCTAATGACACCGTTAATACTTAACCTAATTACGTGAATCTAGATACATTTGTACAATACTTACTTAAAAAAAAATCAGGAACACAAGTATCTACCAACGACTGAACGACTGAAATCACAGGTAGATAAAAGCGCCATTAAAGTGATTTTCGCGCAATTTTCTTTAGAAAACGTTTTTCTTTCTAGAAATATTTTAATTTTAGAAAAAAATTATTAAGATTTTATACATGTTTCATCTAGAATTTATTAATACCTGTGCTTCCACCATTTAAACCCGGACTTCCACCATTAGTTTTGAAGTTATTTCAAAATGTTTTTTGCCATACTCACTATAAAATAGCTGCTTTACATGAATGTAAAACGACCTTTGACTGGTGTGCGGGAACGTATCTTTCCCACACTAGTGTGGGAAAGCAAACCATTTCCATGGTGATTTATGTTTATTCGCCCTGATCCGCTCGCTGTTGCCTACTGACAGCTTCTCTCGGCCAAGTATAGAAGTGAAGAACCAAAATGAAATGTCAAAATTTTTTTAAATATTGAAAATGAAGTGAAAAGTAGCTATTTTATAGTGGGTATGGCAAAAAATACCATATATATCTCGTGTGACCATTGAAACTCGCTATCGATTCTTTTAACATACTACTCGTCAGTAATATACCTCATTACGCCAGTAGATGTATAATCTAATATTCTTCTAGTGTTCTAAAAAAACGAGAAATTCCTAGTTCTTCCAGTCCAAACCTGTATGTGAAGCACCGAGATGAAAGTGAATCATAGTAGTACGCAGATATACCGTGTATGTACTGTAGTATATACTGCTGTACTAGTATAGTGTATATTATGTATTTGTATTATATACAGTGGCAGACATAGGTAAATTGTAGGTATTAGAGGCGTGCGAAAATACTAGAAAAAGGAACATCGTTTATAAGCAATTTATACAGTGTGCGTCAAAACTTAAAAATGTCTACACCTGCCATCCTTTTTAAACATATATTTTGTAGAACAACCAAATTTGGGGTGTATTTACGCCGAACTAAAATACTACTTTTTCAAATAAAAATAATGTGAATTGATTTAAAAAAATTAATGACCTAAAGGTCGAAAGATATTCTAAAACTCTAAGATTGTATTTAGATTGAAAAAATCTTTCAAATGAATTGTCGTACAAACCCAAGAGACAGGAGTTACAAAAAATTATCGATGTAGCCAGGGCCGACCTTACCGAGTCTAACGTCCCGAACAAGATTTTTTTACCCACCGTTCCAACCAAAAACTTGTTTTTTAATGACATATTTTCCAATTTATTTTAGAAATTTTACTATAAAGTCTATTCATTTGCAAGATAGAGTAATTTGAAAAAAACATTCCAACAGTGTCACTTATTCCTACACTCTACAGCTTACAACAAAATAAATAGATAAATACCGTCCTGTACATTAGCAAAATTTGAAATTCTCTTGACGACCAATCACAACTCAAGAAACAAATGGACACGATATGATCACGCACACAGGTCACTCTATCTTGAAAATGAATAGACTATAGTCAGCTGTCAAAATCTCTTAAGAATTTTGTTCCGTGACTAAAAAAATCATCTAGCATTCCGCCGCGCCCCCTAGTCTGACGCCATCTCCACTACAGCTAGTGATGGGCGAATATGAGATGTTTTTACGATCGAAACAATTGTAATCGTTCATAATAACAATCGACTCGGTGTTTGATTTTACAATCGAAATGTTCGATTGTTCAAGTCGATTATTTGCCACAAAGGTTATAACAATAGCAGCGAATGAGAATAAGTACATTATAATCGCGATTCAAGGTTATATGCTAGTCGATTGACATTCACGCGACTCGTTGATTGTTCACTGTTCACACTGTTCAGTCGGTACTCATTACTCTGTGATCTCTTCACTATTGAAATCGTTATACGCGATTATTGCACAATCTACCATCGACTCGACCACAATTGTTGAGTGATGAACGATTGTATATTATGTGGCTCTCGACAGTGTAAGATTCAGTACTATGCGACTCGGTCTCTGTGAACTATGAACTATGAAACTTAACAATCAAGTCCAAGTGACAAGCATCGAAAGTCATCGAGATGTTTGAACAATCGAGACAATCGACTAAAACATCTTGAATACGCGCATCAGTGAACTACAACTTTCAATAAATACTGCCTTTTCGAATGCTTCTTCTCTTCTACTATATATAGATTACTACGTCTGTTATGTTAGGTATTGCTTATAGTGACTTAATAGTGTCGCACAAAATTGGGAGCTTGTGACAATCGAAATAAATGCAGTGTAGAAGAGGGAGCGTTGACTTGACGAGAGAATATTGTATTCAAAAAAGTTGAATTGACACAAATAAGGCATAATGCTCCCTCTGTATAGTCTTGGCACAATGATGGAACGAGGCCGAGGGTATGGTGATGGGGGCGTAGTTTATGCCTACATAGCTGGAACATCGCCGCAAGAAGTATCATCGCCGCCGCCGCTGTAAAATGTCGGAGGGAACTTTACTGTCTGCCGCCTACGCTGAATGCAACGCTCTAAACTTCAATAGTACTCCTCCGGAAATGTTCAGTGTCGAAAAGCGCTTCGTGTAATGGTGATTTTCTTCCGCACAAAATTCATATTGAAAATCCAAGTAGGTACTTACAAAAAAAGTACAAAAAGTCTCTTTTTTTCATTCTGCTGCTCAATAAACCAGGTTGCAGTAAATTCAAGTAGATATTATTATATATCCAGAACTATAAAAAATGGTGGAACCTTTGGTGTAAAGATACGAAATGTTACAATTACCACAAAACACCAAACCATAACAAACACTCTCGACGTACGTTTCGCCAACCAAGTTGGCATCATCAGGAGATGATTAAAACTAAACTAAACTAGTTTAGTTTTAATCATCTCCTGATGATGCCAACTTGGTTGGCGAAACGTACGTCGAGAGTGTTTGTTATGGTTTGGTGTTTTGTGGTAATTGTAACATTTCATATCCAGAACTGGTTGCGATAAAATGTTGTATTTGTCCAGTAAAAAGTCATCGATATAGATATTGTAGATTATAGAAACTCCAAAACAGAGATAATAAGCGTCTTATTCTGTGAAGAATAAAAGATTATACTGGTGCTGGTTCGGCTATAAATCTATGTAAAGAATATTATAAAGAAATAGTTGTTTCAGTAAAATAAATTTAACAAAATGTGAGACGTCGTGGGATGCCTGGCAGATGTGAAACAATCTCATAGCTTGAAACCATTACTTTCGCACAGGAATTATCCCCACCCCCGCGAGAAATTTTTCAAAATAAAATATAGCTAAGCTTTCTATTAGTGAAAGAATTTTTAGAATCGGTTCAGTAAAAACTAGAAAATAAAAATAGGTAAAAAAACTTTTAAGTTAAACGGTTTTATTTTAAATCATCAGCTGTATACCAAAAACTAAAAAATAATTTGGACACAAACCAAGGGGCACTTTGTGTCGCTACGTTAGCGGAATAAGTAATAAAAACGTGGGGTGCATAAAAATCTGTATAACGACTGTATAATTATTAAATAAGAACGGCTTGTCTAGAAAAATGTGTTTCCAAGCCCATCGACAGAAATATTTCAAATGCGCCCCACGTTTTTATTGTAGTCTGTTAAAAGTCCCAGATTATTACTTATTCTGCTGACGCAGCGACACAAAGTGCCCCTTGGTTTGTGTCCTAATTATTTTCCAGTTTTTGATACAGCTGATGATTTAAAATAAAACCGTTTAACTTAAAAGTTTTTTTACTTATTTTTATTTTTTAGTTATTAGTTTGATTTGTGGCCCGTATCATAATGCAAACTCCTCATTCTTTCAACTGTCCACCTCCTGATTCCATCATCAGATCCTCGTTACCAAGCTGAAATTATCATAACATTGTATTGTCACGGGAACTCAATGTGTGTGCAAAGTTTCAAAGGAATCGGTTAAGCAGAAGTAGTTGAAAAAGCTGTCGCTAGATTTGAAACAAATATACGGGATCAAGCTAAATAAAACCGTTTAAAAATAGGCTTGAAGAGATTGAACAATGAGGTTTTCCCCTGGTAATAAAAATATCGCAGGGAAAGTTTTGACACTGCAGTAAATTTAATTACAATAATAAATATTGAAAGATTCTGATGTCAGCAAGTTATTCTTATGGATGACAAATATAACTAAAAAGTTGCTTAATAGCTTCCTTTTATTGGAAAATACCGTATAAAATTTCTGTGTAATTTAACATTTCAAATAAAATTTATTTACTACGTGGTGGTACAAAATTTGTAAGTATATTTTAAACACGTTTCTATAAAAACATTATCTGACTACGGATAAACTCTTTTTTGTTGAACTAACAAATTAGATTCATATATGAACACAAGATTTGAGTTTCTGCGGACGGCTACTGAATAAATAATTAAATCAAACGATTTTTGTTCCCTAATTAATTCCAATTACCAAAGAACATTGGAATGCAATTGCGAGAACAACTGCATTCCAATGTTCGCCCTGGGGGAGTTATACATGGTTCTTATCAAATACATACCTATTGCCATCTCCTGTGGAAACTTATGAACTGAGATCCTTGAAATCTAGCCTTAAAATTTAGAAAAAATAAGCTCTTTCGCAACTTCTCTCCGTAAATAAAGGTATACCAACTAAAAGTTTTAAGAACTTTAATTATATCACCAAAAGCTTTCTAACATTAATTAATTCTGAAGTTAAAAAGTTGCATTCACAGTTTGTTTAAAAACTTGGACACTTTGCATCAAGACTTAAAAAATGCAGTTAAAAAAACAATGGATATAAAAATACGTTATTTCTTATTTTAACTTCTAGTTCTAACATGTCATAGCGTAAATTTAAATTGTGTGGTCGTAAGGCAAGACGGTTTATGGCACATTTTTGGTAAAATAAGATTAATGTCCTTTTAACCATCTATTTAATGGTCCAGCTTGACGATACTACCCCCCAGGGGGGCCTTAGAATGTGGTTGCTATCGCAAAATGCATTCCAATGTTCTTTGGGAATTGGCGCTCCCAGGGACCCGAGTTCGTACCAGTCGGTTTGTGTATGCCGGCTGGCGGATTCTAATACACAAATGAGTTTTTTGTTTTGTTGAAGATGCTAATGACCTGATTTGTCGACGCGTCTATAATCTACAATTAATTAATTAATTGACGATAATATAATAATTAATAACACTCTTGCCCCTTTCAACGCTCATTTTTTTTCTTTACTGAGAAAATAGACTACAGGGTGGTTCATACATATATCAGGGTTATTAGATCGTTTTGAAACGCAATTTTATTCTAAACTAGCAGTACTCGCGACTTCGTTTGCGCGGTGTTTTGGAATTTGATGGCACGTGTAGTCACTCTAAAATTTTAGCAGCTGTTAAAAATGACTGTTTTCTATAAGACATGCAAATTTGATCAAATTCCTAAGAAAAGTGTTTTATAGGTGAACTACAACGTTAGCGCGACGTCTATTAGTGAGTAGTAGAAATACTGTTGATATTATATTTTTTTAACATAAAAGAAAAATAAAAAAATAAAATAATTATAATTTTATATGAGGGAAAAATTAAAAAAAAACCTCTACACATTTTATACTGATGTTATCAACACAATTAAAGAGTTTGTGTTGATAATTCTGATTAATTATCTGGCGAAACATATAACAAATATTCTAGACGGTAAACGAACCTTTTTCAACCAGAGTTTTCAGATTTAATTAAAAAGTTTACGTCACATCATCAGAACCAATTTTCTTTTTATTAAATAGTTTCATGTAATAACAACGCATTTTCATACCTTTCAACATTCCACGTTATAACATTTGTGGCCATAAAGCGAAACCGCGTATTCCGGATTTATTGTTCATAGTTGCTATATTTCGAGGCATATTCACGATTTTTCGAAAATTTTGAGCTTCAAAGCGATCTCATTAAATCAATGTTTAAGTTAATAATTTATAATATTTTTTTTTGTAACACATAGCTTGCATATGTTGAAATTCACTGTATAATAATAATAAAATTTTATTGTCATAGTATAAGAAAAAAAATATCTATACAAAAAAAAATTATACACAAAAAAATTTACACAAAAAAATTTTAAACAAAAAAAAATTACATTTAACTGTATATATTTACATGAGTAGAGTTACCATTTAAAAAAAATGTTAAATTGTGTTTTAAAGACCACCAACAGCTAAGGTTATTTGGGCCTAGCACCAATTCATATTTTCAATTCATTATTTTTTTTTAATAATAAATTGAAAATCCAATTGACATTACCAGCTCTCTGGCTACAACCCGGGAACTGGGGACTTGTAATAGAGGAACCATATAGCAACGCCATGTAAACAACAGCATTGCTACACGCTCGGCTATTCTCAAGCCCGGTTACCATTTCGAAATTTGAAAAGTCCTGACAAGAAACCGAACATTTAATAAAAAAATCCAGACATTTTAGACTGGTTTAATATTTATGTTTTATTTTTGAGTAATTTAATGCGAAAATTAAACATTCATTCAAAACGTTTTCATCTAAATTAAAAATCCGGACAAATTAAAAACCCGGATAAAGTCCGAACGGAAGGCCGAAAGTCCGGACATGTCCGGACAAATCCGATCGGATGAGTAAGTTGAAGTGAGTGCAGGGTACCTGGGCACAAAATCCGACGTCAAAAATCTATCTAAAGATATATAAAAAAAAATCGACATGAGCGGTGTTACCTTTTGGTCAAAGATATTGTAAGAGTCAAAGAATGGACAAAAGGGTTTTTATGTGTACTCATAATATTTTAGACAGAACGTATTTTCTCTTTCCATAAAGCTGTCAGTTTTCATATATATAATTAAACGGAGTACCGCATAAAAAAATGCTTTATCTATTTCTTGTTCCAACGTCACAATATAATATAAGTATCCCTTATGTTTCTATACGAACATTTAATATATATCTTGCTATACCCACTACAAAATAGCTACTTTTAATACTGTTACGGATCACCCTGTATATAAACGGCATGCAAGAAATCTGAGAAATGGGTCTGCTTACTGAACAACAAGTACCTGCACGAAATTTCTAGAGGACGCGAGAACGCACTGTGCTTCAGACACGCGGCCTATATAAACAGCCGGTAGGAGTGAGTGCAGTCAGTCAGTGTAGTGTCGAATACGCAGTCAATGGGGAATACTGAGCGACAAATAGATGATTAAAACTTAGTTTTAATCATCTCCTGATGATGCCAACTTGGTTGGCGAAACGTACGTCGAGAGTGTTTGTTATGGTTTGGTGTTTTGTGGTAATTATAACTTTTCGTATCGTTACACCAAAGGTTCCACCACTTTTTATTGTTAAGTGTTATTTAAGTGGCTCGTTTAGTTCAATAATTACCGTTTAAGTTTTATTTATTGTTAGAATTGACTTTTAGTTGTTGCAATTATTGTATATAGTTTATTGTTACGAATTATTGTAAATAAATATTTATTCCGCCAACTCAGAAAACAGTTTTGTAACAATACTATTGTACCGTCAGAGCTTGGACTATGAACTACAATAAGGTTACATAATGTGTCAAAAGCAAAAATACGCGCGTATACATCGATATTCAGCTGGAGTTTTATATAAGACTAGCCGTTACCCGTGGCTTCGCCCACGTATTTTTCGATTTATGATTTATTATCCCTCTCGCGAGAAATTCTCCTCCTGCGAATTTTATAAGTAATACATAACTCACTCGCTTCGCTCGTTTGCTCGGATTTTATTAATACATTACTCACTCGCCTCGCTCGTTCGCTCGAATTTTATTAATACATTACACACTCGCTTCGCTCGTTCGTTTGAATATTAATTATACATTAGTCACTCGCATCGCCCGTTCGTTTGAATATTAATAATACAATACTCACTCGCTTCGCTCGTCCGATCGAATTTTATTAATACATTATTGCTCACCTACGTTATATAAGGAACTCCTGTGCAAAATTTCATGCTTCTAACTTCAAAAATGATGAACTTCCATACAAACTTTCATCCCCTATTTAACCCCTTTAAGGGATGAATTTTCAAAAATCCTTTCTTATTACTCATTTACGTTATATAAGGAACTCCTGTGCAAAATTTCATGCTTCTAGCTTAAAAAATTACGAACTTCCATACAAACTTTCATCCCCTATTTAACCCCCTGAGGGGATGGATTTTAAAAAATCCTTTCTTATTGCTCACCTACGTAATATAAGGAACTCCTGTGCAAAATGTCATGCTTCTAAATTTAGAAATGACGAACTTCCATACAAATTTTCATCCCCTTTTTAGCCCCTTTAGGGGATGCATTTTCAAAAAAAAATTTCTTAGTGCTCACCTACATTATATAAGAAACTCCTGTGCAAAATTTCATGCTTCTAACTTCAAAAACGACGAATTTCCATTCAAACTTTCATGCCCTATTTAACCCCCTTAGAGGCTGAATTTCGAAAAATCCATTCTTAGTGGATGCCTACGTCACAAAAGGAATCTACTGTCCAAATTTCAAGTTTATATCTCCAGCGGTTTGACCTGGGCGTTGTCTGTCAGTCAATCAATCAGTCAGTAACGGAACTGTTTTATATATATAGATACGGGGATATGTTTACGGCAGTTGGGCATGTCTTGTTATCTGGGCGTTATGCAGTGAACGTCCTGATTCTTTGTCGTACAAACAACATAACGTTTCCTGCAGTTGAAAGCAATTCAAACAGAGCGTAACAACTAGAGATGCGACATTGAGAAGTGATAAACGCGAACGGAAAACAACTGTCAAATTTAGCTATGCCTCTTTGAACACTGAAAAACAAATGGAAAGATTTCCTCACAGAAAATGTTTTTTACTTGAAAATAGAATATAATGGAAAAAAAACACCCACATGTGTAGCTTTCACATTTCTCATATTTATAAAAGATCCAATTAAAGCTGTTTTTCGATGATTGAATAAATAATCATAATGTATAAAATTTTAACTGGTGACTACGAGCATGTAGAAAACAAGCTTCCAACATATAGAGTTGGGAGTTTCGGGTTCAAGTCCCGACAGTGGTCATTTGATTTTTTCTTAGATATAGCTTATACAAATCATGACAGCTTGGCTGTCTCATATATATTATTTTACCTCTAATTGTTATGTGAATAATATTGTTGTGGATATAAGGGGTTAAAAAATCGTTTGATGTTATCATTTACCTAATATAGAGAAGTCTATAGTAAATATTTACTTCTATCTCAGGACCGTTTTTTTCGATAAACTATTTTTGCTACAGCGTTCATTTAAATTTTCATTGAAAATACTAACTAAAGGCTATTTTTTTCAGATTTTTTGCATCGATAGTTTAGAAATTAAAGGGGGGCGCTTTGATATTGACTTTGAAAGCAAATATCTCGTGACTGAAGGGTTAAAATCAAAAGGTCCTTATAACATGTTTTGTTACATTTAAGAAGAGCTATCGAAATACACCATACACAATGGAGTAAAAGAAACAAAAGTTTGAATTCACTTTCAACTCTATGGGAGTGGGTGAGTGGGTTCAAAAAAATATTTTTCCAAAAATCTCATCATTTCTGTTTTTGGGTCTTGATTCCACGTCCGTATACCAAATTTCATCTTAATGGGTCTAAAAATGAGAGGATGGGAGAGCTGTGCCTGTGACATACATACAGACACAAACGACTAGGCCCTGTAGTCAGGGTCCATTCTGATTGGTCGAATACCCCATCTTGATGTTGTTTGACACACAAACACACACCTAACGAACGTAACAACTAACTAGTGAACTCTGTATACTAATATGGATAGTTGATAGCGATTAAAAAATGGGTTTTGCATGTGGACAATGTTCAAACATATATTCTTCAAGACAGACATTAATGTTCACAAAATTAGAATGAAAACTTCAGATAAGGCTTGTAATCTACTAAATCTTTCTATAAAAGTCAATCAATTTTCTGACATTTCAAAATAAAACTTAATTAAAATTTATTTTTCTATTCAAATTTCTCAAGAACACTGTTATTGTATAAATTTTGGACATCCTAATATCTCAAATAATAATACATATTAAATTAGGTTTTATTTTTAAATGTCAAAAAATTGATCGACTTTTATAGAAAAAATTAGATTACAAGCCTTACCTAAAGTTTTCGTTCTAATTTTGTCTGGCTTGAAGAATATGCATTTGAACAATTTCCACATACAAAACCCATTTTTAATCGCTATCAACTATCCTGCTCATGTAAAAAATTATAATAAAAATAATTTGTCTGCATTTATTTATAACAAACTACTGACAGAACAACTGGGATAGTATTTCTTCTTTTATAATATTTTTAATTTTGTAATTATTAGTGTATTTGCCATATGGCACATACACTATTGGCGTCGGTCGGATGGCGGGACCTAGGGGTCGGACCAAAATTTCTCGACGTTTCATAGCCTCCTGAACAATTTGGCACCATTTTTGGAAATGTTTATATATATATATATGTGTGTGTGTGTGTGTGTGTGTTCGCAGCATAACTCTCGAAAGACTTAATTGATTTGAACAAAATTTGGTACACACGTTGGGATCCATCACCGCACGGAACCTATTTAAAATGGGCCCAATCGGACTATTTTAAGGGTTGTTTTTAGGGGTTAAAATAAGTTTTATGGCCCGAAAATACCGAAAAAATTTTCAGAATTGTTTCAAAATTGAAATTTAACCTTTTAGTAAAGATCAAAATCTGCTGCTAAAATTTTAATAAAATCGGCCCGACAGGACCGAACTTACAAATTTTATGAAAACACTAGTTTGCGGATAGTGATTTACTTACTGAAGGGTGTATTTAATTTCGTACAGAGGTTGCATTGATAATAATATTGAAATTTAGAAAAAAAATATTATTTTAAGGGATGTATTAAGGAGTTAAATTTTTTATTTTGTCCTAAAACAAACTAAGTTCACGTATTAAAGCCACAAGGCCTGTATTAGCAAATACACTATATATTGTCGGCAGGGTTTGGCACTGCGACCCGAGTTTTTTTAATGTAATTTTTTATGGGCTAGGTGGAAGAACAATGTAATTTGAACCGTGCTTTTTGTACGTTTTTAATGTGCAATAAACATTCATTCATTCACATATTAGTAAACATAGTTCACTAGTTAGTTGTTACGTTCGTTTGGGTGTGTCAAACGACATCAAGATGGGGCATTCGACTAATTAGAATGAACCCTGACTGCAGGGCCTATAGTCGATAGTCTATATTGCTTTACGTAGACGCTTAAGAAAATCTGTCGCTGCCTCTTAGGGTAAGTTCGGTTTTACGCTCAGATTGATCGGAGTGCTCTAATACGTTCGAATTTAACATTTATATGCTCTGAAAGATCTCTATCCTGCGTTCGGTTTTAAGATCTGGAGCAGATCGAGCGCGCTCGATTTGCTCCGAGGAAAGCGAGCGAGCAAGCAGATTCAACCATCTTCAGAGCATTCATTTTAAAAATGAGCGGAAACACTTGTTGTGAGAATGGATAAATTTCGAAGTTTATTTATATGAGGTAATTTTTCAATAGGTAAAAACACACGAATAATATTTATTCAAAGAATAGTAATAATCAATAAGTCTATATCGCACAGAATGATTAAATAAAATATTTATTTTATCTATGGGTCGAAAAAATCAACAACCAGTACTACTATTAATTTTAAAATAAAGGAATAAAACGAAAAAAATTGTGATTCATGATTTATTATTATAACAATGTTGAATTAAATCAAAATGAGGAGCAATAAAGAATATATTTCGGCTTTAGTAATAAGAATTTAAATTATTGGCGCCATTTTATTCTGACGTTTGGAAAAATCTGCTAGATTACGTTCGGAATTGTTTAGATGGCTCGATTTGCTCGGTTGTCACGTGATCAAAAATCTGTTCGCTCGGCTCGATCAATCGAGCGTAAAACCGAACTTACCCTTAGTCTATTTAGCGGGTTTAACATTTGAAACTCTGCACAGAACAGCAATATTTCAGTTTATTTCACATTACTGTCAAAGTAATAATGTTGAATCTTTTGTACGAGGTTTGTGGGCGATGTTTAATAATTCTTACAAACTTTTATCAGTTCACTGAAACTTTCATTATATGAATGCAACTAACCGTGAAGAGACAGCGATACTTTATATTATGCATAAAGTTCATTTTCGTTTATTCTACTGTCACGTCTATCTGTCTTTGTTTCGTGTTAAACAATTGCAATTGGTTTAAAACACGTTCATCGAATCGACTCGGGTCGATCAGAATGAGCCTCAGCTATAGAACATGTTTATGAAATTTAAAATTATGAAACCACGGTGCAAGTGCAACTTTATTAATAATAAAAAATAAAAAAATTATTTTAAAAAACAAAAAACCCGACTGCGTAAAAATCGAACTTAAAAGATGGAAACAAGATCGAATGATAACATGCAGTCGGAGGCATAGTAGTAACAAATTGAACAGAAATACCTCCGACTGCATGTTATCATTCGATCTTGTTTCCATCTTTTAAGTTCGATTTTTACGCAGTCGGGTTTTTTGTTTTTTAAAATAATTTTTTTATTTCAAATGTTTTTAGTTAAAAATAAATCGATATAGATCCTAAACGGTCAGTCGAATCGAAAAATGTTGAGGGAAAACTAAAAATGATTTTTAAATACCTATTCAACGATACCCCACTTGACATAGTTTGTTGACCTTCATTTTTTTCATTTTCACAATATGGCGTCCTGTAGTCGCCATATTGAATTTTCACTAACGTCATGTCTTTAGTGACACTCGCCGAACTAAGGGGAATCGATTGACGTGTGAATCATAAAAATCGGCCCAGGCGTTTGGTCTGTATAGTGCTTCAAAGGAACATACAAACATACATACATACATACATAGGCTGTTAAACACATTACCACTCCTTTGCGTGCGCAGTCGGGTAAAAATTAATATACCATTTTGTAAGAAATTTAATCAGCTTCATTATTTATTAAGTTTTTTTTCTAGGACGCTTAGTTTTCGAAATATTTACGAAAAACCAAAAAATGGGACCTTTTCACCCCCCTCCCGCCCAAAGTTCGCATCTCCCGGCTGGGGACTTTTAGTATGTTATACCTGGGGGTCACCCCTACCACTTAAAATAATAACCCAAACTACACGATTTATAGCATTTATTTTTGCTTCGTTGACTGGGCTAAAATGAGTAATATGAATTACAAAATGGTCAAAACAAAGAAAATGCAAAATGACAAATCTTTATATATATAATGGTATAATGGTTGATTTGATAGTTTAAGCCTAATTTTTTTCAAATAAAGATTCATTGGTAAATTTCTTATCGCAACTGAAAGTTGAGTGTATAGTTTAAGTGACAAGTAGTTTGGTCCATTTGTTAACTTATTACGATTAAAAAAAGGGACTCGAATATTAGTACTGCTCCTGATGTTATAAGAGTGCACCTCCTCAACTAACTGAAAATTAGAAAAGTTTTGTTTTGCATAGAGCAAATTTTCGTAAACAAAAAGGGATGGTAAAGTTAAGATACTATGTTGTTTAAACAAAGGTTTACAAGAATCGCTTGAGTTACTTTTAGTCATTATTCTCAAAGCTCGTTTTTGGAGTCGGAACACTCTTACACAGGGGTCGGCAACCTGCGGCTCGCGAGCCGCATGCGGCTCTTATGATGTGAAGATGCGGCTCTCCAGTTCCATGCACAAATATTAATAATTATATTATTTTATTTTCAAAACTCATAAAAAATATTATACTACAAAAAAAACTTTAAACAGGATAAAAACACTCAACAGCTAGAACAGTGAGAATAGGTGGAGCAGAGAGTATACGGACAGCTGACATTTTTAAATGTGGGAACACTGTTCTGTTTGTTTAGTTATAATCCTAATCAAATACCATAATATTGAAATAAAAATGTTAGTGGCTCTTTAAAAACTGGGAAATTTTGTAAATTGTAACTTTTGGCTCTCTCGTCTCAAAAGGTTGCCGACCCTTGCTCTAACAGCATCAGGGGCATGTCCCCACAGGAAAATACCATAGGTGATCGTGATATTAGATGGGAAATGAGTAATGAAAATGATTTTAACTACTCATACGGATGGTTAAATTGAAATTTCCAAAAGTGTATGTCGTGTACAATGAGATATCCCAACCGGTAATTTTTATTTACATAGGACTGTGTAATTGATCTCACCTATATAAGATTATTCATTACGTTGTTACTATAGACATAAAGCTTTAATGACACGGGGCCAATGTACCCACAGAATTCCGTCCTAGCTTTGTTAAAACCACACCTTGATATCGCTTTTCCTTTACGGCGTATACTGTTACTTGTATATCACATTATGTAGAAATACGACGCGTATTTCACTCACTGATGCTAATAAAAATTGCAGTAGCTAGAAGACAGCTTGGTGTTAAGACGAATTTCTAATTGTGTTTTAAAGACCACCAACAGCTAAGGTTATTTGGGCCTAGCACCAATTCATATTTTCAATTCATTTTTTTTTTTTAATATTAAATTGAAAATCCAATTGACACTTTTACCAGCTCTCGGGCTAGAACCCGAGAACTGGGGACTTGTAATAGAGGAACCATTGCAACGCCATGTAAACAACAGCGCCGCTACACTCTCGGCTATTCTCAAGCCTCGTGTTAAGTGGAGTTTACAGAGTACGAGCTAGGGTGCGAGTTGAGAAGGTCAGTCAAACCAAAACTACTGCACAGGCGAATTTTCCGCGGCGTTTTTAACGCGGAGGAATGCACGTCCAAATCGTAATCGTGCCTACAAACGAGTGTTTTTCATTATAGCACTGAAAAGCGTTGCATATTGGATCATAAATAATAATAGTTTTATACGGCTGAAATGCAATTGAAAAATTTTTTCGTTGGAGAGCAGCCAATTATATAATTGTTTCGAAACATATAGGAAAAAATCATTTTACCAACCAGTGGTCACAGTCAGGATTCTAACCTGAACCTTTCCACTTTCGAGGCGGAATGAGTTTACAATACTCAACTGTGACAAGATTGCTAAATTAACATTCTCCTTATATGCTTCAGAATCAATAGATTTTCACTACATCTATTGATTCTGAAGCATAAGGAGAATGTTAATTTAGCAATATTGTCACAGTTGAGTATTGTAAGCTCATTCCGCCGCGAAAGTGGAAAGGTTCTGGCTAGAATCCTGACTGTGACCACTGGTTGGTAAAATGATTTTTTCCAATATGTTTCGAAACAATTATATAATTGGCTGCTCTCCAACGAAAAAAATTTATAATGGATCATTATTTAGCTAGTTACATAATGATTAATGAACCATTATAGCACTGAAAAGCGTTACATAATGGTCACTAGTCAATAAACGGCTATTTAAGATCCGCAAAATAGATACGAAAAAACACTAAAAGCGTGCATGTATATTCAATAAAAAATTCGACTGATGACCAGTCCTATACTTCCCACCTAGTAAATATTTGCAAAAAATAAACACTCTTTTTTTTATTCTTTGACTAGGCCCAAATAACCTTAGCTGTTGGTGGTCTTTAAAACACAATTTAATTTTTATTCTTTGAAAAAAGCATGGCCCTCTTTTTTGTTTGGTGATCTATTGATGGCTAGCTTAATATAGCAAAAATCATGGTTACCTTGATTTACGTACAATTTTTATTTTTTTTAGTAAAATATTTTTTTTCTCGAAAACTATACATTTTAGAGAAAAAAAATATTTACATTTTTTTCATATTATAACATCTAGAATTCATTTATATTTTTTTTTACCTATGTTAATACGTGACATTGAGGACGTTTTTTTGAATATCTCAGGATCCACTGAACCGATTTGACTCAAAATCTAATCAGATCTAAGTTAAAGGCTGATAAACACAATAGAACAATCGGCATGCCCGTATGTTGTTCCGTTCTTAAGATATCGAAGGCGAAAAATTGACCACATACACACACACACACATACACACATACACACATACACACATACACACACACATACAGACATCAGTCAGAAAATGATCTTAAACGATTGCTAGGGTCTCAAAACGTGAAAATCTGTTAAAATCTCGAAATATTGTTTTCGGACTGAATCCATTACTTCCCTACCATAGTAGAGGTGGGAAGTAAAAATGGGTGTGTGCTTATGACCACACGACAGAAGTAAAAACTTCAGATTTTCTAATTTTTGGTGTCATCTATTATAGCGCATTTATAAACTAAAAAAATAGATTATTACTAAAATACTACAATTGTATTTTTAATTAATTCCACCTTGGTTTCAAAAAAATTATAATTATTGTCAAAGAAAGAATATAACAAAAATAAAAAAATATATAAATAAATATCATGTAGAATTTAGAAGAAAAAAAAACGCCAAAAATTCTACGCTGCCATCAGGTCATGAACCCAGGTTCCTATGCATAGAACGCAAAGACTAAACCAACTGCGCTATGGGTGGCAGTGTGAAGATTGTCGTTTTTATAATATAAGTTTGTTGCGAATTCTTACGCAAAATTGCGAAAGCTTCACGTTATTTTAGTACCCAGGTAAAAAAGTGCATAACGCGCCTAAGAAAGTTTTCACTTCAAAAAGTTTTATATACTTTGAGAATGCAAGCATAAATTAGTAACTATAACGCTGTATGCAGAAGTAGGGGAGGCCGGGGCTACAATTAACAGAGGTAAGTATTAACAAGTGAGTTTCTCTAAAAGTATACACACGACATCTACAGTGTGTGCTTTAACACGCCGACTAGATCACGCCACGTGGCTCGGGATAAGTCAGTTGTGCTCCACGCAACGTTCGAGTGAGTTGTGTGCCGGACGGCATTTTTATGCAGGTAACGAACATTTTTAACTTTGCAATTTTTTGATTTATGCTTAAATAATACGGTATTATGATTATGTTTTTTGTTTCCCTAGAAGCAAATTTTATACTTAATAATGCTATATAGCTTAATTGACGCAACTATTAACCAATATTTTGTTATGTTACTTAATATTAAAAATGTACTTTTGGGGCTATAATTAACAAATCGGCGGGGCTAGTATTAACGTGTTAATACCTACCCCGGATGTGGGGGCCAGTATTAATAGAGTACTTGACTGTTTGCGTATAATTATTTTAGCGTGTTTTGTTTTTGACAGCATGAGAACATATCAACGAAAAACTACGCGAGGCACCACCTCCTTAGAGGTCTACAAGTTGGCTGCGCTAGAAGTGATGGAGAAAAACAGAAATTACAGAGATGTCGCAAAAGAATTTGAGATCTGCTACGTTTCACTTTTCAATTTTGTGAAAAAAAAAAAAGAAAGCGGGTGCACCAGTAGAAATGGGTTACAAAAAAACCCGGCTAGTCTTCAATGCCGAACAAGAAGCAATCATAACAGGGTATTTGTTAAAGCTAATATTTATTTTGGATTACTGCCCAATGATGTAAAGAAATTAGCATATCAATGTGCTATGTTTTACAAGATTGAAAATGTACCAGAATCTTGGAAAAATAATGATATGGCGGGTAATGACTGGTTCACGAGTTTTATGAAGAGGAATCCGAGGTTAGCGATAAGAAGTCCTGAAGCAACCAGTTTAAACAGAGCTACTTCCTTCAACAGAACCAATGTGCAAATCTTTTTTGAGAAATATAGATCCGTGCTAGAAAGATACAACTTTCAACCATCCCGGATTTGGAACGTTGTTGCCCCTTCTGTTAATACTTACCTCAGAGCTGTTAATTCTAGCCCCAAACATGAGGTAAGAATTAACAACTGACTTTTTTGAGAAAACATGTTCCATTTAAGACATCATTTCTTTTATGTTTGATTTATGTTAATAACATGATACTTAAATAATTAAAACATCATCTGACACAAAAATCAGGTTCAGATTTTGAATCATTTCGAAGTTACAACTGAAACTCCAATTTTTGTTAATTGTGGCCCCTATCTCCCCTACTATTGCTAGTTATATGTACTTATATAGTAACTATATATTTACACGATAAACACAATCAAGTAATTGTAGAACATCTACAGGGGTGAGTTTTGTGTCAAGGGTCGTTGAACGTTTCGAGCTACACAAACTACATGTTAGTACTGCAGATACGGCGCGACGAGCGCGCTGAAGTCACGAATGTCACGTGGTGTACTCTCTTGTTTTTAATTCAAACTGAGTGGTTTAAATGCTTACATAAGAAAGATCAAATACACTGCAAAACAAATTTAGAACAGAGTTAAATATTTACTTCTTTCTTAATTAGTTAATTGCAAGTTGCAACATTCAAGCAGGTAAGTTTGTTTATTTATATTTTTTGAAATGACACTTCTTATGCGGCGTCACAGCTGCCTCGACGTTTTGAAGGATAAAATGCTGGTTCGATAAAACGAAAATTAGTATACCTACAAAAAATATAAGTCGGTTAAAAAGTATAGTATATAGGTAGTGATTAATATCTTCTTTTTAACCGACTTCATATTTTATTAAATTGGCGTAGACCACAAAGTTTTATTATTATTTTCCTCTTTTTAGTGGCTTTTTTGAAGGTTTTTTTTTTTTTGTTAAAAAGTCTTCTATTTTTTACTTTGTAGTTCTTTACAATACGTAGTTTAGTCGCCTCTACAAACTTTAATAACCGAAATCTTAGGCTGTGTGATGTGTCAAAAAGTGACATTTATTAAAATCAGCCGAACTACCGAACCGATTTAAGAAAAATTTATATGGGAGCAACTTAAAGGTATACCCTATACAATAAAACAAGAATCATCAAAATCGGACTACTCTGTAAGAAGTTATGCGTGGTCATACATAAAAAAAAGGAAAAAGAAAAGAAAAAAGGAAAAAAATAGAAAAAAAGGAAAAAAATATATACACGCGTTGACTTGAGAACCTCCCTTCTTTTTTTGAAGTCACTTAAAAATGTGATGACGGAAAAGAATATTTGGAATGTATCTCATTTTCTCGCGGGATCTGTGTTATAATATGTCATATTATGTTATCACGATTACAATCGTGATAGTATTATGTTATGATATGTGGATGCATTCGAACATAAATTACTATGGAAATAACTTGCTTTCCCACACTAGTGTGGGAAAGATACGTTCCCGTACACCGGCCTGTCAAAAGTCACTTCACATGCATACATTATATACAGATTGTATCAAATTAAACCTGTGCATAGGGCATTCTGTGTGTAAGACAGAGATCGATACATAAATCAATAAGTAAGAATGAGATAAATGATCGCTAATAGGATGTTACGTGGTTACTGTAAATAAATAATATTTATACAACCTAATAGCGTCATCTTTGTTTTTTCGCTCCTTCTATGCTGTAAAAATGTAAATCTTTTATCAGTTTAATTTACAGTAACCACGTAACATCCTATTAGCGATCATTTATCTCATTCTTACTTATTGCTTTATATGTATCAATCTCTGTCTTACACACAGAATGCCCTATGCACAGGTTTAATTTGATACAATCTGTATGCATATGTAACAGCTATTTTATAGTGGGTATGGAAAAAAAATTTTACACTCAGAGAAAAATTTTACCCGAAAATGTTTTGACATAATAGCAAGAATTTATTCATGACAGATAGAATTTTATCTCTTCTTCTGATTGTTCTTATTAAAACGTTTTCCTGAAGGATATACAAAAAACACTACAAGTACTATGTTTAAAATTCAAGTACTCTTTAGAAAATACGTTCTTCTTTTAAAGAAATTATTCTTAAAATGTTCTCTGAAATTGATATTACGCAAAATTGCCATTTTGTGGAAAACATTTCATTGTTGAGTTAGTATATTATGTATTAAGAACTTGAATGAGAATCATAATGCTAAGTGACCATGCGGTTTGTTTCAGTTCTTTACTTTTATACTTATACGGAGTGTAACAAAATGTACATTCGCGTCTGTTTCGCCCGGGTGCTAAGAAAGCCCGGGTGCAATACACTACTCACTCGCTTCGCTCGTTCGCTTGAATATTATATAAATACACTACTCACTCGCTTCGCTCGTTCGCTTTTATATATAATTTTTAGTTTAAAAAAAATTATAATTATTGTCAAAGAAAGAATATAACAAAAATAAAAAAATATATAAATAAATATCATGTAGAATTTAGAAAAAAAAAGCTAAAAATTCTACGGTGCCATCAGTTTCCGAACCCGGGTCCCTGTGCATAGAGTGCTGCGACGTTGTCTCTACGCTACGAGTGGAACAGTTATGTACGGTCGTTTTTATGATATAAGTATGTTGCGAATTCTTACGGTCGGGTTACGAATTTACTTAATAAATTATTAATTATTATTATTTATTAATTATGCTATATATATAAATCTTCCGTGAAAAATTATCTAACTGATGGTGAAAACCGCATCAAAATCCGTTGCGTGGTTTAGGAGGAGTTAGCGGTTAAACAGACAGACAGACGCGAAAAACGACTTCAATTTATACTATGTAGAGATACTTTTTGCCATATCCACTATAAAATAGTTGCGTCGCATGCATCTATGTACGCATGTAAAGTTACTTTTGACAGGCCGGTGTGTACGGGAACGTATCTTTCCCACACTAGTGTAGAAAAGCAAGCCATTTCCATAGTGATTTATGATTTATTCGCCTAATCCGCCCGCTATTACATACTCCTGTGCGGGCCTCGGCCTACTATAGGAGGGAATGTTGGCGACACAATTAAACTGTAAAACTTTTCTGATGTACAATGACTTTTTGATCATTCTGTATAATATTATATCGAACTCCATAAATGTAAGTTTGAAATGTCATATAAGAAATATCAATAAGTTTGCACATTTCTTGTAAATATCAAAAACTCAAAGGTTAATGTTTACAAAAGTACATATAGCATTCAACCTTTCAAAAGTGCAATATATGTTGATGAAACGATATTTCAACATCTTAAAGATCGATAGTAGATAATTGAGATTCAATATATTATTATTATTCCTAGAAGCACTCTCTTTTTGATCATTTATAAAAGCGTGGGTCGTAACTAATTAACTAACGTAGAGTTTACAACCCACGCTTTGATAAACCTAAATTATTAAAAATTATTTTTAGATGCTTTTTATTGAAATTTTGTCATTCTGTCCCTCTGTTTTGGTGTCACATTTATAATAAGATATAGCTGTCGCTAGCATTAGCTATGTATAGTCACTGCTAAGCTGTTTGTGATAACACAGTCAGTAACCGCGCGATTAAAGGCGTCTACTCATAATATATGTGATTAGATTTTGAGTCAAATCGGTTCAGTGGATCCTGAGATATTAAAAAAAACGTTCTCAATGTCACGTATTAACATAGGTAAAAAAAATATAAATGAATTCTAAATGTTATAATATGAAAAAAATGTAAATATTTTTCTTCTCTAAAATGTATAGTTTTCGAGAAAAAAAATATTTTACTAAAAAAAATAAAAATTGTACGTAAATCAAGGTAACCATGATTTTTGCTATATTAAGTTAGCCATCGGTAGATCACCAAACAAAAAAGAGGGCCATGCTTTTTTTCAAAGAATAAAAAAAGAGTGTTTATTTTTTGCAAATATTTACTAGGTGGGAAGTATAGGACTGGTCATCAGTCGACATTTTTTAACTGCGAGTCCCTATTACAGGTTGCAATTTTTTTGCAATGCTCTTAAAAAAGAAGATACCTGTGTGTCGCTCTAGCAGACCATAAAATTACTTTATTATTCAAAGAAAACTCCTAAGAATATGGAACCTTAATTATTATTTATTAGATTCTAATTCTAATAATTAGAAAACATAAAAAACTACAAACAACACAATTAATGAGAAGGATAAGCTTGCTTTTCTGAGCATAACTTCTTAAGTCGGGGCTGAAATTTTGAAATTGCGACTCCTCTAGAATAGCATAGTTAGGGAACCCCTGCTATAGAGTAAGTATTGGTCTCGAATGCTTTTTAAAATTTTTATTTTCCTTTTTAGTACATTTCAAAGAAAACGTTCCATTGTTTGTTTCCATCTTTTGTGCAAGCCTAGATCGAAAAGCAGAATGACTATATAAACGAACTCATTAGTAGATATACAAAAATAATTATCTGTATTTAATATTGTTTTATCAGGTGATACTAATTTTATAGCTAAAGTTGTACTGCTCTCACGTCGAAAATGAAGACACAGTGATAGTGAAATTGTTTACATTCTCCGAGTTTAGTCGGCCGAATATTACGTGACCAATACGGAGAAGTGTACAGACAACGCCTAAGCAATCTATTCGCAATTAAATCGAACTATGTAGGATGACCTTGTCCATTTAACACGTCAATGGAATCTCCATCCTGCTCTGACCTTTGACGATACAACTATGGACTATGGGAAAAGGATGTGACATAAGTGTCCAATTCTATATCTATGGTCTAAGGCTCTGACATTCTGCAAAAGTTTGATACGGAACCTTAAAGGCAACGGTCAAACAAAAGAACATGTCTACTCAAAGTCGGCTCTATATTAAAAAAGAGGCTTGGTGCGTGGGTAAAACCACACTCCTAACTTTCCATTGGGTGCCTTTGGAGATTAGAGACCAGTCTAGAGGACAGAGTGGTGTAACGGTTAGCGTAGCAGCCTTTGGATCACACTGTCGAGGGTTCGAATCATGCCTCCGCTCATGGATGTTTTGTGATGTCAATTAGTTTTAAGTGAGTTGTTATTTGATGTAAACAAGACGCTTATGACCTAAATTATCGACGCGTCTATAATTTACAATAAATAAATAAAAGAGACCAGTCTACCGTAGAGCAACTATTTATTTGCAATACAGGTTAACATTTTACAACCATTTTACAGTAGTTTTTGAAGTGAAAACTTCCTTAGGCGCGCTTTGTATGGGCTGTTAACAACAGTGATGTGAAACGCACCCGATGGTGACAATCGGGGCTATTCGGCTCAAACACGAACACGTATTTGCAATATGCAGGTAATAGTGTGTAGTTCGTAAGTGTGCTAATAGATGACACAAAAAACTTAATACGAGTAAAAAGTCATTTGTAGTTCACAAGTGCGCTAACAGATGACACTAAAACTTAATATTATCGTTAAGGTATTATATTTATTAAATTTAATATATTTATGATTAAACTGTGTGATTAAAAAATTGTATATATATAATATATATTTTAAAATTAGAAAATCTGAAGTTTTCACTTCTGTCGTATGGTCATAAGCACCCACCCATTTTTTTTGTTATAAAAAAACCGCCAATTCAAATTTTTTGCAAACCTTATCAGGTGTTCATTATGCAATTATGCGTCGAATGAAATTGATCCTAAGTCGATATTATTCTTTGTTCTCGAGATATGCGAGACGAAAAAAAGTTCACGAACGTACGCACACATGCAGACATCTCTCTAAAAACGATGGATTCGAACTCTATAGGGACCTTGAAACGTGGAGTTACGTCAAAATTTTTCATTTGCAAAATCGAACCCAAGACAATAACTTCCAATGGGAAGTTAATAATAAAAGGGGAAAAGAAAATCTAATTTTTTAAATATAAAACTCATTAACTGATTGATTAAAATATGAATTAAAAATTATGAAAAAAGCAAAAAAGGCGGTTCTATTTTTTTAAAAAAAGATTTTTTTAGTTTTTTATTATGTCTGAACAAACATTATACTGAAAATTAGTTATTTAAAAATACAGGGTGATTTATTAGCTCAAAACTTTGATAGATGAAAACTCATGTAACGCTCATCTTAAATAAGTGAAATGGGACATAATATGCTAATAATGAAATACAATTTTTTCTTAAAAAATAGGTAAAAAAACTAAGTTAAACGGTTTTATTTTAAATCATCAGCTGTACCAAAAACTTGAAAATAATTAGGACACAAACCATAGGGGCATTTCGTGTCACTGCGTCAATGGAATAAGTAATAATGTGGGACTTTTAAAAGACTAAAATAATAACGTGGGGCGCATTTGAAATATTTCTGTTGACTTGGAAACACATTTTTCTAGACAAGCCGTTCTTATTTAATAATTATACAGTCGTTATACAGATTTTTATGCGCCCCACGTTTTTATTTTAGTCTGTTAAAAGTTCCAGATTATTACTTATTCCGCTGACGCAGCGACACAAAGTGCCCCTTAGTTTGTGTCCTAATTATTTTCTAGTTTTTGGTACAGCTGATGATTTAAAATAAAACCGTTTACCTTAAAAGTTTTTTACCTATTTTTATTTTCTAGATTTTAGTTTGATTTCTGGCCCGTATCATTATGCAAACTCCTCATCCAACCTGATCATTATACCACCTCCTGCCTCCATCATCAGACCCTCGTCACCAAGTATAATGTATGGGACTCGTCAAAACCAACCAAATGAACCCAAACTCGTGGGGGTTACTATAATAACGGTTGAAGAGTTCCATTGTCCACCACCTGATTCCATCATCAGACCCTCGTTACCAAGTTGAAATTATCATAATATTGTATTGTTACGGGAACTCAATGTGTGTGCAAAGTTTCATAAGAATCGGTTAAGTAGAAGCAGTTGAAAAAGCCGTCGCAAGATTTGAAACAAAGATAGTAACAAACAAACAAATATACGGGGTCAAGCAGCAAGCTAAATAAAACCATTTAATAATTAGATGAACTTTGATCTATCAAAGTTTGTCGGTGATCTACTAAGTCATCCTGTATAGTTAGCGCTCTAGATGCGGAGTTAATAATAACACCAGAGGCTCCCGTAGGCTATGATAATACAAATATCCGGCACGCTTACTCATGTCCGTTACGTGTGCACGAATCCTTAGCAAGCGGATGTATAAAACGGGAGTTTAGCGAGTATTGTGAGGCACAAGTTTACTATATAAAGCCTACACAAAGGGTTGAGGTGAATGAAAGAGAGAAATACACAGGAGAAACAAAGCGGGAAGAGGGAATAAACATATATATAGAGGAGGAACGACGCTTGTTGCTCATTAAAATTCGCAGTCTCGTGAGAATAATATCCAGAAGGAGGGAATTTACAATGACTTCACTATTCCAGACGCTCTTCTTATGTGATGCCCCCATAACGCAAAGATTCTCAACCTTTTTCTGATTTAATTGACGAATTTAGGACACGTGTCCGTTCTAAATTGGAACACTGCATAATTAACTAAGCGAGTGATGCCTACTCTTTTTAACCGACTTCAAAAAAAGGAGGTGGTTCTCAATTCGGTTGTATTTTTTCTCTTTTTTTATGTTTGTTACCTCAGAACTCCGTCTTTTATAAACCGATTTAGAAAATTCTTTTTTTATTTGAAAGGATATACTTTCAGATTGGTCCCATAGAAATTTCATCAAAATCGGTTCAGTAGTTCGGCCGATTTTAATAAAAGTGAGTAACGGCGTGTGATTCCTTAAGGTAAATGTCACTTTTTGACACATCAGACAGCGTAAGAAAGTCGGTTTAATAAAAGTGAGTAACGGCGTGTGATTCCTTTAAGGTAAATGTCACTTTTTGACACTAAAAAGTAAAAAATAAAAAACTTTTTAACAAAAAAAACACCTCCTTCGAAAAGTCACCGAAAAGAGGAAAATAATGAAATTTTGAGGTCTGTGCCAATTTAATAAAATATGAAGTCGGTTCAAAAGTATAGTATAGTGATTACTGATTAATATCGTATTAATATCGTTTGAAGGAGGTGTTTTTTGTTAAAAGTGTTTTATTTTTTATTATTATTGTAGATTATAGACGCGTCGACAACTCAGGTCATTAGCGTCTTCAACACAACAATTAATAATCCACTTGTGTATTAGAATCTGCAAGCCGGCATATACAAACCGACTGGTACGAGCTCGGGCTCCTGGGAACGCCAATTTCCAGAGAACAGTGAAATGCAATTGCGAGAAGAACTACATTCCAATGTTCCCCCTGGGGGAGATGCCTACTCTATTTTAGCTCCAAAACAGCGGGAAGTTTTCGGGTTAGCCCGAAGGAACGACCGGTTTCCTCATTTTTTTTTAAATCTGACCTACAAACCTTTACGAAGAACATTTTAAAAACGATGCAGTGATAACATGTATTTAAAGTAAAAAAGAAAATGTAAAACAGGAAATTTCCCAACTCATTTAACATTATGCACAAAGTAATAAAATAAAAGAAAACTGTTATTTTTCGTGAATTTTCATGTCAAAGAACTTCTATTCACTTCGTCTCTTGAGAAGGATTATTAAATGTAATGGTTTAGCGTTTATTGTTTACAATAGTCAAGTTTCAAAATTTAAGATAGGGAGTTATGCACTTACAGGGTGTCCAAGACTTGCGTTGGCGGCCGATATATTGATTTTGGGTGAAGATAGAATAAACGTTTAAATACAAAAGTTATATAAATTTTAACGGTGTATAACCTAAACATTTTTTCAATTTATGCGTATACATAATATTTTAATACGAAAGTATTAGGTTTAGGTATGGAGAACCCTTAATAAAAGTGTTAGTAAATATCCTAAAAAATAAAATTCCAGCAAAAAAATAACCTCGTTGTATTTAACAATCAAACACGTGATTGAAGTTAGGTAAAAGAAGTAGATACATTATTATCTAGTGATCATCAAAATTTCAGTTTAATAAAAGTTTCTGTTTTGGCTATGTCGAATTTTAGGTAAAGGTTTGCACGTGTCAAAAATGTCTAAAAAACTTGAATAACTCAAAAATTACTAAATTTTCGATCATGACTTCCCTTACAATTTCTATTCACATTTAGGTGCAGAATTCAAAAAACAAATAAAAACAGGGTGCTAAGTTAAAAAAAAACATAACCTCAAAATTTTATTATTTTCCTCTTTTTTAATAGACAGCTTTTTTGAAGGAAGTTTTTTTAAGTTTTTTTTGACGAAACATTTCTCTCGTATTTTTTAGAAAATTCAACTCAACAATTAAGAGCATAATACGCAAAGTAGCTATGTGACAATAACTGGCAATAATTAGTAAATAAGCCTTTTGTTTCCAAACATTTCCATATAGCTTAAAAAATTAAATAAACTCAGAAAACTTCATGCCTTGATATCTCCAAAATAAATGCCGATCGGGGTGAGAGTTACTTTCGTGATTTTTATCGTTACTTATCGTTCACCCTGTAAATTAATGTCAGTGATAAATTCTGAGTATTTCACTGATTAATTCTGAGTATTGACACGCGTTTATTATATTATTCAGGTCGCGTAATCACCACGCATGCGTTTGAATATTGGGTTTTACATTGTATTTAATTACAGACTTGAACTTTATAATGATCATTATCTTTTTATTGCACGTATCATATGGGGGAATTTGGTATGTCAATCGTATATTTAAAAAAAATAAAAGTCTAAAAAATTAGAACCTAACTACTTGAAAGAAGAAATCAAGCAAAGCAAAACACGAGATAGTATTTTTTTTGTCATTTGTCGGGGACCTGTTCGGGAGCTGAAGAAAAAAATTTCGGAATTTGATTCCCCAATCAGTCCCCAACTACTGACAAAAAAAACTAGATATGTCGTATTTTGATTTGCTTGTTTTCTTCTTTACGTAATTTTTAGTTTTTTAACTTTTATTTTTATTTAAATCTTTTTTAGTTATTTATATATCTAACCTACACTTACGTGCATAGAAATCGGCCCACTGTTAACTTTTGACTTTAACTATATTTTTTTAAGGAACTATTCATCAGATCACAATATATGCTGTTTGAAAGACAATTTAATATGCTTCGATATTAGTCTAAATTTATTAAATTTTTTTCGGCTTCTTAGGCTTTAAATTGTGAAATTAATGCATGAAACAAATTAACTGTTTTTATTTTAAACCATAAAAAGAATATATTTTTGGAATAGCCACAAAATTTCTAATTACAGCCCTGTATTACATAACTACTCTTAACACTAGGTGTTGTATGTAGTTAAAAAAACCGGTCAAGTGCGAGTCGGACTCACGCATCGAGAGTTCCGTACAATAATACAGCTCTATGCCAAATTTTCCGTTTTTTGTATGGGGACCCTCCTTATTTTTACTTTTTGCTTTTTTATTATTTGTTAGGATATCCGCCATAATAACACATATTCTGTGAAAATTTCAACCAGCTACCTGTTACGATTCAAACGATACAGTCTTTTAAAGGTTTTTCCGTTTTTTGTATGGGGACTCCCCTTGATTTTTACTTTTTGTTTTTTTATTATTTGTTAGGATATCCGCCATAATAACACATATTCTGTGAAAATTTCTACCGGCTACCTGTTACGGTTCAAAACATACAGCCTTTTAAAGGTAGAACAGATAGACAGACAGACAGACATACAGACAGACAGAGAGACAGACGGCGCAGGCTTAGTAATAGGGTTCCAGTCCGGAACGGCGGAACCCTAAAAATGGTGCCGATCTAGTATCTAGTCTAAAAACTCAAGTTTTCGGCTAGTGGTCAAAGACTAGAGCTAGGCCATCACCCATTATTAAAAAAATGCTAGAATTAAAAGATTAGCTTCCCTAACCCATCGCACATAAAAAATAATTTATTGCGATCGCTCTGAACACCCTTCTCATCGAAATGACTCAATTGTTGCAATTCTCCGATTTCTATTTTCCCTTTTCTCAACGAGTCTAGAATAAATACAATAAAAATATGACTAGAAAATAGAACTACAGTAAAGTTTGCTTCGATTGTAGATTAGAAACGCTCGACATCTAAGGTCATTAGCGAGTTTGCTACCAGTTGAATGAATTTTGACGAAATTTAAAATTTCTTATGCTCGTTCCTTACTAAGAAATATGTTTTTTATAACTCCTGCTTCTAAAGTTCAATATTCGAGCACTGTGAGGCGGGCGTAAAGAGGCATATTTTAGTAAGCGTGCGTAAAAATACAGTTACTGGCTATCGATCGATGTGTTCCTATATATATAGTAACAAAGCCTACAAAGTCCACATCATGAGAGAGTCATGTTTTTAATGATTTATACAGAAGTTAATAACTTTAATAAAAATAAACTAAATCGTAACTTAGTCTGTAATTGTAAAGTTTTAAGAACTCGAAGAGCGAATTTTCCGTTTTCATAATTTTTTTTTCTCTCTATTAAACTTTAGAAGCAGTCGTTATAAAAAATTATGTTCGATACGTCCGCTTAAAGTGAGATATCTAGTAGGCATAAATTGAGGCACTCGATAAAGCGACTGACGCATACAAAACGAGATCTCGTTGTGTATGCGCCAGTCCCTTAGCTCGTGCCTCAATTTATGCCTACTAGAATACCTCACTTCACGCACACGTATCGAAAATAACTATTTTTCCAATGTTCTATTATTATTGTGAATTAAAACGTAGCTTTTAACATTGGAAATGTTTATGTTCGTATATGGGGGCAGAGTTACGAGTTTTCGTTCAAGGCCAAAATACAACGGTGTCGCGATCAAGTGAGGAGCAATCATGCAAAATTGAACAAGTGCAATTTTTTCGAAATGTGTTTTATATCATGTCTAGTTAATTGAGAGGTATTTGCGACGATCTGCGGTGTTATTTTTGAGGAAATGTTAATACATACTGTAGAAAAATCAGTTAATTATGTTTCATATATGCTGTTATCATTTCCAATGTCCTCGATGGTTGCAAGGATTGCGAAATCTGTGAATTTTTTCAGAATAAAAAGCAAACTGAAACGCAAAATTTAATCTTTAACTCAGTGAAAAGTGTTTCCACCGGGAATTCTAGATTTTCAATTTGTTACAATTATCAAATAAACACTTTTAAAGAATACCATTTCCGTTACATCAGATTTCACTGTAACAACATCCTGAAAATATCATTTTAGAATAGGCCTGGTCAACTTTTTTCAATTTTTTTAACTTCCCGCTAAGAAAATTGTAAATTTTCAAAAATTCGGAAGTTATTGGTTTCAGTCCGATTTTCAAAAATCGATTTTTCAACAGATCTCGACGTTTTGAGGTCCTAGGAAGCTATTCTGACTATTTCCAAGTGGATGTCTGTATATGTGTGTAAGTATGTAATCACCTAATAATTTGAACTTAATCGATGAATTTTGAGAAATCTCAAAATTAAAAATGTTAAAAAAATGTTTTTTTCAATCGGTTGATTCGTTTGAGAGATATCGTTGTCGAAAAATGTTCAAAAAAGTTTTTTTTTTGGAATAACTTTAAAATTACTGAACTGATCGATTCCAAAATCTAATCTAAAGAGTAAAAAAATAAATAAAAAAACTAAGTAATATAAAAATAACGCAAACATTTGGCTGAACATTCCATATTAAATTTATTTAAATAAACAGTAGTACTAATTTTCAACTTATATTCAAGACTATTGTTATAATAATATTGCTATTAATTAAACAATAAAAAACTTACTTGTTGAATCAAGATGCACTTCTAGAATCTAGAGTAGTTCTTATATCGACCTGCATTATTTTATGCCATCACTAAATAAATTAGTCCCAAAAGTTTATTTTTTTATTGTAGATTATAGACACGTCGACAACTTAGGTCATTATCACAATTCACAGTATAAGAACAATTTTCAAAAATTAATATTTAATACATAACACAAATTGATTCATCACAAGTCACAACCGACTTCACTATTAGAAAAATTCAAACTATGTAATTTTTAAAGTAAAGAAATACAAATTCTGCACATCTCTTACGTAACTAATAGTAGGTCATGCAAGACTGAAAACTATGTTTCTATTATTTTGTATTCCAGAGTTGATCAAACTGTTTTTAAACGGTTTTAATTAGCTTGACTCCATATATTTATTTGTTTGTTACTATCTTTGTTTCAAATCTTGCGACAGCTTTTTTAACTACTTCTACTTAACCGATTCTTATGAAACTTTGCACACATATTGAGTTCCCGTGACAATACAATATTATGATAATTTCAACTTGGTAACGAGGGTATGATGATGGAATCAGGAGGTAGACAGTTGAAAGTATGAGGAGTTTGCATAATGATAGAAACTAAAAACTAGAAAATAAAAAGTAGGTAAAAAAACTTTTAAGAATTTGAAGTTGCTATAATTAAATAGAGCAATGTGATCCTTGAAAACAGTGTAGAAATTGTCGGAAGTGAGCACTTCCTTGGCACATAGGATCAATAAAAGCAATACTGATTAATTCTAAATTTGCATTTAATAACTAACGTTTCGGTATTCTTCATACCATCTTCAGAGTCTACAAGAAAAAACTTTTAAGTTAAACGGTTTTATTTTAAATCATCAGCTGTACCAAAAACTAGAAAATAATTAGGACACAAAGCAAGGGGCACTTTGTGTCGCTGCGTCAACGGAATAAGTAAAAAAAACCTAATTTTTTTTAGATAGATATATCAATAGTAAACCGAAAAAATTAAAAAAGTTGAACACCCCATATCTGTGAAACAAAGCATCTGCGAAACACTGTTGATAGGAACTACTTGTCTTATTTTTGGTTAAGGAATCGCCCCATAAGCGATGTAACATGTTTTTTTAAACACCCTGTATAGAGGTGATGTACCGAGTTGGCGGCCGACTCGGCAGAAAACACTCCGCCTTTTGTAACAGCCCTAAAGCGTCTATTCTTGCAACAGAATGCCCCCCGGTCGCACTTTGACCAGGCCTGGCTGTTTTAGAGTACAACTGTTTTAACATAACAATAGCCGCCGGCGCGGCCCGACATGCGTGTCGTGTGTGCGTCGCTTCGTATATACGCGTGCATTTTGTATGAACGCAACGCTACATGGGGTTTCGCGGGGTGAATATTGTTACCGTGATGATTCTGTTCAGAGTTTTGAAATTTAGAGAGATGGCATATAGTTTTGACGAGCACGACTTAAGATTAAAATTTTGACAATGATTTGTTCAAGATTTATTAATTAGATCATTTATTTGAACTTATAATTCTGAAGGTGGATTTCTTAATAGTCCGAAAGCGTTCAAAAAATGTAAAATTGTTATTTGTTACAGAGACTTGAGAAAGACTTATACAGAGTGGACCAATGAAAACAGTCCGGGCAAGATTTGGCCACTAAACATCAGTTTTACGAAAATAGCTTGCACACGTCAATTTTAGAATCAAGGGGGACATCTAAATTGATTAGTATTATTTACGTAACTTCAACCTTGAGAGCAGGGTGAATTGCACCCTAAAGATTTTTAATGGAAAGGGGTGTCAGACGATTCGCAGTTCGAAAGACCTCTCAATTCTTTTTACACACACTCTTTTTGTTTTGCAAATCTGATCATTAATTGCTGAGAAAATGACATTTTAATTTGTATCAAGTAGTGCGTAAGCGGTCCCAGGTTGACAGGACGGAAGGGAGGGGTATTGATGCGGCCGAGTCCCACACTACCTGCAAACGCGGGTGGCTGTAAATAAATGAATTTTTCCCTCATATTAAGAAAAAAAGTAGTTCAATTGTTGACTATTTAATACAAATTAAAATGTCATTTTCTCCGCAGTTACTGATTCGGATTTGAAAAACAAAAAGGCTGTTGTAAAAAGAATTGAGAGGCCTTTCAAACTGGGAATCGTTTGACACCCCTTTCCATTAAAAATTTTTGGGGTGCAATTCACCCTGCTCTCAGGGTTGAAGTTACATAAATAATACTAATCGATTTAGATGGCTCCCTTGATTCTAAAATTGACGTGTGCGAGCTTTTTTCGCAAAACTGATGTTAAGTGGCCAAAACTTGCCCGGACTGTTTTCATTGGCCCACACTGTATAATCGAAACGTTGGCAAATAAATGATTTATAATTTATAATACACTGTATCCAGTCCAATTTACCTAAGAAATTTTATTTATTTAATTTAAAAGGCAGAGAAATCAAATACCAATCGTTATATCCGTGTTTGTTTGATTCACGCAAGCTTCACTTCTGTAGTGTGTAAGTGTACATGTAGTTCATTTTTTACTTCGCCATAGTTTGGTAAAAATATGAATGTCTGCTCTCTAAAATTTAATACTTTTTAGGTGGATGTGATGTACCAGCGTAAATGGCAAGCGATGCGCGGAGCGGATGTTCTGCTTGCCACGTACACAGTTACAGACTATATGTATTTACACAACCCCAACAGATATAATCCTCCGTTAATTGCTCACTCTCACTTTACTAATACGACCGCGGAGTATACGTTCTAAGTACAGGGCTGGACACGTTTGGGGTTGGATTTCAAGAGTCTCAACTCATAAGTTCCCTCGAGAGATACCTACAATACGCCCTGACGTTAGCCGTATTCGCGACAAAACCAAACAGTAAATTGTGATTCATAATAATTCCTCTATTAGGGTTCCGTAGCCAAATGGCAAAAAAAGTCAAGAGGTGTCATGGGACACCCGACAGAAGCTATGCTTTTTACGCATTGTATAGGTATAAAACCGAATTTATCAAAGCTATAGACAATATACTATTGAAAAGTTATTATTTGACCGCCATTTTGAAATCTAATGCAATTTTATTTTTTTGTGTCCTATAAAACTATTAAATATCAATTTTCAAAAAGATCGGATATTTTTTACAAAAGTATATACGGCCGCTATTTTGAAATCTGACGCTATTTTATTTTTTTGTGTCCTATAAAAGTCTTAAATATCAATTTTCAAAAAGATCGGATAATTTTTACAAAAGTACATATGGCCCCCATTTTGAAATCTGACGTCATTTTATTTTTTGTGTCCTATAAAACTCTCAGATATTAATTTTACATAGGCCACTGCGTGTGCTCCAATATATTACTTTCCCTGCTATTGATATACTTTTAATAACATGAGCGTGACGGCTTACACCGTGACGCGAACCTATAAGTTTTTCGCCTGCCAGAAATCGTCTAACGCACCTATAGAAGCATAACTTCAAAAAAATTAGTGGCGGCACTCCATAATGAGGGGTGAAAAAAAATGTGATTGGATAAAAAAACAGAAATAGTCAATCACATCACGCCACGCGTCATTTTGAAAATCACGAATATTCACGTCACATCACGAACGGCTATTTACCCCATATTCTTATTAAATGATCAGGATTGCCAACCGCGATGTTCGAAAATACCCATAAACGTTGCAAACATTTCCCAAATTTGGAGAATTTTACAAACACGCTATTTCCCACAATTTTATAGTTTCAACTAGCAGCTCGATCCGGCTTCGCCCGGGTGCTATGAATTTATAATTTATTAATACATTACTCACTCGCTTCGCTCGTTCGCTCGAATTTATAATTATTTAAAACATTACTCATTCGCTTCGCTCGTTCGCTCGATTTTAAAATTAATTAAAACATTACTCACTCGCTTCGCTCGTTCGCTCGAATTTATAATTAATCATTAGTTTTCGCAGCGCACGCCAAATAATGACTTTTATAGGCAAATTTTTGATACCTTGGGTTACATTATTGTAATTTTCGAGGGATCTTTAATTTTTTTGAAAATAAAATATAGCCCATGTTACTCGCTGATAATGTAGCTTTCTATAGGTGAAAGAATTTTTAAAATCAATTAAGTAGTTTTTGAGTTTATCCATTACAAACAAACAAACAAACAAACATACAAAAAATCAAATCTTTTCTCTTTATAATATTATATTATCTATATATATGTATAAAAGAAAGTCGTGTTAGTTAGTTAGTTACACTATTTATAACTCGAGAACGGCTGTACCGATTTTCACGATCTTTGATTTTTTGGATTTGTCTCCGCCCTGGTTAACAGAATAACTATTAAAATATCGGAAAAATTCACCCAGGAACGAACGAGCGAAGCGAGTGAGTAATGTAATTATAATATTCAAGCGAACGTGCGAAGCGAGTGAGTAGTGTATTGCAGTCCGGGCGAAGCCGGACGGGGCCGCTAGCATTATATATATTATATTATAAGTATGATAAATAAAAGTATCAAATCCGAACGTATATCGCGCCATCTCTTGAGAAAACTTATGAACTGGGACCTTTGGATCCAGTCTTAAATTGTCTACAAAAATTGCATCTCAACTAAGGTAAACAATAAATTCAACTTATCTGATTGCAATATTATTGTCGATTCACAATTTACCAATATTTTTTTGTTATCGGGGATAAAATCGCTTAGTGTTCAGCAAAACTACATAACAAAATGATGTAAAGGAGTGGTTGACAGACATAATTAATAAATTATAATGTCTATAGTAAATCAATCTTTTCCCTATTTGTATTTCTAATTTCGGAATATCAAGGCGAGTCACTTATAGCCACAAGTCACGCGAGAATTCATTGTTAATTATATATCTACAAATACAGAACATTAGTGGCTCATATTCCATAGGGGTAATTCCAAACGTTATTTTTTATAGAAACTGCAGTATATGTATTTTTTGGTGTCTATAATATGAGAGATATATTTTTATTGAAATTGTAGTGTAGATAATATTGTTTTCATGTATTTTTATTATATAAACGCTCAGTTGTCGAGCGTCTATAATCAATAATCTCTTTCTATTTTCCCCCTTCTCTCTTCCCCCCGTTCTCTTTCTCTCCCCCTCCCCCCTCTCACCCTCTCTCTCTCTGAAATGTCGTTTTCTTTAGGTTTTTTTTTGGTTTTATAATACCTACCTATAATACACGAAAAAATGTTTGGCTGTATGTCTGTCTGTTTGAATCAGCATCCCTTGAGAAAATTTATGAATTGGGACCCTTGACGAGTATAATCTTAAATTAATTTATATTTTCAATGGACATCCTTGCATTAAAGTTTAATAAGAATAGGCAATACTTACTATGCGTCTTTCAAGAAAGACAGACAGCAAAAAGATTTAGTAGTGAATTTATATTACTTAGAACAGTTTCGCAGCAAATAAATTTGCCATGGTTAGTCAACAAAGAAACGATAAGAATTCAAATTAAATGAATTTCAAAAAAAAACAAATCATCAAACCAATATAATAATTACAGTCGATTCCAACCCCGGTTTTACACGACCGCTGTATCTCTACAGTTATGCTTCAATAAAATACTAATTAAGTTTCACTTTAAAAATACCTTGAGAGACAAACTATGGTTTATTCAGTGTCTATAGCTTTTGAGAACATAATCACCGGCTTTCGAATTATAAAATTGTTGAAGTAACTCAATTGTTGTTTTTTTCTAGTTTCGAATAACAGCGCTCTTATGCTGGGTTTATCTTACAATTTTAACAGGCTCTTTTTTTATCAAGCTGTTAAATTTTGATAGCGACGTGTTCATTGGTTGCTGCGTTTTCATTTTGGCAAATTGTTGATCGTCGCCATAGCAACCGTCATTTAACAGCGTGATTAAAAAATAAAATTGTACGAGAAACCTAGAGTAGCTTTAGTAAGAGTTAGGACAAAGACGCCATATTTAGCCAAAACAATGGAAGGGAGTGTAGTGAAAATACGCGCGCGTACTTTTGAAAACTTAACAAAAAATATTGCGCGTTTCACTTATTTGCACCGACAGCAACTAAGACAATTGCGTTAGAAAACAATCATGTGAATTACGCTTTGAATGAAGTCGAATCAGATTTTGGTTGAAAAACACGGCGGATCGAACGAACCAATCAGAAATAGACACCCCTTTGTCTCAACTCTTACTAGAGAAACTCCAGATAAACCCAGCATATGTATTCTTTATGAGAATATAACTAATAATCATTAATTAATTCAACAATGAATTTAATCCACAAGGCATCCACTAGGTAACGAATAGTATTTCTTAACATATCAGTCAGCATATTATGCCATCATGATTGTAAAACGTCAAACGATTGTTATAAGATATATAAGAAAAAAATCAGAAGCCACTGTCGGGACTTGAACCCGAAATTCCCAGTTTCCGGCTTGTTGAGTTGCCACTTACTCACACAGTGCCCCGAAAGTGAAATCTGTTCCTTCCCCATATATACCTATTTCAATACTAAATCACATCTCATGCGAGAGCCGATTTATTTTTAAGTTACAATCGAAACTTAAATATTAATAACTCAAATGGCTCGAACAAGCCGGCTTGTTCGAGACATTTGAGCTATTAATATTTAATTTATTTGACTGATATGTTAAGAAATACTATTCACTACCTAGTGGATGCCTTGTGGATTAAATTCATTGTTGAATTAATTAATGATTATTATATTCCAAATCTTCATGATTTCCGGGCTTGTAGGCCGTGGTCCGGTGGTATTTCTACCTGACGTTTCGTCTACAACTGCGGTAGACATTTTCAAAGGCGATGTGGCAGCGGTCGAAGTGTCCTCCTTGGCGGCTCACAGGTCACAGTGACCTGTGAGCCGCCAAGGAGGACACTTCGACCGCTGCCACATCGCCTTTGAGAATATCTACCGCAGTTGTAGACGAAACGTCAGGTAGAAATACCACCGGACCACGGCCTATAAGCCCGGAAACCATGAAGATTTGGAACAATGCCGGCCGTGAAAGCTTGCACACTTGGATGATTATTATATTGTTGTCCACAATTACCACAATTATTGATATATTGTTATTGTGAGAATATAACTTTTAAGAGGTTCGACTGTAAATGAACCTATTATGAAACGAAATGGACATTCCTGAATGTTGATGACGTTGAAGATGCTTGATTCTGCACTTAATGTGATATATCCTGACCTCATAGCTTTAGGCTTCAACTCAGGAAACTGTAACTGCCATCCTGTAATAAAGCAAGCACTGTCGAGTGTCATCTTGACGAACTAACCTAAAAATGTAGCAGGGGTGAAGTCAAAGAAGTATGGGCTGCAGTTAGTATCGTAGCAAAATAATAGTAGATTGTATGCCTAGATACGCAATTGTGCATATTACGGCGAGTGATGACAGTATGTAAAAACGAGCGATAGCGACTTTTTACAGTCACACTAACCGTAATACCATTACGTACGAGATATAAGTATATGGTAATTTTTTGTCATACCCAGTACAAAATACCTACTTTTCACGTCATTTTCAAAAAATTCTGACGACAGTTCATTTGCATCGCCATCTTTCCTTCCAGTGTGCCGCGAAGTTCGTGCAAGTAAGTAATGACAGGCGTACGCAGGCGTATATAGAGCGAATAAACAGAAGTTGCTATGGCAACCGTTATTTTCTGCGCTAGTGCAGAAAGTAAACCATTTTCCGCACACCTGCCTGTTAAATGGGTCATTAATGGCCGCTATACATACATCGAAAGTAGCGATTTTGTATTGGATATGGCAAAAAAATATTAATTTATTATTTATTTATTGTAGATTATAGACGCGTCGACAAGTTAGGTCATTAGCATCTTAATTACCTACATTAAATAACAACTTCCTTAAAACTAAATGACATCACAAAAACATCCATGAGCGGAGGTGGGATTCGAACCCACGACAGTGTGATCCAAAGGTCGGCTACGCTAACCGTTACATCACACTTGTCCTCTTAATTTATTATAATTAATTGATTGTTTAATTCTAATTATTATTGTCACAACAATACACGTTTGTGAGATAGAGCCTTGTGAAAGACGGACGGACAGACATACATCAAATTAGGCTCAGTAATAGGGTTTTGTTCGGAGGTACGGAACCCTTAAAACGATATGTATTATTCTGTAGCAATTACTGTTAGAATGTGTTCAAGTAATATTGCTCCCTTTCAAAATTATCATTCTACACACATAATAATATATTTACATCAAAATAACGTAATTTACGTAATGTATTGTACAATATATGACATATCTCGTTAGAGTACAAGAAATACGTCTGAAAATATATATTACACTAGATTTTAAAGTTTCTGTCTGTATGAGTCAATTACCAACCAACTCGAATGAGTTCTCCACTGAGTAGTTTTTGTTTTCGTTCAGTGTTGCCAGATATACAAAATAAAATTATGATACTTCAATGAGCCATTTTCCTGAGAGTAGTTCCTTCAATTGTCCACGAGAGGCAACACTTGTGGTAGGTACAAACATTATTTATTCCCCAATAGTGTCGTGTCATTTCAGTGGTATAACTTAATTATTAGCTTTCCATTGGAAGTTATTGTAATGGGTCCGAAAATCGAAATCAAAATGTATAACAAATTTTTATGTTTCAAGGTCACTACACTATTTTTAGAAAGATATCTGTGTGTGTGTGTGTGTACGTATGTGGACGTTGATTAGTCAAAAAACCCCTAAATCCCCGTTTGAACCCCTTAGGGATTGAATATATTTCTAAAAACGATTTATTCATGCATTGTCATCGGGAATACATATGTGTACAAAATTTCGAATCGATCGAATACGTGGAAGTCGTTCAAAATTGACTTGCAAGTTTTGACCTAAACAAACACACAACGACTAACTAACTAACATACATTGCAAGTTAAATAAAAGCTTGTAAAAAACAGTAGTAAAATGCCTCTTGCGACCACAGTTCGAAATTTACAATCTGACTGATCAGTCAGATTGTATTTTCAATGAATACATAAGTATGTCCTTGAAAAATTCAGCCCCTCATCACTCATCGCACTCATCAGCAAACGTTTCAATAGCTACTATAATATTGCTGTTCAATTTCCGTTTAAACGGGTACACATCATGTAGCAGGTACCTATTGTGCGACACGAAACGATACATTCTCCGACGCAGCGTTGCTAGATTGGAATTAAAATTCACAGATTTCGCAATCGTTGCAACCATCGAGGACATTGGAAATGATAACAACATATATGAAACATAATTAACTGTTTATTATACACACAATATTTATCAATGCACTGTTTAGTTTTGTCAGGAATAACCCTATTATTCTTCTGTTATATACGCGTTCACTTTTGCTTGATTACTTAACTTTTAAATGGATTTTTCTACAATATTTATTAACATTTGCTCAAAAATAACACCGCAGATCGTCGCAAATACCTCTCAATTAACTAGACATGATATAAAACACATTTCGAAAAAATTGCACTTGTTCAATTTTGCATGATTGCTCCTCACTTGATCGCGACACCGTTGTCTTTTGGCCTTGAACGAAAAATCGTAACTCTGCCCCCATATACGAACATAAAAATTTCCAATGTTAAAATTGTTATGTATTTATTTGTCAGTTAGGTAACTGATCCTATGGTCCATTATGTAACCTATTATAAGTTTAGCTGCAGAGCTGACTAATTTAAAATTGAGCATTGTAATTTTGAACTGCAATAAAATAACATTAAGAAATAATAAAAGCATTTATTATAAAACTAAGAAATATAAAAATCGAACCACTAAAGACGTTACATGGTGACAGCGGTGGTATAATCGAACCACTAAAGACGTTACAAAAATCACATTTCACACTTTACATAACAACCTGTCAAGTTCGAATGTAACGCATGCGCCGAGCGTTCCGTACAACTAACAAACGAATATAATATGTACCTATACCTAACAAATTAAATTACATTTCAATAAACTTTTTTATACAAGGTGTTTCAGAACGATCATCCACAGACAGCACAGTGAAATAGAGAAAATATTTCTGAGCAGAAAAGTCCTTAGACATTTTTTGATGTATCTATTAATGTTTTTATTATGTATTTCGTTCAACTTATTGGTGATATCTCATTAACGGTACATCGGGTCAAAAAATGTCTAAGGACGATTTTTGTGCTCAGAATTTTTTTCCTCTCTATTTTCACTGTGTTGTCCGTATGCGATCGTTCTAAGACACCCTGTATAATTATAGTGGTGTTATTAAAAAAAAACCTTGAAAAGTATGTTTCGAAAAATCACCCCCGTTATGTGAATGCTTCGGAACCATAATTTTATTCCAAACGAACGACGACTTAAGGCAAAAACAGACACGGCGGTTTTAACCGAAGCGTTTACCGAGTCGGTTTCCAAGTCGAGAGGTCGGTGAATAACTAATATAGCATAATAGTGTTAAAGCACACACAGCTGTGCTCGTTCGGTGCGTTATCGTGCGGCGGTTTTGAAACAGCTGTGTGTGTTTTACACTATATTATGCTATATTAAACGACCTATCGACTTGGAAACTGACTCGGTAAACGCTTCGGTTAAAACCGCCGTGCCTGTCTTTGTCCTTAGCGGCAGGATACTGTAAAGTTTTTCAGTAAATCGGTGTACTGCAGGATTTATAGAGGAAATTGTAAAACATCTGGCAACACTGCTTTAACATTTAAATCGAAAGTACAATATAAAAATACTCATATAGACCGAGAGCTAGTGACAATTTTTTGGTGTTATTTATTCAAGGCCTTATTTTTGTGAAGATGTTAAGGGATGCATATTAAAGTGTCCTGAGTAAGGGATTTTGCTAGATAGCGGTATGGGAGGGATGCAGACCGCCCCAAACATGTAACAAAAAAAATGGTCACAATTATTATTGCTTCAAGGCTGAAATTGTTTGTATAGCTTGTCGGTGACCCAATAATGCCATTATAATATTTGCAGATCGATTGGTCAGTATTAAAGGGGCGGCAGATCACCCTAAACGTATCATGTACGTTTTGTTCTGCATTGTATTGTGTTTTTAAAGACCACCAACAGCTAAGGTCATTTGGGCCTAGCACTTTTGTTCTGCAAATTGAAATATATGCTTAAACAGTCGCCGTAACAGCATATTAAAATTTGAACTTTGAACTAATAATATAAATTTCGTCGGGTACATGACACGTTTAGGGTGATCCCTCACCCCTTTAATACTGACCAATCGATCTGCAAATATTATAATGGCATTATTGGATCACCGACAAGCTATACAAACAATTTCAGCCTTGAAGCAATAATAATTGTGACCATTTTTTTTGTTACATGTTGGGAGCGGTCTGCATCCTTTCCATACCGCTATCTAGCAAAATCCCTTACTCAGGACACTTTAATATGCCTCCCTCAACATCTTCACAAAAATAAGGCCTTGAATAAATAACACCAAAAAATTGTCACTAGCTCTCGGTCTAATACAAGAGATAAAACAGGGTATAAATTTTATGCCATCGTCATTTTCGAATACGCATACGATTTAACGTACGATATGTACTTTGTATTTGTATATCAATTGATTGAAGTAGGTCTATACCTGTGGTGTAAGGGGTTTGGAATTTTGGCATTGATAACTTGATAAGTCAAAAATACAATTTCCGCTCGCCAAAACTTTCATACACTCGCACTGCGCAGGGATGCAGTAGTATATAACTAATGTTGAAATCACATTCACAAATATTTTGGGAAGTATACTCAACTCACAGTTATTTGCATAGTTATCAAACACGTTATTGGGACCCGTCAAATGAGCAATTATGACATCTGGTGGCAGAAAATTGTATCAAAACGGGGGAAAATTTTACATGCTAACAGTGCAAATTTATCGTGAAAAATTGGTTATTACAAGAATAAAACAAGTAAAATAAACAAAAAGTTTATCGAAAATGGAATTTGCGACGTTTTCTAATATCATGACATTAAAAACTATCAGTTATTTCCTTAGTAAAACTTATTTTACAGCGAACATATTTTTTAATGAAATGTGGAAAAACCGTATTTATAAATTAAAAAATATTTTATATTAATAATAAGATGTACTCATTATCATACTGTACTACAATAGTTAAATCTCTGAATATTGACAAAATTAGGACTAATTATGTGTATACAAATATTTTGAGGTTAGTAACTTACCTACTTATTACAATATAACATATTATGTTGCAGTTATGTGTTTACATTATTTACCTAAATAGCTTTAAAGGAGCATTGAACGGATAATTAATTTCGTGGAGATTTTCTTTTAATTTTGATGTTTTTAAGCAATATGCCGTAAAGATTACTACTTTTGACAGTTCATTTTTCATGTATTTTTCTCGTTATATTTCCGACATTTGATAATATGTTCGGCTTTGAGAATCTGTTTCCTTCAACGAAATTCCTTTGTTTAGGATTCGTACCGGCCCAATCACAAATTGCACTTATATATTTTATCATTTCTTGTCACTTTGAAAATCATAAAATTACACGCAAAAGTATACCCCGTATATGAAACTTCCCCCCCTCTGCGCCATGTTTTTTAAACTCCACCTATCTGACGGATCCCAATAACAACTTGATTGTACTCCCTAAACCGAACTTAAGTCTGTATTGCAATAGCCCAGAATATTCAGCTTTAAAATTTCACAAGTCTTCCCGCTGTGCTGAAGTCACTTCCTTTACCTAAATTTAAAAGAGAGCTAAAGACTATACCAATTAATTCTTATTTGCATTCAGTTAATGAATTTTATTCGATTAATTATTAATAAAATAATTTTTGTATAACGAATAATGCCTATTGCTATATTGGATAATAAATATTATATTCTATTCTATTCTAAAAAGTAAAATACGATAGATCTGTTATTTCAACAGATATTCTATGTATTAATTTTCTTATTGCTAGAAGCCTAGATTCGAAGTCTAGTTAGTGTATTTGCCATAATATGGCACATACACTATTGGCGTCGGTCGGATGGCGGGACCTAGGGGTCGGACCAAAATTTCTCGACGTTTCATAGCCTCCTGAACACTTTGGCACCATTTTTAAAAATGTTTATATATATATGTATGTATATATTTATATATATATATATATATATATATATATATATATATATATATATATATATATATTTATAAATATATTTATATATATATATATGTGTGTACACGATAACTCTCGACAGACTTAATCGATTGAAACGAAATTTGGTACACACATTGGAACCCATCACCGCAAGAAGCCTATTTAAAATGGGCCCGATCGGACCATTTTCAGGGTTGTATTTAGGGGTTCCAAAAAGTTTTTGGGCCCAAAAATACCGAAAAACTTGTCAGAATCGTTTCAAAATTGAAATTTAACTCTTTAGTAAAGATTAAAATGTGCTGCTAAAATTTTAATAAAATCGGCCCGACAGGACCGGACTTTCAAATTTTATGAAAACACTAGTTTGTTGATACGGATTTACTTATGGAAGGGTGTATTTAATTGGGTGTACTGATAAAATCCATGTCTAATATTGAAATTTAGAAAAATTTAATTATTTTAAGGGATGTATTAAGGGGTTAAATTTTTTATTTTGTCAAAAAACAAACTTAAGTTTACATAATAATGCCACAATGCCTGTATTAGCAAATACACTATATTGTCGGCAAGGTTTGGCACTGCGACCCGAGTTTTTAATAAATTCTGGAGAGATGACGATACGATGAGACCCCCGCCGTACCGAGCCGTACATAAGTGCGATGTCGTATTGTACAAGACGGCGCCGAAATTTAATTACAGAATAGTTTATTTCAAATCAAGCAAAACATTTTTTAATAATTATTTAATAGACAGTAGCCATTCCACAAGCAAATACTTTTCTTAACGTAATCAGTCGGCAACCTACCATCGTGATGTTAAACGTCAAACAATTAAGATATACAAGGAAAAAATCAGAAGCCACTGTCAGGACTTGAACCCGAAATTCCCAGTTTCCGGCTGGTTGAGTTACCACTTACTCACACAGTGCCCCGAGAGTGGGATCTGTTCCTTTCCTATATATACCTATTTCAACACTAAATCACACTTCATGTCTATTTAATAATTATTATATTATAACCACAAAAAACTTCTCATTGTGTTTTTAAAACATTTTTTGTTTCTTTTTTGTAAATTCATTCCGAGGACACACTGTATATTATGTATAAAAATAGTGAAATGCACATTTCAATTTAATATAACAAATCCACTTGAAAAAGCATTTCGAAATTTATACTTGAATAACTAAAAATAAAATGTTACAAAAAGGCGTATCTCAAGGGAATGTCGCCTTTTATCGCTTGCGACTGTCAACAGTCCCTAGTTCAGTTCAGTTAATTTCAGAAAACTATTTTTAAATGTTTGCCCTTTTGGAGAATTTTCTGTGGGCGCGCCAAACAGGATACAAAATTACTCAGTTCAAAAACTACATACTTACTTTTATTAATATTGTTAGGAGAGCATATTTTTTTCACTATGTCCCTGATTGAATTGAATTTTATTTTAATTGAACAGTTATAAAATGCATTTCTTAATAAAAACTACGAAACTCAATCTCTAAATTCTAAAAAATTAAAATAATACCCATATAAATACAGCAATCATATCCCTAACATTGATCCGGATCGAAGGACCAATGTTACGGATACGACTGCTATATTTATAAGTAGATAATATTTTATTGAATAAGGAATAAAAAATTTAATTTTAAAGTCAGGAATACAAATAATTTAAGAAATTAAAAACGAAATTCAAATAATATTCAAAGAGTGTAATAATGAATATTTCGTTGAAACTTGGAAGCTAATAAAATTTTGTTAAATTACGATAGCTGTGATCATAAAGCAAAATCACTTACGTCGAATTTTTAATAAGGTCAATTACCTAATGATCATTTCGTTGCAAAAAAAGAACGAATTTGTTGATTTAAAAATGTAATATTGGTGTATGAATTTCAGGGGCCGTTCGTATGGTAGAAACATTTTTTAAGTAATGTGACTGACAGTGCTGTTTGTTATAATTGCAAGAAAAAATGGCGAAGCGGATCATGAAATGAACTGGATGATTCAATCGTCATTAATATTATCTTGCCATAAAACTTGACACAAAAATGTTGCCATTTCACAGCTATATATTGTAATTTAACAGAATTTTGTTAACTTCCTTGTTTCTTTCGAATGTCACGGAAAATAGAATATTGATGAGTACTGCCTCACCGAAGGTCAGTTTTTGGCCAAAGTCGAGCCAACTGTTCGGCTTTTGCCACCTTCGGCTGAAGCCGAAGGTTATAATGGTAAAAAGCGAGTAAAAATACTCATTATTGTAAGCTGAATGCAATGAGCCATTTTCCTGAGAGTAGTTCTTTCAATTATTCACGAGAGGCAGCACTTGTGGTAGGTACAAACATTATTTTATATTTATTCCTCATTAGTGTCGTGTCATTTAAGTGGTATAACATAATTATTTAATTAATTTAATAATAATTTAATAATTAAGTTATACCACAAAAATGACACGACACTAATGAGGAATAAATAATGTTTGTAGCTACCACAAGTGGTGCCTCTCGTGGATAATTGAAGGAACTACTCTCAGGAAAATGGCTCATTGCGTTGAAGTTGAATAGAATATTGAATTACAAGGGACGAAACACTGCGTTTGCAACCAGTGTGAAGTCAGCTGCCTAAGGAATGAGGGCAGCAAATTAGAAATATTCTTAAAAATCTAACATAAGTGATTTTGTGTTGTGACCAGATATCTTTCAACGATTTTTCTTTTCATTTTACATGAAAGTAAAAATAAATAGAAGAGAAAGTGTATAAAAGTAGGTAAAGAAATAATGTATTTAAAAGAAACTTTGTATAATAGCTTCGTCCTCGAACTCATAATTGAATAAGCTTTATACATTAAAGTAATTACTTCTTTTACTTCTCCGTTATCTCCTGTAAACTGTTGTACAGTAATTATTAAACAAATTAAATAATATCAAGTACAATCTTTCACCCCATCGTATAATATTCTGTTTACATCGTAACCTGTCCAGGCAATCTCGTTTTTGAAATATCGTTAGAGATCTCGACCCGATATTGTCGAGATCTCGAACGAGATTTCAAGAACGAACGCACTTGAAAAAAAACTTATAACTTATACGTAATAGTTTTTGACAGGCGCGCTAAATGATTATGTTTGTTTCTCTGCATATATTGTTTTAATTATTGTTTTCTTGAGTAAAATGGACAGTTATTTAACTTTAAACAAGCATTAGATGGCTAACAAATTTCAAAGTTATGTGAGTACTGGATATGTCTAAGAACAATTCAAACCAAATGTTCGTGAACGTTACATAATAGTAACTTACCCTATGCTTCTTAACTCCTAAGGAGTTATTTCCTAAATAATTAATTGACATACAGTGTGCTGTATGAGTTGGGGTATTGCTGTTATATTTTGAAAATAAAACAAAACATTAATTGAATCTTGAAACAAAAAAAACAACGTTTATTTAAGGAAAGTAATGAATAATAATCATCTGCACAGTGCACTACGCAATAAATCACACACGTACACAGTGACACAGTCACACTGTCCCAAGTAAGTAGTTTTCAGTTTTAAGTATTTTAGATACAAAATAATACGTTCTTTTTAAAAGTAGGCGACATCTCGATATTGTCGAGATTAATCGAGATCTCGCCAGACAATCTAGCGAGATCTCGAATTGCCAATCTCGAACCCAAACTTATCTCGCGAGATCTCGAATTGCTAATCTCGGCTCGAGATTGCATTCCCTATATGAGTAATGGTACGGGTGGTGTCACAATATCACGTAAACGGACGTTAACGACATTAAACATTAGCATAAAACACTGTCATAATTGATTAATGATCTCCGTGTACCTAACTTTTCGGGAGCAACATTTACCAAGAAATTAATTTCTTTTTCCCTTGTGTTTGCTGAGCCTTAATATATTTGATTTATATTTTATTTTTGAAATGGGCACCGCCGAACAAAAACTTTAACAATACATTATAGAATAGAGGGGTGGTAATGAAGTCTTGCAAACCATTTATCAACGTTCATTAGCGGATTGCGTCGTTAAGCGAGCTCGCTGTTCACACCGTTAGTTCCGCTGCGGTATGCCAAACCATCAATTGTCCACTTCTAATGGACCTTAAATGCTAGAGAATATCCGAGCAGATTTCTATACAAGACAACTTAGTCATATGAGGAATCGAATAATTTAAAGAGTCGAATTTTTTTTTTTTTTTTTAAAAATGTCTGGTAATTCTTAAATCATTTGAGAATCGAAACAGAAAGTAAAGTGAAATTCTTTTCAAAGGGTCTAAACGGAGCCCTACTTTATTTTTATCGACATGTCTGTAGTAGTGACACCTCCCCCCAGGGGGGGACATTGGGATGTAGTTGTTATCGCAATTGCATTCCAATGATTTTTGGGAATTAGCGATCCCAGGGACCCGAGCTCGTACCAGTCGGTTTTTGTATGCCGGTTGGCGGATTTTAATACACAAATATGTTATTTGTTGTGTTGAAGACGCTAATGACCTGAGTTGTCGACGCGTCTATAATCTACAATAAATAAATAAAGTAGTGACACTTCTTACGAAATTATAATAAAAAAAAATTTCCTACAAAACCTGCTTATTTTTTAAAGATCTTTTCAGCAATACCACTTTCGATCTATCGTGCTATTTATAATTCCGGAGTTCTGGACATTCTGGAGCAAACTAATAGGGAAGCCGACTTTCCAGGAAAAAAATTATTACCTTTCGATTCTTTATTAGGGCTTTTATAATACAAATTTTTAACACAACTTTCTACGACTAACCGTTTTCGAAAAAAACGACTGATACGGGTGGTCGAACTCACCCTGTATAGGCTCATTGAAAATATTAATTTGTAGGTACTAGATCTAGATAACCCTGCCAATTGGCGGCCTTAAGAAATATCAATAAAGACGTTTATCTATAAAATGATATGCAAAATTTAGGAATGTCTTAATATAGATTCGAGACGCTTATTGAATCGGTATTGTAGGTAATAATAAATTCATTAGCATCTATCCGGCGGCCATTAGTAGGCAAAACGCGTGCATCCTTGCAGTGATGTTGAACGTGCCACCCAATAGCCTATTCAAGAAGGTTACGCAGACTACAATACAATGCTATAATATGTCATATCAAGTCATGACCGAAACTGCTACTTCTTGATAACAGAATAGAACTGTTATTGCTATTTGAATATAACCGTTTACCAACGAAGTCGTCCCACGCAACAAAGTTTGATAGTCAGAGTCCATTCTGAATGGTCGAATACCCCATCTTGATGTCGTTTGACACACACGCACCTAAACGAACGTAATTACTAACTAGTGAACTCTGTATACTAATATGGATAGTTGATAGCGATTACAAAATGGGTTTTGTATGTGGAGAATGTTCAAACACATATTCTTCAAGACAGGCATTAATGTCCACAAAATTAAGATGAAAACTTCAGATAAGGCTTGTAATCTAATTCTTTCTATAAAAGTAGATCAATATTCTGATATTTCAAAATAAAACTTATTTAAAATTTATTTTTCCATTCGAATTATTTCTCAAGAATACTGTTACTGTATAAATTTTGGACATCCTAATATCTCAAATAATAATATTAAATTAGGTTTTATTTTGAAATGTCAAAAAATTGATCGACTTTTGTAGAAAGAATTAAAATACAAGCCTTACCTGAAGTTGTCATTCTAATTTTGTGAACATTATGCCTGCCTTGAAGAATATGTATTTGAACATTGTCCACATACAAAACCCATTTTTAATCGCTATCAACTATCCATATTAGTATACAGAATTCACTAGTTAGTTGTTACGTTCGTTTAGGTGTGTGTGTGTGAGTCAAACGACATCAAGATGGGGTATTCGACTAATTAGAATGGACCCTGACTGCAGGACCTAGTCACCTGTAATTTAGAACAGCACATGTTATTCCTCATCCATAATATAAACCAATTTTTTCGTTCGCTCCACAATTCATTCATTTCTCTTAATACAAACAAATGCTTTTTATGTTAGCATACTGTCTGGAACACCCATCGAATGACATAACGTTACAATGCAATACTAGAAAAAATCATTTCAAACCTATGCCACCATCGGGACTCAAACCCGAATCTTCCACTATCACGGCTTTTATAATTACAAACAAGAATTGAAGAAATATGTATATTTTAAACGCTGAGTATAAGCTGCCATATTATGGTGACGTAGTCGACAGTCACACTTTTTTATCTATAGAAATTACCTTGCTTTCAATTTGACCGTACAGTGAGCGTGACAAAGTAGATTGTGTCCTAATTATTTTCTAGTTTTTGGTACAGCTGATATTTTAAAATAAAACCGTTTAAATAAAAGTTTTTTATCTATTTTTATTTTCTAAATAATTTTTAGTTTGATTTCTGGCCCGTATCATTATGCAAACTCATCATCCTTTCAACTGTACACCTCCTTATTCCATCATCAGTTCCTAAGTTACCAAGTTGAAATTATCATAATATTGTATTGTCACGGGAACTCAATGTGTGTGCAAAGTTTCATAAGAATCGGTTAAGTAGAAGTAGTTAAAAAAGCTGTCGCAAGATTTGAAACAAAGATAGTAACAAACAAACAATCAAACAAATATACGGGTCAAGCTAAATAAAACCGTTTAAAAATGTACCTACTCAAAATGTCAGTGAAGCAAAAAATTAAGCATGCGAACCAACAAATAACTGATAACTGTAGCTGTTATTTTTAAGATTGGTTATTTTAACTGTTTCTAAATAACTGCTATTGTTGTTTGATCTCATCACCAATAATAGCTTCTTCTTTATCTTCAATATAATCAATATCCTGTGTACAGTATCATGATGTAATAATGACCTGCTACGTTATCAGGCCAATGTCGCTGAGGACAACACCTCATCGATCACGTATTAAAAACAATTGATTGTCACCAAAACTGCATACTGAAAGAACAGTATAAAAAGGCATCGCAACATCGATCAAATCATCAGTTTCATCTGAACAGTTTATCAAAAAAACAACAATGAAATCATTCGTTGCAACAGTACTTCTTGTAACAATCGCTGTGGTGGCAGCCGAGCCACCAAGTTATCGTTCGCGTTTCGCTGGACGTCAAGAAGTTCAACAAAAACCTGAAGACGTCGAAACAGACACCGATCCATACGTCTACAATAAACCGCAAGGAGCTGCTTTCGCACTTCCGGCAAGAATTCAACATCAGTTCCTGGTACCAGTTCAACAATATTCACCTCCGGCTCCTGCTGAAGAAGACGACGAACCAGAAGTACCTGCCCGTATTCAGCAACAACGTCTACCAGCTGTGCGTCAACAGTATCCAGAATTTGATCAGGATAACTCCAATCTCCAAGGTGTGCGTCAACGCATTGCTGCTCCACAAAAACAAAGTAATCCTCAAGAACAGTTTGCGACGCCAAAGAAACAAAATAATCCTCAAGAACAGTTTGAAGCGCCCCAGAAACAGTACACTCCTCAGCAACAACAATTCGCTCCAAAACAGTTCGCCCCACAACAGTTCGCTCCACAACAATTAGCCCCACAACAGTTTGCTCCACAGCAGTTCGCTCCACAGCAACAATACTACGTTCCTCAGCAACAATACGTCCCCGAACAGCAGTACTTCGCTCCCCAACGCCAATATTTGTCTCCTCAGCAACAATACGGAGTACCACAGCGTGGATTTGCAGCACCGGCACAAATTAACGCTCAACCACCAAGAACATACCAAGAACCCAAAGTTGAAACTACAACGGAAGTTACAACTGAATACACAACAGAAGATGACGCAACTGAAACTACAACTGAAGTGTTTAACAGTGTGAAGAAGAATAACCAAGAAAAGAGTCAGAAGCAAACAGCTGAAGGTTCAGAACGTGATGCTGAATCTATAAATCCAGAAGGCAATGATTCACAGGAAGGATTATATTACTTGCTTTTACCAAACGGTCAACTTCAAAAAGTTGTCTACATGACGTCTGCAGATCTGGCTAACATGGCCTACACAGCTCGCCTCCAGTATTCGAACGTTGATCCAATTCGAGGACCGGTTTATACATACAATCCACAGAACTCTCCCCTTATTCAATTGCAATTCAAAAAATAAGGACAGGCACAGAGTTTACGGGATATCATTTTTTATAACTGGAGTTTGTACATATAAAATATATATTGAAATATTTTTGTTGTATATATTTTATTAAATATACTTTGTTATGTAATTTCAATAGAATCAAATAAAAATATAAATCCACAAAACTTGCAAACTAGTATATGATTTACCATATCGTTTAATAAAATACCACGTAATACTTATGAAATATATCTTCCAAGATAAGATTAAAGCATGTGGCTGGAACTGTCACAATTAAAAATATCAAACGCAAAACGTGGTTGTAACTGACCCAAAAATCAAGGTGGTCGAACCCGGTCGGTTCTGAAACCTTTTCCGCTATTATTTAAACTTTGGTCCCATAAAAAATATAATTTATTAAATAGATTTTGTCACACCTCGAAAAACTTCTTATATACAGGGTGTCCAAGACTTGCGTTGTCGGCCGATATATTGATTTTGGGTGAAGATAGAAAAAAAGTTTAAATACAAAAGTTCTATAAATTTTAATGGTATATAACCTAAAAATATTTTCAATTATATAGCCTGTCCATCTATATTCTAACTCCTTATTTTTATTATTACGCGGGAACCCTCGGTGCGCGAGTCTAACTCACACTTGGCCGGTATGATTACTCCGTTATTCAGATACAAGTAATTGATAACAAAGATTAAAATTTATATTAAGTTTTTATAGCAGAATTTCACGTCGCTTCAAGCCTGTTATTTATCAATTAAAACTTTTATATAACGTCTGCATGCAGAGTTGTAGAATTTTGATCTTTTGAAACTAAGTAGATTATTTGATTATGAATGTATAATCACAAATGAGCTCTTAATTAAATATGAATAAGAAACCCCGCACGCTGTGGTTTTGTTATAATAATTTCTTTCAGCAAATTTATATTAATTGAAAGTTTTTTCGGAAATTTTAATAAACCAAGCTATGTCAATGTGTAAGTTTTAAAAGTTAAATTGAAACTCGAATGAAAGGGTTGGCTCGCTGTATATACAGGATGTTCTATAAGTAATGCGAAAGATTCCAGGGAGTGATTCTTTAACTCATTCTAAGAAAAAAGTTCCCAAAAACATGGATCGGGAAATGTTTACAAAAAAGGGACAAGATCAGCGATAGGCTACCGAAAGTTTTTATTTCAAAGTAATTGAGCTCATAAAAATAAAAGTTTAAAAAACTAAAACCCGACTACATATTTGAAGAAAACAAGCAATTAAAAAACGTAAGACTGCAGAATTTTTTGTTATCTGTAGTCGGGGACCTGTTCGGGAGCTGAAGAAAAAATTTCGGTTTTCGAGTCTTCGACTACTGATAACAAAAAAATACTATCTTACGTTTTTATTTGCTTGTATTCTGTATTTACGTAGTCGGGCTTTTGTAGGGCTATAGCTCAGCGGGTATATAGCATTTCCGTACCCATGTTTATGGGAATTTTTTTCTTATAATTATCTAAGGAATCACCCCCTGAAATACTTATGGAACATCCTGTATATTATATACATATATATTACAGTGGGGCTCCAGTGTTCTTGGGGTTTTGGTGTCACCGTCTTCCGCGGATATTTGAAAGCGCGGATAGTAGCAAACCACTTGTGAGCCCTAGATTTTTGCAAATATAATGTGTATCAAAATCGAAACAGGAAATATCAAAGAAAAATATTGCGATTCGAAACCCGGGATCGAACCAGGGACCGTTAGATCTTCAGTTTAACGCTTTACCAACTGAGCCAGTCGAACGATGATGTTACACGCTCTTATAACTCAGTATAAGTACGGCTGTTGTACTAAAATAAAAAACATTAATTTATTAAAATTAATTGATTATTTCCCAGGATTTATGCCATAACAACACACAATGTGTGAAAATTTCAACTAACTACCTCTTACCGTTTGTGAGATAGAGCCTTGTGACAGACGAACGGATAGACGGACATCGTAAACTCAGTAATAGGGTTCCGTTCGATCATTTAGTTTTTGATAAAAATTGAGACACCCACGAGAAATAAAAAAGTCGGCGCTTGTGTCTCAAGTCACTTTCAAATTACTTCTGAATACTTAGGTAGGTACTTAGCAGTTGTAAACACTAAAAGCTAGCAAACAAATGGCGTTAAGCTCTTATTTTTAAACAGAAATTTGTTACTTAACAAACAAACGAAAATAAATAATATCAAAATGATGTTTTCTATATCAACCCGTTTTTGTTTACTAAAACAAAAGCAGTTTAGAGCTTACAGAGAACGTAATTCTCTTAAATAAATTATATTGTTTCATATATAATCTCCTTATAAAACCACTCTTATATTCCGTTCCTCATTTAAATATACAATTATTTGTTACAAATTTTACGTTTGTGAGCGTTACGAAAGGATTGTGGCCATTGTTTACAATCAAAATAAATTTAATTGAAAATATTACAATGCTATCATTATTATGATCTCAGCAGGTTACAAACCTACGATAATTACAAACCATCTTATAACGTGTTCAAAAAATAATTTAAAAAAAAAACAAAATTATAACTAGACCCCAAATAGTAAATACAGTTTCCTTTTCTGTACAAGTAAAGATAAAACTATTTTTAACCTGCAACGAATTTTTAGTTTGCAAAAACTATTTCCAAATTTTGACGCGCTGTAACTCGTAAATGGCTAGCTCTACGAAAATAGCTTTATAAAGGAAGTTGCAGATAATTTAATGCTCTACAAAAAATGTCTCGACTATTTTTGTCGTAGCATAAACGGTTCGTGCGATATTTAGCATTGAACTTTTTACAAAGATGGAGTTTGCAAAAACTACTATTTGCTAATTTTAACGCGCTGTAATTCGTAAACGTTTAGTTTTACGAAAATATCATTATAAAGGAAGTTGTAGATAATTTAATGCTCTACAAAAAAGGTCTCGAATATTTTTTTCGTAGCATAAACGGTTCGTGCGATATTTAACATTGAACTTTTTGCAAAGATAGCGACATTTTTGGCCGCCCGAACAATTAAAGAAAAAAATGGCTTACGGGACCCATGCAAAAAATGGCAATGTTACTGAACTATCAACATTATAAATAAGGTGTTATATTTTGTTTAGGTCAATAAACACCATCACGTGTGAATAACATGCTAGTTAATGTCTTTGCATGCAACCTAAATTTTGTTCTCAAAATGTGTTTGTAATAAAAGTATTATCTTCGCATATTGATAAGTAACGATAAATTATGTCTGTCAGAACATATTTCCATATCCCATTTCTCTAACATGCTATAAGTTTATGTCGACTGAATAATCAAATAGATAGATATAATTGCAAATAATATCGATAGATAATTGTTAATTTTTTACACGTTAACTTACTTTATTAAATTCTGAACAATATTATTCCAGATCGTCCAAATTTTCCATAGAATGCGTATAGGATTAGTGTGGAACAATTCATATAAAAAAAAAACTCCAAAAATTTTATCCCGCGTGCCAGTACTAAACGTTTGTAAAAAAGACGATAAATAAATAAAATAAAGATATTAAATAAATTAATTTAATTTATTAAATATATTTATTTAGGTATTAATATTTATATTTAATTATTTATAAAAAAAAGCATGTTTGTGTTGAAATTCGAACCCGGGACCTATTGCGTATGACGCGGCAGTGCTACGTACATCTTACTTAGCAGTGCTATGTAATAGGGTATTACAATCATGAACTTCCGACTAACTTCATAATGTTAAATTTTCGTGACGTGGGTTCGAATCCTGCCTCAGCTCATGGATGTTTTGTGATGTCACTTATTTTTAAGTTAATTGTTATTTAATGTAATCAAGACGCTAATGACCTAAATTGTCAACGTGTCTATAATTTACGATAAATAAAAAAAAAAAATTGATCCTGCCATCTATTATCTCATATGTGTAGTAAATCGTAAACGTTTGTTGCGTGCAATTTCCCGTCTTTTCTTCTATTATTTTGATGGTTGCGTTGAAAGTGAAAAATGTGTGCTACAGATAAAATTATTGCAAACCTAATGCTTATGAAAACGTTAACGTATAAGACTTGGGCAGGAAGTTAGTTCACGATAGGGTGCGTGCGGAAAATTGCTTCCCTAGAGAAATATTCTACCTTACGCCGTATCTTTTACAGAAAACATGAGGATCTATGAGCGCTAATGACGTAACGAAATAACTGTAACAGTTATTTAGTAACAGTTATCGAATAACAACCAGTTTAAAAAAACTGTTATTAAATAACCACGGTTATTTAAGACACGGTATTCTGGCAATAGTTCTCGAAAGACTAAAGATTTGACCAAAATTTGGTATCTAGATACCAAATTTTGTTCAAATCTTAAAATAGGTTTCATGTAGTGATGAATTCCAATACTTATCTAGTACTTAGATACGTATTGGCAAAAAGTACGGCAAAAAGTAAATTAACACATTTTAATTCGTTAAATTGTTTATTTATGTCGGTCGGTTTTACTTGCCTTTCGTACAATTGTAATATTTTATCCTTCTAATGAAATTTGGGTAGATCACTCTAGGAATTTATTGTGGCCCTTTAATATCCTGCAGTCTTTTACATACGGCCCTTTAGTAATTTGACGTTGCCGTCCAGGGGGGCCACCCAACCGTAATATATAAAATGGACACAACGCGCTGTTTGCAACATTAATAATCTATATTCTATATACAGTGATAAAGCGAGGTATATCACGCACACCACACTCAATTACCACTGGGATTAATGTGCAGACATTGAATGGATTTATTATTTATTGATAAAACAAATAAATCAATATTGAAACCCAACAGAGATGTTCCATATGTACAGGTTGTCCTATTTTCAATTTTTTACTTCCCACCTCTACTATGGTAGGGAAGTAATGGATTTAGTCCGAAAACAACATTTCGAGATTTTAACAGATTTTCACATTTTGAGACCCTATCAATCGTTTAAGATCATTTTCTGACTGATGTCTGTATGTGTGTGTGTGTGTGTGTATGTGTGTGTGTATGTGTGTGTGTGTGTGTGTGGTCAATTTTTCGCCTTCGATATCTTAAGAACGGAACAACATACGGCCATGCCGATTGTTCTATTGTGTTTATCAGCCTTTAACTTAGATCTGATTAGATTTTGAGTCAAATCGGTTCAGTGGATCCTGAGATATTAAAAAAAACGTCCTCAATGTCACGTATTAACATAGGTAAAAAAAAATATAAATGAAATATAGATGTTATAATATGAAAAAAATGTAAATATTTTTTTTCTCTAAAATGTATAGTTTTCGAGAAAAAAAATATTTTACTAAAAAAAATAAAAATTGTACGTAAATCAAGGTAACCATGATTTTTACTATATTATGTTAGCCATCAGTAGATCACCAAACAAAAAAGAGGGCCATGCTTTTTTCAAAGAATAAAAATTAAATTGTGTTTTAAAGATCACCAACAGCTAAGGTTATTTGGGCCTAGTCAAAGAATTAAAAAAAAAGTGTTTATTTTTTGCAAATATTTACTAGGTGGGAAGTATAGGACTGGTCATCAGTCGAATTTTTATTTATTGTAAATTATAGACGCGTCGACAGCTTAGCTCATGAGCGTCTTGATTACATTAAATAACAATTAACTTAAAACTAAATGACATTACAAAACATCCATAAGCGGATGCAAGATTCAAACCCACGAAAGTCTGATCCTGAGGCCGCGACGCTAATCACTGGACCACAGTGTCCTCTCCTATTTTCAAGATATGACTCAAAGTTACATTTTTGCGAACCAGTCTGTGGGATTCCCTGTACAGACACATCCAACAAACTGTTAAGAGTTGGACCGACTAACAACATCTCTCTGCTTGGAATCTGGCTTCAGATAGCAAACACGAGAAAAAAATTATCGTAGGTCTTTCCCCAAGGCTCACTAAGGACATAATCTGACTCAGCAGGCCGACACTCAGGAAGGTGATTGAGCTTCTGACCGGCCACGCTTCCCTGAGAAAACACCTTACGTTCTGCATGTAATGGGGATACATCAGGGATCAACACTACGTAGATTCTACGAAATGGAGGATGAAACAACCACCCATATCGTGTTCGAATGTAAGGCACTAGCCTACAGGAGAACAGTAATCTTTGGTTACATAGATGAGGAAGGAATAATTCCACAGAATAATCTAGTATCCAGTTTTCTGGAGTTCATATAAGAAGATCCAGACTATTTGCTTACTAGATCCAGTAAAATGGGGAAGCACAAAAATCTTTATAGTATGTGGTGCACCTTTTGGACCACTCTTAATTGTTTTAATCTTTTACATTTTTGAAGAGAAACTTCTTCTGCGGCGCCACTGCCTCGACGAGTTGAAGGGTAAAATGCTAGTTCAATGAAACAAAGAATTCAGAACGGGAAAGTTTGTGTTATACGTTATTTGGTATAGACTTAGAACAGATAATATAGACATATAGAAGGAGCATATCACATCACTTTTGAAGCCACAACTACACTAAAGTACGACCGGTCAACACCTTACATATATATATTGATAGCGTAACACTGATTGCAGCAATTTTGTCTTGAATTTAAAAAAAATGTTTGTTTCAATTCTGCTATCAAAGTTTGTATTTTTTAATTAAAAATATACACAGAGGTGAATTACAAAAAAATCTAATAAAAAGTAATTAGTTTTTAAATCGTTAGGAAGCGTGGTAAACAAAGTAAATCCACGTCTATCTAAATCCAGACAATATAAACTAATAGACCCAGAGCTAGTGACAATTTTTTGGTGCTATTTATTCAAGACCTTATTTTTGTGAAGATGTTGAGGGAGGCATATAAAAGTGTGCTGAGTAAGGGATTTTGCTAGATAGCAGTATGGGAGGGATGCAAACCGCCCCCAACATGTAACAAAAAAAAGGTCACATTTATTATTGCTTCAAAGCTGAAATTGTTTGTATAGCTTGTCGGTGACCCGATAATGCCATTATAATATTTGCAGATCCATTGGTCAGTATTAAAGGGGTGGCAGATCACCCTAAGCGTGTCATGTACCCGACGAAATTTATATTATTAGTTCAAGGTTCAAATTTTAATATGTTGTTACGGCGACTGTTTTAAGCATATATTTCAATTTGCAGAACAAAATGTCGATATTAACCCCCTTGCAGAACGATGTAAACATCTAGGCGAGCAAGTTTCCCTCTAAGAGAGGGGGTTAATACCGACATTTTGTTCTGCAATTTAAAATATAAGCTTAAAACAGTCGCCGTAACAACATATTAAAATTTGAACCTTGAACTAATAATATAAATTTCGTCGGGTACATGACACGTTTAGGGTGATCTGTCACCTCTTTAATACTGATCAATCGATCTGCAAATATTATAATGGCATTATTGGGTCACCGACAAGCTATACAAACAATTTCAGCCTTGAAGCAATGACCATTTTTTTTGTTACATGTTAGGGGCGGTCTGCATCCCTCTCATACCGCTATCTAGCAAAATCCCTTACACAGGGCACTTTAATATGCTTCCCTCAACATCTTCACAAAAATAAGGTCTTGAATAAATAACACCAAAAAATTGTCACTAGCTCTCGGTCCATAAACACTCACTGAAAAAGATAGGTGTTATTTTTGCAATAACCAAAACAGAGATAGAATAGTCGCCTTTGGCCTTTAATATGAGCGAGGTCATTTATACTTAAAATTTGCAACTGTAAAAAAAGTTGAAACTTTTTCGCTTTCCGTTTCTACAAATTCCCAAAAGACAAAAGTTAAATCTTGTGAAAATTGATTTTCTAATAGCAAAAAGTTTTTCTTCAAGTCAGCGTCAATGCGGTGCAGATTTTGCAAATGTATACAAATCTGATTAAACAGAACTAGCTTGTAAATCTATATAATTTTCTTTATATATAAAAAGAAATGTCCTGACTGACTGAGTGACTGACTGATTCATCACGAAATCTCAGAAACTAAACAACCTACAAACATGAAATTTGGCAGGTAGGTTCTTATATACGACGTAAGCATCCGATAAGAATTATTTTTTCGGAATTCAACCCCTAAGGGGGTCAAAAGGCAGTGTAGAGTTTTTTGCCAAAAATGTTCATATCTCAAAAATCGTTAAAATAAGAGATATAGAATTCAACTCTTCTTTAAAAATAAGCAAACCCATATTCGAGCATTTTTTTAATACAACCCCTAGGGTTGAGTTGAACTAAATGCTTGCCTTAAAAATATGCATTTAAAAAAATGATTGAATAGGGGTTTGCTTATTTTCAAAGAAGAGTTCGTATGTTGAATTCAATATCTCTCATTTTAACGATTTTTGAGATATGAACATTTTGTCAAAAAATTCTACACCGCCTTTTGACCCCCTTAGGGGTTGAATTTCGAAAAATCCTTTCTTAGCGGATGCTTAAGCGTCCTATAAGGAACATATTATCTGCCAAATTTCATGTTTGTAGGCTTTATAGTTCCTGAGATTTCGTGATGAATCAATCAATCAGTCAGGACATATTTTCGTTTTAACCGACTTCAAAAAAGGAGGTGGTTGTCAATTCGGTTGTATTTTTTTATGTTTCTTTTTCTTACCTCAGAACGCCGTCATTTATAAACCGATTTGGAAAATTCTTTTTTTTATTTGAAAGGATATATAGGTACTTTCATATTGGTTCCATATAGGTTATAAAATTCCATATAGGTTATAAAATATAGGTTATAAAATATATGCAAGATTGCCTGAAGCTGTTAGAAATGAAAAAAATTTGATCAAATTCCAAAAAGAATTAAAAAAATATTTTCTGAAATCTGTGCCTTATGATCTTTATGAACTAATGTAATTTTGAATTTTATTGACGTTTTGTATCCATTTATTGGCAGTGCAAATAAATAAATATTATTATTATTATTATAGAAATTTCATCAAAATCGGTTCAGTAATTCGGCTGATTTTAATAAAAGTGAGTAACGGCGTGTGATTCCTTAAGGTAAATGTCACTTTTTGACACTAAAAAGTAAAAAATAAAAACTTTTTAATAAAAAATAACCTACTTCAAAAAGCCACTAAAAAGAGGAATATAATGAAATTTTGAGGTCTGCGCCAATTTAATAAAATATAAAAGTTGGTTAATAAGTATATATACTTATAGTATCTATATAATGATTAATATCTTCTTTTTAACCGACTTCATATTTTATTGAATTGGCGCAGACCTCAAAATTTCATTATTTTCCTCTTTTTAGTGGCTTTTTGAAGGAGGTTTTTTTTTTGTTAAAAAGTTTTTTATTATAGGTATATAAGGTGTTAAGTTTTGCCAAACCTGTACAAAACAACGTAGTACTGAAATTATATTCGGTATGCGAGAAAAAGGGCCACAAAAAGGTTATTTTACGTTCGTTTAGGAACCACCAAACAGTACAGAGTAGAAAATTAGAGGGCACAGGGTGGATCATGTAAGTATAGTGTATATTTATGATTATAGCCTAGACCTACCAACAGCATAATAGTCCTTGTTTTACTGTTGGTACCAACATAGCGACGCTGTAAATTAATTTGTGTAGCCCTGTTAGCCACAGTGTTTCATAATAAAATTTTCAAATAAATTCTTCTAATCTAAATGAATGTTTACTAAAGTTTCGATGTACTTATAAACATTTAAAATGAAAATTTTATACAATGAAAAACTATTCGCTATACCGTATCTTCTCGGCAGGCCTGTAGCAACATATGGACAAGGGGCATTTTGTGTCGCTGCGTCAGCGGAATAAGTAATAATCTGGGACTTTTAACAGACTAAAATAAAAACGTGGGACGCATTTGAAATATTTCTGTTGGTGGGCTTGGAAACACATTTTTCTAGACAAGCCATTCTTATTTAATAATTATAGGTAGTCGTTATACAGATTTTTATGCGCCCCACGTTTTTATTATTTATTCCGCTGACGCAGCGACACAAAGTGCCTCTTGGTTTGTGTCCTAATTATTTTCTAGTTTTTGGTACAGCTGATGATTTAAAATAAAACCGTTTAACTTAAAAGTGTTTCTACCTATTTTTATTTTCTAGTTTTTAGTTTGATTTCTGGCCCGTATCATTATGCAAACTCCTCATTCTTTCAACTGTCCACCTCCTGATTTATTCTCTCGTTATAAAGTTGAAATTATCATAATATTGTATTGTCACGGGAACTCAATGTGTGTGCAAAGTTTCATAAGAATCGGTTAAGTGGAAGTAGTTGAAAAAGCAGTCGCAAGATTTGAAACAAAGATAGTAACAAACAAATATACGGGGTCAAGCTAAATAAAACCGTTTAAAAAGAGAATTAAAGGGCACTATGTTGAATAGTAGATACATTGATAGACACAAGAGACATAAAAAAAACAACGTGAAACTTACAACATTTATTTGCCCTCTCGCGGCCCTCACGGAAAACAGAGTTGCTACGGATCTGCTTTTCGGTAAGTCAGTGCCTCATTTCCTGCACTTTACTGCATTTTTATCTGCAGACTTGATTAATATAAAATACTAGAATATTTTTAAATTCAAAATAAATTTTAAGAAAATGTTTAAAAAGCTTACCAAACTCGAAGTAACATCAAAAAGGCACTTACCTGTAAAAAAAAATAAAATTAGTTGATATTCAGTGTAACGTAATATACAATATACATACTTATACCTAATAAAAACAAATTTAAATTAAATTAAATTTAAATTTATTGTCGCAAATAATTGAAATTTAAAGAAGGTGTGAAGAGTCATTTTAGCATATCTGTGGGTTCTAGACCCTTTGATTTTTGACTTTCTGTGCACGAATTGCGAATAGGAATTCGACATGATTGTAGGCGTGACTTAATCAAGAAACCCCATTTTGCTATGTGGCGATTATATTACCTTTATAACTTATAATAATAATAATTAATGTTATGATTACTAAAATTATCTGCATTGAAAAAAACATGCTCATAATAAAAATAGTATTATTATTATATTGTAGATTATAGACGCGTAGACAACTCAGGTCATTAGCGTCTTCAACACAACAATTAATAATCCATTTGTGTAAAGAATCTGCCAGCCGGCATACACAAACCGACTGGTACGAGCTCAGGCTCCTGGGAACGCCAATTCCCAAAGAACATTGAAATGCAATTGCGAGAACAACTATACATTCCAATGTTCCCCCTGGGGGAAATAAAAATAGTAGATTATAGACATGCCTATAGATACGTAACGGGGCATATTATACGGCGCGTGATGACAGTATGTAAAAACAAGCGATAGCGAGTTTTTACAGTCACATAAGCCGTAATACCATTACGTACGAGACATATAGGTACTTATGGTATTTTTTTTGCCATACCCACTACAAAATACCTACTTTTCACGTCACTTTCAAAAATTCTGACAGTTCATTTGCGTCGCCATCTTTCCTTCCACAGTGTGCCGCGAAGTTCGTGCAAGTAAGTAATGACAGGCGCACGCAAGCGTACGCAGGCGTATAGAGCGAATAAACAGAAGTTAAGTGTTTTCTGCGCTAGTGCAGAAAGTAAACCATTTTCCGCACACCTGCCCATTAAATAGGTCATTAATGGCCGCTATACAGACATCGAAAGTAGCTATTTTGTAGTGGGTATGGCAAAAAATATATTTTGAACAGTTTCAATTATGTTCTTAGACATTTTCTCTTTGAACATTTTTTTACATAGGTAGTAGAATTTTAAAGAGGATAATCTTCTTTTATCACTGATATTACATGACTTTTATAACATCTTTGCATAACATATTATATGGCGAAAAGACAAAACTGTTTATGTAGATTTTTTCGTAAAATTTTTTTCACATTCAAATACATAAAAAAACTCGGGTCGCAGTGCCAAACCCTGCCGACAATATAGTGTATTTGCTAATACAGGCATTGTGGCATTATTATGTAAACTTAAGTTTGTTTTTTGACAAAATAAAAAATTTAACCCCTTAATACATCCCTTAAAATAATTAAATTTTTCTAAATTTCAATATTAGACATGGATTTTATCAGTACACCCAATTAAATACACCCTTCCATAAGTAAATCCGTATCAACAAACTAGTGTTTTCATAAAATTTGAAAGTCCGGTCCTGTCGGGCCGATTTTATTAAAATTTTAGCAGCACATTTTAATCTTTACTAAAGAGTTAAATTTCAATTTTGAAACGATTCTGACAAATTTTTCGGTATTTTTGGGCCCAAAAACTTTTCGGAACCCCTAAATACAACCCTGAAAATGGTCCGATCGGGCCCATTTTAAATAGGCTTCTTGCGGTGATGGGTTCCAATGTGTGTACCAAATTTCGTTTCAATCGATTAAGTCTGTCGAGAGTTATCGAGTACACACACACACACACACACACACACACACATATATATATATATATATATTTATAAATATAATTATATATATAAATATATTCATACATATATATATAAACATTTTTAAAAATGGTGCCAAAGTGTTCAGGAGGCTATGAAACGTCGAGAAATTTTGGTCCGACCCCTAGGTCCCGCCATCCGACCGACGCCAATAGTGTATGTGCCATATTATGGCAAATACACTAATAAATAGATATTTATTAAGTGGAACTTCTTTACGCGCACGATAGAACGAAAACCAACCAAGTTCAACTAATATTTACTTTATAGAGAGTTTTTCATTATAGAGAGATTTGACGTACTTCAAATTTGTGATTTCGCTTGCAGCCACGAAACACTCATTCCTATGTCGCCATTATTCTTATATTACCACAAATTATAAACATGAGCGTTTTAGCCTTTTGGGTACAGATATGTATCAAGCACTTTGTTTGCCATTATATCTTTATTTTGAATAGCTAGATGTTCGACTGTCGTGTTACACAATACAATTGCAAAACCGGTAGCCCGAGGGCAGAGACTACGGATTGAAAAGTTATACAATCCCAGAGGAAATCATCAGTATACGAAAGCGTTACGGACAGAACTTTGACGACGTTCAACTGAACGAGGGCTTAGAAAACTGCATATCAGACCGTTTGGTACAGGACCATAAACATAGAAATCTAGGGACATAGTAGAGTGCCCGCGGTGAGAGATGAAGCCAGGCACGTCATCAATAATATGCTAGTGAACGCCTGCTTGCCCACAGACAGTGCCGTGTACACAAAACTGCACATTGGGTTTTATGACGTTAGGTACAATTTTGGCAAACATTCATGACAATAAACAGCCAATAGCAAGCTAGAAGGCGGGCGCAATGCATTCACGTTACTATGACGCGGTGGCTTCATCTTTCGCCGCGCGAGGTCTACAAGCGAGTGGGGCAGGTTGCTGTTAAAGGAGGACCGTGAGGAAGTAAATGTGTCCACATTCTATTGGTCGCTTCAGTTGCGCAAGCGCTGTACGAGCAATTGAGCATCCGCAAAGACGCGGACGACTGCATCTAGCGCAATTGAGCATGCGCAAAGACGCGGACGACTGCATCTAGCGCAATTGAGCATGCGCAAAGATGCGGACGACTGCATCTGGCGCAATTGAGCTTGCGCAAAGACGCGGCAATAGAACGTGGGCACACGCATAGCATGGACATGTCCATAAGACAGGCATGCACCTTCCCCTGAATGGCTTCTCCCCCTCGTCTAAAGTAGTAGGTATTTACTTTATACTTCATCCCTATAGATTCCTATGTCCAAGTGCAGGACGCACATTACTCGGTTTGACCCGACACAGCACGAAACAGTCCAAACTCAAAAGCCGATATTGTTCGGATTTAATAAACCGCTGTCGGACTGTCAAAAAACGACTTGTGTTTTAAATAGATTACCCGTGGATCCGCTTACGTATATTTCGATTTTTTATGCCAAGTAACTTCAACACCCCGTTACACTCCTCCTTAGGGGTTGTAGATTTTCCTATAAAAAACCTTTCTTAATTCTACACCCTGTAAGGAACTATCTTCCAAATTTCATGTTTCTCTCTTCAGTGGTTTAGGCTGTACGTTGTGTGCCAGTCAGTCAGTCAGTCGGTCACGGAACTGTTTTATATGTATAGATTTTTAAAGTTTATTGAAATAAATCTATTTCTGAAATACTTATTTAGCCTTTTTTTAGTTAATCAGACAATCAGCAAATCTCAGATTTGATATCCGATCGTTCAATTAGTGTTTAGATAATTGAATGGTCGGATTAAGATTCAATTTTACAAATTATATACAAATAATTTGTGAATCAGAATGTTTTCTCAACCTTTATTTAGGGTGAAATAAAATTAACAGCATCAGTTCTAAGAGCTGTCATTTAGTCGTCTTTATGACATCGTGTCAGTTGCCTCTTGTTTTTGCGGTCTAATTAAGACAAATAATAGAGCTGCATCCATTTCATTTTATTAAATTGAAATACATAGCGTTTTATTATAATATTGTATTTTATTTTGAAGAAAAATAATGGGTATGCTTGTATCGCGGGTACAGACAAATGACGTTAATACCATTAAACACAAATAATTGTATTTGTTGACATGGAAAGAAATACTTCCACGTTTATTTATTTATCTTATAAAATCAAATGTTCGTAAAATATAATACTTAATTGTAATTTTATTTTTTTATATTTTAAATTGCTATCCAATACCTATAGCTTCATTTTTGTTATTAAAAAAAAACTAAAAACCTTGGGGATTCGAACCTGAACTTGGCATTTGTACCTGTGTTGGTAGACTCGTACTTTTCCATTTCATTAAACGAGGGTTTCGATCTCGGTTTCGATCTACCGGATTTCATAAATATTATTCATTTAGCTATAACACACACAAAAATAAGGCCTTGAATAAATAACACTAAAAAATGGTCACTAGCTCTCGGTCTATTTGTTTGTCAATCAGTTTTTCAAAATTAGTTTTGTATAATTTTTGAAAATATTAATTTTCTGTACACAGACAAACTTTTTCTTCTGTAAACATTTCATGAACAATTTTCCCAGCCTTTCCATTTCACGTGTGTGTAAGTTGTTCCCGCCATTGCACAATGCACATTGTCTTCGATTTCGGCACTATGGGATCGTATTATTTTACAGAGAAGATTGAATGATACAACCTTTGCTATATATTATATAATATCCATAATACAAACAATCGAAAGCGATTCCCTTTATTCACTGAATAACTCTTAAATTCTTTACAAATTGATATTATTTAATTACATAGTAGGTAGACCATGTGATTGATATCAATTTTTATTTTCGCGAAACTTTATCTTTGTTATTGTTAAACAAACTGTGGAAAATTCACGCATGAATAATTATTCTAATACGGCGAAAGCACATCCGATGAAAATGACTTGAATTACCATATTTTTATTCGTCAGATAGCGCTAGTGGCAAATAAGGTAGACGTCAAACTTCTACATTTTTTTTCGTCAGATGACGATAGTGACAAGTAAGGTATATGCCAAACTCCTACATTTTTTATTCGTCAGATGGCGCTAGTGGCAAGTAAGGTAGGTATACGTCAAACTTCTACATTTTTTATGCGTCAGATGGCAGTGGTGGCAAGTAAGATATATGTCAAACTCCTACATTTTTTATTTGTCAGATGGCGCTAGTAGCAAGTAAGATACTATAATATGTCAAACGCTTACATTTTTTATTCGTCAGCTTTAAAAATAGCGCCGGGAAAGCTGTAAACGTTTTAGACGAGGGAAAGGATTTGAGATAAAGAGTGCAGGGGGTATCTTCCGGTAGAGAATACTCTTAAGATAATCTATCTATATTATACTATATAGATACATAATATAAAAATGAATGTGTTTTGTTTGTTTGTCCCGTATGCGTTCCTATACCATTCATCCGATTGCGATGAAACTTTGGTGAGTTGTTGTGCGCACGCTGGGGAAGGTTTCTATAGGTTCATAAATTCTTAGCATCCGGGCGAAGCCGGGTGGAATCGCTAGTCTCCTGTGCTGTATACTCCACTGTTATCTGTGTACAATATTAACATAGAAATTTTCATTCCACTTTGGTTTACGCATGTGTATATATTATGTCGGTATAGCAGATATCTATATAGCTAGCCTAGACTATAGAGTATTTCATGCGTGCAAATACTGAATGAATAATGAGGATTCAGTGATACACTGCAAACGCATCAGACCACAATCTCCAGAGATCTACAGAAAAGGAAGGATCTATTGTAGGTATGTGTGTGAATGTGAGTGTGTGTGTACTTTCAGGGTGAGGATTGTGAAATACATACATGTACATTGTACAGGTGTCCCATTTCCACTGTTTTTGTACGTGTATCAAAATTAGTGTTGCCGTCTAGATCTGGACTTTCTAGACTCTTGTCTTGATATCTTGTCTAGATTTTCAAGAGAAGACTTGCAAAAGTCTTGTCTAGAAATTTTCAAGACAAGACAAGACTTGCTTTATCTAGATCAAGACTCTTGCCAAAACTCTAGACAATTTTCAAGAGTCTAGATAAAGTAGTAGTAGGTAAAGTAAACCACTCGGTTAATTTAGACTCTTGAAAATAATCTAGAGTCTTGATATTAGACAGGACAAGAGTTTTTTAATCTAGACTTAGACTTAGTGAAGTCTTGATATTTCAAGACAATTGACAAGACTATGAAAGTCTTGTCTTGTCTTGTCTAGACGGCAACACTAATCAAAATTCGATAATTTTAAACAGTGTACAATTATTCCTTATTATAGGTATACGCATAAACAAATAATAATGTAAATAAACTTTTTCGTTCTTATTTCCTTATTGCAGACAAGAATTAATATATTAATAATGCGTTTAACGTCCCTTTCTCGACATCATGTCATAACAGATGCCTTTCGCACCATTACTATTTGCCATTTACCGCTTTCCCGTTATTTACTACAAGTTTTTAAACTTAAACTTAATTTATAGCAATGTCCGAATGGAGGAATTATAGAAAATTAAGATAAGGTAGGCAACTTTGGGAGGATAGGAGTTTGACAGGTAATCGGCCGTGGCCTTTGTATAAGGAATTATCTCGATATTTATCTGCAGGAATTAATGAGGGAAACCATGGAAAACCTCAACAAGATGGCCGGTACTGCAGGAATTACCGTTTCTCGACGCGACTGTGAGGCACTATAGGAAAAAGTCCTAGACACATCTGTCCCCGCCGGGATCCGAAGTCGACTAGTGCTCTACCACTAAGCTACATCGCTTGGTATTGCAAACAAAAATTAAACAAATATTTTTTTTTAATCGTTGAGCTTAAACCGCCATATTATGTAACATATAGGTACTTATTAGTTTTCCGCTATTGAGATACACTACAAAAAAACGATTAAAATAGGCCACCTGTACATACTAAGCATGGTGAGGCTGCAGAGATCTATGGAATAAATATGTGTGGTCAAATGACGAAAGTGAACATGTCAAAATTGTTATAATTTTCAGATAGATTTTCGCAACTAGCCACCGGCACGCAAAATTTTGTTCAGGGGAAGGCAAAAGTAATGAGAATAAACATGGACATTAGGTTATAGTATTTTTTTCATCAGATAGCGCTAGTGAGAAGTGAGGTCTGCGTCAAATGCTTACATTTTTTATTCGTTAGATGGCGCTAGTAGCAAGCAAGCAAGGTTTAGAGATATACGGTTTGTGTTTAGTCATTTTTCATTTGTCCATTATTAAGGAATGAATAAAAAAAATACAAAATTGCGATTTAGCCGTTAAATGATTGAATGACTAATAATTTACTTGCTTGTAGCACCATCAAGTAGTGAATAATACAATGACATAAGTGACGTATATCTTACTAAAGTTACTAAATCTAGTAACTTTATACCTCACTAGCCAGTGGCGCTATCAGGTGATAGAAAAAAGCCTGGTAGCCATCATTATGTCATAAACGATTTTACAATATTAATGTTTATTTTTAGATTTAAAATATAAGTTAAATGAATGAATAATATATATTATTAAAGTAATGATATTCAAGCCAATTATAAATTGCAAAATAACAATTAAAAATTAAGAATAAACCATATAAATTAGAACTATTTAGAATACTTATTTTACCTTGACAAAATTTCAGTCAACACGATGTTAAATAATATAAAAAAAAATATTTTCACACTTAATAAAAATTGGTCTTTTTATAACCTCACCTTCATTAATTATTATAAATATGGACTTTAACCAAAATCAATTAATGAATTTTTTTCGAAACTAGAAAGGTTTCACGATGCAGTTGATCGGCAGTGCTGTATCTTTTCATTTCGAATAAATATGGAGGGTGGTGTAGCCTAGTGGATAGCGTACTTGATACCAGCCTCTAGACTAGACTGTCGTGGGTTCGAATCCCACCTGCGCTCATAGATATTTTGTGATGTTATTTTATAGTTTTAAGTTAGTTGTTATTTAATGTAATTTAAGACGTCAATGATTGTCGACGCATCTATAATCTATAATAAATATATAAAATCGAATAAAGATGGACAACCGGATCATTCAAAAAACTGCGACTTATCAAACCGTAATTAATCTTATTTTACCACTAACTAGACATAAGCGGTTTTGCCTTATGGTCACAGATACACAGTAAGGTATCCACGTACATAGCACATATGTTGGTGAGTGGTTGTACTTGGTCCTTCGAGCATCCACAACACTATTCTGATTTTCACATAAAAACATGCTCTTCTACTCTTTTATAGCGTTTTTCAGCTGGTTATACTTTGTTACACTAGGCCGCACTAGTGTAAACTTTCACCAAGAACCGTGTTCGACTGGTCAGTGGTGTAGAGCGCAATGCTACAGTGTATCGTGTTCGACTGAGCGGCGGTGGGATGCTAGTGTAACCTTCAGTGTTACACTTTTACAACCGTCGCAGGGAGGTCGTGTAAAGAAAGTGCAACATTACAGCGATAATGACAGAGTAATGACAAAGAGCGTGTACACTACTCAACACTGACACGGTGCTAGTGTTACACTCGTGCAAAACCACGCGCCACTAGTGTCAAAAAGTGCATACCAGCTGAAAACGCTTTTAGTTGGCGCATATAAATACACTAGTTAATATAAGTTTTGCATCTTCACTATGTAGAGTGTAGTCTATAAAAGACATATTAGAGAGAGATAGAGAAGGGAGGAGGGGGATAGAGAGAAGGGAAAGGAAAGACAGGAGGAATAGGGAGAAAAGGGAAGTCAGGATGGGGACGGGAGAGAAGGGGGAGGGAAAGATGAGGAAGGGAGAGAAATGGGGAAGGGAGAGAGATGGAAGCGGGAAAGATGGAGAAGAGAGAGAAATGGGAGAGGAAGAGATGGGAGAGGGAGAGATAGGGAAGGGAGAGATTGGGAAGGGAGAGAGATGGGAGAGGGAGAGATGGAGAAAGGAGAGAGATGGGAGAGGAAGAGATTGGAAAGGGAGAGAGATAGGAGAGGGAGAGATGGGGAAGGAAGAGAGTTGGGAAAGGGAGAGTTGGGAAAGGGAGAGATGGGGAAGGAAGAGAGATGGGAGAGGGAGAAGGAAGAGGAGAGGGAGTGAGATAGAGGGGAAAGGTAAAAAGATCTTGTTCTAGGCTTCTAGAACTGCTAGAACCAAGTTAAAAAAGTCCTAAGAGATCGAGAATTTCACCAGCAAACACGCAGTTGTGTCCGAAGAGTTCTGTATTACCGACCGACGCTTAAGGAGTTCAGAATCTGTTCAAAACATACTAACAAACACTGCACCTATTACATGCCCTTGTTTTTGTTCTTCAGATACCAATACAATAGAAATTAAATTTGTGTAGGGTTTATTTTTAGCAGAGAGTTAGAACAAGGCCTGCCAACCACACAACGACCGTGTGTAAAGGGGTAACAAATGACTACCGCGTTTCTCCTGTGGCACTTCGTTAAAACGGCTGAAATAGCAAGCTTACATTTAACGGCGAAAGAAGCTACAGCGAAATAGCCGTTTAAATCAATTGAAGCTACTATCTTCTGTTACACACTATCTCTGAAAGTAATGTAACCACCTTATGATTGCCTATTGTCGTATGTAGTAGACTGTACATTAAACCCGGCTATTGTGTTCCAACTTTATACAGACAAAAGCTGCTACGCACATTCGATTTTACTTGCAATGTTGTACTTTCTATCAGTTTTGAATTTAGTATCTTACTATTTCACAGACGCTAATTTTGTCAGGATATCAGATTTTAAAGAAACAAGCCGTGAGGCGGGTCGTTTATTGGGACTAAAGTTACTTTTAATTGGGACTCTACAAGTGCGACCCTTGAGGTCCACACGACGAACTTCCCAGTTTGATGAATATTGAATATTAATAATTAAATTAGAAATTACACAGAAAAGTAAGCATTTTAATCCTAAAAACATAATTTATTATTATTTATTTTTAACAATAAATTTGAAAAACGGCTGGACCGTTTTTTATAAAATTTATGTCGGATCATAGTGACGTTACCATGTTTTGATAGACACCTCAAGGAAGTTTATAACATTTTTTTGGGCGAGATTTCGTATAAAAACTACTTTTTTGCAGTCGTTTTGTTTAAACAAAAAAAACGGCTTGATCGATTTTGATAAAATTTCTTTCGGGTCTTGTTGATGTCAATATGCTTCCATTTGCACCCTAACAAAGTCGATATCATTTTTTATTCGCGAGATTTCGTGTAAAATCCACTTTTTACAGTCTTTTTCTTTAAACAAAAAAAAAAGGTTGGGCCGATTTTGATAAAATTTCTTTCGAATCAAAATGACATTAATACACCTCGATTGACACCCTTACGAAGTCGATATAATTTTTTATTTGCGAGATATTGTGTAAAATCTACTTTTTTGATGTGTATTTGGTTAAGAAAAAATAACGGCTGGACCGATTTTGAAAAAATTTCTTTCAGATCATATTTTCGTTAATACGCGTCGATTGGCACCCTAACGTAGTCGATATAATTTTTCATTCTCGAGATTTCGTCTTAGAAATAAATGATCACATACGTACGTACGTACACACACACACACAGACATCTTTTCAAAAATAGTGTAGTGACCTTGAAACAAAAATTTATTAAAAATTTTGATTTCGATTTTCGGACCCATTACAATAACTTCTCAATGTACTGGGAAGTTAAAAATTTTTCTTTTTATAGACAACTGCACAGCACATGGTGACACGTAACCACTCTAAGGAAAATATAAGCCTTTAAAACCTCCTTAACTTAAACCATTTTTAGGTTAAAAACTCTATAACTCAAACTTTTTAACGCTTCCCTTGAACTTTAACTTATCGAGGTTTTATTGTATTTGAGTTTTTCTCGAAAACAATAAAATGCATAGAAAAGTTCGACTTGGTTATTAGTTATATAATTCTAGAGCAAACACGTTTTGAGCAAATCGGCATCGGAATGGCACAAATACATTGGAATCTCAGAAATTGGAACGGAAGGTCGGAAGCATCGCGAAGCCTTTTGTCTCCAATAGCCACTAGATAATATGTCTATGAGACGCGACACTCGGACAAGAAAGGTGATTTTCGACACATGTTCGAAAATAATAGTTAGTGAATCATGCACTTATACTTCACAATATAATATAAGCGGCGCACTTTTTATGCATGGAACGGGTATGCTTTACATTTTTACATTGCTTGTCCACTTCATTAAGCTTGTAAGGTACTGAGAATAACATTTTGTTCTGCAAATTGAAATATATGCTTATAAAACTGTCGCCGTAACAACATATTAAAATTTGAACCTTGAACTAATAATATAAATTTCGTCGGGTACCTAAATGACACGTTTAGGGTGATCTGCCACCCCTTTAATACTGACCAATCGATCTGCAAATATTATAATGGCATTATTGGGTCACCGACAAGCTATACTTACAAACAATTTCAGCCTTGAAGCAATAATAATTGTGACCATTTTTTTAGTTACATGTTGGGGGCGGTCTGCATCCCTCTCATACCGCTATCTAGCAAAATCTCTTACTCAGGGCACTTTAATATGCCTCCCTCAGCATCTTCACAAAAATAAGGCCTTGAATAAATAATACCAAAAAATTGTCACTATAGCTCTCGGTCTATAACGGAACCTTTAGCTTTAGTGTAAAGACACTAAATATCAAAAATAATCACAAAATTTGGTGTTTGTTTATAATATATTTTTTCAGTTGCACACAATACGTCGAAACGACCGTAACGACGTGAATGTGATGTAGAAAAATCTGGTATCTTACTTTTCTTTCCTATTCTATTTTTACGCTTCCGTAGCCAAATGGCAAAAACAGAACTTCTATAATTTCGTCCTGTCGGTCTGTCTGCCTGTCCGTAGTGAAATTACGAAAAAAAATTAGGGGTGGCACTCTTGAGGGATGATCATCATAAATCTAGGATACTTCCTATCGACTTAGAAGTTTGAAATTTGGAACATAGATAATGTTTAAGGTGATAATTACGAGAAAAATCAAAAATCAATGAAAATTTAACATGGCGGACTAAAAATCCAACATGGCGGATTCTGACACGAAATTAAACCTATGGTACTTCCAATCGAACTATACTGAAATACTTATAGATATCATCAAAAAAAAGCGAAACTTCAAAAAAATAAATTATACCTACTTCATTCTTATGGTGTGACATTTAAATTTCGCGCATTTAAATGGTTCGGGGTCATTGAAACGTTATGCTTAACATTAAAGAGAGCGCTCAAAGCGACGCCTCTCATAGAATTTGCTTACTCTTTGCTATAATATACCTACATACACACATATTATGTATATCCGAGTGCTTCCTGTGTAGTCCCATTGAAGTGGGACCCCGGACCACCACCCTTATGCTATCCCAAACAGACAATAGACTTTATAAACTTTTGTGTGCGTGTGTTCTTATGCTTCTATCTACATATTAATAGTCCAAGCTCTGACAGTACTAAAGTCTACTGGATAACACTACTAAATTTTATGCGCGTTGAGTGATTTTTAATAGGGGAAAATCTTTAATTTTTATTTACTATATGGATTATCGTCGTTTATTGCATACCTGGCAGACCTCTCTCCAATATGTGTCAAGTATGCAAAAAAAATTTTTTAAAGGGAGACGATAATTGTAAATAATTGATACTTCTCTATAATCTGTATAAATTTCTTCAAGTTAGTGTTGAGCCGTATTCGAGACACTGACAACAAAAAATGACCAAAAAAATTGAAATAGTCTCCTACCGTCCTACCGATTTGTTGTCTTTCATCACATTATCTGTTTAAATTCACTAATAAAATTTTAATAGTGTTATCCAGTAGACTTTTAAACGGTCACAGCTTGGACTAATAGACAAAGCCAACAGTCTTTCTGGGATTGGTTTTATTTATTTAGGTTAAAATACATTTGTGTTTCTATATATGTGTTATATATATTCAAAATTTATCTAAAGCGTGCACGCAGAATTAGAAGGTGTTTTCTATAAGGTGCGGCAGAGGAATTCGACGATTTTTACAAGCTTTTATTTAACTTGCAATGTTTGTATGTTAGTTTGCTTGTTTAGGTCAAATATTGCAAGTCAATTTTGAACGACTTCCACGTATCCGATCGATTTGAAATGTTGTACACATATGCATTCCCGAAGACAATACATGAATCAATCGTTTTTAGAAATAAATTCAACTCCTAAGAGGTTCAAACGGGGATGTAGGGTTTTTTTTACTAATCAACGCCCAGGCCAAATCGCTAAAGCTAGAAAGTTGAAATTTGGACAGTTGGTCCCTTTTCTAACGTAAGCATCCACTAAGAAAGAATTTCTCGAAATTCAACCCCTACGGATGTCAAAGGGGGGTAAAATTTTGAAAGACTAAATTGAACAAAATAAAATATTAGTAAAAAAAATTTTTAGAGACAAGTTTTTATTGAAATGTACTAAAACGTAAAAAATAATATTTAATAATTTAGGTTCATAATTATTATCAAAGCGGGGGTTGCGATTAATAAACTATCTTAGAGTTTACAACCCACGCTTTTATAATAGGTAATTATGAGCCTAAATTATTTTATTTTATTTATTGTGGATTCTAGACGCGTCGACAACTTAGGTCATTAGCGTCTTAATTACATTAAATAACAAATAATTAGATCTAAACATGACATCACAAAACATCCATGAGCGGAGGTGGGATTCGAACCCACGACAGTGTGATAAGGCCGCTACGCTAACCGACCTAAATTATCAAATATTATTTTTTCTTTTTAGTACATTTCAATAAAAGCTTATCTCTAAAAAATTTTTTTTTACTAATATTTTTTGAAAATAAACTTCTTTACGCCCGGTAGAGTGAACTGGATTCATGCGTGTATCGAAAAGTCGTTACTAAACGCTGAACCACCGCTCCTCTTCGCCGTATGGATGTGTGTGAATGCTGTACCCCATGTCCTCTGCGCCTTTGAGCTAGAGTGGGGCGCTGAGAAGGCATCGTTGCTGCGATCATTACCAGACAGTTTGTGCGTATGAATATACGTATGGATGTGGGTGTGTCTATAACCAACGCAACTAGAAGTTTCACTTCTGCAGTGTGCACTGTATTAAACGGTTTCTTTTTTAAAATTAAAATATCATATTCTTTTTGTTTGAAGTGAAACTTCTATAGTGAGGGTATAAGTTCGTGAGGCGATGAAACAAAAAAAGAAAGAGATAGAATATATATTGAGAAAGAGATAGAACACAATCAACAACTAACGCACTATTTATGAACTACACACCATTCTTGTTTGGCACTGCCATCTATATGGTTACTAAACATCGCGTTTAGTTAGTATTGCCATCTATGGTTGGGGTAGGCAAACTAGTCAAGAAGTTTCTCCGAAGGTGCAATTTTTAACCGAAGTCGAAATAAAGGGATGTTATGGAGCTTCGTAAACGTAACCCAAACGTTCGGATATCAAAAATAATTTCATATCCGTATCCATAACCGAAACCGATAAAAGACTCCTAATATATCCAAAATCCATATTCAGATTCGAACAGTGGCGGCGCCAGTGGGTGGGCCGGGTGGTACCTTAAACTGTCTTGGCCCACCCTGGCATAATCTCCAATCTCTAAGTTATCTTTTAAATACGTTTTTAATTTCTACAATTTTTCTTGTAAATTCTATAGCAAATAATCTGGGTTGAAATTTTATCAAGCACTGAAATTTTAGGAATAAATGTTATAGACCCACTTTTAGACCATCATGCCCAATACTGGCTCACCCTTACAAAAAACCCTAACGCCGCTACTGGATCCGAAATCTCAAATCCCTAACAACACTAGTCGAAACCGATTATTCGCTCAGCCTCTACCGTCAAGTTTCTCTGCCGCACCCAATAAAAACCTCACCAATATTAAACAGTTATGTGCATACAATAAAACTGGAACTCACCCTTTTAGATAACTGGAACGTCGATTGCGTGTACAATATAATTTCATTAATGGCAATTTGAAATTCATAATAATAATTATTTATCTATAAATCAGTTAGATCGTTTAAACCTATCTATATATTTACTAACGGTACTCGTCCGGCTTAGCCCGGGTGCTAAGAAAACCCGGGTGCAATACACTACTCACTCGCTTCGCTCATTCGCTTGAATATTATAAATACACTACTCACTCGCTTCGCTTGAATATTATAATTACATTACTCACTCGCTTCGCTCGTTCGCTTGAATATTATAAATACACTACCCACTTGCTTCACTCGTTCGCTTGAATATTGTAATTACGAACAAATTTGATTACCTACCATAAAAAAGTTATAGTGAGTCAACCTTAAAAGATAGACATATGCGGTCGCGGACTTTTTTTTGAACTCTTAAAGGGGAACAATTCCGTCATACATGATTTTTGCGTAACTTTAACCGTTTACGTAGCGGACGCAATGGAAGCTCTCAAAAGGAATAATTTTTCCCGTTTTTGCAAACATTTTTCATTGATGCTCCGCTCCTATTGGTCGTAGCGTGATATTATATAGCCTATAGTTTTCCTCAATAAATGGGCTATCTAACAAAAAAAAATTTTCAAATCGGACTGGTAGATTAGCGTGTTCAACCAAACAAACAAACAAACTCTTCAGCTTTATAATATTAGTATAGATTTCGATTATTCGGTTTCAATACACTGCGTCTCAAACAATACGTTTAACAATTTAATTTATTCAGTAAAAATGAGTATGTCTGTATCGCGAGTACAGACAGATGACGTTATAATACCGTTAAACACAAATAATTGTAATCGTTGTCATGGAAGGAAATACACGCACTTTTATTTATCTTATAAAATCAAATGTTCGTAAAATATAATATAATATAAACTATTAAAAAAGAATAAAAATTGCACCTGTCGGTAATCTAGTACTTTTTCGTAAAGACCTAACATAGTTGTTGTGTTATGTTTTACATACTCCCGAATAATTCCGTTTCATCTAATATTTCTAAAATGCCACCCCAGTATGAGACATTAGACGTCAAAAATGTCCGTGATCTTATTTATTACGTCCCGTATGAGGCCGCTTCACAAATCACAATGAAGTGATATTTATACTAATTCTGCCATCTATGAAAATAATGTTTAGTTTTGAGTGTTTCGGTGCGGTGAACATCAGACAATAAATTAATTAATCTATTCATTGACACAATAATTATATAACAGCAATTCCGAAAATGTACACGACGAAATATTTTTCAAGTTCATTCACGGGTGGTTTCATCTATTAATGACAGATGGTGCAGCATGTGCTGTTTACAAACAAAATTCATAATTTATCAATAATTAACTATATAGGTAGCTTTACACGATGCCTCTTTTTAAACGGTTTTATTTAGCTTGACCCCGGTATATTTTTGTATGTTTGTTTATTTGTTTCAAATCTTGCGACCGATTTTTCACCCAGTTCCCGTTATCCGATTGAGTTGAAATTTTGCACACATGTGTAGCTCCGGTGATAATACAATATTATGGTAACTAGCTGACCGACCCGGCTCCCGTTCGGGTGCAAATCGCATTTTTGAGTTTTCACAGGCAAAAGATCTTGCTCCGGTAAGGTTTCAGTGGATCGGATAAATGTAATAAAACCAGACTATAATAAGCAAATAAATCATACTTACTAAAAAATTAAAAATAAAAATAGGTAAAAAAACTTTTAAGTTAAACGGTTTTATAAATGTACTAAAAAGAAAAAAATAATATTTAATTTTGTTTTATAAGAATAAAAGCGTGGGTCGTGATTGTAATAAATTATCATAGAGTTAACGACCCACGTTTTTATACTTACGAACCTAAATTAAAAATGTTTTTTTCTTTTTAGTACATTTATAAAACCGTTTAACTTAAAAGTTTTTTTACCTATTTTTTCCTCTATTTGTTCGTTTAGATGAAATATTTAATTCATAAATGCGTCGGGGACCGCTGAGATATTGGTATTTTTGTCATTTTACAGTAATCCCCGACGCATTTATGAATTAAATATTTCATCTAAACGAAAAAATAGACGGTGCATCGGGCCAGTTATAGTAGATATTAATTATTTTTTCACTTTTTAAAAGGTTTGGTTTTTTGCTTTGGGGGTTTTTTAAATTTTTAATTTAATTTTTATTTCATACTTTTTAAACTAACTAATCAAAAACTGAATATTTGAGCTCAAACTCAAAGTTTCTAGCTGTAATACTGGCCGAGATTTCTATACAAACTGTGATGAGAGCTGAAGATCTTGGAAACGGCTGAACCGATTTCAAACAAACATGGCTAAGAACCACCACACAAATATGCCAGCTTTCAAACAAACAAAACCGCATTGAAATCGGTTCATCCGTTTGAGAACTACAATGCCCCAGACAGACAGACAGACACAGACAGTCAGGCAGACATACAGACAGACAGACAGACAGACAGACATACAGACAGACAGACAGACAGACAGACAAAGGCTTCAAACTAACACTCCTCTTTTTTCGTCGGATGTTAAAAGATTGGGAACCCCTGCAATAATAAACAAACAAACAAACAAACAAACAGCCGAACAGACGCGATGGGACAGGCCAGAAAAGGAGCACTGAGTACACGTGTTGATAGTATTGTATAAACGGGTCGACCACATTTTAACGGCGCATGAACACAATAAACTTCCACCTACTATAGTTAAATTATTCTACAATTTCCATGAAACCGCACCGCAGACTTGTATATAGTCTTTATGTAATACTTGCCCTACTTGCCAACCTATCATATCATTTGTGTACGGGACCCCTCAGAATTGATTACGACATTTCAAAAAATATTAGTAAAGAAAACTTTTTTTGCCATACCCACTACAAAATATCTACTTTCGATGCATGTATACCGGACTGTAATGGGTCATTTAACAGGCAGGCCTTGCCGAAAGTATCTTACCGCACTACTATGGCAACCGTTTACTTACCGCACTAGTGCGTGTAGAATGTAGCCTTAACGGAATTCAATAGCATAGAGGAGCGCGAATCTGCGACTAAACGTGCTATATGTTTTCGACAATCGCGCGTTCGTGATACATCAGTTGCGGCCTTATATGCTGTTGGTAGCTACATCTGACGATCTATAAAGCTATTAAGTATTTAATGCATTTTGACATAATCATTTTTTGGAGACCTTTGGGACCTTCCTTGGCTATGGTCCGGAAGCTATACTTATTACTTCATACTCTGCAGGTAGCTACAACAACCGTGAGTAAAGTTATGTCCCAGTCCCTTTGAGATATCTGCGACATTTCAAGAAACGATGTTACCCGGAAATATACGACAGTTCGTATTAAATTTACATTATCCATTTTAGGTACATGAAAATTTATATTAATTATTAAGTTCAAATACTTTCAACGTTTTCAAACGCTAATTATATTATCTTAATTCATATTGCAATGTGAATTTCCATATAAACATAATTTTCTGTATGAATAGCAAATCCGTTATTCATTTTTTTAAATTTTGTTATGTCAATTCCGCGAGGATAAAAATTAATTACTTTCATTGTAATGAACAATGTAAACTTTTCCATTAATTTGATGCTTTCAGAGATTTTTGAAGCTATGCTTCTATAGGCGCGTTAGACGATTTCTGGGAGGTCAAAAACTTATGGGCTCGCATCACGTCACCGACATGCTCAAGTTAAAATTATATCTACAGCTACATTCATACTTTATACGTATTGCGCTTGACCAGGTGTGAAAGTAATATACTGGCGCACGCGCAGTGACCTATGTACACGTGTTGTACAACATTAGTACTGTGTGTATCTATAGATTATATATGTTACCGGCAATCTGTATAATACAGGCATTGTATACAATGCCTAGGCTATGTATAGAATGCCTTGAGCCGGTAGGCAATGTATGAAATATTATGAATATTAATATCTATTATATGCTTTGCCTAGGCATTGTATATAATGCCTCGGCATTGTATAGAATGTCTGCTGGTCCACCGGCAATGTGTGAAATAAATTGATATTGGTCTGTATTTATGAGTATTATGTAATTACCTACCTTCTTAGTATAGGGACACATCTGCCGAACGTTCGGCGGCGGAAAGTTCAACAGCGCAAAATTACCAAAGATATGACAGCGGATAGTTCAGCCTAGTGTGTCATACGTAACTCACTCGTAAAATACAGTACACGCGTGTCACAGATGTGTCCCTACACTTACATACAAAATGACGAACCAATAAAACACCATATAATATCAGATTGCTCAAAATCAACTTTATTAAATGATAATGTTAGAGAACTTCTCTTTTTTGCAATAGAATTGTTACATTCAAACGTATTTTTTAATATTATAAACTTACTTTTGAGTTATATATCAAAAAAATATTCATTGCAAATTTGCAACACTCATGAAAAAGGAACTTAGTACCTATTTATAACTTAACTAAGTAAATCAGAATAAAATTTAAGTGAAACTTTAACTTTAAATAATTTGGGTCAGCAACAGTCTCATTTGGTTAAAAATAATCAGGTCATATAATTGAGGACGCGCTCCCAGGAAAAGCCGGAAGGAACTTATAGTACCTTCCTATAACATTAGTAATATTAACACATTGCCGGCTGCTCATTCGGCATTGTACACAATGCCTAGGCCAAGTGTGAAATAAATAATATTTCATACATTGCCTGAACGTTTTAGGCATTCTATACGTAGCCTAGGCATTGTATACAATGCCGGATTATACAGATTGCCGTTAACATATACAAGTAAAGTTGAATTGATTACGTGAACATCTCAATGTGTGTATTGTTTAAATTGTGTGACTTCACTTGTCTTGAAATATCAAGACTTCACTAAGTCTAAGTCTAGATTAAAAAACTCTTGTCTTGTCTAATATCAAGGCTCTAGATTATTTTCAAGAGTCTAGATTAACCGAGTGGTTTACTTTACCTATTACTACTTAATTTATCTAGACCCTTGAAAATTGTCTAGAGTTTTGGCAAGTGTCTTGATCTAGATAAAGCAAGTCTTGTCTTGTCTTGTCTTGAAAATTTCTAGACAAGACTTTTGCAAGTTTTGGTTTGAAAATCTGGACAAGACAAGACAAGAGTCTAGAAAGTCTAGATCTAGACGGCAACACTAAATTGCCAGGGTAAGCTAAGGGCTGGGCCATGGACCACCTGGCCCACCCTCTGGCGTTGACACTGCTACAAACATTTTCTTTTTGTGAACGAAAGAAAATTACACACACACACACGCACGTTTGCATACGCCATGCGGAAAACCTCTTTTCTTTACGTTTTTAGGGTAGTACAATCTGAATATATGACCTTATCTCGGATACGTTTTTTCGACCGTATCACGATTTCCTTACGGAACATGCAAGTAAAATAATTAATAAAGTTTCGTAGTAACCTAAAATAAAAGACAGTTTAAATAAAAAAAGAGCTTCGCTGTACAGTAATTATAATTTAAATGGTGCTATTATTTTTGGCTGACCCGTACACATTACATAAAGTGCAGACCATGCCAAGGTGAGTTGTGTTATATTAGATTAACACGCCCATTCTGCTTCATGGCTGAAGTGATGTAGATAAAATTCTATACATTATACATTGAAATCTTGAAAAAAGTTTTTTTTCCAAGATTTTTACATTTTTAACCGACTTCAAAAAAAGGAGATGGTTCTCGAATGAATGAATAATTGTGAATTATAGACGCTCGACAACTGAAGTCATTAGCGTCTGTGAGGTGGTTCTCAATTAATCGGTCATTTCGTCAATTCCGTCATTTATAAACCGATTTGGAAAATTCTTTTTTTAGAGGCAAGCTTTTATTTAAATGCACTAAAAAGGAAAAAATAATTTTTAATAATTTAGGTTCATAATTATAAAAGCGTGGGTCGTGACTAATAAACTATTATAGAGTTTACGACCCATGCTTTTATAATATTATGAACCTAAATTATTAAAAATTATTTTTTCTTTTTTAGTGCATTTAAATAAAAGCTTGTCTCTAAAAAGTTTTTTTTACCAATATTTATTTATAATCTGAGTGAACACTTAAGGAGGGTTTACTGTATTATCTCGTTTGGTATTCTTATATGATATCATAAGAAAGAAGAAAATCGTGCGGCCTACCAAGTACCAAGTATTGTTTTTGTTGTCCATTGTCTGTGGCGATGCAATCATTAATTACGTTGTCCATCCTAAATCACACTAATTGGCTAGTCGTTTGGCTGTTCATACTGAAGGACTCACGTGGATTCGTGGAACCACAGACTGCGGTATCACAGTGGCGGCCAAGACAGATTGCACTACTGTTGTTTTTAAGATTCATGCAACCACAACTTCAGTGGCGGACCAAATAAATTATAGGCTCTTACAGGGGCGGATCCAGCCGCTCTATTCAGGGGTGGAGAAGAGAACAAACAAATACAAGTTGTTCCACAGTTTTATATGATAGACATGTGATGAAACTGCTCGAGGTGGAAAAGAAAAGGAAAAAAGGTGCTGGGCCCAATAAATCGAACAGCTAAGAACAATATAGAAAATAGGATTCACTAAAAATAACTGTATTATTTTATGATTATTCATTAATTAGTTTTTTTTTCTTTTAACTTAGTAACAAATATAATTTTAAAACGAATATTTTATTTTTAAGGTCTTTTTATGCCGGTTCACTTTACTAACTTAAATTTTTGCTTTTCAAACCACAGGACACGCGATCTTACCTAAGGTAGGTAGGACTTACATAACTTGCCTACTTGTTAACAGACAGGACCGGACTTATATTTTTAAATGATGTATTTATTTTTTTAACAACCCATTAACGCCAAAAAGACCTTAATAATAATAGCAACAACAATTAATATTCCATAACGCTACAGACATTTGCTGAACTAAAAAACGTGTAAACTTGGACTAGCTTTTTTGTTCCAAGTAAAATTTTTTCTATTCCCGTGTCTAATTGAAAAATAGTTAAAAAAACTTTTAAGTTAAGCGGTTTTATTTTCAATAATCAGCTGTACCAAAAACCAGAAAATAATTAAGACACAAACCAAGGTACACTTTGTGTCGCTGCGTCAGCGGAATAAGTAATAAAAACGTGGGCGAATATTTCTGTTGGTGGGCTTAGAAACACACTTTTCTAGACAAGCCGTTCTTATTTAATAATTATACAGTCGTTATATAGGTACAGACTGTATAACGACTGTATAATTATTAAATAAGAACGGCTTGTCTAAAAAAATGTGTTTCCAAGCCCACCAACAGAAATATTTCAAATGCGCTCCACGTTTTTATTACTTATTCCGCTGACGCAGCAACACAAAGTGCCCCTTGGTTTGTGTCCTAATTATTTTCTAGTTTTTGGTTTGATTTCTGGCCCGTATCATTATGCAAACTCCTCATCCTTTCAACTGTCCACCTCCTGATTCCATCATCAGAGCCTCGTTACCAAGTTGAAATTATCACGGGAACTCAATGTGTCTGCAAAGTTTCATAAGTATCGGTTAAGTAGAAGTAGTTGAAAAAGCTGTCGCAAGATTTGAAACAAAGATAGTAACAAACAAACAAATATACGATGTCTTGCAAGTTAAATAAATCTGTTTAAAAAAATTCGACTGATGACCAGTCCTATACTTCCCACCTAGTAAATATTTGCAAAAAATAAACACTCTTTTTTTTATTCTTTGACTAGGCCCAAATAACCTTAGCTGTTGGTGGTCTTTAAAACACAATTTAATTGTTATTCGTTGAAAAAAGCATGGCCCTCTTTTTTGTTTGGTGATCTACTGATGGCTAGCTTAATATAGCCAAAATCATGGTTACTTACCTTGATTTACGTACAATTTTTATTTTTTTTTAGTAAAATATTTTTTTCTCGAAAACTATACATTTTAGAGAAAAAAAATATTTACATTTTTTTCATATTATAACATCTAGAATTCATTTATATTTTTTTTTACCTATATGTTAATACGTGACATTGAGAACGTTTTTTTGAATATCTCAGGATCCACTGAACCGATTTGACTCAAAATCTAATCAGATCTAAGTTAAAGGCCGATAAACACAATAGAACAATCGGCATGCCCGTATGTTGTTCCGTTCTTAAGATATCGAAGGCGAAAAATTGACCACATACACACACACACACACACATACAGACATCAGTCAGAAAATGATCTTAAACGATTGCTAGGGTCTTAAAACGTGAAGATCTGTTAAAATCTCGAAATATTTTTTTCGGACTAAATCCATTACTTCCCTACCATAGTAGAGGTGGGAAATAAAAATATAGGTAGGTACGAATGGTATACGATAATTTTCAATGTTCTCGTATTAATATATAGATTATAGTATTTATTTTATCGAGCGCCACTGGTATCTGCACACGTCCGCAGGCACTGAGCCGAAACTAAAACCGCAAGTTTCAATGTCACTTGTGGCTGCCATGCGACAAGGCCCGTTTTTCACTTGTTTTATATAACCGGATACTCCGGAATACAGACAATACTTACAGACGGCATATTTTATTTCGAAGCGTAACTGCACTTGTTAAAATGAAACTTTATTAGCCTCGTTATTTTTTGCGTTCGGTTAAGCATCTCGAGCGTCACGTCACGTCCAATCGAAGCGATCGACCAGACCAGTACTCATCGAAAAGCAGCAACGTTACGTTCATAACTATATTGTACGACTGCCATACAAGTGTGATGGTAGTTGACCAGACCAGTACACATCGAAAAGCAGCGACGTTATGTGCATAACTGTATTGTACATATTGTACATATGGCCGCCATTTTGAAATCTGACGCAATTTTATTTTTTGTATAGATACACACAGTAGGTACCTACTAATGTTGTACAACACGTTATCTTTGTGTAGGTGCATATACGTGTACCACTGTACGCCACTGCGCGTGCGCCAGTATTTTACTGTCACCGCTGACCATAGCTAGGTATACTTTTAATAACATGAGCGTGACGGTGACGCGAATCCATAAGTTTTTTCCCTCCCAGAAATCGTCTAACGCGCCTATAGACGCATAGCTTCAAAAAATATTTTTTATTTCTTTATTAGTTGTATGGAACCCTCGGCGCGCGACTTTAACTCGCACTTGTCCGGTCAACTGTCTACTCATCAACTGTCTAGATTTAAAATGGACAAAACCAATTATACTATCTATTATATAAATGCTATACTATTAGCAATTGTCAATTAATAATTTAGCGACATTGAATTTTGAGAAGTGTACCTACTCTGTAAGTCGAAGTAAAAATATAAAAAAATGGAACAATTAAACGTAACTGGCCATGGTTTAACTCAAATGTGTAGATTATGTCTATCACGCGATATGACTATGGAAAATATATTTAGCTTTTGCTCCAAATTGGGAAAAGAAATAACGGATATAATAAGGGAATGTACTACCGTTCAAGTAAGGATACAGTTTTACCACTATTTTATTTAATGTGTTGATTTTTAATGTCCATATTATATATGACGATAAACAAATTGTTGTGGGATACGGACGATGAAAAAACAAAAATTGAATTTCTCATTTAGCAACGTTTCGTTAATCAATGTTAACTTCTTCAGGCATCTTAGAATATTTATACATCTAAGATGCCTGAAGAAGTTAACATTGATTAACGAAACGTTGCTAAATTAGAAATCAATTTTTGTTTTTTCATCGTCCGTATCCCACAACAATTTGGTTATCGTCATTTTATTTAATTTTTTCCTTTGCTTCACCATCACCTTCCTAAATCCTAATCTAAATTCAATTAGAATAAATCACTATGACTACAAAAGAGAAATAATTCCACCCGTCTAAAAAACTCAATGTAGGTTATGAATGGTTGTACGTAGTAAAGCGAAGGGAAAATACCGCTATTTTATTTAATTTTTTCCTTTGCTTCACAATCGCTTTCCTAAATCCTAACCTAAATTCAATTAGAAAAAATCACTATGACTACAAAAGAGAAATAATTCTATCCGTCTAAAAAACTCAATGTAGCTTATGAATGGTTGTACGTAGTAAAGCGAAGGGAAAATACCGCTATTTTATTTAATTTTTTCCTTTGCTTCACAATAACTTTCCTAAATCCTAACCTAAATTCAATTAGAAAAAATCACTATGACTACAAAAGAGAAATAATTCCACCCGTCTAAAAAACTCAATGTAGCTTATGAATGGTTGTACGTAGTAAAGCGAAGGGAAAATACCGCTATTTTATTTAATTTTTTCCTTTGCTTCACAATCGCTTTCCTAAATCCTAACCTAAATTCAATTAGAAAAAATCACTATGACTACAAAAGAGAAATAATTCCACCCGTCTAAAAAACTCAATGTAGGTTATGGATGGTTGTACTTAGTAAAGCGAGGACAAAATTTTGTTATCCTTTTCAGAAACAATCTGACACGTTTTGTAAAGCCGGGAATTTTTTTTTAAATTATTTTTATATCAAATGCTCTCAAAACTCAAATAATCGCTATCAATTAGAATTATTTTAAACAATTTAAATATAATGGTATTTGTTAATTAATAATATATTCTTTATTGTAAAATACATAATTTACTTGATAAGATTGCATTAATTATATAATTAATTTTGTCGCAGATTACTAGACACGATAAGATGCCAGCCTATATTTGTCTATTATGTTTCACTCAACTGAAGAAATTTCACCAGTTCCAAATACAAGCAATGCGGTCCGATAGAATACTACAGCGATATCTACAGCAATTGGACGACTGTCATCCGCAGATCAACGTTGAACGGGCTCGTGAAGAACCATTTGAGAATTTCGTAAACAACAACTTTAATGATGATATCACTACGAAGTGTAACCCTTTGGAAATCAGGGACGAGTTTGATTTTTTATATCCAAAACAGAAAGTGACTGCACATCTTGACGCAATAAATAATATTAACGAGGAAATATCTTTAAAATCCGAAATCAAAGATGAACCAATGGACGCTAATTCATTAATTCTAACAGAGTGTGCTGATGACACAGTAGAATCTTTTTCTAACGGTGATGGCAGTGAAATCAGTTGCGCAGGTTCAATGATCGATATTGGTGAAACTAAAGTAGGTGTTTCGTCAGCATACTTTGAGTGTTCCCTTAATTTTGAAAATGGCACGATGAAGAAAATTTCTGTCAAATCTGAAGAAACGTACGACATACCGTTAAAAGAAGTTGATTGTAGCCCTGGATACACAAAGAGCGAACTTGGTGACCCTGAAGTTGTTAATGAAGATATGGATAGTTCTAATTGTTCTAGTAAACCTCGAAATTTACACAAAGAAATTCACGTAAGTGAAAAGCTGTATCAGTGTGACTTTTGTAAGATATATTGTAAAAACTCATCAAATTTAAGAAAACATAGACTTATTCACTCAGGAGAGAAACCATACCAGTGTGACGTTTGTAAAATGTGTTTCAGACAATCCAATACTTTAAATAGTCATAAATTGCTACATACAGGAGAGAAACCATACCAGTGTGACATTTGTAAAATGTGTTTCAGACAAGCAGCTCACTTAAAAAGACATAAATTAAAACATACAGGAGAGAAACCATACCAGTGTGACATTTGTAAAGTGTGTTTCAGGCGGGCAGATTGTTTAAAAACACATACATTAAAACATACAGGAGAGAAACCATACCAGTGTGACATTTGTAAAGTGTGTTTCAGGCGGGCAGATTATTTAAAAAGACATAAATTAAAACATACAGGAGAGAAACCATATCAGTGTGACATTTGTAAAGTGTGTTTCAGGCGGGCAGATTATTTAAAAACACATAAATTAAAACATACAGGAGAGAAACCATACCAGTGTGACATTTGTAAAACGTGTTTCAGACGAGTAGATCATTTAAAAAGACACAAATTAAAACATACAGGAGAGTAACCACACCAATGTGACGTTTGTAAAATGTGTTTCAGACAAGCAGCTAATTTAAAAACACATAAATTAAAACATACAGGAGAGAAACCATACCGGTGTGACATTAAATTATTTTAATATGTATTTCAGACATGCAGATTCTTTCAATAATCATAAATTAAAACATACAGGAGAGAAACCATACCAGTGTGACATTTGTAAAGTGTGTTTCAGACAAGCAGCTCACTTAAAAAGACATAAATTAAAACATACAGGAGAGAAACCATACCAGTGTGACATTTGTAAAGTGTGTTTCAAGGCGGGCAGATTGTTTAAAAACACATACATTAAAACATACAGGAGAGAAACCATACCAGTGTGACATTTGTAAAACGTGTTTCAGACGAGCAGATCATTTAAAAAGACACAAATTAAAACATACAGGAGAGTAACCACACCAATGTGACGTTTGTAAAATGTGTTTCAGACAAGCAGCTAATTTAAAAACACATAAATTAAAAATACAGGAGAGAAACCGTACCGGTGTGACATTAAATTATTTTAATATGTATTTCAGACATGCAGATTCTTTCAATAATCATAAATTAAAACATACAGGAGAGAAACCATACCGGTGTGACATTTGTAAAGTGTGTTTTAGAGTCTCAAATTCATTAAATACTCATAAATTGAAACATACAGGAGAGAAACCACAGCAGTGTGATACTTATTTGTAAAATGTGTATCAGACACGCAGATTTTTTTAAATATAATAATAAATTTAAGCATATACTTAGAACATACCAATGTATGTTGTAAAAAGAAGGGATCAGAATTTTCCAAATTAAAGTACCTATTCGAATATTCATTCAAACTTCTATTCGAATTATTCAATATTCAGAAATTCGAATAGTTAAAATTAATAAAAATTGAAAAAAGGTTAAAAATGTTGTTTTTTTTTTATTTTTGACAAAGATTCGGAGGTCTGCCAATGACGAAATAGTCACGGCTCTCACTGGTTTCCCAATAATAAAACTTAAATCTAACAATGCTGGGCAGTCATAACAAATAGCATAACTATTGTTAAAACATTAAAAAAAACTTGAATTATATTTCTAGAAATTGTTGTCTCTATCGCTAGTCTAAAATCATAAATCACATACTTAAATCAAAACATTAACAAGAGCAATGAGCAATTGGCGACAGCAAAGCACATGGGTACGCAAAAAAAAAGGGTGTGGGTCTCGGGACCCCCGACAGATGTGAAACATCAAAGAAAACGTTATTGAACTCGGTGGTATTCTTTATGTAGTAGTATATATTTTTTCAAAAGCAGCAACTAACTGTTATGCTGACGTAATCCTATATACTGCACTGTAACACCGCGTGTGTTACAGTGCACGCCTGAGTCAAGAGAGAGAGAGTGCCGCAGTGGTGGGGAGAACAGCAGCGAAGGAGCGGACCAAACATTTCGTTGCATGTTTCCCCTCACGCGGCTGTTCACAGCCCGACATAAGATGTTTCACATAAAAAAAAACAGTTGTATAATAAATTTTATTGATGAACAATTATAAAAAATATAAATGCAGTGCATTTTGATTTTCCTTTGAATTCGGAAAGAAGCTAACTACAGTCTATGACAAATATTTAAAGATCCAAATATTCGAAAATCGAAATTTTCACATCAAAAATTATTGTTGTTCAAGGAAAGACTATTTTGGTTATTTAGAGCTTATATAAAATACGAGTATTCGAAAATTGAATATTCGAATATTGAATAAAGGTACGTGCAGTCATGGAGGTGGGATTCTAGATGGTAGCGTAGATCATAGCAGGGCTTGCTTAAATTAATGCATTGTTATATAGAGATGGGCATATCAGTGAATTTTCAGTAGCAGTGAAAACTGTGAACGCTACTTTTTATTCACTGCTACTTTTAGCAGTGAAAAATTTCACAGTTAAAATATCTCAGGTAAACTGGTAAAATCCTTTCAATGCGCAGTGTGGAATATGCATTGTATTGTGCACTGTGCAGCGAACTGGGTTAGTTGTTAGGATATAATATAGCAGCGGTGAAATGAATTATGAAAAAATGCGTTTCACAGTCACTATTATTACCTATTAGGCATAACAAAAGATTTGACCGGATGTAAAGCAGATTTGTATTTTGCATGAAGGTCACTGTGAAAAATGGGTACTATATTTTTTTTGTCCATGTATTTTTTGATACGTTAATTAACATTATCTAAATTTGAATTAATAGAAAAAATTATTCGAAACACTTTTGAACAATCCGCGTCAAGAAACATTAACAAAGCAAATATATTTTTTTGCTTTTATTTCGCATTTACTTTTCTTATACTTCCTAATTTTTTACACTTAAATAACGTACACTGTACAAGTTATTAAAACAAATCAATATCTTGTGCCAATAGATAATGATATACGTAAATACGATAGGTACCTACCTACCTGATAAACCTTATTTTAAATTTTTCATTGTTGGGTACAATAGGTAGGTAGCAGGTACACATCTGTGAACGTAATTTTAAACTGTGAAATGCTAGCGAACTGTGAACTATTCACATTTCACAGTATGCAGGTAGCAGTGTGCAAACCATACTAGTTGGATGTGTAAACGTTAAGAGTGAAATTGGTAGCAGCTACTTTTAAGTGATATCTTTTAAGGTCGCTGTGAAAAATTGATATCTGTGAAAAAGTAGCAGTGAAGTGAATACTTGCACATCACTATTGTTATATATGCGACCGTACACAACGAAGCAGTGAGTGTAGCAGGTATAAGCGCTGTTACAAGAGCTGGTAGATACAAGAATGTATCTCACCATTCTTTCAGCGCGCTGACTACTACAATCAACGTGCGACAACTGTCAAATGGCCGTTACAAGTTTCGCAATGGATGTAACTTGTTTAATAAGTGAAATTTTGCCAGTTTTTATTTAATTTTTTTTGAGTTTTTTTTCTAAGACGTATTTAAAAGTGTTAGGTTCCATACGTAAATATTCAAAAAACCGGTTTGGGTAAAATTTTAATTCTTGGTATAAATGATGAAATTCGCCATGTTTAGATCGTTTTCTATTAATAGGGTGGACATGATAGCTCCTACCCAAATTTATATTTAAAATATACCACTTGGTAGAAGAAGAACACAAATATTCGTCTTCGCTATCTGACATTTCAAACGCGACTTAAGCTTGTATCAATGCTAGTATCAAAGCTTCGCTGTGCAAACGTATAAGCTCTTATAATTTCAGCCACCATCTACCATACATGCTACCATCTAGAATCCCAGCTGCGTACTGCACGTACCTTAAGTCTGTTTTAAAAGTATTAGACTATTCGAATAAATTCCGAGTTCTAATAAAAAGTACTGATCGAACGCGGACAGCAAAATTCATACTAAAATATCCCTTGTCGTGTCGTCATGATGAGAGTAATTTCGTTCAACAACGTATAAACGACAAAATAAAATGAGCTGCTAGTGGGATACCGATTGTGATTTGATGGCGGGTAGTGCGTTGAGAAGGAAACTCGACTGACACACTCCTTTCTGTATGTATTGGTAAAAAAGAAGGTTTATGATTTATATTGTCCACAGAATTCCACAAAACGCACTTTTAAGTTGCTATTTTTAAATTCAACAGAATCATTGAATGATTACATTTGATTCCAAATCTTCATGGTTTCCGGGCTTGTAGGCCGTGGTCCGGTGGTATTTCTACCTGACGTTTCGTCTACAACTGCGGTAGACATTCTCAAAGGCGATGTGGCAGCGGTCGAATGTCTACCGCAGTTGTAGACGAAACGTCAGGTAGAAATACCACCGGACCACGGCCTACAAGCCCGGAAACCATGAAGATTTAGAACAATTCCAGCCGTGAAAGCTTGCACACTTGGATTACATTTGAATTTTAGTATACCCACGATTTACGCTATCACTCACCAGACGGCAGCGAATAGTAACGAAATAAAATGCGTTGATTGTTTTATTTATACAGAGTCCACATACTGAATTTTTCATGCGATACATTCACAAACTGATTCACGAATTAACGAGTTTATGAATTATGTTTTTACATGAAAGGGAAACTTTTAAATTAAATGTACAAAACTCAACAATGTATTATCCGATAAATTTAAATCGGCATACAATATATTACCTACCTACTACATAGATGAAATCAATATAGGTAATCATAATATAATAACAAAAGCACGTTGTATTTAAATACATAAATATAAAATCATAATTCCACAGCGCAGTTACACCATATAGTGACGTTCATTATAGATTGTGCGCAGGGGGGGCGGAGTTATAATAATAACGACGCGAGCGCTCGTTGTGAGATCCATTGTAAACTCGGAACTCTAATTTTCTGTAATTTTATTGTCAGTGAGTATTGTTGTTTAAAAAGTCAAGTAAGTAAAACCATGATTTTACTTCTAATTATTACTGTAAATCTGATAAATTTGACACTTTTAAACCCGGTCCGCAAGATTACAGGCGCCATGGTTTTAGGTTATGCTGTCGTCTGTCAATATAAACCATAGACATAGATGTAGGTACACCTTCATGTTCAATGTCTCTTTTAGTTTAGAAATTGTAACCGTTTAAAGTTTTTTTTTTAAAATTGCATAAATTCTTCACTTAAAATTCCAAATGCCCTAGCTTCGTAGAAAACGCATTAAAAATATTGTTACGCTAATGACCTAAGTTGTCGACGCGTCTATAATTTACTGAAAATATTGTTAATATAAACAGGCATATACAACAAGGGGTGAATTATTTTCTCGGTGGCCACCTCTTAAGAACGCCTATCATCTATGTCTTAACAGGCTAGTAAAGTAACTAGTTTAGTTTGCTCCATTTCTTGTTGCTACTTCATAATAATCTGTGCAATGTACACATTTTCTGTGATAGCATAATAATTCCGCATGTTAGTGGAGGACTTCATATTCATGCATGCTTTGTGTCAACTATTCCAGGAGAAATGTTGCATACATGTTACATAACATACCAACATTATATAATATGCATTATGTTACTATGTACTTATGGAATTCACATATCTGCACACAACTTTGGAATGCTCTGCGGTTGAAAATGTTTGTACCTCCGTTTATTACAATTATACTTACATAATAATATGTTTTATTTTCATAATATATCTGTGGTCAAAATGCAAAACCACTTAATGCCCAATTATTTTTAGTTATAGTGTGTATTTTTTTCATAGATATCAAAATATGGGGATGTAGAATGAAGTACCACTTTTACGAGTGGGGGAAGCCATTCAGGGGAGGGTGCATGTCTGTGTTATGGACATGTGCCTACGTTCTATTGGCCGCGTTCTTGCGCATGCTCAATTGCCCCAGATGCAGTCGTCCTCGTCTTTGCATGTGCGTGCTCAATTGCTCGCACAGCGCTTGCGCAACTAAAGCCCCCCCCCCTAACAGCAACTTCCCCACTCGCTTGTACTATGTCTCTAGATTTCTATGTGTATATATATGATTTTTTTAAAAACATGAAAAATTTGAAAAAATTCTAAAGATTTCTAATGTACCAAAAAATACATTCTTTTACTGAATAATATAATATACCTATTGGGATCAGTTAAATGAGCATATGACATCTGGTGGCACAAAATTATACTCAAAACGAGGGAAAATTTTACATACTAACAGTGCAAATTTATCGTGAAATTGTTTATTACAAATATAAAACTAGTAAAATAAACAAAAAGTTTATCGAAAATGGAATTCGCGACGTTTTCTAATATCATGGCAATAAACACTGTCAGTTATTGCCTTGTAAAACTTACTTTACAGAGAATTATTTTCTAATGAAATGTGGAAAAACTGTATTTATGAATTAAAAAAATGTTATATATTAATTATAAGATGTAGGTACTCATTATCATACTGTACTACAATAGTTAACTCTCTGATGATTGACAAAATTATGTGTATAAAAATATTTTGAGGCTAGTAACTTACCTACTTATTAATATACCGTGTGAGTTTTTTCAAAGCGTACATAGACTGCTTCACAATTTAAAATCGTGGTATAGACATTGTTGGTATCTATCTGGTCTGCCTGGAAACTGCACATTAAATAACGCAGAGACTTGCCGACAACTATTTCCCCCAGAATACAAATTGTACATAAGAACCTTTTCTTCCACTGTCATTTTTTTATAGAAAAAATTATAAATAAATCTCTGAACTTATAAAATTAATTATCAGAACTCAATAATAATAAATATTGTAAATAAAAACATTCGTTTCCATAGTTTCTAACAATATCTATACCACGATTTCAAATTGTGAAACAGCCTATGTACGTTTTGAAAAAACTCGCACGGTATTATAACATATTATGTTGCAGTTATATGTGTTTACATTATTCACCTAACCCTGCCTTAAAGAAGCATTTGAACGGATGATTAATTTCGTGGAGATTTTCTTTTAATTTTGATGTTTTTAAGCAAAATGCCGTAAAGAATTACTATTTTTGACAGTTCATTTTTTATGCATTTTTCTCGTTATATTTCTGACATTTGATAATACGTCCGGCTTTGAGAATCCATTCTCCTTCAACGAAATTGTTTAGGATTCGTACCGGCCCAATCACAAATTGCACTTATATATTTTATCATTTCTTATCACTTTGAAAATCACAAAATTACACGCAAAAGTATACTCCGTATATGAAATTTCCCCCCTCTGCACCATGTTTTTTAAGCTCCACCTATCTGACGGATCCCAATACTTATGTATTTTTTGGAAAAACATGCACAGTGAATACAAATTCTAAACCTATTCTAAAGAAACTTGGAAAAAGCATAATATAGGTATCTATAAATACAGTCTCGCATGTGCCTGCTACATATGTTATGAAATATCTACATTTGACTAAAGTCAATTCTATTGATCATTCAGGTGAGTCAACCGAATTAAATGTTCAGTTAGGCACATTTTTATCTTCAATTCACTTGTCAAAGTGCCATCTGAAATATTTCGTCGTACTAGGAACGAATGTAACCCATTTTAAAACAAGCCGTGAGGTGGGTCGTTTATTAGGACTAAAGTACGACCCTAAAGGTCCACACGACGAACTTCCCAGTTTGATAAATATTTAATAACAATAATTAAATTAGATATTACACAGAAAAGTGATCATTTTAATCATTAAAACATAATTATTATTTATTTTTAATAATAATTTAAAAAAAAACGGCTGAACCGATTTCTATAAAATTTATGTCGGATCAAAATGACGTTAACACGCCTCGATTGACACCCTTACGAAGTCGATATAATTTTTTATTCGCGAGATATTGTGTAAAATCTACTTTTTTGGAGTCTATTTGGTTAAGAAAAAAGAACGGCTAAACCGATTTTGAAAAAATTTCTTTCAGATCATATTTACGTTAATACGCGTCGATTGGCACCCTATAATGTAATCGATATCATTTTTCATTCTCGAGATTTCGTCTTAGAAAGAAATGGACACATACTTACGTACGTACATACACACACACACACGCACAGAGACATCTTTGTAAAAATAGTGTAGTGACCTTGTAACAAAAAAAAATTGTTATAGATTTTGATTTCGATTTTCGGACCCGTTACAATAACTTCCAATGGGAAGTTAAAAAAACAAGTTGTTTGTATAGGAACCCCCCCTTAATTTTTACTTTTTATTTTTTTATTATTTATTGGGATATCCGCCATAATAACACATATTGTGTGAACATTTCAACCAGCTACCTGTTACGGTTCAAAAGATACAGCCTTTTAAAGGTAGGACAGACAGACAGACGACGTAGCTTAGTAATAGGGTTCCAGTATGGAACCTCCTCTATTACAAGTCCCCAGTTCTCGGGTTCTAGCCCGAGAGCTGGTAAAAGTGTCAATTGGATTTTCAATTTAATATTAAAAAAAAATAATGAATTGAAAATATGAATTGGTGCTAGGTCCAAATAACCTTAGCTGTTGGCGGTCTTTAAAAACACAATTCCAGTACGGAACCCTAAAAATCATGGCCTTCGATGGTTCCCTACTGCAAATTTGTGCTTGTTACGGACGTCTCCATAGTTGCGTCATAGCTTGTTGTGTTTATCATGTATGTCATGTCAAATTGAAAAACGAAGATAATTCATATTGTAATATTAATTAATGTAGTTCTACGTCTTCGGTTGCGGCACAATCGTGGTTACTGTGGCCCTTGTCATTTTGTTATAAAAAATGTTTCTATTGGTTTATCGAATTTCCTTACGCTACAGAACTTTCTCTATGGTTAACAGCATTGCATTTGAGGAATATGCCTTCCAATCTCGCATTGTATACGACATTTTATTATGTATTAAGGATAGATAGATAGAGGAAGAGCGTAAGCTGATTGATGCAGCCTTAACAGTTAAGTGAGCATGGTTCCTGGAAATGATGTTCACACAATACAATATGGCACGATAATATATGTTACGCAAGTTCACTAAACTGTAACTGCGCCTCATGACAAATTGGCTCATGTGGAATTTTAATAGTTTCAGATAAGGCTATGTGAAGCTCTATTTTAACCGACTTCAAAAAAGTACGTTATCAATTCTACGTATATATTTATATAAGTTTTTGAAGTGAAAACTTCCTTAGTCGCGTTAGGAACTGCCTGGGTACTGAAAAAATGTGAAGCGTTTGCAATTTTGCGTAAGAATTCGCAACATACTTAATACTTATATCATAAAAACGGCCGTCTACCCATAGCACAGTTGGTTTAGTCTTTGCGTTCTATGCTTAGGAACCTGGGTTCGAGACCTGATGGCAGCGTAGAATTTTTGACATTTTTTTTTCTAAATTCTACATGATATTTTTTCTAAATTCTAAATTCGGCCAAAATTTAACTTGACGTTATTCAAAGCGTAATTCACATAGTTGTTTCCTAGGTAACGTAATTGTCTCAGCTACTGTCAGTGCAAAAAAAGTAAAACGCGCAATATTTTTTGTTACGTTTCCAAAGTTTTCAAAAATACGCGAGAGTTTTCTATAGAGATATCATAGATAGAGTAGGGGCGTCATATAGGCACAACTTGTAAGTGACAGTGTCAGGTTGGAAAAGAGAGATTAAAAACGAAGCAGTTCTCTTTTCCTTGCCTTCGACGCATTTGTGAATTAAAAAATTCGACTGATGACCAGTCCTATACTTCCCACCTAGTAAATATTTGCAAAAAATAAACACTTTTTTTTTTATTCTTTGACTAGGCCCAAATAACCTTAGCTGTTGGTGGTCTTTAAAACACAATTTAATTTTTATTCTTTGAAAAAAGCATGGCCCTCTTTTTTGTTTGGTGATCTACTGATGGCTAACTTAATATAGCAAAAATCATGGTTACCTTGATTTACGTACAATTTTTATTTTTTTTTTGTAAAATATTTTTTTTCTCGAAAACTATACATTTTAGAGAAAAAAAATATTTACATTTTTTTCATATTATAACATCTAGAATTCATTTATATTTTTTTTTACCTATATTAATACGTGACATTGAGGACGTTTTTTTGAATAACTCAGGATCCACTGAACCGATTTGACTCAAAATCTAATCAGATCTAAGTTAAAGGCTGATAAATACAATAGAACAATCGGCATGCCCGTATATGTTGTTCCGTTCTTAAGATATCGAAGGCGAAAAATTGACCACACACACACACACAGATACACACACACACATACATACAGACATCAGTCAGAAAATGATCTTAAACGATTGCTAGGGTCTCAAAACGTGAAAATCTGTTAAAATCTCGAAATATTTTTTTCGGACTAAATCCATTACTTCCCTACCATAGTAGAGCTGGGAAGTAAAAATTTATAGTAAGTATTGTTAATTTACATCTGTAACCATGGTTAAGTATTTGTGATAGAAAAAGATAGAAGAGTTGTTCTATTCTCCATCTCTATCTTTTGCACCGACACTTTTTTGAGTGGCTTCCCTATTCTATCTATGATATTTCTATGGTATTTTCACTACACTCTCTTCCATTGTTATGGCTAAATATGGCGTCTTTGTCCTAACTCTTACTATAGAGCAACTCTAGAGCCCTTATAGCTACAGCGCCGCGCGTAAAACTTTTACGAACCCTTACCGTCATCAATGTTATGCACATGCGCTTCGAATTGCGGCCTGCCGAGATTAGTCTCCTTTCCCTCTATACTCCATGACTGGAAGTTTAAATAGTTATTATTGGAGGTTACTCCTTAAGAATCGATTTTCATATAAGGCCCCCGGGCCCCGGTATGGAAATTTTATGAGGAATAAAATTTATACAAGCGTTAACTAAAAAGCACCTTTCAATGTATGTGTATACTTGTATACAGCCGACGAGTACAGGGTATGCTGCGCGACAGCTGACGCATGTAAGTATGTATGTTTGCCTACTGCATAGTCAAAGACAATCGTACTTAAGGAGTAAACTCCAGTCGTGCGTCAGAGCTGACGCACACACTTTTTTTATCAAAAATCGAACATGAGCCACATTGTGCTGTGGCCGCAGATATATAGAAACGTATAATACGCAAGACAATGAATCAAACTAAATGTCAGTGTTTCAGGCTGATGCGCCTGCGCATATATTATCTTCCACAATTTCAACATTGCGCTATATTTTATACTTTATAGTTTATAGCATCCATACTTTGCACTATAATATATTGACCATTGACATTAAGGATGGACTGTGCTGAAAATGTCACCATTGCATTGTGCAAGGTCATGTGAAAGAGATCTATAGACCGAAATGACGTAGATAATATTCAGCCTGTGATTGGCCTAACTATAGATCGACTGTGTGACAGTCACTGATCTGTCAAATTGCAAGCGAACCACGAGGCATATATTGATATTTTATTTATTAATTGAAGATTATAGACGCGTCGACATCTGAGGTCATTAGCGTCTTTCAACTACATTAAAAAACAACTATCTTAAAACTAAATAACATCACAAAACATCCATGAGCGCAGGTGGGATTCGAACCCACGGCAACCCAGTCCAGAGGTTGCGGCACTAAGCACGCTAACCACTAGGCTATACTGCCCTCCATATATTGATAGCTATATCACAGATGAAATATAATACAGATAAGTTGTGGCTATAAGTACTAACGAGCGACCCAACTTTTGAAGGCCAGATTAATTATATAATTAAAAAGTAAAATTTTCTTCCTTGGCAAGACTTAGAAATTTTATTAAAAAATAAAAATTACATAAAACCGCAACATGTTTCGGCAACATAGGTTGCCATCATCAGGCGACAAGAAACAATTTTAGAAAAAAGGCTTGGTCTGTAATATAAAATTAAATTAACTTTAAAGTCATTATTAGTTAAAATGAAATATCAAAAAACCTAGTATAATTATTTACCTTACATGGTGTTGGAATGAATAACAAAGATCAAATCAATGTAGAAACATATTATGTTCATTATTATTGAACATAATACAACGTGTGAATTATTATCATAATTAAATTAGTTGTGCATATAATTTAATTATGATAATAATTCACACGTTGTATTATGTTCAATAATAATGAACATAATATGTTTCTACATTGATTTGATCTTTGTTATTCATTCCAACACCATGTAAGGTAAATAATTATACTAGGTTTTTTGATATTTCATTTTAACTAATAATGACTTTAAAGTTAATTTAATTTTATATTACAGACCAAGCCTTTTTTCTAAAATTGTTTCTTGTCGCCTGATGATGGCAACCTATGTTGCCGAAACATGTTGCGGTTTTATGTAATTTTTATTTTTTAATAAAATTTCTAAGTCTTGCCAAGGAAGAAAATTTTACTTTTTAATTATATAATCTCAATTCTATTAAAATTTATATGTCGCTTTAGTCGCGGGATTATATTTAGATAATAATGCATTCTTTTGCTGGCATTTATGAAACATTCCCCCTAATTTAAACTTCACTGAATTAAAGAACGAGAAAAATTGACCATGCCTATTATAATTACTTATATTAAAAAAATTTCTTGACGCATCATTTTATTAGTTACCATTTTTGCCACTAGGTGCCAGGAAGGGATTTTATTTATAAATACCAAAGGATTAGTAATTTATTTTGTTTATGTTCTTAGTTCCATAAAATTACACAAATCATTCAATAAAGGCTCTCATAAGACGGTACAGACGCTAATGACCTCTGTTGTCGAGCGTCTATAATTCACAATTCATTCATTCATTTCATAAGACAGTCGTTTTCTCCCGTAAGGCAAGACCCCCCCTGGCTATATTTAAGAAACCGGTCATAAATCATCTAATTAGTTTGCCGTTTCAGTGAACCAAACCTGATAATGTATTTAGTAAGCATCTTTAAGAGCTTCATATAACAACAGACTTAACTAACTGAAGTTTGCTTTGCCACCCGAATATCACGTGCAATATAATATACGGTTTATATAGCATATATGAAAGGTGTTTGTGATATACAGCATTACAGCCGATGCAGCACAATGCGTTATTCTGGAAGTTCAAATTGAGATTAATGTTGATCCAACGCCTAGAGTCGTGCAACGCTTTACTGCCCTGCTTATAAAGAACGCTTTAAGGTACGCGCAGTACGCAGCTGGGATTCTAGATGGTAGCGTAGATCATAGCAGGGCTTGCTTAAATTAATGCATTGTTATATATGCGAGCGTACACAACGAAGCAGTGAGTGTAGCAGGTATAAGCGCTGTTATAAGAGCTGGTAGATTCAAGAATGTATCTCACCATTCTTTCAGCGCGCTGACTACTATCGTCAACGTGTGACAACTGTCAAATGGCCGTTACAAGTTTCGCAAAGGATATGACTAGTTTAATAAGTGAAATTTTGCCAGTTTTTATTTAATTTGTTTTGAGTTTTTTCTTAGACGTATTTAAAAAGTGTTAGGTTCCATACGTAAATATTAAAAAAACCAGTTTGGGTAAAATTTTAATTCTTGGTATAAATGATGAAATTCGCCATGTTTAGATCGTTTTCTTTTAATAGGGGGGACATGATAGCTCCTACCCAAATTTGTATTTAAAATATACCACTTTGTAGCAGAAGAACACAAATATTCGTCTTCGCTATCTGACATTTCAAACGCGACTAACATAACCTGCATTTTCTGTGTAAACAGCGTAATATTACGTAAAATAAAGATTATAAAAATGGACGATTTTGACGAATTGTACGATAGTAGTGATGAAAGTAGAACGTTTAAAAAAGAGATATATACGGGATCTTGAAAATCCTTTTGAATTTTACGAAGAAAATGCATTTTCAAAAAGATATCGATTCAGCAAAGAAGTTGTAATAGATGTATTATTAACCGTTGGTATTCCATCGTTTGACGAAAATTAATAATCGTGGTTAATCGTGGCTAAAAACACGCATTTATATCAAAAATGACAACTAAACACAATCGGTCTGCAGTTGTTCTAAAGGAAAAAATCATGAAGGTTTTTACTATAATGCTTCCCTCACTCAAGGAAATGACTATGAAATGCTCCTTTGAATAAGGTGCCCTATAAGCACTCAAGCGGCCCTCAGCGAAGGGACCCTTATCACTTACCCTAAGGGTTAACTATGAATATGGGCAGTAGACACTTAAGAAATTCCGTTGCTGCCTCTTAGACTATAACGGTCAGTCTCATCGTAAGCTCGTCGTGACTCAAGATACTCAAAATAACTACCACTTTTTAAACGGAAATAAGCATACACAACCCATTACATTTCCTCACATAAAAGTACAATCGATTTTCTGATATAATCAGTAATATAGAAGCCATGTCCCGACATTTTAGCGTGACTTGATAGGTGTGGCTTGTCCTGATTTTTTCGTAAGCATGAAAACACATAATTAAGTTGAAGGCATACCAACGTAAAAAAATTCGACTGATGACCAGTCCTATACTTCCCACCTAGTAAATATTTGCAAAAAATAAACACTCTTTTTTTTATTCTTTGACTAGGCCCAAATAACCTTAGCTGTTGGTGGTCTTTAAAACACAATTTAATTTTTATTCTTTGAAAAAAGCATGGCCCTCTTTTTTGTTTGGTGATCTATTGATGGCTAGCTTAATATAGCAAAAATCATGGTTACCTTGATTTACGTACAATTTTTATTTTTTTTAGTAAAATATTTTTTTTCTCGAAAACTATACATTTTAGAGAAAAAAAATATTTACATTTTTTTCATATTATAACATCTAGAATTCATTTATATTTTTTTTTACCTATGTTAATACGTGACATTGAGGACGTTTTTTTGAATATCTCAGGATCCACTGAACCGATTTGACTCAAAATCTAATCAGATCTAAGTTAAAGGCTGATAAACACAATAGAACAATCGGCATGCCCGTATGTTGTTCCGTTCTTAAGATATCGAAGGCGAAAAATTGACCACATACACACACACACACATACACACATACACACACACATACAGACATCAGTCAGAAAATGATCTTAAACGATTGCTAGGGTCTCAAAACGTGAAAATCTGTTAAAATCTCGAAATATTGTTTTCGGACTGAATCCATTACTTCCCTACCATAGTAGAGGTGGGAAGTAAAAAATTCGATAGCAAACTATAGTCACCTATAATCGTATTAAAATTGAAAGAAGTTGTGGCTTTGTCTGCAGTACAACAGATATCAGCAACTGATTAATCAGGACCGATTTTACGATTTAACAGTTAGCATATATTTCAATTTGCAGAACAAAATGTCGGTATTAATCCCCTTGCAGAACGATATAAACACCTACGCGAGCAAGTTTCCCTCTAAGAGAGGGGGTTAATAACGACATTTTGTTCTGCAAATTGAAATATATGCTTAAAACAGTCGCCGTAACAACATATTAAAATTTGAACCTTGAACTAATAATATAAATTTCGTCGGGTACATGACACGTTTAGGGTAATATTCCATCCCTTTAATACTGACCAATCGATCTGCAAATATTATAATGGAATTATTGGTTCACCGACAAGCTATACAAACAATTTCAGCCTTGAAGCAATAATAATTGTGACCATTTTTTTTGTTAAATTGGAAGAAGCTAGTGATGCGCGATATGAAATGTTTTAGTCGATTGTCTCGATTGTTTAAACATTTCGATGACCCTCGATGGTTGTCACTTGGACTCGATTGTCGTTGTTTCATAGTTCACCCAGACCGAGACGCATAGTACTGAATCGAACGCTATCGAGAGCCACATAATGTACAATCGTTCATCACTCAACAGATGTGGTCGAGTCGATGGTCGATTGTGCAGTAATCGCGTAATACGATTTCAATAGTGAAGAGATCACAGAGTAGTGCAGTACCGACTGAACAGTGAACAATCAGCGAGTCGCGTGAACATCAGTCGACTAGCATATAACCTTGAATCGCGACTGTATGTACCTATTCTCATTAGCTGCTATATTACTACGAGTATAGCCTATGTGACAAATAATCGACTTGAACAATCGAACATTTCGATTGTAAAATCAAACTCCGAGTCGATTATGGACTCGATTGTTATTATAATCGATTACAAATGTTTCGATTGTAAACACATCTCGTAAATCGCCCATCAAATTGTGGCTTTGTCTGTACAACACATATCAGAATCGGCCTTACGATTTAACAGTTTGCCACAAAAAAATAAAAATTTGAACTTATAACTACTTTCTCGAAAAAAAAATCATTTTGAATATTAATTTCCTTTGTTAAAAAGACACTGTTAAAACGTACCGTTATAGTAGATTGTATATTTTCAGGTATCGTAATTGGGTTTATTACTGACGAGATTGTGACAGTATATTTAATGAACCGATTTAAGTAAAATTTATATGGGATCAACTTCGAGGTATACCCTATTCAATAAAACAAGAATCATCAAAATAGAACTACTCTGTAAAGTCTTAGTTTTAAACAGGAAGATAATAGCACGTAGCAGGCGATGGAAATTACTGTCAAATCCATAATGAAATTGCTCAATAATTTAATTAAACTTTCTAATTTTAACAAAACTATGAACAAAACGTTATGCCAGTGCGTTTCTTACCGTCCAGTAACTCACTGCTTATTTGACATGGATGGTTTATTACTGGACACAGAAACTCTGTACACCGCGTCAATTAACAATATTTTGAAACAATATGACAAATCAATTACATTAAAAGAAAAACAACAATATATGGGATTCAATGCAAAGGACATGAGTAAGGCAATAGTTGATAGATTCGAATTGCCTATGACTTACGAAGAATATTATAGACAAGTAAGAATCGAATATGCAAAACTTTTTCCAAACGCAAACTTGATGCCAGGAGCTGAAAGATTGCTAAGACATTTACATAAAAATAACATCCCCTTCGGATTGGCAACTTCCTCGAGTTTAGAAAGTCTTCAGTTGAAAATTCAAAAACATCAAGAATTATTTTCGTTGTTTCATCATCAAGTGTTAGGTTCTACTGATCCAGAAGTTAAAAAGGGAAAGCCTAGTCCGGACGTATTTTTAGTATGTGCTTCTCGTTTTCCAGATAAACCAAAGCCTGAAAAGTGTTTAGTTTTCGAAGATGCTCCTAACGGTGTACAAGCAGCTGTAAGTGCTGGAATGCAGTGTGTAATGGTACCAGACCCACTTACTCCAAAGGAATTGACGAAAAAGGCGACTTTAGTCCTCGATTCTTTGGAAGAATTTAGACCAGAATTGTTTGGATTGCCTGCTTTTTAATGTTGTTTTGTAAATAAATGTACTTATATAATATTTAACAAGGACCACAGGTTTTGTAAGTTTTAACCTTTTCACTGCGCATTTATTTTACGAGAGTGCATGCTGTGTGCGCAATTGTTTTGGCCGTTCCGTATAGATACGTCTGGAGCAGTCCACTGTTGTTATCAGTGGGGTAAAATAATGAAGCTAAATCCCGTCAAATCATATCAAGTTGTTTTTCTTGCCTTTTTTGTTTAACACAACAAATAATCCATTTCTGCAATTAGAATCCGCCAGCCGCCATACACAAACCGACTGGTACGAACTCGGGTCCCTGGGAGCGCTAATTCCCACAAAACATTGGAATACAAACTGCATTCCAATGTTTCCCCTGAGGGAAACATTTCTATATCGTCAGGATCAATGGATATGTTTAGGTACTTAATAGGGTAAATGCGGGAGAGATGCCGCGGTAGGAGAGACGCCGCATGGCTATTAACTTACCTATTTACCATTAATGGATGGTGCTACAAGTACGTATGTTCGTTCATCTTATCTTGTCAAGATAAGATGAATGAACATACGTACTTGTAGCACCATCCATTAATGGTAAATAGGTAAGTTAATAGCCATGCGGTGTCTCTCCTACCGCGGCATCTCTCCCGCATTTACCCTATATTCTTTAGCGGCATACATCGTAATATAAATACTGTTTCCTTTCGTCAAGTCGTTGCTCAATAAGTCAGTGCGTCTTGGATCCTTCTTCTCTACGCCTACAGCCTACATACCTAATAACTATATATTTCTATGGAGACACATTTATTACTGCTGTCAAATGTATATTGAACTGACTTATTAATATTTAACTTTAGATAATACCAAGAAAATGGCGAAAGCTTGTCTGCGCAGTGTAAACATTTCTTATCGTCCGATTTCTCACATATTATTTGATTTAGACGGTTTATTAATAGACACAGAAACTTTGTCACTCGCTTCACATAACAATATTTTAAAGAAATATGGAAAATTGATGACTTTTGAAGAAAAAATACAATACATGGGATTGACTTTCAATGAAATGTGTAAAGCAATAATTGACAGATATGAATTGCCTCTCGAATACAACGAATATCACTCACTTATTAAAACAGAATTTTCTAAAGTTTTTCCGAACGCAAATTTGATGCCAGGAGCTGAAAGACTGATAAGATATTTACATAACAATAATATCCCCTTTGCATTGGCGACTGCCTCAATTTCAGAAAGTGTGAAAGTGAAAACTCAAAAACATCAAGAATTATTTTCATTGTTTCATCATTTAGTAACGGGTTCTGATCCTGAAGTTAAAAAGGGAAAGCCTAGTCCGGATGTATTTTTAGTATCTGCTTCTCGATTTCCAGACAAACCAGATCCGGAGAAGTGTTTAGCTTTCGAAGATTCTCCTAATGGGGTACAAGCAGCGATAAGTGCCGGAATGCAATGTGTCATGGTACCAGATCCACGTACACCAAAGGAATTGACGAAAAAGGCGACTTTAGTCCTCGATTCTTTGGAAGAATTTAGACCAGAACTATTTGGATTGCCTGCTTTTTAATATTGTTTTGTAAATAAATGTTTATACGATATTTAAAAAAAATCACAACTTTTTTAAGTATTGACGCTCAACAGGTGAGGTCATCAGCGAGTCTATGGACATGTGTAATTAATGGATTCTTTTGCGGCATACATCGTAATATAAATACAGTTTCCTTTCGTTAAGTTATTTCTCGATTACTTAATGCATCTTCTCTTTAACTGCTTGAGGACAGAGTGGTGTAACGGTTAGCGTAGCGGCCTTTGGATCACACTGTCGTGGGTTCTAATCCCGCCTCCGCTCATGGATGTTTTGTGATGTCATTTAGTTTTAAGTGAGTTGTTATTTGATGTAAACAAGACGCTAATGACCTAAGTTGTCGACGCGTCTATAATTTACAATAAAAAAAATCTTTAACTGATTTCAATCGTCACAATTCTCTCTACTTCTGATAGGTACCTAACCTGATACAATTTACACCATATGAACCTAGTCAAGGGACCTATCTCTCGTAATAAGAGCGAAAGATCATAATTGCTTGTTCGGCAAGAAAAAGAGAGAAAAAGTATGGTTTCGCACGCCTGCCGTGTCCTGTCACCTATCCAGCAGCAGTCTGGCAACATTTGTGTTGTAATTTTGTAAACTATGGAGAACAGTAACAAGCACAGAGAAGAAATTGACAAGTGACATTCTTGACAGATATGAATAGACAATTGCCTAGTTGCCGAATCATCTGTGAAAACGGTATGAGCGCGCAATCAGGTAAAAAAGATAAGTGGATTCGAACTTATACTGTTGTCGAGCGTCTATAATCTACAATTCATTCATTTGAACTTGTATATTAGCCCGGGAGGCAGCGTTGCAAATGAAAAAGTCATAGTAAGCCGGCTGATTTTGATATCGATAGTTGATCTCGTACAACTAATCAGTGAACCGACCGTCAGCTGCTCAAGTAGCGGTGGGTCTGGGTGTGAGAGGCTGCGAAAGTGGTAAAAAAAACTTTTTTTTAAGTAATAGTACGCCGGCTGAAACTTTTTTATAAATAGTTGACATCATAGTGAGTTGAAAAAAATTGTTAACTGCATCGTGGAGGGGGGATTGTGCGTCAGCTGCTCGCATGAACTTGTAAAAAAACACGTTAAATATTGCGCATTTTACTTTTTTGCACTGACAGCAGCTGAGACAATTACGTTACCTAGGATAATTATGATCATATTGCTATCATAATCGTAAGTAACGTAATTGTCTCAGCTGCTGTCAGTGCAAAAAAATGAAATGCGCAATATTTTACGTGTTTTTTTACAAGTTCATGCGAGCAGCTGACGCACAATCCCCCCTCCACGATGCAGTTGACAATTTTTTTTCAACTCACTATGATGTCAACTATTTATAAAAAAAGTTTCAGCCGGCGTACTATTACTTAAAAAAAATTTTTTTTGTACCACTTTCGCAGCCTCTCATACCCACTCCCACCGCGGGTGCGTCAGCTGACGCTTGATTTACTTATTAGTCATATCACATTTATCGAAAAAGATAACAATCGATCGGCGTAAAAACACTACCTAAAATGCAACGCAAACTCTCGGGCTATATGCAGGAGTTGGAATGAGATCGACAGGGAGTGAAGTCGGATAAGAAAAGTACAGTGTGTCATTAGTCCCGTCGCTTGAATTTTGCATATTGTAAATTAGCTGTGATAAGCAAATATCAGAGATAAGCGTTCGATCTAAAAATCCAATAAAGAAATACCAAAGCAGTCAGTTGCTTATTATCAATTAAATTACTCACTATTTTAATTAAAACATGAAAGATTTGAGATATTTCATACATAGAATATGCCAGTTTCAAACGGCAATTTCTCTTTTTTGTTCATCGTTGTAACTAATTTCGAGGGACTTAATGGACATTATTCTGCACTCTTTGCCATTTAACACTTTCCTGTATAATAACTAAATATGTTGCCAACTACTGACTGTATGTGAACTTAAGAAAAATGAAGGCCACGTTACTAATACCTAATACTAATACCTATGTATTTCTATGGAGACACATTTTTGATACTGCTGTCAAATTTACTATACTGAAATCGTGTACTGAATATTTGACTTAGAAAAACATCGAAAATATGAAGAAAGCTTGTGTGTGCACTGAAGACATTTCTTATCGTCCGATTTCTCACGTGTTATTTGATTTAGACGGTTTATTAATAGACACAGAAGATTTGGCACTTGCTTCACATAACAATATTTTAAAGATGTATGGAAAGTCGATAACGTTTGAAGAAAAAATACAATATATGGGATTAACTAATAATGAAACATGTAAAGCAATGGTTGACACATATGAATTGCCTCTCGGATACAAGGAATATCTCTCACTTATTGAACTCGAATTTTCTAGAGTTTTTCCGAATGCAAATTTGATGCCAGGAGCTGAAAGACTGATAAGACATTTACATAAAAATAATATTCCCTTTGCATTGGCAACTGGCTCGAGTTTAGAAAGTGTTCAGTTGAAAATTCAAAAACATCAGGAGTTATTCTCATTGTTTCATCATCAAGTGTTAGGTTCAACTGATCCAGAAGTTAAACATGGAAAACCTAGTCCAGACATATTTTTAGTATGTGCTTCTCGTTTCCCAGACAAACCGGAGCCGGAAAAATGTTTAGTTTTCGAAGATGCTCCTAACGGCGTACAAGCAGCTGTGTGTGTTGGAATGCAGTGTATAATGGTACCAGATCGACGTACGCCAAGGGAATTGACGAAAAAAGCAACTTTAGTCATTAATTCTTTGAAGGAATTCAAACCAGAGTTATTTGGATTGCCTTCTTTTAACTAATGTTTCTTATGAATAATGTAATTATTATTATCTATAGTTTAACTATAAGATATAACAAGCCGTGAGGTCGTTTATTAGGACTAAAGTGCGACCCTTAAGGTCCACACGACGAACTTCCCAGTTTGAAGTTTGATAAATATTTAATAATAATAATTAAATTAGATTTTACACAGAAAAGTAATCATTTTAATTATTAAAACATAATTATTATTTATTTTTAACAATAATTTAAAAAAAAACGGCTGAACCGATTTTTATAAAATTTATGTCGAATCAAAATGACGTTAACACGCCTTGATTGACACCCTTACGAAGTCGATATAATATTTTATTCGCGAGATATTGTGTAAAATCTACTTTTTTGGAGTCTATTTGGTTAAGAAAAAAGAACGGCTGAACCGATTTTGAAAAAATTTCATTCAGATCATATTTACGTTAATACGCGTTGATTGGCACCCTAACGTAGTCGATATCATTTTTCATTCTCGAGATTTCGTCTTATAGAAAGAAATGGACACATACGTACGTACGTACGTACATACGTACACACACATACACACACAGACATCTTTCTAAAAATAGTGTAAAAATAGTGTAGTGACCTTGAAACATAAAAATTTGTTTTACATTTTGATTTTGATTTTCGGATCCATTACAATGGTCAGTTAATGATGCCTATAATACCTACATATTTACACAATTTTCGTTAAATAAAAAAAAAACTTTATAGCACATAATATCTCATTTGGGAATGCGCCGATTTTCTCCAAAAACAATAGAGCTCTTCCTATTTACATGTCAAATATTCTACCAAAATTTGGTTTCAATTCGCTACGCCGTTTCACCTGTATCGTGCTCACAGACAAACAGACGAACAGACTTTTTCCAAAAATATGTAAACGGAAAAACATTGTAAAATTGTGAAAAGTGAATTTTGGCCTAAATTAGCGAAGTTGAAATGGTGAAATTCTATTTTTGACAAAAATATGTTCCCTGACAAATCAAATAGGCCCTATGCAGATTATAGACGCTCGACAAACTGACTTCAGCCAATGCAATTTTTAATTCCATTTTTCAACGTCGTCGTTTGTATTGACATGTTTCAATGTAATTTATTTCGAAAAAAATATAGGCAAACACTACTTCTTTCAGAACAAATGCATTTTCGAGTGATTTCCAAGAACGTCATCGATCTGATATAATTTAAACAATAGAAGATATTGCATCTAACCATAACATTTTCTACTCTTGAGTTTGACAGGTAAACGTTATAGAGTAAACTGTAAAGCACACATATGTTTCAATTCTATGTATTATTCGCCCCTCCCTTATTCTGTGTTTACATGGAAGTCCTCATCTTCGTCACTCATCTGTGCGTCCTATCTAGAATCCACCATCGACATAGAGTATGGACTACGCATTCCCTATCTCAGGCGCTCTGGAAATGTCCATGAATGATGTGACTGGCTATTTGTCTTTTTCAACTGTCTTCGATTTACTCAGGGCAGTACTTAGGAGAAAAATTCTCTGAACGCATTCTCTTTATTAACTTCCCATTGAAAGTTATTGTAATGGGTCCGAAAATCGAAATCAAAACGGAGAAAAAATTTTTATGTTTCAAGGTCACTACACTATTTTTACACTATTTTTAGAAATATGTCTGTGTGTGTGTATATGTGTGTGTACGTACGTATGTGTCCATTTCTTTCTAAGACGAAATCTTGAGAATGAAAAATGATATCGACGCGTATTAACGTAAATATGATCTGAAAGAAATTTTTTCAAAATCGGTTCAGCCGTTCTTTTTTCTTAACCAAATAACCTCCAAAAAAGTAGATTTTACACAATATCTCGCGAATAAAAAATTATATCGACTTCGTAAGGGTGTCAATCGAGGCGTGTTAACGTCATTTTGATCCGACATAAATTTTATAAAAATCGGTTCAGCCGTTTTTTCTTTTTTTTTTAATTATTGTTTAAAATAAATAATAATTATGTATTAATAATTAAAATGATTACTTTTCTGTGTAATATCTAATTTAATTATTATTATTAAATATTTATCAAACTGGGAAGTTCGTCGTGTGGACCTCAAGGGTCGCACTTTAGTCCTAATAAACGACCCACCTCACGGCTTGTTTAATAATAAATTGAAAATCCAATTGACACATTTACCAGCTCTCGGGCTAGAACCCGGGAACTGGGGACTTGTTATAGAGGAATCATAGCAACGCCATGTAAACAACAGCATTGCTACACACTCGGCTATTCTCAAGCCCTTTTAAACGTCAATATAAATTATTGAATTTATTAGCCCGACTACGTGGAATGTATAGGTTGTGTCATAGTGCGCAATAATGTGGCCTGTTCAACAAAAACAAAGGAAATATCTCCGACGGGTACATGGCTCATTTTGAACCGTTGCGCCGTCTATTTCTCTGAGACAATGTTTGCGCGGAGGTCCTCATCTATCCGCCACTCGAATCCGATGTATCTGGAAATACCTACTGCAATGTGCACACGCAAAACACGTCTAATATCTTGCATATGGATCTGTAAAAGTGTCCTTATAGATATAGGTAGGCACACACACAATGCATCGCGTCCTTTCAGCCCCTGTTTATTGTTTGACAGACGGAGGCCCTTATACCGAGTTGTGTTTATAATCACGTAACATATACTTCAAAACAAACATTTCAGATAGAATTGCACTTTTAGAACGTTTGATAAGCGGATCTTCATGTTTATTCTCATAACTTGCCCTCCAAAAATTTGGCGTGTGCCCATGGGAACGTAGTACAGTCGCGGACTTATTAAAGTTTACACTTGAGTTTTTAAGTGTTAGTTCACAAAAAGTCAGTAGCTTAGCAACAAATTTAGTTTTTAATAGGTAAATGTAAATGTCAAAATTTAAAAGAAATAATTGTCGTTTAAATGCCTAGAAATTATTGAAACGATGACCAAAAAAGAAGAATTATTGCAAGATTGGAGGAAGGAATTTGCTAGTAGTAAATATTATCAAATCTTCTGTGTTTTAAATGAATAATACTGAGTAATTTGGATTGTATAATAAACAACTGAGGTGTTTTGATAATATTTCTTATTGAATTTTTAGGCTGTAACCTTAGTAATTGATACATTACTATCAAAAGCCAAATTACAATATGCAAAAATTAAAAAAACCGGTAACTATATGATACAGGTGTAAACTTTTTTAAGTCCGCGACTATACATTAACAAAAAGAGTTGAACTATTATTGCAAAGCACGCTGACCTCAGCTGTTGAGCGTCTATAATCTACAATCTATTTGTAAACCTTATTTAATCAGCAACGTTTTTCGAGAAAGGAGCGATTTATACCGGTTTAAAAATATTTGAGAAACTACCAAATAACATAAAAATTGAAAAGAATTGTATATGTTTTTTAAATAAAGTTGCTTTATTATTATAAAATTTGGCAAAGCACTAAAGGAATACATAACAAGCCGTGAGGTTGGTCGTTTATTAGAACTAAAGTGCGACCCTTGAGGTCCACACGACGAACTTCCCAGTTTGATAAATATTTAATAATAATAATTAAATTAGATATTACACAGAAAAGTAATCATTTTAATCATTAAAACATCAATAATTAAAAAAAAAAAAAAAAAAAAAAAAACGGCTGAACCGATTTTTATAAAATTTATGTCGGATCAAAATGACGTTAACACGCCTCGATTGACACCCTTACGAAGTCGATATAATTTTTTATTCGCGAGATATTGTGTAAAATCTACTTTTTTGGAGGTTATTTGGTTAAGAAAAAAGAACGGCTGAACCGATTTTGAAAAAATTTCTTTCAGATCATATTTACGTTAATACGCGTCGATTGGCACCCTAACGTAGTCGATATCATTTTTCGTTCTCGAGATTTCGTCTTTGAAAGAAATGTACACATACGTACGTACGTACGTACGTACACACACACACACACACACACACACACAGACATCTTTCTAAAAGTAGTGTAAAAATAGTGTAGTGACCTTGAAACATAAAAATTTTTTTTCCTTTTTGATTTCGATTTTCGGACCCATTACAATAACTTCCAGTGGGAAGTTAAAAATTCTATTAATAGTTCAGCAAACGTCGGATATTAAACATATTTGAACATCTTTGAATATTATTTTCTACAGCCTTTTCTGAACCATATTCTTCCTAAAAATTCTATTATAATATTTTTATTTGACATGTTATAGGTAGGTACTTGATTAGAGTATTCTCTGCCGAAAGTTACCCCCCGTACTCAGTGCCGGATTTTCGCCTAGGCCCACAAGGCCCCGGCCTAGGAGCCCAGTCAGTCTAAGTGTCGAAACCTTCATATAAACTCAAAAACTTTCATTTACGGATAGGACTATTAATTTCTTGGTTAATTATAATATAATACCGTAAACTACCTTACAGATCTTCTGTACTTTGATTTGATTAATTAAAGTTGATTAAAAATTATATATTCTGTACTAGTGCATTTAATTCTCTAAATTTCCAAAATGGTTTCGATTGGGGAGCTCCAAATGCCAAGTGCCAAGTGCCTAAAATATTTTCCCCTCGTCTAAAATGGTTACAGCTCTCCCGAAGCTATTATTAAATTTAAAGGGTTCGAGTAAAAAAAAAGTTCACCAACGTACGAACGTACACACGTACGTACACACAGACATATCTCTAAAAACAGTAGATTCGGACTCTAGGGACCTCAAAACGTGCAGATATTATGTCCAAATTTTTTATTCGCAAAATCGGACCCATTACCCACACTACAGGTCCTACATGCGAATTTTTTGGAAAAAAGTTTTGGCTACGTGTGAAAGATTACCTAATTTTTAAAAATGTGTAAGTTTTTCCAGGAAAATGTTTTTCAATTTTTCGCCCGAAGGATTTGTAGTGTGATCCTTGATCCTTCATTTGGCATTTTCCCGAACCCTTTTAAAAATAGCGTCGGGAGAGCTGTAACATTTTTTAGGCGAGGGAAAAGGATTTGATATGAAGAGTGCAGGGGGCAACTTCCGGTAGAGAACACTTAACACTGACTGATCGTTCATCGCCCAAGTAAAATAAAGATGATTCCATGTAAATGCCATGCAAGCACAAACAATTTTTTTGAGGCGTACTACTTTTTTTTATTTGAATTTTATTTCTATTGAAAAAGTTAACGTAAACATTGGCAACTAAAATTTTATTACCAACTTAAATTTGCATATTATTTCACTTAAGCGTAGCAAATTAAATGTTAGTATTATTATCGTTCAAAACAATTACATTTTAACTTCTTCGAGCGTTTAAAAAATCGTTTAAACTGAAATTGAATTTACCATACGAGTAAAATGCGATTGTATTATGTTAATTTCTTATCCCAAAAATGCGATCGTTATTTCTTATTGAAAATTGTTAAAGGTTTTCTCTACATACTCTTCCCTGAAAGTAAAATCAGTTAATATTATAATATTTACAAAGATGTTATTTTGGCAGTAGAAAGATTGGTATTTAATAATTTGTGTGCACAAAGAACATAAAGCAGGGAGGGGTCAAACAGTGTACAGGACTGTACTAGCAACCTACTTATTTATTACTTAAATATATTTAGTTATGTCTGCAGTACACTCTCGCCGAGCTCGTTCGCAGGAGAACTTGCCGAGAAATTAGGTAAAGCGAGCGTCTACGAATGTGTGTGTACAACAGCATTGCTACACGCTCGGCTATTCTCAAGCCATATTTTATAGGATGTAGGACAAAGAATACAATGTGTATCAAGGGCAAAATGCGATTTTGACTCGTGTTACTGTCACACTCGCTCCCCCCAGGTGGGACATTGGGATGTAGTTGTTATCGCAAATGTATTCCAATGTTCTTTGGGAATTAGCGCTCCCAGGGACCCGACCTCGTACCAGTCGGTTTGTGTATGCCGGCTGGCAGATTTTAATACACAAATATGTTATTTGTTATGTTGTAAGACGCTAATACCTGAGTTGTCGACACGTCTATAATCTAAAATAAAATAAAAATAAATAGTCACACTCGCTGCGCTCGTCTAATAAACATCACACTCGTCCAAGGGCGTATCCAAGGGGGCAACTGCCCCCTTCCAAGTTGGAAAAAATTAAATTAAGACAAAAAAATATAAACAACAAATTTCTGAGAAAAATTGATTAGCAAGTTGTTGGTAGGTATCCTACTTAAACTAGTAACTAATTACAAGGCTCCTCCTATGAAAAAGGTTGAATTCAGAAAGGTGACCCCCCTTCCGTTTTGAGTTGGATGCGTCCTTGTACTCGACATTCGTCAAAATCCTGTTCTGATAAAAATTGTTAAATTGTGTTTTAAAGACCACCAACAGCTAAGGTTATTTGGACCTAGCACCAATTCATATTTTCAATTCATAATTTTTTTTTTAATTATAAATTGAAAATCCAATTGACACTTTTACCAGCTCTCGCTCTAGAACCCGGGAACTGGGGACTTGTAATAGAGAAACCATATCAACGCCATGTAAACAACAGCATTGCTACACGCTCGGCTATTCTCAAGCCCAAATTCCTCTTCTGATACACAATCTACTATATTGGGTACAGTGGCGACGGGCTTGAGAATAGCCGAGAGTGTAGCAATGCTGTTGTTTACATGGCGTTGCTATGGTTCCTCTATTACAAGTCCCCAGTTCCCGGGTTCTAGCCCGAGAGCTGGTAAAAGTGTCAATTGGATTTTCAATTTATTATTAAAAAAAAATAAAATAATGAATTAAAAATATGAATTGGTGCTAGGCCCAAATTGAAAAAACTCGGGTCGCAGTGCCAAAACCCTGCCGACAATATAGTGTATTTGCTAATACAGGCATTGTGGCATTATTATGTAAACTTAAGTTTGTTTTTTAACAAAATAAAAAATTTAACCCCTTAATACAGCCCTTAAAATAATTAAATTTTTCTAAATTTCAATATTAGACATGGATTTCATCAATACACCCAATTAAATACACCCTTCCATATCTAAGTAAATCCGTATCAACAAACTAGTGTTTTCATAAAATTTGAAAGTCCGGTCCTGTCGGGCCGATTTTATTAAAATTTTAGCAGCACATTTTAATCTTTACTAAAGAGTTAAATTTCAATTTTGAAACGATTCTGACAAATTTTTCGGTATTTTTGGGCCCAAAAACTTTTTGGAACCCCTAAATACAACCCTGAAAATGGTCCGATCGGGCCCATTTTAAATAGGCTTCTTGCGGTGATGGGTTCCAATGTGTGTACCAAATTTCGTTTCAATCGATTAAGTCTGTCGAGAGTTATCGTGTACACACATATATATATATATAAATATATAAATATAGGGCTTGAGAATAGCCGAGAGTGTAGCGGCGCTGTTGTTTACATGGCGTTGCTATGGTTCCTCTATTACAAGTCCCCAGTTCTCGAGTTCTAGCCCGAGAGCTGGTAAAAGTGTCAATTGGATTTTCAATTTATTATTAAAAAAAAAAAATAATAATAATGAATTGAAAATATGAATTGGTGCTAGGCCCAAATAACCTTAGCTGTTGGTGGTCTTTAAAATACAATTACAATTATATAAATATATATATAAATATATACATACATATATATATAAACATTTTTAAAAATGATGCCAAAGTGTTCAGGAGGCTATGAAACGTCGAGAAATTTTGGTCCGACCCCTAGGTCCCGCCATCCGACCGACGCCAATAGTGTATGTGCCATATTCTATGGCAAATACACTAATAACCTTAGATGTTGGTAGTCTTTAAAACAATTTACAATTTTACAGTGGCGACATTTTCCAATAAAAACAGTGAGTATAACATTCTGTTAGCATAGAAAATAGGAAGACAATATTTAAAATATTAACCTCGATGTAGCCGAGCGGTATAAAATAAACATATTGCATCGTGCCGTCACGGTGTATCCGTGCACCTGTTTATATCGATCCAACCCTGAACTGTCAGTCAGAGGTGAATGTGAAAGTAGCCCGCTTGTGCTGGCTGACGGTGGTCAATACTTGTACTATACATGTATACCGTACCCACTGACGCGACTTTTGCGTGACTTCCATCCCGACCGCATAATAAAATCCATCCCCCTACCCTTCCACATGCCTTCTTCGTCTATCTAAACGCCAGAGGTTTAGCCTAACTACCCTCTCTTTCCCATTGAGGGTGGATGAACTCACCCCGTCTGTCTACATATTATAGTATGGGGTAACTAAGTATGGATGGCGATGCACGTTGTATATACATATGAAACATGGTGTTCGCAAAGTCATTTAATTATTTGTAATCCGAGCGTCTAGAATTCACAATTCAATTTTGTAATCCCCTCTATGCAATGCTGTTTCCAGATTTCCAAAATTTAGAAGCAAATTCAACTCGACGACTGTTTCGCAACAGAAAGTTCACGTTTTCGACTCGTGTGATAGCCATCCTCGCTTCGCTCGTGTGACAATAGCGCCGGGATTGAGAATGGCCAAGCGTGTAGCAATGCTGTTGTTTACATAGCGTTGCTATGGTTCCTCTATTACAAGTCTCCAGTCCCGGGTTCTAGTCCGAGAGCTGGTAAAAGTGTCAATTGGATTTTCAATTTATTATTAAAAAAAAGAAATAATAATGAATTGAAAATATGAATTGGTGCGAGGCCCAAATAACCTTAGCTGCGTTGATGGTCTTTAAAACACAATTTTTGACAATAACGCCAACCTTCGCCCGCTACAATAGTAAATATTACTTACAAAAACACCGTAAATGGATATTGTAGGTTAGGCTACTGTCAGATATAGTTTACAAGTATTGCGTAGGATGGCGCCACATTCGCCTACTTTCCAAATTCGACTCGAAAAGAATTTCCCAAGGGACGAAAACACTTTACTTTTGATCTACGCATGTGCGACTTTTATTTTAAGTCATTGGAATGTAAAAGCCAAACTTTTTAACAAAAAGAAACCTCCTTCAAAAAGCTACTAAAAAGAGTGAAATATTAAAATTTTAAGATCGGCGCCAATTTAATAAAATATGAAGTCGGTTAAAAAGTAAATGTTAATTACTATAGGTATACTACTTATACTTTTTAACCGACTTCATATTTTATTAAATTGGCGCCGATCTCAAAATTTTATTATTTTACCCTATTTAGAGGCTTTTTTGAAGAAAGTTTTTTTTTACGAAAAAGTTTATTTTTTACTTTTTAGTGGCTTTACAATACGTAGTTTGCACGTTATTAACCGACTTCTGTCTTGATATTTGAAATTTACCTTAACGGTGTTACATCCCGTTACTCACTTTTTATTAAAATTAGTCGAACTACCAAACCGATTTAAGTAAAATTTATGTGGGATCACCCCGGAGGTATGCCCTATTAAATAAAACAATAATCATCAAACTCGGTTCACAAATGCCGGAGAAATTGCGTAACACATACAAAAAAAATACAGTCTAACTCAGAACCTCCTCCTTTTTTTTGAAGTCTGTTAAAAAGGTCCCGCACGAAAAGCGACATTAATCAAGAAGTTAACCCTTGCAAAAAAAATGTTATGTTGTAGACAAACTAGAAGAGACGTAGTGCTTGAGAATAGCCGAGCGTGTAGCAATGCTGTTGTTTACATGGCGTTGCTATGGTTCCTCTATTACAAGTCCCCAGTTCCCGGGTTCTAGCCTGACAGCTGGTAAAAATGTCAATTGGATTTTCAATTTATTAATAAAAAAAAATAATGGATTGAAAATATGAATTGGTGCTAGGCCCAAGTAACCTTAGCTGTTGGTGGGCTTCAAAACACAATTTTTAGAAGAGACGTATATAATTATAGATCGACTAGCTGTTACGTCCATCCCGCCGTTACCCGTATTTCAATTTTATTCTTACTGCTTATTGATGCTACCCAACAATTCAAAATGTATCTCATCCTAGCTGTCATGAACAGCTTTTTCCATTCCGTCATTACAATCTTTACAAAGAAAACTATTTTATATAATATAGGTGATAGTTAAGATCCTGGTTCAAAATTCTGTGCCAAATTCGATTGGGTATTTTCAAGCCAACTGGACGAACTTTATCATGTAACGGCTGGAAACCGAACCATAATTAAAGACATCGAAACGTTCAGTCCATAGTTTTAGTTTATTAAAGTGTAACTTCATTAACCTCGTTTTTTTTCGTTCGGTTACACATGTCGAGCGTCATGTCACGTTCAATCGAAGCGATCGACCAGACTAAAAAAAACTTTTTAACAAAAAAAAAATCTCCTTCAAAAAGCCACTAAAAAGAGGAAAATAATGAAATTTTGAGGTCTGCACCAATTTAATATAATATGAAGTCGATTAAAAAGTATAGTAAGTATAGTGATTAATATCTTCTTTTTAACCAACTTCATATTTTATTAAATTGGCGCAGACCTCAAAATTTCATTATTTTCCTCTTTTTAGTGACTTTTTGAAGGAGGTTTTTTTTTGTTAAAAAGTTTTTTATTTTTTACTTTTTAGTGTCAAAAAGTGACATTTATCTTAAAGGAATCACACGCCGTTACTCACTTTTATTAAACCGACTTTCTTACGCTGTCTGCTGTGTCAAAAAGTGACATTTACCTTAAGGAATCACACGCCGTTACTGACTTTTATTAAAATCAGCCGAACTACTAAACCGATTTTGATGACATTTCTATGGGACCAATCTGAAAGTATATCCTTTCAAATAAAAAAAAAATTTCCAAATCGGTTTATAAATGACGAAGTTCTGAGGTAACAAACATAAAAAAAAAATACAACCGAATTGAGAACCACCTCCTTTTTTTGAAGTCGGTTAAAAAGCAACGACGTTATGTTCATAACTATATTGAACGACTGCATACAAGTGTTATGGTAGTCGACCAGACCAGTACTCATCAAAAAGCAGCGACGTTTATATTCATAACTATATTGTGCGTCTACATAACTAATATCGTACGAATATTCAGTCGAGCAACACATCAAATACCCATTGACCACCAACGATAGAATCCGGATTCTTATACGTTCATCTCCATACTGATCAGGGTTTAAATTGCATTACCAAAACCACGTAAACAAAATTATATACTTTCGGCGATTTCTGGTTAAAAGCTTTTAAGGTTATGGCAATAAATTTTCACTTGCACCCACTATAAAATAATTGCTTTTCACTTCATTTTCAGTATTTTAAAAAAAATTTTGACAGTTCATTTGCGTCGCCAACTTTACATTTATAGCCGGCGAATCAAAGCGAATAAACAAAAATCACTATGGAAACTGTTTACTTACCACACTAGTGTGTTTTGAAAATACTTTCAACACACCTGCCTGATGTTAACTGACCCATTCAATGCACACATACACGCATGTATAGTAGCTATTTTATAGTGGCTATGTCAAAAAGAAATTTAAATCATCCTAATAATTCATGTGTCCTATTAGCCCACTCTAAATTTCTCTCAAAGATATGTCTACTACAAAAACTCTTTACCAAACCTTTGAAAGGAAGTTTCTCATTCATGACTTATTTATGGCCAGACATTAAACTTTCCGTCGCTTTTTAGTTCAAAATAACGCCACACTTAACGTAATCGTTAATATTTGCGAATTTGTTCACTCCATAAAAATATTTAATGTAACAAAAATATTATTCGCAATTAAAACCGAATGTATATGTTAGCACTTTGGACGTCTATGTGGGGTTTAAACGGTCGTTTCACAAAGCGAATATAGATGTCAGCACTTTGGACGTCTATGTAGGGTTTAAACGGTCGTTTCACAAAGTGACTATGTAGATGTCAGCACTTCGAACGAAATGGTGGTTTGAATGGTTTTGTATGTAAAGTAAATTTTTAAGTTAATGAGGCTAGATTTTTATGTCAACAATGTCAGATCGAGCATTAACAATTGATATTAAATAAATCATTAGAATATTATATTATAAATACGCAGGAAATAAGTAAGTAACTTTATTGCACAAAAAATGCATTGTATAATTATATTTGTGACGTTCCATGATACAAATTAAAAATTCATCAGACATTACGGGAGCTGTTATTTTTTTTTCCTCTTAAACCCCACATACGGCGACTTCGGATTCGCACACCAGATGTCAGTCACTTTGCTTTTAATTGCAAATACTTACAGGTAAAAATGTAATTAAAATTTTATTCTCATTATTTTCAAATTAGTAGTTTGTGTATCAAAGGCGTAATGAAGTCGATTTTGACGAGTGTAACACGCCCACGAGTCAAAATCTCAAAATTCCGCCCTTGATAAATCACTGTATTTTTTGTCCTAGATCCTATAAAATAGCGGCTTTTGTCTATATGTCCAGTATTTTCAACATTTTAAGCACTCATTTTTTTGATTTTTCCCAGTTATTTGACATTTCACTTGTGTAGCAAACTTAACTTCAACGATGAGTAGGAAGCTACTGCAAACGTATTTAAGTACCTACGCTCTCTTTCACAGCTACGTTGGTTAGCGTATGCCGCGTCTTTCCTACGGTTAACAAGATCGCAGGGCTTGAGAATAGCCGAGAGTGTAGCGGCGCTGTTGTTTACATGGCGTTGCTATGGTTCCTCTATTACAAGTCCCCAGTTCTCGGGTTCTAGCCCGAGAGCTGGTAAAAGTGTCAATTGGATTTTCAATTTATTATTAAAAAAAAAAAAATAATAATGAATTGAAAATATGAATTGGTGCTAGGCCCAAATAACCTTAGCTGTTGGTGGTCTTTAAAACACAAAAAAAAAAAACAAGATCGCAGGTTCGATCCCAGCTTCACGAAATAATTTTAAAATTATTGAATTTTTATTTTTTTGTCCGTTACAAATGGCTCGTCACCGGCATGAAATCGGTCATTTTAAGACCAGGTTACATGCGTGAAAGCAATTTTATAGGGGGGTAGAAAAAAATATTTTTTCAGTATACTGTGATTAATGGATCGCTCCTGTATGTTCACATATAAATGTTCATTATTCTAGACATATATGTATAGAGAGAGTTGCCTATGCGAGAATGAGACAAATTCTGACAACATCGCAATGTCACGCAACGTTGTCATATTTATATCAGTGTACTGCAGGTTTTACCAACCATTATCATGTGCTTTCAACAGCTTTAAAGCTCTTGGATAATAATAATATTTTATTTCCTTTTTTTGGTATAACTTATACATTGCGAAGCTGCGGTGGACCTTTTATTCTCGAATAATATGCTAACGCAGATTTTTAACAGCTTATATGACTAGATTTTTCACGTGCACAGCGTTTTTTTTAACTGCCAGATGAATTCAATGGTGTAATCTAGTTTTTCTTTCATTTTTCGAAATCGTTACGGATAGCAGCGCCCGCTCGAGGAATTACGTCGCCCCGGACAAAAAAACAAATTGTCGCCCCTTAAAAATATACCTATATATTTTTTAAATAAAGGTACATATTTTTTATTTTCAATAAAAATCAAATCATTTTATTTAAATTTTAATGTGTCTTTTTCGAAATTATAAAAATTTACTAGATTTTTGTAAGTTTTGTCAATTTTCTTATAATTGAGTATTTAACACATATTTTTCTCACACTTACAGCCAAAATGCCGCCCCAATTTTTGGCGCCCCGGACAAATGTCCGGGCTACCCGCCCCTAGAGCGGGCGCTGAAGATACATTTCAACGGGCTTATTCGTATCTCCTTGGTATTTAAACATAGAATTAGGTATATTTGACAACTTATTACTTATACCTACTTATTTTAAACATTGCTGTGCTACAGACGTAGCAGAGCGTAGTCTCCTTATATTAGCAGTTTTAATATTTAGGGTTCCGTACCAAAATGATAAAAAAGGGAACACTTGTGGTAAGACTTCGTTGTCTATCTGTCTGTATGTATGACACAGTTGATTTCTCAGGAACTACATATGATATCGACTAGAAATTTAGCTATAAAGCTTGTATGTCCGCATTTAGTCTGTATCACAAAAATATTTTTTGTCTTCTATCGGGAAGCTGAAAAACAAGGATGAAAAAATAACATTTTTTCTCCATCAGGATATTATAATAATCATTATATGAAGGAACTCTTGTACAGATTTTATAATGGTGTTTTTTTGCCGCGTAGTTTTTGACATATTAGCGAAAATATACGCTTGAAACTAAAATTAATACAAATCGAATGACACCTCAATTATGAAAATCGGTCCAGTAGAATTGAACTAAAATACATACATATATATACACATACCTATAGACTGTTAAAATCACAACCTTCCTTTTTTCGTATAGCCGGGTAAAAAAGGAAAATTAAGTATGTATCGAATCTGATAGACTGACTAAAAAGTACTTGTATTTGCCTGCTTTTAGTATAAATATGCATACCTACGCTAATTTTACAGAAAAGTAGGGGAAATATGAAGCCATATTATTGTATTTCTTAAGGTATTAAGTTTGCACGAAAATCCGCCATAGGTTCATGCAAAACTTACATGTTTATTATATACTAGCGGTCCCGCCCGGCTTTGCGCGAGTGTAAAGAATTTATGAACCTACAGAAACCTTCGCGGGCATGCACACATCTATAAAGATTAAACACCCGCCCCTCCACCATATATACACGCTTACTTACATCATGCATGGTAATCTAGCGGTACCGCCCGGCTTTGCGCGAGTGCTAAGAATTTATGAACCTACAGAAACCTTCGCGGGCGTGCGCACATCTATAAAAATTAAACACCCGCCCTTCCGCCATATATACACTAACTTCCACCATGCACGGTAATCTAGCGGTCCCGCCCGGTTTCGCGCGAGTGCTAAGAATTTATGAACCTACAGAAACCTTCGCGGGCGTGCGCACATCTATAAAAATTAAACACCCGCCCTTCCGCCATATATACACTAACTTCCACCATGCACGGTAATCTAGCGGTCCCGCCCGGTTTCGCGCGAGTGCTAAGAATGTATGAACCTACATGCAGAAACCTTCACGGGCGTGCGTACATCTATATAAGATTAAACATCCGCCCTTCCGCCATATATACACTAACTTCCACCATGCACGGTAATCTAGCGGTCCCGCCCGGTTTCGCGCGAGTGCTAAGAATGTATGAACCTACATGCAGAAACCTTCACGGGCGTGCGTACATCTATATAAGATTAAACATCCGCCCTTCCGCCATATATACACTAACTTCCACCATGCACGGTAATCTAGCGGTCCCGCCCGGTTTCGCGCGAGTGCTAAGAATGTATGAACCTACATGCAGAAACCTTCACGGGCGTGCGCACATCTATATAAGATTAAACATCCGCCCTTCCGCCATATATACACGTACTTCCACCATGCACGGTAATCTAGCGGTCCTATCCGGCTTCGCGCGAGTGCTAGGAATTTATGAACTTACAGAAACCTTCGCGTGCGTGCGCACATCTATAAAAATTAAACACTCGCCCTTCCGCCATATATACACGTACTTCCACCATACGCGGTAATCTAGCGGTCCCGCCCGGTTTCGCGCGAGTGCTAAGAATGTATGAACCTACATGCAGAAACCTTCACGGGCGTGCGTACATCTATATAAGATTAAACATCCGCCCTTCCGCCATATATACACGTACTTCCACCATGCACGGTAATCTAGCGGTCTCGCCCGGCTTCGCGCGAGTGCTAAGAATTTATGAACCTACAGAAACCTTCGCGGGCGTGCGCACATCTATAAAAATTAAACACCCGCCCTTCCGCCATATATACACTAACTTCCACCATGCACGGTAATCTAGCGGTCCCGCCCGGTTTCGCGCGAGTGCTAAGAATGTATGAACCTACATGCAGAAACCTTCACGGGCGTGCGTACATCTATATAAGATTAAACATCCGCCCTTCCGCCATATATACACGTACTTCCACCATGCACGGTAATCTAGCGGTCCTATCCGGCTTCGCGCGAGTGCTAAGAATTTATAAACCTACAGAAACCTTCCCGGTAGTGAGCACATCAACTCACCAAAGTTTCATCGCAATCGGATGAATGCTATAGGTTGTGTGCACGAAGCCTACTAGCGCCGCTAGTGGGCAATAGTGTACGATTGAACTATTTTTTATTGTTGTCTTATATTGGGAAATTTTTTAATAAACGAATACCATTTTATCTAGCTGTGTGCAAATAGTATAAATAGCATAGCATAAAAGGTACGTGAAAATTATTTATTTTAAGTTTTTTTCTTCTTCAATTTTGACGTATAATAAAAAAATAATCGTGTATGTTTTCTACTGACAGCTGCATAACCTCAAACTATGGCGCCGGTGATTTGTGGACTGGGCTTGAAAGTATTAAGCACGCGATCTCTTTTATTGAGGCTGCATTGAAGAAAGGCGAGAAATTAGCTTTCTGTCATATTAAACATATTGAAGAATTTCGTGATGACACCGTTAAGAATAGAATTATTGCAAAGTGCATCCGGCAAACTTCTGCCACCGAGACACCGTTTTTGAAAAAAAAATGACTGTTACGGGTGGTCTGCCTCACCTATATATTATAATGTTGATCATTTATATAAATTATATTAAAGTTGGTGCAAATTGAATAGTTTAATAATTGTATGAGAATACGTTTATTGTGATTTTGTCATTGAAAAATATAATTATTTATTTACATTTAATTATTAAGAAATAAAATTATATCTACATTACATTATTGCAAAAATAAAAGTAAAAAAACTAAAACCCGACTACGTAAAAAGAAGAAAACAAGCAAATCAAAACGTAAGACAATATTTTTTTGTTATCAATAGTCGGAGATTCGAATACCGAATTCTTTCTTCAACTCCCAAATAGGTTCCCGACTATTGATAACAAAAAAACTGTCTTACGCTTTGATTAGTTTGTTTTCTTCTTTTTACTATTCGAATATCTACTTTAATTTGAAAAATTCGGAGCATTACTATATACTATCTTTTTGCATATCATTCCATTTTCTTGTATTAGTAAGCTTAATGTTTTCCACTTCGAAACCGTTTGAGTTTTGACTCCTCCGCATTGCTCTCGCAAACCTATGATAGAAAAATAAGTAGGTATAAAACGTGTTTTTTTTCATGTAAAATAAATGTCAATGATTTCATGCCTGTAGTAGTTAGTCATATGGAGTATAATAACTATTTAATTTATAAATTATGTAACTCTTTAGTCATTACGATTTACGAATGAATTGTAAAGAATATTATTTTATGTTAAAATAAACCGAATATCGTATAGTAAAGTATTATATTCCAAGTTATCACAATGCCTATTTTGTGCTTTTAATTGCATCAGCACTAAAGAAAGACGAAAAATTTCTTTTACAGATTTACATTAATAATTTCCAAATAAGTTGTAAGTAATATCATGGTTTTACTTACTTTACTTTTATTAACGTTTTGATCCACTTTGGTCGTTTTTCGAGGTTATAACTCCGCGCGGAGAATCTATAAAATTCTATTTTACTTGAATCGCTATTAACACAACAGCCTGGAACACAAAAAGTATTTCCAGAACGCGTAGTTTTTCCCATGTTTTGTTTGTAATAATAATCTCTTCTCTATGTTTGTAATCGAAAAACTTTATGACATTTGTAAATAACAATGCTGAATGCTCACTGGACTATAGTTCAAAGCTTACAATATATCACACTACAAGCGCTCGCATCGATATTTTTATAACTCCGCCCCCCTGCACACAGTCTATAGGAACGCATACGGGACAAAGAAACAAATTCACAACGTTTTGAGAAAAATAAAGTATAATTAATTATCTGATGCGTAAAGTGCGTCGTATGCAATTTATCAAAAGTTGCAGATACGGCTATAGCCATGTGTAAAGACTGTTATACTGGGTGCTTATAGTCCAAGAGCTCACCGTCAAAAATTGCAAGAATTTTGTAGAGTATAGTATCGTTAATCGTTACTCTACAAAATTCTTGCAGAAATGACGCTACTATCTTCTCTAAAGTTTAGAGAAGATAGTAGCGTCATTTCTGCGCACGTTTCAGATCGGACGGGTTTGTTTTCTAACAAGAGGAGGTCCTATGAATATGGTCATTTAGTTGCTCGTCGCCAGTTGAGACACACCAATGACCAGCCCTTGTTAGAAAACATAGACCCGTCTGACCCGAAACCTGTTTGTACACAGAAATTACACTACTATCTTAATTCTCTAAACAACACTACTTTAAAGGCTATTTTTTGAGATAAGCTTGTTTTTAGGGTGTAAATAAATATACTACAGTTAGCAAGTCAGCGGTCGAGACACCTAGCGTCGGGACGCTGATGTAAAAAAAAACTAGTGATTTGTGAAAGCGGAAAGGTATATATCTACAGAGTTAATTTAGTGATTATAATTTATGAATAAAATAGGTAAAAAAACTTTTAAGTTAAACGGTTTTATTTTAAATCATTAGCTGTACCAAAAACTAGAAAATAATTAGGACACAAAACAAGGGGCACTTTGTGTCGCTGCGTCAGTGGAATAAGTAATAACAACGTGGGGCGCATTTGAAATATTTCTGTTGGTGGGCTTGGAACTACATTTTTCTAGACAAGCCATTCTTATTTAATAATTATACAGTCGTTATACAGATTTTTATGCGCCCCACGTTTTTATTACTTATTCCGCTGACGCAGTGACAAAAAAGTGCCCCTTGGTTTGTGTCCTCTTAATTATTTAGTTTAAAACCGTTTAACTTAAAAGTATTTTTACCTATTTTTAACTTCCCACTGGAAGTTATTGTAATGGGTCCGAAAATCGAAATCAAAAAGAAAAAAAAATTTTAATGTTTCAAGGTCACTACACTATTTTTACACTACTTTTAGAAAGATGTCTGTGTGTGTGTGTGTGTGTGTGTGTGTGTGTACGTACGTACGTACGTACGTATGTGTCCATTTCTTTCAAAGACGAAATCTGGAGAATGAAAAATGATATCGACTACGTTAGGGTGCCAATCGACGCGTATTAACGTAAATATGATCTGAAAGAAATTTTTTCAAAATCGGTTCAGCCGTTCTTTTTTCTTAACCAAATAACCTCCAAAAAAGTAGATTTTTCACAATATCTCGCGAATAAAAAATTATATCGACTTCGTAAGGGTGTCAATCGAGGCGTGTTAACGTCATTTTGGTCCGACATAAATTTTATAAAAATCGGTTCAGCAGTTTTTTTTTTTTTTTTTTTTTTTTTTTTTAATTATTGATGTTTTAATGATTAAAATGATTACTTTTCTGTGTAATATCTAATTTAATTATTATTATTAAATATTTATCAAACTGGGAAGTTCATCGTGTGGACCTCAAGGGTCGCACTTTAGTCCTAATAAACGACCCACCTCACGGCTTGTTATTTTCTAGGTTTTAGTTTGATTTCCGGCCCGTATCATTATGCAAACTCCTCATCCTTTCAACTGTCCACCTCCTGATTCCAACACCAGACCCTCGTTACCAAGTTGAAATTATCATAATATTTATTGTCACCGGGAACTCAATGTGTGTGCAAAGTTTTATAAGAATCGGTTAAGTAGAAATAGTTGAAAAAGCTGTCGCAAGATTTGAAACAAAGATAGTAACAAACAAATATATGGAGTCAAGCTAAATAAAACCGTTTAAAAAACAGACAAACCTCATTTTAATAGAGCCGATCTAGTCAGCAGTCGATAGAAGTACCAAACTTCTACCGACTTCTGACTAGCTATAGGTCGAATCTATCATGAGATCTAACTGTTTTTTTTTATAAATTATATTAAATAATTTAACCCTGTACACGAAAGTGAACCGTCACGCTGAATCGGGTTTACTCGACATCAAGCGCGCTCGGATCGGTGACCATGTTTACTGTCTAACAAGGAGTGCATCGTTTCAAGATTTACGTTTTTATTATTACGTATTATAATAATAAAATAATATTATGTATGTTTTGCATATAATCAAATTTTCATACTCCTGTCGTGTGGTCATAAACACACACCCACTTTTTTACATATTTTAAAGCGCCCCGACGCCAGATGTCTCAACCGCTGACTTGTTGACGGTAGTAGGGTAAATGCGGGAGAGATGCCGCGGTAGGAGAGACGCCGCATGGCTATTAACTTACCTATTTACCATTAATGGATGGTGCTACAAGTACGTATGTTCGTTCACCTTATCTTGACAAGATAAGGATACGTACTTGTAGCACCATCCATTAATAGTAAATAGGTAAGTTAATAGCCATACGGCGTCTCTCCTACCGCGGCATCTCTCCCGCATTTACCCTATCTATCTACAGGCGGGTTTTGTTCATCTTATCTTGTCAAGATAAGATGAACGAACATACGTACTTGTAGCACCATCCATTAATGGTAAATACTAAATAGGTAAGTTAATAGCCATGCGGCGTCTCTCCTACCGCGGCATCTCTCCCGCATTTACCCTATATTTATTTACACCCTAAATACTAGCTAAAATCAAAATATTAGCCTTTACAAAATTCTTGCAACTTTTGATCGCGGGCTCTTGGACTATAATAATACAAGGCAGTGTAAATATATCAGATGTCATCTTATAATAAACGGGCTTCCATTTAATACGCATGCAAGTAACTGGATATCTACTAGTATATGTCACGAAAGAGAGCGTGAAAGGTATGCGGGGAATCCTGCAGTCTGCAGCACGAGAGACTCTCCCTTCTTCAAAAGACAATGCAATTGCACTACAGGCTTACCCATAGCTTAGTGTCGCTTTGAACGTAGATAGTAAATTGATACACTAAAATTCTAAAGTTCTATTAATCTTTCTTGAAATATACACTGTGTCCATGAATGGTTAAGGTAATTGCCTTATGGAAAACAAATCATCATCAAAATTTTGAGAAATAATTTCGTATGAATTATTTATGAAGGTATATCTTTATTTTAAAAAAAATTTCGTTAGAAAGCAGCCAATTATATAATTGTTTCGAAACATATTAGAAAAAATCATTTTACCAACCAGTGTTCACAGTCAGGATTCTAACCTGAACCTTTCCACTTTCGCGGCGGAATGAGCTTACAATACTCAACCGTGACCTGATTGCTAAATTAATATTCTCCTTATATGCTTCAAAATCAATAGATTTTCACTACATGCGAGTGTCAATTCATATATGCTAATTAGGGTTCATTCCCGGGAATTCCCGAGCCGAGAATTCCCGGGAAATCGTTGGACTTTGTTCCCGGGAAATTAAGCTCGAGAAAAAGCGAGAACTCGAGAAATCATATTTTAGTCAATAAAATTATAAAATAAAACTATTTGCCTTTGCCGTAAGCAGATCTAATTGTTTTGTATGTATGTACTATGTTCAGATGTTGTTTTATTGATCTTGCAAAGTTTTAAGTTGATTTTTTTCCTAATGAACCTGCCAAAATGGTGCTGTGATTGTAATTATAAGTCAGCGTAGTATTAACGTTTTAATGTTTGAATTTTTAATTTTTTTTATTTTGTTTGAGAGAAGCTAATTTTGTTGAAAACTGTCAATAAAAGTTTTATGATTAGTTTGATACTTTTATTTGACAGGAAAACCATTTAATATATTGATTTAAAATAAGATACTTTTTATGATACACATTTTTAATTTTGTGACGACTTTTTTCATTATTTGAACCGAAAAGATATGCAAAAACATACGTAAATGTAAATTTCTCGACAACCCGAGAAGACCCGAGAAATTAGCCTCGAGAATTCTCGAGACCCGAGAAACTGATAAGCTCGAGAAATCATGAACCCTAATGCTAATTCAATAGCTATGATATGAAGTGAATCCTCGTACCAGCGAGAGCCCAACATGTTAATAATGAAACCATGCAACGAACACAATTATTCGTGTTTAACGTATATTTGATTGTTTGTTTGTTACTATCTTTGTTTCAAATCTTGCGAACTTTTTCAACTACTTCTACTTAACTGATTCTTATGAAACTTTGCACACACATTGAGTTCCCGTGACAACACGTACAATATTATGATAATTTCAGCTCGGTAACGAGGATCTGATGATGGAATCAGGAGGTGGACAGTTGAAAGGATGTGGAGTTTACATAATGATACGGGCCAGAAATCAAACTAAAAACTAGAAAATAAAAATAGGTAAAAAAACTTTTAAGTTAAACGGTTTTATTTTAAATTATCAGCTGTACCAAAAACTAGAAAATAATTAGGACACAAACCAAGGGGCACTTTGTGTCGCTGCGTCAGCGGAATAAGTAATAAAAACGTGAGACGCATAAAAATTTATATAACGACTGTATAATAAGAACGGCTTGTCTAAAAAAATGTGTTTCCAAGCCCACCAACAGAAATATTTCAAATGCGCCCCACGTTTTTATTGCTTATTCAGCTGACGCAGCGACACAAAGTGCCCCTTGGTTTGTGTCCTAATAATTTCATAAAATAATGCGTTCGTCCGAATCTGAAAATTAATTAAATGGTCGAAACGTATACATCGTATACAGAGAACATGTTTCGTAAAGAGTTGCTTTATTAAAAAGGCGTGTCGGTTTTCTGAATGACACTCATTTTACATTTTGCGTTAATTACGGGACGAAAATTGTCCTTATAAATAACCTGACAAAAATGAAGTCGCAATGGCGTTACTGGAGCTCGTATGTCATGGTACCAAATATATTTGTGAATTTTAACATTTACAATAGACCGAGAGCTAGTGACAATTTTTTGGTGTTATTTATTCAAGGCCTTATTTTTTTGAAGATGTTAGACAGGCATATTAAAGTTGAATTCGAACCCACGACCGTCTGATCTAGTGGCCGACGTTCTAACCACTAGACCGCACGGTCCCCCTTTTATTTTTAATTTTTTTTTATTGTAGATTATATAGACAACTTAGGTAATTAGCGTCTTTTAATTACACCAAATCAAATAACAAATAACTTAAAACTAAATGACATCACAAAACATCCATGAGCGGAGGTGGGATTCGAACCCACGACAGTGTGATCTAAAGGCCTACTACGCTAACTTTTAACATTGGAAATGTTTATGTTCGTATATATGGGGGCAGAGTTACGAGTTTTCGTTCAAGGCCAAAAGACAACGGTGTCGCGATCAAGTGAGGAGCAATCATGCAAAATTGAACAAATGCAATTTTTTCGAAATGTGTTTTATATCATGTCTAGTTAATTGACAGGTATTTGTGACGATCTGCGGTGTTATTTTTGAGCAAATGTTAATAAATACTGTAGAAAAATCCATTTAAAAGTTAAGTAATCAAGCAAAAGTGAACGCGTATATAACAGAAGAATAGGGTTATTCCTGACAAAACTAAACAGTGCATTGATAAATATTGTGTGTATAATAAACAGTTAATTATGTTTCATATATGCTGTTATCATTTCCAATGTCCTCGGTTGCAAGGATTGCGAAATCTGAGAATTTTCTTTTAAGATAATGATTTCGGCTGGATGAGCAAAAGATGACTCGGCTATAAAAGGAGTATAATACGAGTCTTACGCTACTTCACTTTTTTAAATTACATTATTTTATTTTCATCTTCTTGAAAGTCGCACAAAGCACTCGAGTTATATGGACATTAAATTCACAGTGTTATTACTTATAATTAAATGCAAATGTACAGTCATACTAAATCCTTTAATATTTTTTTTAAACAAAAATTATAACTTAATAGTCGTCAAGCTAACATAAAGTGAAAAGGCGACGAGGGCAGTGTAGTCCTAGTGGATAGCGTACTTGGTACCAGCCTCTAGACTAGACTGTCGTGGGTTCGAATTCCACCTGCGCTCATGGATGTTTTGTGATGTTATTTAGTTTTAAGTTAAGATTTAAGTGTTAGGGGCCCGAAAGAAGTCACCGCGACCTAAAAGATCTATTGTGTTCTCCTTAGTTTTAAGTTATAGTTGTTATTTAATGTAATTTAAGACGCTAATGACCTAAGTTGTCGACGCGTCTATAATCTACAATAAAATAAAAAATAAATGAAAAGACGGCTTAAAAAGGGCGTGCATTGGATCGACTGATCGGTTCGTTCGGGAACGGCATGAAACAATCGGAACTTTTAGAAAACACATCACATAATTTCTTTTAAAGTGCGATTTGTACCCTGACGAAGCCGGACCGGTCAGCTAGTTACCATAATATTGTATTTTCATCGGAACTACACAAGTGTGCAAAATTTCAAGTCAATCGGTGAACGGGAAGTGGGTGACAATTCCAAAGTGCGATTTCCACCCGGACGAAAGCTGGTCCGGTCAGCTAGTTACCATAATATTGTATTGTCATCGGAACTACACAAGTGTGCAAAATTTCAACTTAATCGGTTAACGGGAAGTGGGTGACAATTCCAATGTGCGATTTCCATCCGGACGAAAGTCAGTCCGGTCAGCTAGTTACCATAATATTGTATTTTCATCGGAACTACACAAGTGTGCAAAATTTCAACTTAATCGGTTAACGGGAAGTGGGTGACAATTCAAAAGTGCGATTTGCACCCGGATGAAAGCCGGCCTGGTCAGCTGGTTTCCATAATATTCTATTTTCATCGTAACTACACAAGTGTGCAAAATTTCAACTCAATCGGTTAACGAGAAGTGTGTGAAAATTCGATTTCAAGATTTAATTGTTAGTTAGTCAGGTATAGCTAGTGAAACTAAATAAAAGCATTTAAAAATAGACCCAATAAGATGGTATATTTACCTTAAAATAATGAATTTTGTTATGTCAACAGTCAAAACACAAGTAAAATTTCCTTTCTGCCATGTTATTTTATCGCATGAGTACAAAAGAATATGGACGAAACGAATGGCAAGGCAGTCAGCGGTGCGCGTTGACAGTGATTTTGGAGAGAACAGTAGGGTGAAGATCTGTAATATGCGTTACTAATCTCGTCATGGCGTTCTTCCTAGTGAACTGTGTCTCACCAAAGGGTAGAAAAGTGTTTTAAGAGGCGACGCTTCGAGTGAAACCTTTGGTGTTATAAGAAAAATACTTCAGAATTTTAAATCGATTCTGCTTAAAAAAATGGGTGTGTGCTTATGACTTTACGACAGAAGTGAAAACTTCAGATTTTCTGATTTTTGATGTCATCTATTATAGCGCATTCAGTGTTATATGCATAGTGGTTGTCGTTTGCACCTTGCCCAGTGGTCTTGTGGATTACTGTAGCGGCGAAACTGTTTCTTGTACAGCTCTGCCGCCACACCCCGTATATTTATAATGTGAAAGGATCATATTTCAGATAGTGGTTGTCGTTTGCACCTTGCCCAGTGGCCTTGTGAATTACTGTAGCGGCGAAACTGTTTCTTGTACAGCGCTGCCGCCAAACCCCGTATATTTACAATGTGAAAGGATCAAATTTCAGATAGTGCTTGTCGTTTGCACCTTGCCCAGTGGCCTTGTGAATTACTGTAGCGGCGAAACTGTTTCTTGTACAGCGCTGCCGCCAAACCCCGTATATTTACAATGTGAAAGGATCAAATTTCAGATAGTGCTTGTCGTTTGCACCTTGCCCAGTGGCCTTGTGAATTACTGTAGCGGCGAAACTGTTTCTTGTACAGCGCTGCCGCCAAACCCCGTATATTTACAATGTGAAAGGATCAAATTTCAGATAGTGCTTGTCGTTTGCACCTTGCCCAGTGGCCTTATGAATTACTGTAGCGGCGAAACTGTTTCTTGTACAGCGCTGCCGCCAAACCCCGTATATTTACAATGTGAAAGGATCAAATTTCAGATAGTGCTTGTCGTTTGCACCTTGCCCAGTGGCCTTGTGAATTACTGTAGCGGCGAAACTGTTTCTTGTACAGCTCTGCCGCCACACCCCGTATATTTATAATGTGAAAGGATCATATTTCAGATAGTGGTTGTCGTTTGCACCTTGCCCAGTGAACTGTTGTATAGCTGCGAAACTGTTTCTTATACAGCACTAACAATGAGTGAAAATCAACTTCCTTATTCGAGTGCCACGTCTTACAAGAATACTTATAGTCTTTTTGGTCTGGCTCTCTCATCCTTTATCTTTGCACGCACATACTCGTGTGTGTACGTGTGTGTGTGTGTGCTTAACCGAACGCAACGTTAGGCGCGCGTATCTCATTTACCCTTGACGTCGTAAATTTAACTAAATCTGTAAGTTCATTTTAAATAATTTAAAGATTTTACGTTACGTTTCACAAAGTACGACTACTAATATTAAAGCTTTATAGCAAGCATGTCAAACTCATACAGGCCTCTCTTTCATCTAAATTCTAAATAAAAATCTTATTAATATATTAAAATAAATGGCCTGACTGATTGAATGATTGACTGACTGACTGATTCATTACAAAATCTCAGGAACTATACATGAAATTTGGCAGGTAGGTTCCTTGTAGGACGTAGGCATCCATTAAGAAAGAATTTTTCGAAATTCAATCCCTAAGGAGGTCAAAAGGGGATATAGAGTTTTTTTGACAAAATGTCCATATCTCACAAATCATTAAGGTGAGAGGTATTGAATTCAAGATACTAACTCTTCTTTAAAAATAAGTGAACCCATATTCGAGTATTTTTTTTTTAAATTCAACCCCTAAGGGGGTAAAACGGGGGTGTAGGGTTTTTTGGACTTATCAACGCGCAGGCCAAAGCGCTGAACCTATAGACTTGAAATTTGGACAGTAGGTTCCTTTTGTGACGTAAACACTTACTAAGAAGGGATTTTTCGAAATTATACCCCTAAGGAGGTCAAAAAAGGACGTATTGCACAGCCCAAAGCACTAAAGATAGAAACATGAAATTTGGAAGTTTATTAAAACTTACATAAGAAGTTTCACTTCGGTTGTGTGTGTGGCGACACATGCCTTTTTAGAGTTCCGTACCTTCGAACGGAACCCTATTACTGAGCCTACGATGTCTGTCCGTCCGTCCGTCTGTCACAAGGCTCTATCTCACAAACGGTAAGAGGTAGCTAGTTGAAATTTTCACAGACTGTGTGTTGTTGTGGCATAAATCCTGGCAAATGATAATTAGAATTAAATAATCAATTAATTTTAATGAATTAACGTTTTTTATTACAACTCTGACTCCAACCGTACTTCTATACTGAGTTAGGTAGCTAGTTTTATAAATTCGAATACCTTTGATATTTTCATTAGTAGACTGAAAGCCTTGAAGCCTTAAAAAAAAATTCACAGATTTTGCAATCTTTGCAACCATCGAGGACATTGGAAATGATAACAGCATATATGAAACATAATTAACTGTTTATTATACACACAATATTTATCAATGCACTGTTTAGTTTTGTCCCTATTATTCTTCTGTTATATACGCGTTCAATTTTGCTTGATTACTTAACTTTTAAATGGATTTTTCTACAGTATTTATTAACATTTGCTCAAAAATAACACCGCAGATCGTTGCAAATACCTCTCAATTAACTATAGACATGATATAAAACACATTTCGAAAAAATTGCACTTGTTCAATTTTGCATGATTGCTCCTCACTTGATCGCGACACCGTTGTCTTTTGGCCTTGAACGAAAACTCGTAACTCTGCCCCCATATACTAACATAAACATTTCCAATGTTAATATAATAATATTTTGTGCACAAACTTGCGTTAACAAGTAAATAAATCTCGAATTTTGATCAGAAGTGACACGAATCTAAATAACGATGATTAAATGTCAACACAAATTAGAGTCTTAATTGTGCTTGTAAAATCATTGACCCAATAACTTAACAGTGACTTGTTGATTATTCTTCTTCGCTCATCAAGACTAAATACTTAATCAAAGTGATGCTAACTTCTTGCACTACAAATAATTTCACGGTTATTTCTGTGTGCCAAAATAAACTATTGACATAGAGAATGGAAGAAGCTTCTATAGACTCTAGAGAATATCGCCAAACAATTCATGATTCATATATACCCAACCTGCACATACATGCACCGGCACATAACAGACCTACAAAGTTGACCTGTAATTCACATATTTTAATCGATTAAAGACAGACAGTACTGCAGCCAATTGCAGCAACCGGTTGCGCGGATAGTCTTGCATTTGTAAATGTTCGGTCACCTATCATTGGAAAATTTGGCCGTAATCGCAATCAGACAGGCCGTCGGCACACGTTTGTCATTCACACTACACCGACACCAACCGTAAATACATGTACACCGACCGTCACTAGCAACACATTCTTTCAAAGAATGCCGGCGAGCGCTGTGCTGTTCCGTGCTGTGTCTGTGCGGAGCCAGCAGTATAGGTGGGGATTGCGCCATATACCGTACATTGCTCAATATTTTGTCGATCCGTTACGTGCCGGTGTAGATCTCTGCAGGTTGGGTTTATGTGAATCACGCTTTATTTTATTTATTGTAAATAATAGACGCGTCGACAACATAGGTCATTAGCGTCTTGATTATATTAAATAACAACTCACTTAAAAACTAAATTACATCAGAAAATATCCATGAGCGGAGGCGGGATTCGAACCCACGACAGTCTGAGCAAGAGGCCGCGACGCTAACCATCGAATCTTGCCGCTCACTCTTTAAAGATAACATGATTTTAACATACTATGGGATTTTTGGTTATGAACTGATTACTGAAATGCATAAATTAAATTACTTTGTTGCAAAGGATAGCAATTTGAAACATTATGATACGCGACCCAACAATGTTGCCATAAAACATAGAACAACATTTTATGAAAAATGCCCTACATATATAGGTTATAAAATATATGCAAGATTGCCTGAAGCTGTTAAAAAAGAAAAAAATTTGATCAAATTCCAAAAAGAATTAAAAATATATTTTCTGAAATCTGTGCCTTATGATCTTTATGAACTAATGTAATTTTGAATTTTATTGACGTTTTGTATCCATTTATTGGCAGTGCAAATAAATAAATATTATTATTATTATTATTACTGAACCACACTGTCCTCTGTGAATAATACTTTAATCAAACTTAGCGGGGTGTGTACTTTTATCTTTGCAACCATTGCAGGGGGATAGTTTCCTGGGAGGTGGGGAGTGCTGGTACGATGACATGTTTTGCGAAAGGAGGTTCACACAAAAACGGGCATGTTCAGTAGGCTGTTTAGGTAGGAAATGCGCTGTCTATTCTCTATGTCACTGACGATAACCAACTCTCTTACTATAAATAGAACCGGCTGTACGTTAACCTGTTAAATTTAGTGAAATATGGTGTTACACGAGGTATATTAATTAAATCTAGTCGTTAACTAGAAATAAGCTAATTTCTCAGTTGGATTGCATTGCTGTATTTCGCTAAACAGCTGATATAAGTAGGTACTATAAAAATCTGAAAAAGAAGCAGCAAACTTCACACTATAATTGCAAACGCTGTGTTTCGTCCCTTGTAATGCAATATACTACTTATTATTTGTCTAATCAAGATGTCTATAATTTAAATGCACTAAAAAGGAAAAAATAATTTTTAATAATTTAGGTTCATAATTATAAAATCGTGGGTTGTGACTAATAAACTATCATAGAGCTCATACGACCCACGCTTTTATAATTATGTACCTAAATTATTAAAAATTATTTTTTCCTTTTTAGTGCATTTAAATAATTGCTTGTCTCTAAAAAGTTTTATTTACTAATATTTTTTATGTATCCTTGACGCTTTGCCACATTTTTACTTCCCACCTCTACTATGGTAGGGAAGTAACGGATTTAGTCCGAAAAAAATATTTCGAGATTTTAACAGATTTTCACGTTTTGAGACCCTAGCAATCGTTTAAGATCATTTTCTGACTGATGTCTGTATGTGGGTGTGTATGTATGTATGTATGTGGTCAATTTTTCGCCTTCGATATCTTAAGAACGGTACAACATACGGGCATGCCGATTGTTCTATTGTGTTTATCAGCCTTTACCTTAGATCTGATTAGATTTTGAGTCAAATCGGTTCAGTGGATCCTGAGATATTCAAAAAAACGTCCTCAATGTCACGTATTAACATAGGTAAAAAAAAATATAAATGAATTCTAGATGTTATAATATGAAAAAAATGTAAATATTTTTTTTCTCTAAAATGTATAGTTTTCGAGAAAAAAAATATTTTACTAAAAAAAATAAAAATTGTACGTAAATCAAGGTAACCATGATTTTTGCTATATTAAGTTAGCCATCAGTAGATCACCAAACAAAAAAGAGGGCCATGCTTTTTTCAAAGAATAAAAATTAAATTGTGTTTTAAAGACCACCAACAGCTAAGGTTATTTGGGCCTAGTCAAAAAATAAAAAAAAGAGTGTTTATTTTTTGCAAATATTTACTAGGTGGGAAGTATAGGACTGGTCATCAGTCGAATTTTTTTATTAGGCCTAACTCTCGAACTCTAGTGCCGCCCAATAAAAATTGCTTAAAATATGCTCTGGAAACAAGTGAATACCTATACTTATTACGATCGTTTAATCGGGTTTTGAAAATTACAGTATTATTACTGATTGTACATAACTCGAAGGTTCTGCTGTATTTAGTTTTACAGTACAATGAGGTGGCATTAATTCGAGCGTCTACCATAATCACAGGTATCAGAACAACATTAGCGTCAATGAATGATGATGACTATAGATCATAAACATACATAGACTCATACATCACATGACTACTGGCTCATACAAAAGAGAGAGAGATTATGTAGAACTCATTTGAGTGTTACTAATCAGTGAGACTGTGAGTGATGTCTGTTCTGTAAAGCCCACCACAGACATACATACATTCTTCCACCTTTTTAAATTAACTTTCGATAATGTAATAAAAAAAATTGGTATGTCTGTACAGCGGGTACAGACAGATGACGCGAATATTGTTAAACACAAATAATTGTATTCGTTGTCATGGAAGGAAATACATCCACTTTTATTTATCTTATAAAATCAAATAGACCCAGACCTATAGTGACAATTTTTTGGTGTTATTTATTCAAGACCTTATTTTTGTGAAGATGTTGAGGGAGGCATATTAAAGTGCCCTGAGTAAGGGATTTTGTTAGATATAGCGGTATGGGAGGGATGCAAACCACCCCCAACATGTAACAAAAAAATGGTCACAATTATTATTGCTTCAAGGCTGAGATTGTTTGTATAGCTTGTCGGTGACCCAATAATGCCATTATAATATTTACAGATCGATTAGTCGGTATTAAAAGGGTGGCAGATCACCCTAAACGTGTCATGTACCCGATGAATTTTTTATTATTAGTTCAAGATTCAAATTTTAATATGTTGTTACGGCGACTGTTTTAAGCATACTTATATTTCAATTTGCAGAAAAAAAATGATTACATGTTGGAGGCGGTCTGCATCCCTCCCATACCGCTATCTAGCAAAATCCCTTACTCAGGGCACTCTAATATGCCTCCCTCAACATCTTCACAAAAATAAGGCCTTGAATTAATAACACCAAAAAATTGTCACTAGCTCTCGGTTAAAATGTTCATAAAATATAATAAATAAAATTATTGCAATTTTATTTGTTTATATTTTAAATTGTTATCCAATATTTTCATTATTAAAAAAAATAAATAAAAGCCTTCGGGATTCGAACCTGGGTTTGACGTTAGAACCTGTCGGTAGTCTAGTACTCCACCACACAGCCTCAGCCACCTGGCTAATAATAAATAAAATTTTTATTGTCATAATATAAGGAAAAAAATTTACAAAAAAACTTTACAATTGTTTTATTCAAACAGTAAAGGGAATAAAGTGAATAAAAGTAAAATAAAGCACAAACCATACTTACCTGTTTTAAACAACAGACTTATAATGACGCATATAGCTTAGTAGCTGCGCGTCTTATTAAAATAAAAAAAAATTGTTTTATTCAGTGTTCCTGAGACCACACCATAGACAACATAGATATTATATGTGTTTTTGTTTTATGTGGCAGCTACTTCCTTCTATTTCCGTAACATCCAATACTTCTCAAATGCTACCCCAGTATAAGATAATAGACGTTATTCACGTCAAAATGTGTATATTTCTCCCCAGATATTCGTCGGTGTATCCACGGAGAGACTAATTGTTGATGAATATACGGTTTTGAATGTTTTATATTTTGTCTTAAGATATCTACGAGCGTCTATGGCGGGCCTTAGATTTAATACCTATTATGTGTTTCACAATGGTAGAGCGTCCTGACATCTCTTTCTACATAATGGTATTAAGGCTGTCCTACATCAGCTGATCGTAAAGGCCTGTCTATACAATTGACTGCTTTTCATTAAAGCTTAAGAATAAGTACTTAAAAGTAGTCTTAATATAATATTTAGCGCCTATTAGGGGTGTACTATATAGGTACAGGTTGAGGCAGGAATAAAATTTAATTTAATGAGTGTTTTCTTTTATTTTTCTTAAATTTTAAATTTGAATTTTAAATGTAAATTTTTGTTAATTATTGTTGACTCATTCTACACTGTAAACCAATTCTTGAATAAAGTATGCTATTATTATAATAGAAAAAGTATCTACTCAAGTCGAGTCGAAAAAAAAATATATAAAAGGATTCGAGTTGAATGATTCGCCTTTTTCCGACTTTACTCGAAATTGAAACGTCTTTGCTATCTTCATTCGGCGATGAATCGCCCTTTGTCGTCTCTGATCGGTGATAATCGTTATTTAATCGTTAAGAATGGAATGTTTCATCTTGGATTTCCTCATATACGTATTGTAACAAAACTGTTTTTTTACGTGGGTGGAATAAATTATTTATTTACAACAATTAAAAATGTAACAAAAATAGATAACAATAAGATGTAACAATTATATCTCACTTCTAACAGTCAACACTTTTTATATAATAATAACACGAACAGTAATTCTTAAACGAACTGAAGCGCTTTAAATAACACTGAACAATTTATATGCTGTAAGTATTTATTTCCAATTGACACTGTCACACGTCTCTCGTTGTTCTCTCCGGTGACTGCTCCTGTTTATATAGAGCTAGCAGCTTGACCCCCCCACGCTCGCGCGCTTTCAAGAACATTCCTGTGTCTTCGATATCATGCCACGCCTCACCATTGTTACTTGTTCTCGATGATTCTATTGTCGCCAGCGGCGTAACATCTGGGGTTTTGCTACAGTATTAACACGTCTTGTATGTGAGAAGGTTCATAATTTCTAACAATACGTTAATTTAAAAATTAGTTCTCGCATGAGGTGAAACATTTGTTACAATTTGTCACTGCACTGTAGAGTAAATGATAACTCTGTCGCCGCGATAGTGAAAGTTTCAGGTTTGAATCCCAACGATGACATAGATTTGAAGATGATTTTTTTTAGTAATGCACAGTAAGGTTACATCATTCAATGGGTGTTCCTAACACGAATACTTTACATATATGGAGAATGTTAGATTGGTAATCATGTCACGGTTGAGTACTGTAAGCTTATTCCGCCGCGATAGTGAAAAAGTTCAGGTTAGATTCCTGACTGTGACTATGGTTGTTAAAATGATTTTTTCCGATATTTGCAAGAATCAATTATGTAATTGGCTGCTCTTCCAATAAAAATTTTTCAATTGCAAAACAGCCGTATAAATCGAGGAACTGGGTGGAAAAACATCTTAAACCCAAAAACATCGTTTCGAGATAAATGGCATCAAAGTTTTAAAATAATATAAATGTTGTTTATGGATGTTGCACATTTTTTAAACTTTTAAGATGGATTGTTATTACATTTGAAAATACAAATTTAATTATAATGTAATAGTATTTAATCGAAAATGTCACTAAATTTATAAATATTTCAGCTCAAAGTTAAGACGTTTTTTAATAAAACTAGTATTTTGACTTAAGTGATATTAATTTTTGTATATATTGTAACAAAATCACTTGAAAAGTGAACATAAAAACAAGAAAAAATCAAAAAATATTGAGATTTATTATAAAAAAAAGAAAACAGTACAAATTTCACTGCTAAAGTTTTCACTTAATATCGTACTCGACGCCATTTTAAAACTGTGTTGTCATAGCTAGCAACGTGACCAAACGTTTGATGGAAAAACAGCTTTGAACATGAGTATACATTTAAGACATTTAATGCCATCTAGCGGCAACATAGAAAAGTAAAAATTTGCCATTATATAAAACAAACATCAATGATTCTAAATTTATAGTTTCCGCAAAAACGACTTAAGTCGACTTAAGACGTTTTTCCACCCAGCTCCTCATTATCTATTTAATATATTTGTATTAATTATGTGCAACTACTTGATTCGTGTGAACTCTTAAGTCTTAACTTTATGATTAATCGTTATTTCCGTGTCTACTCGGCGATGCATCGTCAATTGTCGACTCTACACGGCGATTAATTGACACATATCGACTCTACACGGCGATGAATCGCCACATATCGAATCTACTCGGCGAAAAATCGGCCCATGTCGACTCCACTCGGCGATGAATCGGCACATGTCGACTCTACTCGATGAAGAATCGGCACATGTTGACTACTCGGCGATGAATCGGCACATGTCGACCCTACTCGGCGAAGAATCGGCACATGTCGACTCTATTCGGCAATGACTTGGCACATGTCGACTCTACACGGCGATTAATTAACACATGTCGACTCTACTCGGCAATGAATCGTCATTTGTCGACTCTACTTGACGATAGATCGCGCTTTAAATTTCCAGTGTAAAATATTAAAAATAAAGACTGTAAAAATGAATTTATACTGAAAAAGAACATGAAGTGAGAAAAATAATTAAAAAGAATAATAAAAAAAAAGTTTTCAATTTGATTATCAAATTGAATGTTCACGCCATCTTAATTAAAATTTGAAGTGTTTTAGTTTTGTTTTGTCCTTAGTTTCCACTTAAAGTATAAACTGTATGAATACGATTTTATTTTCTCTAGAGAAACGATAACTAATGAAATTCAAAGCTTAACTATTTTAGTTATCTATAATTTCAAGCATCGTTATCTTGACGGAACTTTTAACTACGTTAAATTTAGTAGCTATAGCAATATTATTATAAGTTTTACGATTTATTCAAGAGGAAAATAAACTGTGCAAGTTTTTCGCGGTTTTGTGTTTACATACTTCATGTAACTAGATACGTTATACATATTATATTTCAACATTGAGTTTCATATTAAAAATTACTGTTATACAGTTGAGGATTTTTGAAGTGAATACCTCTTATGCGACTCCGGACGCATTTGTACAAAGCCTTAAACGATGACGCGCGTACCCCTCTACTTTGCATGAGAGCAGGCCCTAACTTAAAGACCCAGGGTTTCTTGCTTATAACATAGAAATTAGAAACGGCTGGTCCGATCGAAAAAATGGTCCTATTCAAAATTAAAGAGCACAAAATTTACTTCAAAATGCACTAGTCAAATATGTTTATGTTCCCATTTTTACCGGCTCTACAGAACTTAGAAAATAAAAAAAAAGCATTTTTCCAAGCTTTTAACTATTGAAAAACTCGAATAGCCTATAACCTTCCTTAATAAACGGGCTATCTAACAAAAAAATTTTTTTTCAAATCGGATTGGTAGTTCCTGAAATCAGCGCGTTCAAACAAAAAAAATAAATTCTTTTTTTGTTTGAACGCACTGATCTCAGAAACTACAAGCCCGAATAAAAAAAAAATTTTGTTAGATATAGCTCGTTTATTAAAGAAGGTTATAGGCTATTCGATTTTTTTTTTATTCCATCCCAAAGGGGGTGAAACGTGGGTGCAGGATTTTTTGTTATTACAATAAATCCTACACTCCCGTTTTCACCCTTTGGGATTGAATTTTTAAAAAACTCGTATAGGGTCTCAATGATTACTACTTTGCTTCTTTTACAGACTGCTAGTTCCTGAGATGCGCCTTCAAACAAAAAAAGATTTTTTTTGTTTTTGTTTTTCGGAACAAAAACATATTTGACTAGTGCACTTTGAAGTAAATTTTGGGCCCTTTAATTTTGAATAGGACCATTTTTTCGATAGGACCCGCCGTTTTTATGTTATAAGCAAAAAACCGAAAAAAGTGCAAAAAAATCGTGGTTTTTAGCCCACCAAAACTCCCCGCCCTGTTTTAGAGGTCGCAAACTTGGATTTGACATCTCCTAAACATGCTTGAGAACACAAAAAAATAAAATCATTTGCTGCACAAAACGCAAGGTGGACCTACCTTTTTAAGCTCTCGTTACTGGACTATTAAGTAAATAAATAAATCTGTTAATTTCGTGCCCCTACCTAACTTCTTATTTTTATTGTTGTACGGAACCCTCGATGCGCCAGTCTGACTTACACTTGACCGGTTTTTTACATAATATTATCAGATGCATTCCTTTAATTTTCAATCTCTCAAGTAATGTGAAAATTGTATACGTCATATTTTTATAAGTACAAGGAAAATGTCGTACCTCGAATATTTTATGAAAAATGTATGAAAAATGTTAATAGCAGTCAGCAGACAGGCAACGTTCAATGGTTGGGTGTACATGCATGAAATGTAGGTAATTGAAATTTGAAATATTGAATAATCAGTCCGCCGTTTCGATTGGCGTCGCCGCCGGTTGTTTTTCCTACCGATGGGGTTATCGACGCGTCACCGGCCTCAAACGCAATCACCTATAAAAAGAACCGTATAACGTTGTACATTTTTTATCCGACTACGAAAAAGGAAAGGTTATGAATATAACAGTCTATGTTCCCCAAGGGCAACATTGGAATGTAGTTGTTCTCGCAATTGCATTCCAATGTTCTTTGGGAATTGCCGTTCCCAGGAGCCTGAGCTCGTACCAGTCGGTTTGTGTATGCCGGCTGGCAGATTCTAATACACAAATGGATTATTAATTGTTGTGTTGAAGACGCTAATGACCTGAGTTGTCGATGCGTCTATAATCTACAATAATAATAATAACAGTCTATGTATCTAAGTACAGTCTATACGTGTGTATTTATCCAAACTAATATTATAAATGCGAAAGTGTGTATGTCTGTCTGTTTGTTCGTTACCTCTTCATGGCTTAACCACTGAACCGATTTCAACGAAAATGTATATACCATGTGTCCCCGGATCGGGTTACCAATAGGAAAAACTTTTTTATTATGCGTTTTACGAAAAAAAATCTTTCTTCATAAAAATTCCTGCTTGTATAAAAAATGAGATTCCCATAAAAAAATTTTGAATCAAATGTACAGGGTGCTTAGAAATTATGAACGTAAAAACAAAAGTGTTTATTTTGTTCAATATCTACTATAGCAACTGATCCAAGCAGCAGTCAACGAGTTCTCTTCAATTTAAATTTTGTCAACGACTCTTATAAAAATTTTTTTTATAAAATAATAAATAAAGGTAATTCTCTCTTGAAGCATTTTCATGTTTTCTTAATTTCTAAGCACCCTGTACATTTGATTCAAAACTGTTTTATGGGAATCTCATTTTTTAAACAAGCAAGAATTTTTATGAAAAATGATTTTTTTTTCGTAAAACACAATAAAAAGTTTTTCTTATTGGCAACCCGATCCGGGGACACACTGTATATAAAATAAACCATTATGACGTCACATTCATTAAAAGTCCGAACGATATTAGACGGTGCTTTTTTTTAACAACATATTATCGATCCAAACGTGTCTCTCTTAATTGAGCTTTAAAAACATGACACCTGTCGAACAGTATTAGCACCATAAATAATATTAATGGCGACTGACTGTTAATGGATTTTAAAATTAAATAACAAAAAATCAATATCAGTCCAGTTGCCAGGGAATTCGCTGAGAAATTTAAGTTGAACGATATAGAATATTGTGCAACAAGTGCGGTTGTCGATTGCCCACTCGAGCGAATAAGCGCACTCAAAATTTAATGCCCTAAACCATTGTTTCCTAATCTGGGGTCCGTGAGCATTAACAAAAATAAATAAATTACCTATGCCAAACATCTCGTAATTATTAGTTGCAAAAAAGCAGCACCAACCTTCTCATTAATGTTTTTCTACGAAAAAGTTTGTTTTTTGTTTTTTAATTTAATGAAGGAATACTAAAATATAATATTGTCCGAAAATTGCATCTTTTTTTCACTCAGGGGTCCTTGACATTATGCTTGATTTCCTTGGGGGTCCGCGGCTGAAAAAGGTTAGGAACCGCTGCCCTAAACGATGATTTTTGTCCTATCTCGATAACTTGAGACATTTTTAAATTATAGGCATTTAAGTCCAAGCGAATTGAATGAAACATAGCCAAATAGGGTAAATGCGGGAGAGATGCCGCGGTAGGAGAGACGCCGCATGGCTATTAACTTACCTATTTACCATTAATCTTGACAAGATAAGATGAACGAACATACGTACTTGTAGCACCATCCATTAATGATAAATAGGTAAGTTAATGGCTATGCGGCGTCTCTCCTACCGCGGCATCTCTCCCGCATTTACCCTAGAAGAAAAAAACTGATTTTTAAATGAACTTAATGTTTATAGCTTGAAAATTGTTTAAGTTATCGTTTAGAATGAAGATGTAAGCATATTTTACGAAACGTTAGCCAATAAATGCATTAAAAACAGTATTTGCTTCTTAATTGGATCATTAAGCCACATTCCAGTCGTTTTATCTCTAATATCAGGATCACCACATTTTCTGTTTTTTTAATTAAAACATCTTCTTAACAACTATAGTGTTTTCGTCCCTTGGGAAATTCTTTTCCAGTCGAAAGTAAGCGAAAAAAAAATCATCCTACGAGATGATTGTAAACTATATCTGACAGTCCGCCTAACCTAAAATATCCATTTACGGTGTTTTTTTACGCTTTAAATGTTGTTTTTTCGTTGCACTTATTACAAAACTAGCGGTAGATACCCATCCGGCTTCGCCCGGGTGCTATGAATTTATGATTTATATAGTGGTCACCCGTGGCGAAGCGAAGTCGTGCTTAAAATGACTTGGAAATAGTTTGCATTAACGGTGTCACTAAACAGTTTATTATGTTAAACAGTTTTGACATTTACATTAACGGTGTCACATAAAAAACAGTCGCATTTTAAAATTGACATATCTTTTTTATTTGTCAACCGATTTAAATGAAACAAAAACTAAATGTTATCCCAAGCTTACCTCAAACATCACTCACAACCACATCCAAATTGGTTCAACCATTTCGGAGATCAGCGTGCACAAACGCACATACAAAAAACATCTTCGATTTTATTATATGTATAGATAGATATTGTAGATTATAGACGCTCGACAACAGAAGTCATATAAGCGTTCTTATTACAAAAAGTACTGTGTGTAGCTCGTGCGGAATTGGCGACTGCAACTCGTGTGATTTGCGCCCTCTCTGTCCTCTAGCAGACAAAGGCCACACTCTTTCGCAATATCCAACTTTCCGCTCTAGTTGCACAATGTACTATATTCGCACACCGTTTTAACAAAATTATGTTTTCAAAGGTACAAAAACGTTCGCGTTTTGCATAACAAAGAAGATTAAATTTTTAAGGATTAGGAAACTCTGCTGGCCATGACATGCCACTGAATAAATGATTTGACAGCAATGTTGATTAATAATTAATTAATAAATACATAACATGTGAAAGTATAATTGTTAACCGCATTTTATGTTTTTTTATAACTTTTGGAAATTAGGGAAATAAAACCGGAAAACAAAATAATTATTTAAACATAATATACCTACAGAGTGCGGCAAAAGCAATTTAACGCTCGGTGTCCGGAAAAAGATATGCAATTCGATTAACTGACTCTCTGTATTTAATGCATTTACTATTAAAGCTAGTAAACACTATAAAAAGTTTTCCCGGGTAAAGTGCACATTTACTCTGATCTGCGCTTTACCTCAGAGAACCTTTAAAAAAATAGAAATAGTACCTAATCTATCGGATAGATGGCATTGCTTGTAATATCTTATAGCATACCTCTGTCGAGCATCTGTAACCTATACTACTATATTATTAGTAATTACTCCTATGGTACTTGTATGGTAATAAGCACTATAATAATGAAATTGAAATCTTTTTACAAGCTTTTATTTAACTTGCAGTGTATGTTAGTTAGTTTGTGTGTTTGTTTGTTTATTGTTTGTTTATGTCAAAACTTGCAAGTCAATTTTGAACGACTTACAGGTAATTTTAAATGTTGATGTTATAAAGACATTAATAACGTAATCTACAATAAATAAAAAAAGAACGAGTCTTACAGTAGTCGCCAACCTCGTATTTTAATAGCAAAACGAACGGTTCACAGCTTCCTCTTTCTCCCTTTCTCTCTCTCTCTTTTCAAACGCTATGAAAATGTGTGCGCTCGCTGACACGCTGTAGCACAAGCGCCAACTGTAGACCGCGCCGCAGAATCATAGTATAATAAATTGAATAGCGCGCGTTTCTCGTTACTTCCTGTTACACATTTCCGTCGCATTCACGAATTTAGTTCCACCAATTGCCGCATACCGAGAGCTAAGATGTTATCGATAACATAAAACGGTAAATTTTCACAGTTATAAATTAATAGGCGAATTTTTTGAGCGCCTACTGTAAAGTCACCTTAGCGTCAAATGCGCGTATAGATCCGAGCGTGTAAAACAAATGACAAACAATTTTGTGAAAGCTCTTTACACATATTACAGAACTTTAGTAGTGTACGTTTCGACCTTAAAGCCTGCCTTCCACTATGAGCTTGAACCCAGGGTATGGACACTTTCTACTCAGTACTCCCCACCACACGTTATTCGTAAGGAGGTTTTGACCAGAACGATACCACAATAATTTTAGACAAGTAAATTAACCTCAAATTTAAACATAATAAATAAAAAAATGTCAGTATATTTGTTAAAAATTAATTTTTTTCTATTCCTTTTATTTTATTATATTATAATAAATGAAAATATTAATTATTATTTGCAAAGTACTTTGTCGACACATCGTCTATATCTATATATATAAATTTCTGGTGTCTGTCTGTCTGTCTGTTCCGGCTAATCTCCGAAACGGCTTAACCGATTGCAATGAAATTTTGCATACACATGGAGGGCATTTTCCGTAAGGACATAGGCTACTTTTTTTCAAGTTATTGTTTATAACAATTGAATTTGTTATAAACAATTGAAAACAGAATCTATGCAACGAATTCGAGTAATGTATTAATAAAAATGAGTGAGTGATAAATAAAATTCGAGGGAACGAGCGAAGCGAGTGAGTAATATATTAATAAAACCCAAGCGAACGAGCGAAGCGAGTGAGTTATGTATTCAAAATAAAACCATAGCCCGGTTTCGCTTCGCAGGTGGAGAATTTCTCACGGGGGGATAACAAATCATAAATTGAAATATATGTGGGCGACGCCACGGGTAACGGCTAGTACATATATAAAACAGTTCCGTTACTGACTGACAGACAACGTCCAGGTCAAATCGCTTGAAATTTGGACAGTAGGTTCCTTTTGTGACGTAGGCACCCACTAAGAAAGGATTTTTCGAAATTCAACCCCTAAGGGGGTTAAATAGGGGATGAAAATTTGTATGGAAATTCGTCATGTTAAGTTAGAAGCATGAAATGAGTAATGTATTAATAAAATCCGAGTGAACGAGCGAAGCGAGTGTGTTATGTATTAATAAAATTCGAGCGAATAAACACCACCAGCCCGACTTCGCTTCGCAGGGGGAGAATTTCTCGCGGCGGGATAATAAATCATAAATCCAAAAATACGTGGGCGAAACCACGGGTAACGGCTAGTAATCATATATAATGAATACCTGATTAGGTTTGCAGGAAATTTCAATTAGCGATTTTATTTTATAACAAAAAAACTACTGTAAAATTGTTGTAAAATGTTTTTCGCCTCGCATATCTTGAGAACAATTAGAATGATATCAACTCCGGACCAATTTCATTCGACGCATAATATAATGAGCACCGGATAAAGTTTGCAAAAAATTGATTTGGCATTTTTTTTATAACAAAAAAACTACTGTAAAATGGTAGTAAAATGTTAGCCTGTATTGCAAATAGTTTCTCTACGGTAGACTGGTCTCTAATCTCTAAGGGCACCCATGAGAAGTTAGCAGTGTGGTTTTACCCACAGTCCACACACCAAGCCTCTTTTTAGTGTATTTGCCATATGGCACATACACTATTGGCGTCGGTCGGATGGTGGGACCTAGGGGTCGGACCAAAATTTCTCGACGTTTCATAGCCTCCTGAACACTTTGGCACCATTTTTAAAAATGTTTATATATATATGTATGTATATATATATATATATATATTTATATATTTATATATTTATATATTTATATATATATTTATATATATATGTGTGTACACGATAACTCTCGACAGACTTAATCGATTGAAACGAAATTTGGTACACACATTGGAACCCATCACCGCAAGAAGCCTATTTAAAATGGGCCCGATCGGACCATTTTCAGGGTTGTATTTAGGGGTTCCAAAAAGTTTTTGGGCCCAAAAATACCGAAAAATTTGTCAGAATCGTTTCAAAATTGAAATTTAACTCTTTAGTAAAGATTAAAATGTGCTGCTAAAATTTTAATAAAATCGGCCCGACAGGACCGGACTTTCAAATTTTATGAAAACACTAGTTTGTTGATACGGATTTACTTAGATATGGAAGGGTGTATTTAATTGGGTGTATTGATGAAATCCATGTCTAATATTGAAATTTAGAAAAATTTAATTATTTTAAGGGCTGTATTAAGGGGTTAAATTTTTTATTTTGTCAAAAAACAAACTTAAGTTTACATAATAATACCACAATGCCTGTATTAGCAAATACACTATATTGTCGGCAGGGTTTTGGCACTGCGACCCGAGTTTTTTTGTCTTATAGTGGACAGCAAGCTTTAGAATTTAGACGCAGGTGAACATTTACAATTTTCGACAAAAACGTCCTATGTAAACAAACAGCTCTAAAATATTCGCACAAACAAAGCACGTATAAAACACTTTTTTATAGATTCCTTTATAAGCTTTCTTTCAGCACAGAGCTCGTTTTTTTGAATGACTGAGAGCCATGCATTGACAACATAGATATAGAAATCTGGGGATGTAGTACAACTTACAAGCAAGTAGGGTTGCTGTTGAGGGGGGGGGGCGGTGAGGAAGCAAGTGTGCCCGCATTCTATTGGTCGCTTCAGTTGCGCAAACGCTGTACGAGCAATTGAGCATGCGCAAAGACGCGGCCAATAGAACATGGACATGTTCATAAGACAGGCATGCACCCTCCCCTGAATGGCTTCCCCCCTCGTCTAAAGTCGCACTTTATACTACATCCCCAGATTTCTGTATCTATGATTGACAAGGACTGTTCTTTACTGTACACCACTATTAGCTCAGGTGACGAGGCATCGAGCTATATTATGGAGCTACACGGAGCTCATCTAAACACTGTCCATAGCAAAGATAAATAAAATAACATTGCACCTGTGCAATATGACTCTTCTCCTTGATTCAGTGTATAATCTGTGACAAAAAACCAAAACTGCTTATGTCAAATAATTTTTTAAGGCCATTAATAGATAGGGTCTAGTGCCAGTTCAGGCTTTCAATTTATTGTTTTTAACGTGAAACTTTATTTAAGTTGAAAAACAGCCTTGACAAACCCGTTTGATTCAACAAAGACATTTATTATTATTATCCTCATTTTTTTCCCGTTTGGTTACGCATATCGAGTGTTACGTCACGTCCAATCGAAGTAATCGACCAGACCAATACTCCCCCTGCACGGCTGAGGAAAAAGGTAAAATAATATCTAGATATCCAATACCTAATTGATGAAAACATTTTTTTATTCTTTTAGCTTGCTCTCCCTTGATCTAGCGTAACTCAGACGACTTCAGAACACTTTTTCAACTCCAAATAGAAAGAACAAATTCGAAGTTGCTATATATTTAAATAGAGCAATTTGATCCTTGAAAACAGTTTTAAGAATTGTTGGAAATGAGAACTTCCGTGGCACAAAGGATCAATAAAAAGCAATACTGATTTTATTAAATTTGCATTTTACTAACGTTTCGGAAAACGGAAGTTCTCATTTCCAACAATTCTTAAGAAAGAACAAACTCAATTTCTAATTAGAATTGCTTAAATTATACCTCGACAAACGTCAACAAGGTTAAGTTAGGTTAGAATAAACGTCACTGGCTGAATCAAGTTAGGACATTCATTTTTCATAAATTTTTAATTTCAAATAAAAAATTATTTCACACGAAATAATAAAGTTTTGTAGCCAATAATGACGAGATTTATTAATTATTTTTATGAAACAGCCATTGTTTTGGTAAGATTAATGTGTTCTAAGAGAATAGTAATGAATATTCCGTTAAACCCCATACATTTTGAACGCCAATCGACTCAACTTTAAATTTCGCGCTCAAATTAGGACCGCCTACTTCTGTAGTCTATTCATAAAGTTTCTTCACATTTCGTTAGAAAATAATTTGCTGTAAAATAAGTTTTACAGGACAATAACTGATAGTGTTTAATGCCAAGATATTAAAAACCGTCGCGGATTCCATTTTCGATAAACTTTTTGTTTATTTTATTAATTGTTTTATTTTTGTAATAAACAATTTCACGATAAATTTACGCAATTAGCATATAAATGTTTCCCTTATTCGAGTAACATTTTCTACCACCAGATGTCATATGCCCATTTGATAGATCCCAGTACACATAACCCGTTTTGCCTTTAGACCAAAGATATACACCTGTGTGAGTATATGACACACACGTACTCCCTGTATTTCACCTCACGTAGTCGTCATATCACTCATTGGCGTACGTCATAAACAATGATTGCTGACTTTCTAAGCTTGTGTTTTAGACAGTCGCCTAGTAGATACAAAAAAAAATGAAAAATTATTACCAGCCTTAGTTTTGTAACCACATCCAGTTTCTGAAGACTAGTGTTATCCATTCGGTTATCTCATATATAATATGTAGTTACAGTACTAGGTACCTATACTGAGATAAAAATAATTTTCCTCAAAAATTTTCACGAAGAACAGTTTAGTGACGACCGCCGCTTTTAAAAATATAAACCTAAATTATATTAAGTATTATTTTTTCCATTTTAATATATTTCAAAGCTTGTCTTTAAAAAGTTTTTTTACAAATACTATTTGGTTTTGTTCTTTTTAGTTTTTCAAAATTTTTACAATTAAAACTGTAATTTTTTAAAATTAATTAATTAAATAATTCTGAAAACGATTGATTCATGTATATTGTCATCGGGAATATACAGGGTGTTTCATAATATATGCGCAGGACTTCAGGATGTGACAGCTCGTCCAAAATATGAAAAAAAAGTTTCTATTAACTTACCCTCTAAAATGCACCATTTTAGAGGTATAGGGTGTTAAAATTGAAAAAAAATTTCGTTTTTTGCGAATATCTCCGGAACCGTTTATCGTACAGAAAACATCTTTTGTAAGCATTTTCTACTCATAATAAGTTATGTTTTGTGCGGAATTTTTTTTTAAGTCATAATTGGTGAAGGTTTTGAAGGGGTAGTGGGTGTAAAATGGTGCATTTTAGAGGGTAAGTTAATAGAAACTTTTTTTCATATTTTTGGACGAGCTATCACATCCTGAAGTCCTGCGCATATATTATGAAACACCCTGTATATGTGTACAAAATTTCAAATCGATCGGGAGGGCAGTATAGCCTAGATGGTAGCGTGCTTGGCGCCGCAACCTCTAGACTGGACTGCCGTGGGTTCGAATCCCACCTGCGCTCATGGATGTTTTGTGATGTTATTTAGTTTTAAGTTAGTTGTTATTTAGTGTAGTTGAAAGACGCTAATGACCATAGATGTCGACGCGTCTATAATCTACAATAAATAAAATCAAATCGATCGGAAATGTGGAAGTCGTTCAAAATTGACTTGCAAGATTTTAACTAATAAAAATAAACATAGATAAGACAGCAAATTAAATAAAAGTTTGTAAATAATAGATTGTATATTATCTAAGGTCGATTATCTCAAAAATTTTCAAGTTGAAGGTCACACATTTTGCATAGGGCTGTATTAAGAATGTCAAGCTCTATTCAAATCAATCAAAAAAACTGGGTGTTATCATTTAAAGAAAAGTCGATGACGTCATAACTAAAAAACAAAACACTGTCACAAAAAGTTATTTATCTACAAAGATGCGCCTTTTAAAAATAAAATCGACGGGTCAGAGGCTTTTTCTAAAAAGCGTCCGTTGAAGTTTTATATCCATAAGTTCATACTTTACGAACTCACTTATAAACAGGTATGGGTACGCGTCGAATTGATAACCTCCTTTTCTGAAGTCTATTAATATTATAATAACATTATGAGTATAACTTTCTCTCAAGTCTTCATGGTTTTCGGGCTTGTAGGCCGTGGTATTTCTACCCGACGTTTCGTCTACAACTGCGGTAGACATTCTCAAAGGCGATGTGGCAGCGGTCGAAGTGTCCTCCTTGGCGGCTCACAGGTCACTGACCTGTGAGCCGCCAAGGAGGACACTCGCCCACTCTCTACGTCTACAGTCAGAGAATTCATTATTTCGCCCACTCTCAGTAAAGCCACGAAATTACATATTTCTTGCGGGTGTTGAACAAAAATATATTCCCGTGCACCGGCTTGTCAAAAGTCACTTTACATGCATGTAAAACAGCTATTTAGTGGGTATGGCAAAACAATATTTGTCATAATATAATGAAAAAAACGTGGATTTTCGTTTGAAAGTCGTCTAAAAAAATATATTTTTCCAATATCTGTGTCGATTAGGTGTAATGTTTTGCAACAGTTCAATTTGTGACATATATAAAGTGAGATAATCAGATAAAAATAAATTGTATTTTTTATTTGAAATCTATAATGGATCTCCTTATCGGCAGCGCCACTGGCATGAAAACGCGTATAATGTTATTGAACGTGAGTGTACTTGAATGAATAGCGTCAGTTGGGGTCGAATGCATAGTACGCTTGTATGTGAATAATATACAGAGTGTCATAATATGCTTGTGTACAGAATTATTAAGTGTTATTTGCTAATATATTTCTTATTACTAGGCCTGCTATTCTGTGGCGTCTTAATAAAATAACTGATTTTATGAACGTCCTGTACTAATGAATGTATTATAAAATGTATATTTAGTTATATAATTTGAGTTCAATATAAAACTGTATTTCTTTCTTAGTTCAAAATATACAATAAATTAGTTTTGCATTCAGTGACAATCTTTGTACAAATTTATTTCATTACTACAAAACATAACATGTTCACAATTAAAAGCAAAGTGGCTGACATCTGGTGTTCGAATCCGAATCGTATGTGAGGTCTACGAGAAATAAAATATTTATTATTAAAAAAAACTTTTTAGAGACAAGCTTTTATTTAAATGCACTAAAAAGGAAAAAATATTTTTTAATAATTTAGGTTTATAATTAATAAAAGCGTGGGTCGTGAACTCTATGATAGTTTATTAGTCACGACCCACGCTTTTATTAATTATGAACCTAAATTTTAACTAGCCGTGAGGTGGGTCGTTTATTAGGAATAAAAATCGGTTCAGCCGTTCTTTTTTTTTAAGCAAATAGACCCAAAAAAAGTAGATTTTACACAATATCTCGCGAATAAAAAATTACCTATATCGACTTCGTCAGGGTGTCAATCGAGGCGTGTTAACGTCATTTTGATCCGACATAAATTTTATAAAAATCGGTTCAGCCGTTTTTTTTTTTTTAATTATTGTTAAAAATAAATAATAATTATGTTTTAATGATTAAAATGATTACTTTTCTGTGTAATATCTAATTTAATTATTATTATTAAATATTTATCAAACTGGGAAGTTCGTCGTGTGGACCTCAAGGGTCGCACTTTAGTCCTAATAAACGACCCACCTCACGGCTTGTTGTATAATATGTATTCGCAATTAAAAGCGAATGTATAGATGTCAGCACTTTGGACGTTTATGTGGAGTTTAATTGGTCGTATCACAAAAAGAATGTAGATGTCAGCACTTCGGATGAAATTATGGTTTGAATGGTTTTATTAGCAAGGCAAATGAGGTTAGATTTTTTTGTCAACAATGTCAGATAGAGCATTACATACATTGATATTTATAAATACATTACATTGATAATTACATTACGGGAGCTGCCATTTTTTTTGTCTCGTATAAACACACTGAGGTTAAACCTATGGAGGGAGTATAAGCATTTAAAAGTGAAACCAGTTGCCATTGTAATTAGGACCTCACTTTATAAGTGAGAAAAAGAAGAAGAGAATAATGGAAGAAAACGGCTTTAAAGTGGCTTAAGGATCCAAAATAAGAAGCAAATACTGTTATTATTGCATTTATTAGCTAACGTTTCGAAAAATTATATTTTCATCATCAGAGCTCTGTATAATTTTTTTTTTAAATTGAGTTAGTTTGGAAAAATACTTAAAAGAAGAGAATAATATTCCCAATCCATGCCGTGTTTTGTCGCCATGCTTATTGGGCCCTGTCAAACCTGACTTCAATTTTGTATAAGCAGTTGTATACGGTGTGCGTCCTCTATAGATTTTACCTCAGTGTAGACCCTACATACGACAACTTCGGGATTCGAAGCCACTTTGCTTTTAATTACAAATAAGTAGAAGTAGCACTGTACCTGGGACACCTTGTACATAATAACCATGTACACGTACATGTGTGTGTGTGTGTACAGTACATGGGGAAAATTTTAGTCGACACCATTCCGTCTCCACCCTTGAAAGGGGGCAAATGCACCCCCTATACAGAATGCTTTGCGTCGCGGCATTTACACTCAGAGAAGAGAAGCAGATAAAGAGAATCATGTCAGAAACAATACAACAAATAAAAAACAACAACTGCAGTAATTACTGTCCACAATACATGACTAGTGTCTACAACTAACTGAACTGCAGTGACAGGAGAACAGAGAATAAAAACAATTTTTAACCGACTTCGAAAAAAGTAGGTGGTTCTCAATTCGGTTGTATTTTTTTTATGTTTGTTACCTCATAACTTAGTCATTTATAAACCGCTTTTGAAATTTTTTTTTTATTTGAAAGGATATACTTTCAGATTGGTCCCATAGAAATTTCATCAAAATCGATTCAGTAGTTCGGCTGATTTTAATAAAAGTGAGTAACGGCGTGTGATTCTTTAAGGTAAATGTCACTTTTTGACATATCAGACAGCGTAAGAAAGTCGGTTTAATAAAAGTGAGTAACGGCGTGTGATTCTTTTAAGGTAAGTGTCACTTTTTGACACTAAAAAGTAAAAAATAAAAAACTTTTTATTAAAAAAAAAAACTCTTTCAAAAAACCATTAAAAATAGAAAAATATTGAAATTTTGAGGTCTGTGCCAATTTAATAAAATATGAAGTTGGTTAAAAAGAAGATATTAATCACTATACCTACTATACTTTTTAACCAACTTCATATTTTATTAAATTGGCACAGACCTCAAAATTTCATTATTTTCCTCTTTTTAGTGGTTTTTTGAAGGAGGTTTTTTTTGTTAAAAAGTTTTTTGTTATATATAACTGTTTTTTAACCGACTTCAACAGATGAACGGACACACGGACGGACAGACATCGTAGGCAGAGTAATAGGGTTCCATACGGAGGTACAGAACCCTAAAAAGCAATCCTTTTAGAGTCTAAAGAATAGCTTGTGACCTTTAAAAATAATTATCATTTAAGGAGCTCGTTTAACTGCAGATAATCGTCGAGTTTAAAGTTAAATTTCTTTTATTTGAATCTCTCTGAGAAAAAAAATATTTCAAACAAGTCCCGCCTCGTTCATGTATTTGCTTATTACGTAATAATAAAAAGCATCTGATTTTCTGCAAAATTAAAAACCCATTCTTCGCGCGTTTTATACAAAAGTTGTCAGAGGCAGGAGAATACAAAGCGCACTAACAACAAAAGATTTGCAATTTTCCGTATTATCAACAATAATGTTCGCGCAAGTCATAGGCTCTGTACAACGCTATATACACTCTCATTCATTCATTATTGTGTAAGTATGAAGAAAGGCGTTCCGAAAGTTATATTCCATTCATAAATGAGCCGAGGACAGTGTGGTGCAGTGGTTAACATCGCGGCCTCTGGATCAGACTGTCGTGGGTTCGAATCCCGCCTCCGCTCATGGATATTTTGTGAGGTAATTTAGTTTTAAGTGAGTTGTTATTTAATGTAATCAAGACGCTAATGACCTAAGTTGTCGACGCGTCTATAATTTACAATAAATAAAATAAACATAAATAAGTCTCCAAAGAGACATTTTACGTGAAACTTTTTAGCCTCATTTTTAGGGTTCCGTAGCCAAATGGCAAAAACGGAACTCTTATAATTTCGTCTTGCCTGTCTGTCCGTCCGTATGTCACAGCCATTTTACTCTAAGACTATTGGCACTATATAGATGAAATTTGGAAGGTAGGTGTCTTTTATGAACCGCTGAACAATGGTATAGTGAAATTACGAAAAACAATTATAGGTGGCACTCCTGAGGGATAGATCATCATAAATACTGACTGATGACTGATAAATCATCATATATCTAGGGTACTTCCAATCGAGCTAGAGGTTTGAAATTTGGTACATAGATAGTGTTTAAGGTGATAATTACGAGAAAAATAAGCCGTGAGGTGGGTCGTTTATTAGGACTATAAAGTGCGACCCTTGAGGTCCACACGACGAACTTCCCAGTTTGATAAATATTTAATAATAATAATTAAATTAGATATTACACAGAAAAGTAATCATTTTAATCATTAAAACATAATTATTATTTATTTTTAACAATAATTTAAAAAAAAACGGCTGAACCGATTTTTATAAAATTTGTGTCGGATCAAAATGACGTTAACACGCCTCGATTGACACCCTTACGAAGTCGATATAATTTTTTATTCGCGAGATATTGTGTAAAATCTACTTTTTGGGAGTCCATTTGGTTAAGAAAAAAGAACGGCTGAACCGATTTTGAAAAAATTTCTTTCAGATCATATTTACGTTAATACGCGTCGATTGGCACTCTAACGTAGTCGATTTCATTTTTCATTTTCGAGATTTCGTCTTAGAAAGAAATGGACACATACGTACGTACGTACGTACACACATACACACAGACATATTTCTAAAAATAGTGTAGTGACCTTGAAACATAAAAATTTGTTATACATTTTGATTTCGATTTTCGGACCCATTACAATAACTTCCAATGGCAAGTTAATAATATCGACTCCGGATCAATTTCATTCGACACATATTTACATAATGAACACATTCGTACGTTGGTGAACCTTTTTTCCGTCCGTTTCTTTTTAATTTCTTATGCTCGTAAAAAATTACCCTGTAGATATTATATAATAAAATTATACTTTGGTAAGCCTATAGAGGCATTATTTTCGGAACACTCCTTGTATGCACAAATGAAGTATGTGAGGAGGGTTGTCCAGGGGTTGGAGAAATAGACAACACAACCCTCTGCCGATCATTTCCCCCGCTCGCGACAGATTCACCCCATGACACGGACTGTACTGTACAGTTATACGCATAAATTAATTACCAATAACACATAAACCTGCCGACACAAGCCAACCTGCAGTTGTAAATCACGACTACCTTACATTGGTGAAATGTTGACGACCATCTTTTTATATCTACACATTTTTACTTCCCACCTCTACTATGGTAGGGAAGTAATGGATTCAGTCCGAAAAAAATATTTCGAGATTTTAACAGATTTTCACGTTTTGAGACCCTAGCAATCGTTTAAGATCATTTTCAGACTGATGTCTATATGTGTGTGTGTGTGTATGTGTGTGTGTATGTGTGTATGTGTGTGTGTGTGTGTATATGTGGTCAATTTTTCGCCTTCGATATCTTAAGAACGGAACAACATACGGGCATGCCGATTGTTCTATTGTGTTTATCAGCCTTTAACTTAGATCTGATTAGATTTTGAGTCAAATCGGTTCAGTGGATCCTGAGATATTCAAAAAAACGTTCTCAATGTCACGTATTAACATAGGTAAAAAAAAATATAAATGAATTCTAGATGTTATAATATGAAAAAAATTCGACTGATGACCAGTCCTATACTTCCCACCTAGTAAATATTTGCAAAAAATAAACACTCTTTTTTTTATTCTTTGACTAGGCCCAAATAACCTTAGCTGTTGGTGGTCTTTAAAACACAATTTAATTTTTATTCTTTGAAAAAAGCATGGCCCTCTTTTTTGTTTGGTGATCTATTGATGGCTAGCTTAATATAGCAAAAATCATGGTTACCTTGATTTACGTACAATTTTTATTTTTTTTAGTAAAATATTTTTTTTCTCGAAAACTATACATTTTAGAGAAAAAAAATATTTACATTTTTTTCATATTATAACATCTAGAATTCATTTATATTTTTTTTTACCTATGTTAATACGTGACATTGAGGACGTTTTTTTGAATATCTCAGGATCCACTGAACCGATTTGACTCAAAATCTAATCAGATCTAAGTTAAAGGCTGATAAACACAATAGAACAATCGGCATGCCCGTATGTTGTTCCGTTCTTAAGATATCGAAGGCGAAAAATTGACCACATACACACACACACACATACACACATACACACATACACACATACACACACACATACAGACATCAGTCAGAAAATGATCTTAAACGATTGCTAGGGTCTCAAAACGTGAAAATCTGTTAAAATCTCGAAATATTGTTTTCGGACTGAATCCATTACTTCCCTACCATAGTAGAGGTGGGAAGTAAAAATGTAGATATTTTTTTTCTCTAAAATGTATAGTTTTCGAGAAAAAAAATATTTTACTAAAAAAAGAAAATTGTACGTAAATCAAGGTAACCATGATTTTTGCTATATTAAGCTAGCCATCAGTAGATCACCAAACAAAAAAGAGGGCCATGCTTTTTTCAAAGAATAAAAATTAAATTGTGTTTTAAAGACCACCAACAGCTAAGGTTATTTGGGCCTAGTCAAAGAATAAAAAAACGAGTGTTTATTTTTTGAAAAAGTATAGGACTGGTCATCAGTCGAATTTTTACTTCTGTCTTAAGCTGCCTCCAGACAACATGGCAAATGTCGACCAATGTTGGCATTCGGGCAATTGCCATGCCGTGTGGATGGTTTTCCTCTGCCCAATATCTAACAGTCACCAACGTTGGCATTGGAGAACATTCGCTTTGAGGACGGTTTTTTGAACACACATCAAAGGAATTGGCCAACGCTGGTCTCGACTTGCAAATGTGACTCTTTTTATTCGAGCAATTGCCATGTCGTGTGGATGGTTTTCCTGTACCCAATGTCTAACAGTCACCAACGTTGGCATTGGAGAACATTTGCTTTGAGAACGGTTTTTTGTACACACATCAAAGGGATTGGCCAACGTTGGTCTCGACTTGCAAATGTGACTTTTTTTACATCCAGACGACTGGACAGTTTTCACTACGCGGTGTTTGTCAGTGTTTTTATATTATTGTGATTTATGAGTTGCATGAAACATGTATTAAAAGCTGAGCACAAGAAATTCTTGCCGCTGAAGCACTTGCAATAATTGCGTCATATTCGCTACCCATTTTGTTTAACATTGGTGTATATTCGCTAAACATTGGGTGTACTAACTAACCACAAAACACCAAACCATAACAAACACTCTCGACGTACGTTTCGCCAACCAAGTTGGCATCATCAGGAGATGATTAAAACTGATGATGTCAACTTGGTTGGCGAAACGTACGTCGAGAGTGTTTGTTATTGTTTGGTGTTTTGTGGTAATTATAACATTTCGTATCTTTACACCAAAGGTTCCACCACTTTTTATTGAATGTAGATTATAACAAAAAAAAGTTATGCTCCTTTAGTGTGATTAAAAAATTTTTAATTTGCATGCAAATGATTTATTGAAATAAAATAATCAAAGACAATATTTGTTTATATGGTAACTATGGAAATCAATCCTGTTAAGTTTGAAGTCACATTTTTTTGTCACAGTGTGCGCGCGCATCGTAAAAAATTCACTGTCATCATTTTTGATCATAACGCGCTTAAATAGTATAACTTCGAAAAAAAATGTGGGACGACCCCATTGGATAATTAAATCATCTGAGTGATTGTATCCTCATTAATCTTACTTTACAAAAAATCACCATAAGCAATTTTGACTTTACGGTTACAATTATTTATTTTATAAGTATAAAAAAATGGTACTACGTGTATAAAATCAAACCTGCCAAATGTTAATTAATATTTGTTGATATAAAATATCAGTTATATAAGAGTTGATTTATGACACATAAAAAAGGGGTTAGTTTTATGGCTGTAGTAATTAATTGGCGTTATGGTTAAAGAAGTACTCTGACCTAGGATACTTTGTTTCCCTTGAGGTAGATTATGACTATACAGGATGTCCCATGACTCAATGGCCATAGAGCAGGTGACTATAGTACATGTAAAAACATATTTGACACAAACTTACTATAATAAAATGTTGCTCGTTTGGGAAATACAGAGGCGTAAAGATAAAATAAGCCATATTTTGAAAACCATTTGACATACAGTGTTGAAAATCGGTATGAAATATAAATTAAAATATGAAATACTGCACATTTTAATGTAAAAAAGGTATACCTACTTCATTTACTTCGATATCTCTAAGAGATAATTGGGGTTAAAAGTTGCGCGGCGCAGGAAAACAAGCGCGTTTGTTCCGAGCATGTTTTACTGTGCCGATTTTTAACCCTGTATATCAAATGGTTTTGAAAATATGGCTTATTTTATATAATTTACGTACCCTGTGTTTCCTAAACGAGCAACATTTTATTATAGCAAGTTTGTGTCATACGCCTTATTTTTACGTGTAGGTACTATGGCTAGGGTATCGAACCCGGTTTTTCCCGGTTCCAAAAGAACCGGTTTTTCCCGGTTCCGAGAAGCAAAAAAAAAATAGGTTCCTAAATATAAAAGCCCGGATTCGGTTCTTACGGTTCTTGCAAAAAACTGATTATTTGATAAGTAAGTATGTAATTAAAATACTTAAAAATAATACTTAAAATAAATAATTCTTTGATATGAAATTTATTGTTTAATTTACGATCTTTCCCTTGTATCATGTTCGTAATGAACAAAACTCTAAAATAAATAATATTAAAAATAATCTGCTTACTGTTTTATAGCTAAGAACCAATAAAACCGAAAGAACCGGGTACCCGGTTCTGGTATAAGTTCAGAACCGAAAGAACCGGTTCTCAAAATATGGCCGGTTCTCGATGCCCTAACTATGGCCATCTGCTCTATGGCCATCGAGTCATGGGACACCCTGTATGTAATAATATTTGTGTACCCTATAGTCACATAGTGCATTATTTCATAACTGTATAATAAAAAATAAGTAAATATCATACGAGAAAAGCTTTTGTCATTTGAATATGTTTTTTTGTTTACACTCTTCCGAAAAAAAATCATTTGTTATATTTTTAAGAACATGTCTGTATTCTTTGATATTTAAGAGTTTGAATACAGACTTGAGGACAGCTTGGTGTAACGATTAGCATGCTGGCCTCCGAATCAAACTGTCGTAGGTTCGAAGTCCACCCCTACTCAGGGATATTTTGTGATGTCGTTTTATTTAATCTGATGTAACTTGCTGCAGTGACGGACTAAGGGGGGGGGGGGGGCGGCTCGCCCCGGGCCTCTGATCCTGGGAGGCCTCCAAATCTTGAGAAGTCCTTCTTAATCAAATCTCAAACAAGGCCAAAATATGTTTGGTAAGTAAGAGGCAGTTTGGAGTTGGAAGCCCCGTACGTATACAAAATATAAACGTAGGTAGGTCGTTTATTATAAATATTGGATTTTTTTTGTCAGACATTACATCTATATTATTAATTTTTTACGAAATTTACACTACAAATACATTAAATTCTAAGCAGACCGGGGGCCTCATTTAGTTCTGCCGTCCCGGGCCTCCGATGGCCTTAGTCCGCCACTGCCATCTGTTGCTAGATTTAGCTGGGCTTAGTAAAAATTTATATTTGCAATTTATTATTATTGTTTGAAATAAATTTAAATTTCAACTCATATTTTTTCATATAGTTCTGACTTCTGAGAACTTGGTAACGCAAAATGAATGCTATCCTAATGATCTCGGGGACAGCTTGGTGAAATGGTTAGCGTGCTGGTATTTGGATCAGACTGTCGTGGGTTCGAATTCCAACTCTGCTCATGAATGTTTTGTGATGTCGTTTTAATTCAATGTAATTTGTTAATTAAGACGCTTATGACCTTAGCTGTCGAGCGTCTATAATCTATAATGAATGATCTTGACTTTTCTCGAGCCCTTGTATTTTTTAAATGGTTTTAACAAGAAAATAACACAAGAACCAAGCAAAATAAATTATATTTTAATACAAACACAACTTTGGCTGAATTATTTCGCTATCTCAGTTTCCTTTTTCAGCGAATATTTTGTTTCAGAAACAAAATTTAATCTTCGTATTTTCCGGCTATAGAAACATTAAAGAGATTAAACCATTTCCTATGAATTATATAATACCAAAGATGATAGTCTACTAGGACGCGACACTCGATCAAGGAGGCTGATTTTCGAGTTTTCGATTACCTACTGTAGAAGCTCTATTGCATTGTAGTGAGGTGGATTAAAGCTGTATTTCAAAATACCGATACCTGGCCGATAAAAGCACCAAATTTGGTACGAAGGTACCTTAGGGTATACTAATAAATGTAAGCCTAGGAGCCCTCCGAAATTTTTAAAGAATAGCTTTTGGCGGCCGGAAAACCACGAAATTTTACCACTGCTTTTACTTCTTTCGAAATATCTCAGAAACGGTTGACTTAAGCGATTCTTTTATTATATAATATTTTGAAGAGAATTACATTTCCTACAATTTTCATTCCTACAACTTTTCTGTGGTACTAATGGTAAGCGCGCTACAGCTTCTTGAAACTACGCGCTTTTTGTAACCTTGGTAACCAATGATTAAATTAATATAATGTCATTTTCAATATTTATTTATTGTGTTCTTCATTGAATTTAGAGCAACAGGACGGCTAGTTAAATTAAATTAATTTGAAACTCTTCTCAAATTATAAAAAGAAACCACTCAAAGTGTCGCCTATTTATCAAACTTATTTACTCTTCAATAATACTGTTAAAAGTGTGTTAACAGTACAGTTTCAAATTTTAAGTTTACATTAAAAAGGTCGTCAATAACTCAGGATAAATAATATTAAAAATGACACACGACGTATGATTTGCGTGAACCATAAAATGTACATTATAAAAAGCTTTCAACTTTCTTGACGTGTGCTAAGCTGCAAAGGAAATTCAGAAAGTTTCAAGCTCTGTACTATGTAGGTTATATTCTTTTATAAACCTATATACTAGGAGTAAGCTTGAGGATGGCTTTCCAAAGTTAAGCAAAACGCTTATTATTATTGTAGATTATAGACGCGTCGACAACTCAGGTCATTAGCTGTTCAACAGAACAATTAATAATCCATTTGTGTATTTGAATCTGGCAGCCGGCATACACCAACCGACTGGTACGAGCTCCGGCTTCTGGGAACGCCAAATCTCAAAGAACATTGGAATGCAATTAAGAGAACAACTTACATTCCAATGTTCCCTCCGGGGGAAAGCAGGACGCGTATTGAATGGGGTCATCCCACATTTTTAGGGTTTCTTAGTCAAATGGCAAAAACGGAACACTTATAATTTCGTCCTGTCCGTCCGTATGTCCCAGCCATTTTACTTGGAGACTATTGGCACTATATAGATGAAATTTGGAAGGTAGGTGTCTTCTATGAACCGCTGTATAATGGGGAAGTGTAATTACGAAAAAAAATTAGGGGTGGCACTTCATACATTTAACTGAGGGATGAAAAAAAAAGTCCAGTGCACATAAGGGTAAAGGGTATTGTTTGATAGGTCTTGAAAAATGATATAGAACTTTCAAAATGACTTTTTTATTTCAGTCAATAGTTGGTGAGATATGCGCTTCTAAAGTCGTAAAAATTATGTCCCCCCCTTTAACTTTTCAACTATGGGATGGAAAATTCTAAAAAAATTTAAGGTGGTAGAACTTAGTGCTGGGCCATGTACGTTGCTATTCTTCCTCTATTACAAGTCCCCAGCTCCCAGGTTTTAGCCCGAGAGCTGGTAAAAGTGTCAATTGGATTTTCAATTTATTATTAAAAAAAATAATGAATTGAAAATATGAATTGGTGCTAGGCCCAAATAACCTTAGCTGTTGGTGGTTTTTAAAACACACAATGTACAATGAAAATGTACTTGAGTACTTTTCATTTTCGTCCAATAAGTACAAAGTAAGTACTAAATACTAAGTGACTAGTTGAATAAATAAATTTTTCTGATATTGTATTGTAACGTGTCTCTCTTATTGGTAGCTAGTGTTAAGAACGCATCTCGTAGTTAAGGGCACATTTAATAATTTAATAATTCTTGTTTGCAATTTAAAGGAAGGATATAAGAACAAAAAAGAAGGTTTACATTATTTGTTTATGCTTGAGTGATCTGTCTATAAATTTCAAATGTAGGAAATCGATTCTCGGGAACAATAGACTTTGTAATGCCGTGTATTTGTTTAATACATTTTATTTGCCAACGTTTCGACTTAAATCAAGTCTTTATCAAGGCTCTAAAATTTTTTTTTTTTATTTTATTTTATTGTGTATAAAAAATATTTTAGAGCCTTGATAAAGGCTTGATTTAAATCGAAACGTTGGCAAATAAAATGTATTAAACAAATACACTGCATTACAAGGTCTATTGTTCCCGAGAATCGATTTCCTACATTATTTGTTTATGTAATGTTCCTTCTTAAAAATTATTTAATTTAATATTTATCTTGAAATATTTATTCTTTATTCGATGAAACTCAGAACATTAATAATTTTAATTTTTACGTGATACATTTTTAGAGTGTTAGGTCTGCAAGTCTCTACCTATATGAATATAATGGAGTATTAGAAATACCTTGTATTATGTCCGTCTTGTGACTTCTTGTGATTCAGCAACGAGTTGCCATCTTCAGGTATGGTTAATTATTTTTTTTTTAAAACACACATTGAGTATTCGTAACACTATATAATATTATGATGCTAAGCACTGTGTATTATGTCGTAAATTGTTAAATTTAAGTCAGTACTTCACAATCCACGACATAATACACAGTGCTTAGCATCATAATATTATATAGTGTTACGAATACTCAATGTGTGTTTTAAAAAAAAATAATTAACCACTCCTGAAAATGGCAACTCGTTGCTGAAACGCGTGGTGTTAAATCACAAGAAGTCACAAGACGGACATAATACAAGGTATTTCCAATACTTCATAATATTAATTTTTACATTTTTTCGTGTATTTACAAAAATTATTCTTATAAAATTAGATAACTTATTTAGTAATTGCATAAGCATTATTAATAGGGCTGTACAGTTTAGTACATCACCAGTTTATGTATATGAGGAATAATAAGCACTGTTCAAAATTATCAAATTTATTTGGATTAAGAATGAAGTCTAGAAAGGGATCGATAAGTCAACGTTTATGTTGACGAGTTTTTTGGGCTATTAGGCAGTCTGACAAATTGGTTGAGGCTTTCGCGGCCAGTTGATGAGCTGGTATTGTCCTGATTCGGGTCCTTCATCTCCGATGCTGGATGTAGAATTCTACATCCAGCATCGGAGATGGAAGGACCTCTGAAGAAGCTCGCCACTCGTGCTAGCGAAACGTTAGGAAGCAATTCCAACCAACGACGGCCTATAATAGACCCGAATTAGGACAATACCAGCTTATTAGGCAGTCGTTTGTTCAAGGTTATGGTTCTTGACGTTTTGCCAACACGCTAGGTTGGCATTTTCAAAAGATGTTCTCCTTTCCGATGTACAATTACAAAGGAAAGGAGAACTTCTTTTGAAAATGCCAACCACGCGTGTTGGTGAAACGTCAAGAACCAAAACCTTGAACAAACGACGACCTACACAGTTTATTCAACGTTTATGTTCCCTACAGACCCGTAAATAGTCTGGAATCATGGTCATACATTTGCCGTATATGTCGACCAAACCAATATTGGCCGCCCGTATAGCCGATTTATAACTGAAAACTATATTGGAACTATTCTATATAAAATCTGTCTTCTGTGCAGCTTCATAAATCTTGGTGATTTAAACTTACACCCGGTATATTTAAGTACACCCATCCACAATGAAACTGCGAAATGTTCCGCCATTCGTCTTCTTAAAGCTAGTAAAATGTACTTCGTCTTTCTAAATATGTTTCCAGTTTTAAAAGTATATTTGTGTTCGCCATTATTCTTTTTAAGGTGCATTAAAATGATATTTTGTGTGAAATTTACGTTTATTTATTACTTTCTAAAAATTTTAATGTTGTATGGGGTTGACCCACAATTTTGAAAGTCGTTGTTTTTTACAAACTTTTATTTAACTTGCAATGTATGTTAATTTGTGTGTTTGATTGTTTGTGTGTTTGCTTGTGTGTGTGTTTGTTTGTGTGTGTGTTTGTTTGTGTGTTTGTTTGTTTGTGTGTTTGTTTAGGTCAAATCTTGCAAGTCAATATTTTGAACCACTTCCACGTATCCGATTAATTTGAAATTTTATACACATATTATGTATTCCCGATGACAATACATGAATAAATCGTTTTTAGAAATAAATTCAACCTCTAAGGGGTTCAAACGGGGTTGTAGGGTTTTTTGGACTAATCAACGCCCAGGCCAAATCGCTTAAGGATAGAAACTTGAAATTTTGACAGTTGGTTCCTTTCTGACGTAAGCATCCACTAAGAAAGGATTTTTCGAAATTTAACCCCTACGGGTGTTAAAGGGGGGTAAAATTTTGAAAAACTAAAATGAACAAAATAAAATATTAGAATGAAGCCCGCAGCCTCCTCGGGCAGCAAACTTCACACTAGTAATTGTAAACGCTGTGTTTCGTCCCTTGTAATGCAATATACTATTGAAATAGATACTGAATATCTTAATATAAAATCTTTAAAAAATGAGCCGCTGAATAATAATTTCATAAGAAAGGTCTAGACTCGGAGCAGGTGGTTATCACAAGACAATTTGTGTCGCTTTTTATTACTAAGCCGAAAAGCATAAAAGAAAGTCATGTATAGCTTTTTAAATATTAAAATTAAATATCAATTCTAAAGTAAAAAGAGTTCATGGGTTATATAAGTTGGCCTATTCATCTAATAAAAATTTCTTATTTTAGATAGCGGCTATCCGTGGCTTTGCTCACGTATATTTAGTATATTGTTAATTTATTATCCCACCTCGCGAGAAATTCTCTCCCTGCGAACCGAAGTACGTTTTAGATTATCCCCCCGCCCGATAATCTCTCCCCCTACGAAGCGAAGTTGGGCTTAAAATCACTTGGAAATAGTTTGCATTAACGGTGTCACAAAAATAAACACTCAATCCAACCTCGTTTTGACATTTGCATTAACGGTACCTATCACAACAAAATTGACATATCTTTTTTATTTGTCAACCGATTTAAATGAAACAAACAATACCTATATGTTTGCCAAAGCTTATCTTAATACATCACTGAAAACCATATCCAAATTGGTTCAGCCATTGTGAAGATTAGCGTGCACACACAAAGACCTATATAGATGTAATAATTTTGGTATAGCTATCAATATTATAGCTTATAGACGCTCAACAGCTGGTAGTTCGTATACCCAAAGCATTGCAATACCGTCGATTATAGACGCTCGACAACAGAGGTCATACACCACATACCATAAAAATAAAAGATTTAAGCGACACCATATTCTGATCTTTAGTTTTCAAGAGCAAAAAATTAAAAACATTTATTTTTACCTCAACAATCAGAAATATTAAAAAAAACTCGGGTCGCAGTGCAAAACTCTGCCGACAATATAGTGTATTTGCTAATACTGGCATTGTGGCTTTATTATGTGAACTTAAGTTTGTTTTTGGACAAAATAAAAAATTTAACCCCTTAATACATCCCTTTAAATAATATTTTTTTTCTTAATTTCAATATTTTTATCAATGCAACCTCGGTACCAAATTAAATACACCCTTCAGTAAGTAAAGCACTATCCGCAAACCTGTTTTTTCATAAAATTTGTAAATCCGGTCCTGTCGGGCCGATTTTATTAAAATTTTAGCAGTACATTTTAATCGTTACTAAAGGGTTAAATTTCAATTTTGAAACGATTCTGAGAATTTTTTCGGCATTTTTGGGCCCAAAAACATTTTTCAACCCCTAAAAACCACCCTTAAAATGGTCCGATTGGGCCCATTTTAAATAGGCTTCGTGCGGTGACGGATTTCAACGTGCCTACCTAATTTCGTCAAAATCAATTAACTCTTTCGAAAGTTATAGCCCGTACACATATATATATATATCTAAATATATATATATATATATATATATATATATATATATATATATATATATATATATAAATAGACATTTCCAAAAATGGTGCCAAATTGTTCAGGAGGCTATGAAACGTCGAGAAATTTTGGTCCGACCCCTAGGTCCCACCATCCGACCGACGCCAATAGTGTATGTGCCATATGGCAAATACACTAAAAATGTTTACAAAGGAAATTGTTTATTTCAAAACCTTCATTTTAAACTAAAAATTAAATTTCTCTTTAATGGTTAAGTAAATACAACTAATTAAAATAATTTAATGGGCCCCTCAGACTATAGTCACTATGTCAATATTATTGAAGGTGAACGAGGGCAAATATTGAAGGATTATATTAGAATATAGCTAGTTGTCGTGGATTATTTATTAAATTGTCAATTCTCACTGTGTATGATTTATATATTTTTGAATGCAGCAAATTTGTAAAATATCATCCAGATTTATTTCATAGAAACCATAGAACTGATGCATGTACTACTCGTGATAAAAATAATTTGAAAACAGATTTCTCGGCATTGACAGTTACGTATATAGGGGTGTCAGAAATGCCATGATTCGGATTTATAATAAAATGCCAAATCATTTAAAAGATGAACCAAATAAAAATAAATTCAAAAATTACTTAAAAACATTCCTGTTGGGACTTTGTAGCTATTCGTTAAAAGAAATTCTGTAAAGTAATGATTATGACGCTATTTATACTTTGTGGTTAATCAAATAAAGATTTTTTATTATTATTATTATTATTATAATGAACTAAATATACCAATATTGACATTATAGTAAATTGTATATCTATTATAGTCACTAGTATGGCGTATAATGAGCCATATGCATTACTGACGAGTAGTGACAGTAATGTTAAAACGAGTGATAACGAGTTTTAACAGTCACACGAGTCACAATATCATTACGCACGAGAAAGGTATTAAAAGGTATTTTTTGCCACAACTATAAAATTGCGACTTTTCACTTCATTTTCAGTATTTAAAAAAATTTTTGACAGTTCATTTTGTGTCGCCAGCTTCACTCCTATAGTAGGCCGAGGCACGCATAAGAGTATGTATAATAGCGGGAGGATCAGACGAATAAACAAATCACTATAGAAATGGCTTGCTTACCCACACTAGTGTGGGAAAGATACGTTTCCGTACATCGGTCTGTCAAAAATCACTTTACATACATACATGAATTTAAATTAGCTATTTTATAGTGGGTACTGGGTATGGCAAAAAATTTATACGATGTTAGGTTTATCAGGGAACATTAAGCGACATAAGAAGCTACATTTTAAAATAATAATAATAATGCGTTTAACGTCCGTTTCTCGACATTATGTCATAACAGACGCCATTCGCACCATTACTATTTTTCCATTTTTACCTGCACTTTCCCTTTGTTTTCTACATTTTTTAAACTTCAACTTTATTTTATTAATAGCAATATGCGAATGGAGGAATGATAGGAAATTAGGATAAGGCAACTTTGGGAGCATAGGAGTTTGACAGGTAGTCGGCCATGGCCTTGAATAAGGAACCATCTCGATATTCATCTGGAATTATTGAGGAAAACCTCAAACAAGATGGCCGGTACAGGAATTACCGTTTCTTGGCTACATTTTAAAATAAAGCATTATATTTAAAAGGTCTCAGAACGAGAAACAAAAAACATTTGTTTTAAAAATATTTGTAATGTGATTATATTTTAATTGTAGCTGAGTGACACATTCTGTGTATTTTTTTACTTGGTACGTTTGCAGAAGAATTATTACCAGCTCTTGAAATGTACACAGAACGTGATGAAAATTCACATTTTAAACGAACTCTTCAGGAATAAAATGTTTCACTCATGTTTTATTTACTCAAGATATACAGGGTGTTAAAAAAAGAGTGTAATATATTTAAAGAGGTAATAGTATGGACCAGAATAAACAAAAAAGTCTTAGTAAACATGGGTCCGTAAAGTAACGGTTCCGGAGATATGTAAGGTTATTCTTTTTTGAAACATTTATTTGCAATTATTTAGTACTTATTTATTATGTACAAACAAACAAAAGCTTCTAGCAAAACCAAAAAATAAAGTTACATAATATGTTCAAAGTGCCAGGCTTCTTCCATTTCCAAGCAGACGACATCTTTGTCTGAAAGATATTCAAACTCTTTCTAAAACTCCCTCATTGGCTAGGATTTGTTGGCATTTTTGATTAATTCGTAGCTGCAGCTTTTCGAGGCTGTTTACAGGAGTACCATAAGACTAATGTTTTCAAATATCCCCAAAAAAAGAAATCTAGATGGTTTAAATCAGGCGATCTTGCAGGCCATAATACGAGATGGCCACTTTCACTTGTCTCATTAATAATTTATTAAAATTAATTTATTATTTAATTCTAATTATTATTTGCTAGGATTCATGCCACAACACACTATCTGTGAAAATTTCAACTAACTACCTCTTACCGTTTGTCATGCACTGTAAAAAATGGATGTAAAAATATTTTGAAAGTTAAGGTAGAATTCACTCGATTTTCTAAGTGATTTTACATTATTATTTATTTTTACACAGAAAACTTCATAAAAACTTGGACTTTTACTGTAAAGTTAAACAAATTTGTGATTTTTACATAAAGTAAATTAAAATTACATAATTTGTGTAATATTCCAATAAAGTGTGTAAAAATTACAAAATAAAATGTATAGTTACATATATAAAATGCGTCATGTGTTTTTATGGAATCTACGCGATGTGCAGGCGATACCTGTTTGCGACGCCATTGTCTCTTTGTGTGCCTATTACCAGATTAATCGCTGGCTACAAATGGACCATCGATAATCTATGTAAACGGCCTTCTCATTTCTTATGAGATCGAGCCCAGTAACAGACGGACGGACGGACGGACGGATAGACACAGACATTGTAGGGAGGGTAATGGGGTTCCATACGGAGGTACTGAACCTTAAAAATGAATGTTCATTTGTATGAGGCTTATATGTATATAGACTCGGAAACTACTGAACCGATTGAGTTCAAATGTACAGGGCAAGTTTGTTTTGATGACAGAAAGGTTTAGAATATAGTTTGAACTCTATATACAGGGTGTAAACGGTATTACGGAACATAGAAAAAATACAATGAGATTTTTTTTATGGATCAATGATATCTTTGACCATTACTACATAATACATATTATTTGGCGGGTTGTTGTAACGCATTCAGTTTCTTATTTGCATTTTTTTATGAACTGTCATTGTGACTTAATTGAAAATAGTGCCAACACAACAAAAACGTAACTTTAATATAGTTGAAAAAATAATTTAAAAAATGCTCAAACTTAAATTCATAGCACCCGGGCGAAGCCGGACCGGGCCTCTAGTTATATAATAATAAGATCAAGAACTGGCCCTCGTCAACTTGGGCAAGAAGTTTGTTTTATATTTTGTTTATATTTACATTTTTATGTCATTTTGCATATATTAACAATATTCCTTGTACTTATACAAAACATAAAAATATGAAAATTTTGTTGGAAAGCATACCAATTATATAATTGATTCCAAACATATCAGAAAAAATCATTTTACCAACCATAGTCACAGTCAGGATTCTAACCTGAACCGTTCCACTTTCGCGGCGGAATGAGCTTACAATTACTCAACAGTGACATGATTACTAATCTAACATTCTCCTTATATGCTTCGGAATCAATAAATTTTCACTACATGCGAGTGTTAATTCAGTATAGCTAAGTTGTAGAAGTGAATCTTCGTACTAGCGAGAGCTCATCATGAAAGTAAAATTATTTTAAATTGTAAGGTCATTCCGCCGCGAAAGTGGAAAGGTTCAGGTTAGAATCCTGACTGTGACTATGGTTGGTAAAATGATTTTTTCCGATATGTTTGGAATCAATTATATAATTGGCTGCTTTCCAACAAAATTTTCAATTGCAATTCAGCCGTATAAAAAATCTATTAATTTATATAAGGAGGGCAGTGTAGCCTAGTGGTTAGCATGCTTGGTGCCGCAACCTCTAGACTGGACTGCCGTGGGTTCGAATCCCGCCTGCGCTCATGAATGTTTTGTGGTGTTATTTGGTTTTAAGTTAGTTGTTATTTAGTGTAGTTTAAAGACGCTAATGACCTGAGATGTCAACGCGTCTATATAATCTACAATAAATAAATAAATAATTTATATAAAATAAATATCTATTATATAGACTAAACTATAAAAAATCACAAAAACTTACTTTGTATTTTTGTCTAATCCAGTCCAGTGCACAAATTACGATATAAAAAAAATAAAAAAACTAAACACGAAAGTGAAACAAAAGTGCGCGTATACAATCGAATCGATTAGTTTTTGTTTCCAGTGAAGCACTTGTTTCGAACAACACGGCACGGTGAAAGGTTATATTTCCCGGTTATATTATAAGTACAAAGCGCGCGGGCAAGTCTACGTACGCGAATATCTTTCGGACGAATGTTGGGGTGCCAAGTGCGTCTAACCACCGCAACGCGTCGCCAACAACTGGCGCGTTGCACAGACGGCGTCGTGAACGACACGCGCCGACGCTTTAGCACAACACACACACATGCACACAAACATATACGGGGTGTTTAGTAGGAGATGTGATTAACTGGATGCATCGTGCGTGTAATAGAGTATATGCATGAAAGTTGCTTTTTTCGTTATATTAATAGAGTTAATTGGTATATGATAAAATCAATCGATTTAAAACCCCTTATATCACACCATATTATTCACATAACAATTAGAGGTGAAAATAATAAAGATCTCAGACAGCTAGGCTGCCATGATTTTTGAGCTATATCTAAGAAAAAATCAAATGACCACTGTCGGGACTTGAACCCGAAACCCCCAGTTTCCGGCTAGGTGAGTTACCGATTTCTCCACAGTGCCCGAGAGTGGAAACCGATCTCTTCTTATATATAGCAATTTCACGTTGAAAACACACTACATGCGAGAGTCGACTATTTAAATAAACTGCAAAGCATAGTACAGCTATTAAACAGTCGAATCATTATACATGCGAGAGTTAACAATAGTTAACAATAGAGTTGATTGATTTGAAACCCAGAGACTCTTGCAAGCCGACATTTTTAAAACAACGGATTCTTACGTTTCCTTGCGTATTTATACTTGAGGTCGCATTGTATGCTCGAAAGACACATATTGATTTTTGAAAAAAACTATAATATACATCATTATGACACTAGATGCAAGGACAGTATTCATACTGACAAGCACAGACTTAGTCTATTTGAAAAAAGCCCGAAATATATGTGCAGTATTATTTACAATAAATTACCAGGTACGATCAAAGATGCCAAAACATTCACAAATTTTAAAAATAAATTAAAATATTTTTTATTAGAGAAATGTTTTTATAGTGTTGATGACTTTTTATCTTCTAAATTTTAATGTGTATTCTTGTATTTCAATGTGTATTTTTTATATGTGACTTATTCCTAGACATCTGTCTGCTTATGGAAAATAAAAGTATTGAGTATTGAGTAGTAAATTCTGAACAAAATGACACATCAATTACTTTATTCTGATTTCAAATAATCTCAAAAATAAGCTTTAATGACTTATTACTTTTTATATGCTTACTCATATACTTTAAATGTTTACTTATTCGTTTTCATACTGAAAAGTTAAGTGGCGTCATCTTATACGCGGTGATTGAATCAAACCACATAACTAGTGGCGTCATCTATACTATATTATTTTTGTTTAAATAATGAAAAGTAAAGTGGCGTTATCTTATACGCGATGATTGAATCAAACCATGTAACTAGTGGTATAATTTATAATATAGAATTGAATTGTGGATTATAGACGCTCGACAATTTATACTATATTACTTATAACTGTCAACCGTGAGGTTCGAGTTACACTGTGCTTTCATAGACGCAGCTTACATTAAGTAAATCGTTGTAACGGTACGAAACTCTCGTGGCACGAGTTCTACACGCGGGCTTGAGAATGGCCGAGCGTGTAGCAGTGCTGTTATTTACATGGCGTTGCTATGGTTCCTCTGTTACAAGTCCCCAGTTCCCGAGTTCTAGCCCGAGAACTGGATTTTCAATTTATTATTAAAAAAAAATAATGGATTGAAAATATGAATTGGTGCTAGGCCCAAATAACCTTAGCTGTTGGTGGTCTTTAAAACACAAAAAGTTCTACCCGCACCTGCCCGTTTTTTTAGAATTCGCGTGACGTCACTTGTGTGAGCAATTTTCGTGACAAAAGAAGTTTCAAAAGCTTCAAAAATATTTCCGTGTTATTTATGTGTGACAATAATAATTCAACACCTTGTATATATGAACGTATGCCTTTGATGCATGACCGGGGTACCCGTGTTATTACGTAAGATAAACTCACCACGTACCAAGTGCATACAAATGCGTTTTTTGCACTTGGCCAAAATTCACTGCGTGTCGTAACCTACTTCACATAAATTTTGGAACCCTTTTTTGTAACTAGTAATGTGTACTTGTTTTAACATTTTTAAAAAGCGGCCAAGTGCGTGTCGACTCACGCACAGTGAAGGGTTCCGTAGTCGGGAAGAACGTACCCAACATGTTGATTTTTTGATTTTTCTCGTAATTATCACTTTAAACACCATCTATGTTCCAATTTTCAAACCTCTAGCTCGATTGCAAGTACCCTAGATATATTATGATCTATCAGTCAGTCAGTATTTATGATGATCTATCCCCCAGAAATACCACCCCTAATTTTTACTTCCCACCTCTACTATAGTAGGGAAGTAATCGATTTAGTCCGAAAAAAATATTTCGAGATTTTCACGTTTTGAGACCCTAGCAATCGTTTAAGATCATTTTCTGACTGATGTGTGTATGTGTGTGTGTGGGGTCAATTTTTCGCCTTCGATATCTTGAAAACGGAACAACATACGGCCATACCGATTGTTCTATTGTGTTTATCAGCCTTTAACTTAGATCTGATTAGATTTTGAGTCAAATCGGTTCAGTGGATCCTGAGATATTAAAGAAAACGTTCTCAATGCCACGTATTAACACACTGTAAAAAATGGATGTAAAAATACTTTGAAAGTTAAGGGAGAATTCGCTCGATTTTCTAAGTGATTTTACATTATTATTTATTTTTATACAGAAAACTTCATAAAAACTTGGACTTTTACTGTAAAGTTAAACAAATTTGTGATTTTTACATAAAGTAAATTAAAATTACAAAATTTGTGTAATATTCCAATAAAGTGTGTAAAAATTACAAAATAAAATGTATAGTTACATACATAAAATGGATGAATACAAAACAAATTAATGTAAAATTATTAACCACGCATGCGCAATGTGTTTTTATGGAATCTACGCGATGTGCAGGCGATACCTGTTTGCGACGCCATTGTCTCTTTGTGTGCCTATTACCAGATTAATCGCTGGCTACAAATGGACCATCGATAATCTATGTAATCGGCATTCTCATTTCTTACAGTGCATAGGTAAAAAAAATATAAATGAATTCTAGACGTTATAATATGAAAAAAATGTAAATATTTTTTTCTCTAAAATGTACAGTTTTTGAGAAAAAAAATATTTTACTAAAAAAAATAAAAATTGTACGTAAATCAAGGTAACCATGATTTTTGCTATATTAAGCTAGCCATCAGTAGATCACTAAACAAAAAAGAGGGCCATGCTTTTTTTCAAAGAATAAAAAAGAGTGTTTATTTTTTGCAAATATTTACTAGGTGGGAAGTATAGGACTGGTCATCAGTCGAATTTTTTTTCGTAATTTCACCACACCATTGTATGGTTCATAGAAGACACCTACCTTCCAAATTTCATCTGTATATAGTGCCAATAGCCTCCGAGTAAAATGGTTGTGACATACGGACGGATGGACTGGATGAAATTATAAGGGTTAGGTTTTTGCCATTTGGCTACGGAACCCTAAAAACGGATGTCTATAATACAGACAGATTTAGATTACGTGATGTAAATATCGTTAAACACAAATAATTGTATTCGGTGTCATGGAAAGGAATAGATCCACTTTTATTTATCTAAAATAAAATGTTCGTAAAAGATAGTAAATAAAATAACTGTAATTTTATTTTTTTATATTTTAAATTGTTATACCCGGACTCCCACCGTATTCCCACCACTTCCACCATATTCAAATTCTATAGGTACATCTGCCTGCAGTTCGCTCTCGCCGAGAGATTAGGTAAAGCGAGCGTCTACGAATGTGTGTGTGTACACACTCGGCGTGGCTCGATTTCAGTTGTCATTTGAACAACTCAATTCAATATAAACTACGCAGGTCATTGTCAAATCAGATTTTTTGGCAATGCTTTCTGCAACCCAGCATTAGTATTTATCTCTTGCCAATTTATTTTGATCTTTTCAGAAAAATAAAAAAAATTGTGAATTTTTAACACCGTTTAGTGTTCACTACATTTTTACAAGAAAAATTGTAATATTTAGAGCTTTTAAGATTAATTTATGGAAAAACGACATCTGTGAAAACTCTGCGGCTTACATTTGCTGAAAATAAAAATGTTTTTCTCTTTTCTTGGAAATGAAAATGCGTTTTATTTCAGTAAAGGTTTTATTTTGAACCCACGCAAAAGAAGAAATAAAAGATTATACGAACTGTTCCAAAAACAACATACAATGCCTGAAATCATTTTTGACATGCCTATACCCGACCTATACCTATACAGTAGATTCAGAATCACTGGGTCGTCAATAAATCGGGATAACCCAAGCCGTTGGCTATTTTTCAAAATTTGAGTTTTACTAAGAGTCAAAACATTTTTTAGAAATCTTGTTGAAGCTATGCTTCTATAGGCGCGTTAGACGATTTCTGGGAGGGGAAAAACTTAAAAGTATATCTACTGTCCGATCCTTTTGAAAATTAATATCTGAGAGTTTTATAGGACACAAAAAAATAAAATGGCGTCAGATTTCAAAATGGCGGCTATATGTATTTTTGTAAAAATTATCCGATCTTTTTGAAAATTGATATTTAAGAGTTTTATAGGACACAAAAAAATAAAATGGCGTCAGATTTCAAAATGGCGGCTATATGTACTTTTGTAAAAATTATCCGATCTTTTTGAAAATTGATATTTAAGAGTTTTATAGGACACAAAAAAATAAAATGGCGTCAGATTTCAAAATGACGGCTATATGTACTTTTGTAAAAATTATCCGATCTTTTTGAAAATTGATATTTAAGAGTTTTATAGGACACAAAAAAATAAAATTGCATCAGATTTCAAAATGGCGGTCAAATAATAACTTTTCAATTGTATTGTCTATAGCTTTGATAAATTCGGTTTTATATACAATGCGTAAAAAGCATAGCTTCTATCGGGTGTCCCATGACACCTCTTGACTTTTTTTTAGTATCTCTTTTAATACTTAATTGTCGTCGTACTTAAAGATGCCTTTTCAGAGTTTTGCATATCAAGCTGATCAAACTGTATTAAAAACACTAAGTACGTAGCTATAGCCCCAGCCATCTGAAAAAGACAAATTTCATTAATTATTTACATATTATTTAATGATTAATTATTTTTGGAGTTTACTCTTAAGAATCGATTTTCATATAAGGCGCCCGGTATGGAAATTTTATGAGGAGTAAAATTTATACAAGCGTTAACTAAAAAGCGTTACGTTTTTCTGCACAACCTACCTTGCGCATCTTTCAATGTATGTGTATACTTGTATACAGCCGACGTGTACAGGGTATGCTGCGCGACATCTGACGCATGTAAGTATGTATGTTTGCCTACTGCATACTCAAAGACAATCGTACTTAAGGAGTAAACTCCAGTCATGCGTCGGAGCTGACACACACACTTTTTTTTAATTAAATAAATGAATTGTGGCGTAACTATAAATTTGGGGCCCCTGGCACATTTTATTGTGGGCCCTATGGCATATTGAACATTAGTTTGAGCTCGCTGACAAACATGAATGTTGCCCAACATCCCCCTCCACCTCCTATTTTCATGATTAATGGAAAAAAAATTGTAAAAATTCCCAAATTTATATTATAAGAACACAAAGTATAATGTAGAAGGAATGAAACCGTACGCTGCACACCCACTTATTGTCAGCTGCAGCGGGGCCCCCTGAACGTGGGGGCCCCTGGCTTTTTGCCAGTCTTGCCACCCTGTAGTTACGCCACTGGTAGTGGCGCGTATTTTTGCACGAGTGTAACACTAGCACCGTGCCAGTGCTGAGTAGTGTACGCGCTCTTCGTATGTAGGCCATCACTCTGTCATTACCGCTGTCATGTTACACTTTCTTTACACGTCCACCCTGCGACTGTGGTAAAAGTGTAACACTTATTGTAACACTATTAGTATCCCACCGCCGCCCAGCCGAACACGATAGTCTGTTACATTGCGCTCTACACTGACCAGTCGGACACGGTTCTTGGTGAAAGTTTACACTAGTGCGGCCTATAGTGTAACATCCGTCACATCCATCACATTCCGGTTATAGAATTGAATTGAATTGTTGATTATAGACGCTCGACAACAAAGGTCATTAGCGTCTGTCATTCCGGTTATAATTTACTTACAGAACTCAACATAGCAAAATCCAAATTGAAAAACCCGTGTGCCGTAAATTGATATTTGTGATGCAAAATTTCGGTTGAACATAGCTTAATCTAAAATTAAATAAAAAAACAGTGATTTATTGATACATTTTTAGAGTATTGTCTCCAAGTCACTATATGAATAATAAGAAGTGTTAGTAATAGCTTGTATTTTGGTGTCCGTCTTGTGACTTCATGTGTTGTTAACACGACGCGTTTCAGCAACGAGTTGCAATCTTTAGGTGTGGTTAATTTTTTTATATTATAAAACACACATATGACGTGTTACGAATACTCAAATGTGTGTTTTATAATAGCAACTCGTTGCTGAAACGCGTCGTATTAACAACACATGAAGTCACAAGACGGACACCAAAATACAACGTATTTCTAATACTTCTTATTAATGATTTATTGTTTACATTAGGTAATAATCAATCATCATCATCAATACATATTATAAAATAACAAAGTCCCCCGCCGCATCTATCTGTCTGTCTGTGCCCAATTTTCTCCCTAACTACCGAAGTCTGAACGGATTTTGTTCCGGTTTTCACGATTAGATAGATTGATTCCCGAGGAAGGTTTAGATGTATAATTGAAATTGGCCGGCCCGGCTTCGTCCGGGTGAAAATCGAGGGTAATCTCAGAAAATACTGAACCGATTTCAAAATATTTTTTTTCTCACTGTTCAATAGGTGATACTTTGCTTTAGGCTATAATAACTACAGCGTGTGAGTAATATAACACCCGGGAGCGAACGAGCGAAGCGAGTGAGTAATGCATTAATAAATCATCAATTCTTTGCACCCGAGCGAAGTCGGACCGGGCCGCTAACTTGTATTATAACTGACAATTCGAAAAATGTATGACTCAATTGCTACATATCGCAATGACCAAAACAAATAAAAAAGAGGCTTGGTGTGTGGGTAAAACCACACTGCTAACTTCCCATTGGGATGCCCTTAATTTCTTTTATTAAAAAAGAAGAAAAATTGCAAATTGCAATTAGGTGTTCATTATGTAATTATATTGTGTGGAATGAAATTGGTCGAAGTCGATATCATTATTTGTTCTCGAGATATACGAGCCGAAAAAAAGTTCACCAACGTACGAACGAACTTACGTACACACAGACAGATAGACATCTCTCTAAAACCTGTAGATTCGGACTCTAGGGACCTCAAAATGTCCAGACATGTCAACATTTTTCATTCGCTAAATCGGACCCTTACAACAACTTCCAATGAGATTAATTGAATAATTTATCGATTTTGAACCGTAATTACATAAAAGTATTTTAGAATATCACAATTCATATTAATTATTAACCTGACATGCTTACATATTCTTGTTGAGTAACATCATTCACAGTATTATCAAACTCATGAAGTAATGCTCCAGTTTCAGCAGTCTAAAAAATTATTTATTACATATTATTAAATATACAACAAAAATTCGATTAATTATTGACCTGGGAACAACGAACAAAGTATGTTTAACCCTTTGACTGTTCCAGACGTATATATACGATTACCTGGGTTACTGCTCCAGCCGTATATTTACGTTTGGGCTGGGAAAAATACTTACAGCGATAAACTGCTACCGTCGTATATATACGAGCAACGCCTACCAGATCATACTGGCCAATCCGGAAGTTTTTTGCGATTAACCGCAGAATTTTTTTACAACGATAAACTGCTACCGCCGTATACAGGGTGTATCACAGAATTGAGAACATAGAAAATAAATGAGTGCAACAGGGAAGACATAAACAAAATGGGTAGCGTGACAAAGATAGAATACACATGGCTAACTCAACTAAATTAATTATCATGGTTTTAAGCATGAAAAAGGGCACAGCAATCACTGATTCTCACTAATTTGCACAATGGAGTTTTCCCTATGTTCGGTTTTCTGTGGTACACCCTGTATATACGCACAACGCCTATTAGAACACCAATTCTGAACTTTGTTGTGATTTTTTTCTTTTAAAGTCAATGCGTATGTACACGTGTATTACACGTGTATAGCACTTACTGTTCTGTTTTTGATAAAAATATATGTTTTAAACAAAAAAGGCAAAAAAAACAATTTGATATGATTTGACGGGATTTAGCTTCATTATTTTACCCCACTGATAACAACAGTGGACTGCTCCAGACGTATCTATACGGTACAGCCGAAAAAATTGCGTACACAGCATGCACTCTCGTAAAATAAATGCGCAGTGAAAAGGTTAATGTGGGTACCTGAAGGAATTAGGGGCAACGAAAGAAACTTACCTCTTGTTCAACCATTGAACACGGTATAATAATTTGGAACAGTTCTAAAACATTTGTCGATATGTAGAAAAATTGAATCAACACCCCTCTGAGATCTCCGTCCACATATATTTGAAACAGACTACTTGTTACGTAAAACATTAATAATCCAGTTTCGACCAAAAGCAATATTTCAAACCCTCGATTCACAGCACGGGCCGCTTCACTAATACGACCGTGTAGTTTACACATCCCTTTTAACAATTTTATTATTTCAACACTTTTGAAATCATTTTTCGTAAAAACGAATAAATTAAGCGCTTTCACTTGCATAGCTAAAACTGTCACCAGATTTGTAAATAAATTGACTGAGGTTATGATAATCAAATGTGGTACCAAGAACACTAATAATCCGGTAGCAGCTTTTTCCCAGGGATATATGAAAAATTTGTCCAGAATATGAACAATTATTGATAAAATTACAACGATTACTTGAGCAGTACTTATTTTACGTATTTTTTGATACGATATTTCAACACCCATTTCGCGAAGCGATTGATTAATCTGGTCAATCATAATCAACATATTTGTGTAATGTTTTTGTCTTAAGAATGTGTAGACCATCCAAAACAGAATTATCAAAATACTGGCAATTGCAACGGCGAATTTCACTTCAAATGAATTTATTTCAAGAATGTTTGCAAACATTAAATATATTGTCATAACTAAAACACTTGTTAATATTAGGAATCTGAAAAAATTTCGCATGAAGAAAGGTGTTACTGAAAAAATATATTTTCCATTTGATTCAGTCATTTTGAAATATATCATATTGACAACTAAGCACGCCACCATGCTTTGTTTCAGATATTGAAACGGATCCATATTTTGGTCCAAAGTTTTTATTTGATTTTCTTCAAACATTACTTTATTAATTAGATTTTAGCGAAGATTTTAGTTTGTTATTTAGTTGTTTGCGAGGTTAATAATCATATTACTATATTACTATATAACTGTATAACATATAAAATATAAAGTTGTTGACCGTCTGTAATTTCACTTTCTTACGAGTTTTTCGGAATTTTAGACGATACTTTTAAACGGTAGAACGCGTTTTTTGAAAACGCATGAACCGATTTTAATAAATATCTACATAAAGTTGTTGACCGTCTGTATTTTCACTTTCTTGCGAGTTTTTCGGAATTTTGGACGATACTTTTAAACGGTAAAACGCGTTTTTTGAAAACGGCTGAACCGATTTTAATACATAAAATTTTTGACCGTCTGTAATTTCACTTTCTTACAAGTTTTTCGGAATTTTGGACGATAATTTTAAACGGTAAAACGCGTTTCTTAAAAACGACTGAACCGATTTTAATACATAAAGTTGTTGACCGTCTGTATTTTCACTTTCTTGCGAGTTTTTCGGAATTTTGGACGATACTTTTAAACGGTAAAACGCGTTTCTTGAAAACGGCTGAACCGATTTTAATACATAAAGTTGTTGAGCGTCTGTAATTTCACTTTCTTACGAGTTTTTCGGAATGTTGGACGATACTTTTAAACGGTAAAACGCGTTTCTTGAAAACGGCTGAACCGATTTTAATACATAAAGTTGTTGACCGTCTGTATTTTCACTTTCTTGCGAGTTTTTCGGAATTTTGGACGATACTTTTAAACGGTAAAACGCGTTTCTCGAAAACGGCTGAACCGATTTTAATACATAAAGTTGTTGACCGTCTGTAATTTCACTTTCTTACGAATTTTTCGGAATTTTGAACGATACTTTTAAACGGTATAGAGCGCATTTCTCGAAAACAGCGGAACCGATTTTAAATGAAACTTGGTACACTATTGCTTGGTATCCAAACTTTAAGAATAGTGTAGTTTAAACCACATATGCTTGAGTTAAGATAGGATTACTGTCAAAAAAACGGGTTAATTTACGGGCAAAATGAACTAAGCTCCAGGCAAAAGCTATTTATTAATGCAATAATTTTTACTGTGAACTGGTCTTCAACACGACTCGAATGCTATTACGTGTGCTACTTATTATAATAGTAAAATGTTGTGTTTTTACAATAATTATAAATACTTCCTGAATAAATGGAACTACATTTATATAAACGTTATATTATATTAATTTATCATTTATGTAAGTATACCTTCATTCAGGACCGGGTTGAAGATGTGGAGCCCCAAAGCAATACGAGGTCCTCAAAAAAAATTTGCATTGTCAGATAATTACATCTTTATTAAATATTATCTCATTAGTCAAATATTTTCGACTGCATCTAAAATATTTTGGATTATTTCGATTGTGCACCTCAATCAATCGCGTGCCGACAATATTCCGTTGCGTGCCATAGGTTCACCATCCCTGGTATAGACGATTCCTCTTCTAGGTATGTATATGTATATATTAGGAAAGTTGGAAGCATATAGACATAAAGAACTGGACAGTGGACAGTGCACGCCGCATCGAAAAGCGGTCGACAAGAATGAGAAAGATGGGGCGTGTGACGGCTAGTTTGTATCTCTTTTCTACATGGTGTCGCTATATCGAAGCTGGCCGTCACACGCTCTATCTCTCTACCATTTTTGATAGCCACTTTTTTGTTAAGGTACGGATGGCGCTATCCAGTTCTCTGTGTCTATGGTTGGGAGTAGTAGACTCAATTTTGGCTCAGTAATAATATAAGTTATTCGATCATAAGCCTTGTGGACGAAGGAATCTTAATATCGAACCAAGATCAAATTTTGAACTTGCAAATTATAATTTGCAAGAAAAGAGTTTAAAAAACTAATTTTGGCCGGCGTTGTGCTAACTGCATATACAGGGAGGTCATAGAAATACAAAAATACAAACAGAATTTCAACCGAAAAGATGAAGGCCTGAATATCAGTAAAACCTGGACAACAGCACTACGTCATACAAAACGAAACGGAATACGACCGAGCAGAAAACTCACGCATATTACTGCACACAATACAATTGACCAATTACAGCAGAGGGACGGTCTACGACCGAACAGAGAACACACTGGCTCTTAGCATAAATGAAGGGAGGACACCACAATTACCTGTGAACCGTCTAGGACACTTCGACCGCTGCCACAGCGCCTTTGAAAAATATACCGCAGATGTAGACGAAACGTCAGGTAGAAATACCATCGGACTATAAGGCGGAAACCATGAAAATTTTGGGAAGTTTGAGATTGTAGCCCGTTTTTTCTTGTTTCAAATCCGGCTCTGCACATAAAGATAATTTATTTTATGTGTCAATATAAGCAGGTAGTTATTTCTTAAAAGCATTAGGAAAATTGACTATTTAATGGACTTAAGCAGTTAGTGTTTTAGAGTAAACAAAATATTACTTATTATAAAAAAATGTATTACTTACTTATTAATAATAATAATTTTTTTAATGTTCGATTCTCAACATTATAGTGTGCAAACCAGTGACGTAGAATTAAAAAATGTTTTCGATATCGTTCGAAATTTTGAATATATACTTACACAATTTTTACATATAAGTTGTTTGAGAATTATACAGTGCGTTCGTAAAGTATATGGAACTATGGAAATAAAACTTTAACGCACGCTTTTTAGAAAAAATCCTCAGACGGGTCAACTTTATTTTTTAAAGAGGCATCTTTTTAGGTGAATAACTTTTCGTGGCGGTGTTTTGTTTTTCAGTTATGACGTCATCGACTTTTTTTGTAAATGTCAACACACACTATTTTGGATTGAGCTTAAGACATTGTGAATACAGCCCTATGCCAAATATGTGACTTCACTTGAAAATTTTTGCGATAATCGATCTTAAAAATTAAAAAAACAAAACTGAAATTTTTGTTTTTTTAATTTTTATGATCGATTATCTCAAAAATTTTCAAGTTGAAGGTCACACTGATAATTGAAAGGCCACCATCTTCTTTCTTTTTAACAGACTTCAAAAAAAAGAAGGAGGTTCTCAGTTCGACTGTATTTTTTTTGTATGTATTTGTATGTATATTTTTTCCGCAAACCTCACCATTTGAAAGATATTGAAGATTTAAGTTTGATTATTTTAAAACAAATTTCATTTTTGTTTATGAATTTTATAACTCGAAAATATCTTTCAAATGGTGAGGTTTGCGGAAAAAATATAAGATACCTTTTTTGTAGAGCATTAAATTTCCTACAAAATTCTCTTAAAACATTTTTTCTGTACAATCAAATTAATCATGAGGTATGAATTTTTTTCTATTGGACTAAGAAAAAAATAAAAAACTGTGATGCGGAGGATCTTTCTATTAAAATTAAGAGCTCATATTTGGTGAGAATTTTTTTAAGGTGTCTAGCAACCCATTTTTCCGTGTCAATTGTAAAAAAAATAATTGATTTTTTTGACCCACCCTAGTATGTATACATGTTACGCGATTTCTCCTGTATTTGTGAACCGATTTTGATGATAATTAACTATTCTATTACGCACATAAATTTGGAATAATCAAGATAAAAATAAAAAGAGGAAGAAATCCTTTCCAAAAGTTTTTTAAATTCATTTATTAAGCGCTTTCGGAACTTAGTCCATCTTCAGACTAACAAGATTTTTTATATTAAAAATCTCGAAAATAATCACAAATTAAAACAAAAAATTTTTTAAAAAATAATATTACCGAGTAAGCCTGATATTTACTCGGTAATATTATTTTAAAAAAAAAAATTTGTTTTAATTTGTGATTATTTTCGAGATTTTTAATATAAAAAATCTTATTATTCTGAAGATGGACTAAGTTCCTATTTTTATTTTTATCTTGATGATAATTGTTTTATTTAATAAGGCATACTTCCAGGGTGTTCCCCCTCCCATATAAATTTTACTTAAATCGGTTCAGTATTTCGACTAATTTTAATAAAAAGTGAGTAACGGGATGTAACACCGTTAAGGTAAATATCAAATATCAAGACAGAAGTCGATTTATAACGTGCAAACATACGTATTGTAAAACCACTAAAAAGTAAAAAATAAAAAACTTTTTAACAAAAAAAACCTCCTTCAATAAAGTCACTAGAAAGAGGAAAATAATAAAATATGAAATCGGTTAAAAATAGATATTAATTAAATTGGCATTTTTTAACCGACTTCATATTTTATTAAATTGACGTCGACTTCAAAATTTTATTATTTTCCTCTTTTTAGTGGCTTTTTTGAAGGGTTTTTTTTTGTTAAAAAGTTTTTTAAAATGGATTATAAAAGGTCTCATGTTTGTTTTATACAATAATATAAAAGTACAGTTCCTTGTAATGCCAGTATTCTATTACATAAATAGTAGCTACCTACTGAGAAATCCTGATCTCTATCACTATCTATATAAAAATACGTATCACTAACTGACTGATTGACTCATCAGTCATCAACAGTCAACGCACAACCGAAATCTCCGAACCTATGTACCTACCTAAAATTATAGAGATGTTCCCAGGCGCGGGGTGGATATATTTTTCCAGGGGGTTCGGGGGAGAGACTTGAGTAATTTGTTATTTGTTGGGATTGGGAAATTGGAGGCCACACCGCATGGGCCTTCAACTCCGAGGGCCCGGAACGCTTCAGTGCCCCTGGCCAGCCCTCGCCTGGATGTTTCCCTTATGACATACGCGCCCACTAAGTACATATTTTTTGAAAATGTAACTGTTATAAAGGGGTGAAAAATAAGCCGTGAGGTGGGTCGTTTATTAGGACTAAAGTGCGACCCTTGAGGTCCACACGACGAACTTCCCAGTTTGATAAATATTTAATAATAATAATTAAATTAGATATTACACAGAAAAGTAATAATTTTAATCATTAAAACATAATTATTATTTCTTTTTAACAATAAGTAAAAAAAAACGGCTGAACCGATTTTTATAAAATTTATGTCGGATCAAAATGACGTTAACACGCCTCGATTGACACCCTTACGAAGTCAATATAATTTTTTATTCGCGAGATATTGTGTAAAATCTACTTTTTTGGAGGTTATTTGGTTAAGAAAAAAGAACGGCTGAACCGATTTTGAAAAAATTTCTTTCAGATCATATTTACGTTAATACGCGTCGATTGGCACCCTAACGTAGTCGATATCATTTTCCATTTTCGAGATTTCGTCTTAGAAAGAAATGGACACATACTTACGTACGTACATACACACACACACAGAGAGAGAGACATATTTCTAAAAATAGTGTAAAAATAGTGTGGTGACCTTGAAACATAAAAATTTGTTATACATTTTGATTTCGATTTTCGGACCCATTACAATAACTTCCAATGGGAAGTTAATAAGGTTAAAAAATAGGCTTGTTTGTTTGTCAAATTCTCGGATTCTTTGAACTTGGTTTAAGAAGTTCTATGCTTTTACCAGTTCTGGGAGCCTAGAACTGCTAAAATCAAGTTCAAACAGTCTGAAGAATCCTAGAATTTGACCAAGAATGTGTTCGAAGAGATCTGTATTACCAACACGCTTTAGCAGTTCAGAAGTTACCAACAAAGAACTATTTATGTTCATAAAAAATAAAATAAATATAAATTCGATAGCCTTAAGGCTTAACTAAACATAGCGTGATTAGGATTACAGAATTCCCTAGACGTTTACTTTAACCTTAACAAAAATCAATAATTATTGCATGCCAGCCGCGTAATGCACCCAAACAACTTCGTAGGTACTGTATAATAATTTTTTTGCCATACCCACTACAAAATAGCTACTTTCGATGCATGTATACCGGCCTGTAATGTGTCATTTCACGGGCAGGCTTGCGGAAAGTGTTTTACTTAGCGCACTAGTGCGGCATACTGTAAAAGTAAAGATGGCGACGCAAATGAACTGCCAAAAGTGAAAAGCAGGTATTTTGTAGTGGGTATGGCAAAAAATACCATATATATCTCGTGCGTAATGGTTTTACGACTCGTGTGACCGTAAAAACTCGCTATCACTCGTTTTTACATACTGTCCTCACTCGCCCTAATATAGCCCTTTACACATCTAGATATACAATCTAGCATAATGTCACTATGTTGACTAAACTATGCAGAACGGGATTTTATATTTATTGTAAATTATAGACGCGTCGACAACTTAGGTCATTAGCGTCTTGATTACATTAAATAACAACACACTTAAAACTAAATGACCTCACAAAACATCCATGAGCGGAGGCGGGATTCGAACCCACGACAGTCTGATCCAGAGGCCGCGACGCTAACCACTAGAGCACGCTTTCCTCTGCAGAACGGGAATTGGCGTATATGCAGGGCCGCCGTAAGCGGGCGTGCAAAGCGTGCACCGCACACGGGCGGCAAATCGAGCGACTCATACCTAATTCAAGTCATTGTATTCCTGGCCGGTCGACTCCTACGCAGAGGGCGCGCATAGGATACCAACTTGGGGCGCCTAGCGCGCTCCAAGGAGTCCTTGGAGCGCGCGAGGCGTGCCCGTTGAGGGGATAAGAAAATATGTCATAGCATAGAAAAAAATCCGACCGAATGACGTTAAAACCGCCATCTATTGGCATCCGTTAAAACTAAGAATCTTAGTTTTAAAATAAATGTTTTATCTTCGTTAAGTTGTTTTTTTCCCCACCATAATGAGAAAACATTAATTATCCTTTTTTTGACAAAACCCAGAACATGAGAAAACATTAATAATATTTTTTTTTTGACAAAACTCAGAGTAAGTAGTCGTAGGGCGGCATAATCGGTATTGCACGCGGGCGACGAAACAGCTAGCGGCGGGCCTGCGTATATGTCGGGTAGTGCGTTATGAATTTATGATTCTGAGTGACTTATTCTGGATTACTTGTAGTGAGGCGTAATTTGACTTGCATGTGGAACTCCATGCAGGAGCAGCGTAGGTAAAAATAGATCGAATGCAAATTTTGTACATATGTTAGTAATTTATTGTTTACATAAGTTTACTTTATTGTTAAATATTGAAATTAGACTGAGTGCTGCATATCATATGCTTTACTAATTGTAACATGTTTAATATGTTGGCTGAAATTTAATTTATTGTCAAGTAATAAACCTAAGTATCTAGTATGAGGCAACCATGGAATAACATTGCCTTGGACAAACTGTATTTATGAAATAAAAAAATATTTTATATTAATAATAAGATGTACTACTCATTATCATATTGTACTACAATAGTTAAATCACTGATGATTGACAAAACTAGGACTAATTATGTGTATACAAATATTTAGAGTTATGTGTTTACATTATTCACATAACCCAGCCTTAAAGGAGCATTGGACGGATGATTAATTTTTTGGACATTTTCTTTTAATTTTGATGTTTTTAAGCAATATGCTGTAAAGATTACTACTTTTGACAGTTCATTTTTTATGCATTTTTCTCGTTATATTTCCGATATTTGAAAATATGTTCGGCTTTGAGAATTCGTTCTCCTTCAACGAAATTCCTTTATTAGTGTATTTGCCATATGGAACATACACTATTGGCGTCGGTCGGATGGCGGGACCTAGCGGTCGGACCAAAATTTCTCGACGTTTCATAGCCTCCTGAACAATTTGGCACCATTTTTGGAAATGTTTATATATATATGTGTGTGTGCGGGCTATAACTTTCGAAAGAGTTAATTGATTTTGACGAAATTTGGTAGGTACGTTGGAATCCATCACCGCACGAAGCATATTTAAAATGGGCCCAATCGGACCATTTTAAGGGTGGTTTTTAAGGGTTGAAAAATGTTTTTTGGCCCAAAAATACCGAAAAAATTCTCCGAATCGTTTCAGAATTGAAATTTAACTCTTTAGTTACGATTAAAATGTGCTGTTAAAATTTTAATAAAATCGACCCGGCAGGACCGGACTTCCAAATTTTATGAAAACACTAGTTTGCGGATAGTGATTTACTTACTGAAGGATGCATTTAATTTGGTACAGAGGTTGATAATAATATTGAAATTAAGAAAAAAAAATATTATTTTAAGGGATGTATTAAAAGGTTAAATTTTTTATTTTGTCCAAAAACAAACCTAAGTTCACGTATTAAAGCCACAAGACCTGTATTAGCAAATACACTATATTGTCGGCAGGGTTTTGGCACTGCGACCCGAGTTTTTTAGGATTCCTACCGGCTCAATCACAAATTGCACTTATATATTTTATCATTTCTTATCACTTTGAAAATTACAAAATTACACTCAAAAGTATACCCCGTATATGAAATTTTCCCCCCTCTGCGCCATGTTTTTTAAGCTCCACCCATCTGACGGATCCCAATAGGAAGGAAGATATTTACTTCACTTGAATACAGAAAAAGCCAAGATTTAATAACCCTCCTTATGTTCCATAGTTGGGTAAAAACTAGTGTTGCCAGACGTCCCGTATATCCCGGGACGTCCCGCATTTCAGCCATAATTTTAAATGTCCTGCCGGGACAGGCTTTGTACCGTATTTCAGCCTTCTTCGATTATTATTGATCATCATATCTGTATATTATTATTATCGCGAAATAGACCGCGCTACAGCTGACAAGTACCTACTTACTACTGCATTGATTTTTTAAATATACAGTAAAATCAAACAAAAACATGTTGAAACTTCCACATTCTTCATTAAAATCACAAAAAATAATTTTACTTTTTATTTGTCCCGGGTAAAAAAATGAAATCCCGTTTTTTTTTTGCCCAATTGAGCATTTGTCCCTTACAGGCTAAAAAAAATCTGGCAACACTAGTAAAAACACTGATTTATCATTTTAGTAAATATTGTCGTTTATTTCAAATAAAAAATAGTCACAATTTGTTTACAAGACACGTAATTATTATTTCATTAACGCCTCTCCAGTCACATTCAATCGTGTAATACATTTTAACTAAACTGCTTAAATTATTAAGTTAAAAGCTACCATTTTTTGCACGTATTTTAGATCAGAAATTTATCTTACAACATACAAAAATAAAATAAAATACTTTTTAAATAGGTACTTGCGAATTTTATAATGTAAGTGAATTTTTATTAGTGTATTTGCCATAATATGGCACATACACTATTGGCGTCGGTCGGATGGCGGGACCTAGGGGTCGGACCAAAATTTCTCGACGTTTCATAGCCTCCTGAACAATTTGGCACCATTTTTGAAAATGTTTATATATATATGTATGTATATATTTATATATATATATATATATATATATATATATATATATATATATATATTTATATATATATGTGTGTACACGATAACTCTCGACAGACTTAATCGATTGAAACGAAATTTGGTACACACATTGGAACCCATCACCGCAAGAAGCCTATTTAAAATGGGCCCGATCAGACCATTTTCAGGGTTGTATTTAGGGGTTCCAAAAAGTTTTTGGGCCCAAAAATACCGAAAAAATTGTCAGAATCGTTTCAAAATTGAAATTTAACTCTTTAGTAAAGATTAAAACGTGCTGCTAAAATTTTAATAAAATCGGCCCGACAGGACCGGACTTTCAAATTTTATGAAAACACTAGTTTGTTGATACGGATTTACTTATGGAAGGGTGTATTTAATGTGGTACAGAGGTTGCATTGATAATAATATTGAAATTAAGAAAAAAATATTATTTTAAGGGATGTATTAAGGGGTTAAATTTTTTATTTTGTCCAAAAACAAACTTAAGTTCACGTATTAAAGCCACATGGCCTGTATTAGCAAATACACTATATTGTCGGCAGGGTTTGGCACTGCGACCCGAGTTTTTTTATTTATTTGGGGTTGTGATGCGCGAATACGAGATGTTCGATTGTCTCGATTGTTCAAACATCTCGATGACTCTCGATGGTTGTCACTTGGACTCAATTGTTAAGTTTCATAGTTCACCTAGACCGAGTGGCATAGTACTGAATTATACACTGTCGAGAACCACATAATATACAATCGTTCATCACTCAACAACTGTGGTCGAGTCGATGATCAATTGTGCAGTAATCGCGTAAATACGAATTCAATAGTGAAGAGATCACAGAATAGTGAGTACCGACTGAACAGTGAACAATCAACGAGTTGCGTGAACGTCAGTCGACTACCATATAACCTTGAATCGCGATTATATGTAATCTCATTCGCTGCTATTGCTATAACCTATGTGGCAAATAATCGACTTGAACAATCGAACATTTCGATTGTAAAATCAAACTCCGAGTCGATTGTGGAATTGATTGTTATTATGCAATTGTTTCGATTGTAAAAACATCTCGTATCGCCCATCACTAATTTGAGGGTTATGAAATCCATCAACTTATATATAATATACTACTGGACGCTCCCTAGCGGTATATCTTTGTAGTTATTTTTTGGATTCACATGAGAGGAGGATAGAGTATCCATTGTTGCTATATCTATCCTCTTCTATACAAGCGATTGGAGAGAGATACAGATAGACCACATATTCATTCTATCTTTTTCTTTCGGAGGGACACTTTTTAACCTCAAAGACACATCCAGTAATAGAAGTCGATGATGGAGAAATCTGCATGGACACTAAAACCACCGACGCACAAAATACATGCAAAAAATTGGAGAAAGGATTCGAGCTCGCGTTTTGAAATTACACATCTGATGCAAAATAACAATCGATTGTAGCCAAACGTTAACTTTCTCAACTAATTAATTAATTTTTATCCATTTGATGAGGCACTTGGTGATCCAACAACGTCAATAATTTCTTGTTTAATTCCGTCTTGCTCCGTCCTTCCTGATATTGCAGCTGGTATTGTTAGAGTCTAAATAATCATTAAAATCGCTTAACAAAACCAATTAGTGTATTTAAATTCAAAACTGCATGAAAATGATCATCTATATAAATATTATAAAACAAAAACGTCCAGCCACGTCTGTCTGTATTCGGCTAAAGGTTCCAAACTACTTGATGGATTTTGATGCGGTTTTCACCATCATTTAGAGAATTTTTTGAGGAAGGTTTTAGTGTACTATAATACATTAACATTTATTGTACGGATATTAGAGAAAATTTTGTAGTTTTTAAAATCAAATTTTTGACATTTTAAAATAGTGTAATATTATAAGTGTTTTGGAACTTTGAAAAAATAGTATATTGCAGTACAAGGTAAGAAACTTGGCGTTTGCAACTAGTGTGAAGTTTGCTGCCCGAGGTACGAGGGCATCCAAACACACGTGTTGCAAACGCCAAGTTTCATACCGAGTTATTGCATATTATTTTTCACAACTCTACTGACAATTCGATTTGAGGTACCTACAATTTGGGCGTGCAAAAAGTCGCAAAAATATTAGATCTGTCAGATTTATGTGGGGTTATGTCTGCCATTTTCAAGTTTATGAATATTATATGCAGATTCAATATTGCTCTATCTCCTTCTTAATTTGACGTTTTCGAAAATTATATGCAAATCCAATCGCTCTGTCTCCCTCTTAACAACGTTAAAAAACAGAGAGAACCGACCTGAAAATTTTCAGCCCTAGGGATGAAAACGCTCAGTTTCAACCCGCTAAATAGGTATCGAAAATCGAATTTTCAATAGCGGCGTGAAAAATAAATTACATTAATATGTCAAAATACATTAGAGTGAATCTGTAATATTATCAAAAGAAAATAATGTGGAGCCAAAGGTTTCACAATAGGAAGCGAAGCTTTCTCCAAAAACCGAAGGTTCTCCAATTTTTAAATAAAATTTTTTATTATATTAGCAAAATTAAATCTACACAGGCAAAGCCGTACCTGTTTACACATAAAAAATCTGTTTGTTAAATGACAGATTCCCTGATATATTAAATTTGGCTAATGTAGTTTTAACTTGAATGTATTAATGTTTTTACTTACTCGGCCAGGATTTAAAGCTTCATATTGGTGCCGTAATGACTGAAGTTCAAATTCACAAGTTGAAATCGCACTTTTCAGCTCATAATTTAATACGATATCGTTTCGTAACTCGTTGAATTGTTGGCATATTTCTTCTGTCGGCGTTGGATTTGGATCTTAAAAAAAATACATTTTAGTAAAACAAACACAAATTGAATCGATTTTAAATTTTGAGATGCAAAAATATTTAATAATCAAATCAAAATACAGAAGATCTGTAAAGTAGTTACGGAAATATTATAATTAACAAAGAAATTATTAGTCCTATCCGTAAATAAAATCACATATTAGTGAATAACACAATATATCATATTGATATTTAATAGAAGGCTATAATATAAGAAAAACGTAAATGTCACTGTCGGAACTTGAACCCGAAACTCCCGATTACGCGTCAGGCAAGTTTCCAATTACTCCACAGTGCCAACAGTAAACAATTTTAATTTCTCTTATATATGCACAGTGTACCGCAGAAAGCACATACTGCGAGAGCTATTTTTATAAATGGCTGGATGCCTATTATAATCAAATTAAAATTCTTTAATGACTATATATTGTTGAATTTTTTGTGCAAATCTACAAGTGGAAATCATAACGGTCCCTAATCACTTTTCTATAACATCCGGAAACCCTTTTATATAATAATCATAGATTTATGTACATTATATCTTAACTAAATACTCATATCTATTCATCACACAAAAAATCTCCAACAATAAGCCCTGACGTCATGAAATTTACAGTTTATTGTGTTTGGCAAATCTCGATAGAAAATTGTGTGTTTTAAAGACCACCAACAGCTAAGGTTATTTGGGCCTACCACCAATTCATATTTTGAATTCATTATTTTTTTTTAATAATAAATTGAAAATCCAATTGACACTTTTACCAGCTCTCGGGCTAGAACCCGGGAACTGGGGACTTGTAATAGAGGAACCATAGCAAACCATGTAAACAACAGCATAGCTACACGCTCGGCTATTCTCAAGCCCAAATCTCGATAGATGTGACTATTTTCACCGCATGTCCTTCCCGATTTATATTAAAGTAATTTAGTCAGTGCCTAAGGCTCCGGATGAGGCCAGGCCGGGCAGCTATTATAGATATAAATCGTTTAAAGCAGCATTTCCCAAACTATGGGTCGCGAGCGAATATTGGGTGGGCCCTGAAATTTAGGACGATACATCGACCAACCGGCCACGTATTTAATTAAGTATTAAAATTTTCAATTGTAACTGAATGTTTTTTTCTTATTTGAACAGTCCTTCATTCATATAGTTATGCCCATTTTTTCTTCATGACAGCCAAGAGGTGAGTCCCGAATTTGGAAGTTATTGTTAGGTGGGTCGCAGTTCAGTCAACTTTGGGAACCACTGGATTAAAGTATAAATATTACAGTACTTACCAACTTTTAATTCTTGTAACATCTGCTCTATGGCTTTTGATTTTTTCTGACCGACATTAGCTGGCAATTTAATTCTTTGAGATCGTAACGAAACACCGCTATTCTTAAAATCGGGAAATTTGATTCCGACCAATTCAACAGTCTGCAGAAAAAAAATCATATTATATTTTTATACTTAGTATAAACATTTTTTTAACGTTTCTCTTTTGTATTAGCCAAAAAGATATCAAAATATTATACATATATTTCCAACTTAATACTTTTTTGTATTTAGCCTGTCAAAGGCGCCGACGATCGCTAAACTTATCCGCTAAAGGCGCCAGTGAGATAAGTATTTTTGTACTTCTAATAAAGTTGTGCAAAAACTTTTTACTTCAATTAATTTGGTACTTTAAATGGTTGTCGTTAAAAACATTTAGCGGCGCTGTCATCGTTATATGTTTAATTCTTTTAAATATTTTGAGTAGTTCGACTACTAGCATATAGAGGACTCTGAACGAACAATATACCAATTCACTTCGAACGTCACCCCACGTTTATACTTTACCGCATCGACTTTGTAGCATCAATGCTTGAAACACAATCAATCACAGAACCTTTGAAAAACACGAACTGAACACGAAATTCAAAACTGACATTTATACCGATGTAAACAAAACGAAAGTAGCGTCCTCTTTTAGACAATAGCTACACTTTTTTAGTGTTTGATAGCAGCCACAATGACAGTATCTGCCATGAGAGACTTATTATTCAACATTCTGCTGTTATTATTAACAATTTCGTCTTGAACTTCAGCATATCCATTTGTTGTCTTCCAATTTACGTATTAAATGCCTCAAAATGCCTTTTCATTGAAAAAATATTTCAAATTCAATTTCAATTCGTACTTTTATTAATTTCAATTCATGAACCCAAAAATGTTTAACGACAAGAATATCGTCTATATAATCTTACTGATCACAAAAATGTAGCTTTACTTTCAATATAAAAGCTGCTATGTTGTGACAAAAATTGCGTTAAACTACATAATATACTGGCGCCATCTTTTGGAATGGGTGAAGTGCAGGCCCCTTTTAAGATAGCTCAGATACATTCCACTGCAGCTGTCTCAATAGAGCTTTTAATCACCACCCCCAATGGTATCACATTTGTATAAAATACTTACAGTAGGGTCTAGCCGAGACGGTCTGGATGTATTATGAAGTTTCTTCTTAGGCATTTTCTTATCGGTTTTTCGATGCGATTCACTGTGTCCATCCGCTTGGCTAATTAATTTCTGAAGATCTTGGGTCTTGCGTTCTCGTTCCTTTTTGCGGGCTTCAATTTTTTTCAATTCATTCAACAGCATTTGTTCCTCTTCAAGCTAAATCATCACAATATTAGCTTCATAATAAAATTCATTAACTCAGATATACTTTTAATGAAAACTTACTTGTTTCGTAGTTCTCTTAAATTGTTTATCTAATTGGTCTTTACGACGTCTTTCGTGATCGGCATCGAAAACGTAAATTTTTTTATCTGAGCCTCTAACCTTCAAATACAACAAATAAATTAAAAAATGCGTTTGTATTCTGTGGGTACAAAAAACTGAGAAATAAATCTGTGGATAAAAGGCAAAACCGCTTAATAGCTTGAATTTTTGATAATTTTTAGCGACATAAGTGCATGTGAAGGATGAAGCTATTTTTTTTCAATGCAGTCAAAAATAGACAACTGAAAAACTAATAAATTAGATGAATCAATCATCACTAATGTTTATCAAAAATTCGGCATAACCAGTTTTGCTTTATGTTTAAGATAATATATAAATAGGTATTCTAATCACGCAATGCACCATGGGAATTGTGCCAAGCTGTGGCGCCATCATTAGTGTGTCAAGAAAACTAAACATAGTCAATAGTGGCGCCGCACCACGGTTAACATACTAAACTAATGATATGGTCTATTATTGCTAATTTCTTGAATCAAAATACATCCATTCTACTTCCAAATATATTTTTAGTTATTTATTTGAACTGTATAATTTTGATTCAAGAAATTAGCAATAGATCATAGTTTATTAGTTTAGTATGTTAACCATGGCACGGCGCCACTATTGACTATGTTTAGTTTTCTTGACACACTAATGATGGCGCCACAACATAATTCCAATGATACGTTGCATGATTGGAATATATTACCCTAGTTTTATGTACATGAAAATTTAAATAATAGTTCTGAACTCTAACCCTGTCCAATATTCCGCAAACTTCATAGTATCGTTCTTTCAAATCTTCTACACCTCGAGACTTAAACGAATCTAAATTCCAACGATCTTGCATAACGATAAAACGTAAATCAAATCGTTTTGCAAGGTCCATAAGCGCATCTGTCTCTTCTTTTGTCCAGCTTTCCGATGTTAGATGACTGCTATACTCTGCATTTGTGTAACTTGGAACCGATACTTGCTAAAATTATGAAAAATATTTAAAATTGATGGTTTCAGAAACTAAACAATATTGCAGTTAAACTCAAAGACTGATTACTAAAAGTGTAAAAAAAAGGTCTCTTGGTGACTTAAATTATTATAAATGCGAAAGTGAGTTTGTTTGTTTGTTCGGCTTTCACAGCTCAACTACTCAATCAATCTCTGTGAAATTTTGCACACGAGTAGCTTTCGCAATGGAGCTGAACATACGCTATAATAACTAGCCCGGGTGAAAATCTGAGGTAATCTCAGAAGACCGATTTCTTCCTAATTAGTAAACGGATTTTGTTCCGGTTTTCACGAATAGATAGATTGATTCACGAGGAAAGTTTAGATGTATAATTGAAACTGGCCGGCCCGGCTTCGCCCGAGTGAAAATCGGAGGTAATCTTAGACGACTGATTTCAAAATTTTTTTCACTGTTCGATAGGTGATACTTTGTTTTAGGACACAGACTATAATAACTGGTCGGCCCAGCTTTGCGCGAGTGAAAATCAGGAGTAATCATAAAAATTATCGAACCGATTTCAATTTTTTTTCCTGTTCGATTAGTGATATTTTCTTTAATAACTGGAGCGAACGTGTGAGTAATGTATTAAGTTAAGATTACTTTGTTAAATTTGGCGAATGGATATTCTTTTGGCTCATCGGTAACTCGTCTCCAGTGGTGAAAAACAGCATTATCGTTTCTTGCAGGATTAGTAAATGGTGTCCAAGCCCATGGCCTTACTTTCCTCATTCCAAGTTTTGCTTTGGTTTGCTTGTAGCCTAAATAATCCAAATATATTGCAATTAACGTATGAATATGAACTATACATCAAAATGACACATAAACATAGATTTATATTAGCACCGATTTAATTTAACCCATTTATTGTATCAGTAAAAAATTCTTTTAGGGAATGCCGGAAATGCTGTTAGCTCTCGTTACGTGTCTGTGCTGATACAGAACTTAACTATAAACATCACTATTCAAATATATTGTCAGATCGGTGCTGAGTTGATACAAAAATTGTGTTTTAAAGACCACCAACAACTAAGGTTATTTGGGCCTAGCACTAATTCATATTTTCAATTCATCATTTTTTTTTTAATAATAAATTGAAAATCCAATTGACACTTTTACCAGCTCTCGGACTAGAACCCGGGAACTGGGGACTTGTAATAGAGTAACCATAGCAACGCCATATAAACAACAGCATTGCTACACGTTCAGCTATTCTCAAGCCCTGTGAGTTGATACATTCCGTGTTTGTTCGGATAATATAAATCTACCTTAACGAGTATTTATTACCGGTATCTGTAGGTAGAATGGGAGGAGCATCATTTTTGTCATTGTATAATAACGCAAATACTTCTCGATGCATTCCTTCAGGACGCTTTAAGATCTTTTGAGTTACAGGTTTCTTTTTTTGTTTCTCAGCGCCTAAAATTAACTCTCTGGTAATTTCAGGAGTTGGAGGTCGCTCCAATTCTAATATATCACGTACGTCTGCCATTTCCGATCCTGAAATTAAAATTTAACAAGTAGATATTATTGCAATACATTTTTGAGTAAATGTATGATAATGAAAATTTTTAGGCGAATCAACTGCTCATTGTTAAAGAACAGTTTAAAAAAATAAACTTCGTTTCAAACACAAGTCGCAAAAAATACCATAAATACCTAAAATTAATAAAAATTGTCACTGCATCTACAACAATTATTTATAACCCTCAAAGAACCCAAATATTTAACTATAATGCTTTTACCTTTTTTCAAAGCAGACATCTTTATATTTTCTCCTTTGTATCTTCTTTGAATAAAAAGTTTTATAAATGTATCTTACTTTCTGATTAATAAAAAAAACTATGCAAGTTTTATAGGTTAGATTTAGCTTGGTTTGACAGATTTTCCCAAGGAGTATACATTTTTCCATGGAGTCTTATAATAATCCTCTATGGATTTTCTGAATTATGAAACCATATAATAACTACATTATAGACTTACGTCAAAGTAGCAGAAATTGACTGGTTACAAATAACGATTCAGCTATCTGTTTGTGAAAAACAAAAAGTGTAAAGCTCTCCTCACACGGAGCGACTCAAAGGAAACTGTAGTATCCTGGATACTAGGAGATTGAGCGACTATGCTACTTAAGTTGCCCATTCTCCTTACACGGTCACAACTATAGTCGCGCAGTCGCGAATGGAAGGCCTTACGAATTTCAAGTTGTACGCTTGCTCTATTTTGATTTTGACTCGCGCCACTCAAGAGACTGTAGAGTGTAGTGACCTAGTCGCCCAATCTCCTGGTATCCAGGATAATACAGTTTCTTTTGAGTCGCTCCGTGTTAGTAGGACCTTATATTTTATAATAATTATAGCTATTACAGCATTTACAGTTCGGTTTGAAAAGCTAGGCATAGTCCTCGTTTAGAATCTTTTGCATCATGACTCTATAGAATATTATATCCTCTTTGGTAAAACTGAAACAGTTATGCAACTGTAGAAAGCAACGTTGCAATTTGTAAACATTTTGACGTTTGGAGTACATTTCTCTATGGTTTTGTTGACGTTATTGACAGCTGACTTTGACAATTAATAATAAAATGTAGAAAACGTGTTCAAATAATATTATAAAAAGCATGGAAAAGTTTATACGCAAAGAAAATAAAGAAGTGGAAAAACATGAAAATATGAAATCCAGTAATGAACTTATGTTTCATGTTGGTGATTTATTTGACAGTTATGAAGATTTGATGGAAAAGTTGGAAGCTCATTCTAAAGCATTTTTAATTCATTATTGGCGTAGAGATAGCCGTACAGTGAATGGTGCACATAAAAAGACAACAAGAGAAATTTCACCACGTTTAAAATATTATTCAATCAAATTTGCATGTGTGTATGGTGGCCAACGTTTCTTTAGCCGTGGTAATGGGCAGAGACAGCACCAGTAAGTTAAATTTTTATTCATAACTAGCCTTATTTATCTAACGTTGTTCAGAAATGACAACCACCTGTTATGATAGCGTAATGAAATATAGCCCAAAAATCTTACCACATATTTCGGTTGATTAGTTTCTGAGTTCATTGCGTTTAGACAGGACGCAGGCCTATAATATTTCGCAAAAATGTATTGAACATAAAACCATGTGTCACCGATGTCTGCCCGCGACTTGCAAGTGGCAGGCGGCGAAAGTTCTCTCCATTATGCACACTGCATAACAACGCATGCGCGTTGGGATACAGTTAGGTACTTTGCTTATCCTCTATAATATGTAGGTATATTATATATGGAAAACAAATTTATTAATAAGTTGGAGATAAGAAGTAATTTCTAGAGCCTCTGCGATATCCATACAAATTTTCAAATAAAACAGTTTTGTACTTAGAGTGTAAATGAGCAATGGACACAATTTTCATTTTTATGTATTATTAGAGATAAATGAATAAATAGATTTATTTTTAGGACACAGCGTACTAACTGTCCAGCGCATATTTTATTACGAGCATCCCTAAATGGACAACAGTTAGAAGTGACATCTGTGAATAATGATCATAATCACGAAATAAGTGTAGAATCGTATCAAAATTTACGACAGGAAAGAAAACTGCCCGATTCATTTAAATCCGAAATTCAAGATCTATTAAAAATGGGTATTGATAAAAAAAGATTGAAAGTGTATATAAATAAATGTATGAATAAAATTTTACATACGAAAGATTTATTGAATATTGCTGCTTCAAATCGGAACTCTGAAGTTCTTTCTGAGGAAAGAGTATGCTATTTGTTAAACAAATTAAAAGGTATTTATTTAATTTTTTTAAATATTGTTTATCTCTCGGGTTGCACCAGATATGTAATTTTGTTTATCCAGGTTTTTATGTTTTTGTTCGCCAGTGACCAGACCCGGACTTAAAGACCTAGGGTCCCTAGGCACTTGACAGTTGGGCCCCCGAAGCCAAAAAAAGGGGAAAAATTTTAAAAATGGAATTGGATGGAAATTTAGCAAAAAAAAGTCGCCAATTGGGTTATCTTACAAAATTTCTGAACTTTTTTACCCTTTAATTTCCATTTCCGCACTGGCCGGGGCCCCTTCGGCGGCTGGGCCCCTAGGCCGGTGCCTTGTTGGCCTGCTAGTGATTTATGCTGGATTGCAGAAAGCATTGTCAAAAATTGATTTGACAATTACCTTACTCTTAGATTGTGATCATATAATTACAGTTTTCATACATGCAGGAGCAGTCTAATGCCGTTGTGAAATTCTCTGTCATGTAGAATATTTTAAAACAATTTATTGATCTACATAGAAAAAGATCGCTTTTCAAGCTAAATTTTGATCATTATGCATAGAAAAATGTTGTTTCGAAGTGGAAATTGTGTACAAAACTATGTTAAATACATATATACGCAGTTTAAAAAATATGTCGTTTCAATCAAGTAGGATTGATTTAACTTTTTATTTATTGTAAATTATAGACGCGTCGACAACTTCGGTCATTAGCGTCTTCATTATATTAAATAACAACTCACTTAAAACTAAATGATATCACAAAACATCCATGAGCGGAGGCGGGATTAAAACCCACAACAGTCTGATCCAGAGGCCGCGACGCTTACCACTGGACCACACTGTCCTCGATTGATTTAAAATTCTAGAATGCTTTTCTTATGGAAAAATATGTTTGGTCACAATCTACGGTAATTGTCAAATAAGATTTTCTGACAATGCTTTCTGCAACCCAGAAGTAGTATAGGTACTAAATTAGCTGTTTTTTGTTCCAGAAACAGAATCAAGTAGTATTTGTTCTATTGAAAATAAAATTGATCCGGAAGTTTCAAAATCGAGTGACACTTCAGTTAGTAATTTTAAAATTGTCAATACGGCTCACAGCAATTCAGTTATAGAAAATAATTGTCCTGATACGTCTGTCGTTTCCGGAGAAATAAATGATATTAGTTTCAATGTTGGTAATGATGATAAATCGGTAATTGTTGAAGATATTGCGTTTTTTGTTGATGGCATCGACTGCAATATACAATACAATAATGTCGAAGAAATAGAATACAAATATTCCGATACAGAAAAACTAGAATCAATTTTGGAAAATCGGACAATTGATCAAAATGAAAGTGGATTATCAAGTGTTATTAATTGTGAAATAGTTGATTCGGAATCTGGAAAGTTAAAATGCATATCAGTGGAAAAACAGAATCGGATTGAAACAAATGAACAATTAGATATAATTAAAAATAATCAAAATGAACATTTTTTAAGTATACAAGAAAATTCTGTAGGCGCTATTCTTAAATTTGATGATAATATTCTTTTAAATCCTAAACATGAAGCTAGTAAATCGGAAGCAGTTTTTAAAAATGACAATCTTTTAACTTCTAGTGAAACTGCAAGCAATAGTAGTATAGATATTCAAAGAAGTGACTTGAAATGTGAAAGGTCGCATTTGAAATCAGTTTCATCTAAAAAATATAAAAAACTTTCTCATTCTGCGCAGAATCTGTGTAAAAAGCGATCAGAAGATAAAAAAAATAAATTAGGAAGCAATTTACAATTAAAGTTAGCTTATAAAAAATACACAATTTCAAAGCAATTAAAAATTTTGAAAAAACAGCAAAATAAATTATATAAAAATATTAAATCTTTAAAATCTAAAAAAGAGAGATTAAAATTTGAATGTGAATATTACGAGAATAAAGTGAACACGTTAAGGCGAACGCTTAACGCTGAAAATTAATCATTTTAAAATATGGTCTGTCAAGATCTTTTTAAGATATTTGATGCCTATAATGTGACCTTGGCCTCTTATAAGGAAATACGAAAGAAGGAAGTTTTAGAAAATTAAATAAAAACAAATCAGTACGATATTTTATCGCCAGGTTCCGCTTGGCGCACCCAGATTATTATGTGAGAATTTGCGACAAATTGTAATTTAGTGATTCTAATTGATTGCAAGTGTGTGGAATTTTTTCATATAGTATATTTTTCTAATTTTTTCTCCCTAACCCTTTATGAATAATTAAATAAAAATCTCATGAATGTATAATTTATTAAGAACAAATAAACGCCAGGTATTATTTTCAATAAGGTACTTAACAAATTTTTGAAAATTACGTTGTTTTTTTAAATCCACGAACGAGTATTTTTAAGATATTTATAATGCTCAAAATAGCTTCTTAAGACATCAAAACGTCGAGATCGTTGAAAACTGATTTTTGAAAATCAGACTGGAACCAATAACTTCCCGAATTTTTGAAAATTTTCAAAAGCGGGAAATTGAAAAACTTGCAATAAAGCTTACGGAGTAAACGTAGTTACAATAAAACACCGTCCGCCCGGCTTCCAGAGCCAGGCACATGTATAATATGTATGAATATGAAAAATTTTTTCGTTGGAGAGCAGCCAATTATATAATTGTTTCGAAACATATTGGAAAAAATCATTTTACCAACCAGTGGTCACAGTCAGGATTCTAACCAGAACCTATCCACTTTCGCGGCGGAATGAGCTTACAATTACTCAACCGTGACATGATTGCTAAATTAATATTCTCCTTATATGCTTCAGAATCAATATGTTTTGAAACAATTATATAATTGGCTGCTCTCCAACGAAAAAATTTTTCAATTGCATTTCAGCCGTATAAAACTATTATTTATCGTATGAATATGACTTCTTTTTAAATCTTCTATTTTCTTATCAATTAAAACTCGTACAAACGCGCTTCTTTTTGATTAATTTTGCGTCAAGAAAAATAGATATTACCATCTTTGAAAATCTAATACCTAGTCCTAGTATACTAAGGTGACCAATCCTCCCGATTTGGCCGGGACAGGTTTAAGATTTTCTCGTCATGTCTCGAATAAAAAAAGTGTCCCGGAAAGTCCCGATTTTATTTTCAAATCATGAATTTTACCGATTTTTAATTTTTACTTCAAAAACTAATTTAAATTGAATGATAAAGCTTTAAAAGCAATACATTCTCAAAACAAATACGATTTTAAAAATGTAAGTTCATATTTTTTTTAAACAGCAACATTGGTTTCTGGTTTCTGGTGGTTTTCAATCTGTCATCTGGTGGGAGCCACTTTTGATCGTTGGCAACACTGGGCGTGACTGCGTACACAACTACAAGATTAGACTAGGATGTTCTCTGTATAGGTTAGTATTCACACAGAAAACTGAATGTCAAAGCACAATGCACGAAATATCGGTAAAAGGACATGGGTTAAGTGCGTTGTGCCGATTGTGCTTATCAAAGGACGTTACGCTATTAGATATCTTTTATTTTTCGGCCAAAATGAAAAATCAACTATCGAATATAATAATGTGGTGTGCTCCTGTTCAGGTAAGATTATACTAATTATACAGTACTAGCGGCCCTGTCCGGATTCGCCCGGGTGCAATACACTGCTCGCTCGCTATATACAGGGTGTTTCAAAATATATGCGCAGGACTTCAGGATGTGATAGCTCGCCCAAAAATATGAAAAAAAGTTTCTATTAACTTACCCTCTAAAATGCACTATTTTAGAGATACAGGATGTTGAAATTGAAAAAAATTTTTTTTTTGCAAATATCTCCAGAACCGTTTATCGTACAGAAAACAGCTTTTGTAAGCATTTTCTACTCATAATAAGCTATGTTTTGTGCCGAATTTTTTTTTTTTTAAGTCATAATTGGTGAAGGTTTTGAAGGGGTAGTGGGTGTTTTTCTCCCCAACTTCTGCGCTACTGGAAAAAGTACGGTTTTGAGACGCCTATTTGAACCGCCAATGTTTTCTACACAAAAAAGGTACTCTTGGTCATAAGCTCTAAAATCGATCGTTTTCGAGAAAAATCAACTTTTATGTTGAAAAACATGGTCAATTTTTTTAAATAAAAATTTTTTCTTACTAATTAAACAAGGTCTGTTTTTTAACAAAAATTGTCAGCCAGACCAATTTGTTTCAAAAATGATACATTATTTTCCATAAATTGTGTAAGTTTCAAGCAGTTGGTGTTTCAAGACAATAATTTTTTTAGTTAAATTCAAAAATTCGTTAAAAATAGTAATTAACAAATTTTAACTTGTCGGGCGGGCGTAACATGTTTTTTACATGTTTTCCAACCATTTTTAACTTTTAAATTTGAAGTGTTCGATGGGGTACCTTTTTGTGCCATGGGAGTTTGGACTAATACTACCTCGATTTTCAGATTAGAAGATGTGATGAGATGCCTAATTTCATCTGTAGCTTATGCTACACTCAACTCAAGAAAATTCACGTATTCCAAATGCAAATAGTGCAGTCTGATAAAACACTGCGACGCTATCTACAGCAACTTTCTTCTGACCAACAAATCAAGCCTGAATGTTCTATTCAGAAGTCTTCTAAGGAATATTTAACCCATAAAACTAATTACAGTGATATCATTGTGAAAAGTGAACCTATAGTATTTCATAATATATTTGGCATTAATCTCGATAGTAAAGAAATGGCGCCTATAAATTATAATTCAGCAAACAAAATTAACGAAGAAACGCTTTTAAAAATCGAAATCAAAGAGGAACCAACATATGATAATTCTTTAGATCTAACCGAATGTGTTACCGATACTGTAGAAACTTCATCCAAGGGTGATGGCAGTGATATCTCTTGCGAAGACTCGAAGGTCGATATTAGCGACGCTAAATTCTTGGGCGAAAACTTTGATATTATCGGGAAAGAGAAATATTTTAAATCAGCGAACAAAATTAACGAAGAAACGCTTTTAAAAATCGAAATCAAAGAGGAACCAACATATGATAATTCTTTAGATCTAACCGAATGTGTTACCGATACTGTAGAGACTTCATCCAAGGGTGATGGCAGTGAAATCTCTTGCGAAGACTCAAAGATCGATATTAGCGACACTAAATTCTTGGCCGAAAACTTTGATATTATTGGGAAAGAGAAATATTTTAAATCAGCGAACAAAATTAGCGAGGAAATGCCTTTAAAATTCGAAATCAAAGACGAACCAACGAATAATAAGTCATTAAATATAACCGAATGCGCAGGTGATACTGTAGAATCTTTATCCAAGAGTGATGGTAATGAAATCTGCTGCGAAGTCTCAAAGGTCGATAGTGATCACATATCGGGGAACAGTGTAGCAGAATTGTTGGACAAAAATCATAAGAGGAAGAAAAATATTTCGGTAAATCATGAGAAACATAAAAAAGCAACTGAAAACAAGTATTTCTGTAACATGTGTGATAAGACTTTTACCAAATATTTTTTCAGAACTCACATTCGTATGCATATTGGTGTTCTACCCTACCAATGTGACGTTTGTAAGAAGGACTTCTCCCAATTAGGCAATTTGAGGCGTCACAAGCACACACATACTGGTGAGAAACCATATAAGTGTGACGTTTGTAATAAGTGTTTCAGCTATTTAAGCAAATTAATTCAACACAAGCGCACACATACTGGTGAGAAACCATATCAGTGTGACGTGTGTAAAAAGTGCTTCTCTCAGTTACGCAGTTTAAAAAATCATAAACGCATACATACTGGTGAGAAACCGTATCAGTGTGACGTTTGTAATAAGTGTTTCAACGACAGAGGCAATTTAATTAAACACAAAATCATACATACTGGTGAGAAACCATATCAGTGTGACGTGTGTAATAAGCGTTTCAACCAATCAAGTATATTAAGTATTCACAAACGCACACATACTGGCGAGAAACCATATCAGTGTGACGTTTGCAAAAAATGCTTCTCCATTTTAAGCCGTTTAAAAATACACAACCGCACACATACTGGTGAGAAACCATATCAGTGTGACATTTGTAATAAGTGCTTCTTCGGCATAAACGGTTTAAAGAGTCATAAACGTAAACATACTGGTGAGAAATCTTATAAGTGTGACGTTTGTAATAAGTGTTTCAACGAATCAAGTAAATTAATTATTCATAAATGCACACATACTGGTGAGAAACCATATCAGTGTGACATTTGTAATAAGTGCTTCTCCCATATAAACAATTTAATGCGTCACAAACGCGGACATACTGGTTAAAAACCTTATAAGTGTGACGTTTGTAATAAGTGTTTTAGTCAATCAAGCAATTTAAATATTCACAAACATACACAGAATGGTGAGAAACCATATCAGTGTGACGTTTGTAAAAAGTGCTTCTCCCAGTCAAACAGTTTAAAATGTCACAAACGCACACATACTGGTGAGAAACCATATCAGTGTGACGTTTGCAATAAGTGTTTCAAACAATCAATTTAATTAAACACAAACGCACACATACTGGTGAGAAACCGTAAGCCGCGTGACGTTTGTAATAGTATATTGGATTACAAGGATCGAAACATAGCGTTTGCAACCTCGGGTAGCAATTCTCACGCGTTGCAAACCTATGTTTCGTTCCGTGCAATTGCATATTATTTTTCACAACAACTTTATTGACAATTCGATTTGAGGTACCTACCTCCAATTTGGGAGCGCAAAAATATTAGATCTATCAGATCGATGTGAAATTTATGTGGGATTATCTCTGTCATTTTGACGTTTTCGAATATTACTTGCGAATTAAGTTGACGTGACTCAATCGCTTTGTCTCCCTCTTAACAACGTTAAAAAACAGAAAACCGACATCTGAAAATTTTCATCTCTAGAATTGAAACTCTTAGTTTCAACCCGCTAAACAGGTACCGAAAATTGAATTTTCAATAGCGGCGTTGTGAAAAAATATTTTTTTCTAATTAACTCACTTGTTCACAAGCTTAAACATATTAGGGAGACCGGAGAAATCATATTAGTGTGATCTTTCATTGGACCAGACTAAAATTTTTCTTTACATACTAAAAACAAGTTATTTATTGAGAAATTTGAATTCTATGAATAACTGACTATTGACATAAAAATGTGTACCTATTAATGTAAGAATTGTAATAATATAAATTATAATGACAAATACAATTCTCAGGTCGCTGTAATGATAAATAAATACTTATTTTCTAATTGATTTCTTGTTCGATATATTTATTAATTGAACAGCTAATAAAAACCGCTTTCAATCTTAATGCCACAAAACGCCACTGTCCTTAAAAAACTTCTGAGAATATTATTGTACCTATATTATCAAAAAATTAAAATTGGTGATGAAACGATTAACGAATAATAATATTATTGGGATGTGTTCGAAGATTTTTTCTTTTTGAAGATTTCCATCAAAATTATGGGAGCCGAACGCGGTCTAAAAATAAACTGTGTGCATGCGCACCTATCATTTTGATGGAAATCTTCAAAAAGGAGAAACCAACGAACACGCCCAATAAGAACACTTGTCGCACTGCCAAACCCTGCCGACAAAATAGTGTATTTGCTGATAAATGCAATGTGGCATTTAATGGCATCCTTTAAAATGATTAAATTTTTTTGATTTTCAATATTCAACAAACGCACTTTATATACAGGGTGATTTACACCAAAAGGTGAAAAATGAAAATTCGTGTTCAGGATTGGACTGCAATCATAAAATGTAAAACTATGAATTTTCGTCGGAAATCTATTTTGATAACCTGTTAGGCTGTTACCTGTACGCGACACTCAATTTTATAAAGACGTCTTGTGTAACTAAGCAATGCTGTTGTTTACATGCGTTGCTATGGTTCCTCTATTACAAGTTCCCGGGTTCTAGCCCGAGAGCTGGTAAAAGTGTCAATTAGATTTTCAATTTATTATTAAAAAAAAAATAATGCAATGAAAATATGAATTGGTGCTAAGCCCAAATAACCTTAGCTGTGGTCTTTAAAACACTCTGATCTTGTGTAACCAGGGCCTATTAGGAAAGGGGACAGGAGGGGCAGCTGCCCCGCGCCTCACAATATAGGAGCCTCAACTCTTGGTAACTTAATATTATGTTACACAAAAATATAGCAGAAGGCCTTAATTTTATAGTTAATTTCCCCAAAAAATATTCGAGAAAAACTTTTCCAATTTTTAATATAGAAAACACTTTTTGCCTCAACTGTCCGTAGCAATTCATTTGCTAAATTTGAACATTTATAAAAATAAATTCTAAATTTCTGTAGGAGTCAGAGAGGATTGAGAGATATAAGCCAGGCTGGAGGGTATATTCTTCTGACTATTTTCTTGTTCACAATTTTATTTTAAATTTTTAAGGCCCTTTAAAATATTAGTTGCCCTGGACGCATCTCGCATTTTCTCTGAAAGGCCCTGTGTGTAACTATGAGTATTTTATAATTTTATGTTTCTTGCTTTACTTACCTTTATAGGCGCCAACTGCGGGATTGCTCGGGTGCTCGACACAGTTAGATTGCTCATTGATAGGTCTATAATATCTACATAGAAAATTAATTTTCATTAACCACCCTACTTACTAGAGGACTAATGACGATGAACTCGCAACTGCACCTGGTTCATCAAGAACAGCGAAGCGAAGAAGAATGCGCTAAATTTTAGGATAGTGAATTGCATGTAGACTGGGCCCACTGGGGATACCACGGTAAAAAAACGCGCCGCTTACTCTACCTCAAGGTGGTGTGGAAATGAGTTTTTTGGCCAAAACGCGTGTTGGAGTACACTTTGCAGCGCTCGTACGCCTAAAATATTGACTATGAAAAAAAGGTAGATACATAAATTGTAGGTAATTGTCTCTAGTTTCATTTTGTATATAACTGTTTTTATCGTAAAATAAGTCGGAAAGGAGGTATTGTCAAAAAACTGCTTTTAGGCGCCATTTTTCCAATATGGCGGCGCGAGCGGCAAAAATACGAGGGGGCAAAGTCGAAATTCGGAAAAAGCACATCAAAATCTATAAAATTACCAATTTTCAAAACTCCCGGAAAACCACTATTTTTCGAACCAAATGACTGTACTATACTCCAATTTAAGATGTGAGAACATTAGCACGTTTAATACTTTTTATAATGTAAGTTTTCATCGGTTTTCATAAGTGATCTGAGTCTATAGCCCTACCCCCCAAAAAAGTCGTCAATGCTCAAGTGTTGAAAAAAACTGGTCTGTTTCTTTCGATTTGGAAGGTACGGGCGTATACGGTCTTCAAATATATCATTTTTTTTAATTTTAAACCGTCATAATTCTAAACCAAAAGTGTTGACCATATTATGTAACTATCAAAGCTTGTCAAATTGATTATTCAATAAATGGCGTTTAAAAGTAATTTTTAGTTTTGAATGAATCGTGTTGTCAGTCGCGTAGATAGTCCCTTATGGCAAAGTTCCCACGGAAATTAAAGTATTATTAGTGTTTGAATTAGTTTGATTATCAGTGGAATTAACTCTAAAAGTAATTAACTAAAATAATAATAATAGATCAATCTCATTAATATTACTTGCGTTCCTTTGTTATTAGGTCCCCCAAGTTTTGACGAAGAATGGCACAGCCGCTCGAAGCCAAAAATTTGTTTTCCCAATAGCCTATCAAAATTTAATTCTGTTACCGGACCTTAGATAACTACGTCCGTACAAAAAGAAGCAGCAAACTTTTATTATACGCTTTTTCAATTCATCGCTTCACGTTTGTTTCGCCATCTTCTCTTAGGGAGAAAATCTATGCCTAAATATCTTGTACAGTAGATTACAGAAAATGAGCGCCTGACGACTGTGGATTTGCATCAGGAAAGTGAACGCTGGCATATCTGGTTCACTCTGAAGTTCCGTTCGCATTCCAACACGAATGAACATAGTTGTCAAGCTTCTATAATCTACAATAACTACAATTTTTATTCAAAATACAACATTCATTATAATTCTAATTAGTAGGGAGCTTGACAATAGCTGAGGTATCATTGGGATGCCATTGTTTACACGACGTTCTTATGACTCGTCTATTACAAACCCCCAGGTCACAGCATGGATGCCGCGAGGGGCTACAAGGAGACGGAGAAGAGAAAAACAGAAAATTGAGGGAAGAGAAAAAAATATCAGAATTGCATTATAGCATATAATTTATTTGAGTAACCTGAAAACTTAATACTTCCTTATTGATTAATATCAAAAAACAAAACTTGAAAATTCCTAACTTTGGAACAGAAACTTAAATCGTATTGGTTTCTGTCCAAATTTGTTGATCACGTTTTCCGCTTGAACTCTCTTCCTGCGAACGCTCAACAAGTCAGTCTTTGTTGGGAATATTTTTTGATATCTTTAAATGACTTTTCTTAGAAAATACCTTGAAGTTGAAAAAATGCTGTGTGTGTGACAAGGACGAATGACGATTTGACGTTTTGAAGTTATAGCCCTGTCATCTGGCTATTACGTATTTCTACTTTGCAAACAGAAAGGGGCATGCGATCGAGTTTGCGCCTCAACGGACTACCTGCCATCAAATCCCGATCGGTTCCCTGCTAGCAGTCAAATATTTCCTCCACTCCTGACTCAGACGCTAATGACCTCTGTTGTCGAGCGTCTATAATCCACAATTCAATTCCACCCCTAACGGTGCCGTTTATACGCTGTTGAACGAAATTACTTTCATCGTGACGACACGCATGCAAGAGAGATTTTAGTATGACTTTTGCTGTCCGCGTCCGTTCAGGACAGTGTCCGGTCAGTACTTTTTTTTATAACATGCATTTTCAAATGTCACACTGGTATGGTTTCTCTCCGGTATGTTTTAACTTGTGCTTCCTTAAAGAATTTGAGTGTCTGAAACACATTTTGCAAATGTCGCACTGGTATGGTTTCTCTCCAGTATGTTTTAATTTATGACTATTTAAATAACTTCCGTGTTTAAAACACATTTTACAAATGTCACACTGGTATGATTTCTCTCCGGTATGGTTTAACTTGTGACTCTTTAAAGAATTTGAGTGTCTGAAACACATTTTACAAATGTCACACTGGTATGGTTTCTCTCCGGTATGTATTAATTTATGTCTATTTAAAGAACTTTCGTGTTTAAAACACACTTTACAAATGTTACACCGGTATGGTTTCTCTTCTGTATGTTTTAATTTATGTGTTTTTAAATGTACTGCTTGTCTGAAACACACTTTACAAATGTCACACTGGTATGGTTTCTCTTCTGTATGTTTTAATTTAGGTGATTTTAAGTGAGCTGCTTGTCTGAAACACATTTTACAAATGTCACACTGGTATAGTTTCTCTCCTGTATGTTTCAATTTATGAGAATTTAATGCGTTTAAGTGTCTGAAACACACTTTACAAATATCACACTGGTATGGTTTCTCTCCTGTATGTTTCAATTTATGAGAATTTAATGAGTTTAAGTGTCTGAAACAAACTTTACAAATGTCACACTGGTATGGTTTCTCTTCTGAATGAATAAGTCTATGTTTTCTTAAATTTGATGAGTTTTTACAATATATTTTACAAAAGTCACACTGATAAGGCTTTTCAAGTACGTGGAACTTTTCGTGTAAATTTTGAGGTTTACTAGAACAATCAGAACTGCCCATATCTTCATTAACAACTTCAGAGTCACCAAGTTCGTTCTTTGTGTATCCAGGGCTACAATCGACTTCTTTTAATGGTATATTGTACGTTTCTTCAGATTTCACAGAAATTTTCTCCGTCATGTCGTTTTCAAATTTAAGGAAACACTCAAAGTTTGCTGACGAAACACCTACTTTAGTTTCACCAATATCGATCATTGAATCTACGCAACTAATTTCACTGGAATCACCATTAGAAAAAATTTCTACTGTGCCATCAGCATACTCTGTTGGAATTAATGAATTAGCGTCCATTGGTTCATCTTTGATTTCGGATTTTAAAGATATTTCCTCGTTAATATTATTTATTGCGTTAAGATGTGTAGGCACTTTCTGTTTTGAATAGAAAAAATCAAATTCATCACTGATTTCCAAAGGATTACACTTCGTAGTGATATCATCATTAAAGTTGTTGTTTACGAGATTCTCAAATGGTTCTTCACGAGCCCGTTCAAGGTTGATTTGTGGATGACAGTCGCTTAACTGTTGTAGATATCGCTGCAGTATTCTATCGGACCGCACTGCTTGTATTTGGAACTGGTGACATTTCTTCAATTGAGTGAAACATAATAGACAAATATAGGCTGGCATCTTATCGTGCCTAGAAATCTGCGACCAAATTATATAATTAATACAATCTCCTCAAGTAAACAAATTATTTTACAAGAGGGAATATATTATTATTATTGTTTAACAATTACGATTACATGTAAACTGTTTAAAATAATTCTACTTAAAGTTGAGAGCGATTTGTGAGCCCTTCGCATTACTATCACTATCCGTAACCTACATTAAATTTTTTAGTCGGCGGAATTATTTCTCTATTGTAGTCATAGTGATTTATTCTAATTGAATTTAGGTTAAGATTTAGGAAGGTGATTGTGAAGCAAAGGGAAAAATTAAATAAATGGGGTAAAATTGTGCACTTACTTGAACGGTAGTACATTCCATTATCATATCAGCTATTCCTTTTCCCAATTCGAAGGAAAAGCCAAATATATTATCTTCCATAGTCATATCGCGTGATAGACATAATCTACACATTTGAGTTAAACCATGGCCAGTTACTTTTAATTCTTTCATTTTTTTATATATTTTTCTTCGACTTACAGAACAGGTAGTCGCGAGCCGAAAAAAGTTCACACCTGTACCCAGTGTTGCCAACGATCAAAAGTGGCTCCCACCAGATGACAGATTGAAAGCCACAAAAAAACCACTAAAACTGACAAATTAAAAAGTTCTAAATAATTATTAACATTTCTTGAACATAATGTTTCAAGTCCCAATTTCTATATAAAAATACATAATTTTTCTTTCCAGATCCATAATATTGATGGTAAATTTGTCATAAAATGTATATTGAAATTCCTTGAAGGTGACTAACTTTTTACTTATAAAAAATCAGAAAAAAATTGCTTAAACAATTACGTTATTTCTTGATTGAAATTCAAGTTGTCAGTACTCAGTTGTCGCGTCTCTTTAATAGTCATTAGTTTCAAATTTCAGTGCTACCAAGCGAACATAAGAAATTCAAATATTCCATTATGGAGTGTAGAGGTAAGGAGAACTCTCTCTGCATATGAAAAGCGTCCGTCAAAAGGCGATAAATTGGTGGCGCCGCAATAGCAAGAGTGTAAATTTTAAAGGATGCGCCAAATAATACTAGAGTAAGACAGTGAAGTAAAGAAGGAAAGCATAACTTCCGCTTTTAAATGTCGCACTTTTCAAAAGAAAAACAGTCAAATATCATTGGTAAACTTGTAATTATGCATAAAATAGTAAATAAAGATAATCCCAATATAAATGAACGCCTGAAAAATTATTTATAAAAAATTACAAACGCAAAATTTAAAACACCTGTAAATACATACTTGAATTTGTCAATCAATTATATTCTTTTCATTTTTTTTATAAAAGTTCCACATAATAATTTTTGAAATTTCTTCAAAAGTAGAATTCTCTAATAAAAATTATTAAAAAACTGAAATTTCTGATGTAAAACAGATCATGGAAATTAAATCACCGTCCACGTTATCTGACAGTAGTTATTTTAGGTTATATTTACAAAATTATTTTGAACTTTTGGACTATGGAGGGTAGCAGTTAAGGAGAACACTCTCATATGGGGGAACAGTTGCAAAAGTGTCCAGCTGTAAGCTGTAAATAACAGTTCCAAATCTCTCCAGAGTGGCGCCAAAATAGCAAGAGAGTATGAAATGAACTTAGCAGTTATTGACTGAGTGAAGTGCGCTGAGTTGAAAAATTTAATATTTTTGATGACTAGAGTAGTTATATTATAACAAAACTACAGTATACAAAACCTCAACTGTTTGCGTAGTCCAAAAGTTCAAAATAATTTTGTAAATATAACCTAAAATAACTACTGTCAGATAACGTGGACGGTGATTTAATTTCCATGATCTGTTTTACATCAGAAATTTCAGTTTTTTAATAATTTTTATTAGAGAATTCTACTTTTGTAGAAATTTCAAAAATTATTGTGGAACTTTTATAAAAAAAATGAAAAGAATATAATTGAGTGACAAATTAAAAAGTTCTAAATAATTATTAACATTTCTTGAACATAATGTTTCAAGTCCCAATTTCTATATAAAAATACATAATTTTTCTTTCCAGATCCATAATATTGATGGTAAATTTGTCATAAAATGTATATTGAAATTCCTTGAAGGTGACTAACTTTTTACTTATAAAAAATCAGAAAAAAATTGCTTAAACAATTACGTTATTTCTTGATTGAAATTCAAGTTGTCAGTACTCAGTTGTCGCGTCTCTTTAATAGTCATTAGTTTCAAATTTCAGTGCTACCAAGCGAACATCGGGAGAGATTTGGAACTGTTATTTACAGCTTACAGCTGGACACTTTTGCAACTGTTCCCCCATATGAGAGTGTTCTCCTTAACTCTACCCTCCATATATTCCATAAAATTTTAATACCAATTTTAGTTACGAATAATTGAAAATACTCCAATATCACCAGATCTCACCAGAAAATTTCACAATACCACCAGAAATCCCACTGCCACTAGATGACAAATTTTAGTCACTAAGTAGGTAACTGATTCCACCAGATCTAGTGGGAATTCCACTAAGTTGGCAACGCTGTTTTGACAGTAATGTATCAATTAGTAAGTTTACTTCCTAAAAATTCAATAAAAATTGTTATCAGAACACCTTAGTTATTTATTATACAATCGAAATTACTCAATATTATTCAATTAACACAAGATTTGATAATATTTGATACTAGCAAATTCCTTCCTTCAATTGTGCAATGATTCTTCTTTTTTGTTCATCGTTTTAATAATTTCGGGGCATTTAAGCGACAATTATTTCTTTTAATTTTTGACATTTACATTTACCTACTCATTAAAAATTAAATTTATTGCCAAGCTATTGACTTTTTGTGAACTTACACTAAAAAACTCAAGTGTAAACTTTATTAGGTCTGCGACGTATCTATATTTCTCACCAGTGGTGGCGTTAGAGGGTGGGCCATGGCCCACCTTAAACTGTCTTGGCCCACCCTGGAATAATCCCCAATCTCTGTATTTCGACGCATGCTGTCAGTTGATGAAATACTTCATACTTACAGAACAGAACCATCTAGTATCGAGTAGTAGAACTAATAATATGGATGTGTTATGTAGCGTATTGTATGATTCATACAATACAATACGTAAGTATGAAGTATTTCATCAACTGACAGCATGCGTCGAAAAAAGCAATTATACCTATTGTCATTGAGGATACAAATTTTTCAATTAAATTTTCACTCTATGAAACATTTTCAATTTCTTTTGTGCGCGCGCGGTGCCCCTAGCCGATGCGGGGCCCCTAGGCAGTTGCCTACTCTGCCTAATGGTTAATCTGGCCCTGGAAATTAACATGAGCAAAGTCGCAGGTAAAGGCTAGTTTTATATAAAACGCTGATTTGGAAATAAATTCTTCTTTTATGGTTAATTTATTTACAATGTTCTACAGAAAAAATGTGCTCACCTATATTATTTCAACAAAATGTTTAAAAAAAATGTTTAATATTTTTATAGGTACATAAATTTACACAATATGAGTCACCGTGTAATTTATTTTAACCATCAATAACTAATTTATAAGAGCACGGCTCTTGCACATAATAATAAATTATTTTATATCAACATTTTTTTAAACTCAATTTACATTTTCTTATTCTATTTTATGTACATTTATATGAAATTAATCTATCACAAACTATAATATCACATCTTTATAATATTAGTTTTTATAGTTTTCATTTGAAAATAGTTTTTTTAATTGTTCCATAGCAATTACCAAGTCATTTTTTTAAATTCTTATTAGGTTGTGAAATGTGAATGTTATGATCCCGTTTCATAGGTTTGATATACAGATTGTATCAAATTAAAGCTGTGCATAGGCCGTTCTGTGTGTAAGACAGAGATCGATATATAAAGTATTAATTAAGAATGAGATAAATAATCACTAAAGGAAGTTATTGTGGTTACTGTAAATAAATAATATTTATACAACCTAATAACGTCATCTTTGTTTTTTCGCTCCTTCTATGCTGTAAAAATGTAAATCTTTTACCAGTTTACCAACTAAAGCAACTAATTAACCAGAATATTAATTCGTAATATTATTTATATCTGGTACAAAAGTTTTAACAATTATTTTATTAATTAATTTATTAAGTGTTCGAAAAGACCTCCACGTTCTTCCAAACAATATCCTAATCGATTACAAAAATTTCCCCTCACATTGACTAACATTTGATGGTCAACGGACTGACATGCATTAGAAATTTTGAAAGGCAGCTACAAATAATTTTATTATGTCGGCGGTTGAATTACCACCATAAAACCATTTAATTATTTGGATTTTTTCCCAAACAGTTTAAATTGCTATTTTATCAATAATTTCAGTAGTGACTATTTTTACTGCTTGTTCGGTATTATTTATTTACAGTAACCACAGTAACTTCCTATTAGTGGTCATTTATCTCATTCTTACTTATTGCTTCATGTATCAATCTCTGTCTTACACACGGAATGCGCTATGCACTGCAGGTTTAATTTGATACATACAATCTGTAGAATCCGATTACTCTAAGAATGATACCGCTACGTCATTGACAGAAAACGCATATTTATCTGGACGCCGCCTACCTGACCCAGTGGCGTAGTGTTCAACGGGTTAATACTGAAAAAAACGAAAAAAAAACAATAAAATTTGCTGGTCGCCAATTTCAGACAGTTGTTTGAGGGCGAAGCTTTGACGCCAATACATTGATGATGTATCGGTATCACTCTAAGAGTAATTAGACTCTACATAATATTTTTTGCCATACCTACCCACTACAAAATAGCTACTTTCGATACATGTATGCCGGCCGGCCTCTATATTGGGTCATCAGACAGGCGTGCAAAAGTGTTTCCATTACATAGCAAGTGCGGTAAACAAACGGTCGCCATAGCAACTTCTGTTCATTCGCTCTATCCGCTTCTGATTACATACTAACAACCTTCACGACCTGCTGTAAAGGTAAAGATGGCGACGCAAATGAACTGTCAAATTTTTTTGAAAATGAAGTGAAATAAGTAGGTATTTTGTAGTGGGTATGGCAAAAAATACCATATATATCACCTGCATAATGGTATTATAACTCGTGTTGACAGCAAAAACTCGCTATCGCTCGTTTTTACATACTGTCACCACTCGTCTGTAATATACCCCATTACGCATCTAGATAATCTACTATTCTCTATATTCACTTTTGTTTACTAGTATAAAAAGAGGCCAAGTGCGTGTTCAATACGCATCAACTTAGGATTCCGTAGCTGTTGCAGAAGTAGAACTCGGCAATTATGAATAGAATCGTGCCCTTATGAAACGGCGAAACAGGCCCGGGTTCGATTCCTACCTCAAAACCATTTTAGTTTTTTTCTTTTTCTTTTATTTTTTATTATTTCATTCAAAATTAAATTCACATACGATTTTATTTTTTTGACAAACAATTGAAAACACTGTAGCTTAAATTTTAAACAGTTTAACTGACTTCAAAAAAAAACAGAGGTTATCAATTCGACATGTATATAATGTTACATATCTCCTGCATTTGCAAACCTATTTTGATAATTCTTGTTTTATTTATTACTTTAAAAATACAAAAATATCGTATAAATAGTCTAATTTGATCAAACTGCTTTACGTCTTCTACATTTTATGCCCAAATCTGCCGCCCTAGCCACTAGCTCCTAGCCTACTCTGTCTAAAGGAAAATCCGCCACTGATTCCTAGTGGCTACGGAACCCTAAAATCGGCAATATAAATAATTAGTTTCACAACGACATTAGACTGTTCCTGCATGTATAAAAACTGTAATTATATGATCACAATCTAAGGTTATTGTCAAATCAAATTTTTTGACAATGCTTTCTGCAGCCCAGCATTAATGTTGTATAATATTAACATTGGAAATGTTTATGTTCGTATATTGGGGCAGAGTTACGAGTTTTCGTTCAAGGCCAAAAGACAACGGTGTCGCGATCAAGTGAGGAGCAATCATGCAAAATTGAACAAGTGCAATTTTTTCGAAATGTGTTTTATATCATGTCTAGTTAATTGAGAGGTATTTGCGACGATCTGCGGTGTTATTTTTGAGCAAATGTTAATAAATACTGTAGAAAAATCCATTTAAATGTTAAGTAATCAAGCAAAAATGAACGCGTATATAACAGAAGAATAATTCCTGACAAAACTAAACAGTGCATTGATAAATAGTGTGTGTATAATAAACAGTTAATTATGTTTCATATATGCTGTTATCATTTCCAATGTCCTCGATGGTTGCAAGGATTGCGAAATCTGAATTTTTATACATAATTTATACATATTTTTCTCTTTTGGCATTACTATGGTTAATTTTCCATTCATAAATTTGAAAAAAATCCTAAAAACAGTCATTATGATTGACAAACTCTTCAGAATACGTGTTATTTTTACAGGTTCTTCGTCACCAATCGAATTTAACCAAATTAAAATGTCATTGGTCCAATAATACGAATGCTCCGAAACCTTGGAATGTTCATAAGTTTACTTATTTACAAAAATAATCATCAGTTAAATCACTGTTTATACACTTATGTAGTATAAAACACTGTTGCAAATATTCACATACATTCAAAGACTGTTTTAAGAACGGCTTATTTCCGAAACGTTAAATACAGAAACAAATTATGTAGATCAGCATTTCCCAAACTATGGGTCGCAACCTACTGGTGGGTCGCCAGACCCGGACTTAAAGATCCAGGGCCCCTGGGCACGCGACAGTTGGGCACCCCAAGCCCAAAAAAAAATGGGAAAAATAGAATTGGGTGGAAATTTAGCAAAAACGTCGCCAATTGGGTTATCTTACAAAATTGTTGGGCTTTTTTCTTTAATTTACATCTCCGCCCTGGTCGGGGCCCCTCGGCGGCAGGCCCCTAGGCCGGTGCCTTGTTGGCCTAGGCAAAAATCCGGGCCTGTGGGTCGCGAGCGAATATTGGATGGGCCCTGAAAAATAGGACGATACGACCGACCGACAAATACATCCCTCTCATTGAATGAATGAATTGTAAATTATAGACGCTCGACAACTGAGGTCATTAGCGTCTGATCCTTCTCATTGAAATAGCAATCCTTGTATATTAAGTATTAAAATTTTCGATTGTAACTGAATGTTTTTTTTTTCTTATTTGAACAGGCCTTCATTCATATAGTAATGCCGCTTTTTTCTTCATGACAGCCAAGAGGTGAGTCCCGAATTTGGAAGTTATTGTTAGGTGGGTCGCGGTCCAGGCAACTTTGGAAACCACTGATGTAGAGTAGTATTTATAAGAGTAGTAACTGCATTTGAAAATCGTAGTTTTAGCACTTGACTAACAAGTACAGTGAGCCACTGAAAACGTCCTTGCGTCTCGGGGGGCCTCGCCAAGTAAACAATAATTAGTTTTCAGAAAGCCGCGTGAGGCCCTAATTCCAAAATCCCGCTCAAAGTTGTGCGTTCCATGATTTTTTGGAAAATTACCCGAACGGGCCGAACGGTGAAGGAATGGATTTTTCGAGACACTATTTAGAATGAGCGAAACGCTGGCATTCTAAACTTCACTAAGGGGGAAGGCGGATAAAACAGCTAGTTTTTCAAATTCGCGTAACTTAATTTTGCCCACGCCCACTTTTGTGCTAATAGCCCCGTCACTAAACGAGCACACCTAATGAGAATCTACTTTTTTTTATAACTTGAAATGTATGTTAGTTTGTTTGTGTGTTTGTTTGTTTAGGTCAAATCTTGCAAGTCAATTTTGAATGACTTCCACGTATCCGATCGATTTGAAATTTTATACACATATGTATTCCCGATAACAATACATGAATAAATCGTTTTTAGAAATAAATTCAACCCCTAAGGGGCAGGCCCGGATTTCTGCTTAGGTCAACAAGGCACCGGCCTAGGGGCTCAGCCGCCGAGGGGCCCCGGCCAGGGCGGAGATGGAAATTAAAAAAAAAGCCCAAAAATTTTGTAAGGTACCCAATTGGCGGCTTTATTTTCCATCCAATTCCATTTTTTCCCCTTTTTTTGGGCTTGGGGGGCCCAACTGTCAAGTGCCTAGAGGCCCTGGGTCTTTAAGTCCGGGTCTGCTAAGGGGTCCAAACGGGGTTTTTTTACTAATCAACGCCCAGGCCAAATCGCTGAAGCTAGAAACTTGAAATTTGGACACTTGGTTCCTTTTCTGACGTAAACATCCACTAAGAAAGGATTTTTCGAAATTTAACCCCTACGGGTGTCAAAGGGGGATAAAATTTTGAAAGACTAAAATGAACGAAATAAATATTAGTAAAAAAAACTTTTTAGAGACAAGCTTTTATTTAAATGCACTAAAAAGGAAGAAATAATTTTTAATAATTTAGGTTCATAATTATAAAAGCGTGGGTCGTGACTAATAAACTATCATAGAGTTCATGACCCACGCTTTATTAAATATGAACCTAAATTATAAAAAAATATTTTTTCCTTTTTAGTGCATTTAAATAAAAGCTTGGCTCTAAAAAGTTTTAACATTGGAAATGTTTATGTTCGTATATGGGGGCAGAGTTACGAGTTTTCGTTCAAGGCCAAAAGACAACGGTGTCGCGATCAAGTGAGGAGCAATCATGCAAAATTGAACAAGTGCAATTTTTTCGAAATGTGTTTTATATCATGTCTAGTTAATTGACAGGTATTTGTGACGATCTGCGGTGTTATTTTTGAGCAAATGTTAATAAATACTGTAGAAAAATCCATTTAAAAGTTAAGTAATCAAGCAAAAGTGAACGCGGATATAACAGAAGAATAATAGGGTTATTCCTGACAAAACTAAACAGTGCATTGATAAATATTGTGTGTATAATAAACAGTTAATTATGTTTCATATATGCTGTTATCATTTCCAATGTCCTCGATGGTTGCAAGGATTGCGAAATCTGTGAATTTTTTTTACTATTATTTATTTTTTAAACAAACCACCTTGCATTATCTGAAGTTCTTATAGCCATCCTAAAAACATTCTCTGAACTCATGAAATTCGAAACAATATTTGGTATTATATTTAATTTATACCCTGAACGTTTGACAATTTTTTAAATCGTTTATATCAACAGTTTGCACAGTTTAAAGAACACTGCAAAACACGGCCTGTCCGTCTTGTATTACGTAACAGCGTAACAATGTGTTGAGCCTGCTAACGTAACTGATGACGTAATCATCATCAGTACAATGATGGCGGATGACGGTAAAACTAAAGTTGCGTCCGATGATCGGTTGCGCGAACCGGCGTCAGCCATTACGCTGCTTGCGACAACCACCGGTGAGTTGGCTGCCGAAACGCTGCTCACTTCTGGCGCTATACACGGTACCTGAAAACAATCAATTTTATAATTAATCGGTATTTTCTGTGTAGTTTTAATGAGCGATTTTCCTGAGAGTAGTTCTTTCAATTATCCACGAGAGGCAGCACTTGTGGTAGGTACAAACATTATTTATTCCCCATAGTGTCGTGTCATTTTAGTGGTATAACTTAATTATTAAATTATTATTATCATTAAATTAATTAAATAATTAAGTACCACTAAAATGACACGACACTAATGGGGTATAAATAATGTTTGTACCTACCACAAATGCTGCCTCTCGTGGATAATTGATGGAACTACTCTCAGGAAAATGGCTCATTGATAGAAATAAAATTGTGGATTAAGTTATCACAAAAATTGACAAAATAAAAAAATGGGTATGTCAGTATCGCTGGTACAAACAGATGCCTGAATACCGTTAAATATACAAATAATTCTATTAATATAGGTATTCATTTTTATTTATCTTATAAAATCAAAATATATTCGTAGAATATAATAAATAATATAATATAATATATATAATAATAAACCAAAGTGTAGGTTTCAAAAAAATTATAATTATTGTCAAAGAAAAAATATAACAAAAATAAAAAAATATATAAATAAATATCATGTAGAATTTAGAAAAAAAAACGCCAAAAATTCTACGCTGCCATCAGGTCTCGAACCCAGGTTCCTATTCATAGAACACTAAGCCGTAACCAAATGCGCTATGAGTGGAACTGTGTAGACGGCCGTTTTTATTGATATAAGTATGTTGCGAATTCTTACGGTCAGATTGCGAACGGTCAGGTTGCGAATTCTTCGGTTATTTGCGAACGCTTCACGTTATTTCAGTACCTGGGCAAAAAGTGCCTAACGCGTCTGGAAGTTTTCACTTCAAAAAACTGTTTTTAGACCAGGTCAGTCTGAAACTTTATTTAATGTTATCAGCTGATCTACGTATCTACTGTGAAAGCTATTAACTTTCTTTTGGCAGTTTTATTCTCTTCGTTTAACAAGCTGAACAAACGTAGATAACTCAGACACGTCAATAAGCAGTATAAAATATGGGGCAAAGAAAGGTCTTAAGGTGCATTTTCATGTGACGCTAGACGCTGGCGGCTAGCGTCAAATGTGGTCACGTGACATAAACGCCATCTTGAAAAACTGTAGCGTCAAGTTCCAGCGTCAAATTTTAGCGTCAACAGACAGCAAGGTTTTGACAGTTGTAAACTTGTAAAGAGAGCGTCAAATAAAGACATCCATAAATCAAAACCCTGGTGAATTTGTTATAATAATTAATAAATAAGCTCTTTGTAAATTTATTAACAGAAAAGACAATGTCTGAATACGATTATCAAAAATGAAATTCCCATATTTTTGACTTAAATAACCGGCGAAAGTACACGAATTATAAGGAATAAAAATTAAAAATACAACAATGCTTACTTTTTTATAGGTAATTATATGCACTACTAGAATATGAGAAAAAAATAAATTGTATCTTGAGAAATTTTAATGTTTTTAGTATTCAATAAAAAAAAATTGTTTTGTTCTAAGTGAGACGGGAATTTTAATTAACCATCGAAAAACCATCAGGTGATAGTATTTTCCTTAATAAATAGATACTTTCGAAGTAATAAAATCAATGGGTTAAATTCGTAGAATCAACCCCCTAGTAGCAACATAAAGCAATTCTTTAGCAAGCCTGTGTGTTGATACTTGATGCACAACTCAGTACCTAGCTGTAGAAAACTCGTATCATTAATGACCAGAGACAACTAATGACGCCAGCGTAAAAGCTAAACAATATTTAGCTTTGACGCTACATTTTTTTCAATATGGCGTTTATGTCACGTGACCACATTTGACGCTAGAAGCCAGCGTCGAGCGTCACATGAAAATGCACCTTTACATCAATGTATTCGTTGTGAGCTTCGAGAAGGAGGGGGTAAGCAGTTTTTCGCGAGCGCTGTATGCGGCGACTTTATGCGTAAATGCTGTATTTTTAATGAGAATGTGTTGTAGTGTTGCAGTGAAAGAACAGATAATTAAAGAATGTAATTTTATTGTATGGCAAATTGAGTTGATAATAAACGAATCTTATAATAATTGTTCGAACTTAAAACTAAATATAAGAGAAATGTAGCAACTAGATATCAAAGCAGTTTACAAATATGGTTCGGACCTAAACTAATACAGCAACAAAATGTGGAAACATAACCTCTACATAGTCCTAATAACTTAAAGCAATAAATATTTATGAATAATAATGCTTACTTACATTGAATTTTTGAAGAAAATATTCACTTAACGTTTACAATACAATTAGAAAATTTGGAGGTATTGTCGCAATTTCAAGTAATAAGCGAATTTTTTGCTCTTTCCTATAATTTCGCATACTAAAGTTACAGCAAAGATGCTTCTTTCGAACCAATAGGCGGCGCCAGTGTAGAAGCTCACAGCGAATAAGCTGAATGTAACATAATATAGAACCATAGGTGGGCACAGTTAATCCAAAAGTTAACTTCGTTAATCGTTAATTCGTTAGATAAAAAGTTAACTTCGATAATAGGTAGAGCGTTAAATTTTCGAAAATTTAACGCAAGTTAAAGTTAACCGTTAAAAGTTAACCATTTAAAACTTATACTGCTTTTGGGCTGAGAGAAATAGGTAAATAAAACAAAAACAAGTAGAAAGAAGAATTAAACATACATTTATTTATGTCGATAATAAAGTAGGTAGGAATAAGACTATTATTCATCGTTATTTTTTAAAAAAGTTAGGTTACAATTTGTCGTATTCACTGGCAGTGGCACTGACTGAGCAGACTTGCTTACTTACACTCACGCCATGCCTAGCATAAATTATACATATATGCATCACACTCGCACGCGCACTTCGCATATATGATATCGTTCAACATTCGACTTGCCGACAGTCGCCGAACATACGAGCGTGGCATGGCGCGTAATTCAAACAAACAAAATGACGACAGCATGTCAACAAACGACTAATGTAACGGACTAAAGTTAACGGAAGTTCAATTTAACGGAAGTTAACAAGAGCGTTAACATTTTTTGAAGTTTACTTAAAAGTTAATCCGTTCAGCAGATTGTTAACTTCGTTAATTAACGATTAACGGATTAACGAGTTAATGCCCACCTTTGTATAGAACGATCCTTTAATAAGAGACTAGGTCACTATAAAGTCCGATCAAGGAAAGAACGTCGGTTCGGAAGGGGATAGGCGGAAAAGGTGTTAACAATCTGACACGAGCGTTTTAACATATATTGTCAGATTTAGCTACAAGTCGTTGATTTGTTTTAATGCCGCTTACCCAAAATAAGAGTCCCTATGCTGCTATGCACAATCTTTAGACTGACATTCTTTCTCTGGTCACCTATGACCGCCATTTAAAGTAATCTTTAAAAATAGAGGATATCAAATCGACGGTTATGTTTGGTTAAAACTATTTTTTTCTTCAAAATGTCCGAATAATGACAAAATATTTTTGATCTCAACGAAAATGAACAAAGGTGTAGGGAATTTAATGTTCTACAAAAGAGTACCTTACCATTTTTGTCGGAGCATCAACGGTTTGCGAGATATTTATAGCATTGAACTTTTCCTAAAGATGGCTGCGTTAGCATAAACTTTTAGAGCGCGCAGAGCCAGATTAAGCCATGTAGAGGTCCCTAGGCAGTGCAAGTCTCGGGGCCCCTCTCCCCTTATTATAGTATTGTAATTCTATTTCAAACAAAACTTATGAAAACAAACAAAACCTGATAGCTAATGTCGAAAAATAACTATTTTATTATAAATAAAAATATAAAATCTTGTAAAAAAATCATAGAAATGTATATTGCATTACAAGAGATGAAACTTGGCATTTGCAACTAGTGTGAAGTTTGCTGCCCGAGGTACCACACGTGTTACAAACGCGAAGTTTCGTTCCTAGTAATTAATAATAATAATAATAATAATTCTTTATTTAGGGAAATGTTTAGCCGTAGCCGTTTTCAACAATAATTGCATATTATTTTTTAAAACAAGTCTATTGACAATTCGATTTGAGGTACCTATAATTTGGGCGCGCAAAAAATCGCAAAAATATTAGATCTGTCAGATATATGTGGGGTTATGTCTGTCATTTTGACGTTTTCGAATATTATGTGCGGATTCAATTGCTCTATCTCCCTCTTGATTTGACGTTTTCGAATATTATATACGGATTCAATCGCTCTATTCCCTCAACGTTAAATAAATTATAATTTAAAAAAACTAAAAAACACGCTTTAATGAACTAAAAAGTAAAAAATAATTAATTTTATTGTAAAAAAGCGTGGGGTAGTATGAAAATATGATACAAAGCACCCCACGCTTTTTTACAATAAAATTAATTATTTTTTACTTTTTAGTTCATTAAAGCCTGTTTTTTAGCTTTTTTAAATTATAATTTATTTTTGCTTTTTAGTCCTGGAGTTCCTGGTCAGGATAATGGGACACAAACTTATGGAATTATTGTATTGTAATTGGTCCTTGATAAGTGTGCAAAGTTTCAGTTCAATCTGAAGTTTTTTGCTTTTTTTTTTTTAGTCCTGGAGATCCTGGTCAGGATAATGGGACAAACTTATGGAATTATTGTATTGTCGTCGGTCCTTGATAAGTGTGCAAAGTTTAAACTAAATCTGACCGTTCAAAGTTGGTCAAAATCAAGTTCAAAGAAGTCGGTTACAAACTGACAAACAAACAAGCAAGCACGCAAACATACAGGTGAAGCTAATATAAGCGTGTTAAAAACAGAGAAAATCGACAACTGAAAATGTTCATTCCTAGGGATGAAAATGCTCAGTTTCAATCCTCTAAACAGGTACCGAAAATCGAATTTTCAATAGTGGCGTTGTGACCGTATTTTTACAACGTTACACAATTTAAATGCTCCTTTTGCGTGTTTTTCATGTTTTCACATACTTAACCTATCAATGTTTTAAGTCAACATGTTCCGCTTTTCGCCACCATGGGCGCTTTAAGTCTTTATTCTATAGCTAATCAAGGTCGTGCCACATCGAATAGTCAGTACTATGAATGAAATGTAATAATTCACCTGGGGATTCGTGAAATTGTCGTGACCACTACATCGTTGTACATGTTCAGCTAAACACGCACTGTACGCTATAGCGTGGGGTATATAGCTCTGATCGAATGTCCCGGTGAAGAGGGTTGTTGCAAGAGGTCCAAGTGCATATACCGGTACATCTTCGCCGCCATGTGTTGCCCACTGTCGTGGTACAGCTGCTCCGTGTACCGCGTTCCGTTCCTCGCTGCTTCCGGATGTCGTCGTATTTGGAGGTATTGTCCGAGGAACGCTGTATCCTGGACCGTTACCGTACAGTATCGTTGTGTACGGAAGTCCATCTACATCTGACATCTTGTTGTCAGCACCTGAATGAAATCAAAAAGATTTAAGTATCAATTTTTTTCGTAGCCTACCCCGTTTTTAGAGTTCCGTGAATGAATTGTGGATTATAGACGCTCGACAACAGCATTAGCGTTTAGGGTTCCGTACCTCTGTATGGAACCCTATAATACCTTGCTTACGATATCTGTCCGTACATCTGTCACAGGGTTCTATTTCACAAACGGTAAGAGGTAGCTAGTTGAAATTTTCAGAGATTGTGTGTTGTTTAAATAATCAAATAATTTTAATAAATTGATGTTTTTTTATACTGTCAAGTGGAAATGGCGTTATCGTACGTGATGATTATAAACTTTGTTATTTATATTGGAATCAAATTATATAACTGTCAACCGTGAGTTCGAGCTTACACTGTGCCTTTTAGCATAGACAACTTACAGTAATTAAATTGTTATAACGGTACGGAACCCTCGTTGCGCGAGTTCTACTCGCACTTGACCGGTTTTTTAGGAAGTAAAACGCATAACTTACAGTACCATGTAAACAGCTAAGGTGTATAGGACATTTAGTATTGGGACAAAATGAATGGATCAGAAAGCCTTGAGATTTACTTATTTATTTCCGACCTTGCAACTACAATAATTGATTTATTTATAGCGTTGCTATTGGTTACGCGTTTAATAATACTTCTGTTGCATTCCCAGGATTTCAGTCCTCTTATCGGAGAGCCGGTGGCGCCTAAGAAATTTTACTTCAAAAAATCGAATTCTCAATGGGGGGCCGTCCCGCTAAATTGGCCAAGATATAGTTTAACGTAGGCAAAATAAAATCACAATTTTTATGTGAGGTTAAAGTTACATGACGTGTATTTGAAATGGGAAGGGAAGGATGCTGCCATCTATCTATATTCTATAGTATTGATATTCTCATGATCGATAATAATATACCCCGTGACCGGTCTCAAAGGTGAACATAGGGATTTAACATGGTATTAGATATTCATTTTTGCTGATTCGTGTTCGCCAATTCAACGTACAAGAAAGGTAATGGTACTTATCGAATGATAAAATTATTGCGCATCAAATGATTCTAAAAATAAGACCAAAAATGAAATTTTTACTTTAAAATACCAATTTGAAATTTACCGATTTTGCAGTAATGATTTCAAAGTAGGCGAAAAACAAAACACTGAAAGAAGTGTGCTGTAATAAAATTGTCAAAAAACTTTTGTACTCGTAATTGGTGCACGTAAGCATTTTTACCATAATTAAAGTAAAAATGAATAATTACACCAATGAAGAAAGAGTTATTATGGTAAAAACCTTTTACAGCGGTGTTAGTTTGCGGAGAGTTAAAGATTTGTTATTTCTAATAAGTTTAATGGCACACACGTTATTTCCCTATGTTCGATTTTGAGACCGGACACCCGGTATAATAAATAGGCGTTATAATTTTTCTGTATAATTGTACCTAATATTGGATGCCCACGTGGCGTTGCTTGTCCTCCCAAGGTCATGACGTGTGAATGATCAGCTGTCAGCACGAGCAGCGTCTCAGTCGGATTGACCATTGCCATTGCGGCCAACAAAGCCGTTTCCATGGCTAGCGTTTCATCCAGAGCACGATAGGCATTGTTGTAATGGTGGGCATGATCGATTCGACCACCTGTCAACGAAAGTATACATTTATTAAATTAATACAAACAAAATGTAAGGTCAGTTAGCACTCTTTTTACAAGCTTTTATTTAACTTGCAATGTATGTTAGTTAGTTTGTTTATTGTTTGTTTAGGTCAAAACTTGCAAGTCAATTTTGAACGACTTCCACGTATCCGATCGATTTGAAATTTTGTACACATATGTATTCCCGATGACAATACATGAATAAATCGTTTTTAGAAATAAATTCAATAATATTGTTAAAATTCATATCCTTATTGAAATTAAATTAAGAAATCACAGGAAAGAGGACAAAAAACTTGCAAGTCAATTTTGAACGACTTCCACGTATCCGATCGATTTGAAATTTTGTACACATATGTATTCCCGATGACAATACATGAATAAATCGTTTTTAGAAATAAATTCAATAATATTGTTAAAATTCATATCCTTATTGAAATTAAATTAAGAAATCACAGGAAAGAGGACAAAAAACTTGCAAGTCAATTTTGAACGACTTCCACGTACCCGATCGATTTGAAATTTTGTACACATATGTATTCCCGATGACGATACATGAATAAATCGTTTTTAGAAATAAATTCAATAATATTGTTAAAATTCATATCCTTATTGAAATTAAATTAAGAAATCACAGGAAAGAGGACAAATGATGCTGTGAACAATTACTCAATTGAACAACGTTTAGTTCTTTATTAGAACTTCTTCAAGGTCTCTAAGTTGAAATTACGCATGTGTCAAGATTATTAATATTTTTTTTTAAATTTTTTATTAATAATCTTGACACATGAGTGATTTCAATTTAGAGACCCTGAATAATGAACGCAACATTAAGTAATTGGTCACAGCATCATTTGTCCTCTTTAATGTGATTTCTAAATTTAATTATGGATAAGTAATATATTAAATTTGATATATCTTAAAAATCAAAACTTATTGGATTTAATTTCTTTACTGTGTTTTATTATGTATGAATCTGACAATATAGATTAAGATTATCTTAATGTCTACAAGATATAATTATTTCTAGAATATATTATGTTGCAATACCATATGGTATTTATAACGTTGATGTATCTAGGTTCTTATTTAATGTATCCCCTTTGGGTATTTGAAACAATTTTCACCTACTTGAATAGCTCTCGCTATTACGATGATTCGCATCTACAACCTAGCTATAATTAATAACACTCGCATGTAATGGAAATCTATTGATTCCTTTGCATATATGGAGAATATTGGTATGTCACGGTTGAGTAATGTAAGCTCATTCCGCCGCGATAGTGGAAAGGTTCAGGTTAGAGTGTGACTATAGTTGTCAAAATGATTTTTTCTGATATTTGCAGGAATCAATTATGTAATTGGCTGCTCTTCCAATAAAAATGTTCATTATTGATAATGTTTGAGTAAGACTTTGAATAAGCATCATACTAGCAAATTTCGGCCGCCAATTCAACTGAAACATTCGATTAACATCATAACAAGGGAAGCTATTATATAAATCAATTGTTGACGCACCCCTCGTTTATTTTGCGGTCACTTAATTAGCTTTTGTGATCACAACAATCATTCTGGAATAAACAAACGCGGTCAATGACTGGAACCTCAGTAGTGAGTGTATTGAAACATAACCGCGATATTTTGAATAACGCTGCAAAATTGTATTTACTGTGTAGTGGTTTCCAGCTGCAGTAGGTACTATATTTCGATAGTCCAGGCCCAGGAGGGAAGCAGGTATACAATACACGTGAAATAGAATAATTACCTACAAAGCAAAGGAGTGGTTAAAATTGATTGGAATTGTGTTTTGGTGTATTTTTAATTTTTATGGTTCCGTACCTCCGGGCTCCGAACGTCCCCCTATTACTGAGCATACGATGTCCATCCGTTCGTTCGTTCAGTCGACTTCGACCGTCCGTCAGTCTATCCGTCTGTTCGTCCATTCTTCCATTTGTCCGTCCGTCCGTGTCGTCACAAGGCTCTATCTCACAAACGGTAAGAGGTAGCTAGTTTATTTATTAGATTATTTTTAACTTCCCATTGGAACTTATTGTAATGGGTCCGAAAATCAAAATCAAAATGTATAGCAAATTTTTATGTTTCAAGGTCACTGCACTATTTTTACACTATTTTTAGAAAGATGTCTGTGTGTGTGTGTACGTACGTATGTATGTGTCCATTTCTTTCTAAGACGAAATCTCGAGAATGAAAAATGATATCGACTACGTTAGGGTGCCAATCGACGCGTATTAACGTAATGATCTGAAAGAAATTTTTAACTTCCCATTGGAAGTTATTGTAATGGGTCCGAAAATCGAAATCAAAAAGGAAAAAAAATTTTTATATTTCAAGGTCACTACATTATTTTTACACTACTTTTAGAAAGATGTATGTGTGTGTGTGTACGTACGTACGTACGTATGTGTCCATTTCTTTCTAAGACGAAATCTCGAGAATGAAAAATGATATCGACTACGTTAGGGTGCCAATCGACGCGTATTAACGTAAATATGATCTGAAAGAAATTTTTTGAAAATCGGTCCAGCCGTTCTTTTTTCTTAACCAAATAACCTCCAAAAAAGTAGATTTTATACAATATCTCGCGAATAAAAAATTATATCGACTTAGTAAGGGTGTCAATCGAGGCGTGTTAACGTCATTTTGATCCGACATAAATTTTATAAAAATCGGTTCAGCCGTTTTTTTTATTATTGTTAAAAATAAATAATAATTATGTTTTAATGATTAAAATGATTACTTTTCTCTGTAATATCTAATTTAATTATTATTATTAAATATTTCTCAAACTGGGAAGTTCGTCGTGTGGATCTCAAGGGTCGCACTTTAGTCCTAATAAACGACCCACCTCACGGCTTGTTTAGATCATATTTAACTGTCAACCGTGAGATTCGAGCTTACACTAGTTTACAGTAGGTAATTAAATTGTTGTAATGGGTGTCCGGTCATATAAAATCCCAGTAATTAATATCCCTGTAAATAATATCCCAGTAAAAATATCCCAAGACAAAATTAAACTATGACAAAAACGTCCCATGGAAAGAATATCCCATGTCAAAAACATCCCATAACAAAAAAATGAATTACAATTTTTAAGAATATAATTAATATACAGTGCGTTTGATTTCAACCAACAATATTGACTTTACATGTTAAATTTCTCCATTTGAATTACATTGAATTCAAGTTAAGTCAAAAAAAGCGTCTGCGGACAGCACGAATAGCCTGCATTGATATCTATCTCCAGTGTATTCCTTTTCATGTATTGTCTGCGAGGTGAAGAGGGGGGGTGTTTGTGCGACGGTTTTGTCTGCGGGGTGAAGAGAGGAGAGGGGGTGGAGGCGGCGCGCGCCGCCTCCACCCCCTCTCCTCTCTTCACCCCGCAGACAAAACCGTCGCACAAACACCCCCCCTCTTCACCTCGCAGACAAAACCGTCGCACGAACAACCCCCTCGCGGGAAACTCTGCCACCGCAAGAATTGCACGGTCCTGATATTCAATTCCTATGTGAAAGAATAATTTGTTATTTTTTTCTGCGCCGCCTCCACCCTTCCCCCTCTTCATCCCGCAGACAAAACCGTCGCATGTTATGTGTATGTGCTGATTGTGATATTAATGTCGCGGGAATATTTTGTCATGGGATATTTTTGTCAAGGGATATTTTTAGTTGGGATATTTTGGCATGGGATTTTTTTGCCTGGGATATATTGTCTGGGATTTTATGACCGGGATTCGTTGTAATGGTACGGAACCCTCGTGACGCAAGTTCTACTAGCTCTTAACCGGTTTTTCATTAATGTGTAATCATTTAAATAATTAAAATCTTTATTGTTACATGTTCTGTAATCCGGATGTTTTCAGACTCATTAATTTTAATTAATTCGAATTAATGAGACTACTGTAATATGTTAATGAATCAAAATGCAGCGATCGTGTTTTGCTACAGCCTCGCCAATGTAATCGGCTAATCCGAATTTCTGATAGGTTTCGGGTGGCGCTCCATTGCGGCGTTAGAAACCCTAAATTACACCACACACACACACACAATTCAATTGAACAACAATGCCACAGTACTTTAGGGATGTACATTGTACGATTATTACTATATTGTGAAGGACAGTGTAGTGTAACGGTTAGCGTAGCGGCCTTTGGATCACATTGTCGTGGGTTCGAATCCCACCTCCGCTAATGGATGTTTTGTGATGTCATTTAGATTTAAGAGAATTGTTATTTAATGTATTTAAGACGCTAATATAATCTACAATAAATAAAATATTATATTGTAAGTGGAAGAAAAACTGAAATCATTATTATCTAATAAAGAATAATTAAGAGAACTGTTCGACCGTGGTTGTAACAAAACAAGCCGTGAGATGGGTCGTTTATTAGGACTAAAGTGCGACCCTTGAGGTCCACACGACGAACTTCCCAGTTTGATAAATATTTAATAATAATAATTAAATTAGATATTACACAGAAAAGTAATCATTTTAATCATTAAAACATAATTATTATTTATTTTTAACAATAATTTAAAAAAAAAACGGCTGAACCGATTTTTATAAAATTTATGTCGGATCAAAATGACGTTAATACGCCTCGATTAACACCCTTACGAAGTTGATACAATTTTTTATTCGCGAGATATTGTGTAATATCTACTTTTTTGGAGTCTATTTGGTTAAGAAAAAAGAACGGCTGAACCGATTTTGAAAAAATTTCTTTCAGATCATATTTACGTTAATACGCGTCGATTGGCACCCTAACGTACTCGATATCATTTTTCATTCTCGAGATTTCGTCTAAGAAAGAAACACACACACACACACAGAGAGAGAGAGAGAGAGAGAGAGAGACATCTTTCTAAAAATAGTGTAGTGACCTTGAAACATAAAAATTTGTTATACATTTTGATTTCGATTTTCGGACTCATTACAATAACTTCCAACAATAATTTAGTCACTTCTTACCACATAGTGGTATCTAATAATCGATATCAGTGTTTCCAATGTTAGGGTGTTGGTATGTGAGGAAAAAAGGAAAATTTTCGATAATCTGGGGAATTTTCCAGAATTTGCATCAGATGCCAATTTTTATTATTTTTTTATCAATTTGACACACTAAACGGTCTCTTAGTGCTTCATCAATACGTTATCTTCATTATTTTGGTTTACTTAAGTCTTAGATCTCCTACAATAAATGAGAAATATATTATTTGACTAAAAAGTGAATTTTCGATTTTTTTGCCGATTGCTGATTTATTTTAAGACAGTCAAATTTACTTTGTACTTTCTTAAGGCAGTTTTTAATACCAATTTCGTGGTGTATTCAGATTTTTGAAAAATCGGCAAAAATACAAAAAATTGAAAATTCACTTTTTTTTATTCCGCCTTATCTATGCAAAATATTTAAACTTTATTAATTATGATTTTATACAACTTTATCTAAGCTTCATCTTATTTAACCAAACCTCTATCTCTCATAATAATGGAGATTTACATGTTGAGAATGAGTTTGTGGACACACTGTCAGGGCCGTAGCTAGAGCTAAATTCAAGATAGGGCACTGAAAGTTTAAAGTAGGGCTGAAGCAAAAGACTACAATTTTTAAATTGGATTGCCCACCTCATCTGGTGATATCAAATTACAAAAGCAAGAAAACGGTAAATGACAATTTATTCAAAAAAAAAAAAAATACAGAACTTGCCATGTTATCAAATTTCCGAAGAACTTCATTTAGTCCAACGAATTTAATCTTGTTTTTCCAAATGCCAGATAGATCAAGTCTGTCATTCTGTCGTGACAGTCTTTGCGGCTTGTTTATAATTCCTTAAAGTAGGGCACTGGATGTTTTAAGGTAGGGCATTGCCCCTTAATGCCCCTCCCTAGCTACGGCCCTGCACACTGTATATGGTATTTTTTACCATACACCCGCAAACGAAATTGATTCACCAACGTAAATTCTAAATGTAATTAAATTAATAAAAATTGAGGTTTCCTTTGGTAAAATGTAAGAGAATTCATTACAACTATCAGTAAATAGAAAAGAAAAAAAAATAAAACTCGGAAATATGTTTTGTCATTTCAGCAAAACAAATAAACATACATCCTTCCCCACTTTTATAAATAAGTCAGAAAAAAGTTTGTTTTTTTATTTTATAGTTGGGTAGAGTTGGTTATTGCACGTGTCTACTTTATCAGTTGTACACATCTTAGGCTGTCTGTACTATACAAGATGTCTCACGATATATGTCATGCATATATTTTGTCAATGTTAATTTGTTCATAAGAAATGAGTTAGCTATCTAGCAGATTTAGTTGATTTTGCCATTCTGACTCTACAAGTGGGGAATAGTACAAAATTTACTTTTCACAATATTTTTACCAAAATTGGAAAAAACGGAAGTCTTATGGCCTCACTTTAGAGTCTATCCATCCATCCGTTCGTCTGGCTGTCTGTCTGTCACAAGCTCCCAGAGCCAAACGATACAAGCTAGAGTTTCGAAATTGAGCGAAGACAGGTGGTCCAGTGGTTAGCGTCGCGGCCTCTGGATCAGACTGTCGTGGGTTCGAATCTCGCCTCCGCGCATAGATGTTTTGTGATGTCATTTAGTTTTAAGTGAGTTGTTATTTAATGTAATCGAGACGCTAATGACCTAAGTTGTCGACGTGTCTATAATTTACAATAAATAAATAAAATCGAAATTTGGCATAATTAAAGCTTGTTATGGCCCAAATGCTGTGGTTTAGATGTGGATAAATAGTTCGGATAATTACGGGTAATAATGGGTGGTCAAACAGGTTATAAAAAATGGGGAAAATTTAACCCCATCGAGTGGGGTGTCTAATAAAAGCTAGTGACCGATAGAAAATAGTAATATTAAAAAAATATATTTAGTGAAATTTGCTTAGGAAAAAAAAATTAAAAACCGCGAAAATCGCTTTTCCCACCCCATTTATTTCTAAAATTAATCATAAAAATCTGAAATAAATTTAGCAAGTGTATCATAACGTCAACATTGATAAAAAGTATAGACAACAATGTAAAGTTTAGTATATTTCGAAGAAATTACAGATTTTTGACGCAATGTGCATATCTTACAAGGTTATAATGAATAGACTACAGAAGTAGGCGGTCCTAATTTGAGCGCGAAATTTAAAGTGGAGTCGATTGACGTTCAAAAATGTATGGGATTTAACGAAATATTCATTACTATTCTCTTAAAACACATTTCTAATACCAAAACAATGGCTGTTTCATAAATAATTAATAAATCCCGTCATTATTGGCCACAAAACTTTATTATTACGTGTGAAAATATTTTTTATTTGAAATTAAAAATTTATGAAAAATTAATGCCTTAACTTGATTCAGCCAGTGACGTTTATTCTAACCTAACTTAACCTTGTTGACGTTTGACGAGGTATAATTTAAGCAATTATATAATTAGAAATTGAGTTTGTTCTTTCCATTTGGAGTTGAAAAAGTGTTCTGAAGTCGTCTGAGCTACGCTAGATCAAGGGAGGACAAGCTAAAAGGATAAAAAAAAATGTTTTCATCAATTAGGTATTGGATATCTAGGTATTATTTTAGCTTTTCCCTCAGTTGGAAATTTAAACTTTTTGCAGTCATAATTTTCATTATAGCTACAGTCAAGTACAAGACACCATCCTATAACAAATTGCTTTAATTATTAACGACGACGTGTTTTGAAAAAACGAGGTTATGTCAGTAGAATAAATGAAATTTGACAGTTGTCGTAATAGGTGAACGTACGTTTAACGCAGATTCTAGTTAGAAGGAGACATTTGAGACTCCGCCACGCCTTCCTTTCCTAATCAATTCAACATACGAACTCAAGTCCAAACGCGTGATTGGGCTATGCAGCTAACTAGAGATACAAATTCTGGAATTAACCAAATATCTAAACCAGTTCCGGAATTGAGGGTTATCCAATATTGGATGCTCTAGTTCCGTGGGACACAGTGTATCAAAAAGAATCAGTGCATTCTGTGAACACAGAAAAGAAGATGAGCAGAAATACATTTGCCAAAGTTTGTAAATATATTACTGTTATCAATGGTTAGCAATTTTCCGCTGGTGACCTTTTGTGTCTCTGTGGGAATAAAACTTATGAAAATAAATAGTCGGTCGTGAAGCGGGACATACGATGGCCAACAGAAAATATTAAGTCGTCTGATTGTCACACGATATCGGTATGACGTCCCCTAGGAGTCCGTACGTGTTTTCGACTCACCACACTGTCCACCAAATACCATGTATTTTTGAAGCTATGCTTCTATTAGGCGCGTTAGACGATTTCTGGGAGGGGAAAAACTTATGGTTTCGCGTCACGTCACCGACATGCTCATGTTAAAAGTATAGATAGATAGATAGTTTATTTAGTCATATTGGAGATACAAGTATCTATATGACGGGTCAGATTACAAATAAAATTACATGTTAAAATCTTTGATATTGTATAGACACGCTTCGATCCTGTTCGATCCTTTTGAAAATTAATATCTGAGAGTTTTATAGGACACAAAAAAATTAAATGGCGTCAGATTTCAAAATGGCGGCCATATGTACTTTTGTAAAAATTATCCGATCTTTTTGAAAATTGATATTTAAGAGTTTTATAGGACACAAAAAAATAAAATTGCATCAGATTTCAAAATGGCGGTCAAATAATAACTTTTCAATAGCTTTTCTATAGCTTTGATAAATTCGGTTTTATATACAATGCGTCCCATGACATCTCTTGACTTTTTTTTGAAGTAAAACTTTATTAGCTTCGTGTTTTTCGTTCGGTTACGCATGTCGAGCGTCACATCACGTCCAATCGAAGCGGCAGGCTAACCGGTACATGGTATACCATGAAAGCAGGCCTGCAGTAAGCGGTTACGATAATTCAGAGACATAACGTTTGCTTTGTACGCAGAAGGTCGCTGGTTCGAATCCTCGTTGGCGCCAAAATAATTTTTGTTTTTGACGACTAATTCATATTCTACTTGATACTTATTGTGTTGTTTATTTATTTTTTTTTATTTTATTGTCTTACCTATTTATTTATTTTTTATTTTTATTATGTTTTTAATGACGTAAATTTTAATTTTGGCTAAAAAACATTGCGGATCGAATGACTCAATCAGAAATCGATAACCCTTTGTCTTAACTCTTACTAGAAAAACTCTACTGCTATTACAGGTTGCTGGGGCGACGGCCGTGCGGTGTGAAAGTGGTAGAGGGGAGATGGCGGGAGCAGCACAAATGGGGAACGTGTCGAATAGTTTTTTTGGAAAATAGGGCGGGAAAATGAAGTGACCAGTAGGTATTTTGTAGTGGGGTGATGGGCAGAAAGATGGGTGACGCGAGGCATATTTCTCGTGCATAATGGTATTATGATTCGTGGACTAAAAACTCGCAATCGCTCGTTTTTATATACTGTCACAACTCGTCAGTAATAAACCCCATTACGACACTAAAAATACAATCAAGCCTTAAAGTATTTGTGTTTTAAAGACCACCAACAGCTAAGGTTATTTGGGCCTAGCACCAATTCATATTTTCAATTCATTATTTTTTTTTAATATAAATTGAAAATCCAATTGACACTTTTACCATCTCTCGGGCTAGAACCCGGGAACTTGTAATAGAGGAACCATAGCAACGCCATGTAAACAACAGCACTGCTACACGCTCGACCATTCTCAAGCCCAAGCCTTAAAGTAGATGAACGGTGAGCAAAAATTTCGCCATAAGCGGATTCGCCATGTCGGCCATAACTTTTCGCTATGAAAATTATATACGCACAGTACAGGCATAAGGCATGCAAAAGTGTAGCCTCCAGGACATAATATGAAGTAGAACACATTTTCTGGACAGTTTTGAAAACGCCACTGTCAAGATCTTTACTTGGTACCTACATTGTTTGTTTGTAATTATTGTATAAATGTCATGTACTGTGCAGTTTACAGAAGGATACGAATAACAGATCCATTAACTAAATGTTGTATCTACTACAGGGTCTGCGCCCTTATTACACCGACATTATAATCACTTTATGTCAGTTCAAATGTTTGTGGAACCGGAAGTCTCACGTCTGACATTTTTCGAGTATTTTAGGGAAACTGTTTAATGATGGAGTGTACAGCGTCCCACTCGAAGGACCACTTTGACTCACTTGAAGACGTACGAAATTGTCATATTGTAGTATTTTTAGAACTGATAACAGGACAAGTTTATGGGTAGATATCTTCACAAACTTATGAATTATCAGTGCAAATTGTAGGCAAGGCTGTAAATGTCCGCTTCGAAGGACCACTTCGACTTACTTGGAGGATGTACGAAATCGTCATATTGTAGTACTTTCAGACTGATAGCAGGACAATTTTATGGGTAGATATGTTCAGAAACTTATGAATTATGAGCGCAAATATTAGGCAAGACTGTAAATGTCCGACTCGAAGGACCACTTCGACTCACTTGAAGACGTACGAAATCGTCATTTTGTAGTATTTTTAGAACTTATAGCAGGGCAATTTTATGGGTAGATATGTTCAGAAACTTATGAATTATCAGTGCAAATTGTAGGCAATACTGTAAATGTCCGACTCGAAGGACCACCTCGGCTCACTTGAGGACGTACGAAATCGTCATATTGCAGTACTTTCAGAACTGATAGCAGGACAATTTTATGGGTAGATATGTTCAGAAACTTAAGAATTATCAGCGCAAAAATTCGGCAAGACTATTATGTTTTGTTGAGCTGATACAAGAATTTAATAATCTTGCATGCAGGCCCGGATTTCTGCCTAGGCCAACAAGGCACCGGCCTAGGGGCCCAGCCGTCGAAGGGGCCCCGGCCAGGGCGGAGATAGAAATTAAAGAAAAAAAAAATCCAACAAGTTTGTAAGATAGCTCAATTGGCGACTTTTTTTTTTTTGCTAAATTTCCATCCAATTCCATTCCCCCCTTTTTTTGGACTTGGGGGGCCCAACTGTCAAGTGCCTAGGGACCCTGCGTTTCTAAGTCCGGGTCTGCTTGTATGTGTATTTTGTATGACGTCATTCTAAAGACTAAAAAGTCAAAAATGAAAATTATAAGAAAAGTTCTTATTGAAAAAAATGTAGGTACTAAAAAGTAAAAATAATTTTCATATATCTGGAAACTAAAAGCTTTGGGGCGATCTATTGAAAAAAGTAAGTGTTGAATTGAATTGAATTGTGAATTATAGACGCTCGACAAAAAGTAAGTGTTAAAACCGCCCCAATGCTTTTGGTTTCCAGATGTATGAAAATTATTTTTTACTTTTTAGTAGGTAGGTACAAATACAATACAATAAAAGCTTTTCTTATAATTTTTTAAAAATTTTTTCCTTTTGAAATACGGAACCCTAAAAATGGTAAAAAATGACATAAACGCTTTTGATTTTTGGCAACACATATTGCGCTAATCCGATACGAATTGCCTATAGGCTCGGTAGTTGTGTAATGACAAAAACTATTTTTCTGCAAATGCTGCATTCTTCGATATCTGTTCCATATTAAATTTTTTATGACAGCGTTGTAACAAAAGACTGACTTTATATACAGATATTTGATTGGGTATTTCTTCAAACAATCACTCGTTTCCTTGTTGCAAGCAAGAACAGAGTCCTTCAAGGGAGAGTTGGGAGGTCGACGCGTCTACTTTTATTTTTAACCGACTTCAAAAAGAACGAAGGTTCTTTTATTTCATTGTAGATTAGACGTCGACAACTCAGGTCATTAGCGTCTTCAACACAACAAAAAATCCATTTGTGTATTAGAATCCGCCAGCCGGCATACACAAACCGACTTGTACGAGCTGGTTCCTGGGAGTGCTAATCCCCACAAAACATTGGAATGCAAACTACATACCAATGTTTCCCCTGAGGGAACGGAGATTTTTAATTCGACTGTATTTTTTATGTATGTCACCTCATATCTCCTGCATTTGTGAACCGATTTTGATAATTATAGTTTTATTTAAAAAGGCATACATTCAAGGTAGTCCCACATAAATGTTACATAAATCGATCCAGTAGTTTATGTTAAGCATATATTATCAACATTTTATTATTTTTCTTTTTTTTGAGATTTTTTTTGAAGGGGGTTTTATTTTTTACATTTTAGTGGCTTTGCAATACGTAGTTTGCACGTTATTAACAGACTTCTTTTTTGATATTGATTACTTAACTAAAAAAAACTACTGAACCGATTGAAGTAAAATTTATTTGGGACCACCCTGAAGGTATTCCTTATTTAACAGAAAAATAATCATCAAAATTGCTTCACAAATGCAGGAAATATGAGGTAGGTAACATATCTACATAAAAAAACTACTGTACCGATTTAAGTAAAATTTATGTGCGACCACCCTAAAGGTATGCCCTATTAATTATAAAGATAATCATCAAAAACAGTTCACAAATGCAGGAGATATGAGGTAACACATTTAAAAAAATTAATTTGAATACTAGTGACAAAAAAAAACTACTGAACCGATTTAAATAAAAATTATATGGGACAATTCCGTACACATTCTGAACACACCGGCGTCAAAATTATTGAAATCGGTTAACCCCTTGAGAAGTTAATGCTGAACAAACAAAAAAAGTATAAGTACATCACGTCGAATTGATAATCTCAGTTTTTTTCGAAGTCGGTTAAAAACAGTTAGACTTTTACTTATAGTTTGACCAGCGAAAGAACGCCGGTCAAGAAAGAGAGAGATTGTAGACTGAGCGTCGATAATCTACAATCTCTCCCTCCCTCTCTCACCTCCCTCTTTCTCCCTCGTCCTCTCCCTTCCTCTATCTCCCTCTCTTTCCCTATCTCATCTCCCTCCCTCCTTCTCTCTCCCTCCCTCCTTCTCTCCCTCCCTCCTTCACCCGTCCTACCTTTTTTTCTCCTCCTCCTTCTCCCCTCTCTATCTCTCCCTCCCTCTCTATCCCTCTATTTCTCTCCCCTCTCTCTCCTTCTCCCTCCCCCTCTCTCTCCCTCCCTTCCTCCCTCTCTCTCCCTCCCTCCCTTTCTCCTTCTCTTTCCCTCCCTCTCTCTCTCGACCGGCGTTCTTTCGTTGGTTAAATTAATAGAAGATAAGAATCTTAAAACCTTAGCCATCATAAAATTCTTACAATTTTTTCCACGAGCACTTGGACTAGGTGTTATACGCAGATGCGCTAAGAAAAAATCGTCACCTGATATCCAAACTCTTTATTTGAGGATCTCTAAGCAAGAAGGGAAGAAAGAAAGGGCGCAACTTTGATAGTCATACAAAATAATGTGCACAAACTGACATAATCCAGCCCAGCTAACAGATTCTCAAGTGCGAGCACTTAAGAGCACGCAACCACTCAAGTGTTCGTCGTACGATGAGATCACACAATGAGGTTGATACACGCACTATATTTACAGTTCACTGTATTTTTTTCAGCACGGTTCTTCCAATAAAGGCGCACGCAAGTCTTAGGGCAAAGACAGACACGTCGGTTTTTGTCGAGGCGTTTAACGAATCGGTTTCCATGTCGATAGGTCGTTTAATATAGCATAATAGTGTAAAACACACACAGCTGTGCCGTTCGGCGCGTTTCGTGCGGCGGTTTTGAAACAGCTGTGTGTTCCAAGCCTTCATGGTTTCCGGGCTTGTAGGCCGTGGTCCGGTGGTATTTCTACCTGACGTTTCGTCTACAACTGCGGTAGACATTATCAAGGGCGATGTGGCAGCGGTCGAACAGTCCTCCTTGGCGGCTCACAGGTCACACTGACCTGTAAGCCGCCAAGGAGGACACTTGGGAAATGACTCGGTAAACGTTTCGGTTAAAACCGCCGTGTCTGTCTTTGCCCTTAGGCAGAAAAAAAAAACTTGAACCCCCTTCAAAATATACTAAAAAGAGAAAAAAAAGATATATGTATGTGCCTTACCCACATAAGCGCACGGTTGAAGTTATACTTCATGCATTTACATTTTTGGTTTTCCACTCTCAGCATTTTTAAAATTATAAATAGGTGATTATTATTCATAAAATCCATGGATATCATAACATCTATACATAACTATCTAAAACCTACTTATAATATTACACTATTTCGAAACGAAAAAAAAATCATTTTTGAAATTATAAAATCTTCTATGAAAACGAATTTTTGTTGTTGTTGAGACCTAGCTAGATCGATTTTTGCCCCCCCCCCCCCCAAAGCCCCTTTTCGATAAATTTCATCCAATGATTCGAGCCGTTTTATCCCTGTTACAGCGTTTCATTAATTTTTGAGTCAAGGTTACTCCAATTCTCTACCCTCGCTAAAGGAGTATGACTTCAAAAATAATTAAATATTGAGGTCCGCGCCAATTTAATCACAAAAAATGTGTATACACTTTTATTTATTTGACGCCGATTTAATTATTTGTCTCTCTTTAGTGGCTTTTTTGAAGGAGGTTCAATTTTTTTAAAAAAAGTTTTATTTTTCACTTTTTAGTAACTTTGAAATACGTAGTTTGCACGTTATTCACGCGTACAATTGGTTTGAAATTCCGATGACAATAAATATTCTAATATTTTGGCTGTTATGACATTTAAATAACAAGTTTTAAAACGAGGTTCCTATGCATACAACGCAAAGACGTTGCCAACTACGCTATCGGTGCAACTGTACTGCGTACCGTTTTTATGATATAAGTATGTCAGCCGCGTCACATTCGGACTGCGAACGCGAACGTGCGAATGCGAACAGTTCACTTTATTTCACTACCCAGGCAAAGAAAGCCTAACGCGCCTAAGGAAGTTTTCACTTCAAAAATTAAGAAAAAAAATTACATGTGGTGGAAGTGCCGGTATTGATGGTGGGAGAACGTGTTTTTAGTCATTTTTTACACGTTTATGGGTTTCCTGATTTTTGATTTTTACGTTTTGATAATATGACGTCTAGCGTCCGCCATATTGAGTTTTATGTTACGTCATCGACATGTCACAGGCGAAGCTAATCGTTGATTCATTGTTTCTTACCGCACCTCGTACTTATATAACAATGTCTCTTAAACTTATGTAGATGTTTGAAGTGGTTAAAGAAGACGATCCTCTTACCTTCAACAAAGAGGAAGAATCCCTTCGGATTCTTGAGTAGAATACTAAGTGCTGAACGAGTCATGTCCGCAAGCGAAGGGTCACCAGTTGGCCCGGGATCTCGGTCAGCCTCGAAATCCATGTGTGAGTATGCAAATAGACCTGTCAATCAGAAAAAAAAATGAATTGTGGACCTTAGATTGTCATCATATAAGTAATTACAGTTTTTATACATGTAGGAACAGTCTAATGTCGTTTTCAATTACAGAAAAAAACCTCCTTCAAAAAAGTCACTAAAAAAAGGACAATAATAAAATTTTGAGGTTGGCGCTAATTTAATAAAATATGTAGTCGGTTAAAAAGTGCAAATTTATTTAATATCTACTTTTTAACCGACTTCATATTTTATTAAGTTGGCGCCGATCTCAAAATTTTATTATTTTCCTCTTTTCAGTGGCTTTTTTAAAGGTTTTCTTTTGTGTTGAAGAGTTTTTTATTTTTTACTTTTTAGTGGCTTTACAATACGTAGTTTGCACGTTATTAACCGACTTCTGTCTTGAAAACTGACGTTAACGGTGTTACAGTCTGTCACTAACTTTTTATTAAAATCAGTCGAACTACTGAACCGATTTAAGTAAAATTTATATGGAACCACCCTGGAGGTATGCCCTATTAAATAAAACAATAATCATCAAAATCGGTTCACAAATACAGGAGAAATCGGTGAACAAACACACATAAAAAAAAAACATAGCTGCCGAATATAGAACCTCCTCCTTTTTTCAAGTCGGTTAAAAACAAATGGTTGGTCTACATAGAAAAAGATCACTTTTTAAGCTATATTTTAATCAATATGCGTAGAAAAATGCTGCTTCGAAGTGGAAATTACCTATACAAAAAAACTATGTTAAATACATGTAGATAAACACAGTTTGAAAAAAAAATATCATTTCAATCGATCAATTATTTTTCGAGCAGGATCAATTTAAAATTCTATAATTCTCTTCTTATAGGTAGAAATATGTGTGGTCAGAATTTAAGATCATTGTCAAATCAGATTTTTTGACAATACTTTCTGCAACCCAGTATTAGGTTTACAGGCGACCCGTTATCCACACACACACACAGTTTTGCAAAGAAAGAAAATTAAAAAAATTGAAGAGTAACTTTTTTAATCGCGATAAGGTAATTTTCGTTTAACAGCGTAACGAAAAAATCAAAAACAACATCGTCAAGAGTGGAGGAATTGCTAGCGGGGAACCAATCGTGATTGGCTGGCGGGTAGTGCGTTGAGAGGGAAACTCGATCAGAACGCCCCTTCCTGTTCGCATAGTACTTAGATTATGTTTCCTTGTCTAAGGCATAGTAGAAGAGGACAGGGCTGAAAACTTCAAAATAAAAAATCTTCATCCGTCCTTGTCGCCATTCACTGTATTCGGACTCCTTTTTCAAATTACAAATTGACATATTATGTAGATAGTATAGGCATCTGTGATAATTAATTAGTATGAAATTAAGTAACTATATAAGTAAATAAATAATATAAAATATATAAATAAATTACCGAAGATCATAAAACCTGGAGTACAGCGAGACGTCAAGAGTATATAATATAGCCATCTGTGATAATTAGTTGAAACTAATTATATACGTTATTTAAGATCAGAACCAACATATATATTAGTGTTTAATTAGTGTTCAGTGTTCACACATAACACAATATTGTTTACCTATAAAGTTTCACTTCAGAAACGTGAGATTTACATGCACCCAGTTTTTTTATTGTAATTGTAAACTTGTAGTCAATCTAGAGACCAAATCACATATCGCTGGTTGAGGATTACGCACTCGTTTGTCGGTTCATTCACATTAGTAGAAGCATTCATATCACGTCTTTTGTCAATGCAATATAAAAGTGCGTAAAATTGTGATTGATCACTGTACACATAGATGGAGTTGTAGGGCGTATGAAAGAACGAATGATCTTGTTACGACACAATTCACTTTAAGGGTATGTTTTGAGACTCATGACGGTTAACAGATCCATGGTTCTTTTCTGGTAACTTCGGTTTTACTAAGATGTAGGAGGTAATTTTTGTGGATGTCATGACTAAGTACAACATTTGCACTTGCGTTTTGAGTAATTTGGATTTTATAATAAACAACTGAGGTGTTTTGATAATAATTTTTTAACTCTTCATGGTTTCCGGGCTTGTAGGCCGTGGTCCGGCGGTATTTCTACCGGACGTTTCATCTACAACTGCGGGAGATATTCTCAAAGGCGATGTGACAGCAGTCGAAGCGTCCTCCTTGGCGGGTCACACTAACCTGTGAGCCGCCAAGGAGGACTTGGAACAATGCCGGCCGTGAAAGCTTGCACACCTGGATAATAATTTTTTATTGAATTTTTAGGATGTAACCTTAGTAATTGATACATTACTATCAAAAGTCAAATTACGAAATGCAAAAATTAAAAAAACCGGTAACTAGATGATACAGGTGTAAACTTTTTTAAGTCCGCGACTGTACATTGTGCACCTAACGTACAAAAAGTATTTATCTATAACCTATCATTCAACTATTTGACACGTGAATGTAGAACTCGACGCTGATCGTAAGGTGCCATTGCTGGTCAGACGACCGGCAGTTGTTATTTATCATTTTAACTATGGAGGGTAGAGTTAAGGAGAACACTCTCATATGGATGAACAGTTGCAAAAGTGTCCATCTGTAAGCTGTAAATAACAGTTCCAAATCTCTCTAGAGTGGCGCTAAAATAGCAAGAGAGTATGAACTGAACTTAGCAGTTATTGACGGAGTGAAGTGCGCTGAGTTGAAAAATTTAATATTTTTCATGACTAGAGTAGTTATAACAAAACTGCAGTATATAAAATCTCAACTGTTTGCGTAGTCCAAAAGTTCAAAATAATTTTGTAAATATAACCTGAAATAACTACTGTGACATAACGTGGACGGTGGTTTAATTTTGAGTGATTTTATTGTGCTAATTGTTATAAAACTTTATCAACTAATAAAACAATCATGGGAAAAATTTGTGCTATAAAAAGCTGCCCAAGTGGGCGTAAATTGAAAAATAAAACTACTAATACTACTCAGTATCTATCATTTTTCCGACCAACGGTATGTAAAATATTTTTTTATAAAATATTAAATCTTTAAAATTTTTCGTTCGAAAGCAGCCAATTATATAATTGATTCGAAACATATTGGAAAAAATCATTTTAGCAACCATAGTCACAGTCAGGATTCTAACCTGAACCTTTCCACTTTCGCGGCGGAATGAGCTTACAGTACTCAACCGTGACATGATTACTAAACTAATATTTTCCTTATATGCTTCGGAATCAATAGATTTTCACTACATGCGAGTGTTAATTCAATATAGCTAGGTTGTAGAAGTGAATCTTCGTACTAGCGAGAGCTCATCATGAAAGTGAAAATTATTTCAAATACCCTTAATAGGGATACACTAATAGTACCTAGATATATCAATGTTATAGATAACCAATGATTGGTATTACTACATAATATTCTAGAAACAATTATATTTTGTAGACATCGTAAGATAATCTACATGTTAGATACATACATAAAACACAGTATAGAAATCAACCAACGAGTTCGATTTTTTTTTAAGATAAATTAATAAGATTTATACGACTGCATTGCAATTGAAATAATTTTCACTTTCATGATGAGCTCTCGCTAGTACGAAGATTCACTTCTACAACTATATTGAATTAACACTCGCATATAGTGAAAATCTATTGATTCCGAAGCATATAAGGAAAATATTAGTTTGGTAACCATGTCACGGTTGAGTACTGTAAGCTCATTCCGCCGCGAAAGTGGAAAGATTCAGATTAGAATCCTGACTGTGACTATGGTTGGTAAAATGATTTTTTCCAGTATGTTTCGAATCAATTATATGATTGGCTGCTTTCCAACGAAAAATTTTCAATTGCAATTCAGCCGTATAAATCTTATTAATTTATCTTATTAAATTTTTACTTTTATAATTTTTTCAATAAATTAACAAATTTACTTGAAAATTAATTTTTTTGTTTATATTAATTCACAGACTCTGGCACGGTTAGAAAATTGGAAAATGTCTTTGGGAATTGCTTTAAAAGCAACTGATTTTATTTGTCACCTTCATTTCAAAGAGGAGAATATAAAGATGTATGAAAAGTTTTATGTTAAAGGAGAGCTTAATATTATTCCTACAGGAAAGAAAATACTGAAGGAAGAAGCTTTGCCCACGATTGAGCATCAGTTTATTCCCATACCAGAGTATGAGCGCCAAGCTAGTATTATTCGTGTACAACAAATCAATGCCGAGCAACATGAATTATCAGAAGATCAAGAATCTTCGAATAATTTAATTGATTATAATGAAATAATACAACATGACTTGGCAGAACCAGTGGTGAACACTGCTTTACAGAATCATCAGGATACCGAAGTAACAATGAAAACAGTAGATATTATTAAAAATAAGGTTCTGGCATTTTCGATGTTCCCGCCGTTTTGGCTATATGCAGAAAACCCAAATGGGCTGGAATTTATGCGACTGGATCCAACAACTCAGCAAATCAAACATCACATACGTTTAAACGATGATTTATCAATCACTGTAAGTGTTTATTAATGTAACGATAAATTCAGTTGGCTTGATTTTATTTTGTAACGATACTTAATTGCTATTTAATTGCAGGTCATTTTTCCTAATAACGAAGAATTGCCACTAAAGGAGAAAATTACTTCATATAACAACACCTACGATTACTTAAAATCTGTTGAAAGATGGCCTTTATGCGTTGGCACTCAGATTGACGACAATAAGTAAGTTTAATTTATTTTTACATAAACAATTGATAGAGCTGCAAAATAAAAGAATACAAATGAATTTTTCAAATATTTACATCAATTTTCAGGTTTTCGAGAATTTGTAAAGGTGTGATTGTTGGTGATGATACTTACAAAAGGGGTCAACAGTATCCAAGATGTAAATATTGTCGAGTGTTACGGAATCGTTTGCAGAACCGTAATTCCACTTCAACTCTTTTAGAAAAAACAAAACGGCGTGCTTCAAATGTAGTCAAAAAATACAAACGTCTGAAGAGAATGGTAAGTCTTATCAAAAACATTATTTTATTTTATTTTAGTTATAACTGCATATAATTTTTATAATTGATCAACTGCATTCAATCAAATAACAATAATGGTTTCACTTACCTATTTTATTATATAATTACATCCCCACACACACGCATATAGCCATTGCAGCTGAGCGTGTTATTATATAAAAAAAAAAAAAAAATAATAATGGTTTCTTATTACACGTTAATCAGCTTTTCAATATGCATTATTGAAGATGTAAAAATACCACAAGAATTACCTAGAGGAATGTTCGTATTGAAATTACAAATACAAAACTTGAGAAATTTCCATAGATAGTTTTCGATAAATTCCATAAGTCATTTAGCTGTTGCTTATTATTCGCGCGGGTGCGTTACATTATACTCCAGTCACGGATTTTATATCAACTGATGTTCTTGATCGAAAAAATTGTTTTGGCTCGTCTTGAAAATTGAATGATATTAATAGTATTGTAGCAAAACCCCAGATGATACGCCGCTGGCGACAATAGAAGTATCGAGAACAAGTAACAATGTGTAGCAAAAAACCCAGATGATACGCCACTGGCGACAATCGAAGCATCCAGAACAAATAAGGCGTGGCATTATATCGAAGACACAGGTGATCACCAGAATGATCTAGAACACAGGCAATGTGTGTATATAAGGCGGTGCGCGCGACTGAGTGGGGGTAGTCTACAATCAGCGTCGTGTTGAGTCAGTCAATTGGTGATTTGTGAAAATAAATAGGAAATAAATAAAACAGTATTCTGTGAACATACCTGTTAAAATAAATATCCTTGTATTATTAAGTGTTATAATTACCGTTTGAGTGTTTCATTTTTAGAATTGACATTTTCGTTATTATTGTGTTTATAATTATTATAATTAATTATTGTAAATAGACATTGTACATAAATCTTAGTAAATAAATATTTAATTCCGCCAAATTAAAAACAGTTTTGTTACAGTATGATAGTATTGTGGGGTAAAACGTTTTGAAGCCAAGACGTGTAAAACTCTGATTTAGATATTGTTAGATTTCTTTGAATTTTGAAGACCACAGTACATATAACTTCAGAGATAGTTTACAATATAGGACAAAAAATTAAAAGATATTATTTGTTTGTTCAACAGGAAAACCATCATATTTTTCCTCCTTCAATGACTGTAGACTGAATTAGAAGTTTATTCTCACGAGGAGAGACACCCAAATTAATAATATTTCATACGATAGTTTAGACGTTTACTATTGTTTATAAAAATATTATTAATTAATTAACCTGTTGAGGATGATTACCTTTGCTCTACAAAAAAGGCTTATCAGATATGCAGTTCTGACTAGTGATGGGCGATTGTAAGATGTTTTTACAATCGAAACAATTGCAGTCGTTCATAATAACAATCGAGTCCACAATCGACTCGGAGTTTGATTTTATAATCGAAATGTTCGATTGTTCAAGTCGATTATTTGCCAGCGAATGAGAATACATATAATCGCGATTCAAGGTTATATGCTATAGTCGATTGAAGTCTGACGTTCACGCTATTCGTTCATCGTTGATTCACTGTTCACACTGTTCAGTCGGTCTCAGAGCACTCGATTACTGTACAATTGACTATCCATCGACTCGACCACAGTTGTTGAGTGATGAACGATTATATATTATGTGGCTCTCGACAGTGTACATCGTCTGTATGATTCAGTACTATGCAACTCGGTCTCGGTGAACTATGAAACAACAACAATCGAGTCCAAGTGAAAACCATCGAGAGCCAACGAGATGTTTGAACAATCGAGACAATCGACTAAAATATCTCGTAATCGCCCATCATTAGTTCTGACTGTTTCATGAATTCCGTAATATGGCAAAATATATTTTTTAATTTCTTAATAAATTAACTTCATAATTTTAAGTGTTTTATTATTTTTTGAAGAAAATCCAGCTGAGAGAAAAAATTTTTTTGGCCAAGTCGGAGTGTGCAAAGAAATCAGATGCCGTAGTGCAAGCGGCTATTTTAAATTTACCAGAGGAATTTCATAATGTTGTGAGTGCGTGTTTTGAAGCCGCGAAAAAGAAAAATTCAAAAGGTCGTCGATATACGTTAGAATGGATTTATGAGTGTATGTTGATACGTTTAAAAAGCAGAAAAACGTATGAATTTATACGTAAAAGAAATATTTTACCTATTCCGTCTATACAAACATTAAATAAATTCATCAGAAAAATCAGCTGCTCTGCATATGGATTCCAACCCTCTACTTTCTTTAGTTTAAAAGAAAGATGTGAGGCGATGAAGAAAGGGGAGAAACGAGGAGTTATTTTAGTGGATGAAATGAAATTAAGCGAAGGCGTTTATTTTGATCCTCAATCTATGAAATTTAATGGTTTTGTTAACCTGGGGCAACACACTCGAGAGGATTTAAAAAATACAACAGCGGACCATGCTTTGGTTTTCAAGTTTGTGCCTTTTCAAGGTAGATGGGTTCAAGCCTTAGGTTGCTTTTTGTCTAAGAATTCGTGCAAAAGCGAACCGCTGCATAAATTAATTTTAGAATGTATTGTCCTAATGGAAAACAGCGGAATTTGTGTTGATGCTGTCGTAATGGACGGTGCACAATGGAACCGAGGAGTATGGAAGATATTCGGTGTAAATGAAAATAATGCTAGCTGTAAACATCCTTGTGACAGCTCACGACGGTTATGGATGATTTCAGATTTTAATCATTTAGTGAAATGCTTTCGAACATCAACTTTGGATGATACGTTACAAGAGTTCAAAGTAAATTAAGAGTAATAATATTTTCAAAAATATATATGACAATAAAGTCATTCTAACGAAAAATGTTTCAGACCCCTTACGGAACTGTGAAAAAAAGGCATTGGGAAGCCGTATTAGAAGAAGAGAATTATCGTCAGCCTAACTTAAAAATTGCTTATAAGTTAACACCAGCGCATTTGAAACCGAAAGGTTTTCAAACCATGAATGTTCCTCTTGCAACAGAAGTATGTACATTTAAATTTAATTATTAATTTTCATTGATAAGATGGAACTATGACTGTACGATTTATTTCATAGGTTAACTTTCGTCTACTGATGATGATGAGTTCCATATCCCCTAGAGGACGTTGGAGACCACTTCTTTCCATTTAACCCTGTCCTGGACAGTACGGATGAGTCTATTGAAGTTTAATCCCGTCCATCCTGTGATGTTATCTAGCCACGATATTCTTTTTCTACCTCTGGGTCTTTTCTGTTCTAATTTGCCCATTAGTATCACTTGCTGGAGGTTATATTTTTGTGACCGCATTATATGACCAAAATATGAACACTGTCTCTTTTTGACAACATTTACTAAACTTTTCTGTTCTTGCATTATTTTCATCACTTTATCATTAGTCACATAATCCGTCCATTTAATATTTAACATTCTCTGATAACACCACATTTCAAACGCGTTTAACTTTTTAATCACCTCATCTTTTAATGTCCAAGTTTCACAGGCATATAGTAATATGGACCACACATACGATTTTAAAAATCGCACTCTTAGTTTTTTATTTATTTTATTGTTGCACAGTAGCTTTTTAAGATCGTAAAACGCTGTTTTTGCTTGGCCTATTTTTGATTTGATTTCTAATGTTATGTTATTGTCACTGTTGAAATTTACACCAAGATATTTATACGTGTTCACTTGTTTAATTGAAGTTGTGTTCTTATATTTTATATTCATTTTATTAATTATTTTTCTACTTAATAATACTAATATTTTTAATCTTATAATAACAGGTGTTCGGTCACGAAGTTTCTGTTGCAATGGCTCACTATCAACCCTGTTGCGAGGAATTGAGAGATTCAACTCCAACACAAAAGTTTATTGACCTTGTATTCAATTTGATACAAGCTATGTCTTCGCGTATACCAAGAGATGCTCTGTATGCGGATGAAAATTGCAGTCGAAGAAAGGTAAGAATTGTTGTCGATCAAAATATATTGATTGAAACTTAGCTTCACATAGCTTAACAATATTGACAATTGGTATCATACAAAAAATGTCAGGTACTAAATGCCTAAAGTTAATATTTAATATAACAAGTAACTTGGAAAAATTAATTTAATTGCAAATTTCTCAGGTGTGACATTTATTACCAGATGTAACAGACGCTGCGAGTCATCTTGACAACAAGGGTATATACTAATTCAAGAAATTGTTTTAAAATTCAATAAATTTCTATTGTTTTATTAATGATTTATTGTATAGCTTTGAAGCTTTTCTATTTATTGAAGAAATACTTTTTTCAGGCAATCCTGGAATTTTTACAATTTCTTGGAGATTGGGAAAAGATAGAAAAAAAAATACCTGTGTCGAAGAGTACTTTAACAGGATTAAAAGTAACATTGCGGGCAACACTTGAAATTTTGGATATGCTTAATGTCGAATGTGATTACAAGTATTTGATGACAGCTACTTTATCTCAAGATCCTTTAGAGGTAATTACACTAAAGAACATAATAATACTATTATTGGTAATATTTATCCTATTTTTGATTGAATAATAATTAGTGTATTTGCCATAATATGGCACATACACTATTGGCGTCGGTCGGATGGCGGGACCTAGGGGTCGGACCAAAATTTCTCGACGTTTCATAGCCTCCTGAACACTGGCACCATTTTTAAAATGTTTATATATATATATTTGTGTGTGTGTGTGTGTGTACGATAACTTTCGACAGACTTAATCGATTGAAACGAAATTTGGTACACACATTGAAACCCATCACCGCAAGAAGCCTATTTAAAATGGGCCCGATCGGACCATTTTCAGGGTTGTATTTAGGGGTTCCAAAAAGTTTTTGGGCCCAAAAATACCGAAAAATTTGTCAGAATCGTTTCAAAATTGAAATTTAACTCTTTAGTAAAGATTAAAATGTGCTGCTAAAATTTTAATAAAATCGGCCCGACAGGACCGGACTTTCAAATTTTATGAAAACACTAGTTTGTTGATACGGATTTACTTAGATATGGAAGGGTGTATTTAATTGGGTGTACTGATAAAATCCATGTCTAATATTGAAATTTAGAAAAATTTAATTATTTTAAGGGATGTATTAAGGGGTTAAATTTTTTATTTTGTCAAAAAACAAACTTAAGTTTACATAATAATGCCACAATGCCTGTATTAGCAAATACACTATATTGTCGGCAGGGTTTGGCACTGCGACCCGAGTTTTTTATACTTGATTTCAGAGATTTTTTTCCGTCATGAGATATTCGTGTGGAGGGAACGATCACCCTGATCCTAAAATGTTTGGTCAAGTTTACCGATTGGCGTCTTGTTTTTCCCTAATACGCCCTCCGAAAGGATGTAATGTTTCCGGCAAGGATTTGCTGAAGAGTTTACTAGGAGCTAAGGATGTTTTAACTTCTTCAAATGAGGATAAAGAATCATGGCTTGAAAGCCTCGACAATATGTTAGATAGTACTGAGCCATTGCTTGAAGGTTCTTCAACGGATCAAGACCATGACTACAATGAAGCCGTAACCAGTGATGCCGTTCAATCTTACATTGCTGGTTACATCGTTCGCAAGTTGCGAAAAGTTGTTAAATGTGATGATTGTTTACAAGCAATACAGATGAGTGCGAAAGAGGGTAAACTATTAGAGCGTAATGATGTTATTTATAAAATGGATTTATATGGGGGGTTGATTTTTGCAAGTGACAATTTATTTAATCTGACAAAACTGCTAGAAAGATGCGTGTTAAGAGCGATAAGTAAAGCTTTAACCAATATGGAGACAATTAGTGAGATATCTGTAGAACTTCAGAAAGAATCATTGGAAAAAGTTGGATGTTTACAACATTGTAAAGATTTAACAAAAAAAATTATTGATTTGTATATAGTTATGCGAGCCCACTTTTTGGCAAAATCTGAAAACAAGCGCTACGACGCAGCCAAGACTAAAACTAAGATGAACAGAAAAAATGCCAAATTATTATCTTAGCCATTGTGATTTTATAATTATTTAATACTTTATTTATTGTTAAATAATGCTATTTATTAATTGTTTAAAAATGCTATTTATTTATTACTTTCATTCATTCATTTCGAAAGACTTGTAATTTTTTTCAAACCAACAAAAATTAAAAAAAAAATTACAATACTTCATTTTTTCTTTATAATTTTTTTTTTCTAAAAAAATTCTTTACATCAAAAATTTCAAAAGTTATTATGTGGAACTTTTATAAAAAAATGAAAAGAATATAATTGATTGACAAATTCAAGTATGTATTTGCAGGTGTTTTAAATTTTGCGTTTGTAATTTTTTTATAAAAGCAATCATTGTTAAAAAACTAAATAATTTTTCAGGCGTTCATTTATATTGGGATTATCATTATTTACTATTTTATGCATAATTAGAAGTTTACCAATGATATTTGACATAACATTAATTATATAATATATCTCTGTTTTTCTATGTTCGGTTTTTCTTTTGAAAAGTGCGCCATTTAAAAGCGGAAGTTATGCTTTCCTTTTTTACTTCACTGTCCTACTCTAGTATTATTTGGCGCATCCTTTAAAATGTACACTCTTGCTATTGTGGCGCCACCAATTTATCGCCTTTTGATGGACGCTTTTTCATACACAGAGAGAGTCCTCCTTACCTCTACCCTCCATAATTTTAACAACAAAAGTATCCTGAATTCAATAAAGATACCAAAGCTCTGCACGTACACAGCAGCCCATAATAATATACTGGTTGTGGCAAACAGAATTTTTGTAGGTAAGCGCAATTTTTATGGTTCCGTACCAAAAAAAGTTTTTTAAAATCGGTTCATCCGTTTGGGCACAAATTAATGACAAGGGGCACAGAAATTACGATTGTGCCGCAACCGAAGACGTAGAACTACAGTCATCAATTTACAATATTACTTAGCTTCGTTTTTTAATTTGACGACATACACTGTAAGAAATGAGAAGGTCGATTACATAGATTATCGATCGTCTATTTGTAGCCAGCGATTAATCTGGTAATAGGCACACAGAGACAATGGCGTCGCAAACAGGTATCGCCACATCGCGTAGATTCCATAAAAACACATTGCGCATGCGTGGTTACTAATTTTACATTGATTTGTTTTGTATTCATCCATTTTATATATGTAACTATACATTTTATTTTGTAATTTTTACACATTTTATTGGAATATTACATAAATTATGTAATTTTAATTTACTTTATGTAAAAATCAAAAATTTGTTTAACTTTACAGTAAAAGTCCAAGTTTTTATGAAGTTTTCTGTGTAAAAATAAATAATAATGTAAAATTACTTAGAAAATCGAGCGAATTCTACCTTAACTTTCAAAGTATTTTTACATCCATTTTTTACAGTGTACAGCCGCGGACTTATAAAAGTTTACACCTGTATCATCTAGTTAGCGGTTTTTTTAATTTTCGCATATTGTAATTTGGCTTTTGATAGTAATGTATCAATTACTAAGGTTACATCCTAAAAATTCAATAAGAAATTATTATCAAAGCACCTCAGTTGTTTATTATACAATCCAAATTACTCAATATTATTCAATTAAAACATAAAAAGATTTGATATTATTTGATACTAGCAAATTCCTTCCTCCAATCTTGCAATAATTCTTCTTTTTTGTTCATCGTTTTAATAATTTCGAGGCATTTAAACGACAATTATTTCCATTAATTTTTGACATTTACATTAACTTATTAAAAACTAAATTTGTTGCTAAGCTACTGACTTTTTCATATATTATAGATTTCTGTTACAGTCGGTATTATAATATGTTTATAAGGTCCCTTCACAGTGGTACATTTCGGTGTGCCAACGGATTTCTGGAGAAAGAGATATATACGTTCATCATTTGCATATGTATATTATGTGACGGTTCACGATGATGGGAGTTGTGCTGATTTACTATATAGATGCCTATACGGATTGTGGGTATGTCAATGCATCTCTTTTTTTATAACAGATGTGGGAATTTTAACCAATTTCAGATGGAAACAATTTTGATATCAAATTTGAAAATTGTTAACAAAAAATGTTCAAGCATTTAAATAACAACATCGTAACGACCTCGGTTATTTTCAAGCCCTGTTACATTTCATAGTTGTAGTACGTCAAGCCCACTGTCTTATTTTATTTATTTATTGTAAATTATAGACGCGTCGACAACTTAGGTCATAAGCGTCTTAATTACATTAAATAACAATACACTTAAAACTAAATGACATCACAAAACATAAATGAGCGGAGGCGGTATTCGAACCCATAACAGTCTGATCCAGAGGCCGCGACGCTAACCACTGGACCACATTGTACTCAAGCCCACTGTCAAATGTTGTGACAAGTTACAAATGGTGCAACTGCTTGGTGTATTTGCCTGTACATAGTATATAGATATATGTATAGTAAACATGAAATGGAAAATTGAAAAACTCTTGAATTTTTTAATCATATAGACAATTTTCATGTTTGTGCCAATCTAATGTGATTTTATAGAGTAGTATCTATATTATATTTTTTTATATATTTTTTTTTCAACAATTCCATATTCGTTTACCATTTTTGTTCTTTGCTATTATAAAAATTCGACTGATGACCAGTCCTATACTTCCCACCTAGTAAATATTTGCAAAAAATAAACACTCTTTTTTTATTCTTTGAAAAAAAGCATGGCCCTCTTTTTTGTTTGTTTGGTGGCTAGTAATATAGCAAAATCATGGTTACCTTGATTTACGTACAATTTTCTTTTTTTAGTAAAATATTTTTTCTCGAAAACTATACATTTTAGAGAAAAAAATATTTACATTTTTTTCATATTATAACATCTAGAATTCATTTACATTTTTTTTACCTATGTTAATACGTGACATTGAGAACGTTTTTTTTAATATCTCAGGATCCACTGAACCGATTTGACTCAAAATCTAATCAGATTAAAGACTGATAAACACAATAGAACAATCGGCATGGCCGTATGTTGTTCCGTTTTTACGATATCGAAGGCGAAAAATTGAACACACACACACACACACATACAGACATCAGTCAGAAAATGATCTTAAACGATTGCTAGGGTCTCAAAACGTGAAGATCTGTTAAAATCTCGAAATATTTTTTTCGGACTAAATCCATTACTTCCCTACCATAGTAGAGGTGGGAAGTAAAAACTCAGCACACACACACACACCTCCAGACAATAAATTCACATGAATTAGTAATTCAGTGCAACGAACTCTACGTGTAAATACTATGATGCATAAGGAAAAGAGATTAATCTTTTGTTTCCTATTGCATTCGCAAGAAAAAGAAGCATCGTGTAATAATAGTTACTATCATAATAGTACACAGTGTACCTATTACATTAGAGTTGAAAAAACAGATACCGCACACTGCACTTATTTTATATATTGTTAGAAAAATTAAAGTCAAAGTGGGTCATAATGCACGAAATATCAGTAAATGGAGACGGCTTAACTGCAATGTGCCGGTTGTGCTTATCAAAAGGCGTTACGCTATTAGACATCTTTTATTTTTCAGCAAAAATGAAAAATCACCTGTCAAATATCATCATGTGGTGTGCTCCCGTTCAGGTAAGTTTGCTTCTATTAAAGTTACCTATATTAATAGAATACATGTGTTTATATTGATTTTAAATAACAATAGGTCTATTAATGCACAACTGATTCTCTTTCATTTTATAATTTAGTTTTAAATTATGATAAATACATTGTATATTCCAAAAATAATGCATCTTTATCAATATCATTTCAAAATTCAATAAAATAGGGAGTGCTAAATCAGAGTTTTGATTTTATTGGTTTGCTAAGATTTTTAAAATTCAGAAATAATTGAACATTAATGAATAATACATCTTTTTATTTCCTAAGAGCATGAAACCTTTTTAGTGTATTTGCCATAATATGGCACATACACTATTGGCGTCGGTCGGATGACGGGACCTAGGGGTCGGACCAAAATTTCTCGACGTTTCATAGCCTCCTAAACACTTTGGCACCGTTTTTGAAAATTTTTATATATATATATATATATATATATATATATATATATATATGTGTGTACACGATAACTCTCGACAGACTTAATCGATTGAAACGAAATTTAGTACACACATTGGAACCCATCACCGCAAGAAGCCTATTTAAAATGGGCCCGATCGGACCATTTTCAGGGTTGTATTTAGGGGTTCCAAAAAGTTTTTGGGCCCAAAAATAACGAAAAATTTGTCAGAATCGTTTCAAAATTGAAATTTAACTCTTTAGTAAAGATTAAAATGTGCTGCCAAAATTTTAATAAAATCGGCCCGACAGGACCGGACTTTCAAATTTTATGAAAACACTAGTTTGTTGATACGGATTTACTTATGGAAGGGTGTATTTAATTGCGTGTACTGATAAAATCCATATCTAATATTGAAATTTAGAAAAATTTAATTATTTTAAGGGATGTATTAAGGGGTTAAATTTTTTATTTTGTCAAAAAACAAACTTAAGTTCACATAATAATGCCACAATGCCTGTATTAGCAAATACACTATATTGTCGGCAGGGTTTGGCACTGCGACCCGAGTTTTTTATTAATTTGAAAGTAAATACTCGTTCGTTTTTCAGATAAGAAGATGTGATGAGATGCCTAATTTCATATGCTGTTTATGCTACACTCAACTCAAGAACATTCACGTGTTCCAAATGCAAATAGTGCAGTCTGATAAGACACTGCGACGCTATCTACAGCAACTTGCTTCTGACAAACAAATCAAGCCCGAAACTTCCATTCAGAAGTTTTCTGATGAACATAGAACTAATCACTGTGATATCACTGTTAAATGTGAACCTATAGTATTTCATGATATATTTGGAATAAACCTCAATAGGAAAGAAATTGCGCCTATAAATTATAATTCAGCCAACAAAATTAACGAAGAAACGCCTTTAAAAATTGAAATCAAAGAGGAACCAACATATGATATTTCTCCAGATCTAACCGAATGTGCTGCTTATACCGTAGACACTTCATTCAAGAATGATGGTAGTGAAAACTGCTGCGAAGACTCAAAGATAGATATTAGCGACACAAAATTCTTGGTCGAAATACCATATCAGTGTGACGTTTGTAATAAGTGTTTCAACGAATCAAGCAATTTAATTAAACACAAAATCACACATACTGGTGAGAAACCATATCAGTGTGACGTGTGTAAAAAGTGCTTCTCCCAGTCAGGCCGTTTAAAAAATCACAAATGCATACATACTGGTGAGAAACCATATCAGTGTGACGTTTGTAAAAAGTGTTTCAACGAATCAAGCGATTTAATTAAACACAAAATCACACATACTGGTGAGAAACTATATCAGTGTGACGTTTGTAAAAAGTGCTTCTCCCAGTTACACGGTTTAATATATCACAAACGCACACATACTTGTGAGAAACCATATCAGTGTGACGTGTGTAAAAAGTGCTTCTCCCAGTCAGGCCATTTAAAAAATCACAAACGTACACATACTGGTGAGAAACCATATCAGTGTGACGTTTGTAAAAAGTGTTTCAACGAATCAAGCAATTTAATTAAACACAAAATCACACATACTGGTGAGAAACTATATCAGTGTGACGTTTGTAAAAAGTGCTTCTCCCAGTTACACGGTTTAATATATCACAAACGCACACATACTTGTGAGAAACCATATCAGTGTGACGTTTGTAAAAAGTGCTTCAGCAATTCAAGCAATTTAAATGTTCATAATCGCACACATACTGGTGAGAAATCATATCAGTGTGACGTTTGTAATAAGTGTTTCAACCATTCAAGTAAATTAATTATTCACAAACGCACACATACTGGTGAGAAACCATATCAGTGTGACGTTTGTAATAAGTGTTTCAACCATTCAAGTAAATTAATTATTCACAAACGCACACATACTGGTGAGAAATCATATCAGTGTGACGTTTGTAATAAGTGTTTCCGCCATTTAAACAGTTTAATTAGACACAAAAGCACACATACTGGTGAGAAACCATATAATTGTGACGTGTGTAAAAAGTGCTTCTCCCAGTCAGGCCATTTAAAAAATCACAAACGTACACATACTGGTGAGAAACCATATCAGTGTGACGTTTGTAAAAAGTGTTTCAACGAATCAAGCAATTTAATTAAACACAAAATCACACATACTGGTGAGAAACTATATCAGTGTGACGTTTGTAAAAAGTGCTTCTCCCAGTTACACGGTTTAATATATCACAAACGCACACATACTTGTGAGAAACCATATCAGTGTGACGTTTGTAAAAAGTGCTTCAGCAATTCAAGCAATTTAAATGTTCATAATCGCACACATACTGGTGAGAAATCATATCAGTGTGACGTTTGTAATAAGTGTTTCCGCCATTTAAACAGTTTAATTAGACACAAAAGCACACATACTGGTGAGAAACCATATCAGTGTGACGTGTGTAAAAAGTGCTTCTCCCAGTCAGGCCATTTAAAAAATCACAAACGTACACATACTGGTGAGAAACCATATCAGTGTGACGTTTGTAAAAAGTGTTTCAACAAATCAAGCAATTTAATGAAACACAAAATCACACATATTAGTGTGACGTTTGTAAAAAGTGCTTCTCCCATTTACACGGTTTAATAAATCACAAACGCACACATACTGGTAAGAAACCATATCAATGTGACGTTTGTGAAAAGTGTTTCAGCAATTCAAGCAATTTAAATGTTCACAAACGCACACATACTGGTGAGAAATCATATCAGTGTGACGTTTGTAATAAGTGTTTCCGCCAATTAAGCAATTTAATTAGACACAAACGCACACATACTGGTGAGAAACCATAATTAGTGTGATGTATATAATATCTAAGTAACTCACTTGTATTATACACACAAGCTTAAAAATACTGGGAAGAAATTGGACCAGATAATAAATTTGAATTCTGTGAATAACCGACACTATACTGACGTATTAAAATAAAATGTGTACCTATTGATTAAGGTTTGTACTGACTTAATGGCCAAATTCTCGGTCGCTGTGATGATAAGCAAAAATAAATCCTTATTTTCTAATTGATTTCTTGTTCGATATATTTATTAACTTAACAGCTAATAACAACCGCTTTCCATCTTAATGCCACAAAACTCCACTGTCCTTAAAAAACTTATGAGAATAGGTATGAACCTAAGATCTTAATGATTTATTAAAACATCCTACTATTACTTATCAACAATTCATTAAAATTAGTGATTGATTGCGATACCGATTAATAATATTATTGGGATGTGTTCGTTGGTGGCTACTTTTTGAAGTTATCCATCAAAACTCTGGGAGCCGCACGCGCAGTCCAATAAAATATTAGTAAAAAAAAACTCTTTACAGACAATTTTTTATTGAAATGTACTAAAAAGGAAAAAATAATATTTAATAATTTTTGTTCATAATTATAAAAGCGGGGGTTATAATCTCTATGATAGTTTTCGCAACCCCCGCTTTTATAATAATTATGAACCAAAATTATTAAATATTATTTTTTTCTTTTTAGTACATTTCAATAAAAGCTTGTCTCTAAAAAGTTTTTTTTACTAATATTTTATTTTGTTCATTTTAATCTTTCAAAATTTTACTTTCCTTTGACACCCGTATAGAGGTTGAATTTCGAGAAATTCTTTCTTAGTGGATGTGTTCATCTTATCTTGACACATACGTCGCTAAACTTTCTTACCTTAGAAAAGGAACCAACTGTCCAAATTTCAAGTTTCTAGCTTCAGCGATTTGGCCTGGGCGTTGATTAGTCAAAAAAACCCTACATCCCCGTTTGAACCCCTTAGGGGTTGAATTTATTTCTAAAAACGATTTATTCATGTATTGTCATCGGGAATACATATGTGAACAAAATTTCAAATCGATCGTTCAAAATTGACTTGCAAGTTTTGACCTAAACAAACTAACATACATTGCAAGTTAAAAAAACTCGGGTCACAGTGCCAAACCCTGCCGACAATATAGTGTATTTGCTAATACAGGCCTTGTGGCTTTAATACGTGAACTTAAGTTTGTTTTTGGACAAAATAAAAAATTTAACCCCTTAATACATCCCTTAAAATAATATGTTTTTCTTAATTTCAATATTATTATCAATGCAACCTCTGTACCACATTAAATACACTCTTCCATAAGTAAATCCGTATCAACAAACCAGTGTTTTCATAAAATTTGAAAGTCCGGTCCTGTCGGGCCGATTTTATTAAAATTTTAGCAGCACGTTTTAATCTTTACTAAAGAGTTAAATTTCAATTTTGAAACGATTCTGACAAATTTTTCGGTATTTTTGGGCCCAAAAACTTTTTGGAACCCCTAAATACAACCCTGAAAATGGTCCGATCGGGCCCATTTTAAATAGGCTTCTTGCGGTGATGGGTTCCAATGTGTGTACCAAATTTTGTTTCAATCGATTAAGTCTGTCGAGAGTTATCGTGTACACACACATATATATATATATATATATATATATATATATATATATATATATATATATATATATATATATATATATATATATATATATATATATAAATAAATAAATATATATATATATAAATATATACATACATATATATATATATATATATAAACATTTTCAAAAACGGTGCCAAATTGTTCAGGAGGCTATGAAACGTCGAGAAATTTTGGTCCGACCCCTAGGTCCTGCCATCCGACCGACGCCAATAGTGTATGTGCCATATTATGGCAAATACACTAATAAAAGCTTGTAATAAAAATAGACAGGGTAAATACAAATACACCGGAAACCCTCGAAACATATGTAATTCAGCGCGATTTTTTTTTTGTTTATGATCCGAAACGGATTTAGGGCTTTCTTTTGAAGTCATATAAAAATATGGTATGAGTTGCCTTGTCTTTTGACCGCCAATTTTAATCTAAGATTGGTAAAGTGGTTATATCACATAAAAGGTTTTAAGTTCAATAATATTGCACAATTAATCAGTTTTGTTAAAACTGAAATCAAGTCCAATAAATTAAAAGAGCTTTCAACGGACACTAGACAGGATATATTATTTGATAAATTGCATTGTTAAAAGAACGGTTAAAGTTCTTCAATGAGAATTCTGTCATCAGAACAGAGCTTCTCAAACTTTTCAAGTATCGGTCGACTATAGGGTGAGATAAGAAAAAATATATACAGGATGTCCTCAAAGACACTTAACACACGCCTACCACATGTTCCTGAGACCAAAATAAGCCGATTTAAGCAAGATTACCTTCTTACAAAATTGATTAGTTTGGGCGCTATACGGCCCTGAAGTTACAATTTTGAAATCGTTTTTTTGTTATAAATTTAAGACGGCTTGTGCGATTTTGCTAAAATTTGGCACGTTGACATAGTTTTATGGAACAAAAAAACCCATATCAAAATTATGATTAATATTAATCCATAGGCGTAGAACTCGGGTTTTTTAATATTTGAACGTTTCACATTTCTACGCTAATGGAAGAAAAGGGGTATAATTATAAAATTTAGATTCAGTAACTTATTTGCTACAAAAAAGCTACTCTTAATAAGACTCGATTACTCTCATGGTTTTTGAGAAATGTGCATTTTAATAAGTTGATCAATAATTATACGTTGATAATAATAAGTTGATCAATAAACAAATAAGATGGCCATGCTTTTTTCTAAGAATAAAACTGGAGATAATGAAGAAGTTACCTAAAGAGTAAATTAATTTTCTTCGTCGTATAAATCTTTGTGTACTTGAAAATGGTGGACATTTTATATAAAAAAATTTAGCAAATAAATTGGCGCCAACCTCAAAATTTTATTTTTTCCTCTTTTTTAGTGACTTTTTTGAAGTTTTTTTAAAGCTTTTTTTATCTTCCTTTCTTTAACAATCACGGTGAAAATCGGGTGAACATTCAGGCACGTATTGTACGAGCCGCCACTGGTTGTGCATGTTTTTTGGATTTTTCAATATTTCCTTAAAAAACAAAAAAAGTTGTGTCTAATGAGTCATTTTCCCGAGAGTAGTTCCTTCAATTATTCACGAGAGGCAGCACTTGTGGTAGGTACAAACATTATTTATTCCCCATTAGTGTCGTGTCATTTTAGTGGTATAATTTAATTATTAAATTATTATTATTAAATTAATTAAATAATTAAGTTATACCATTAAAATGACACGACACTAATTGGGAATAAATAATGTTTGTACCTACCACAAGTGCTGCCTCTCGTGGATAATTGAAGGAACTACTCTCGGGAAAATGATTCATTAACTTTTGAGAAACACGTACAACTTTAAAGAAGCATTTATCACATCATAAGCGGTGTTGAATCAATGGAACAGATTAATGGTGAAAGAAAATGTTTTTCCCGATAAAAACAAAAGATTTTCCACGCTTTTAAAACTTAGTTACCTACTTATATTTAGAGTCTTCGATTGCCGGGTGTGTGATAATTTTCATTTAGCGTTGATTATTATTTTGAATATAAATCTTTTTCTTATCCTTTTCAACTTTATTGCTAGAAAAACGAGTATGTCTATATCGCGGGTACAGACAGATGACGCGAAACACAAATAATAATTGTATTTCTTGTCATGGAAAGGAATACGTCCACTTTTATTTACTTACCTCATAAAATCAAATGTTCGTAAAATATAATAAATAAAATAATCGTAATTTTATTTTCTTATATTTTAAATTATTTTTCAATCCCTATATATTTTCGATATATAAAAAAATTAAAAGCCTTCATTATTATTATTTATTACTATTATTAATGGCATTTTCCGGCAATCAAATGAAAAAAAGGCGTAATAAAAATGTTTTTGGATTGGATAAAATTGCGAGGAACTCATCGGCTTTTTGAAGCAGCTTCCAAGCGTCAGAACTGCACTAGAATCGCGCTGCAAAACTAAACTGTGTTTAATTTTGTCGCTACAATTTTTCAAGTGGTGGGAGATTTAAAATTGCACCACGTGACTTAACTTGACGCTCTAAACGAGCGTCGAGCGACTGCATGAGGCCGCACCTTTATGCTTTTCACGCTATGTTATGTAAGTATCTATGTATGTGGGATTCTTTATTCCCTCATAGCATCCAAATGGCTGGATGGATTTTAATAAATGACATGTCATTAGATTCGTCTTAACCCCTTGAGTGACGTAGGATATATGACGTCACTGAAAATTCAATATGACGGACGCTATATGCCATTTTGTCAGAATGTAAAAGTAATTTTCCTTTTAAATACATCGATATGGGTTTCAAAAGAAAGGACTCGTTGAGACGATTTCAAAAAACTAAAAAGACGTAAAAAATTTAAATTCAAAAAACCCGACTGCGACTAGAAAGATGGAAATAAGATCAAATGATAACATGCAGTCGAAAGCATATATGTTGTAGCACGTTGAACAGAAATGATGCCTCCGACTGCATGTTATCATTTGATCTTGTTTCTATCTTTTTAGTTCGCTTTTGACGCAGTCGAGTTTTTAAATATTTTTAATTTAATTTTTTATATCATGTCGCTTTTTCGTTTCAATGCCTCGTGAATTTACTCTCACTAGTACTATATAGAAATTTCACTTCAAAAATATATTGGAGGGGGGGGGGGGTTAGCTCACCCAGCCCTTGTCCACCGCCGCCAATGAGTTGACACGTCTTGAAGTCTGGCAACTTAACAAACCGCAGTTAAACCGTTTAGGTACTTTTGAAATAACGGTCGTACTTTTTAACAAAAATAATCTCACAAAAATATAAAATGTTCACCTCCTTACGTGTTTTATTTATTGTACATTGAGGTGCATTCAACACAAAAAACAAGTTTCTTAAAAAGTTTAACAAATAAAAACTAGTTTTTCCAGGACTTACTAAGATTGATGGATTTATATTTTTCTGAATTCTTCACTATTCGACTGTCATCTGTTAGTGTTACAGAGCTACTGGTATTTGAAATGTAGTTTAATTTTTACAAGTTACAGTGAAATTTCTTTTTATGGACACCTCTCTCTCTCTCTCTTACGAACACTGTCCCGATATTTAGCTATTATTTATTAGCTGTTGAGCGTCTACAATCTACATTAGGGTGGGTTAAAAAAATCAATTATTTTTTTTACAAGTGACACGGAAAAATGGGTTACTACTTACTAGACACCTTAAAAAAATTCTCACCAAATATAAGCTCTTAATTTTAATAGGAAGATCCTCCGCATCACAGTTTTTTATTTTTTTCTCAGTCCAATAGAAAAAAATTCATACTTCATCATTAATTGATTGTACAGAAAAATGTTTTAAGAGAATTTTGTAGGAAATTTACTGCTCTACAAAAAAGGTATCTTATATTTTTTTCGCAAACCTCACCATTTGAAAGATATTGAAGATTTATAATAGTCATTTATTGTCGAGTTATAAAATTCATAAACAAAAATGAAATTTGTCTTAAAATAAACTTAAATCTTCAATATCTTCAAATGGTGAGGTTTGCGGAAAAAATATAAGATACATTTTTTGTAGAGCATTAAATTTCCTACAAAATTCTCTTAAAACATTTTTCTGTACAATCAATTAATGATGAGGTATGAATTTTTTTCTATTGGACTGAGAAAAAAATAAAAAACTGTGATGCGGAGGATCTTCATTAAAATTAAAAGCTCATATTTGGTGAGAATTTTTTTAAGGTGTCTAGTAACCCATTTTTCCGTGTCACTTGTAAAAAAAAATAATTGATTTTGTTGACCCACCCTAATCTACATCTATATTAAACTATCGACCCGCCCCGGTTTTGCATGGGTGCAATTTGCAATTTATTTCGATAAGGATTAATTAATTACCTACTTTAAAAAAAGGGGTAGGCTGTATCGTCTGCAGTTTACACGGTCGCGCGTTTTTTGGGCGTGACAACGACTGCCTGGTGTCGTAATGAGGTAAATTATTGAGTCTTACCAATCACACGAGTCATGATATCTTTGCGCACGAAATATATATGGTATTTTTTGACATAAATACCCTTTAAAATAGCTGCTTTTCAGTATTTTCAAAGTTTTTGACATTTCACATGTATAGCAAACTTCACTTCTAATGTAGGTTACAGGTAACTGGTAGTCGCCATCTATAGGCATTGTAGTAGTGTAGATCACGGTAGATAATGCAGACTTCACTGCTAAATGCAATAAGACAAAAATAGATGACGGCACTGCATTTAGTAACACATTTTATAACGCAAACTTTTCGTATATCCCTACCTGTGTAGTGAGACGTTATCACGCCTAAATGATTTAAGTTTGAGAAGTTGTCACGCCAAAATGATTTCAGTTTGAGACGTTGTCACGCCAAAATGATTTAAGTTTGAGACGTTGTCACGCCAAAATGATTTAGGTTTGAGACATTGTCACGCCAAAATGATTTAAGTTTGAGACATTGTCACGCCAAAATGATTTAAGTTTGAGACGTTGTCACGCCAAAATGATTTCAGTTTGAGACGTTGTCACGCCAAAATGATTTAAGTTTGAGACATTGTCACGCCTAAATGATTTAAGTTTGAGAAGTTGTCACGCCAAAATGATTTCAGTTTGAGACGTTGTCACGCCAAAATGATTTAAGTTTGAGACGTTGTCACGCCAAAATGATTTAAGTTTGAGACGTTGTCACGCCAAAATGATTTAGGTTTGAGACATTGTCACGCCAAAATGATTTAAGTTTGAGACATTGTCACGCCAAAATGATTTAAGTTTGAGACGTTGTCACGCCAAAATGATTTCAGTTTGAGACGTTGTCACGCCAAAATGATTTAAGTTTGAGACGTGGTCACGCCAAAATGATTTAAGTTTGAGACGTCACCCAAAAATGATTTAAGTTTGAGACGTTGTCACGCCAAAATGATTTAAGTTTGAGACGTGGTCACGCCAAAATGATTTAAGTTTGAGACGTCACGCAAAAATGATTTAAGTTTGAGACGTTGTCACGCCAAAATGATTTAAGTTTGAGACGTTGTCACGCCAAAATGATTTAAGTTTGAGACGTTGTCACGCCAAAATAATTTAAGTTTGAGACATTGTCACGCCAAAATGATTTGTAAGTTTAACACGTTACGGACAGATTTGATTTTTTATAATATTACATAGAATGATAGACGCTCAACATCTGAGGTCATTAACACCTTGCAATAAAATTTCGTAAGGTCTAAAAAGGAAACTTACCCAGAAGATGGTCAACATGCCTGGGATCAACCTTATCAAGTTGTCCTTTATTCCAGACATATTCGGCGCGTAGTCCCCGGCGCTTCTTGTCACGCACCCAGTCGTCTATCATGTTGCGTCCGTCGAGCCTTCGTCCCTCTTCGGTTGTTTGCTCCGGATCTCGGGCTACTTTTGGTAACCAGTGACGACGGCCGCCCCCTAATAGAACCTGCAATCAAACGGAAAAACATACAGCATTTAATATACAAATATTTCTTACACTGACCTGTATCGTGACGTGCTCACAGACTTACAGACGACCAGACTTTTTCCAAAAATATGTTTTTTGGATTCGGGGGATCTCAAAACGAAAAAATATTTGAACATTTTGAAAAGTGAATTTTGACCTAAATTAGTACCATTCCTCACTTGTGGAGTTGGAATGGTAAAATATCGTTTCAATCGATCAATTTATTTTTCGAGCAGAATCGATTTAAAATTCCACAACTCTTTTCTTATGGAGAAATGTGTGGTCACAATCTAAGGTTACTGTCAAATCAGATTTTCTGAAATGCTTTCTGCAACCGAACAATAGTCTGTACCAGAAATCGACCGCCTTAAAACAAACACTATAAATAGGTATTATAATATAACAGAACAACATTAAATTCTTATTTTTCTACATCATATGCATAACGTCTTTTATTTGTTATAATATTCTGATCTTTTATATTTTGTATCTACAAGTAAAAACAAAAATATAAAAATTTTGTGTTTATATTGCGAACTACGTGTCGTAAAAACGCAGAGTACGTATAGAAGTGAAGGTATGTGTCATAAACACGGCGAACTACCAACCTTAAAATAAAAATATTGGGCATATACAGGTGTATCGTTATAATAAGATTTATATAACGATATGCCTGTGTCCTGTATATGCCAAATATTTTTGAAGTTATACTCTTTTGAAGCGTTGAGAGTAAAATTTTAACAGTTAACGGAAACAGTTAGCAAAAACGAGAGTATGAAGTTGGTCTCATATTATTGTAGCAAACCCCAAGATGTTACGCCACTGCCTCCAATAGAAACGACGGGAAAGAAAGATCACAGTAGTAAAGCGTGGAATGGTATCGAAGATACGAGTACCTGCCGGAATGTTCTAGAGAACGTACTAGGCCGGGCTGCGCGACCTATATAAGCGAAGTACGAGTGAGTCAGTGAATTAGTCGACGGTGTCACGCAATGAAATAAATATTGATCAGTCAACGGGAATCAGTCAGTGTAGATTGTACTGTGACAGTGTTGAACAATGAAATAAATCTGATACAAATACAGTGACAGAAAGAATTACAAATAAATAATCCTTGTATATATAGTTATTTGTTAAGTGTTATTTAAGTGCCTCGTTTAGTTCAATAATTACCGTTTAAGTTTTTTTATTGTTAGAATTGACTTTTCGTTGTTGCAATTATTGTATATAGTTAATTGTTACGAATTATTGTAAATAAATATTTATTCCGCCAACTCAGAAAACAGTTTTGTAACATTATTATAGGAAATAGCCATGTATAGTGACTTCTAAGCTGTCTGCAATTTAATATTTACATTTGATAATACACTACAGGCGTCGGTCAGATGGTGGGGCCTAGGGGCGGGACCAAAAAATCTCGACAATTTGGTACCATTGTTCTCTTTATAGACCGAGAGCTAGTGACAATTTTTTGGTGTTCAAGGCCTTATTTTTGTGAAGATGTTGACGGAAGCATATTAAAGTGCCCTGAGTAAGGGATTTTGCTAGATAGCGATATGGGAGGGATGCAGACCGGCCCCAACATGTAACAACAAAAATGGTCACAATTATTATTGCTTCAAGGCTGAAATTGTTTGTATAGCTTGTCGGTGACCTAATAATGCCATTATAATATTTGCAGATCGATTGGTCAGTATTAAAGGGGTGACAGATCACCCTAAACGTGTCATGTACCCGACGAACTTTATATTATTAGTTGATGGTTCAAATTTTAATATGTTGTTACGGCAACTGTTTTAAGCATATATTTCAATTTGCAGAACAAAATGTCGGTATGTCGGTATCTCAAAAGATACAAGCTGTATCTGTATCATACAGCCTTTTAAAGGTAGAACAGACATACAGCGTACACTGTAAGAAATGCGAAGGCCGATTACATAGATTATCGATGGTCCATTTGTAGCCAGCGATTAATCTGGTAATAGGCACACAAAGAGACAATGGCGTCGCAAATAGGTATCGCCTGCACATCGCGTAGATTCCATAAAAACACATTGCGCATGCGTGGTTACTAATTTTACATTAATTTGTTTTATATTCATCCATTTTATATATGTAACTATACATTTTATTTTGTAATTTTTACACACTTTATTGGAATATTACACAAATTATGTAATTTTAATTTACTTTATGTAAAAATCACTAACTTTACAGTAAAAGTCCAAGTTTTTATGAAGTTTTCTGTGTAAAAATAAATAATAATGTAAAATCACCTAGAAAATCGAGCGAATTCTACCTTAACTTTCAAAGTATTTTTACATCCATTTTTTACAGTGCAGGCTTAGAAATAGGGTTCTATAGTACGGAACCCTAAAAACCATGATAATTATTTTAATTTAGATAGCCATGCCTTGCATTCTATCTTTATTGCGCTACGCATTTTGTTCGTCTTCCTTGTTGCACTCATTAATCCTGTGATACACCCTGTATAATATATTTAATATGTGCGGTTGGGTACAAATAGTAGGTAAATACCTCGTACCTTGTGCGCTGTCTTGTTTACAGTTTATGAAGAAAATTCAGGCAGACGTGATGACAAAGCTTTAGTGCATGTTTTACTCAGTGCTCTTACAGTTGAGATATTATGTTGCTTTACACTGAATTCATGTCATCTACATATCTAAAGACAACGTACCTATACGTGTACCTACTATACAGGGTGTTTAAAAAGGTGCCGACAATATAGTTGATTCTAAGAATAAAAGTTCCTATGAACGGAGATCCGAAAACCTTTTGTTATGAGTTGAGATATTATGTTGCTTTACACTGAATTCATGTCATCTACATATCTAAAGACAACGTACCTATACGTGTACCTACTATACAGGGTGTTTAAAAAGGTCCGACAAACTTCGGGAGGTAATTCTATAGTTGATTCTAAGAATAAAAGTTCCAATGGACGGAGGTCCGAAAACCTTTTGTTACAAGTCGGTTAAAAAGTAGATATTAATTAAATTGGCACTTTTTACCGATTTCATATTTTATTAAATTGCCGCCGACCTCAAAATTATATTATTTTCCTTTTTTAGTGGATTTTTTGAAGATTTTTTTGTTAAAAAGTTTTTTTAAATAATAAAGTGAAAATCCAATTTACCACAGCTCTCGGATTAGAACGTGGGAACTGGGGGCTTATTATTACAAGCCTTGGAAAAGCCATATAAACAACGACATACACGCTTAGGCCCACGTGTGGATCAAATTCGGGTGGTATTTTTGGTCCACATTGTACAATGTACATATCATTATGTAAGTACAAATGTATGCAATATGCACCACACAGACGTTTTATATTAGTAATAATATTACGTAATACGTTACATTTTGTAGGTACGAGGTTCGTTGAGCGTCGATAAATATACAGTTTCTTTCTATACGAGGTCCACTTCACACTACAATGAGCCTTTTTCCTGAAGTACGAAAAATTTCTCACTAGGAGCGCTAGTGGTACGGTAGGGACAAACATTATGTAATGTCCATAGATAGATAATTTATTGTGAAACTAAAAAAAGTATACAATAATCGTCATCAAACAAGAAAATAATATATAATACAATTATCTATTGAGAAAATATTTGCTAGCAAAAGTCTTTATAGTTGTAGAGACATTTGTCAAGTAAAAGATCTTTAATTGTTTTTTATAGTTATAATTATTCATTTCTTTTATATTATTTGGTAAAATATTATAGAATTTTAAGGCCCAATAATTAGGTCCATTAGTTAGTTTGCCGATTTTATAGAGAGGCACCCTAATATCTTTATTGCCTCGGGTACTATAGGAGTGTATTTCATCAACTGTCTGGAAGGAATTCAGGTTATTTTTGACATATAATAGATTATAAAGATGGTAATGACATAATTTTTTATTTTTTTAATATTGGTTTACAGTGTGCTAGTCTGTTTGAGTGGGTAATAATTCGAACGGCTTGTTTTTGAAGTTTGAACACCCTTATTGCCTCCGGGGAATTCCCCCATAGCATAATCCCATATTGCATCACCGAGTGGAAGAGACCATAATAAATGTTTAAACTTTAAAGCACACTCGTTAGAAACAATTTTAGTAATCTTCCTCAGAAGATAGATTGTCTTTGTTAATTTATGACATATATAAATAGTAGGGTGGGTCAAAAAAATCAATTATTTTTTTTTACAAGTGACGGAAAAATGGGTTGCTAGACACCTTAAAAAAATTCTCACCAAATATGAGCTCTTAATTTTAATAGAAAGATCCTCCGCATCACAGTTTTTTATTTTTTTCTCAGTCCAATACAAAAAAATTCATACCTCATCATTAATTGATTGTACAGAAAAATGTTTTAAGAGAATTTTGTAGGAAATTTAATGCTCTACAAAAAAGGTATCTTATATTTTTTCCGCAAACGTCACCATTTGAAAGATATTGAAGATTTATAATAGTCATTTATTGTCGAGTTATAAAATTCATAAACAAAAATGAAATTTATCTTAAAATAATCAAACTTAATGCTTCAATATCTTTCAAATGGTGAGGTTTGCGGAAAAAATATAAGATACCTTTTTTGTAGAGAATTAAATTTCCTACAAAATTCTCTTAAAACATTTTTCTGTACAATCAATTAATGATGAGGTATGAATTTTTTTCTATTGCACTGAGAAAAAAATAAAAAACTGTGATGCGGAGGATCTTCCTATTAAAATTAAGAGCTCATATTTAGTGAGAATTTTTTTAAGGTGTCTAGCAACCTATTTTTCCGTGTCACTTGTAAAAAAAAAAAATTGATATTTTTGACCCACCCTAATAAATACATGTAAAAGCAGGTTTAAAAAAATGTTTTTGACAGAAGACGACATGCCAGGCGAAAAATTAAAATTTGCAAATGTCAAGGATAATAATGTAGTAACATCATTGGCTATCTTGCCGTCATTTAAAAATTTCAGGGAAAAATGAATTAAATGACAGGTCAGTAAGCAGGATATATTATATGTTGCATTGTAACGTTACGTCATTCAATGCATGTTAAGTGTTAACACTAATGCTAACTTAAGCATTAATTTTCAATTAAAATTTCATTAAAAAGATCAAGTTTTATTTTTCTTTTTGCACTATTTTATCCAGCCAGACGAATTTCCATGAAATCAATATACAATGCGCCATAATATGTAAAATATGCGTTGCATTCCTAGATAATATCAAATACAGTTTTACTTGGGTTTAAGACATTTAAGATATGCGCATAAATTCAGATGCAGCTATTTAGAAGAAAATTCATTGCCCTCGTGGGCTATTTATTGTATGTATAGTTTTGCTATCAGAAATGCTCTATCGTATATTAATATGACATAATATACAGACTGTTAATATTATTGTTTTATTACAGTGATTTTTAAATTACTCTAACCAGCAAATAGAGACTTTCAGAGTTCGACCATTTTTTGTGTATAGTAACAATCAGACGTTGTTTACGATAGCTCAGCTTGGTCATGGTTTGATCACGGACACAGCTACAACATTATGGAGGGATACTACATTTATCAATGACAGATTGTTTACGATAGCTCCGCTTGGTCATGGTTTGGTCACGGACATAGCTACAACAACATATGGAGGGATTCTACATCTATCAGGGACAGATTGTTTACGATAGCTCAGCTTGGTCATGGTTTGGTTACGGACATAGCTACAACATTATGGAGGGATACTACATCTACTTATTATAATATGTAAGTATATTATTATTATTTGTATGATGTCGAAATATTTGCGGAAACAAAGTGCCGAATTCAAACAATTTTATTGCAGGGAGGTCAATAAAATACCGAAGTCCGTCAATGGAATCACCTCGGTGTCTGTCTGTCTGTCACAGGTATTTTTCTCAGAGACCATTTGACATAGAAAATTGAAATTTGGAATAGTTGTAGGAAGTGGTAGCCCAATTACAGACGTGAAGTACGAACAGTTGAATTTTGATTTGGAGGGTCAGTTTTTGGGGGTTAAAGAAAAGTCTAAAAAAATTTTTTTCTGCCGGGCAGTTTTAAAAATTTTTAAATAAATTTTTATTAAATGTAAAAATATGTAATACCACATTCGATCTCCCAAAAAAAGTACTCGGTCAAACAAGAACTTATTCAACAAAATTATTTTTACAATAAATTTGAATTATCCCTACTGATAACTGAATGCAAATGGCTACATTCTGTACTTTTTTACAAGCTTTTATTTAACTTGCAATATTTGTATGCAGTTTGTGTGTTTGTTTGTTTAGATCACATCTTGCAAGTCAATTTTGAACGACTTCCACGTATCCGGTCGATTTGAAATTTTGTACACATATGTATTCCCGATGACAATATATGAATAAATCGTTTTTAAAAATAAATTCAACTTCTAAGAGGTTCAAACGGGGATGTAGGGTTTTTTTGACTAATCAACTCCCAGACCAAATCCCTGAAGCTAGAAACTTGAAATTTGGACAGTGGTTCCTTTTCTGACGTAAGTATCCACTAAGAAGGAATTTCTCGAAATTCAACTCGGTCATGAAAGACTAAAATGAACAAAATAAAATGTTAGTAAAAAAAACTGTTTAGAGACAAGCTTTTATTGAAATGTACTAAAAAGGAAAAAATAATATTAATAACTTTGGTCCATAATTATTATAAAAGCGGGGGTTGCGACTAATAAACTATCATAGAGATTACAACCTCCGCTTTTATAATAATTATGAACCAAAATTATTAAATATTATTTTTTCCTTTTTAGTACATTTCAATAAAAGCTTGTCTCTAAAAAGTTTTTTTTTACTAATATTTATTTTAAATATTCAGTTTATGACACATTGCAGAGTACAATACATAGATGTGATACAATATGCAATAGTTTATTTTATTTTTTGTTTTACGATGGCGTGTACGATGTGAATTATTTACAGCTGTTATTTGTGTACTGTTGTAAAACAAAACACTGCCAACTACTTTAAGATGATTGCAATTTCATTACAAACGGCATTCGTAATGCAAACTAAATAGTTCTGCGTAAACACTTGCAAGCAAGAAAAAAACTTTGGAGGGAGGGGGGTTTTGTAACTCCGATCATTCTTACTACGCCGTTTTCCGGGTTCCGTCATTAATTTTTACTTCTCACCTCTGCTACTTATAGACCGGAGAGCTAATGGCAATTTTTAGGTGTTATTTATTCAAGGCCTTATTTTTGTGAAGATGTTGAGGGTGAAATATTAAAGTGCCCTGAGTAAGATATTTTGCTTAGATAGCGGTATGGGAGGGATGCAGACCGCCCCCAACATGTAACAAAAAAAATTGTCACAATTATTATTGCTTCAAGGCTGAAATTGTTTGTATAGCTTGTCGCTGACCCAGTAATGCCATTATAAATATTATAATATTTGCAGATCGATTGGTCAGTATTAAAGGGGTGGCAGATCACCCTAAACGTGTCATGTACCTGACGAAATTTATATAGGTATTATTAGTTCAAGGTTCAAATTTTGATATGTTGTTACGGCGACTGTTTTAAGCATATATTTTAATTTGCAGAACATTTTTGGAAAAAAAGAATGGGTGTGTGCTTATGACCACACGACAGAAGTGATAACTTCAGATTTTCTTTTTTTTAAATATATATATAATATTTTAATCACACAGTTTAATCATAAATATATTAAAATAGGCCTATACAATTAAATTTAATGAATATAATACCTTAACGATAATATTAAGTTTTTAGTGTCATCTGTTAGCGCACTTGTGAACTACAAATGACTTTTTACTCGTATTAAGTTTTTAGTGTCATCTATTAGCACACTTATGAACTACACACTATTACCCGCATATTGCAAATACGTGTTCGTATTTGAGCCGAGTAACCCCGATTGTCACCGTCGGATGCGTTTCACATCACTGTTGTTAACAGGCCAAGCAAAGCGCGCCTAAGGAAATTTTCACTTCAAAAAAATTGGCACGTTATACTAGATGTGAAAGAGTTCGCCATCCCTGAATTATACCAATTATTCCAGAATAGATTTATAACGTATTGTAACTTTAAATATGTAGATACGTACTTATTGTGTAGACGCGTAGTTAGATGGACTATTAAGGAAAATAAAAATGTATTCCCTTCATTCTACAACTTAACCTCCCATACATATACATAATACATAACGAAGCAATTCAAGAATCTCAAAAGCAATATACGTTCAATTTAACTTCTGCGTTCAGGTTTTCAATTCAGTTTCCATATAGTCCACACAGTATGTGCACCATTGTCAGCTGGACCGTTCAGGAATGGATCAATATTGTTACTGTAAAGGTTTGGTTTTTAAGGTTCTTTTGGTTTAATAATAAATTAATAAAGTTGTTGATTTATTCATTATAGTTATATTTAATAAATTATAATTACAGTTGTTATGTACACTGACATAGTAACGTTTTGCGATACACTCAAAACTTTTTTTATGACCAAATTCTATTACTATTATATATCAATAGAATTGCTTACCTCGCGTTGTTGAACTAGAACAATTTTAAGTAATTGTTTATTAATTTATGTTCTGACTTTGCATATCTAAGCATTTCTAATGACACCGTTAATACTTAACCTAATTACGTAAATCTAGATACATTTGTATAATACTTACATACCACATTACATTTTACATCTGAGGGTATTTAAAAAAATCGTGAACACAATTAGTATCTACCAACGACTGACCGACTGAAATCACAGGTAGATAAAAGCGCCATTAAAGTGATTTTTCCGCAATTTTCTTTAGGAAACGTTTTTTCTTTCTCAAAATACTTTCAATTCAGAAAAAAATTATTATAATTTTATACATATTTTTATCTAGAATTTATTTGTACCCGGGCTTCCACCATTTATACCTGAACTTCCACCATTAATTTTGAAGTTACTTCAAAATGTTTTTTGCCACACTCACTATAAAATAGCTGCTTTACATGAATGTAAAGTGACTTTTGACCGGTGTGCGGGAACGTATCTTTCCCACACTAGTGTGGGAAAGCAAACCGTTTCCATTGTGATTTATGTTTATTCGCCCTGATCCGCCCGCTATTGCCTACTGACAGCTACTCTCGGCCTATTATGAGTTGCCGACACAAAATGAGTGGTCAAAATTTTTTGACAATACTGAAAATGAAGTGAAAAGCAGCTATTTTATAGTGGGTATGGCAAAAAATACCATATATATCTCGTGCGTAATTATGACACGCGTGACTGTTAAAACTCGCTTAATCGCTCGTTTTAACATGCTGTCACTACTCGTTCGTAATATACCAATTACGCCACATTATCTGTTTTCTCATCCTTATGTTCACAGACACCTGCCGCTGTCTCCGAAGTACACTTTATTCAAAGTAGATCTGTGCTACATAGTAGTCTAAGATAAGGCACCTGTCTACGTGCATGGGCTGTACACCTGTGAGCATACAGGGTGGTTCAATACTGTTTAGACTCTAAATCAACAGTTTGCAAAGGAGATTCAGCAACGTGACTGTAAGTATGCCTCGGAGTTTAAAATATATAGTGAGAACCAAAATGTGTGCATCGTTTCGGAAAAACTTCTATTTATGAAGTTATCATCAAACCGAAGAAAGTTCACATGAGTAAAATGTAAATCGACATCTATAGGTCTTGTGGGTGTACCAGCTATTACATTAACGAATCCTAGAAGACAGCGTGGTCCAGTGGTTAGCGTCGCGGCCTCTGGATCAGACTGTCGTGGGTTCGAATCCCGCCTCCGCGCTCATGGATGTTTTGTAATGTCATTTAGTTTTAAGATTCCTTCATTTATTTTATTAATTTCCCATCGAAAATCGAAATCAAAATGTATAACAAATTTTATGTTTAAAGGTCACTACACTATTTTTACAGTATTTTTAGAAAGATGTCTGTGTGTGTGTGTACGTATGTACGTACGTACGGACGTGATCATTTCTTTCTAAGACGAAATCTCGAGAATGAAAAATGATATCGACTACGTTAAGGTGCCAATCGACGCGTATTAACGTAATTATGATCTGAAAGAAATTTTTTCAAAATCGGTGCAGCCGTTCTTCTTTCTTAACCAAATAGACTCAAAAAAGTAGATTTTACACAATATCTCGCGAATAAAAAATTGCCTATATCGACTTCGTCAGGGTGTCAATCGAGGCGTGTTAACGTCATTTTGATCCGACATAAATTTTATAAAAATCGGTCCAGCCGTTTTTTTTTTATTATTGTTAAAAATAAATAATAATTATGTTTTAATGATTAAAATGATTGCTTTTCTGTGTAATATTTTTTTAATTATTTTTATTAAATATTTATCAAACTGGGAAGTTCGTCGTGTGGACCTCAAGGGTCGCACTTTAGTCCTAATAAACGACCCACCTCACTGCTTGTTTAATGTAATCAAGACGCTAATGACTTTAGTTGTCGACGCGTCTATAATTTACAATAAATAAAATAAATGAAGGAATCTGGGGAAATTAAAGAACTGATACTCTTGCTAGACAAGGGGCCTCTGGGAACGCGAACCAGTTTATGGGATTTCCTACAGGAACGTTCAACAGACTGTGAGGAAATGGACATTTTTCTGATTGAAATTTGGTTTCAGGTAACAAACGTGGGAAGAAAACAATCGTAGGTCCCTCCCCAACTCCAAGGCTCACTGAGAACACAATTAGACTTATTAAGTCGACACTTAGGAAGGTGATCGGACCCTTTGACCGATCATGCTTCTCTGAGGATCTATCATATGATGGGGAGATGCATCATGAATCAACACTATGTAGATTTTGAGAAATGGAGGATAAAACAGTCACCCATATTGTATTCGAATGTGAATCTGGATTTTGTTTCCTAGTAGTTCTGAGGACCAGCATACACATGCTACTTTTTGTATCACGATTATGCGGTTAAGGTGATTGGGTTTCTGACCGCGATCACGCTTCTCTGAGAAAACACCTACATGTGATGATTCATCAGGAATCAACACTACGTAGATTTTGAGGAATGGAGGATGAAACAGTCACCCATATCGTGTTCGAATATGAGGCTCTAGTCTGGATTTTGTTGTCAATCAGTTCTTAGGACCAGCGTACATATGCTACTTTTTGTATCACGATTGTGCGATTTAGGTGATTGGGCTTTTAATCGCGATCACGCTTCTCTGAGAAAACACCTACATGTGATGATTCATTAGGAATCAACACTATGTAGATTTTGAGAAATGAAGGATGAAATAGTCACCCATATCGTGTTTGAATATGAGGCTCTAGTCTGGATTTTGTTGTCAATCAATTCTTAGGGCCAGCGTACATATGCTACTTTTTGTATCACGATTGTGCGATTAAGGTGTTTGGGCTTTTGATCGCGATCACGCTTCTGTGAGAAAACACCTACATAAGATGGAGAATCATCAGGAATCAACACTACATAGATTTTGAGAAATGGAGGATATGAAACAGCCACCCATAGAATAGAATAGAATACTTTATTAGCTAAAAACCACAATGTGGATAACTTCGTCATAATTACATAGTAAAATACAGCATTTAGCTTATCTTGACATCGTGTTCGAATATGAGGATCCATGTCTGGATTGCAGTTTTTAGGGTCAGCGCACACATGCTACTTTTTGTTATCACGATTGTGCGATTAAGATCGTCAGTTGCAGCGTTAGACTGCACACTATTTGTTGAAATACACAATTGATGTGTCACGAACGCGCGATTGTCGAACACACTTTGAAATAAACGGATCGATCGCATACTGTTGCCAAATCGCGCGATCGAAAGAAGAATTTCGAGTATAACTGAGTAAACGTCAAATCGAAATGCAGTCTCGATGTATTTATTTATTGTAGATTATAGACGCGTCGACATCTAAGGTCATTAGCGTCTAGTCTCGATGTAGTTGGAGTGTGCGCCGGCCCTTATGTCCGCCATCCTGTACAACGTCGGTGAGGTGAGCCGAAGCTCCCACGGGATCTCTACGATAATTGATTTTGCCTTTAGCTGGAAGTAAAGAGCAAGCATCTACTACAACTTATATGATGACTGTATTATATAATGTATGCATCACTGTGCGGCATGCGTACTCAATGTCTAGTCACCTGGTGGTTGGATAACGAAGTCTTTAGCTTTACTCTTCCGAGCATAGAGTTAGCTGTAATTATTATAGAAGTATTTTGCACGTGATATTAACGTCTAATGTATCATACTGGGGGTGGCGTTTTAAAAATATTAGATGAAACGGAAATAGTCGGAAGTGGTTGGCATGTAAAACAAAACACAGCATATATAACTATGTTGGGATCTCAGACACAGTAAGCCAGGAGGTCGTTCGGAAAAGTACGAGTCTGCCAACAGGTACAAACTCCAAGCACCAAGTTCGAATCCCGAAAGCTTTTAATATTTTATTTTTTAATAATGAAACCATGGCAACGAACACAATTATTTGTGTTTAACGTATATTGAATTGTTTGTTTGTTCATATCTTTGTATCAAATTTTGCGACAGCTTTTTCAACTACTTCTACTTAACCAATTCTTATGAAACTTTGCACACACATTGAGCTCCCGTGACAATACAATATTATGATAATTTCAACTTGGCAACGAGGGTCGGATGATGGAATCAGGAGGTGGACAGTTGAAAGGATGAGGAGTTTGCATAATGATACGGGCCAGAAATCAAACTATAAACTAGAAAATAAAAATAGGTAAAAAACTTTTAAGTTAAACGGTTTCATTTTAAATCATCAGCTGTACCAAAAACTAGAAAATAATTAGGACACAAACCAAGGGGCATTTTGTGTCGCTGCGTCAGCGGAATAAGTAATAAAAACGTGGAGCGCATAAAAATCTGTATAACGACTGTATAATTATTAAATAAGAACGGCTTGTCTAGAAAAATGTGTTTCCAAGCCCACCAGCAGAAATATTTCAAATGCGCCCCACGTTTTTATTACTTATTCCGCTGACGCAGCGACACAAAGTACCCCTTGGTTTGTGTCCTAATTATTTTCTAGTTTTTGATACAACTGATGATTTAAAATAAAACCATTTAACTTAAAAGTTTTTTTACCTATTTTTATTTTAAATTTAAACTGAAATCACCGATTCAATTTGCCAACCATTTTTCGGTAACACTTTGTATATTATGTGTACAAAATAAGCCGGAACATCATTCTATACCTGTTTCTTTGTAAAGGTAACAAAGTAACATAGGCCATTACTTGAATGATTTGACGGAAGACAGATTTCTGATAAGGATCTATTGAACTATAAAAGTTACAGATTAGTTTGGCAGTCTACAAAACGACTCTTTGTATACCTATTGGCAATCTGTTTAACTTTTTTACTAGGGCAGGGATGGCGAACCTATGGAACGCAACAGAATATTGTCGGCACGGCATTAATTGAGGCACAAAATCGAAATAATCTAAACTAATATTATAAAATTGATAAATTCTGCACTTTGTACAATAGAAGCACTATTATGTATCGATGGATGTGTTCGTATATATAGTAACGCGCCTATAAAGTCCACATCATGAGAGAGTCATGTTTTTAATGATTTATACAAAAGTTAATAACTTTAATAAAAATAAAGTAAATCGTAACTTAGTCTGTAATTGTAAAGTTGTAAGGACTAGAAGAGCGAATTTTCCGTTTTCATAATTTTTTTCCTGTTTTTCAAATTTCAATCTATCTATATCTATTTGTTTGGTTGAACGCGCTAATCTCAGGAACTACCAGTCCGATTTGAATTTTTTTTTTGTTAGATAGCCCATTTATCGAGGAAGGCTATAGGCTATATAATATCACGCTACGACCAATAGGATAGCCGTAACATATACACAAAAGTATATACTTACCATTAGATAAATAGAATCTTTTAATGTAATTTATAATTTGATAAAAAATTGCAATTTAAAAATTCACAAATCTTTTCCATTTTCACTTAGATGTGAAAGTTTGCAGGGAACTAATTGATTCGTCAATTTATATTCCCTCACGTTATTCGAGGAAAAAAAAAACAACTTCACGTTCTTCGAAATTGCTCTTTTTCGTTAACAGTCTCAACGCAATGACAATGCAAAGTAACGCTTTGAATACGGTACACGCTTTCTTTTGTTACAAGAAATGTTTCTTTCAATAATAAAATATAGTGATTCGCGTTACGAGTTGTTTTAGTCAATTGTCTCGATTGTTCAAACATCTCGATGATTCTCGATGGTTGTCACTTGGCCTCGATTGTTGTTGTTTCATAGTTCACCGAGACCGAGTCGCATAGTACTGAATCGTACACTGTCGAGAGTCACATAATATACAATCGTTCATCACTCAACAACTGCGTGGTCGAATCGATGATCGATTGTGCAGTAATCGCGTAATACGAATTCAATAGTGAAGAGATCACAGAGTAGTGAGTACCGACTGAACAGTGTGAACAGTGAACAATTAACGAGTCGCGTGAACGTCAGTCGACTAGCATATAACCTTGAATCGCGATTATATGTATTCTCATTCGCTGCTATTGCTATAACCTATGTGGCAAATAATCGACTTGAACAAGCGAACATTTCGATTGTAAAACCAACTCCGAGTTGATTTTGGACTCATTGTTATTATGAACGATTATAATTGTTTCGATTGTAAAAACATCTCGCGTCCATCACTAGCATTTGCTGCTCTTGATTATTTAGCTACCAAACAATCTATCCGGGCGATCCCGGACCGGAAAGCTAGTGCATAAATAAACCTTTACTGATAGCTGTTGAACGTTTAATACATTCAAATATAGTTGTCAGTTATATGGAAAAATTGAAATTTCTCAATAACTTTACGAATTATATTCCCCCGGGAAGTCGACTATACACCAAGGTTTATCAAAAGAGATGCCGACTTTTATACATTTTAAAGTTATTGTGTCTCCTAATCGTATTTTTGAAATCGTAAATTCTATAATAAATGAAGATTAAGAAAAATAAATTACATGTTATTTACGAAGAGGTTTATGTCAGTTCAATTAGAAAATGATTAACCTCCCCGAATTCGAAATAATTTTGGTTAAAACAAAATTAAGAATAGTTACTTCTTACCACAACAGTTTTATTGATGGATGTACATTTCGAAAGCTATGCTTTCATCTTCAGCAAACACTATTGCTGAAGATGAAAGCATATAGCTATAACTATCCTTAATTTTGTTTTATCCCAACCACAGTGCTCATATATTATATTATAATTTTGGTTGAAATTAGCATATTTTTAATATTGGAATACGCCGGTTTTTGGCTAGATAAAGTCTTTAATTCGCCGGTTCTATATTTTCTGTAGTCCGCCGCTTACGCCAAAAGTACACTATATCGTCTGTCTCTTCCTATCTCCTTTACCCAGGCGCGGATTCAGGTTTTCGCTCAGGGAGGGGCAATTTTTATGAGAGTTACCTATCTTCCAGGAGACTCGTTCTGATTTTGTGATTTGTGTATATGAAACCAAAAATTAGGTAAAATATTATTATTTAAATATATACAAGTTTAACACGAGGCGCCGTGACTAAACACACAATTAAACAAGCCGTGAGGTGGGTCGTTTATAAGGACTAAAGTGCGACCCTTGAGGTCCACACGACGAACTTCCCAGTTTGATAAATATTTAATAATAATAATTAAATTAGATATTACACTGAAAAGTAATCATTTTAATCATTAAAACATCAATAATTAAAAAAAAAAAAAAAAACGGCTGAACCGATTTTTATAAAATTTATGTCGGATCAAAATGACGTTAACACGCCTCGATTGACACCCTTACGAAGTCGATATAATTTTTTATTCGCGAGATATTGTGTAAAATCTACTTTTTTGGAGGTTATTTGGTTAAGAAAAAAGAACGGCTGAACCGATTTTAAAAAAATTCCTTTCAGATCATATTTACGTTAATACGCGTCGATTGGCACCCCAACGTAGTCGATATCATTTTTCGTTCTCGAGATTTCGTCTTAGAAAGAAATTGACACATACATACGTACGTACGTACGTACGTACGTACATACGTACACACACACACACACACACACACACACACACACACACACAGACATCTTTCTAAAAGTAGTGTAAAAATAGTGTAGTGACCTTGAAACATAAAAATTTTTTTTCCTTTTTGATTTCGATTTTCGGACCCATTACAATAACTTCCAATGGGAAGTTAATGAATGCATAATGACTGCAAACAGTATATGAAACACCTATTGATAGAACAATGACGTAACACAATGCTGTAATCAGGAAAAATTCATTAATTCAAACCTATGTCACCGTAGGGATTCTAACCCTAAACTTTCCACTATCGCGGCGGACTGAGTTGACAATTACTCACACAGTGATATACCTATTTATTTAAATATTAGATAAAAAAATAACAACAATAAAATCTAAACATAATTATGTAAGTATAATTATTTCAATTATTTGCGAGAAAATTACTTACAGTATCTTATTTAGTTAACAATTAGATTAACAATCAATATTGTTATTACTTCCTATACTGTACAAATTCACTATTTTAGTGAAATTAACATAAGGACATCAGACGATATTAATCGCCATAACATGCCCTTATTAATTATTGTAGAAAGGCTACATAAGAAAAATTTAAATGCACCGCCGGGAATCGAACCCGGAACACCCAATATCGCGTCGGGCAAGTTTTCCAGTTACTCCACGGTGCCCATGGCGTACACTTAATCTTTTCTTATATATAGCACAAATACACCTGAAGTCCACAAACTGCGAGAGCTAATATTATTTTTATTTTTATAACAACACTACAATGAATGTTGCTTTTCTCAAAATAGGCCGGATATGCCTAGTAATAATTTCAATTATTTGCGAGAAAATTACTTACAGTATCTTATTTAGTTAACAATTAGATTAACAATCAATATTGTTATTACTTCCTATACTGTACAAATTCACTATTTTAGTGAAATTAACATAAGGACATCAGACGATATTAATCGCCATAACATGCCCTTATTAATTATTGTAGAAAGGCTACATTTTTCTTATGTAGCCTTTCTACAATAATTAATAAGGGCATGTTATGGCGATTAATATCGTCTGATGTCCTTATGTTAATTTCACTAAAATAGTGAATTTGTACAGTATAGGAAGTAATAACAATATTGATTGTTAATCTAATTGTTAACTAAATAAGATACTGTAAGTAATTTTCTCGCAAATAATTGAAATTATTACTAGGCATATCCGGCCTATTTTGAGAAAAGCAACATTCATTGTAGTGTTGTTATAAAAATAAAAATAATATTAGCTCTCGCAGTTTGTGGACTTGCGGTGTATTTGTGCTATATATAAGAAAAGATTAAGTGTACGCCATGGGCACCGTGGAGTAACTGGAAAACTTGCCCGACGCGATATTGGGTGTTCCGGGTTCGATTCCCGGCGGTGCATTTAAATTTTTCTTATGTAGCCTTTCTACAATAATTAATAAGGGCATGTTATGGCGATTAATATCGTCTGATGTCCTTATGTTAATTTCACTAAAATAGTGAATTTGTACAGTATAGGAAGTAATAACAATATTGATTGTTAATCTAATTGTTAACTAAATAAGATACTGTAAGTAATTTTCTCGCAAATAATTGAAATTATTACTAGGCATATCCGGCCTATTTTGAGAAAAGCAACATTCATTGTAGTGTTGTTATAAAAATAAAAATAATATTAGCTCTCGCAGTTTGTGGACTTGCGGTGTATTTGTGCTATATATAAGAAAAGATTAAGTGTACGCCATGGGCACCGTGGAGTAACTGGAAAACTTGCCCGACGCGATATTGGGTGTTCCGGGTTCGATTCCCGGCGGTGCATTTAAATTTTTCTTATGTAGCCTTTCTACAATAATTAATAAGGGCATGTTATGGCGATTAATATCGTCTGATGTCCTTATGTTAATTTCACTAAAATAGTGAATTTGTACAGTATAGGAAGTAATAACAATATTGATTGTTAATCTAATTGTTAACTAAGTATAATTATGTTTAGATTTTATTGTTGTTATTTTTTTACTTTTCAAATAATTACTGATTATTTTAATAAGTTAAAGATTGACTGTCAGAGTAATTTGACATAAATAATGAAAATAGTTTGTTTTTTCCAAAGCCTACTCACCATACGACACTGTTTTATAACGTTAAAAAAACTGTTTTTTAAAATGATAAAATTCGTTTTCTTATCGATTTTATCATTTTAAAAAACAGTTTTTTAACGTTATAAAACAGTGTCGTATGCTAGATCGATTTTTTGCCCCCCGAAACCCCTTTTCGGTAAATTTGATCAAAATCGTTAGAGCCGTTTTCGAGAAAATATTTATATACGTACATATATACAAGATTTGCTCGTTTAATAATATAGGGATTTAGCTTTGACTCAAGGAGGGGGTAATTGCCCCCCCCTGCCTTTACCATGTATATTGTATACACTGTAATCCTCATTTTTTGGACTACGGCGAATACATGGAGATTAGTCTGTATTCTCTCTATCCTCCATGTGTAGGTAAATGATTTGATTGCAGGTTTGCAATAAAACACAGCATTCTGAATTCAAACAAACGAAGGGGATGAAGTTACACTTTAATAATACAACAGATCGGGGAAGGAGAGGGATGGGTTGTATATCAACCTCACACAAAAGGTAAAAACACTGTCAATTCAACGTTACATTCCGGTTTAATTTAATTCTTCAGTGACCGATGCTTCCGCGCGTGGAATTCTATTGTGAATCATTTATGACTGCCGACTGACTCGCTTCTATATTGTCAGTGTATTCTGACAAAGTCTATGTCCCCGACTGAAATAAGGTTCAATTGTTTCGTGCCGACTCAATGAGACATTTTCCTGAGAATAGTTACTTCAATTATCCACGAGAGGTAGCACTTGTGGTAGGTACAAACATTATTTATTCCCCATTATAGTGGGGCCGTTAAGCGTTTCAACCTTGCACTTTGTGATAGAGAGATGCCCCTCGGTACGAATGTTGGTCGGACTCATATCTTCACTTTAAGATGTGAAGGCATTTTGGCCCCAGGGCTGTGCGAGGAATGGTTGCTGAGTTACAGGCGTTTTGCTCCTGAAAGTTACGCAACCACCCTGTCTAGGGGCCCGGTCGCGGGGCCCAAAATGCCTTCACATCTTAAAGTGAAGATATGGGTCCGACCAACATTCGTACCGAGTGGCATCTCTCTGTCACAAAGTGCAAGGTTGAAGTTGGATTTGTCGCTTGGCGGCCCCATTATTGGTGTCGTGTCATTTTAGAGATATAACTTAATTATTTAATTAATTTAATAATAATAATAATTTAATAATAATAAATGTGATTTATTCCATGAGAAAAAAAATACAGAAATAAAAATAAATAAATAACAATGTAAATTACATTGCAACAAAAAGAGAAATTTAGAAGTTTCGGAATTTTCCAACCCAACATGGCTATTGCCAGTTCTAGGGTTGGATAATGATTTACTGACCGTGTGCGAGAGAGTAAACTTAAGGAGCGAAAGAGATTAAAATAAAAAAAATAAAAATAATTAAGTTATACCACTAAAATGACACGACTCTAATGGGGAATAAATAATGTTTGTACCTATCACAAGTGCTGCCTCTCATGGATAATTGAAGAAACTAACTTTCAGGAAAATGGCTCATTCAGTGCACGTCTTGCATCCAACAGGCTGGATGGATTTTAATAAATGAGGTGTCATTAGACTCGTTAAATTCTTTTTACTTCCCACCTCTACTATGGTAGGGAAGTAATGGATTTAGCCCGAAAAAAATATTTCGAGATTTTAACAGATCTTCAGATCATTTTCTGACTGATGTCTGTATGTATGTGTGTGTGTGTGTGTGTGTGGTCAATTTTTCGCCTTCGATATCTTAAGAACGGAACAACATACGGGCATGCCGATTGTTCTATTGTGTTTATCAGCCTTTAACTTAGGTCTGATTAGATTTGGAGTCAAATCGGTTCAGTGGATCCTAAGATATTCAAAAAAACGTCCTCAATGTCACGTATTAACATAGGTAAAAAAAAAATATAAATGAATTCTAGATGTTATAATATGAAAAAAATGTAAATATTTTTTTTCTCTAAAATGTATAGTTTTCGAGAAAAAAAATATTTTACTAAAAAAAATGAAAATTGTACGTAAATCAAGGTAACCATGATTTTTGCTATATTAAGCTAGCCATCAGTAGATCACCAAACAAAAAAGAGGGCCATGCTTTTTTCAAAGAATAAAAATTAAATTGTGTTTTAAAGACCACCAACAGCTAACGTTATTTGGGCCTAGTCAAAGAAAAAAAAAAAAGAGTGTTTATTTTTTGCAAATATTTACTAGGTGGGAAGTATAGGACTGGTCATCAGTCTAATTTTTTTAATTAGTATCTATTGATTATTACTTGGATTAATTTTAATTGGCTCTAGACAAGCCCTTATACCTACCTATACAAAAATGTATACAGGGTGGTGACCGTGACTGCTGCACATAAGGATTTAACCCGTAAAATCAAACTTTCGCGATTTCCAGCTTCCCTAATTATTTTAGGAAAAATATCTCCAAATAAAAGTTTTAGAACATAAAATTCTGCATCTAAATCATTAAACAAAATTAATTTTGCATGCTTTGTAACGGCAGAAAGTTGATATGAAAATATCAAAATTACCTCAAGAACAGATAGCGATAGCCATGGAACTTGAACAAAATGATTAGAAATTATTCTGACAGCTAAAACGTCATCATTTTGTTCAAGTTCCATGGCTATCGCTATTTGTTTTTGAAGTAATTTTGAAATTTTCATATCAAATTTCTGCCGTTACAAAGCATGCAAAATTAATTTTGTTTAATGATTTAGATGCAGAATTTTATGTTCTAAAACTTTTATTTGAAGATATTTTTCCTAAAATAATTAGGGAAGCAGGAAATCGCGAAAGTTTGATTTTACGGGTTAAATCCCTATGTGCAGCAGTCACGGTCACCACCCTGTATATGTTTTGTGACTGTCTTTTGTTACAGGTACTGTTTTATTTATTAGTGTATTTGCCATATATCGCACATACACTATTGGCGTCGGTCGGATGGCGGGACCTAGGGGTCGGACCAAAATTTCTCGACGTTTCATAGCCTCCTGAACAATTTGGCACCATTTTTGGAAATGTCTGTTTATATATGTATATATATATATATATATATATGTGCGGGCAATAACTTTCGAAAGAGTTAATTGATTTTGACGAAATTTGGTAGGCACGTTGAAATCCATCACCGCACGAAGCCTATTTAAAATGGGCCTAATCGGACTATTTTGAGGGTGTTTTTTAAGGGTTGAAAAATGTTTTTGGGCCCAAAAATGCCGAAAAAATTCTCAGAATCGTTTCAAAATTGAAATTTAACCCTTTATTAACGATTAAAATGTACTGCTAAAATTTTAATAAAATCGGCCCGACAGGACCGGACTTACAAATTTTATGAAAACACTAGTTTGCGGATAATGCTTTACCTACTGAAGGGTGTATTTAATTTGGTACCGAGGTTGCATTGATAAAAATATTGACATTAAGAAAAAAAATATTATTTTAAGGGATGTATTAAGGGGTTAAATTTTTTATTTGTCCAAAAACAAACTTAAGTTCACATAATAAAGCCACAATGCCAGTATTAGCAAATACACTATATTGTCGGCAGGGTTTTGGCACTGCGACCCGAGTTTTTTTTTATTATTATTGTTGGTATTAACAGCTAGGATTAAATGGCCTTTAGCTGTCATATCATATTCCGAGGTTTTATTTATTAATGGCGAATTGATAATCCATTGGATATTTCGGTGAGTTTAAAGCCAGGAAATAAATATCGGTGCGGCTCTATAAATAATGATGCCATTATTTTCGGCGCAATATTTTATTAATTTTGAAAAGTTAATTCGTGACTGTGGAAAAAAAACCACTACTTATAGTTTTTTCGAAATTCTAGCTATAGGTATTGTATGTTTGTATATTATATAGAATCATAGATGCATGCAGAGTATGACACTAGTTGGTGTAGCAGTAGGTACCAGCTAGTTGCGATTAAAGTTCATAGCACCGCACTCGGCGTTCGGGAAAGAACTTTCAAAACTTACTTTAATGTCATCTCAAAGAGATCCTTCTTTATACATTGTGATCAAAAGGAAAAACCGAGTATGTTAAATGTTTCTTTATTTTTTCTATAATATCTTCAGACAGATTTTTTTAAACTGAATTTAGTGTGGCTTTGCTTGTAAAAACTATTCAACATTATTAGATCGAGAGCTAGTGACAATTTTTTGGTGTTATTTATTCAAAGCTTTATTTTTGTGAAGATGTTGAAGGAGGCATATTAAAGTGCCCTGAGGAAGGGATTTTGCTAGATAGCGGTATGGGAGGGATGCAGACCGCCCCCAACATGTAACAATAGACCGAGAGCTAGTGACAATTTTTTGGTGTTATTTATTCAAAGCCTTATTTTTGTGAAGATGTTGAGGGAGGCATATTAAATTGCCCTGAGTAAGAGCTTTTGCTAGATAGCGGTATGGGAGGGATGCAGACTGCTCCCAACATGTAACAAAACAAATGGTCACAATTATTATTGCTTCAAGGCTGAAATTGTTTGTATAGCTTGTCGGTGACCCAATAATGCCATTATAATATTTGCAGATCGATTGGTCAGTATTAAAGAGGTGGTAGTGCCCTAGCTGAGTAAGGGATTTTGCTAGATAGCGGTATGGGAGGGATGCAGACCGCTCCCAACATGTAACAAAAAAAATTGTTACAATTATTAATTGGTTCAAGGCTGAAATTGTAATGGTAAAATTACGAAAAATTCGGCATAAGACGTTTTGTGTTATGTCCACAGATATATTGTACACACAGAAGATGAAGAAGGCAAACTTGGTGAAGACAAAACCGCGGATGTGGAAAATTTAAATTCCAATGCCAGCATTACACGGCACTTGTCTGTTCACTTCTTACCTACTCTGCACCGATGAACATATAGGAAACCTAGTACAAATAAAGTACAAAGTTAAACAGTGCAGTTTGTACTTGCATCTGGAAGACGTAAGCTGTCATTACAGCGCGACTTCCCGTCTGTGAGCATTGCATTATGAGAAATATTACTGAACTTTTGAAAAAAAAAATTACTTAAACAACTTACGTTGGCAAAATATTAAAGTCGATAAAAATATTCTATTAACTATTGATGAAACTATAAATATTTTTTAAAACAAAATTACGACGAGGTTATCGCTGCGTCGCGAAATGAAAATACGTCTCGTTCCTAGGCTTGCCAAATCACTAAGATTCTACCTGATCACTATAAGAATCGAACTAGATAATTAAGAATCGAAAAAATCGGTTTTGATTTTTGATAACAGAAATATATTGCATACTAGCTATGAATTTATGATTTATAGCGAAGTCGGGCTTAAAATCACTTGGAAATAGTTTGCATTAACGGTGTCACATAAATAAAATAAAGTTTATTATGTTTAACCATTTTGACATTTACATTAACGGTGTCACATGAATAAACAGTCGAATTTTAAATTTGACATATCTTTTTTATTTGTCAACCGATTTAAATGAAACAAACACCAAATGTTATCCCAAGCTTATCTCAAACATCACTGAAAACCATATCCAAATTGGTTCAGCGTACACAAACACATAGACAAAAAACCATCTATAGATAAACAACGTTTTGAGTTCCTTTGGACAGTAATTAATTGGTATATGATAAAATCAATCGATTTAAAAACCTCTTATATCCACACAATATTATTCACATAACAATAATTAGAGGTGAAAATAATAAATATCTCAGACAGCGAGGCTGCCATGATTTGTAAAGTTGATAAAACTTATAAAATATTAACTCTCGCATGTATAGTGATTTGACTGTTTAATAGCTGTACTATGCTTTGCAGCTTATTTGAATAGTCGACTCTCGCATGTAGTGTGTTTTCAACTTGAAATTGCTATATATATAAGAAAAGATAGGTTTCCACTCTCGGGCACTGTGGAGAAATCGGTAACTCACCTAGCCGGAAATTGGGAGTTTTGGGTTCAAGTCCCGACAGTGGTCATTTAATTTTTTCTTAGATATAGCTTACAAATCATGGCAGCCTAGCTGTCTGAGATATTTATTATTTTCACCTCTAATTGTTGTGAATAATATTGTGTGGATATAAGGGGTTTTTAAATCGATTGATTTTATCATATACCAATTAAAAAACCATCTAAGATTTCATTATAATATATAGGTCTTAGATATTTAATTATCTACATTCTGCATTATGGTAATAATAATTTGAAAATTTGTAAAACTGTATTGTGGTATTGTAATAATTATGCAACCGTACTAATTAATTACTAAATATTATATTTCCGCTAATTTGTCAAATCAGGCCAATTTAATGGATGATCATATTCTATTTAATGATATTTGTTACGTTCCGAATTATATGCACGTACGTGGTCAAATATCATTTTAATGTAGTGGAAACTTCTAAATTTGCATATTCACAATTTATTGTTTCAATTAATGCATTATGTTTCAACTGTCAACGCCTACTCGATGCAGATTTTTTTTTGAACACACGTCATATAGTACTAAGGTCAGTCCCAGATCTAAAAAAATGTGTTTTTTTAATCTATAACCAATCAATCATTAAAAAAATACTGTATTTCAAGTTAATAATTATTACACGAAGCCATATGGCAAATACACTAAAAATTATAGTAGGTTTATTCATACTTAGGTAGGTATTTAAAATTATATTGCGCACTAACGAAGACAAGCGACTAGGCCCTGCAGTCAGGGTTCATTCTGATTAGTCGAATACCCCATCTTGATGTTTGACACACGCACACACACCTAAACGAACGTAACAACTAGTGGAAACTTTTACTAATATTTTATTATTTTTTATGTACAGTAGAAAATATGATATCTCTAAGGAATAAATAAAATCGAAAAACATTATCATAAAAATAAAGTAGGTAAACAAAATAGCACGATTTTTTACAACTGTAAAATCTATGAAATGCAGAAAAACATATGCCGTTAACACAGTATGTTGAAAGCAAAAAGAAAAAGCTATCAATTTGAATACAACATCAATTCATTTCTAGATTGCTGAAAATGTAAACATGGAAATTTATATTAGGTCTTCTAAAAATAGAAGAAAAGCTTTTCCTATTTTGTAAACGTAGAGCAGTTTTATTACTTCCGATGTGGACGTTTAGGAAGTTAGGAAATATGTTATCCGCATGATCTCAACTCTAGTCAGGAACGTATTTATCATGTAGAGAAAAGAGAACTATCCCTGGGGCAACAGACTTGAAAGGGCGGCGCAACCGCCGTGCCGGTCGGCCGCTACACGATTATGATATGACCTTTTAATGTCGCTTCGCTCGACCAGCAAGCATCACACTCGTCTTCATTCCGCCCTTGATACACAATCTGCTAGACGTATTATTACTAACACGATCACATTTCTATATTTTTTTTTACTTCTTATTTTTGATGCAATGTTTAGGACGCAGAGAAAATGGTATTGAAATAGGGAGTCAGTCATCTAGGTTGATTCTTAGTGATCAGTATGGTCGATTCTTAGTGATCTAGTTCGATTCTTAGTGATCAATATGGTCGACTCTTAGTGATCAATATGGTCGATTCTTAGTGATCTAGGTCGATTTTAAGTGATTAATATGGTCGATTTTTAGTGATCTAGGTCTATTCTTAGTGATCAATATGGTCGATTCTTAGTGTTCTACCCGGGGGGGGGGGGGAATCTTCATTGCCCTGAGCGACAATTTCCCAAATACGTCCCCGACTCCGGCACTGATTTTGGCTTTACCATTATAATATCTATTGTTTCAAGATAAAGTGGACCAAGCAGATTTAGGGCCATTTAATTCAGTCAGTGCTACATTAAATAACAACTCACTTAAAACTAAATGACATCACAAAACATCCATGAGCGCAGGTGGGATTCGAACCCACGACAGTGTGATCCAAAGGCCGCTACGCTAACCGTTACACCACTCTGTCCGCTAGAAAGTTTACTGTTCTGTTAAGTTTTTGAGTTAGATAATAAGATTTGCCAAATAAAAGTTTGTAGATATGAAACTTTTTAATTTATTTCAGAAATGTTCCAAATCTGATTTTCGAGTTTAGGATTGGAATTAAACTTAATCCGGTACCTATATACCGTTTTAGTTTTCCATTCTTTTGACAGCCGAACAAACTGGTTGAAAATTACCTGGCACATTTATTCACATTTATGTTAAAAGTAGGAGTTGTCATTAAAAAAAATGTCGATGACGTCATTACGGAAAGGGGTGGCGGTAGAGAATCTTGGTCGCAAATAATCGGGGAAAGTTTTTATTTGAAGCGTTCCAAATCCGACATTCGCATTATATATAAAATTTTTATGTTATTAGCTTTTAAGGGAATCGTGATTTGGGAATGCAATCTCGAGCCGAGATTGGCAATTCGAGATCTCGCGAGATTGTCTGGCGAGATCTCGATAAATCTCGACAATACTTAAAAATGAAAACTACTTACTTGGGACAGTGTGACTGTGTCACTGTGTACGTGTGTGATTTATTGCGTAGTGCACTGTGCAGATGATTAATTATTATTCATTACTTTTCTTAAATAAACGTTGATTTTTTTGTTTCAAGATTCAATTAATGTTTTGTTTTATTTTCAAAATATAACAGCAATACCCTAACTCACACAGCACACTATATGTCAATTAATTAATTTGGAAATAACTTCTTAGGAGTTAGGAAGCATATAGGGTAAGTTATTGTTAGTAACGTTCTTTTGAATTGTTTTTAGACATATTCAGTATTCACTGAACTTTGTAATTTGTTAGCCTTCTATTGCTTCTTATAAGTTAAATACATGTCAATTTCACTCAAGAAAACAATAATTAAAACAATATATGCAGAGAAACAAAAAAATCAATTAGCGCGACTGTCAAAAACTATTACGTATAAGTTATAAGTTTTTTTTTCAAGCGCGTTCGTTCTTGAAATCTCGATCGAGATCTCGACCATATCGGGTCGAGATCTCGAACGAGATTTCAAAAACGAGATTGCCTGCCTACGAGATTAAATCTCGAAAAATGGCTCGAGATCTCGCGAGATCGAGGTTGCATTCCCTAATCGTGATTATGGAAATGGAAAATAAACGTTGGTGCAAGAACTAGGCTTGGTGCACCTAGATTTGTTAAACTATAGAAACTTTATTTTACGTATTAATAATTTTCTTGAAAATGTGTAACATGTGAAAAGCAATTTCCTTCCAAACAAAACTTAGCTCAGTATAACTACATATTTTCATAATTTAATTTAGCTTTATTTCTTTGACATCGTTTTAGAGTGCCCATCTCGTGTGCATTTTAGGTACTACACTACAGTGAATGACTATTTGTAATTTTGAGGGAAATGGCCTCCGGGGGTCAATTTCTTTTATGGCAGAATCTTCTTTACGATCTACGCATTTAAGTTTTATCATTCTTTCTACGCAAAAGCTATACACGCTTTTGTTTTCTGAAAAAGGGAAAAAATCAATTTGTAAACCAGAACATTTTACGTTCACCTTTATGCAAAATAATGATAAATATTTATTATAAGTACTTATAGAAAGTACCAGATTACAGTAATAAGGTCATCCCGCGTATCAAAATTTAATAATTTTGAATAGTAATAATAATAATATAATTTTATTGCAATGCCATTAATGTGAATACAAACGTCAAAAATAAACAATTCACTCGGTTCATATCCATTTTTTAATAAATTCAATACGTTTCATGGGTTCTTGGATTAAAATAAATTGTTATTGATTAATAACTCTTTTATTTATCTTCGTACGACGTTTCGTCTCTTTCGAGACTTTATCAAGTACTGTAACAAAAATATAAACGAATACATCAAGTCAATAGTTGTCTATCTTGGAGAATAACAATTATAATAATATTGTTATTCTCCAAGATAGACAACTATTGACTTGATGTATTCGTTTATATTTTTGTTACAGTACTTGATAAAGTCTCGAAAGAGACGAAACGTCGTACGAAGATAAATAAAAGAGTTATTAATCAATAACAATTTATTTTAATCCAAGAACCCATGAACCGTATTGAATTTGTCAAAAATAAAATATAATAAATATTGAAAAAAGTGTGTGTGTCAGCTCCGACGCACGACTGGTGTTTACTCCTTAAGTGACTATGCAGTAGGCAAACATACATACTTACATGCGTCAGCTGTCGCGCAACATACCCTGTACACGTCGGCTGTATACAAGTATACACATAAATTGAAAGGTGCGCAAGGTACGTTGCGCAGAAAAACGTAACGCTTTTTAGTTAACGCTTGTATAAATTTTACTCCTCATAAAATTTCCGTACCGGGGGCCTTATATGAAAATCGATTCTTAAGGAGTAAGCTTTCCTCATACATAAACAAATAATGTAAACCAACTTTTTTGTTCTTAATTCCTTGTTTTTAATTGCAAACAAGAATTGAAAAAATGTGTTCATTTCAAACGGATGAGCTCAGGTGCCATATAATATATAATAAATAGAGGTATGAAATATGACAAGCGACTAGGCCCTGCAGTCAAGATCCATTCTGATTGGTTGAATACCCCGTCTTGATGTCGTTTGACACACACACACCACACACCTAAACGAACGTAACAACTAACTAGTGAACTCTGTATACTAATATTATGGATAGTTGATAGCGATTAAAAAATGGGTTTTGTATGTGGACAATGTTCAAATACTTATTCCTCAAGTTCACAAAATTATAGAATGGAAACTTCAGGTAAGGCTTCTAAACTAATTCTTTTCATAAAAGTCGATTTTCTGACATTTCAAAATAAAACTTAATTAAAATTTATTTTTCTATTCCAATTTCTCAAGAACATTGTTATTGTATAAATTTTGGACATCCTAATATCTCAAATAATAATATTAAATTAGATTTTATTTTAAAATGTCAAAAAACTGATCGACTTTTATAGAAAGAATTAGATTACAAGCTTTGCCTGAAGTTTTCATTCTAATTTTGTGAACATTAATGCCTGTCTTGAAGAATATGTGTTTGAACATTCTCCACATACAAAACCCATTTTTTAATCGCAATCAACGATCCATATTAGTATACAGAGTTCACTAGTTAGTTGTTACGTTCGCTTAGGTGTGTGTGCGTGTCTCAAACGACATCAAGATGGGGTATTCGACCAATCAAAATTGGTATACTAGGCTCTTATAACCTCAGTTGTTGTTGGCCTAAAAAATATGTATAGTTTTGATTTTGAAATACAGTAGAATCCGGATAGAACGACTTTCAAGGGACCGGCGACAGTATGTCGTATTAACCGGACGACGCACAAAGCGGACGCATAATACGCATTAGTACGTCTATATGAAACCTAACTTGAGTTTGCATTTACGTCGCTAAAAACGGTTAGTCGTTATAAACGAAGTCGTAATAGACGGACTCTACTGTAGTTTATCTTTATTTCAAAATCAAAACTGCATAGTAATGTCATTTTGATAATAATTTACGGAGCTGCACATAGACGAGGCTCGCTTCACGATTGACAAATAAAAATTATTCTTCTCAATGAATCTGTTGTAATTTTTTGATACGTAAATAATTAATCTGTTTTCAATTGTCAATACAATCATAAGAAACAAATAAATAACGAATGAAAAAATTTATGAACTGTTTGAAAACAATAATTCTGCAAACTATTATACCTATACGGTATCTGAAAATATAACATAAAAGTGCCACTAAACAAAACATGTTTTATAGCTATATTCAGTTCAACAATAAAATTGTATAAACTCTTTTATGTTTTGAAATATAGCTCCACAATCAATTTGCAGTTCTGACTGGTGTCGCGAATTGTAAATTATACAGCTGACCCTTCTGAGCACAGCCAATCGAATGAAAAATGTACCGCTGTTCACTGACTGGTCATTTCTTATAAAAAAAACTTTTTAACAAAAAAAAGTCCTACAAAAAAGCCACTATTTTTAATAAAAAGTGAGTAACGGACTGTAATACCGTTAAAGTAAATGTCAGTTTTGACACAGCGTAAGTTTTTTTACTTATTTACTAATTATATATAAAGACAGATTAAGTCGGTTAATAACGTGCAAACTGCGTATTGTAAAGCCACTAAAAATAAGAAATAAAAAACTTTTTGAGAAAAAAAAACCTTTAAAAAAGCCTCTAAAAAGAGAAAAATAATAAAATTTTGAGGTCGGCGCCAATTCATTTACTTTATTATCTACGTTTTTTATTTTATTAAATTGGCGCTGACCTCAACATTTTATTATTTTTCTCTTTTTAGAGGCTTTTTTAAAGGTTTTTTTTTCTCAAAAAGTTTTTTATTTCTTATTTTTTAGTGGCTTTACAATACGCAGTTTGCACGTTATTAACCGACTTCTGTCTTGATATATAATTAGTAAATAAGTAAAAAAACTTACGCGGTATCAAAACTGACATTTACTTTAACGGTATTACAATCCGTTACTCACGTTTTATTAAAATCAGCCGAATTAATGAACAGATTTAAGTAAAATTTATATGGGACCACCCCGGAGGTATGCTCTATTAAATAAAAAAATAATCATCAAAATCGCTTCACAAACATTCATGTATAAAAAAAACATAGGTCGCGTATATTGAACCTCCTACTTTTTTAAAGTCGGTTAAAAAATATATATCCAGCCTGTTTTTTTAAGCGCTTTCTTACTAGTGGTCTCCAGAGAAAACTTGCCTAGGGCTCACGAATTTTTTTATTAGATACCTTATAAAAAATAAAATAAAAATTTGAAAAAAAAAATTAAACATGGTAAAAAAATAAGCTATGTAGATAAAATACACTCGAACTCGTATTTTTATAACTCGAACAAAATGGTTGGCAATAGCGTCAAGAGTGAAAATTAATTTAATTTGATAACTCGAAGCCTTGATAACTCGAATTTTTTTGTGGCAAGTCATGTTTCGAGTTATCGAAGTTCGACTGTAGTTTAATAAAAAGAATTAAATGTTCAATTTCATCAAAGATCGGATAATTTAAAAATGACATTTCATTAGCTTCGTTTTTTCCCCGTTCGGTTACGCTTACGCATGTCGAGCGTCATGTCACGTCCAATTGAAGCTTAGACGTTAGAATAATTGCTTTGTGGGCTCATTGAGTCACTACAGAAAACCTTGCACATTACTGGTGCGTTCCACTTGGCGATCGCAACCCCTACAACGACCAAACGTAATAAGCGCGGCCATAAGGCGTGAGCGTAGTGGGCGCAATGGTCGCCAAGTGGAACGCACCTTACATAGTCAATAGTTGAATCCAATGCAATTGTCAACCGTTGAATAAATCAGCAACCGATGCAGTCAGTATATAGATTTCGATTAGCCGCATCTGCGATTATACATAATGAAATATAAAATTAGTTTTGAATCGGACAATTTCATTGTTCTAGTAAAGTCGTATGGAAATTTTTATTACATAAGCAATATGTCAAAAACATTTTAATTTTCGCTTATAAAGAAATTACAAACAATATACATTTTTAGGGTTCCATAGCCAAAATTAGTGATGCATACGAGATGTTTTAGTCGATTGTCTCGATTGTTCAAAGATCTCGATGACTTTCGATGGTTGTCACTTGGACTCGATTGTTGTTGTTTCATAGTTCACCGAGACCGAGTCGCATACTACTGAATCGTACACTGTCGAGAGCCACATAACATACAATCGTTCATCACTCAACAACTGTGGTCGAGTCGATGGTCGATTGTGTAGTAATCGTGTAATACGAATTCAATAGTGAAAAGATCATAGAGTACTGACTGAACAGTGAACAATCAACGAGTCGCGTGAACTAGCATATTATATTATAACCTAATTGAATCGCGATTGTATGTATTCTCATTCGCTGCTATTGCTACTAGTATAACCTATGTGGCAAATAATCGACTTGAATAATCGAACTCCGAGTCGATTGTGGCAAAAACGGAATTTCGTCCTATCCGTCCGTATTTCACAGCCATTTTACTCGGAGACAGAGTAGACCAATGAAAACAGTCCGGGCAAGTTTTGGCCAGATAACATCAGTTTTGCGAAAAAAGCTCGCACACGTCAATTTTAGAATCAAGGGGAACATCTAAATCGATTAGTATTATTTACGTAACTTCAACCCTGAGAGTAGGGTGAATTGCACCTCAAAAATTTTTAATGGAAAGGGGTGTCACACGATTCGCAGTTCGAAAGGCCTCTCAATACTTTTTACAACAGTCTTTTTGTTTTTCAAATCCGATCAATAATTGCGGAGAAAATGACATTTTAATTTGTATCAAGTAATCAACAATTGAACTACTTTTTTTTTTAATATGAGGGGGAAAATTTATATATTTACGGCCACCCGCGTTTGCGGGTAGTGTGGGACTCGGCCGCAGCAATACCCTTACCTTCCGTCCTGCCAACCTGGGACCGCTTACGCACTACTTGATACAAACTAAAATGTCATTTTCTCCGCAATTAATGATCGGATTTGAAAAACAAAAAGACTGTTGTAAAAAGAATTGAGAGGCCTTTCGAACTGCGAATCGTTTGACACACCTTTCCATTAAAAATTTTTGGGGTGCGATTCACTCTGCTCTCAGGGTTGAAGTTACGTAAATAATACTAATCGATTTAGATGTTCCCCTTGATTCTAAAATTGACGTGTGCGAGCTTTTTTCGCAAAACTGATGTTATCTGGCCAAAATTTGCCCGGACTGTTTTCATTGGCCCACTCTGTATATGAAATTTGGAAGGTAGGTATCTTCTATGAACCGCTATACAACGGTGAGGTGAAATTACGAAAAAAATTATTTAGGAGTGGCACTCCATACATGTAAATAAGTGATAAAAAAATATTTCAAGTGCGCATAAGCGTGTGGGAAGAGCGACGAACAGTTATGACGTCACAAGAGTTCACTTTGAGTTAGGACTTCATTTTTACAAATTTTCCAATTTTTTTCTCGTTTTGGGCTGTATTTTGGTTTTCTGCTAGATTGACTCGGTGACGAAAATGATGTGTCGCGAGCGCTTTCAGCTACATTCTATCCTCCTCGGTCAGCTGTAAAACATTTTTGATGTAGTTGCCATCGCGTAATCGAATCTAAAAGCTTATTTATCTCTGAACGCTTATTCAATTCGCTATTTTTTTTCACGTTAACACAAAATATAAGAAAACATAAAATACGGATATTTGATTTCAGAATTTTCAATAAAAAAATATGCGGGACGAACCCATTGTCATACCAAAAATCCGCCACTTTGCATTGTGCCATATATTCATTTAAATTCGTAGTGTCAATACAATTCCATCTTTGTTCGTTGAAGTTGATAAAAGCAGTGGCGTAGCCAGAAAAAAAAAGTAGGTGTGTGCTTATGACCACACGACAGGAGTGAAAACTTGATTATATGCAAAACATACTACATAATATTATAATATTATTAGTGTATTTGCCATATGGTACATACACTATTGGCGTCGGTCGGATGACGGGACCTAGGGGTCGGACCAAAATTTCTCGACGTTTCATAGCCTCCTGAACATTTTGGCACCATTTTTGGAAATGTCTATATATATATATGTGTGTGTGTGTGTGTGTGCGGGCAATAACTTTCGAAAGAGTTAATTGATTTTGATGAAATTTGGTAGGCACGTTGAAATCCATCACCGCACGAAGCCTACTTAAAATGGGCCCAATCGGACCATTTTAAGGGTGGTTTTTAGAGGTTGAAAAATGTTTTTGGGCCCAAAAATACCGAAAAAATTCTCAGAATTGTTTCAAAATTGAAATTTAACCTTTTAGTGACGATTAAAATGTGCTGCCAAAATTTTAATAAAATCGGCCCGACAGGACCGGACTTACAAATTTTATGAAAACACTAGTTTGCGGATAGTGCTTTACTTACTGAAGGGTGTATTTAATTTGGTACCGAGGTTGCATTGATAAAAATATTGAAATTAAGAAAAAAAATATTATTTTAAGGGATGTATTAAGGGGTTAAATTTTTTATTTTGTTCAAAAACAAACTTAAGTTCACATAATAAAGCCACAATGCCAGTATTAGCAAATACACTATATTGTCGGCAGGGTTTTGGCACTGCGACCCGAGTTTTTTTATTATTATAATACGTAATAATAAAAACGTAATTCTTGAAACGATGCACTCCTTGTTAGACAGTAAACGTGGTCACCGACCCGAGCGCGCTTGATGTCGAGTGGAGCCGAGTAAACCCAATTCAGCGTCACTGACCCGAGCGTGACGGTTCACTTTCGTTCACTATTCAGAAAGAACGCAAAGTGCACCTAAAGAAGTTTTTACTTCAAAAATTGGGGGAGCACATTTTTAGGGTTTCGTACTGCCGTATGGAACTCTATTACCCTGCCTACGATGTATGTCCATCCGTGTGTGCGTTCGTTCGTCACAGGGCTCTATCTCACAAACGATAAGAGGTAGCTAGTTGAAATTAGATTGTGTGTTGAATTCTGGCAAATAATAATTAGAATTAATTTTAACAAATGAATGTTTTAATACTGACAAATGGAAGTGGCATCATCGTACACGATGATTATAAGCTATATTATTTCTATTGAAATCAAACCATATAACTAGTGGCGTCATTGTACGCGATCATTATAAACTATATTACTTATTTATAACTGCCAACCGTGAGGTTCAAGCTTATACTGTGCTTTTTAAAATACCTATATTGTCGTACCCAAAGCTTCGTCTGCGACTAAATCACCTGACATTAAATTTGTCATCAAAAATACCAGTTTTCAAACAATAAAAAATCGCATTGAAATTGGTTCATCCGTTTTTGAGCCACGATTCCATAGACAGACAGATAGACAAAGGCTTCAAACTTATAGCCCCCCCCCCACTTTTTGCATTGGAGGTTAATAAAACATTACTAGGTACTAACATATTCTTGAGGAGTTAAAATGCACAGTTTGGCTACACCACTGCTCTGAACAAAATTACAGTAAACTCCTAATTATCTGACATAAACGGGACCGACAGGTTAACGGATAAACGAAAATGTCGGACCGTATATAAATTTTTTATAAGTAATTTGTATCTATAATAGTAACTTAAGCCTTGTAATTTACGAACAAGACTGACATTCGGATAATCGGAGCTCTACTGTATGCATATTTTTATTTATTCGCATGTGTGAAATCCATGCGTGTTTATAAATTCGCGGATGTTTTATACACAGAGTGGTTGTTAATTAAAAGTTATGAGTTTGTGACAAAATATTTTAACCAAAAACCATTAAAATATGAATAACGATCAAACATTTTACGTTATTTATGGGTCGGTTAACTACACATACTTAAATTATGTATGTACATATATTTTTATTTCAATAGAATATATTACATATTATTGAATAACTGAATTGTAATTTTACATGACCATTGACAAGATTGAAACACTTGTCCGGGGGCGTATTTGTAAAATTTACGCTTCGGGCAAAGATGATTTGACCCCGTATATTTGATTGCTTGTTTGTTACTATCTTTGTTTCAAATCTTGATACAGCTTTTTCAACTACTTCTACTTCACCGATTCTTATAAAACTTAACGCACACTCATTGAGTTCCCGTGACAATATAATATTATGATAATTTCAACTTGGTAACGAGGATCTGATGGTGGAATCAGGAGGTGGACAGTTGAAAGGATGAGGAGTTTCCATAATGATACGGGTCAGAAATCAAACTAAAAACTAGTAAATAAAAATAGGTAAAAAACTTTTAAGTTAAACGGTTTTATTTTAAATCATCAGCTGTACCAAAAACTAGACTATAATTAGGACACAAACCAAGGGGCACTTTATGTCGCTGCGTCAGCGGAATAACCCTTTGCTGCCTACAGGTTTCTGAGTGAAGCCATCTGAGTTCGAATTTTTATTTAACGTACAACTGGTTATACAGTGAAACCGTAGTGACTCACGTTGCTATTTAATTTGTAAATATCTCAATATTTATTAACTTTAGCTCATATGTACCTTAATAATTTACTGTTCACTATTAAATACTGTACCGTATTCTGAAATAAAAATGCACTGTTACAATTAAAAAATCGAAGCTGACCTTCGCCTGACCTTCACAGCACCACCTATGTTAAATCTGATATCACAGTCTTCTGTCCCCTTGACACTCTATAACAGGGCCGGCACGTGCGCCTGGTCGGACAGGCGATCGCCTTACGGCGCCATATTTTTAGGGCGGCATATTTTTGTAGCAGCGAATTTTTCGTGAGGTATTCTACTTTTTAAAAATGATTATATTCTTTTCAAAATGTCTATCTATATTATTTTTTGTAAATATTGTTATTAGAATTACATTTGTTTTTTATTTGTTAAGTACCTAAATAAAATATGTCATCGGTTTATTAATTTTTTTAATATGTGGGGGGGGGCGGCAGAAGTTGTATTCGCCTTAGGCGGCATATTTTGACGCACCGGCCCTGCTCTATAACTTTAGTATAAAACATTTTTTTATGGTTTGTACCGTTTACGAGATATTTCACTGCATTGTTTAAGATGTGCCACCCTGTATATCTATATCAAAAATAATCTACATTTAAATGTATCTACAGATAATATTATTAAAACTATCCCTCAAGAGGTTAGTTCATAAGTTTCTACAAGAGATGGCAATCCGTTGACGAGAATACGGTGATAATATTTGGTTACAACTTGTACAGTGTAGTAAAGAAAGTAATAAGAGAAGGAAAGTAAATTTATTAGTATGAACATGAGTCGAGAGAAGGACAAAACTTTTATAACTAACCACATTGGTACTATAATAAATTAATATAAAGTTTCAAAGTTTCTAAATAATATAATAATCGCTAATAATAGTCCAAGAGCTCACGGTAAAAAATCGCAAGATTTTTGTAAATGTTAATATTTCGAGATTAGCTAGTATTTAGGGTGTAAATAAATATAATAATAATAATAATAATAATGCGTTTAACGTCCGTTTCTCGACATTATGTCATAACAGACGCCATTCGCACCATTATTATTTTTCATTTTTACCACTTCCCGTTTTATACATTTTTATTATACTTCAACTTATTTAATAGCAATGTGCGAATGGAGGAATTATAGGACATTAGGATAAGGTAGGCAATTTTGGGAGCTAGGAGTTTGACAGGTAATCGGCCATGGCCTTAAATAAGGAACCATCTCGATATTCATCTGGAATTATTGAGGGAAACCATGGAAAAACCTCAAACAAGATGGCCGGTATAGGAATTACCGTTTCTCGGCGTGAGGCAGTAGGAAAAAGTCCTAGCCACATCTGCCCCCGCCGGGATTCGAACCCAGTACCTCCCCAATGCGAGTCTAGTGCTGTACCACTAAGCTACATCGCTGGGTGTGTAAATAAATATACTAGGCAACGGTCGGGACCTCTGGCGTAGTGCCGTATTAAACTCTGTGAAGGCCCCTAGGCAGTCGAAATCTCGGACTCCTCTCAAATTATGTCCTAAGAACTTTTTAACTGTACCAACCAACACTTTTAATATAAGTACCTATTTTACTCTGTACTCGCTATATTTGTTGTAATTTACTCGAGGTGTACCTTTCTCTGTCGCGGGGTCTCAAAAGACGCGGGCCCATAGACCGGTGTCTACTTTGCCTATTTAATAATCCGGCACTGCTCTGGCGTCGGGGCGACTTAGATCGGTTTTATTTAACTTTATTCCCGTAAACTATGTTCAATAAATTAACTCTGTGCCAAATGTCAGTTTTTTTGTAACACTAGCTTTTTAACACCCTTTAAAGCGTTCCGACGCCAGATGTCCGTCTAGCTTCCGCCATATTGAATTTTCCGTGACGTCAGTGTCACTCGTGAGATTATGACGAATCAATCGACACCTCAATTATTAAAATTTATCAAGCCGTTTGCAGACTTGATTTTTGCGTTCTGACAATATTGCGTCTAACCTCCGCCATATTGAATGGCCCGTGACGTCATATCCCCAGTGTCACTCGTTAGGTTATGACGAATCTATCGACACCTCATTTATCAAAATCCATCAAGCCGTTTAGAGTCTACGTGGGAATCAAGAATCTCAATCACAGATATACATACATATTTTTGAAATACATAACACGTTCTTTGGTGTCGCGCAGTCGGGTAAAAAGTAATAGGTCTACTAGAATTAGCCATTTTACGCACGCTACACAGGGCTCGAAAAGTGCACTTTTTAAGAAGGTATTGCAAAAACTATAACTGGTTTTTGTAGGGATGTTTTCGAAACAACTTTTGTGTTGGCACGCCTGATGAACGCAACATGCGTAAATAACTGTTATTGTTTTGTTTGTAACGAGACAGCATGTACACAATTCAATCAGATTATACTATGACGTGGCATCCAATATAATTTGATTTGAGGAATGACATTGACATATTGTAACACAGACGGATATTGTATTGCTAAAACGTGAACAATGAACATTTAATTTATAACCCCCAAACAGAGATGTCACTATTTTCCGTTTGATGATGTAACTAGGGTTAGGATTAATATATCAAAACTAATCACTTTAATATGGGGGTGAACCAGGTAATATTAAAACTTTTTGATGCGTAAACATCTTTATTCAATACATGCACGCTTTTAGTGTTATTTCGTGTCTGTAAAGCGAATCGTAAATGGCCGTTTAATCGACTGGTGACGTTATGATCCATTATGAAACGCTTTTCTATGCTATAATGAAAAACACTTGAAAAACCCGTCACATAATGAACCATTATATAACTCTTTTCGATGTTATAATGAAATATGGTTACTATGTTAATGAAGTAAATAAATAATTGTATCAAGGCCAATATTTTTAGAGCAAGATGTACTGCTGTCAGTGAATCTATACGGTGTTTGACATTAATTTAATAAACCATGCATGTGTTGAATAAAGTATAGTGTGCAACGCGTGTGCTAAATCTTTATATGTCAGGCGCGATGTTTTTAGTATGCAGCTCGAAAATGCGCACTCACCAAAGCTCATGCACGCTCGCATACTAATCGTGTTGAAAACATCGCGCCTGATGCATAAAGATGTATTTAGCACACTAGTTGTACAATATACTATTACGTGCGTCCCCAAAAACAACATACTTACCTTGAGCGAGAATATGATAGCATATTATATAAATAGGTACCTATTTCAATCATGCAATTCATCATGGAAATTGTATTGGCGCCATCATTAGTGTGTCAAGCAAACTAAACATACTAAACCAAATAACAATAGACGATAGTTTATTAGTTCAGTATGTTAACCATGCCGCGGCGCCACTATTGACTACGTTTACTTTTCTTGACGTATTAATGATAGCGCCATAACCTGACATAATTCCCATGATGCATTGCATGATTGGAATACCTATATTTATATATTATCTTAGCCTAGAGTGATTAGTGAAACGTCTGGAGTATAGTAAAGCAATACGCTGCCATCTATAATAATTAGAATGAACTATATATGACCATTGACAAAATTAAGCCAAGATCAAAACCAGTCACATATATTAGGTGAAGATGTTTACATAAATCAAAAACCCGCGAGTGTTTTTACCATTTTTTTCGCAGCGCTGAACCGATTTCAATTTGATTTCCACGGTTCTATAGACTATAGAGCACTATACTGTCATGGGGGGCACGGGCAAGTGCCAAGATTAAAAGTTAGTGTTAGCTACTAGCGACTTTGAACGGAATTGAATAGAAGCTCTTAAATTAGCATTCAACCGCTGTCTCTTTATTTTAACACTGGACATTTCCAAATCATATCATCACAGGTATGGACTACGCCGAGCTTATCAATTAGTATAATAATTATATTAAATATCAATATAAATTCAATATCGACAAATAATGCAATTTTCAATATCGTCTAGCCCTAAATTTATGCACTTAAATAATTTCATTGTAAATAATATTAATTAAATAATATTTTGCACAATAGATTTATAGTTGTCGTACAATGTAATTAAATCATTAATTTTGCAAAATTATTATACAATGGAGCCATTAGGATCTCGGAGTTTAAACATTGACGCTTAGATAAGTAAGGCTCATTTCATACCTACTGTGGTTCCCAAGGGTTAGGTCTTCATAGAAGGTAATCATTTCTGTCAGGAACACACCTCCCAGATCATTTGCTCTCTGAGTACGGGCACCAAAGAAGTTTTTATGTTTGAGGGCCTTCAAAGCAGCAGTTCTGTTGCAGTAGTTCACGTTTGGTCAAGAGTAATAATTATCTTGCCTCATGCCTGTTTAATCCAACCAGTAGTCTGAAAGTTGTTTCCATCTAATTCCTGATTAAATACTCCTTTAGCAAGACATGGTGAAATTCTCAGAACAGGTTTTTGGCCTTGGAAGCACTGGCGGCTCCAGGATTTCATTTGGGAGGACATACTTATTCTCCAGCTCCAAAGAATATTCCTTACATAAATTAATAACAATGTGCCCGAGACCCTTACCAGACAGGCGTCGTTTTTCCCAGTCAACATCATTCTTCAGGCCGAATTAACTCGTAGCAATCTCTCAAATTGGAATCCCTAACTGCCTCTGGGGAGAGCCATGGTCTCCGAGAGTCGTCACTGCTTGGAAGCGGAGCCATCTCTTGCCAAGACGCCTGTTCATTCCCTTGGATTTCTCTTCGCCAGGGAAGCAATATATGATTGACTCAGTTCTTCTCACAGAGTTTCAGCAAAGATAAGTTTTCAGAGTATTGGTATCACAGGTTTTGTTTGAGGGTCTTCAAAGCAGCACACTCGCCAATTATGTGATTGGATAATTCGTCGTCCTGATCACATCATCTGCATAAGGCACTTCGAAGTTCCAACCAGTTCCATTGAATGAAGTTGCTTAATCATATTACTTCTTCGAAGCGGAGCCATCTCTTGCCAAGACACCTATTCATTCCCTTGGATTTCTCTTCGTCAGGGAAGCAATATATGATTGACCCAGTTCTTCTCACAGAGTTTCAGCAAAGATAAGTTTTCAAAGTATTGGTATCACAGGTTTTGTTTGAGGGTCTTCAAAGCAGCACACTCGCCAATTATGTGATTGGATAATTCGTCGTCCTGATCACATCATCTGCATAAGGCACTTCGAAGTTCCAACCAGTTCCATTGAATGAAGTTGCTTAATCATATTACTTATTATATGAATTGATGACACCTGCTATAATAGTTTATGGTTAATAAAGATATTGATTTTTAAGCCTAGATATTCTTTGCACTTGCTTTGTACATATTTTTAAATATAATAATATAATATTTTCCCAGTGGCCTTCAGAACTTTTAAAAGAGGCCTGCATTTCAACCATTTCAAAAGATTACGCCACCATATGTAATAAGCTCTAAAATTCACCTCTAGGTGACTCATCCCGTATGTACTTAATTTGTGCTAAGATTTTAGAAAGGTAGAAGGAATTTCTATAATAATGTTGAATTGTCGCCTATACCGTTTCTAGATCAGAGGTTTCCAAACAGGGGTTCAATAACCGAAAACGCCCACTGAGAGAAAAAACCGACCACACCGCTTTCTGGCACAAGTAAAAAGGCCACAAAACGAAATTTGTGTTGTGGACCATTTGATAATCGACCAGAACGCATTCTGACAATTGGGAAGTGCCACAACGCGCTGTGGACAATTTTTAATGTAGCCATGATCCTTTATAGTAAAAAATACCTCTAGAAAAATAATGATTCAATATATTTTCACTTTAAATTCTTTATTTAAATCAAAGTCCACAGGGATTTCTTTAAAAATTTAAGTTTTTACCCCCTTTTCGATGACTCCCATAAATATGTCTTACAAAAAAATTATAGTAAAAAAAACTTTTTAGAGACAAGCCTTTATTGAAATGTACTAAAAAGGAAAAAATAATATTTAATAATTTAGATTTATAATAATTATCATAAAAGCGTGGGTTGTAAACTGTATAATAGTTTATTAGTCGCAAACCCCGCTTTTATAATAATTATTATAAACCTAATTTTTTTTTATTAATAATAATATTTTATTTTGTGAATTTTAGGCTTTCAAAATTTTACCCCCTTTTGACCCCCGTAGGATGCTTACGTCAGAAAAGGAACCTACTGTCCAATTAATTTCAAGTTTTTAGCGTCAGCGATTTGGTCTGGACGCTGATTAGTCAAAAAAACCTACACCCTCGTTTGAACCCCTTAATCACCTTAGGGGTTGAATTTAATTCTAAAAACTATTTATTCATGTATTAAGTTATCAGGAATACATAATATGTGTACAAAATTTCAAATCGATCGGATACGTGAAAGTCGTTCAAAATTAGCTTGCAAGATTTGACTCAAACATACCATAACACACAGACTAACCGGTAAAGTTAAATAAAAGTTTGTAAAAAAACTTTTTAACAAAAAAAAATTTCCTTCAAAAAAGCCACTAAAAAGAGGAAAATAATAAAATTTTGAGGTCGGCGCCAATTTAATAAAATATGAAGTCGGTTAACAAATGCCAATTTAATTAATATCTATTTTTTAACTGACTTCATATTTTATTAAATTGGCGCCGACTTCAAAATTTTATTATTTTCCTCTTTTTGGTGGCTTTTTGAAGGAGGTTTTTTTTGTTAAAAAGTTTTTTATTTTTTTACTTTTTAGTGCCACGTTATTAACCAACTTCTATATATCTTGATATTTGACATTTACCTTAACGCCGTTACTCACTTTTTTATTAAAATCAGTCGAACTACTGAACCGATTTAAGTAAAATTTATATGGGACTAACCCGGCGGTAGGTACGCCCTATTAAATTAAACAATAATCATAAAAATCGGTTCACAAATGCAGGAGAAATCGCGTAACATACATACAAATAAAATACAGTCGAACTGAAAACCTCCTCCTTTTTTTGAAGTCGGTTAAAAATAGGACTTGTTTGGATTTGAGCCATTAAATTACATAATTATTGTAGAAGAGCTAGAAGGCTGTAACAGACAGACAAATTTGTGAGAATAATAGGGTTCCGTTTGGACCCTTTGGATACGCAACCTTAAAATGGTTCGCAGATTGAAAAGTTTAAGAACCACTGTTCTTGCAGAGCAAGTCATTAAACTACATATTTCCATTATTTAACAACGTCTCAACAGAGCTCTTATTTGTGCTAAGCTCAGACGAACGCCAAGGGGGTATTTAAATAAGGGAAAGGGGATATTTCATTTAACATTTGACTCCAACAATTTCCTGGTTTTATAATAAGAATGAAATAATTTCCGAATTTTAATGTCACAGTTTCAGCCAGGAAATTGGGTTGGAGAGTTGATGAAGCAAACAACTTTTGAAATCATTTGAGTGACATTTTTAAATTTTACAAATTACAGACAGTCAGTTTCCGTTTTAAGGTCGATTTATATTATCCGGTCAGACACGGCGCGGGAACGTAGCGTTTCCGGAAAGACAAACATTTTTACATTAATTTCAAATACGATTATTAGCGGACTCCGTCCGTTCAATTAATTAATTGTAGATTATAGACGCGTCGACAACTCAGGTCATTAGCGTCTTCAACAAAACAAATAATCCATTTGCGTTTTTGAATCCGCCAGCCGGCATACACAAACCGACTGGTACGAGCTCGAGTCTCTAGGAGCGCTAATAATTCTCAAAGAACATTGGAATGCAATTTGCGATAGCAACCACAATTCCCCCCTGGGTTGTCCGTCCGTTTAGACACGTATCAATACTCATATTTGAAATGCATGTAAAAATGTTTGTCTTGCCGGAAACGCTACGTTCCCGCGCCGTGTCTGACCGGGTAATATAAATCGAGCTTTATGAGTTACCGGATTTACAAGTAATTTTTTTAAGTGAATTGGATTCGTTCGACTGAATGGCCTGGCCAATGAAAAGACCTGACGAAACGCCGCACCACCACTCTTCTGTCATCTCGACGTATGGACGTGCGTGTGTGTGTTTGACGTATGGATGTGTGTGTGTGCCTTCTACAGTCGACGCACCTAGATTCCCACCACGCTTGTCACGAAAACCGGTATTCTGTTAGTAACTCGCAGTTTAAGAGCATTGGAAAGCTACAAATACCTCTTCGTTTCAAATTTTTCACCCCGCCTAAAAACGGTTGTGGCTCTCCCGACGCTATTTTTAAAGCTAACGGGTTCGGGTAAACGCCTAATGAAGGACAAAGAATTAGACTACAAGTCCTACAGGTCACTTTTTTGAAAAAAAGTTAACACTACGTGTGAAAGATTACCTACGTTTTTTTTTTTTGAAAAGTTAGTTTTTTCAGAAATTTTTCTTTTTAATTTTTCGCCTGAAGGATCTGTAGTAAGGTCCTTCGTTTGGCGTTTACCCGAACCCTTTAGTTTTAAAAATAGCGTCGGGAGAGCCATAACAGTTTTTACAATTTTGAGATGAAGAGTGGGTAGGTATCCGATGCTCTTAAATCGCTTAACAAAATAAAAAATATAAACATTAACTGAAATATAGATAAATGTTAAATATTCATAAAAGTATTTCGCAATCATAACTACACAATATAATACTGCAGTAGGTTTCAGTGGCGTATGCCACGAACTTTCGCGCCAAAAGGGGTTTGACCCGAGCTCAGCGGTAGTTAGGGGTGGGCTTAAGCATCAAGGTTACTTACCACAAAAAAAAAACATTTACCCCTCCGACCTTCTCCACACTGGTTGTACGTGGTGTTGACCGGTGAAATGCTCCACCGAAGAAAAGGGAAATATAACTTTTTAGTTGGGCGCCAGGATCGGTCACCGCACAACCAAATTAGATCGCCGACCCTTGATCTCGATGTGGGGGAAGGGAAACGAAATAACGACTTCTATGTAAATATTAATATAGCATTATATTCGACCTCCAAAGGGGGGGGGGGTACGTTACTCGGACCTTTACAAATTACAAACTGCCAAAGTGGCTCGGTACTTTAGTTACAATATCATAGGACATCATCCTCACAATATTCTACAGAACGTTATTCAATATATCACATAAATCAGGATCACAATATTTCACAGAACGTTATACAACATCGCAATATTCACTATATTCTACAGAACATTATTCAATATCACATAAATCATCACAATATTTAACAGAACGTTATACAACAACGCAATATTCACTATATTCTACAGCGAGTAGTTCAACTACCAACTCATACATATATATATGTCACATATATAGCACCCGTAAAGGTACTTAAATAAATCAGTACATGATACTCTGGTAAGTTCGTGAAGTCAACTTTGACTCACGATCAAATAAATTAATCTAATTAATATTATGGCGGGTACCCAAGGACGGACGTAGTTTTACAAATAAAAATAAAATACAAAAATACATATGGGTTAATTAAGTACAAAGAATAACCATAGGGGTTCAAAGCTGAGTGAAGCTCATTACTCCTCAAAACCAGTAATCTGATAAATGAATCGCAGTTTTACAATAAAAAAAAAATACATCTGGCGCAATTAAAGTACAATGAATAACCATAAAGGTTCAAAGCTGAGTGAAGCTCATTACTTCGCAAAGCCAGTAATCTGATAAATGAATCGCAGTTTTACAATAAAAAAAAAATACATATGGCGCAATTAAAGTACAATGAATAACCATAGAGGTTCAAACTGAGTGAAGCTCATTACTTCTCAAAACCAGTAATCTGAGAAATGAATCAAGTTTCGACTCCATCGATAAGCATTGTACGTCACCGGACCTTAAGGGAAACGGTGGGTAAACAAACACCAACAAAACTAAATAAATCACAGACCGAACTCCAGTCTTACAATGTCGAGATGTCAAATATTTAAATAAAGAAACAAACAAAAAAAAAAAAAAAATATAAAGCTTGACATTTAGAATGAGAAAATCAGCGCTAACTACATTATTACAAAATAGATATACAGAAGATAAAGAAATTTGAAATAGAAATGTCCATTTGTTCAGTCCAAGTGTCTGGATTCACATACTACCGGAAATTAGATGTATTAGTTGTTAGTGGGTATCGGACAAGAGAAATTAATATATTATTCGGGTAAGCTTGTTGCATTAGTGGTTAATCGGGGCAGGAAGCAAATATTTTAAATTTATTAATTAAGTTATTTTTTTTTTTAAATTCATTGATCATTTTTTTTTTTGTTTATGGAAAAGGAAGAAAATTTCTTTTTAATTCACTACCGTCGGAGGTCACAGTCTGGTTTGTCGAGAAAAATAAAAGTTAATAAGAGATTTAATCGCGAAATATATTTTAAAAAGTATTTGACACAACGACTTCACCTAGGCGGTACTTACAAAAAAAAATTAAGTAAAGGAAACGACTCATCGATGCAGACGTAACGAAATTTCAACATACGATATCGATCGAAGGCACTCACAAATTACATCGGAGCTTCGGTTGCTCGATAAGACCAAATAAAAACGATCGGCATAACCGTACCTAGATCTGAATACATGATTACTCGATGGACAACAATACACGAACTAAAGTGTGTCTCAATCGAAACGACCGAAGACATAAGTTGTGAACAGACCTTACAATCAATCATTACACTATTATAATCTTTACAGATACAATATATTATGCCCCATTAGGCAAACTGGCATGAACAAATAAATTATACATATATCTTTTCTTTAATAACAATACAGACTAATTGTGAAACAATCTAATGTGATTTAAATTTTATCATAGAATCTACACCGATACCATATTTTTGCCCAATTAAGCAAACTGACATGAACCAAATTAATTATACATATATCTATGTTCTTTTTTTTTTTATTTATAATAATACAGATTAACTGGGAAGCAATTTAATGTGATTTGAATATTATCATTATATATTTTGCCAAAAATAATACGAATCGAAGTTTAAACGAAGAACTCACAATATTTAGCACACAACAAAAAAAAATTGGAACGAACTCACGATTTCGCTGTGAAGATCTCGCCGTGACGTAGGTAGCCAAAATTTGTCGTACACGACGTTGAGGAGAAAGGATCATTGCTGTATTCTCCGCTAACGGATCACAGTAACAGAACGACGACAACCAGTTGCATACCATAATGACGTACGGGAGACAAACAAAAATGGAAAATAAACCTCGCCATCAACAAAACAAAAACAAAACACCCTGTAATCAGTACAATGACATCAGAAAAAAAATTATCAATTATTTATGAGTCCATGTGGGGACGAATAATATTCACACTTACCTCAGCATGAGGGTGTTATATCCAAAAATATCTATTGAAAACTCCGAACCATTTCTTATCATCCAATATTGCATTAGTATCTGCTTCAGAAATTTACAATCATCAAAGATGATTAACGAAAAATCACAAAAACTTATAAGCGTTTTGCACAACGCAACAGAATGTGTACAAGCTTTTGTCAAAATGCCGGAAATGAAAAATAATTCCCATAATTCATTGAATCAGTACACAAAAAAAATTATAGGCAGCGTACGACATCTAACGTCCAAAATGAGCAACCTTATTCTTACGTCAAATAATAGATTTGTTTACTGATGTGTATGATTAGTTGCCTAAAATCGGCAAAACCAGATAATTACTTAAAAGCTTAAAAAAAAAACGTAACAATCCCCCTCCTACTTCGGCAGGAAGAAAACTCCCAGAGTTTTCTGACGACTCACATGGCCAGAAAGCATCCATAACTAAAATGAATCAAACACGACAAGATAATACAAAGACACAAAATTATTCCACAGATCGAAACCTTGGTCCGAGCAGCTATGCTCAAAAAAAAAAAACAAAACACAACAAGATTTCCGAATGTACGGAACGACACGAAATTCACGTTTTATTTACAGGGTTCTATACAAAAAAAAATGTTGGACTACTTCCAATTTGTATATCTGGGTTCAAAACATACGAACATCCGACTATCTCCTTTTGCGCACAAATGGGTTCTGGACGTAGGAACGTCTGACTATCTCCAGGACATACAGAATGGGTTCGAAACAACTAGACAACAAAAATTGTCCCAAAAACCTTAATTCTAATATATATATTAAAAAAAAACCTTTTAACGAAGATTAGTACTTATAATACAGGATTGAGAAGAAATTCTCAGGATAAGTCCGGGTATTGGTCAAGATTGGTGAAAGAATCGTAGTTTGTTACACGCGACAGTCGCCTCTTACGACAGGTAGGGTAACGCACCATGGGGATATTCTTGTCGGTAGTTACGCCCTTCCGCCATTGGGCTCATAAACTTAAATTTAGTCATTAATAACACGACAACAACCAAAACGAAAAAAAATTAATTAGTCATATTCAAGGAGTAATTTGCGTGATCAGAAACGTCGGTACAGCACATACACTAAGACTTGAGTGAAGCCAAATCCTGTTAAACAGCACGGAGATTATCAATAAACATCCACAAGAACATTACGGGTAACTCGATTACCTCACCACAACATATACAATCATTCAATGTACCTTCCACTTCAAATCTGGTACTAAGACCTAGGAAAGATACGTCAACGACACAGTCGCAAAACAGACAAGACAAGCGAACGCTTGCCACAAAAATTCACTCATACAAAAAAAGAACATGATAATTCCTAACGCAACACTAGAGCTTATGTGATCCTGCAAAGCAGTAACGGAACTCAACCCAAAACCATAAGCAACCAGCGCCCAAAAATCAAAGCAATACTACTGGTACTACGTCGATCAACAATCAAATCAAGTGTCGCCAAACGACGAATAGTCAAAATCGAAAGCGAAAATGGATTAAGGGGAACAACAAGGAAGAAGGAATTTCCTCTTTAAGGAATCGAAAAAGGAAGGGAGTGTACCACATTACCTCAAACTGAATTAACTAATCACAACTAATCAACAAAACTGGAAATCAGGAAAACATAGGTGTATCGGCTGTTTTCAAATCCCATAAAGCGGCTAGAAGCGAATAACCTCCAACAACCGAAACCAGAACTTTTCCCTAACAGCACACAACAGGCAAATATAGAGAAAGAACAAAAGGAATAGAAGATAGAAGGAAAAAAAAGAATAATCGAAGTCTAGACACTATAGACTTGATAACTTAGAAGTCATATAATCCACGCTATGGTCGCCTCGTACGACCGGTCGGGGATTACACCACGGCAGAATTCTTTAATGCCCACAAACCGCAGGGCAGTTGTCATGATCGGTAGTATCGAATGGTCAGTATCCGAAAGTCATAGCCAGGAGTCCAACTTTGTTCGCCTCTTACGAACGACAGGAACGACGCCACGGAAGTATTCTAACAGCCCCTCGCCGCAGGGCACTAATATGTTCACCTTTGTTCGCCTCTTACGAACGACAGGAACGACGCCACGGAAGTATTCTATCAGCCCCTCGCCGCAGGGCATTAATATGTTCACCTTTGTTCGCCTCTTACGAACGGCAGGAACGACGCCGCGGAAGTATTCTATCAGCCCCTCGCCGCAGGGCACTAATATGTCACCTTTGTTCGCCTCTTACGAACGGCAGGAACGACGCCACGGAAGTATTCTAACAGCCCCTCGCCGCAGGGCACTAATATGTTCACCTTTGTTCGCCTCTTACGAACGACAGGAACGACGCCACGGAAGTATTCTATCAGCCCCTCGCCGCAGGGCATTAATATGTTCACCTTTGTTCGCCTCTTACGAACGGCAGGAACGACGCCGCGGAAGTATTCTATCAGCCCCTCGCCGCAGGGCACTAATATGTTCACCTTTGTTCGCCTCTTACGAACGACAGGAACGACGCCGCGGAAGTATTCTATCAGCCCCTCGCCGCAGGGCACTAATATGTTCACCTTTGTTCGCCTCTTACGAACGGCAGGAACGACGCCGCGGAAGTATTCTATCAGCCCCTCGCCGCAGGGCACTAATATGTTCACCTTTGTTCGCCTCTTACGAACGGCAGGAACGACGCCGCGGAAGTATTCTATCAGCCCCTCGCCGCAGGGCACTAATATGTTCACCTTTGTTCGCCTCTTACGAACGGCAGGAACGACGCCGCGGAAGTATTCTATCAGCCCCTCGCCGCAGGGCACTAATAATCATAGGTCACAACAAAAATTGGTCCACTAAAGGACTCAACAGCGCAAAAAAAAAAAAACAACAAAACAACAACAAAAAAATAAAATCACTAAATCTACCACAATTTAAGTTAATTTAAGTTAATTCAAACTGGTCGTTTGTAGAGATTGAAAGAGAAAGGGTAATTATTCCGGGTCCGTAAGATTTTCAACGGCCTTAAGGTCTTGAACATGCCACGTTCCTGCGGTTTCTCCTTCAGGAGTTTCTAGTTCGTAGGTCCACTGACCAGGTTTGCGTCGAACGCGATATGGTCCGACATATTTCGGCGCTAGCTTGGCCGTAAAATAATTAACAGCATCGGATAAAACTTTATTTCGACGGTAAACTAATTGTCCAGTATTAAAATGTACGGGTCGTCGCCTTAAATTGTAGCGATGTCTCGTTCGGTCTGAACTGCGGAGTAAACGATTCTGAATGGTGGCGAACATAGTTTGATAACCAGCGGTACGCTGTTGTATTTCCGTAGCTAACTCAACCTTATCTTCTGGCGGACGTATTCTATAATGGTCACCCGATCCAACATATTCTCTTCCGAAATTAACAAAGAATGGAGTATAACCAATAACCTCGTGACGGGCAGAGCGAATAGCACATGTAACGGCAGATAGATATTTGTCCCAAGTGCGGTGATTGTCTTTAACATAAGCGGACAGCATGGTTTTTATGACGCGATTAACTCTTTCGGTGGGGTTAGCGCGGGGGTAGTAATGCGGGGTAAAAGAAATATGGACACGGTACTGACGGCAGAGATCCTTAAAAGCTTTGCTCTTCATTTGGACGCCATTATCGCAGATGATGGTATCAGGTACGCCATAGGTAAGAAATATTCCTTCTTCGATATGTTTGACTAGGGTCTGTGCCGTGGCACTCCGAATAGGAAAAGTGACAACATATTTGCTGAACGTATCAGTGACCGCGAGGATCTGGGTAAATCCACGAGCGGTTCGAGGCAATGGTCCCATAAAATCTAAAGAAATAATTTGCCATGGTCTTGAAGCAATAGGTCGGGAACCCATTAATCCAGCAGGAAGTCGTTGTTCTGGTTTTACAGTAGCACACACCTTACACATTTTTACGAAGCGGTAGATATCGTTCTTCATTTTCGGCCAATAGAAAGAATCATGAACCCTCCAGTACGTCTTAAACATTCCGACATGTCCAGCTAGAGGATCACTGTGACAGCGTTTCAAGATAGTGGCGCGATGTTCCTTAGGTACGACAGTTTTCCAAGTCTCGTTGGTTTGATCAAAACCGGAGGTTCGGATTTTTACCTGCTTATAAAGGATATCGTTTTCGACTCGCCAAGACGGATATTGTTGTGGTTGGCGCTCGACGTTGCGACGCATCTTCTGGTACCAACGGTCGGTAGTGGTACGATAGTGGATTACAGAGGCCGATTCTACAGCATCGACAAGCATGGGTACAGATCGAGAAAGAAAATCAGGCACGACATGGTCCTTGCCTTTCCTGTGCACGAGTTCATAATCGAACGGTTGTAGTCTGACAGCCCAACGAGCAAGTCTGCCGGTCGGATCCTTCATACGTTGTAGCCATAACAAGGAATAGTGGTCTGTAATAACTGTGAATCGCGTTCCTTCTAGGTAATGACGAAGCTTCTCGATAGCGAAAATTACGCTTAAACATTCTCTTTCCGTTGTTGAGTAATTACGTTCTTGTCGAGTGAGAGAGCGAGATAAAAAGCAGATCACATGTTCTCCGTCATCGAACATCTGGGTTAAGACGGCTCCTATACCGTACGCTGAAGCGTCAGTTTGTAAAATAAATGGTTTGCTAAAATCCGGGCAAGTCAACAAAGGGGCGGTTACCAGAGACTCTTTAATCTGTTGGAATGAGCTTTCGCATTCCGTATTCCAATCCCATTTTACATTCTTCTTCGTCAAACGAGTAAGGGGTGTTATTATCGTGGAGAAGTTTTTGACGAACCTTCGATACCAGGAAGCCATTCCGATGAAGCGACGAACTTCAGTGACGTTAGTAGGTTGTTGTACCTTTAATATTGCTTCGACCTTATCAGGGTCGACACGTAGTCCATCTTGGTCCACCACATAACCTAGATACTTTAGTTGAGTCCGGCAAAACTGACATTTTTCTCTACTTACGACGAGTCCGGCATCCATTAACCGAGAAAACACCTTTTCTAGAGCATCTAAATGAGTTTGAAAATCGGGGGTCGCGATGATTATATCGTCTAAGTATACGAATACGAAAGGTTGTAAATCCGCACCAAGGACTCTATCGATTAAGCGTTGAAATGTGGCAGGAGCGTTGGTGAGACCAAACGGCATCCTTTTAAATTGATACAGTCCACCAGGAACTGAAAAGGCGGTATATTCGCGAGAATCCCTAGCCATAGGCACCTGCCAATAAGCTGACTTGATGTCAAGAGAACTCAAATATCGAGAATCACGGAGTTGATCTAGAATAGACGAAATATAGGGTAAGGGATAGGCATCCTTTTTGGTGACAGCGTTAAGTTGTCGATAATCTACGCAGAATCTATAGCTACCATCTTTCTTTGGGACTAGCAGCACTGGGGAAGACCAGGCGCTCTGTGACGGTTCAATAATATCTTCGTCTAACATCGTGTTAATTTCAGCATCGATGATACGTCGTTTAGCTGGCGACACGGGGTAATATCGCTGTTTAATTGGCTTGGAATCGGTCACAATTTCATGTTCGACCACTGTGGTAGAACCGAGGGAGGTTCCCATCTTCTCAAAGGTTGAATCGATCAGACGGTCCATTGAGGCTCGCTGTGTCGCAGAAAGATTTATTTCGCTGGTTAGACTATTAATCTGTATATCGGGTGTATTACCAAAATGCCAAACGTCGCGTTGTAAATCAGGGACAATGTCCATTGCGGACCAAAAGTTAAGTCCAAGGATCAATAGATGAGGTAGACTAGGAACAATAAGGACGCGAATCATTCTGACTCGATCGATAAGACGAAAGGGTACATCAACAGTGCCGATGGTTTTGCATTGTTGTCCGTTAGCGACAGTGCAAGGGAAATAGTCCTTAGACGAATTCATCTTCAGTCCTAAACGTTGAAGCGTCTTCCATCCTTCAGATCCCATAACGGTATGGGTGGCCCCAGAATCCAGTAATCCAAGAAGGGAATAGCCGAGAATACTCACTCGTAGATACGGGCGTTGATCAGTGCCTGCATGAGATACAATATATGAAAGAAAGGCTTGAGTCGCAGTGGTTTTGGTCGTTTCAGAGGGGTCTACGGAGAAATTCTGTCGACCGCTCAATTTCTCCTGACAGCGTTTTCCGTCTGATTACAACTTGTACAGGTACGGGATGTAACGTCCTTACGGCCACAATGATAGCAAAACAAATTACGCTGGGCGGTACATTGACGAAAGGTGTGTCCAGGCTGACCGCAATTCCAACATTCTTGAGGTCGTCGTGGCGTGGAAAACCGAGGAGGTGGTGTCTGGTTGGGTGCTTGAACAGCATGAACCGTTGCCATAGGGGTCGGTTCGACAACAGGGGTAGATATCTCTTCCTCAGCAGACGCAGCGAACACAAACGTTGAGTCTACATAGTTTTGACTCCGTCGAGACGGTGGGTGGTAGTGTTCCGCACGATATTTCTTGCTTTCCAACTTAAGACATTCGTCTTCCAATTCTTGTAATGAGGTGACGGTCGGTAATTGCATTATATAAAAGGGGCTTAAGTTGCGAAGTATTATGTCCAGTTGGGCATCTTCAGTCATACGTCCATAACGTTTAAACATAGACGACATACACGCCAAGTAGTCTACAATACTCTCAGACTGGTCTTGAGTACGACGCATGATGTCCTGTAATAATCTCGAATGATAGTCTGGCGGTTCGTAGTGCCGTTGTAACAATTTAGCAAGCTCGCTCCAGGAAGTACAGCGATGTCGGATGGATCGATACCAAAGCAGTGCTTTGCCAGAAAACAGGTCGATGGCAGAGTCAAACAATTCTTCAGTTGAAACACGTCGGGCGTGTTGTAACTCTTCAACACGCTCAAGAAACGATTGCACAGTTTCAGTTTTAGACTCTCCCGAGAATTTTAAACCCCATTTCCAAACGGGTACGCCGGTATATGGTCGATTGGACGAAATAGGTGTAGAATGATGCACATTTTGATGCAAATTTAGGTCAATTAAGCTCCGATCTAGATGAATAGCTTCCGGTTCAGTTGCGACAGGCGCAATAGCATCTACATTCGCAGGTACAGATTCAGGTGGTTCTTCAAACGCATCCATCATTGTCATTGCTCGTGCCAAAAGAGTCGCACGGGTAAGTTTCTGCTCTTCAGTTAACTCGCTGATAGGTATTCGATCGACACGGCTGATATAGTGAGTCAATCGAGTCCAAAGCGCAGTATTCCTTCTATCCGCGGGTGATTCAGGAGATCGGGGCAACAAACTCTCCAATTCGGTGAGCCGGTCCTGGATTAGGACAAGTTCATCAGCAACGTTACATGAGTAAGGAGGATAAGAAAGTGTACGATTTAGCGCTTCTAATCGCATTAACGAACGTAAGCGTGCGCGCATTGGGTCTACTCTATCATCTTCAATATTAGCTCCTCGAATGCAAAGTTCGTATTGGAGTTCATCTTTCTTCAATCGGTTAATGTCTATTCCAGAATATGCCATAATGATTTTTGGATTTGACTAATAAACAACAAAACGGTGAACAACAAACAAAACAAACACAAAAAAAAAATTCAAACACAATAGTGCAATAGGGTTCGCAGTTCTATTCCACGTAAAATCCAAGGTATACAAAATCAGTCAGAAAATTCAAAATAGTCCTAATTTGATAATAAACACAAGAGGGCTCCGTTTGTCGACGGATCAACGAATTCAACAATACCTCGCAGTGACAACACACAAAAAAAAAAAAAAATCCGAGACAGATTATACCTCAAAATGTATATAAATCACAAAATAATTCAACTCAAACAATGCGACGTAACACAACGCTTTAAACGAAATGCTAAACACAACGCTTTAAACGAAATGGCTGAACACAACGCTTTAAACGAAATGGCTGAACACAATGCTTTAAACGAAATGGCTGAACACAACGCTTTAAACGAAATGGCCCCACGTTGGGCGCCAAAATTTGCCACGAACTTTCGCGCCAAAAGGGGTTTGACCCGAGCTCAGCGGTAGTTAGGGGTGGGCTTAAGCATCAAGGTTACTTACCACAAAAAAAAAAACATTTACCCCTCCGACCTTCTCCACACTGGTTGTACGTGGTGTTGACCGGTGAAATGCTCCACCGAAGAAAAGGGAAATATAACTTTTTAGTTGGGCGCCAGGATCGGTCACCGCACAACCAAATTAGATCGCCGACCCTTGATCTCGATGTGGGGGAAGGGAAACGAAATAACGACTTCTATGTAAATATTAATATAGCATTATATTCGACCTCCAAAGGGGGGGGGGGTACGTTACTCGGACCTTTACAAATTACAAACTGCCAAAGTGGCTCGGTACTTTAGTTACAATATCATAGGACATCATCCTCACAATATTCTACAGAACGTTATTCAATATATCACATAAATCAGGATCACAATATTTCACAGAACGTTATACAACATCGCAATATTCACTATATTCTACAGAACATTATTCAATATCACATAAATCATCACAATATTTAACAGAACGTTATACAACAACGCAATATTCACTATATTCTACAGCGAGTAGTTCAACTACCAACTCATACATATATATATGTCACATATATAGCACCCGTAAAGGTACTTAAATAAATCAGTACATGATACTCTGGTAAGTTCGTGAAGTCAACTTTGACTCACGATCAAATAAATTAATCTAATTAATATTATGGCGGGTACCCAAGGACGGACGTAGTTTTACAAATAAAAATAAAATACAAAAATACATATGGGTTAATTAAGTACAAAGAATAACCATAGGGGTTCAAAGCTGAGTGAAGCTCATTACTCCTCAAAACCAGTAATCTGATAAATGAATCGCAGTTTTACAATAAAAAAAAAATACATCTGGCGCAATTAAAGTACAATGAATAACCATAAAGGTTCAAAGCTGAGTGAAGCTCATTACTTCGCAAAGCCAGTAATCTGATAAATGAATCGCAGTTTTACAATAAAAAAAAAATACATATGGCGCAATTAAAGTACAATGAATAACCATAGAGGTTCAAACTGAGTGAAGCTCATTACTTCTCAAAACCAGTAATCTGAGAAATGAATCAAGTTTCGACTCCATCGATAAGCATTGTACGTCACCGGACCTTAAGGGAAACGGTGGGTAAACAAACACCAACAAAACTAAATAAATCACAGACCGAACTCCAGTCTTACAATGTCGAGATGTCAAATATTTAAATAAAGAAACAAACAAAAAAAAAAAAAAAATATAAAGCTTGACATTTAGAATGAGAAAATCAGCGCTAACTACATTATTACAAAATAGATATACAGAAGATAAAGAAATTTGAAATAGAAATGTCCATTTGTTCAGTCCAAGTGTCTGGATTCACATACTACCGGAAATTAGATGTATTAGTTGTTAGTGGGTATCGGACAAGAGAAATTAATATATTATTCGGGTAAGCTTGTTGCATTAGTGGTTAATCGGGGCAGGAAGCAAATATTTTAAATTTATTAATTAAGTTATTTTTTTTTTTAAATTCATTGATCATTTTTTTTTTTGTTTATGGAAAAGGAAGAAAATTTCTTTTTAATTCACTACCGTCGGAGGTCACAGTCTGGTTTGTCGAGAAAAAAAAAAGTTAATAAGAGATTTAATCGCGAAATATATTTTAAAAAGTATTTGACACAACGACTTCACCTAGGCGGTACTTACAAAAAAAAATTAAGTAAAGGAAACGACTCATCGATGCAGACGTAACGAAATTTCAACATACGATATCGATCGAAGGCACTCACAAATTACATCGGAGCTTCGGTTGCTCGATAAGACCAAATAAAAACGATCGGCATAACCGTACCTAGATCTGAATACATGATTACTCGATGGACAACAATACACGAACTAAAGTGTGTCTCAATCGAAACGACCGAAGACATAAGTTGTGAACAGACCTTACAATCAATCATTACACTATTATAATCTTTACAGATACAATATATTATGCCCCATTAGGCAAACTGGCATGAACAAATAAATTATACATATATCTTTTCTTTAATAACAATACAGACTAATTGTGAAACAATCTAATGTGATTTAAATTTTATCATAGAATCTACACCGATACCATATTTTTGCCCAATTAAGCAAACTGACATGAACCAAATTAATTATACATATATCTATGTTCTTTTTTTTTTTATTTATAATAATACAGATTAACTGGGAAGCAATTTAATGTGATTTGAATATTATCATTATATATTTTGCCAAAAATAATACGAATCGAAGTTTAAACGAAGAACTCACAATATTTAGCACACAACAAAAAAAAATTGGAACGAACTCACGATTTCGCTGTGAAGATCTCGCCGTGACGTAGGTAGCCAAAATTTGTCGTACACGACGTTGAGGAGAAAGGATCATTGCTGTATTCTCCGCTAACGGATCACAGTAACAGAACGACGACAACCAGTTGCATACCATAATGACGTACGGGAGACAAACAAAAATGGAAAATAAACCTCGCCATCAACAAAACAAAAACAAAACACCCTGTAATCAGTACAATGACATCAGAAAAAAAATTATCAATTATTTATGAGTCCATGTGGGGACGAATAATATTCACACTTACCTCAGCATGAGGGTGTTATATCCAAAAATATCTATTGAAAACTCCGAACCATTTCTTATCATCCAATATTGCATTAGTATCTGCTTCAGAAATTTACAATCATCAAAGATGATTAACGAAAAATCACAAAAACTTATAAGCGTTTTGCACAACGCAACAGAATGTGTACAAGCTTTTGTCAAAATGCCGGAAATGAAAAATAATTCCCATAATTCATTGAATCAGTACACAAAAAAAATTATAGGCAGCGTACGACATCTAACGTCCAAAATGAGCAACCTTATTCTTACGTCAAATAATAGATTTGTTTACTGATGTGTATGATTAGTTGCCTAAAATCGGCAAAACCAGATAATTACTTAAAAGCTTAAAAAAAAAACGTAACACGTAGATACGGGGTGGTTCAGGGGGTCTAGACACCCTCCTCCCCAGAAGAATAAAATTTAGTTCGATTTTTTTAAATTTCATTTTTAGAAAAGGCTTTTATTTATACAGCCAAGATAAAAAATTCAAAATACATTTACAATTTTTTGTGATTATAAAATTGGTACCTACGTCCCTGTAACATATTATATAGAAAATTAATGAGTGCAACAAGGAAGACATAAACAAAATGAGAATCTATTGTTAATAAAAAATATTTTTACTCCTTAAGAATCGATTTTCATATAAGGATGGAAATTTTATGAGGAGTAAAATTTATACAAGCGTTAATTAAAAAGCGTTACGTTTTTCTGCGCAACGTACCTTGCGCACCTTTCAATGTATGTGTATACTTGTATACAGCCGACGTGTACAGGGTATGCTGCGCGACAGCTGACGCATGTAAGTATGTGTTTGCCTACTGCATAATCAAAGACAATCGTACTTAAGGAGTAAACTCCAGTCGTGCGTCGAAGCTGACACACACACTTTTTTTATTTCAACAGAAATCTATTGTTGATAAATAATATATTTTTTATCAACAATAGATTGATAAAAAAATGGACGGACCCCCACCCCCAGAGCAAAAACCAATCTACGCCATTGGTAGGTTTGTTTGTTTGTTTAATCAGATGAAAGTGATTCAATTTGCAATTTTTCACTTTACGACCTTGTTTTTAGGAACAAATTAACTCGTAAAGTCTGAAAATACCAGTGCATTTAAAACTGTCGCGGTACGAATTTCAAATTTTTTTCAGAATATCATTTATTGCATGAAGGCTGAAGAATGATGGAAGCTTGGTGTGAAGATGCAATAGTAGATTCTATATCTAGATGCGAAATGGGATACAATACTGACGAGTGGTGACAGTATGTAAAAACGAGCGATAGCTTGTTTTATGCGTTTATGCGCAAATATAATAATGGCGTCGGTTGTAGGCGGCGAAACCTAGAGATGGCGTTTCACATCTGACATCATTTTCTTTAGAAAACGTACTTTTAAACGATGAACGTGTTTGTAAAGCACATATTGACGTAACTGAATATGATCATTACGATATCAAATGGCCATTAAAATGACAAAAGCTCATAAATCAACAAGCGTTTCAATTTTTCACATTTTGAACACAAATAATTGAAATTGAATTCCAGGAACTAAAGATTATCTATTTATGAACTGATTTTTCGTTTAGCACTTGTAGGTATTAAAGAATTGCGAAATTTAAAAAAAATAAATTCTCTCCGATCCACTTGATATTACCTAATAGACCGAGAGCTAGTGACAATTTTTTGGGGTTATTTATTCAAGGCCTTATTTTTGTGAAGATGTTGAGGGAGGCATATTAAAGTATCTGAGTAAGGCATTTTGTTAGATAGCGGTATGGGAGGGATGCAAACCGCCCCCAGCATGTAACAAAAAAAAAAATGGTTACAATTATTATTGCTTTAAGGCTGAAATTGTTTATATAGCTTGTCGGTGACCCAATAATGCCATTATGACATTTGCAGATCGATTGGTCAGTACTAAAGGGGTGGAAGATCACCCTAAACGCGTAATGTACCCGACAACATTTATATTATTAGTTCAAAGTTCAAATTTTAATATGTTGTTACGGCGATTGTTTTAAGCATACATTTCAATTTGCAGAACAAAATGTCGGTATTAACCCCTTTTCAGAACGATATAAACACCTAGGCGAGCAAGTTTCCCTCTAAGAGAGGGGGTTAATACAGATATTTTGTTCTGCAAATTGAAATATATGTTTAAAACAGTCGCTGTAACAACATATTGAAATTTGAACCTTGAACTAATAATATAAATTTCGTCGGGTACATGACACGTTTAGGGTGATCTGCCACCCCTTTAATATTGACCAATCGATCTGCAAATATTATAATGGCATTATTAGGTCACCGATAAGCTATACAAACAATTTCAGCCTTGAAGCAATAATAATTGTGACCATTTTTTTGTAACATGTTGGGGGCGGTCTGCATCCCTCCCATACCGCTATCTAGCAAAATCCCTTATCCAGGACACATAAATATGCTTCCCTCAACATCTTCAGAAAAATAAGGCCTTGAATAAATAACACCAAAAAATTGTCACTAGCTCTCGGTATATATTAATCCAATATTTATGTCAAGCAAGCTATATGTACCAAACGAGCAAAAATTTGATAAAAATAATATATTAAATTTATTCCCAAACCATGTTACATTATGTAAATTCTGTAACATTTTGTATATACAATTTTTGTTCCGTTTGGATTTACATTAATTAATTATTTGTACATTGTCATGTCAAATGTTAAATTTTGTAGCAGTTGGATGTTTATTATAAAATAATTTGTGTTTTTGCTTGTTTTATTTACGTTGTATTTTTATAGTTTATACAGTTCATTAAACTGGTGTTCGAATAAAAACGGAAAGCAGAAAAAGATAGCAATAAAGTGTGGTTTTTAACAAAATTTAATTTCTCTGATATTTTTTAAATTATAAGCATGCTTAATATAGCGTCACATGTATTTAAGAAATTTGGATACCAGATTTGTAATTATTTATAATTGTTTTTATTAATTATACAAATCTGGCATTAAGAGTACCATTCGATAGCGGAAGTTACTCCCTGCACTCCTCATTTCAAATTCTTTCTCCTCGTCTAAAAACGATTTCAGCTCTCCCGACGCTATTTTTAAAGCTAAAAGGTTTGGAAAAACGCCAAAATATGAAGGACCAAGAAACACACTACAGATCCTGTAGGTGATTTTTTTGAAAAAAATGTTTTGGCTACATGTGAATTATTACGTACAATTTATAATTTTTTTAAAAAAGTTGTAAATTTTTCCAGGAATTTTTTTTTAATTTTTCGCCTCTAGGATCTGTAGTATGATACTCGGTCCTTCATTTGGCGTTTACCCGAACATTGTAGCTTTAAAAATAGGGTTTTTTTGACCAGGCTCAGGCCAAACCGCTGAAGCTAGAAATTTGAAATTTGGACAGTAGGTTCCTTTTGTGACGTAAGCACCCACTACGAAAGTATTTTTTCGAAATTCAACTCCTAAGGGAGTCAAAATGGGGTAAAATTTTGAAAGATTATAAAGAACAAAAAAATATTAGTAAAAAATACTTTTTAGAGACAAGCTTTTATTGACATGTACCTACCAAAAATTAAAAAATAATATTTAATAATTTAGGTTCATAATTATAAAAGCAGGGGTCGTGACTAATAAACAGTTTATTAGTCACGACCCTTGCTTTTATAATTATTATGAACCTAAATTAGCAAATATTATTTTTTTTCCTTTTTGGTACATTTCAATAAATGCGTGTCTCTATAAAAAGTTTTTTTTTACTACTATTTTATTTATAAAGTATAGGTGCACATAAAAATATTAAATCGCGTAAAAGAAGACGCGAATGAATCATATTATAAAAAGATATGTTCAAGGTTTAAGCATACAGAAAAACTTGAGCTGAACAAAAAGCCATAAATTTAACAAAAACATAATCTCAATTCCGTAATTATATTAAAGCAGCCATGTGAAATAACGTATAGCGTATCGCAGTAAAAAAAGGCGACAATGGTTTGGGTAAGAAGAAGGCAAAGAGACGGCTGTCAAGAGATATTGTGAGCAAAGATAGTTCCCGAACAGAATAGCTGCTAGAAGTAACACGGGGAAAACCGGCGCGGCGGTACCAGTTGGCTTCCAGCGTGAATTTGAGAAATGGTTCAGATTTATCAACGCCCGAGCCCAGTCAAGTAAGCTGTAGATTTAAACCAAGTGAAATACAACATGGACTAGTGTGTACTCCATTTGCATCTATATACAAGGTGTTCATCTTATTTTTTACATTGGCATTTATTTGAGTGAGTAGGGGCAAATGTTCGAGTGAGTGGAGATGGCGGTACAAGAGTTCGAGTGGCTGGAGACGGTGGGGAAAGTGTTCAAGTGGGTGGAAAAGGCGGGGCAAGTGTTCGAATGGGTGGACATGGCGGTGCAAGAGTTCAAGTGAGTGGAGACGGTGAGGCAAGTGTTCAAGTAGGTGGAAAAGGCAGGGCAAGTGTTCGAGAGAGCGGAGAAGGCGGGGCAAGAGTACGAGTGAGTGGAGAAGGCGGGGCAAGAGTTCGAGTGAGTGGAGAAGGCGGGGCAAGAGTTCGAGTGAGTGGAGAAGGCGGGGAAAGAGTTCGACTGAGTGGAGAAGGCGGAACAAGTGTTCATATTTTCAATTCATTATTTATTTTTTTTTTAATAATAAATTGAAAATCCAATTGACACTTTTACCCGGGAACTGGGGACTTGTAATAGAGGAACCATAGCAACGTCATGTAAACAACAGCACTGCTGCATGCTCGGCCATTCTCAAGCCCTCGTGTCAGTGTGTCTGTGTACAGTTGTGACAGTACGTTTTTTTCAGGTGAAGTTAAATAAAAGCTTGCAAAAGCGAACATTCGGTATGTATAGAATACAGTAGGTACAATACAACAATGACCTGCGTAGCGCAACATACGTGACTCGGTACAAACAGAGTTACGGAAGATTGCCCATTTTAAACATGCCATCAATTCGAAATAAACACAGCGAGGCCAAAAGAATCGGCTTATCCAAGTACCTTACGCCATGAACATAATAAATTTTAATGGAAGGTAATCGGTGCGACTAATGCTGGGTTGCAGAAAGCATTGTCAAAAAATCTGATTTGACAATGACCTTATATTGTGATCATATAATTACTGTTTTTATACATGAAGGAACAGTCCAATGTCGTTGTGAAACTCTTTTGCTGGGTTGCAGAAAGCAATGTCAGAAAATCTGATTTGAGAATGACCTTATAGATTGTGATATTATATTTACATGCAGGAACAATCTAATGCCGTTGTGAAACTTTTTTGCTGGGTTGCAGAAAGCATTGTCAGAAAATTTGGTTTGACAATACCTAACCTTAGATTGTAACCACACATATTTCTCCATAAGAAAAGCATTTTAAATCGATTCTGCTCGAAAAAAAATTGATCGATTGAAACGATATTTTTTTAAACTGTAGGTAAGTGCATTTCATAATTTTCTGTACAATTTCCACTTCGAAACAAAATTTTTCTATGCATTTTGATGAAAATTTAGCTTGAAAAGCGATCTTTTTCTATGTATAGTTCAGTCATTTGTTTTTGTGTGAGTACAATCTAATGTTCTACACAGGGCCGCAGTAAGGGTAGGGCGGAGGGGGCGACGGCCCCGGGCGCATCAAGTTATGGGGCGCCAAAGGCGCGCCAGTATTTTATGTGCCAGGCTGATTACTACTAGACAAAACATATAAAATATACCATAAATAAAAATATTGCAAAATATAATTACTAAAGATTAAAGAAATTATGAAATATTTGGTGATAATTTCTATAGAAATATCTATAGCAAAAGACTTGAATTATGAACGTTTAATAAACCAATTTGCTCAATGAAGGCCAGAAAAGTGAAGTTTTGATTTTTCGTAGACCGTAGTTAAATAGGTAGTAGTAGGTAGGTACCTACCGAAATTTTTTTATAACGTTTATTTTGCAGTTATTAGTGAATATTTTTTATGTTTTTCAGTTGTTTATGTTGAAATCTCTTATAAAAATCTCGTATCATGCATTTTTTGCTATTTTGAGGGAGGGGGCGCAAATTAAAATTTTGGCCCCAGGCGCAAGATTTCCTTACTGCGGCCCTGGTTCTACATGCCAGAGAGTTTCACATCGACATTAGACTGTTCTTGCATGTATAAAAACTGTAATTATATGATCACAGTCTAAGGTTACAGTCAAATCAAATTTTTTGACAATCTGCAATGCAACATAAGTGTTATACAAAAAACTTCCAAAAAATAAGAAAACAAAATTACACTGTTTTACTATATTAGTATTAATAAATAAATTATCAATTCTCACTGTGTATGATTTATATATTTTTGAATGCAGCAAATTTGTAAAATATCATCCAGATTTATTTCATAGAAACCATAGAACTCATGCATATACTACTCGTGACAAAAATAATTTGAAAACAGATTTCTCGGCACTGACAGTTACGTATAGGGGTGTCAGAAATGCCATGATTAGGATTTATAATAAAATGCCAAATCATTTGAAAGATGAACCAAACAAAAATAAATTCAAAAATGACATAAAAACATTCCTGTTGGGACTTTGTATTCGTTAAAAGAAATTCTGTTATGCAATGATTATGACGCTATTTATACTTTGTGGTTAATCAAATAAAGACAGTGTTTGCAACTTGTGTGAAGTTTGGTGCCCGAAGAACGAGGGCAGCAAATCACACGCGTTGCATTCACTGTTTCGTTCCAAGTAAATGCATATTATTTTTTCACAACTCTATTGACAGATCCATGTGAAATTTATGTGGGGTTATGTCTGTCATTTTGACGTTTTCGAATATTATATGCGAATTGAAATTGGCGCTACTCAATCACTCTATCTCTCTCTTAAAAATTAATCGTTAATCGTTAAAAATTAATTAATTATAGATTATAGACGCGTCAACAACTCAGGTCATTAGCGTCTTCAACACAACAAATAATCCATTTGTGTATTAGAATCCGCCAGCCGGCATACACAAACCGACTGGTATGAGCTTGGGTCCCTGGAAGCGCTAATTCCCAAAGAATATTGGAATGCAATTTGCGATAGCAACCACATTCCAATTTCCCCCTTGGGGGGGGGGGGACAATTAAAAAGTTTCAACCCGCTAAACAGGTACCGAAAATCGAATTTTCAATAGCAGCGTTGTGAAAAGTAATATTATATATCGATTTTGAAAATTATTCATTACAATATAAATTGGCTTGGAATATATCTGGAATAATGTAGGTAATTGACACGTTCTTACTTTTTTTACCTCATCCCAAATCAGTTCAAACAAACTTTAATAATATTATGGTGGTTAAAAGTTTTGTATCAATTTATTGCTTTTAAAAAGTTAAATTTGTTTTCGTCTAAAATGGACTTTACAGTACGATGGCGCAATTGACAGTTAAGCGAAGGTTGCCCACGGTACTTACATTACGATGCCGATTCGGGGACCGTGTGGTCTAGTGGTTAGCGCGTCAGCCTCTAGATCAGACTGTCGTGGGTTCGAATCCCACCTGCGCTCATGGATGTTTTGTGATGTCATTTAGTTTTAAGAAAGTTGTTATTTAGGGTAGTTGAAAAACGCTAATGACCTAAGATGTCGACGTGTCTATAATCTACAATAAAATAAACGATGTCGGTTCGGTTGCTCGATATTGAAAAAGAATAGTACCTACATTGTGTTACTAGGGCAGAAAGTTGACGTTTGCAACGATCAGTCGCAAACGCCAACTGTCTGCCGAATTTCGTTTTTGAGTCACTCTATATAAGAACCTATAACCGTTGCGTGTTCGCAATAAAATATACACACACCATTTGCTAAGAAATGTAACAAATGCGCGCTGGAATCAAATGTCCTGTAATGCTAACGATGTATAAAATACGGACACGTATTTTACCTTTAAATTTACATAATATATAAAAATATAAAAACGCCTACCTAGAAAACTTAAACTAATTCATTCGCATTTTTTGAGTACGATAATATGCTGATAAGTATATCAGCATATATTATCGTACTCAAAAAAAGTTTTTTTTTCTATTTTTTTAAATTAATCCCTTTATGTTACAACATAAAGAGATTATAACTTATAAAATGTTAACTCTCGCATGTATAATGATTCGACTGTTTAATAGCTGTACTATGCTTTGCAGTTTATTTAAGTAGTCGACTCTCGCATGTAGTGTGTTTTCAACGTGAAATTGCTATATATAAGAAGAGATCGGTTTCCACTCTCGGGCACTGTGGAGAAATCGGTAACTCACCTAGCCGGAAACTGGGGGTTTCGGGTTCAAGTCCCGACAGTGGTCATTTGATTTTTTCTTAGATATAGCTCAAAAATCATGGCAGCTTAGCTGTCTGAGATATTTATTATTTTCACCTCTAATTGTTATGTGAATAATATGGTGTGGATATAAGGGGTTTTAAATCGATTGATTTTATCATATGCCAATAAAGAGATTAATTTAAAAAAATAGGTAAAAAAACTTTTAAGTTAAACGGTTTTATTTTAAATCATCAGCTGTACCAAAAACTAGAAAATAATTGACATAAACCAAGGGGCACTTTGTGTCGCTGCGTCAGCGGAATAAGCCACTAATAAGAGGAAAATAATGAAATTTTGAGGTCTGCGTCAATTTAATAAAATATGAAGTGGGTTAAAAAGTATAGTATAGTGATTAATATCTTCTTTTTAACCAACTTCATATTTTATTAAATTGGTGCAGACCTCAACATTTCATTATTTTCCTCTTTTTAGTGGCTTTTTGAAGGAGGTTTTTTTTTTGTTAAAAAGTTTTTTATTTTTTACTTTTTAGTGTCAAAAAGTGACATTTACCTTAAAGGAATCACACGCCGTTACTCACTATTATTAAACCGACTTTCTTACGCTGTCTGATGTGTCAAAAAGTGACATTTACCTTAAAGAATCACACTCCGTTACTAACTTTTATTAAAAATCAGCCGAACTACTGAACCGATTTTGATGAAATTTCTATGAGACCAATCTGAAAGTATGTCTTTTCAAATAAAAAAAAATTCCAAATCGGTTTATAAATGACGGAGTTCTGAGGTAACAAACATAGAAAAAAAAATACAACCGAAATGAGAACCACCTCCTTTTTTGAAGTCGGTTAAAAACATATAAATACTCTCACCCATGTTTACATACAATCATTGTATCAACATTATAATTATCTTGTAGACTCTGAAGATGGTATGAAGAATACCGAAACGTTAGTATTAAATGCAAATTTTGAATTAATCAGTATTGCTTTTTATTGATCCTACGTGCCACGGAAGAGCTCACTTCCAACAATTTCTACAACTGTTTTCAAGGATCAAATTGCATTATTTAACTATATAGTAACTTCGAATTCAATAATATTATTGTTACGGATCACCCTGTATATAAACGTCAGGCAGGAATTCTGAGAAGCGGTGTCTGCTTGCTGAACAACGAGTAACTGAACGAACATTCTAGAGAACGCGCTGTGTATAAGCCAAGCGGCCTATATAAGCAAGCGAGTGCGAGAAAGTCGAGTAGTCAATGGTGAGTCGGCAACCAAGCGGATCAGTGATATAAATATTAGTCAATCAACGGTCGAATCAGTCAGTACAGTGATATAAATAGTGGAGTGGATATAAATAAATAGTACTGAAGTAACTGAGTAAATGACCGACATAAATAAACCTTATAAATAAATCTGATATAAATACAGTGATATAAAGAGTTCCGTGATATAAATTCACCTGATAAATTAAATATTAGTGTAGTCAATTGTATATTATAGTTAAGTGTTAATTATTTGTGTTGATTGTTAGAATTGATTTTTCGTTGTTGCATTTATTGCTATTGTATTTTTAATTATTGTAAATAAATATTTATTCCGCCAACTCAGAAAACAGTTTTGCAACATTATTTATTTATATATTTATATTTATATCTTTTCTCATTTCCGATTTTTTCAATGAATTATATGCATAAAGTATTGGATATAAAAGCATTTCCTGTTCATATTGATTCATAACTAATCGAATATGGAGGTATAAAATTTTATTTAGAAAAGCGAGCGAAAAGTTTTGCAGTAAATGCATCCTTAATAAATAGTGAAACAGCTTTAAAATTTCATTACACCAAGTTTTCTATATGCTTTATAGAAGGCAAAAACATGCATATTTACTTAATATTAAAGTTTCAATACCGTTAAGAAATCCATGATCTTTCAAATGCCGTTATATAAAATAATATATTATGCAGTGTGTTAATTAAGTACGTGCACAAACTTTAAGGAATTACTGAACCTTTGATAGATATTAAGTCAAAACCTTCATAATAAGTATGGATCCGTAACAGCTCTGTTTTACAGATACAGGGTGTTAAAATTTGAAAAAAAATTAAATTTTTTTGTTTTGAATAAAAAAATTTAATTTTTTTAATTTTTTTTAATAGTGCCAGGTACCTAATTAAAACTTTGCACACACTAATAGATAGTCAGAGAGTACATTTTGCAAGTATTTAATTGTTTTTAATTCAACCATGGGCTTAGTATAGTTTTTTTCACACAGATTTAAGTTTTTAAAGCATAGGTATGTAGTCTGTAAATGCATAATTTTCCATAAAAGTTTAAAAATTAGAACATTTTTTCGAAAATTACCAAGAGACACTTTTTGTGTATTTTTACCTGTCTCAACCGACAAAGCTTTCAAATTTTAAAGAAGTCAGTGGTGCGCCATTTTTTATTGAAAATCCTAAGAATGGCTGAATTAAAAATAATTTAAGACTTGCAAAATGTATTCTCTGACTAGATATTAGTGTGTGCAAAATTTTAATTAAGTAGCTGGCACTATTCAAAAAATAAATTAAAAAATCTTAATTTTTTTTGAAATGTTAACACCCTGTAGGTATCTGGAAAACACAACCGTTGCAGACCCATACTTATATAAAGGTTTTGTTTTAAAATCATTCGTAGATTAATTTCTTAAAATTTGTTCACACACTTAATAAACACCCCTGTATACTTAAATAATATTAAGACACAGGGAAATAATATAATACATTATACAACATTGTAAGCTGCTTATAGTCCAAGCGATCTGACCGTACAAAAGTCTACCGGACAACACAAATAAAATTTTATTATTGAATTTAAAAGATAATATGAAAAACATCAAAATGGTGGCAGACTAATTCAATTATTTTTATCATTTCTTGTTGTCAGTATCTCGAATAATCAAGGTAGATACAAAGTATCGATGTATGGCCGCTTATTAAAAACAAAACCATTTCCAATTTCGCGCCTGACGCATAAAGATGTATAAAGATATATAAAAAGTTTTTTTTACTTATATTTTTTTGTTCAAATGACAGATAATCGTTCATTATTATTGAGGAGAAAAAATACTCATATTTATTGAATTTCTCGCTTTATTACCGAAAATCCGAGATGAAACATTTTCCAAACTTTGTGCAACTTTATAAACCTATAGTAATTTAATGTATTTACCTTTACTTTAAAATATTAAAACGAACGCAAAATTGAAAGAAAAAGTAATACACAATGACGTACTTACACAAAACTTTGGAAACTTTATTAATTCACACATTCACAAATGTTACACAGTTTTAATAAAAGTGCGTGCTTCAGCGACACGACGCCCGGGAAAAGGGTTAGCAAACCGTCCGCGTGCTTTTGCAGAATTTCCGCCAGCTTTAATGTAGGTATAATAAAACCATGATGTCTGTTTTTTCAATATTCGTAAAATACGCCCGGGAAAAGGGTTAGCAAACCGTCCGCGTGCTTTTGCAGAATTTCCGCCTGCTTTAATGTAGGTATAATAAAACCATGATGTCTGTTTTTTCAATATTCGTAAAATACGCCCGGGAAAAGGGTTAGCAAACCGTCCGCGTGCTTTTGCAGAATTTCCGCCAGCTTTAATGTAGGTATAATAAAACCATGATGTCTGTTTTTTCAATATTCGTAAAATATGCCATACTGTTTTATAAATATCACGGCAGGGCAATAACTGATTATAAATTATGCATTTTATCCAAATTTTATAGCAGTTACATAATCAATGATAAAGGTTTATGAAATTTAATTAGCCAGCGGCGGGTACAATTTTACAAGTTTTTATTTAACTTGCGATGTTTGTATGTTAGTTTGTTTGTTTAGGTCAAATCTTGCAAGTCAATTTTGAACGACTTCCACGTATCCGATCGATTTGAAATTTGGTACACATATGCATTCCCGATGACAATACATGAATCAATCGTTTTTAGAATTAAATTCAATCCCTAAGGGGGTCAAACGAGGGAGTAAGGTTTTTTGACTATTCAACGCCTAGGCCAAACCGCTAAAGCTAGAAACTTGGACTTTGGACAGAAGGTTTCTTTTGTGACGTAAGCACCCACTATATGACGGGATTTTTCGAAATTCAATCTCTAAGAGAGTCAAAAGGGGATAAACTTTTGAACGACTAAAAGAAACAAAATATTAGTAAAAAAAACTTTTTAAAGAAACGCTTTTATTTAAATGTAGATACTAAAAAGGAAAAAATAAGTTTTAATAATTTAGTTTCATAATTATAAAAGCATGGGCCGTGACTAATAAAATATCGTAGAGTTTACAACCCACGCTTTTATAATTATAAAACTAAATTATTAAAACTTATTTTTTTTCCATTTTAGTACATTTAAATAAAAGCTTGTCTTTAAAAAGTTTTTTTTACTAATATTTTTCTAATAAAAACTTTTCATTTTTTTTCTCGAAAATGAATCTGCTGATTTCTTTTATATTTTATGATAGTGATTATATTTAAGCCTATTTGATTTGTAGAATGTTTTTTCGCCTCTATTTCTGAATCACCTGTATGTTTTCAAAGTTTCATATTGTAGCAAACCCCAAGATGTTACGCCACTGCCTCCAATAGAAACCACGAGAAAGAAAGGTCACAGTCGTCAAGCGTGGAATGGTATCGAAGATACGAGAACGTACTAGACGCACTGAGCGTACACCGCACGCAGGTATATAAACAGGAGTGCGTCGTGTTGAATCAATCAGTGAATGGTGAGTCAGTCAACGGGAATCAGTCAGTGTACTGTGACAGTGTTGAACAGCGAAATAAATCTGATATAAGTACCGTGATATAAATTCACCTGATAAAATAAATATTAGTGTAGTTAATTGTATATAGTTAAGTGTTATTTAAGTGGCTCGTTTAGTTCAATAATTACCGTTTAAGTTTTTAACATTGGAAATGTTTATGTTCGTATATGGGGGCAGAGTTACGAGTTTTCGTTCAAGGGACAACGGTGTCGCGATCAAGTGAGGAGCAATCATGCAAAATTGAACAAGTGCAATTTTTTCGAAATGTGTTTTATATCATGTCTAGTTAATTGAGAGGTATTTGCGACGATCTGCGGTGTTATTTTTGAGCAAATGTTAATAAATACTGTAGAAAAATCCATTTAAAAGTTAAGTAATCAAGCAAAAGTGAACGCGTATATAACAGAAGAATAATAGGGTTATTCCTGACAAAACTAAACAGTGCATTGATAAATATTGTGTGTATAACAAACAGTTAATTATGTTTCATATATGCTGTTATCATTTCCAATGTCCTCGATGGTTGCAAGGATTGCGAAATCTGTGAATTTTTATTGTTAGAATTGACTTTTCGTTGTTGCATTTACTGTTATTTATTTTTGTTAACATTTAATTATTGCAAATAAATATTTATTCCGTCAACGCAGAAAACAGTTTTGTAACAATATTTATAAATAATTCACCGAGCTCAGATTTGTGAATTTGGATTGGCCAGTTGCTCACGAGCCTCATATTCTATAGATGAATATATTATATCTACGGATAATATTATGTAGAACAAGTTTCAACAACGAATATATTTTTATCGTAGCCAATCCCGTGGAATGAAATGGGCAAGAATTTAGGTAATTTATAAGACAAGTGCCAACATTACCTCTAAATATGGGACGCAAAACAAGCCAACTAAATCCAAAATCCCAATCTGTGCGGTAAACGAAAGTGATTGTGTGTCGAGTTTGTTGTCTGAACCCATTCATAAATATTTCAGTAACCAAGGGCATTCACTCAGTGGCGTCGATGTACTACAATAATGCAAAAAAATAAATTATTTTAAAAAAACAAAAAAACCCGACTGCGTCAAAAAACGAACTTAAAAAATGGAAACAAGACCAAATGATAACATGCAGTTGGAAGCATCAGATATTTCTGTTCAATTTGTTCCTACATGTATGCCTTCGACTGCATTTTATCATTTGGTCTTGTTTCCATCTTTTAAGTTCGCTTCACTTTTTACGCAGATGGGTTTTTTGTTGTTTTAAAATAATTTATTTTTATTTTCTTCCTTTTAGTTGAATCTACTTATCAAGCCATTTCATTTGATACCCCACACAAAAGGTTTTACCGATTTTTTGCGTATTGACAAAATGGCGTCTAGGGTCCGCCATATTGCATTTTCCGTGACGTCATATACTCAATTTGAAATATTCTTAAAGAAACCTTTCGTTTGATACCCATATCGATGTATTAAGAAGGAAACTTACTTTTGCATTCTGACAAAATGGCGTCTAGCGTCCGCCATATTGAATTTTCCAAGTAGCACTCATGAGACTATGAGGAATCTATAGACACCTCATTTTTCAAAATCCGTCATGGCGTTCAGGCCATAGAAGGTGCCGACAAAAATGCAAAGATTTTTAGACACAGTTGACGTTATCCATAATAAAAAAAATATTTTAAAAAAATATTTAAGAAAAATATTTAAAAAAAATATTTAAAAAAAAATGATTTTTTTCTGATAATTATATTCGCAAAATATTCGCACGAATTTTGCGAAAGCGAATGTCAAGAAATATGCGAATATTCGTTACATCACTACTTCTTACACCAAATTAGTTATGAATGATGTATAGAGAGCGAGAGAGAGAGAGACCGTTGATCTTGCGTGGCATTGCGTTGAACTACTCGATACTGGTGCGACGGCGGAAAGAACACCCCGTACCCCGCGTCTATCTCTCATGGAAAGTAGTGGGGCGCACGCGTCATCGTTTAACGCTTTGCGCAAACGTGTTCGGAGTCGCATAAGAAATATTCACTTAAAAATATGTGACGAGCCGCCTGTGTGAGATATATAAGCTTGCTTGCTTTCTATTCGTTATGCAAACACTTTTTGCGAGTCATATACTATAGGAGACTGGAGGAGGTATTGGTTGGTGTTTCGACCGCTACGTCGGCTACGGCGTAGCGAACCGCAGGGACACATACACGTGCAAATTTAATATCGGCCACACACGTATACATTATATAGCATGATTGTACAATAAGCTTTCATTAATCCAAAATTTGTATCAAACCTGAATTTCTCGAAACTTTCTCTCGAACCTTTGGTTCACACACACACACGACAAACTTACTTATTAATAATAATGAGAAATAAATTATAATTTAAAAAAACTAAAAAACACGCTTCAATGAACTAAAAAGTAAAAAATAATTAATTTTATTGTAAAAAAGCGTGGGGTGCTTTGTATCATATTTTCATACTACCCCACGCTTTTTTACAATAAAATTAATTATTTTTTACTTTTTAGTTCATTGAAGCGTGTTTTTTAGTTTTTTAAATTATAATTTATTTTTGCTTTTTAGTCCTGTAGATCCTGGTCAGGATAATGGGAAAAACTTATGGAATTATTGTATTGTCATCGGTCCTTGATAAGTGTGCAAAGTTTCAGTTCAATCTGAAGTTTTTTGCTTTTTTTTTTAGTCCTGGAGATCCTGGTCAGAATAATGGGACAAACTTATTGAATTATTGTATTGTCGTCGGTCCTTGATAAGTCGACAAAGTTTAAACTAAATCTGACCGTTCAAAGTTGGTCAAAATCAAGTTCAAAGAAGTCGGTTACAAACTGACAAACAAACAAGCAAGCCCTCAAGCACGCAAACATAAAGGTGAAGCTAATATAAGCGTGTTAAAAAAATAATATATAGGTACACGTTCTTTATATTTCTGGACTCCTGCCCTAGCACTGGTCTCCCAAGTTGGGCAGGAAATCCTCATTTTCATAATGATTATATAAATTGTTATACTTATTTTTTTTTTGAGGAATAAATAAATTGAAAAAAAAATTGAAATTGAAGATACTGAATATATATTTAAAAAAATTACTGTGAGTGCCGTTACACACGGCTGAAATCAAATTAGTTGAATGACGTATAGAAGAGCGAAAGAGAGAGAACGTTGATCTTGCGTGGTCTTGCGTATACGGTGGACAGAACTCCCCGTACCCCGCGCCTACCTCTCATGGAAAGTAGTGGGGTGCGCACGTCATCGTTTAATGCTTTGCGCAAGTTCGGGTCGCATAAATAGATACTATTCACTTCAAAAATAATAAATAAAAAATGTGAATTGGCGCTAGGCCTAAATAACCCTAGCCATTGGTAGCCCAAAAAAATCCAATTTGCATATTTTTTTGCGAAGTAAAGCCGGCCACTCACGATACAATGGCGCAGGACGATTTCGTTGGATACGACAAAATCGAACGTAATTTGATCGTGTATGTTCGCCGTCCGACCGAGTAGGCGTGATTTGATCGCAGACAAACATGGCAGTCTTCAGCAGTAAAACACTGTCGGTTGGATCGTTTATTTGATCGTGTATTGTGACTTTCGATTCGATCGTGTGATTTTAGTAGTGATCGGCGATACGAGATGTTTTTACAATCGAAACAATTGTAATCGTTCATAATAACAACCGAGTCCACAATCGACTCGGAGTTTGATTTTACAGTCGAAATGTTCGATTGTTCAAGACGATTATTTGCCACATATTTTATAGCAATAGCAGCGAATGAGAATACATATAATCGACATTCAAGGTTATATGCTAGTCGACTGACGTTCACGCGACTTGTCGATTGCTCACTGTTCACACTGGTCAGTCGGTACTCACTACTCTGTGATCTCTTCACTATTGAATTCGTATTACGCCTGCACAATCGACCATCGACTCGACCGCCATTGTTGAGTGATGAATGATTGTATATTATGTGGCTCTCGACAGTGTACGATTCAGTACTATGCGACTCGATCTCGGTGAACTATGAAACAACAACAATCGAGTCCATGTGACAATCATCGAAATGTTTGAACAATCGAAACAATCGACTAAAACATCTCGTATCGCACATCACTACAAACATGTCAGTCTGCAGCAGTACAACACCGTCGGTTAGATCGTTTATTTGATCGTGTATTGTGACTTTAGATTCGATCGTGTGATTTTAGTATTGCAAAATCAAAAAATCAACCGAACTACTGAACCGATTTTGATGAAATTTCTATGGGACCAATCTGAAAGTATATCCTTTCAAATAAAAATAAATGTTCAAAAAATGACTGAGTTATGAGGTAACAAACATAAAAAAAATACAACCGAATTGAGAACCACCTCCTTTTTTTGAAGTCAGTTAAAAAACGACCTAAATTAATTGATAGTGCATTTAAAAATGGCTTATTGTGAGACATTTTCAAGAAGAATATTTTTGTCCGACATATTTAACGTTTGAAAGTAAATCTCGTACTTCAAGGTCTCATTCAATTTACAACAAAATTGTACTGCAATCGCATTCGATAGAATCGTACTGCAGCGCTGGATCGTGATTGGCGGACATTTCTTAACTTACGGAGTAGATTCGGATGTATGTTGTTTGGATTATCAAGAACGCAGTGTAGTAACAGAACACAGTATGCGCATTTACAATATTTATACTGGAATCAGATAACCGGGATACATACGTTTTTTTTTTGGTCATATTTCAAAATATCAAGTAAATTAAAACAGTAATGCGAGAAAACATTCGTAATAAAGGAGTAATCTGCACACGTAGTATTTGAGTACGTATCAACGAACGCTGGGGCTATTTTTTTACCATTTCGTGTCAGTTTTGTCTTTGTTTGTTTTTTTTTTTTTTATTTCGAGCACAGAATTGAAATTGGAATTTTTTTACAGATATCTATTTGAGTTTATACACTTTCAAAACATTTTTAAAGGTAGGATATTAAGACATCTCGAGGACAGTGTGGTCCAGTGGTTAGCGTCGCGGCCTCTGGATCAGACTGTAGTGGGTTCGAGTCCCGCCTCCGCTCATGGATGTTTTGTGATATCATTTAGTTTTAAGTTTATTGTTATTAACTTCCCATTGGAAGTTATTGTAATGGGTCCGAAAATCGAAATCAAAAAGGAAAAAAAATTTTTATGTTTCAAGGTCACTACACTATTTTTACACTACTTTTAGAAAGATGTCTGTGTGTGTGTGTGTGTGTGTGTGTGTACGTATGTACGTACGTACGTACGTATGTATGTGTCCATTTCTTTCTAAGACGAAATCTCGAGAATGAAAAATGATATCGACTACGTTGGGGTGCCAATCGACGCGTATTAACGTAAATATGATCTGAAAGAAATTTTTTCAAAATCGGTTCAGCCGTTCTTTTTTCTTAACCAAATAACCTCCAAAAAAGTAGATTTTATACAATATCTCGCGAATAAAAAATTATATCGATTTCGTAAGGGTGTCAATCGAGGCGTGTTAACGTCATTTTGATCCGACATAAATTTTATAAAAATCGGTTCAGCCGTTTTTTTTTTTTTTTTTTTTTAATTATTGTTAAAAATAAATAATAATGTTTTAATGATTAAAATGATTACTTTTCTGTGTAATATCTAATTTAATTATTGTTATTAAATATTTATCAAACTGGGAAGTTCGTCGTGTGGACCTCAAGGGTCGCACTTTAGTCCTAATAAACGACCCACCTCACGGCTTGTTTAATGTAATAAAGACGCTAATGACCTAAGTTGTCGACGCGTCAATAATTTACAATAAATAAAATCAAGACATCTCTATAATAAGTCCAAGCTTCCATCGTACAGAAGTCTACTATACTATATTTTTTTATTGAATTTAACAGATAATTATTGTACAATCATTGGTGATCTCTATCATTGATATATCTAGTAGGTACTTATTTAGTGTATCCCATTAATGGGTGTTTAGAAATAATTTTCACTTTCATGATGAGCTCTCGCTAGTACGAAGATTCACATCTACAACCTAGCTATATTGAATTAACACTCGCATGTAGTGAATATCTATTGATTCCGAAGCATGGACAATGTTACATTAGAAATCATGTCACGGTTGAGTACTTGTAAGCTCATTCCGCCGCGAAAGTGGAAAGGTTCAGGTTAGAATCCTGACTGTGACTATAGTTAGTAAAATGATTTTTTCCGATATGTTTGGAATCAATTATATAATTGGCTGCTTTCCAACAAAATTTTCATTATTGTAAAATGTTTATTGGGAACATCAACTGATGAAGTTACAATTAATAACGAAACCTGACAAAACCGGCCAAGTGCGAGTCACACTTGCCCATCGTTGGTTCCGTACTGCAAACAATTTTTTTACTTATATTTTATTTTGTTCTTTTAAGTGTTTCAAAATTTTTTCAAACAAATTTCATTAAATTCATTTTTAAAGTAAAAAATTCCAAAATGTTTACATTAAGTATAAAAAAAAACAAAAACAATCACGTATCGTCAGTTGAATTTCAACCTGGGACTTAGTAGTGACATGCGAGCGCGCTAACCATTACGTTGCGGAGTGCTTGTTTCACGGCGTCAGATACAATGGCATACAATATTATTTGGTCTATATAAAGTCTAGAGTCTATTAACATAAAACAAAAAAAAAACAAAAAAAGTTGAAAAAAACGTTAATGAAAAAAGCTAGTTTTGATCGGTTTTTATTATTTGTTGTTTTAGTTTAGAGTTCGCACTATAATCACACCAAGTTTCACGCTTGTATGTGTTACCGTTTTTACGATAGAGCAAAAATAAAAGAACGTTGAAAAAAACAAGTTTTTTGTAGGTATTTAATTTTTACGTTTTGTTTTTTTTTTATTCTTTGTTAGGATCCGCCATAGTAACACATATTGTGTAAAAATGTCAACCGGCTAACTATTACAGTTCAAAAGATACAGCCTTTTAAAGGTAGGAAAGACGGACAGACAGACGGACACCTCCCTTGAACGGACAAGCTTTGATGGTCCCCTTGGTGTCCGTCTAAGAGAGATTTCACTGTATAATATTTCCGCACAAAAAATATATATTTTGAAACTGAAGACTCGTATGATTTTTCAGTTTATTTGAGTAAAATAAATACAATTATTAAATACGGAGGTAAAAATTTACATAATATAAAGGGTTTTTCAATAGGGACATAACAATTTTGTTTTATAATACGGAACATAACCTACAAACTTTTTTATGATCTGTCAAAGTCAAAACGTCAGTAAAGGCTTACACTTTTATTATGGTGAAGTTCACGGACGAGCAACGTTTGGAAATCGTTAAAACTTACTACCGAAATTCTGAGTCGGTAGTCGTAAATTTGGTAATCGTTTAATCTCGAGAAATGGTCCAGTCGAATGGCCACCTCGCTCATGCGATTTGACGCCGTTGGATTTTTTCTTATGGGGTTACCTTAAGTCGAAGGTTTATGCCAACATTCCAACAACGTTAGAGGAGCTCAGGAACAATATCGAACGCGAAATTGCCAACATTCCAGCTGATATGTGTGAAAGAGTGATTGAAAATTGGATCCAAAGAATCGATCGCTGCCGTCGTGCTCGTGGTGGTCATATGAACGACGTCGAATTCCGTACATAATTGTAACATGTGTACTACACCTTGAATAAATTTCAGCCCGATATCTCAATTATTCTGTGTTTTATTTAAATACAAAATTGTTATGTCCTTATTGAAAAACCCTTTATAAAGTCAATATAAAAATATTTTAAAATACATGCAAATAGTCTTTGACAAACCTTTTTTAAATAAAATATAGCTGTCAAAAAGGATGCTTTATAAAAATAAATGTATAAAAAAATAATAATACGTAAATATATGTTTTTTATAAAAAACAATTAAGGCTAGTTTACACAGTATGAGTTTCTGGAAAGTGGGGAAATAAAATAGTCAACTTCTCGGCTATTTACACTAGGTCAGTAGCTTTAGTCTCATCGACCAGTTTTTGCAGGTCTTAGGCCCGTGTTCACCGAGCCTAGTTAGTTATTTATTCCGTTGATTTATTCCCCTGCTAACTATTACTCGGAATAAATAGCGATAATTCAATTCACCAAACGTAGTTAAGTTTACTGTAGGTATAAATCGTAAGAATAACTATTCTGTCCAATTTCAAGGGTATAAATATTTATTCGCTTAGTAAAATAGGATGAGCACAAAATGCACAAATTACTTTATGACCTGGCGACCTTTTCAGGTAAATATTAATTCCATATCTTTCAGGTAAAGGCTTTTGTAGTAAAATAAAATAAATTTAAAAAATAAATTCACCATTTTACATTTTCGATCAATGCGTCATCAGTCGGATCTTTGGTAAACGTGCTTTAAAGTCAAAATATTTGACAAAATGTCCAAGGTGTATGGTATAAAGTAAATTTGTAACTGAAGTTACTATTCTTTCGAATGAATTGCTTAGTGAATTGAAAGTTAATTTTATTAGAAATAATAAATTTAATCCAAGATTAGAAATGTTACAAAACTGTTTTCTGAGTTGGCGGAATAAATATTTATTTACAATAATTACTTACAATATTTATTTACAATAATTAAACACACAACAATAATAAATACATCAACCAAAAGTCAGTTCTAACAATCAACACAAGTAATTAACACTTAACTATATACAATTGACTACACTAATATTTATTTTATCAGGTGAATTTATATCACGGAACTATTTATTTCACTGTATTTATATCAGATTTATTTCTAACGTTTATTTATGTCGGTCCTTTACTCAGTTACTTCAATACTATTTATTTTTATCCACTCCACTATTTATATCACTGTACTGACTGATTCGACCGTTGATTGACTAATATTTATATCACTGATCCGCTTTGGTTGCACGACTCACCATTGACTGCGTATTCGACACTACTCTTACTTCCTCGCACTCGCTTGCTTATATAGGCCGCTTGGCTTAGGCACAGCGCGTTCTAGCGTTCTCTAGAATGTTCGTGCAGTTACTCGTTGTTCAGCAGCAGCCACCGCTTCTCAGAATTCCTGCCTGACGTTTATATACAGGGTGATCCGTAACAGTAACTTCTATCTTTAACAGTATTCGGTGAATACGGGCCTTAGAAGTTAGAAAGTGTATCGTGAATAACGTGATGTGATAAATCAATCCACTTGTTACTACTCCGTTACTCCAGTTACTACTCCGCGTTCAAACTGAGCGAGTAGGAGGCGAGTGGCCAGTAAAATAAAAAAATATTGAAGTTACTTGCATGCAGTAGCTGACTACCTTGCAGACACAGTAACTAGGAAGTAAGAACGCAGGCGCAGATCTAGAGACTTCCAGCGGGGGGAGCGACCCAAAGAAAAAAGCAATATATATATATAAAGACAAGTGGGTAATGAAAAAAGAAAAAAAATGAAATCATATCAGGAGAAATATTTTTAATTATTCACTTTATATTTTTACTTTGTTCATTTGGTTTTAAAGTCTGAGGTTTAATTCTTACAGATCTCGAATTTACCTGTTTTTTTGGTTTAAATTAATTTTTATAGCCCTCGATTTCTTGTGGATTGAAAGCCTCCGGTTTTCAAAAAATAAAAAGTTGAAAATGTGCCTGTCTTGGGGGGGGCGATCGCCCCCTTCGCCCCACCCGTAGATCCGCGCCTGGAACGATCTGTTTAAATCATGACAGTAGCTGGCATACAATTACTGTCCTTAACTCGCACGCTAGCTCGCACTGTGTAAACTCGCCTTTACACATATTATGTATATTTTGTGTCAGAGATTCTCTAAGCCAGAGGCTGTATCGATGTTTTCGCATCATCAATTTATTGTTTTTACAATATAGTCAATGAGGTCTACCAGAAATTTTTTCTACCACCTGACGGCACATTACTAGCAAGTGAGGTATCTGTCATTCCAATATCAGTACTGTTTATACACTCACTAGCCGTTACCCGTGGCTTCGCCCACGTATTTTACGATTACAATTTATTATCCCCCCCGCGAAAAATTCTCCTCCTGCGAAGCGAAGCCGGGTTGGTCGTGTTTATTCGCTCGAATTTTATAATACATAACTCATTCGCTTCGCTCGTTCGCTCGGATTTTATTATTACATTAGACACTTGCTTCGCTCGTTCGCTTGATTATTATTAATACATAACTCACTCGCTTCGCTCGTTCGCTCGAATTTTATTAATACATTACTCACTCGCTTCGCTCGTTCGCTCGAATATTAATAATACATTACATTTGTTATCCCCCCGCGAGAACCTCCCCCCTAAATTTGTTATCCCCCTGCGTGAATCTTCCCCCTAATTTGTTATCCCGCCGCGAGAATCTGCCCCCCTGCGTAGCTTTCTATTAGTGAAAGAATTTTTAAAATCGGTTTAGTAGTTCTAAAGATAAAACAAAAACAAATCTATCCCACGGGAACCGTACATTTTTCCGGGATAAAAAGTAGCCTATAACATTATCTGACCCCTAAACTACCACTATGCAATAAATCATGTCGATCCCTTGCTCTGTGAAAAACAAAAACAAAACTATCCCACGGGAACCGTACATTTTTCTGGGATAAAAAGTAGCCTATGTGCTATTCCAGACTATAATCTATCTCTGTGCCAAATTTCATCCAGATCCGTTCCAAAATGACGAATTTCCATACAAACTTTCATCCCCTATTTAGCCCCCTTAGGGGATGAATTTTCAAAAATCCTTTCTTATTGCTCACCTACGTAATATAAGGAACTCCTATGCAAAATGTCATGCTTCTAACTTTAAAAATGACGAACTTCCATGCAAACTTTCATCCCCTTTTTAACCCCCTTAGGGGATGAATTTTCAAAAGAAAATTTCCTAGTGCTCACCTACGTTATATAAGAAACTTTTGTGCAAAATTTCATGCTTCTAACTTCAAAAATGACGAATTTCCATACAAAGTTTCATCCCCTATTTAACCCCCTTAGGGGTTAAATTTCAAAAAATCCTTTCTTAGTGGGTGCCTACGTCACAAAAGGAACCTACTGTCCAAATTTCAAATTTATATCTTGAGCGGTTTGACCTGGGCGTTGTCTGTCAGTCAATCAGTCAGTCAGTCAGTCAGTAACGGAACTGTTTTATATATATAGATAGATAGATTTGACGGCTTGTAATCGCAGTTTTGTATTTATTTAAGGGATTAAAAAAGTTATAGATAAAAGTAAATATGTACCAGGTACCTACTAAAAAGATGCATAAAAAAATTACTTTATCAAATAGAAAAATGACTGAACACAAACCACTAATGACACACATTACTTGCCACTAACGCCATCTGACGAATAAAAATGTAAACAGATGTATAAAATAGCGGGAACTTGGACTAAAGAAAATTATTAGACGCAAGATTTTTTAATAATTGCGACGTTTCGCGAACGTTTGTTCGCTTCTTCAGTCAAAGTTCCCGCTATTTTATACATCTATTCAATCCATCATGGACGATACCAACGTTAAAAATGAAAACGTTTGACACATGCCTTACTTGCCACTAGCGACACCTGACGAATAAAAATTTAAACGTTTGACATATACCTTACTTGACACTAGCGCCATCTGACGAATAAAAAAATAAGCGTTTGACGCATACTTTACTTGTTACTAGCGCCATATGACAAATAAAAATGTAAACGTTTGACACATACCTTACTTGCCACTAACATCATCTGACGAATAAAAAAATGTAAACGTTTGATACACACCTTACTCGCCACTAGCGCCATTTGGCGAATAAAATATGTAAACATTTGATACATACCTTACTTTCCACTAGCGCTATCTGACAAAAAATGTAAACATTTGAAACATACCTAATTGTCACTAGCGCCGTATGACGAATAAAAAATATAAAATGTTTAACGCATACCTCACTTGCCACTAGCGCCATCTGACGAAAAAATATATATGCGTTTGGAACATATCTTACTAATTGCCACTATTTTTGTATGACGAATAAAAAATATAAAATGTTTAACGCATACCTTACTTGCCACTAGCACCATCTGACGAATAAAAAAATGTAAACGTTTGATATACACCTTACTCGCCACCAGCGCCACCTGGCGAATTAAATATGTAAACATTTGATATATACTTTACTTTCCACTAGCGCTATCTTACAAATAAAAAATGTAAACGTTTGAAACATACCTTACTTGTTACTAGCGCCGTATGACGAATAAAAAATGTAAACGTATACCTTACTTGCCACTAGCGCCATCTGACGAATAAAAATGTAAACGTTTGAAATATATTTTACTAATTGTCACTAGTTCCGTATGACGAATAAAAAATATAAAATGTTTAACGCATACCTTACTTGCCACTAGCGCCATCAGACGAATAAAAATGTAAACGTTTGAAATATATCTTACGTGTCACTAGCGCCGTATGACGAATAAAAAATGTAAACGTTTGACACATACCTTACTTGCCACTATAGCGCCATCGGACGAATAAAAACGTAAACGTCTGACGCTTATATACCTTACTGACGATTAAAAAAGGATAGCCCTCATTACCTATAACTCGTCAGTCGGTTCTGATTTCTGAGCCACCTTGTATATTAGTGCTGATAGCACACACGCATTTATCTACCCATTCTCCTTTAATGACGATGAAGTATTTTACGCACTGAAATCTTTTGTGAACTTCTTGTTTTTGTTTCACCCATTTTCAACATAATATGGAAAACTTAAACCCCAATAAAGTTACTGTTGCGGTTTATAATTTATAAAGGTAAGCTAATTTAGTTACGTAGTTAGGTACGTAGGTACTACTTGTTTTGTTTAATGGCTTTGTTGTATTTATTTTGTACATAAATTTACGCAACAGGTAGTTCGGTTAAATATTATGGAAACAGAGATATTTATTATTTTCGAACATTTAGAAAACTCTATTTCTAGCTTTAAAGTTAAAAGTATATTTTTGTAACACTTGCATCAAAAGTACAATTTTAGATAGCTGTGTATCGTTTGAAAAGTGATTCTTTATGGAAGCTTCTGCTGCATTCGAACGGTAGTGCTTAAAGTAAATTTTAACGCATTCCGTTCTATAAAGTAATGCTGTTTTGTTTTACTTTATAACACGTGCGTAATAAAGTACTTTATTGATTATTTTGCTATAATGTCACTAATAAAATATTTATTTAAATTGGGTTTTATTTGCTTAAAATTGAACTTTTGAAGCAGTTGTTGCAAAAAATATTGTATGTAACGCTTGGCAAAAGTGACAAATATGACAGTCGCGATTTTACAATACTTTCTTAAGGTTATGTTGCATTTATACCAGAACTCGTGTGTGTTTATCTGGTGTCGTTCCGGACACGGAGTATAATAAAAATATCAATTCTTGTGATTCATCTGAGTATCGATTTCAAATTTTTTTACTGTTTTACCTTTAGGACATAGGCTATAATAACTGGAGTGAGCGAGCGAGCGAGTGAAGTGAGTGAGTAATGTATCAATAAATAATAAATTCGAGCGAACAAGCAAAGAGAGTGGGTAATATATTAATCAACCATAAATTCAATGCCAGGGCCGTAGCTAGAGGGGGGGGGGGCATTAAAATATCCAGGGCCCTACCTTAAAAGGAATAATAAACAAGCCGCAAAGACTGTCACGACAGAATGACAGCTGCTTGGTCTATCTGGCATTTGAAAAAACAAGATCAAATTCGTTGGATCTAATTAATGAAGTTCTTCAGAAATTTGATAACATGGCAAATTTTGTATTTTTTTCTTTTTGATTAAAAAATATATAATTATTTAAATTGTTGTTAACCGTTTTTTTACTTCTGTAATTTGATTTCACCAGATGAGGTGCTTCAGCCCTACTTTAAACTTTCAGTGCCCTATCTTGAATTCAGCTCTAGCTACGGCCCTGTTTATAGCACCCGGGCGAAGCCGGACGGGGCAAAGTAAATAAAAAGTGGAGTGTGTATGTTTGGGTGTAACTTTTAATGATACAGTTAATTAATTTCATTTACGAAAACAATGGAAAGTAATTAATATGAAAAAACTTTTATTTGTATTACTTTGTCTACATTACTTTTACATGTGTGACTTAGTTGAAAATTAACAAAGCAGAAAGTGTTCAAACGTTTAAATATCAATAAAAGTTGAAGTTGCGAGTTTCAAATAGTTAGCAGTTCTGTTTATCCATGGATAAATTCAATTAATTCCATGGTATCTACAATATTATTGTATTAAATACATTCCCTCTCAAAATTTGTGCATAATATATGTGTGACAGCAATGAAAAATCGTTTATGGCACATTTTTGGTAATTTTTAGAGTTTCGTAGCTCAAAAGGAAAACCTTCATTGCCATAACCTTAAACGCTTTTAACTCGAAATCACCCCTCGCGTCATATACATAATTGTACTAGTTAAAGGTACGTGCAGTATGGAGCTGGGATTCTAGATGGTAGCGTAGATCATAGCAGGGCTTGCTTAAATTAATGCATTGTTATATATGCGAGCGTACACAACGAAGCAGTGAGTGTAGCAGGTATAAGCGCTGTTACAAGAGCTGCTAGATTCAAGAATGTATCTCACCATTCTTTCAGCGCGCTGACTACTACAATCAACGTGTGACAACTGTCAAATGGCCGTTACAAGTTTCGCAATGGATGTGACTAGTTTAACAAGTGAAATTTTGCCAGTTTTTATTTAATTTGTTTTGAGTTTTTTCTAAGACGTATTTAAAAGTGTTAGGTTCCATACGTAAATATTCAAAAAACCGGTTTGGGTAAAATTTTAATTCTTGGTATAAATGATGAAATTCGCCATGTTTAGATCGTTTTCTATTAATAGGGTGGATGTGATAGCTCCTACCCAAATTTGTATTTAAAATATACTACTTTGTAGCAGAAGAACACAAATATTCGTCTTCGCTATATCTGACATTTCAAACGCGATTTAAGCTTGTATCAATGCTAGTATCAAAGCTTCGTTGTGCAAACCTATAAGCTCTTATAATTTCAGCCACCATCTACCATACCTGTTACCATCTAGAATCCCAGCTGCGTACTGCACGTACCTTAAGAAGTGCTCACTTGTCAGGGGTCACCAATTATCAAGATCTTTTTGAAGATATTTAATAATATCGTAAATCTTTATCAAAAATTAATAATAAATAAATAAAACACAACAAAATTTGATTTAATCAAGACGAGTCTAAAATATGTCTGATCAAAACGAAATTATAATTTTGAATAACTAGTTTGTTTCAAAAACCTCTTAGAAACTGTCAAAACAAAACAATGTTGTGGTCGACAATGTAGAGTATTAATGTTGAATGAAAAAGACACAACAATGTCCATACCATCTATGAGGCGGTTTTCGGTAATTTATAAAGTTTATAAATATTGTTACGGATCACCCTGTATATAAACGGCAGGCAAGAGTTCTGAGAAACGGGGTCTGCTTACTGTAACAACTAGTACCTGCGCGAAAGTTCTAGAGAAAGCGAGAACGCACTAGGCTTACGTCACGCAGCATATATAAACAGCCAGTACGACTGAGTGAGGGGATCAGTCAACGGTGAGTCACGCATTCAAATCTACGGTGGATCAGTAATATAAATAGTGCCGTGATATAAATAACCAAATTAATAAAATAAATACTAGTGTGGTGGTAATAATTAAGAATTATTGTATATAGTTAAGTGTTTAGTTATTGTTTACTTGTGTTGATTGTTAGAACTGACTTTTCGTTGTTGCATTCATTATTGTTAGTGTTGAACAGCGAAATAAATCTGATATAAATACAGTGACCTAAATAATTACAAATAAATAATCCTTGTATATATACTTACTTGTTAAGTGTTATTGAAGTGGCTCGTTTAGTTCAATAATAACCGTTTAAGTTTTTTTATTGTTAGAATTGACTTTATTATTATTGTATTTTTAATTATTGTAAATAAATATTTATTCCGCCATCTCAGAAAACAGTTTTGTAACAATATTTAAAGTTTAACATTCGCTGTTTTGACTTTCTACTAAAATAACACAAAATATTTACACATCATGTGGAAGAAATTTAGCTGCTTGTTAAACAATTTACGATTAGTAAATATTATATATAACAAGAGTTTTCATTTAGACTTCAGTTAAACCGAGGTCTGAAGTTGTAATTAGAATTATAAGTGTTTAATATAAAGTCGCGCTTTTCATAGCAGTTTTGTTTCATCTCTTAAATCCTAATTTTATGTCTGGTCAGCGTTTTATTCTTTGCTTTCTCTCATTCCACTTTACTTTGTAATATAAGTGAACTCGGTACGACTTAAATTTCGAGCACGTCTTTACATTTGTAACTTTTTTGAAGTGAAAACTTCCTTAAGGTACGTGCAGTACGCAGCTGGGATTCTAGATGGTAGCATGTATGGTAGATGGTGGCTGAAATTATAAGCGCTTATAGGTTTGCACAACGAAGCTTTGATACTAGCATTGATACAAGCTTAAGCCGCGTTTGAAATGTCAGATAGCGAAGACGAATATTTGTGTTCTTCTGCTACAAAGTGATATATTTTAAATACAAATTTGGGTAGGAGCTATCATGTTCACCATATTAATAGAAAATGATCTAAACATGGCGAATTTCATCATTTATACCAAGAATTAAAATTTTACCCAAACCGGTTTTTTGAATATTTAAGTATGGAACCTAACACTTTTAAATACGTCTTAGAAAAAACTCAAAACAAATTAAATAAAAACTGGCAAAATTTCACTTATTAAACTAGTCACATCCATTGCGAAACTTGTAACGGCCATTTGACAGTTGTCACACGTTGATTGTAGTAGTCAGCGCGCTGAATAAATTATTTAAAAAAAAATTTATTTAAATTTTTTTCTCGTTTTTTTACAAAAAAAAATTTTTATTTAAATTTTGTTACAAAAAAAAATTTTATTTAAATTTTGTTACAAAAAAATTTTTTTTTTAATTTTTTTTATTAAATCGATTCAAAAAAAGATCGATTCGAATCGACGTATCGATTTTTTTATCCAGGTTTCTCTTCCGAAAATACTGCGAGACTTGAAGTTTTCTCACACTATTTTGTTACCTGGAGACACTGTCATCGCGTCTCGTGACGTGAGAGGAATTCGAATGTAATTTGCTACAAATAATTGTGTAGTCACACAAACACAACTCGAGAGATAATACCTAAACCTTAAGTTGAATGGTTGAGCTATTTTCCGCAGTCAGCTATACGATATACACAAACCGACTTATATAGACGAGTGAATGTGAAAATTTTGTATATTTCCGCGACCAAAAAGCAAAACCGCTTACGCCAAAATTTTATTATTGAAGTTATATTTTTTTAGTGAGGCTAGTAAATTGGAATGACCTCGAGTCAAAAAATATTAGTAAAAAAAACTTTTTAGAGACAAGCTTTTATTTAAATACACTAAAAAGAAAAAAATAATTTTTAATAATTTAGCTTCATAATTGGGTTTTTAAACGAATTTTTTTTTTACTTAAATGGAAGGACCAGATCAAGTTTTATAGCAAAACTGTTTTTATTTAATTTTTTTGCTTACTAATTAAAAAGTTATATTTAAATAAAAATTAATTTTTAAACTCAGTTCCGATAACGCGCCGAAAGAATCCGAACGCGTGTGACGTCATTATGTTATCTATGGTCTTTGTATCAATGGTTACCAAGTTAAAAATTTATTATTTTTGAAAGTATGTGTAATACATATACACAAATACCAACAAATGCAGACACATTTTAACATAACGACGTCACAAACATTCCTAGCGCGTTTTGAAGTCACGTGATATTTTTTAAATTTTTATACATTTTAATTAATTTTTAGTAATTTATCTATAGCTTTAAAAAAAATTTCTTTTCGATTTTCAATATTATTTATGTTAAATTATTAGAAAAAATTAATAATTTTTTTTTAAACTTAAATACCTAATTATAAAAGCGTGGGTCGTGACTAATAAACTATCATATAGTTCACGACCCACGCTTTTATAATTATGATTTAGATGAAATTTACTGGAAAAGGGTTTTAGGGTGCAAAAAACCGCCTAGTTAGGTGGGTCTGATTCGAGGAAAAATCCGTTTTTTTCCTTAAAAGGTAACTAAATAAATTACTCTTGATTTATACTAATTGGGACCCGCGACAATTTTGCTAATCTCTAAGGGGTCCGTCCGTAGACGAAAAGTTTAGGAAACGTTGCTCTAATGAGCTGATTGATTCTATTGTCTTATCATAAATTTGGCTTAAGCGGTTTTGTCTTTTGGTCACACATTTTGTACGTCGGTGTGTTTGTTTGACGATACTAAATCTCTTTGTATTATGGACGCATCAACTTGATTAAAATTTTCTACTCGCTCTTTCTGAATTTATCAGTGGAAAGGCGTCGCAAAATAAAGACACTACACGAAATTTCTACTTGCATTTGCACATAGCACGAAAAGGAAAGTTTTTGAAAATCGAGATACACTAGTGCGGTAAGTTAACAGTTGTCAAAGCAATTTCTCTTTATTCGCTCTATCCACCTGCGTGCGCCTGCGATTACTTAGTAACGACCTTCACGGCATACTGTAAATAAACTTTTTAACAAAAAAAAAAACCTCTTTCAAAAAACCACTAAAAAGAGGAAAATAATGAAATTTTGAGGTCTGTGCCAATTTAATAAAATATGAAGTCGGTTAAAACGTATAGTATAGTGATTAATATCTTCTTTTTAACAAACTTCATATTTTATTAAATTGGCACAGACCTCAAAATTTCATTATTTTCCTCTTTTTAGTGGTTTTTTCAAGGAGGTTTTTTTTTTGTTAAAAAGTTTTTTATTTTTTACTTTTTAGTGTCAAAAAGTGACATTTACCTTAAAAGAATCACACGCCGTTACTCACTTTTATTAAACCGACTTTCTTACGCTGTCTGATATGTCAAAAAGTGACATTTACCTTAAAGAATCACACGCCGTTACTCACTTTTATTAAAATCAACCGAACTACTGAACCAATTTTGATGAAATTTCTATGGGACCAATCTGAAAGTATATTCTTTCAAATAAAAAAAAAATTTCAAAATCGGTTTATAAATGACTGAGTTATGAGGTAACAAACATAAAAAAAATACAACCGAATTGAGAACCACCTCCTTTTTTTGAAGTCGGTTAAAAAGTAAAGATGGCGATGCAAATGAACTGTCATCATTTTTTGAAAAGTATAGGTACATATTTTGTATAGTGGCGATGGAAAAATAGATATTTATGCAACAAGTGGCTTAAGTAACGAATTATATGACAGTCGCGATGTTGCGATACGAACCTAAGGTTATGTTGCATTTATACCAGAACGAACTCGGTAATCACATGAGTTCTTGTAGGTATAAATACAACATAACCTTAGGCTCGTATCGCGACTGTCAGATTCCTCACTTAAGTCACGCGTTACATACAATATTTTTTGCAACAACTGCCTCAAAAAATCAATTTTAAGCAAATAAAACCCAGTTTAAATATTTTATTAGTGACATTATAGCAAAGTTATCAATAATAGTATATTGTGTGACTAGTGTGCTAAATACATCTTTATGCGTCAGGCGCGATGTTTTCAGCACGAGTGAGCATCGCGAGCCGAATACGAGTGCTGAAAACATCGCGCCTGACGCATAAATATTTAGCACACGTGCTGCACACTATACTTTATCTAAACACATGCATGGTTTTAGACTTTAATTGAATAATTTAATGTCACTGACAGAAGTACATCTCATAATAAAAATATTGGGCTCGATACAATATTTATTCACTTTGTTACCATAGTAACCGTATTTAATTTATAACACCGAAAAGGGGTACATATTTGTTCATTAGATAACGGGTTCTTCAAATGTTTTTCCATTATTCATCGAAAAGCATTTCATAATGGATCATGACGTCACTCGTCATTAAACGTTCATTTAAGGTCCGCAAAACTGATACGAAAAAACACTAAAAGCGTGCATGTGTTAAATAAAGTACTTTATTACGTACGTGTGTTATAAAGTAAAACAAAACAGTATTACTTTATAGAACGGAGTGCGTTAAAATTTACTTTAAACACTACCGTTCGAATATAGCCGAAGCTTTCATAAAGAATTACTTGACAAACGGTACACAGCCATTTAAAATTGAACTTTTGATGCAAGTATTGCCAAAAATAAATGAACACATTACCGTGTCAAGTTTATAAAACATACGTTTATATGATTAAACCCTAGTTAACTTAATCGACGTTGTGGCAACTGGTTGTTAATATCGGAAGATATATATTATATGTATTGTTACCAGTTTGTTATTGTAAAGTGTATTGATGATATATACGCGATCTAAAAATACTATTCTCATATTTATTTAAAATGTATGAACAACATGAAAAATAAACATACTGCATAATAGAATGCTCTTTCTTACAATTTTATTTTGTTAAAAAAAGTATCATCGATGGTGGAAGAAACGGGATATAAATGGTGAAAGAAAAGTAACAATACAATTATTGTTGAATCAGAAAACTAGCGCCGGGTTGGCGAAAACATTGTCAAAAAACTTGTTCTGGCAGTGACCTTAGATTGTGATCACATAATTATAGTTTTTTTTACAGAATCGGGAAAGTTCTGTTGTTTACTTTGTTACTTTTTAATATAAATAAAAGTTTATACCTAATTACAAATAAATGTACAAATAAAAATGTGTTGCAGCGCTCCATAATTTGTCAGCTCCGTAAATAAAAGAAAAATAACAAAACAAAATCGATTCTAAAACTTTTGTTTTGGGAAAAAGTTCAATAAAAAAATCCAAACAATGGTCTATGTTACATCATGTAAGTATAAAGCCTATTTTAGACAAAAGACACATCTATGTGAAAAATATCAAATTTATCATACTTTGTGACCCTTGAAGCTTTAGATTTAAATTAAAAGATAAACAGTACTTCTGGAATACCTATTCAATCGATGTTTACACAGGAAGTTACAAAAATCAATATTTATTTGATGATGTATTTGATCACTTCTGACTGTTTACATTACCTCAAGAGGAGGAAATAAACTTATTTTATGAGAATTCTTGTTTTTTTTTGTAAGACATGAACATTAATTTTTACTTCTGAAGGTTGGACTCAAATGGTATTAGTTCATAATTTCCCTCTAGGGATGGCAATTTTTTATAAATCAATGATTCGCTCTACAGTTGAATGGAATCAGATCTATATGATTCAATCTCTTTTCAATCTCTTTCCAATTACTAATTGATAGCTTATTAACTTTAATATTTCAATAAAATAAATTGTGTTTTAAAGACCACCAACAGCTAAGGTTATTTGGACCTAGCACTCCAATTCATATTTTGCCAATTGCACTTACCGCTCTCGGGCTGCCGGCTGGGCTTGTTGGGCCTGCCGCCTGTCCCCTGCTACACGCTCGGCACCAGCCCTAAATTCCGCAAGAGATGCGCCGAAGGCTGGCTCCGTCACCCCGTGGTGTGTAGCCACCCGCTGGGGGCCTGCCCCCCGCCGCCCCGCTCAGGCAGAACCCGAGAACTGGGGACTTGTAATAGAGGAACCATAGCAACGCCATGTAAACAACAACACTGCTACACGCTCGGCTATTCTCAAGCCCTTTAATATTTCAAACAGCTAAGTAGTATAGCATAGACATCTGTAATAATTAGATGAAATTAACTATATGAGCATTACCTAAGATCACAACCATCTTATTATATTAGTGTTGTGTGTTTTAAAGACCACCAACAGCTAAGGTTATTTGGGCCTAGCACCAATTCATATTTTCAATTCATTATTTTTTTTTAATAATAAATTGAAAATCCAATTGACACTTTTACCAGCTCTAGGGCTAGAACCCGGGAACTGGGGACTTGTAATAGAGGAACCATAGCAACGCCATGTAAACAACAACACTGCTACACGCTCGGCTATTCTCAAGCCCTTTAATATTTCCAACAGCTAAGTAGTATAGCATAGACATCTGTAATAATTAGATGAAATTAACTATATGAGCATTACCTAAGATCACAACCATCTTATTATATTAGTGTTGTGTGTTTTAAAGACCACCAACAGCTAAGGTTATTTGGGCCTAGCACCAATTCATATTTTCAATTCATTATTTTTTTTTAATAATAAATTGAAAATCCAATTGACACTTTTACCAGCTCTAGGACTAGAACCCGAGAACTGGGGACTTGTAATAGAGGAACCATAGCAACGCCATGTAAACAACAACACTGCTACACGCTCGGCTATTCTCAAGCCCTTTAATATTTCAAACAGCTAAGTAGTATAGCATAGACATCTGTAATAATTAGATGAAATTAACTATATGAGCATTACCTAAGATCACAACCATCTTATTATATTAGTGTTGTGTGTTTTAAAGACCACCAACAGCTAAGGTTATTTGGGCCTAGCACCAATTCATATTTTCAATTCATTATTTTTTTTTTAATAATAAATTGAAAATCCAATTGACACTTTTACCAGCTCTAGGGCTAGAACCCGGGAACTGGGGACTTGTAATAGAGGAACCATAGCAACGCCATGTAAACAACAACACTGCTACACGCTCGGCTATTCTCAAGCCCTTTAATATTTCCAACAGCTAAGTAGTATAGCATAGACATCTGTAATAATTAGATGAAATTAACTATATGAGCATTACCTAAGATCACAACCATCTTATTATATTAGTGTTGTGTGTTTTAAAGACCACCAACAGCTAAGGTTATTTGGGCCTAGCACCAATTCATATTTTCAATTCATTATTTTTTTTTTAATAATAAATTGAAAATCCAATTGACACTTTTACCAGCTCTAGGGCTAGAACCCGGGAACTGGGGACTTGTAATAGAGGAACCATAGCAACGCCATGTAAACAACAACACTGCTACACGCTCGGCTATTCTCAAGCCCTTTAATATTTCCAACAGCTAAGTAGTATAGCATAGACATCTGTAATAATTAGATGAAATTAACTATATGAGCATTACCTAAGATCACAACCATCTTATTATATTAGTGTTGTGTGTTTTAAAGACCACCAACAGCTAAGGTTATTTGGGCCTAGCACCAATTCATATTTTCAATTCATTATTTTTTTTTTAATAATAAATTGAAAATCCAATTGACACTTTTACCAGCTCTAGGGCTAGAACCCGGGAACTGGGGACTTGTAATAGAGGAACCATAGCAACGCCATGTAAACAACAACACTGCTACACGCTCGGCTATTCTCAAGCCCTTTAATATTTCCAACAGCTAAGTAGTATAGCATAGACATCTGTAATAATTAGATGAAATTAACTATATGAGCATTACCTAAGATCACAACCATCTTATTATATTAGTGTTGTGTGTTTTAAAGACCACCAACAGCTAAGGTTATTTGGGCCTAGCACCAATTCATATTTTCAATTCATTATTTTTTTTTTAATAATAAATTGAAAATCTAATTGTCACTTTTACCAGCTCTCGGGCTAGAACCCGAGAACTGGGGACTTGTAATAGAGGAACCATAGCAACGCCATGTAAACAACAGCATTGCTACACGCTCGGCTATTCTCAAGCCCTATATATTAGTGTTGCTCTACAATTGAATGGAATCAGATGATCTATAATATGATTCAATCTCTTTCAAATTACTAATTGATAGCTTATTAACTTTAATATTTCAAACAGCTAAGTAGTGTAGCATAGACATCTGTGATAATTAGACGAAATTAATTATAAGTATGCATAACCTAAGATCACAACCATCATATTTAATTAGTGTTTACGCATAACACAAATGTTTACCCATAAAGTTTCACTTCAGACGCGTGATATTTCAGTTTTTTATATATGCTATGGTTAAAGCCACGCATTTTGGTCAACGTTATCAACAACTACATTTTTACCTAACTGGAAAACGTTTCAGCAGAAGTGGTGGCACAAAAAAATCAATAATAATTTTAATAATTGATCATAAGATGTTTTTAACACTATTGACAAATCAAAATTGACAAACACCGAACTGTCGAGCTTCTGTACACGTGAAACAAAACATGAAATTTTGAAAAGAAATATTTTAATAGCCCTATATTTAAGTTTCAGGCGTAGAGAAATAAGTTAATACGATTTATGAAACAAAATTTCAGTTTTATTAAGACAGATTCCTAGTAAAATGTACGAGTGCAAAGTTTTAAAATATTATCATGCATAAAGTAAGTAAATACCGACGTGAAATATAAATAATGGCTGAATTCTGATGGTTTCTATTTTCAAAGCTTAAAGCTGTCTGCAGCGACATTAATTTAAGGTATACAGGATATTCCAGAAGGTCAAAGTTTTTGAGAGCATATTTCTTGTGAAATTCCAAATTGAAAATCCCTTCACCTCTTTTGTTTTATTACTTTTTATGACATCTGCTTTGAAACTTCACTTTTACGCCGTTGCGTGGTGTTTATTAAGTGGGTCGATTTCCGAATTCACTTTAAATTATTTCACACTGTGCAATAATGAATATTATTGCAGAGGGCAGTATAGCCTAGTAAATAGCGACTTGGTATCAGCCTCTAGACTAGACTGTCGTGGATTCGAATCCCACCTGCGATCATGGATGTTTTGTGATGTTATTTAGTTTTAAGTTAGTTGTTATTTAATGTAATTTAAGACGCTAATGACCTGACGCGTCTATAATCCACAATAAATGAAAACTTTTTAACAAAAAAAAAACCTCCTTCAAAAAGTCACTAAAAAGAGGAAAATAATGAAATTTTGAGGTCTGCGCCAATTTAATAAAATATGAAGTCGGTTAAAAAGTATAGTAGGTATAGTGATTAATATCTTCTTTTTAAACAACTTCATATTTTATTAAATTGGCGCAGACCTCAAAATTTCATTATTTTCTTCTTTTTAGTGGCTTTTTGAAGGAGGTTTTTTTTGTTAAAAAGTTTGTTATTTTTTACTTTTTAGTGTCATAAAGTGACATTTACCTTAAAGGAATCACACGCCGTTACTCACTTTTATTAAACCGACTCTCTTACGCTGTCTGATGTGTCAAAAAGTGACATTTACCTTAAGGAATCACACGCCATTACTAGCTTTTATTAAAATCAGCCCAACTAATGAACCGATTTTGATGAAATTTATATGGGAACAATCTGAAAGTATATCTTTCAAATAAAAAAAAAAATTCCAAATCGGTTTATAAATGACGGAGTTTTGAGGTAACAAACATAAAAAAAATACAACCGAATTGAGACCACCTCCTTTTTTTGAAGTCGGTTAAAAAATAAAATATTATTGCACAGAGTGCAGTAATGAAATATTTTTCAATGATTTTATACCTACTTTCATTACAGCACAGGGTGTAGTTATGAAATATTCTTCAACGATGTAATTTAATGACGTTACCATGGATATGAAGGTTTTTAGTATCTAGAGGTTTCCATGTTAACGCTATTAAATTATTTTACATCAAAATAGTAGATTGTATATCTAGATGTGTAATGGAGTGATGACAGAATGTAAAAACGAGCGATAGCGAGTTTTTACAGTCACACGAGTCATAATACCGTATACATGATATTTTTTGCCATACCCACTACAAAATACCTACTTTTTACTTCATTTTTAAAAAATTTTGACAGTTCATTAGCGTCGCCATCTTTACTTTTACAGTATACCGTGAAGCTCGTGAGTAAGTAATGACAGACGCACGCAAGCGGATAGAACGGATAAACAGAAGTTTACTTACCGCACTAGTGCGGTAAGTAAAATACTTTCCGCACACTTGCCTGTTAAATGACTCATTAAAGGCCGATATACATACATCGAATGTAGCTATTTTGTAGTGGGTATGGCAAAACAAATAGAAAAATCTGTCATATTTCTTACGATGACAAAAAAAATTTCACCTGGGGCGTCAGAACCGCTAAGGCCCGGCCCTGGGCCGGAGGTTACAAAGAATTTCGATTCGGTATTTCACAAGAAATATACCGTCAAAATTCTCGGTGTTACTTCTGGAAAACCGTGTATAAAATGTCTCGTCTCTGAAAATGTAATTGTATGCAGCCTTATCATGGAATTACAGTCTTCTAAAGCCCACTAAGAGCACAAAGATAGCATGTCACGAACGTTCCACGTTTCAAGATTATAGTGCTGAATTTAAGAAGAAAAACGAAAAACAAACCTTTTAGCAAGACATTTGTAATTACGATTCGTTTATCTTGAAAGGCAAATAGTTTAATTGTTTCAGCCGAAATGTCTTCACGTCTCCTATTTTTATTTTAAACCATTTTTAACCCAAATAGTAGTTGCAACAGTTCGTGGATTTTCTTAAACTTAATGCCATCAACTGACAAGGCTGTGAAAACCATCAAGTCACATTTTAAATTTATTAGCATTGATATTTCATCTTAGATTCATCCGTGATATTAGCACTCGTATGTGCGAAGGTTCATCTTTAACAATACCTCGCATGAGGTGATATATTATTAAAAGTATACCCAACTTAAATAGTTTTAAAAGACAAGTAAGGGAGTATTTTGTTGGTCTGTGCCTATACAACAAGCTGGAATATATAGTAACAGTTCATAAGAAAAATGTTCATTGTAAAGATTTAATTCTATGTTGTTTCAAAGTCATTTTATAGCATAACTACATGCTCTTAAATTAAATAAATATCTATCTATCTATCTATAACAAAACTTTTCTTATGTGGTTGGAATAAATTATTTATTTCAATAATTAAAAATGTAAACAACAATATACAATAATTCGTAACAATGAAAAGTCAATTTCAACAGTCAACACTGTTTATAATAACTATAAACACTTAACAAATACAATGATTATTTAGTATGTCCACGGAATACTGTCAGATCACGACGCAGATTGTAGACTGATCCCCGATTGTCGATTCATCATTGTTTATATACCTGCAGCACAATGTTTCTCGATTTTTCTAGTATTGTCTATATTCTTCGCGCGGTTACCAACAAACAAACACATTTCTCGGAATTCATTTGTGACCTGACTTTCTAGTGGTTTCTGCTCAAGGCAGTGGCGTAACATCTGGGTTTTTGCTACACATTGTTACTTGTTCTCGATGCTTCTATTGTCGCCAGCGGCGTATCATCTCGGGTTTTACTAGATTATTATAGTTACAAAATGTTTCATAATGGAAATATTGATTGTCTAAAATGTGTTACTGTAGAGTAATTAATGGTAACTCTGCCACCGCGAAAGTGGAAGTTTCGGGTAAGAGTTCTGACGGCGACATAGGTTTGAAAAATAAATTTTTCAGTGTTGCATTGTAATTTGTAATATTACGTCATTTTCGACGGGTGTTTCAAAAGCATTAATTTTTTTTTTTTGAAGGAGCGATGAGAGTAATGCATGCGTCTTGTCGCAAATAACGCAATGGTGCATGATTTGCCGCACGAAAAAAAGATGCATCGTGTAAAGCGACCTTAATTATAGCTACATCTGTTTGCCGGACAGAGTATAGCTGTAAATACTAATGAACAATGTTTTCAAAATGTTTGCAGTTTACTGATTGGAAACACACATTGCAATCAATTTTTCCTGATTTGGACATATTTTTATTGGACGTCAATGTTAAAAGCAACAATTTATAACTAACGTATAGGTACTTTCTATAGTTGAATTATTATATTGCTTGTTTTATAGTTTAGTGCTCAGAATAGTGATGGGCGATTAATAGGTATTTTTACAATCGAAACAATTGCAATCGTTCATAATAACAATCGAGTCCACAATCGACTCGGAGTTTGATTTCACAATCGAAATGTTCGATTGTTCAAGTCGATTATTTGCCACATAGGTTATAGCAATAACAGCGAATGAGAATAAATATAATCGCGATTCAAGGTTATATGCTAGTCCACTGACGTTCACGCGTCTAGGTGTTTATATCGTTCTGCAAGGAGGTTAATACCGACATTTTGTTCTGTAAATTGAAATTAATGACTTGTTGTATCCAAATTTGGTTAAACAATAAATTTGTTTTCTATTCTATTCTATTCTATGCTTAAAACAGCCGTCGTAACAACATATTAAAATTTGAACCTTGAACTAATAATATAAATTTCGTCGGGTACATGACACGTTTAGGGTGATCTGCCACCCCTTTAATACTGACCAATCGACCTGCAAATATTATAATGGCATTATTGGGTCACTGACAAGCTATACAAACAATTTCAGCCTTGAAGCAATAATATTTGTTACTATTTTTGTTACATGTTGGAGGCGGTCTGCACCCCTCCCATACCGCTATCTAGCAAAATCCCTCACACAGGATACTTTAATATACCTCCCTCAACATCTTCACAAAAATAAGGCTTTGAATAAATAACACCAAAAAATTGTCACTAGCTCTCGGTCTAATAATAGTGTTACGAATCACCCTGTATATAAACGTCAGGCAGGAATTCTGATAAGCGGTGGCTGCTGCTGAACAACGAGTAACTGCACGAACATTCTAGAGAACGCTAGAACGCGCGGTGCCTAAGCCAAGCGGCCTATATAAGCAAGCAAGCAGTCAGGCAGTCAACGGTCGAATCAATCAGTGAATGGTGAGTCGTGCAATCAGTGAAGTACTGGGCGTTTACAAGTACGGGCGATAATAATAGTGCGAAAATAAATAAGTTGACATAAATATAGAAATAAATAAAACAGTATTTTGTGAAATATAAATAGACATACTTAGAAATAAATAGTCATTGTATACAGCAAGTGTTATAATTAAATATTAATAATAGTGTCGATTGTTAAGTTCATATAGTTGTTAAGCGTTATAAGTGGCTCGTTTAGTTCAATAATTACCGTTTAAGTTTTTTTATTGTTAAAATTGACTTTTCGTTGTTGCATTTATTGTTATTGTGTTATTAATTATTGTAAATAAATATTTATTCCGCCAACTCAGAAAACAGTTTTGTAACAGAAGTAACTCCTTTTTAACTTGCGTATTTGAACAGATGGAGGTAGAAATAATAATAAAATTTATAAAACGTCATACCCATATTGCTTTTTAACTAACAAATTCGTTCAGGAATAAGATCTCAAAGTCATGACATAATAAAGTCGTGGAACACTCGTATGGACGTCATGACCAACAGTTGTATAATATGTATAGAGAAGTTAGTGCAACCTTTGATACGACACAAAGGTCTAGGTACGTCAAAGCCAAAGTCACACAAATATGGTAGAATATTCTATGTAAAAATAGAGTTGATGATAAATTTGTTACAAAAATTCACAGATTTCGCAATCCTTGCAAGCATCGAGGACATTGGAAATGATAACAGTCTACCTATATGAAACATAATTAACTGTTTATTATACACACAATATTTATCAATGCACTGTTTAGTTTTGTCAGGAATAACCCTATCATTCTTCTGTTATATATACGCGTTCACTTTTGCTTGATTACTTAACTTTTAAATGGATTTTTCTACAGTGTTTATTAACATTCGCTCAAAAATAACACCGCAGATCGTCGCAAATACCTCTCAATTAACTAGACATGATATAAAACACATTTCGAAAAAATTGCACTTATTGAATTATTGTATTGTCATCGGTCCTTGATAAGTGTGCAAAGTTTCAGTTCAATCTGAAGTTTTTTGCTTTTTTTTTTTAGTCCTGGAGATCCTGGTCAGGATAATGGGACAAACTTATTGAATTATTGTATTGTCGTCGGTCCTTGATAAGTCGACAACGTTTAAACTAAATTTGACCGTTCAAAGTTGGTCAAAATCAAGTTCAAAGAAGTCGGTTACAAACTGACAAACAAGCAAGCAAGCAAACATGCAGGTGAAGCTAATATAAGCGTGTTAAAAAGCACGTAATTTTCAAGAAGCTGTAGCGCACATACCATTAGTACCACAGAAAAGTTGTGGGAAAAAAATTGTAGGAAATGTAATCTTCTTTAAAACATAAAATAATGGAAGAATCGCTTATAAGTCGACCGTTTTTGAAACATTTTGAAAAAAGCAAAAAAGGTGGTAAAATTTCGTGGTTTTTTTGACGCCCTAACTCAAACCCTTTAGCTTACAAGAAAATAAATAATAATGTACGGTCCAGTACATTAGCAGAATTTGATATTCTCCCGACCGACCAATCACAACTCAAGAAACAAAACGACACAAGCTGATCACGCACATATATTAATTTATCTTTTAATTTTAATTAAGTTTTATAAGTACAGGCAGTACTGTAGATGTACCTTGAGGCACGTAGTACGATTATTTTCTTTAGGAAAAGTGATAGACTAACGGCCGTATTCATAGTTAACCCTTAAGTAGTAAGAGACACTTAACTCTACCCTCAAATCGAATATGCGTTTCATAGTCAAAATTAACGTCTGTAAGGGCCCTTACATCACCCTCACCTTAAGGGTGGGTAGTATGTCCCTTAAGTGTCGAAAAAGTATGTGCGTCTTTATTTAGACAAAGAAGCAAATAGACGTAGGTAATAATTATTATTATTCTGCTAACCTAACCTGCATGCTTTGTGTAAACAGTGTAATATTACGTAAAATAAAGATTATAAAAATGGATTTTGACGAATTGTACTATAGTAGTGATGAAAGTAGAACATTTAAAAAAGAGATATATACGCGATCTTGAAAATCCTTTTGAATTTTATGAAGAAAATGAATTTTCGAAAAGATATCGATTCAGCAAAGGAGTTGTAATAGATTTATTGTTAACCGTTGGTATTTCATCGTTTGACGAAAATTAATAATCGTCGCTAATCGTGGTTAATCGTGGCTAAAAACACGCATTTATATCAAAAATGACAACTAAACACAATCGGTCTGCAGTATGACCAACTGTTCTAAAGGAAAAAATCATGGAGGTTTACTATAATTCTTCCCTCACTCAAGGAAATGACTATGAAATGCTCCTTTGAATAAGGTGCCCTCAGCACTCAAGCGACCCTCAGCGAAGGGTCCCTTATCACTTACCTTAAGGGTTAACTATGAACATGGGCATAAAACACAAGGCGTCCCGGTAGAGTGTAAATAACTTAAAATATGAAAGAATATGAGATACTTCTTTTTGGTTCAGGACGGCAGGATATGTACCTCAGCGATATTTACGACACCATCTTTAATCTCCTCCACTGGTTTGATGAGATAAAACATTTTCTCATTCGGATATTTACTCGTAAATTTTATTTCGCGATTGCAACAGATGCATTATTTACAAAGAAATCCATTTGCATTTCTGAAATCTGAACATAAAAATTTCCATACAATTTTTATGTATTTATCGCATGAATAGGCAACAATTTACAATGTAAGTTTTTGAATTTTAGTAAATAGATACCTAGTAATTATTAGTGTATTTGCCATATGGCACATACACTATTGGCGTCGGTCGGATGGCGGGGTCGGACCAAAATTTCTCGATGTTTATATATATTATATATGTGTGTGTGTGTGTGTGTGTGTGAAACGATAACTCTCGACAGACTTAATCGATTTAAATGAAATTTGGTACACACATTAGAACCCATTACCGCACGAAGCCTATTTAAAATGGGCCCGATCGGACCATTTTAAGGGTAGTTTTTAGGGGTTGAAAAAAGTTTTTGGGCTCAAAAATACAGAAAAAATTCTCAGAATCGTTTCAAAATTGAAAAATTAGCCTTTTAGTAAAGATTAAAATGTGCTGCTAAAATTTTAATAAAATCGGCCCGACAGGACCGGACTTACAAATTTTATGAAAACACTGGTTTGCGGACAGTGATTTACTTACTGAAGGGTGTATTTAACTTGGTACAAAGGTTGCATTGATAATATTATTGAAATTAAGAAAAAAAATATTATTTTAAGGGATATATTAAGGGGTTAAATTTTTTATTTTGTCCGAAAACAAACTTAAGTTTACATAATAAGACCACAAAGCCTGCATTAGCAAATACACTATATTGTCGGCAGGGTTTGGCACTGTGACCCGAGTTTTTTTATCCTTTTGACGTGAATAACGTTTAATGTCTCATACTGGGGTGGCATTTTAGAAATATTAGATGAAACGGAAATATAGTCGGAAGTGGTTGACATGTGAAATAAAACACAGCTTATATAACTATGTTAAGGTCTCAGACAAAGTAAGCCAGATGGCCGTGTGGAAAAGTACGAGTCTACCGACAGGTACCACCAAATCCAGGTTCAAATCCCGAAGACTTTTAATATTTTATTTTCTTTTTATAATGAAAATATACCTAGGTATTGGATAACAATTTAAAATTTAAAAAAACTCAGGTCGCAGTGCCAAACCCTGCCGACAATATAGTGTATTTGCTAATACAGGTATTGTGGCTTTATTATGTGAACTTAAGTTTGTTTTTGTACAAAATAAAAAATTTAACCCCTTAATACATCCCTTACAATAATAATTTTTTTCTTAATTGCAATATTGTTATCAAGACAGCACCTGCACCGAATTAAATACTCCTTTCAGTAAGGAAATCCGTATCCGCAAACTAATGTTTTCATAAAAATCGTAAGTCCGGTTCTATCGGGCCGATTTTATTTAAATTTTAACACTACATTTTAATTTTTACTAAATGGTTAAATAAAAATTAATAAACAAACACTTGAAAAATTCAACACATTTATTCATCTCTACGATCGTTTCGGGTTTCATCATCAGGAGTTTAAACTCCTGATGATGGGTTAGAAACCCGAAACGATCGTTGAGATGAATAAATGTGTAGAATTTTTCAAGTGTTTGTTTATTAATTTTTATTCAATCATGTTCTACCAAGTGCCTAGCGATAATTCTATAGAATTTATAAAGGGTTAAATTTCAATTTTGAAACGATTCGGACGATTTTTTCTGTATTTTTGGGCCCAAAAACCTTTTTCAACCCTTCCTTTTTCAACCATCCTTAAAATAGTCCGATCGGGCCTATTTTAAATAGGCTTCGTGCGGTGGAGGATTCCCACGTGCCTACCAAATTTCGTCAAAATCAATTAACTCTTTCAAAAGTTATAGCCCGTACACACACACACACACATATATATATATAAAAATATTTAGACATTTCCAAAAATGGTGCCAAAGTGTTCAGGAGGCTATAAAACGTCGAGAAATTTTGGTCCGACCCCTAGGTCCCGCCATCCGACCGACGTCAATAGTGTATGTGCCATATGACAAATACACTAAAAAATAAAATTACATTTATTTAATTTATTATAAGTCTTCTACGAACATTTGATTTTATACGATAAACAAAAGTGGATATGTATATATTTTCATGACAACGAATACAATCATTTGTGTTTAACGATATTAACGTCATCTGTCTGTGCCCGCGATAGAGACATACCCATTTTTAGGGACATTCTGATTCCATTTTTGAAGTTTTAATTTTTTCAAAATTATTTTTATTTTTATTAAAAAAATTGAAATTTGATTTAATTTTCGGATTAAAACCTGGGAATTAGTGAGTTTTTAAGAGACCTCTGTTGTCGAGCGTCTATAATCCAAGAGAGGGTGCAATGGTACATACAAACAACGTCACTTCAACGATAAATTGTCAACAGTTATTAAAATGTCGGAAGTAACTTCTTATTTCGCATAAATCTGGATTTTCAAACTGAGCAGACAGTAATTTATTTATTTTTAATGATTATCGATATATAAGGAGTGTCAAATGAGATTTTATGTATATCATTTGACAAGGAGGTTTAAACTTTAAATCTATGGCGTTAATACAAAACCGTTAATGCCGTATTTTTCGTCTTATTTGTTGTGCAAAGTTTTTACACTTAAAAGTTAAAAGTATTCTCTACAGAAAGACCTACTGCATTCTTCATTTCAAATCCTTTCCCTTTGCCTAAAAACGATTTCCCGACGCTATTTTTAAAGCTAAAGGGTTCGGGTAAACGTCAAATAAAAAACACTTTTTAACAAAAAAAAAAAAAACTCCTTCAAAAAGCCACTAAAGAGGAAAATAATGAAATTTTGAGGTCTGCGCCAATTTACTGCATATTTTATTAAATTGGCGCAGTCCTCAAAATTTCATTATTTTCCTCTTTTTAGTGCTTTTTTGAAGGAGGTTTTTTTTTGTTAAAAAGTTTTTTATTTTTTACTTTTTAGTGTCAAAAAGTGACATTTACCTTAAAAGAATCACACGCCGTTACTCACTTTTATTAAACCGACTTTCTTACGCTGTCTGATATGTCAAAAAGTGAATTTCTATGGGACCAATCTGAAAGTATAGCCTTTCAAATAAAAAAAAAATTTTCAAAATCGGTTTATAAATGAACTGAGTTATGAGGTAACAAACAAAAAAAAATACGACCGAATTGAGAACCACCTCCTTTTTAGAAGTCGGTTAAAAAGCCGGACACCAGCTGGCAACCCTATAGTCACAAGGCTCTATCTCACAAACAGTAAGAGGTAGCTAGTTGAATTTATTTTTAATATGTGGGGAATAAGCAGTTTATTCTTTTTGTCACAGATATCCAAGCTTCAGCCAGTTCACGGCGAGGTTAATTAAAGTTATTAATTAATGTGATACAGCGAAGACGTTGTTGAAGGTGATTGATAATGTAACCGAGCCGTGTGTCATCTGCGCGTTCGATGTTTCCGGCTGTTACGCGGTTTACCTAGTATATTGATTAATTTGTACACTTGAGGTAAACCACGTCGCAACGTGTGTCCTCCCCACCTCCGTGAGCCCCAGCCCTAAAGGTAGCCGTCCACTACGAACAGTCCTATGTTATCCTAGCTTTACACGATGCCTCTTTTAGTGCATCAGTAATGCATACGCTTGAGCGCAGTGATAAAAATTCGACTGATGACCAGTCCTATACTTCCCACCTAGTAAATATTTGCAAAAAATAAACACTCTTTTTTTTTTTATTCTTTGACTAGGCCCAAATAACCTTAGCTGTTGGTGGTCTTTAAAACACAATTTAATTTTTATTCTTTGAAAAAAGCATGGCCCTCTTTTTTGTTTGGTGATCTACTGATGGCTAACTTAATATAGCAAAAATCATGGTTACCTTGATTTACGTACAATTTTTATTTTTTTTAGTAAAATATTTTTTTTCTCGAAAACTATACATTTTAGAGAAAAAAAATATTTACATTTTTTTCATATTATAACATCTAGAATTCATTTATATTTTTTTTTACCTATGTTAATACGTGACATTGAGGACGTTTTTTTGAATATCTCAGAATCCACTGAACCGATTTGACTCAAAATCTAATCAGATCTAAGTTAAAAGCTGATAAACACAATAGAACAATCGGCATGCCCGTATGTTGTTCCGTTCTTAAGATATCGAAGGCGAAAAATTGACCACATAATAATAATAATAATAATAATAATAATAATTTTTTATTGAAAAGCCACTAATGTGGATACAAACGTCAGGAAAATATAATACATATTAAAAAAGATCCTTTAAATCATAAGGCACAGTATTACAAAAATGTTTTTTTAATTTATTTTTAAAATATTCTGTTTTATTTATGATTTTTATTTCATCTGGCAATTTGTAAAAAATTTTATAGCCTATATAGGTAGGACTTTTTTCAAAAAATGTCGTGTTATGCTTTAAAACAATATTGTGGTTGCGGGTATTATATAGTTTTTGTTTATTATTTTCAAAAAAATACTTATTAGAATGCATAACTGTGAGCAGCTCATGAGCAAAAATTCCATAAAAAGTTAGTAGCTTGTTTTCTTTAAATAGATTTCGACACGAATCTCTATATTTTAAATTGAAGATTAATCTTAAAATTCTTTTTTGCAAAACAAAAATTCTGTGTCTATCTCCTGACATTCCCCAAATAAGAATGGTATATTTGATAGTATTTACAACAAATGCATGATAAAATGTTAGTAATGTGTCTCTGTTATACACAGATCTCATCTGTTTAAGTAAATAATAATAAAAATTCAATTTTTTACATATGTTGTTAATTTGAGTTACCCATTTTAATGTATCATCAATGTGTAGTCCTAAAAATTTGACAGATTGTTTTAATTGTATATCAGCATTGCAATTTGTAGTAAATAAGCCACCAACAGTCACGGGACCTCTGATCCTGAACTGCACACAGCTAGTTTTTTCTATATTAATGATTATTTGATTTTTTTGACAGTATTCAGATAATTGCTCAGTAACACTATTTACTTTAGTTACAGCTTCATCGAATGAATGTGCCGCTATCAACACGGCTATATCATCAGCATACATGATTACTGATCCGGTTGTTATGTAATCCGGCAAATCGTTAACATAACATAAAAATAGTAATGGTCCCAAATTACACACATACACACACACACACACACACACACACACATACAGACATCAGTCAGAAAATGATCTTAAACGATTGCTAGGGTCTCAAAACGTGAAAATCTGTTAAAATCTCGAAATATTGTTTTCGGACTGAATCCATTACTTCCCTACCATAGTAGAGGTGGGAAGTAAAAACATGCCTCGATTTATTACGCACGAGCATTTTACTGAGAGACAAGATGACGCAAGTGGTGTCCTGAGTCACGTTAGCTTTACACGATGCCTCTTCATGCATCTTGAGGTAGTGAAAGGCATGCCTGTTTGCATGCGTCAATTTATAACCCATGAGACATTTTACTGAGAGACAAGACGGCGCAAGTGTGTCCCGAGTCACGTTAACATTACACGATGCCTCTTTTAGTGCATCATTGATGCATACGCTTAAGCGCAGTGATAAAGACATGCCTCGATTTATTACGCACGGGCATTTTACTGAGAGACAAGACGACGCAAGTGTCCCGAGTCACACTAGCTTTACACGATGCTTCTTTTCGTGCATCTTGATGCATGCCCTTTAGCGCAGTGGAAAGCATGCCTGTCTGCATGCGTCAATTTATTACGCACGAGACATTTTACTGAGAGGCAAGACGACGCAAGTATTTAAAAGATAACCTAGATATTGGGGATTAGGCCACGGTGGGCCAAAACAGTTTAAGGTGAGCCATGGCCCACTCTCTGGGGGAAGAAAGTTTATCTCGAAAATATAGCAAACCATTGGAACCATTCATAACTTGTTTTTCTAATACACCCTATATAATTAAAGATATCACATTTATCGACGCTGTTAGCGTATAAGTGGACTTAAATCCTATCGGTAATACGAGCCGATTAACGATGAAATTCGAAACGCATTATTTTGAAAAAGGACACAACTGTCAACTTACAAAGTATTATGATTATTAGTCCATTTGTGGAATAGGTTTTTGTGTTGCAATAATAGTTATTGTTCCATTAAACACGTTTTTATATGCCTTTTATTAAAGTTGAATAAGCGATATTATACTTTATTACTATAAGGATGTGCGAATACCGATCGAGTAGTAAAAGTACTCATTCAGCAAGTTGAACAGAAAGTATAAAATGACATCACATCTGTCAAAAAATATTAACATGACTGATGACATACATGGCGTAACCAGGGTTGTTACGGATGCAAAAATTTAGACATCCGCGGATGCAGATGCGGATGCGATGCGGATGCGGATTTTGGGATTTTAAAAGGATAATTATATTTAAATTTTAAGTGCATAAATAACTGAAAATCAATTTAATTTTAACTTTTTATTTATTTAATCATATTTTTAGCACGTGCCACTCTGGCTCCGCCCACTTTCTTTACATGTATTTACTTGTTGATGTGAATCTGCATCCGTAAAAACTCCGCATTGATTGATGCGGATGTGAATGCGGATGCAGATGTCTGAATTAATGCGAATATTCCGCATTTACGGATGCGGATGCGAATATTCGTAACACCCCTGGGCGTAACTATGATAGTTTTCAATTTTGCGAACTTTCGGCCTGGCAGGAGAAAAAATAGTATGCGCAACACAGGAGGAAATTACTACCTACATCTCCTCACGTGTATTTGCCACCCGAGCACTTTCCTCCCTTGTGGCACAATGCACTATTTTCAAGGATCTTGTCTACTCGACTCGACTGCTTCTACATGGTTTCAAGTACATGCACAACCCTATTTATGACACAAAGAAAGTACCGGGCACTGCGAAAAATATCCTTTGTGTCGCACGTACAAAACATAATATATATCACGTTTTTGTCAATATTTCTACCTTCGCAATAAATAATAGTGTATTTGACGTGTTAACAAACAAAATAATTGGAAAAGCAATTTACAGCATGAATAGAGGAAATGAAACTCACATTGATGTTGCGGCCGGGGTCATTTTCAATCAGCTGGCGCGTGATATCCTTGCAGGACTTCCGTGCTGCCGGCGGTACTTTGCTGTCGTCCTCCCAATATCGAGAAGGTGCGTGGGCGTACAAGGCAGCCGGCGTGGCGTGCGTGATACGCGTGTTTGTCACAATGCCGGTGGATTTTCCTGAAACAAGTATGTCAACCATGTCATATATACCTATAATCTACACTTTATGACTCAGTGTTTACAAAAATGTGCTCCGCGGAGCTCGAGGGATCCACATGAACTCTTTTATTTATTATTAGATGCATATATGTGTGTGCGTACTGCATACGTACCATGCGAGGCATAGCTGAGCCAGTCATTAAGACAAGAGGTGAGGACGCAGCGCAGGCGTCTGGAGTGGATGATATGTGCCGCTGCTAACGGGCAAACTGAGTCAGAGCATATGCATATGTGTGTATGCGTACTGCATACGTACCATGCGAGGCGTAGCTAAGCCAGTCATTAAGACAAGAGGTGAGGACGCAGCGCATGCGTTTGGAGTGGATGATATGTGCCGCTGCTAACGGGCAAACTGAGTCAGAGCATATACATATGTGTGTCTGCGTACTGCATACGTACCATGCGAGGCATAGCTGAGCCAGTCATTAAGACAAGAGGTGAGGACGCAGCGCAGGCGTCTGGAGTGGATGATATGTGCCGCTGCTAATGGGCAGACTGAGTCAGAAGTTGAATGGTCAAGGTTATATGTTACTGATCTTTTTGTTAAAAATTAATTAATAACGGTTCAGTGGATCATATTGTATAATTTCCAACATTTTTATTTGTGTTTATTTGTAACCTTTAACATTATTAAATTATTTATTGTAGAGTATAGACGCGTCGACAACTAAGGTCATTAACGTCTTAATTACATCAAATAGAAGCATCAACTAAAACTAAACGACATCACAAAACAATCATGAGCGAGGTAGAATTCGAACCCGCGACAGCTTGCTCCAAAGGCCAGCACGCTGACCATTACACCAAGCTGTCCTCCACATGAACTCTTGAGTCAAGATTAAAGCACTATTCAAACTATTTTACCGCTGCACTCTTCATCTCAAATTCTTTCCTCTCGCCTAAAAACGGTTATGGCTCGCCCGACGCTATTTTTAAAGCTAAAAGGTTCGGGTAAATGAAGGATCAATAATCACGCTACAAATCCCTCAGGCGAATTTTTTGAAAAAAAGTTTTGATAGATAACACGTAATTTTTAAAAAGTTGTATTTTTTTCCAGGAAATTGTTTTTTCAATTGTTTGCCTTAAGGTACGTGCAGTACGTAGCTGGAATTCCAGATGGTAGCATGTATGGTAGATGGTGGCTGAAATTATAAGAGCTTATAGGTTTGCACAACGCAGCTTTGATACTAGCATTGATAAAAGCTTAAGTCGCGTTTGAAATGTCAGATATAGCGAAGACGAATATTTGTGTTCTTCTGCTACAAAGTAGTATATTTTAAATACAAATTTGGGTAGGAGCTATCATGTCCACCCTATTAATAGAAAACGATCTAAACATGACGAATTTCATCATTTATACTAAGAATTAAAATTTTACCCAAACCGGTTTTTTGAATATTTACGTATGGAACCTAACACTTTTAAATACGTCTAAGAAAAAACTCAAAACAAATTAAATAAAAACTGGCAAAATTTCACTTATTAAAAGTCACATCCATTGCGAAACTTGTAACGGCCATTTGACAGTAATTGTCACACGTTGATTGTAGTAGTCAGCGCGCTGAAAGAATGGTGAGATACATTCTTGAATCTACCAGCTCTTGTAACAGCGCTTATACCTGCTACACTCACTGCTTCGTCGCGTACGCTGACGCTCGCATATATAACAATGCATTAATTTAAGCAAGCCCTGCTATGATCTACGCTACCACCTAGAATCCCAGCTCCATACTGCACGTACCTTTAGGGATATTGTAGTGTGATTCTCTATCAGAATACAAGATTATTAGATTTCCATTTTATAGGTAGATACGTATTGTTTAGAGAAGACACCAGCAAGATGGCCGATCTCCGCGATAGAAGTAGTGGGGAGACCTATCAGTGGTAGAATATGAAATCGCCCAACACGAAAGGGATTTGCTAGTTTGTTGTGTGTCAAGCGCCACCCCTTTAAACAGAATATGAATTCTCCCGGCACTAAACTCGTTTATGCGCATGCAAAGACGCTGGTGTCTTCTCTAAAAAATATTACTCTATAAACAACATTAGGTATATTGTATTTTATAGTGCACTTAATTCTTTCCATAAAATACGAAAATGCATTTTAAAGGAGCTGATGCATTTTAATAGTGGAAATTGTTTATTATTTTACTGCATGTTTTTTGGTTTAGTGCCTTTTTTATGTCTACATAATAATCCTATAGTATATAATATCATAAATTAGGATTATAGACCAACTTAAATAAGTTTTTATGGTTAGAGAACGATTGTAAATGTTGTCAGCTAGTTCTACACCTCTCTTTTAAAAATATACGTACTACACTACTACGTGATTCACACACCAACCGGATGGTTAATAAGTACCTAGTTTTGAAATGCAATTTTAAAGTTTATAATATAGAAACTTTTATATTATATAGTGAGGCGCATAAGATTAACAAAAAATTCACAGATTTCGCATTCCTTGCAACCATCGAGGACATTGGAAATGATAACAGCATATATGAAACATAATGAACTGTTTATTATACACACAATATTTATCAATGCACTGTTTAGTTTTGTCAGGAATAACCCTATTATTCTTCTGTTATATACGCGTTCACTTTTGCTTGATTACTTAACTTTTAAATGGATTTTTCTACAGTATTTATTAACATTTGCTCAAAAATAACACCGCAGATCGTCGCAAATACCTCTCAATTAACTAGACATGATATAAAACACATTTCGAAAAAATTGCACTTGTTCAATTTTGCATGATTGCTCCTCACTTGATCGCGACACCGTTGTCTTTTGAACTTTAACGAAAACTCGTAACTCTGCCCCCATATACGAACATAAACATTTCCAATGTTAAAATAACAGAAAGTATTTGTGTTCTTATTAATAGAGCAGTAAATTCTGAACAAAATAACACCTAAATCACTTCATTCTGATTTCAAATAAGCTCAAAAATAATTTTCCAAATATTTATGTTAGCCCCGTCCGCTAAAAATTTTGCATATCACACATTCGTTCTGGCATAAATGCAGCATAACCTTAGGGTTCGTATCGCAAAATCGCGACTGTCATATATAATCCGTCACTTAAGACACTAGTTGCATAAATTACTATTAAGTCATAATGTCAGCCATTTTCTATGTGAAATTTTAATCATTTATCAATTGGTTTATTTATTTGATAAATGATTGAAATTTCACATAGAAAATGGCTGACATTATGACTTAAATAATTCAAACTTCACTAATAAAAAAAAAAAAAAGTTTTAATCATCTCCTGATGATGCCAACTTGGTTGGCGAAACGTACGTCGAGAGTGTTTGTTATGGTTTGGTGTTTTGTGGTAATTGTAACATTTCGTGTCAAACTTCACTGAATTATAGAACGAGAAAAAATTACCATGCCTATTATAATTACTTATATTAAAAAAGTTTTGTTGACGCATGATTTTATTAGTTACCATTTTTGCCACTAGGTGCCAGGAATGGATATTATCTATAAATACCAAAGGTTTAGTACTTTATTTTGTTTATGTTTTTAGTTCCATAAAATGACAAATCATTCAATAAAGGTGCTCATAAGACGTACGTTTTCTCCCGTAAGGCAAGACCCGTTGGATTTTATATATTTTTGGCCCCCGTTGGAGAGCTGCGCTCGTGTGACGTCGCACACATTGCACAGCGATAGTTACGCCACTGCAAAAAACAAGGCTTGAGAATGGCCGAGCGTGTAGCAATGCTGTTGTTTACATGGCTATGGTTCCTCTATTACAAGTCACCAGTTCCCTGGTTCTAGCCCGAGAGCTGGTAAAAGTGTCAATTGGATTTTCAGTTTATTTAATTTATTTATTGTAAATTATAGACGCGTCGACAACTTAGGTCAATAGCGTCTTGATTACATTAAATAACAACTCATTTAAAACTAAATGACATCACAAAACATCCATGAGCGGAGGCGGGATTCGAACCCACGACAGTCCGATCCAGAGGCCGCGACGCTAACCATTGGAAAATATGAATTAGATGCTAGGCTCCAATTACCTTAGCTGTTGGTTGTCTTTAAAAAAACACACAAACACAAAAAACAAAAAAAAACTTTTTAACAAAAAAAAACCTACTTCAAAAAAACACTAAAAAGAGGAAAATAATGAAATTTTGAGGTCTGCGCCAATTTAATAAAATATGAAGTCGGTAAAAAAGTATAGTACTTAGTGATTAATATCTTCTTGTTAACCGACTTCATATTTTATTAAATTGGCGCAGACCTCAAAATGTCATTATTTTCCTCTTTTAGTGGTTTTTTGAAGGAGGTTTTTTTTTGTTAAAAAGTTTTTTATTTTTTACTTTTTAGTATCAAAAAGTGACATTTACCTTAAAGGAATCACATGCCGTTACTCACTTTTATTAAACCGACTTTCTTACGCTGTCTAATGTGTCAAAAAGTGACATTTACCTTAAGGAATCACACGTCGTTACTAACTTTTATTAAAATCAGCCGAACTACTGAACCGATTTTGATGAAATTTCTATGGGACCAACCTGAAAGTATTATCCTTTCAAATAAAAAAATAATTTTCCAAATCGGTTTATAAATGGCGGAGTTCTGAGGTAATAAACATAAAAAATACAACCGAATTGAGAACCACCTCCTTTTCTTGGAGTCGGTTAAAAATAGGTAGTCTGGAAATAGTTACAGAAATTCTTTGCGTTGAACACATAAATATTTCAGTTTAATACGATTCGAACAAGTACATAATTGTAAATAAGGTTAACGTGAGTCCAAAAAGAGAAATTGCAGAAGAAAACGGCCAATAAAATTGTATTTTTAAAGCTACAACACGAGTTTATAGTCGATATTGTATGTTTACATGTCACCATATATCTAAGCTGTGATCGAAGTATAAACTACGGGTTTTTAGCCCATTTCTAACTAAAAATTCACAGATTTCGCAATCCTTGCAACCATCGAGGACATTGGAAATGATAACAGCATATATGAAACATAATTAACTGTTTATTATACACAATATTTATCAATGCACTGTTTAGTTTTGTCAGGAATAATCCTATTATTCTTCTGTTATATACGCGTTCACTTTTGCTTGATTACTTAACTTTTAAATGGATTTTTCTACAGTATTTATTAACATTTGCTCAAAAATAACACCGCAGTTCGTCGCAAATACCTCTCAATGAACTTGACATGATATAAAACACATTTCGAAAAAATTGCACTTGTTCAATTTTGCATGATTGCTCCTCACTTGATCGCGACACCGTTGTCTTTTGGCCTTGAACGAAAACTCGTAACTCTGTCCCCATATACGAACATAAACATTTCCAATGTTAAAACTATTTTCTGTTTCTAACCGACTTCAAGAAAAGAAGGTGGTTCTCAATTCGGTTGTATTTTTTTTTATGTTTGTTACCTCAGAACTGCTTCATTTATAAACCGATTTTGAAATTTTTTTTTTTATTGGATAGCGTATACCTCGAAGTTGGTCTCATATACATTTTACTGAAATTGGTTCAGTAGTTCGGCTGATTTTAATAAAAGTGAGTAGCGGCGTGTGATTCCTTTAAGGTAAATGTCACTTTTTTACGAATTTGGCGTGCAATTTCTTTGTAATGGGTTTTCACTATTAACAAACGTTCTTCTGACCCCTAACTCACCATTTTCGTAAATGTCAATGTTTTAATTAAACAAATACCAAATATGGCTGACTCAACAATTAACAGTCGAAAATGGCGCGCGATTCAAAATTCAAGTTCTTGCTGAGACACCCTTTATAAGTTACTAAAAATTACCAGGTAGGTACATAAATTGAGAAAAACTAAACTCACCAGATTGTTGAGCCCAGTCTATGAGTGAAGGAACTCGTGATGAAAAACTAGAAAAACAATTTTCAAAACGGCCTCTGGCATCCAAACCGACCGTCTCAAAATTTGTTTTCACTCCACACATGAGAGCCGTAGCACAAGCTGACGATTCTCCAATTTGGGCGTCTGCATTGAAAGTCTGAAACAAAAAAAAGAGGCGTGAGTGACGTAGTACTCACGAGAGTTGATGTGTAACCATGTGAGCTCATATTGATTTTACTACACGCGTACAGTATACGCAGTCACATCTACATGACTTACGTCTGACGCTTGAAGTTACATCTACATTACTTACGTCTGACGCTAGAACTCACATCTATATGACTTACGTCTGACGCTAGAACTCACATCTACATGACTTACGTATGACGCTCAAACACATCTACATGACTCACGTCTGACGCTAGAACTTACATCTACATGATTTACGTCTGACGCTCAAACACATCTACATAACTCACGTCTGACGCTTGAACTCACACCTACATGACTTACGTCTGACGCTCGAACTCACATCTACATGACTTACGTCTGACGCTAGAACTCTCATCTACATGACTTACATCTGACGCTCAAACACATCTACATGACTCACGTCTGACGCTCGAACTCACATCTACATGACAATATAACTGATAATGTTTAATGCCATGATATTAAAAAACGTCGCGAATTCCATTATCGACAAACTTTTTGTTTATTTTACTTCTTTTATTTTTGTAATAAACAGTTTCACGATAAATGCACTGATAGCATTGTAATTTTTCCCTCGTTTTGAATACAATTTTCTACCACCAGATGTCATATGTTCATTTGACGGATCCCAATACCATTTAGAATGAACAACAAAATAATATCTTGATCACAACTTATCACTGTCCAACAGTCTGACATATTGTCCACAATGGTATAATATTTGAAATAATTGGACAGGCACTTGCGTAAGATATACATTTTAGTTAATATTACGTAAGTGTTCAGTAAAACCAGTGGCGGCGAACGAGGTCCATTGGCACAACTAGGATTTGAAGTTGATTTTTTTTTAGTTACTTTTCTAAGAGTTAGGTAATTATTAATGTTAGTCAAAAATTACGAAATCCGGACGGATTTCGTCCGTCGCTAAATCAAAAAGAGCGCGCTCAACATTAAAAGTCGAAACCGACCGAGAGAGTATATTCTATAAAAATCTTCTCCTTCTTTGTCCGATTTGCGCCGCCTAGCATCCGTATTTCTCTCTCACCAATACCTGGTAATGCTAATTCTTACGTTGAGTTATCTCAGGATTTTTCAGACATACTTTTCACTTTCCAAGTCTTCATGGTTTCCGGGCTTGTAGACCGTGGTCCGGTGGTATTTCTACCTGACGTTTCGTCTACAACTGCGGTAGACATTCTCAAAGGCGATGTGGCAGCGGTCGAAGTGTCCTCCTTGGCGGCTCACACTGACCTGTGAGCCGCCAAGGAGGACACTTCGACCGCGGCCTACAAGCCCGGAAACCATGAAGACTTGGAACAATGCCGGTGTGCCAGTAAAATCATACCCCCGGATAATCTTACCGGGGGGGGTAAAATTATCCTAGTATAATTTTACCCCCCGGTAAAATTATCCTAGAATAATTTTACCCCCGGTAAGATAATACTAGGATTATTATACCCCCCGTATGGGGGTAAAATTTTCCTGGGAAGATTTTACCGGGGGTATCATTTTCCTAGTAAAATCTTACCGGGGGTATCATTTTCCTAGTAAAATCTTACCGGGGGTATCATTTTCCTAGTAAAACCTTACCGCGGGGTATAATATTCCTGGGAAAATTTTACCTCCCACCGGTAAAATCTTCCCAGGAAAATGATACCCCCCCGGTAAGATTTTACTAGGAAAACGAAACCCCTCCTGTAAAGATATCCTGATCATATTATTATAGCAACCTCTATATTATAGTTAAAGCTCTATACAGGGTGAATTACTAATAATGTCTCGGGCGATATCTTAATTATTATGTGCTTTAGAAAAAAAATTTTAAATAAAAGTCGGATTGGAATAAGAGCACTACACTTTAAAATTATTTTTAGCTATACAGGGTGTACGATGTAGTCATGGTACAACCGACTTGTATTTTTATAAATTGAACACCATGTACCTATAATTTCAGACCATCTCATTGTCCATTCGGAGGCCTACATAAACTGGTGCCATTTTTGAAATTCGGTTAGTGGGTAATTCGTTCAGTGGGTAAAAATTTTTGAACTGGTGGAGTAGTAAAAATTCTAGTTTCCTCACTTTTTACAGTCACTTTAAGAAACAGAATTGTCGGCGTGTCACCATCTATGATCCACAATCAATTATAGAGATCATTGTGCTTGAGAATAGCCGAGAGTGTAGCGGCGCTGTTGTTTACATGGCGTTGCTATGGTTCCTCTATTACAAGTCCCCAGTTCCCGAGTTCTAGCCCGAGAGCTGGTAAAAGTGTCAATTGGATTTTCAATTTATTATTAAAAAAAAAAAATAATAATAATGAATTGAAAATATGAATTGGTGCTAGGCCCAAATAACCTTAGCTGTTGGTGGTCTTTAAAATACAATACAATACTATAGAGATCATTGTGTGATTGTTTGATTTTATAATTGAAATTTGTAAATAGTGATTGTTAAGTGGGTACAATATTCCTAGTGTTATTTTACCGGGGGTAAGATTATCCTAGGATATTTTTACCCCCCGGTAAGATAATCCGGGCATTGTTTGACTTTATTATTGTAATTTGTAAATAGTGATTGTTAAGGGGGTACAATATTCCTAGTTTTATTTTACCGGTGTGCCAGTAAAATCATATCCCCGGATAATCTTACCAGGGGGGTAAAAATATCCTAGAATAATTTTACCCCCGGTAAGATAAAACTAGGAATTTTATACCCTCTTGAGGGGGGTAAAATTTTCCTAGTTATATCGTACCGGGGGTATCATTTTCCTAGTAAAATCTTACCGCGGGGTATAATATTCCTGGGAAAATTTTACCTCCCACCGGTAAAATTTTCCCAGGAAAATGATACCCCCCGGCAAGATTTTACTAGGAAAACGAAACCCCCCCGGTAAAGATATCCTGATCATATTATTATAGTAACCTCTATATTATTATAGTTAAAGCTCTATATAATACAGGGTGAATTACTAATAATGTCTCGGGCGATATCTTAATTATTATGTGCTTCAGAAAAAAAATTTTAAATAAAAGTCGGATTGGAATAAGAGCACTACACTTTAAAATTATTTTTAGCTATACAGGGTGTACGATGTAGTCATGGTACAACCGACTTGTATTTTTATAAATTGAACACCATGTACCTATAATTTCAGACCATCTCATTGTCCATTCGGAGGCCCACATAAACTGGTGCCATTTTTGAAATTCGGTTAGTGGGTAATTCGTTCAGTGGGTAAAAATTTTTGAACTGGTGGAGTAGTAAAAATTCTAGTTGCCTCACTTTTTACAGTCACTTTAAGAAACAGAATTGTCGGCGTGTCACCATCTATGATCAACAATCAATTGTAGAGATCATTGTGTGATTGTTTGACTCTATTATTGTAATTTGTAAATAGCGATTGTTAAGGGGGTACGATATTCCTAGTTTTATTTTACCGGGGGTAAAATTATTCTAGGATATTTTTACCCCCCCCTGTAAGATTATCCGGAAGTATGATTTTACTGGCACACCGGTGTGCTAGGAATATTGTATCCTCCTGGGGGGGGGGGGGGTAAAATTTTCCTAGTAAGATTTTACCGGGGGTATCATTTTTAGTAAAATCTTTTTGTTTTCTTTGGTAGAATTGCATTTTATATTGTTATGAATTATATTTCTGTTGAGAATAGACGTAAATTAAGTATACTAACTTTATTGTGCGAATAAATGTTGCTGTAAATCTGAAATTCCTCGCACGAATTTAATGAAAATAAAGAGCGGGGAAAGTTATATATCATCAATCCTGATGATATTTACTAACGATTTATATTTGTTTTTGAATAATTTGTCATAATAATTAAAGTATAAGTATAATGTATTGTAACGGTTACTTTATAAATGATAACATATTTCAAATAACTTCCTTCATAATAGATTTTTGTATATAAATTTTTTGGGGTCGGGGGAGTAGTGGATGTTTGTACCTAGCAATATTATAAACACAAAAAAATATCACTGTTTGGTTCCTTCGCAAATGTCAAATGATAACATATTTTAAACGATTTCCTTTGTACTGGATTTTTGTATATAATATATGTTTTGGGTTCTTGGAATTGGGCCTTTGTCACTGTTCATAATATTATGTTTAAGAAAAGAAAATTTTCCTCAAAAATACATCAACATTGTTGATAACCAATCATCGAAATCGTTTGATAAAAAAGAAATTGAATTACTAAACAAAGGTTTGAAATATAGCCTACCAGGTCCTGACAATGTTCTAGAAGACGTTGTCGCAGGAATCGAGAGTGCTATTCAATATTTACCTGAGCCTTCCAAAGGTTTCGTCAGAAAAGCATGTAAGACCCAGTTGTCTGTAAATATTGAAAAAAGTCAGAAAACAAAGCCAAAAGTTGTCAAAAACAAGGAAGTTATCAAACGATTACGTGAGAAAGAGTGTTTTTATTTGAAAGCTGATAAGGGAAACAAAGTTGTTATTTTAGACAAAATAGATTATTATGAAAGAGTTGACACCTTAATTAGTAATGGTCCTTATACAAAACTGAAGAAAAATCCTTTAACAAAAATGATTAATGAAGTCAAAGATGCGATTAAGAGCTGTAAGAAAATTGTCACCCCGGCTTTGAAACGAAAACTACATGTATCCAACCCAATTATACCACGACTGTATTGTTTACCTAAGGTACATAAACCAGGTAAGTCCATGCGTCCTATTGTTTCGGCAATCGGAGCACCAACTTACTTTTTATCAAAATGGTTGTCAAAAGAATTTGAAAAGTTACCTGTTACTCAAACTGGTTTTGCGGTAGTTAATTCGAATGAGTTTATTAATAAAACCCAGGATATTCAGTTGGAGGAAGGGGAAATTTTGATTTCTTTTGACGTATGCTCGTTGTTTCCAAGCGTCCCTATTCCAGAAACTTTAGATATTTTAAAAGACCTATTATATAGGAATAAATTTAGTAGTGAGATGGTAAATGACTACATAAAACTCACTCAGATTTGTATGAAACAAAATTGTTTTTTGCATAATAGTAATATTTATGAACAGCATGAAGGGACAGCAATGGGGAACCCTCTATCTCCTTTTATTGCCAGTCTTTTCATGAATAAGTTTGAAACAGATGCAAAAGAAACTTTTGATTACTTCCCTAGAGTATGGCTTAGGTATGTGGATGATATTTTCGCAGTATTTGACACTAAAAGTGAGAATGTAGACAATTTTGTTTCCAAATTAAATAATTGTTTCCCTTCAATAAAATTCACTTATGAAATTGAAAACAACGGAAGACTGCCATTTTTAGATGTATTAGTCATAAAGAATGAGACAAATAATTTAGAATTTGATATATACAGAAAGGACACCAATACACTAAGATATATCCCTAAAGACTCACATCATTGCCCTCAACATAAAATGGCAAGTTTCAACTTTTTAATACACCGGTTACTCAGCTTCCCTCTCAACAAGGAAAGGTTTGAGAAAGAAAAAACTTTAATTAAGGACATAGCTTTGTGTAATGGTTATAATGTAGATTTAATAGATAAAATGATTAGAAAACGTAGTTTTAAGAATGCTTTGGAAAATTCTTCGACTTTTCGTAATGAAACAGAAATTTCTAGATATGTATCGATTCCATTTGAATCGCGCTTTACCAGAGGGTTAAAAAAGATTTTTAAAGAAGTAGGATTAAATATTGTATACTCTTCAAGTAATAGTTTGAAAGAAAAATTAGGTAACCCTAAAGAAAAAGTAGAAGAAAAAGAAAAGTCCGGGATTTATGAAATTAGTTGTCAAAATTGTAATAAAAAGTATGTTGGCCAAACGAGAAGATCTATTTCAGTAAGATTTAAAGAGCATATGGCTCATCTAAAATATGGCAGGTTTGATAAATCTAGTGTTGCCCAACATGCATTTGAAAATGACCATAAAATAGACAATAGTAATTTAAAATTAATTAGAAACGTCATTAATATTAGACAACTAGACGCCGTAGAGAGTCTAGAGATTCATAAGTGTAAACATAATATTATGAACAGTGACAAAGGCCCAATTCCAGGTAGCCTGCTTTTTGATTTAGTAAATTAGTTTAGTTTTCAGGTAATTAAAATTAGGTAGCCTATAAATAGGCAGTAATTTTTGTTTAGTCTTTAGTTTTAATCATCTCCTGATGATGCCAACTTGGTTGGCGAAACGTACGTCGAGAGTGTTTGTTATGGTTTGGTGTTTTGTGGTAATTGTAACATTTCGTATCTTTACACCAAAGGTTCCACCATTTTTTATTGGGTTCTGGCCATCTATTCAGACCTACTAGGTCTGGCTACCTACCTACTCATAGCTCTTACGCACGTTGAAAAAATTCTGAGAACAGAACAAAATGTTTTTACAAAACAAAATGTACGTCCTTTCCACGGCATCGGTAATGCATTTGATCACCATTAATGAAAACATCACTCAAAAATCTTTGATATTGATATTGCAGCACAAAAACCGATTATCAGTGCCTTTACAAATGCCCAAATTATAGAAAATAAAAAATCTTACAATCCATAGAATGTTTAGAATTATACCCCTCCCACCCCGGTAAGATTTTACAAGAAAAATTATACCCCCGGTAAAATCTTCCCAGGAAAATGATACCCCCGGTAAAATCTTCCCAGGAAAATGATACCCCCGGTAAAATCTTCCCAGGAAAATGATACCCCCGGTAAAATCTTCCCAGGAAAATGATACCCCCGGTAAAATCTTCCCAGGAAAATTTTACCCCCATACGGGGGGTATAATAATCCTAGTATTATCTAACCGGGGGTAAAATTATTCTAGGATAATTTTACCGGGGGGTAAAATTATACTAGGATAATTTTACCCCCCCGGTAAGATTATCCCGGGGGTATGATTTGACTGTTACACCGGTCGTGAAAGCTTGCACACTTGGATACTTTTCACTGTCAGTTATACTTAAACCGCCATATTTTATCTTTGTCTGAATTTACTTGTCATAATATGTTACACAAATAATTGTTATTTCCGTTCCATCACCAGGTGAAATCAATACGTTTATTTTTTACATGCCAAAAGAATCAATTCAATAAGACATGTGAAATTGAATGAAAGGTCGAAAAAGTTTTATACATATAATATAATAAATGGCGGAAAGAATTTGGCGCAGTGAACGTCGACAGTTCATAGAAATGCCAGGTATTAAATGGTTTGATGTGATTCGGTTCGTTGAACACGCCTATGTTTGTAATAAATTTGTTTGACTTTTCACTTACAAAAACTTTTTCTTCCTTCTTTTATGTTATGAGAAACTTAAAACCGATTGTCGAAATTTATAGGTGATATCTATAGTAGTACAAACAAACAAGTTTTCAAATAGAAAATAATATCAGATTGAAATCGTCTTAGCACTGCGAAACATTCAATATGGCGGACGATAGATGCCATATTGTCAGAACGCAAAGAAACAAGTCAGCAATGGCTTAATGGATTTTGATAAATGAGATGTCGATAGATTCGTCATAGTCTCGCAAGTGACATTGGATATATAACGTCACGGAGAAAAATCAATATGGCGGATGATAGACTCCATATTGTCAGAACGTAAAAAAAACAAGTCAGCAATGGTTTAATGGATTTTGATAAATGAGGTGTCGATAGATTCGTCATAGTCTCGCAAGTGACACTGGATATATAACGTCACGGAAAATTCAATATGGCGGACGCTAGGTGCCATATTGTCAGAACGCAAAAAAAAAAGTTTGATGGATTTTGATAAATGAGGTGTCGATAGACTCGTCATAGTCTCGCAAGTGACACTGGATATATAACGTCACGAAAAATTCAATATGGCGGACGATAGACGCCATATTGTCAGAACGCAAAAAACAAAAGTTTGATGGATTTTGATAAATGAGGTGTCGATAGATTCGTCATAGTCTCGCAAGTGACACTGGATATATAACGTCACGGAAAATTCAATATGGCGGACGATAGACGCCATATTGTCAGAACTCAAAAAAACAAGTCAGCAACGGCTTGATGGATTTTGATAAATGAAGTGTCGATAGATTCGTCATAGTCTCACCAGTGATATTGGCTATGTAACGTCACGGAAAATTCAATATGGCGAACGCTAGGTGCCATATTGTCAGAACGCAAAAAACAAAAGTTTGATGGATTTTGATAAATGAGGTGTCGATAGATTCGTCATAGTCTCATGAGTGATATTGGCTACGTAACGTCACGGAAAATTCAATATGGCGGACGATAGACACCATATTGTCAGAACGTAAATAAAAATTAATTATTTTAAACACCAAAAGGAAGTATTAAATAACAATTATTGTAAAAAAACAAAACTCGACTGCACAAAAATTACACTAACTAAAAGGAAGAAAACAAATCGGAAAACTTAAAACCTTAAACGATCAGGTGGGGTCCTATTTTTTCTCTTTCTTCTATTTATTTTTGAATAGGTCCCCACCTGCTGCGTCTAAGGTTTTAAAATGTCCGACTTGTTTCCCTTCTTTTAGTTAGTGTAATTTTTGTGCAGTCGGGTTTTTTGTTTTGTTTTTTTTTTAAATTAATTTTTTTACAACTCGTCTCCACGATCGAGTAATTTTACTACCCGACAGGTGCTTGATTTTTAAATATATACCGAAATAAAATATGTGGGCAGGTTTTAGGGTATTTTCATTATGCTATCATAACAGGAGGTTGTCATTCCCGGACAATGCCGGGTAAATCCAATTAATATAAGCTACATATGTATGTAGTTATATTGTTTAATTATCAAAATAAAAGTCTAATTAAAATTTATAAAAAGGAAAAAAGCATCTCGTAATTTGATACAGAAAATTTGTATAACGAGAAACATTCATATATAATTGCGCATTCATAGATGATACAATAATGTGCAGTAATTATCTCTGGTATATTTTCTCTGTCTATTCAGTAATTTATGGAATCTACGTCATGCTGTTTTAAATCATCTTTTGTCAATGACGTTTTTTAGTCGAGCGTCTATAATTCACAATTCAATTCAATTCGACGTTTTTTAGGGTTGCGTACCTCAGTATATGAAAAAACGAGTGAAAAAATAATGAGTTAGGGATAAAAAATTAACAGATTTTTGAAGTGAAAGCTTCTTTAGGCGTACTTTGAGTTCTTTCTGAATAGTGAACGAAAGTGAACCGTTACGCTCGGGTCGGTGACGCTGAATCGGGTTTACTCGGCTCCACTCGACATCAAGCGCGCTCGAATCGGTGACGACGTTTACTGTCTAACAAGGAGTGCATCGTTTCAAGAATTACGTTTTTATTATTACGTATTATAATAATAAAATAATAATATTATGTATGTTTTGCATATAATCAAGTTTTCACCTCTGTCGTGTGGTCATAAGCACACACCCACTTTTTTTAAGATTGTTTTTAAAAAGTTTTTTTTTTTATTTAGTTATACCTATTTTATATCGTACTTTTTATTATTTCAGTATTTTTCCGTATCAAATTTAATAGAATTAATTTTTAAAGTAAAAAAAAATATATTAACAGACTATTGATGAATAAAAAAAACAAAAATATTACGATCCGAAACACAGGATCGAACCGGGTACCTTTAGCCCAACCACTGGACTAGCTGATGATGAGCCCAAACTCGAGGGGGTTACTAGTAACGGTTGAAGAGTTCCACTGTCCACCTCCTGATTCCATCATCAGACCTCGTTACCAAGTTGAAATTATCATAATATTGTATTGTCACGGGAACTCAATGTGTGTGCAAAGTTTCATAAGAATCAGTTCAGTAGAAATAGTTGAAGTTTGAAACAAAGATAGTAACAAACAAATATACGTGGTCAAGCTAAATTAATAAAACCGTTTAAAAACAAAAAAATGTGGTTTCATAAAAAAATTATTATCTTCCCTACCAATGACGCTATTTCAATCTACGTTGGTAATTATGTTTTGAGTACTCCAAGTTGAATGATGTAATAGTTTTGTTTTTTATATAGGTTCTTTTTATATAATTTAGAAAATAAATAACTTTATCAATTTATTCATTATTTTATTTTATTAATCTTATATACAATTTATTAACTATAATTTATTACTTCGACGGACATAGTAACGTCCTTCTCACATCTATCCTTCTGTCCCTCTATCCATCTATCCCTCTATCGCCTGTATGAACAAATGTCATTGTATTTATATTAATATATTTGATTAGCTTGCTTTTCCAAGCCAGTACAGTTCTAAGTACATTATTGTTCAATAACTATCTGACTTTGCAATATTAATCATTCATAGTGAGTTCGTTAACACTTCAAATCTATATACCTCAATTGTGCAATACTTATACATACTAATGATGTCAACGGAAATTTTCGAGGAATTCTAGATTTCAACTTTACCAATGGTGAGTATCGAAAAAATCACCACCCTGTATATGGTTGAAGGTACAATCTAATATTTTTTTATGCTCTAAAATTTGTATCGCAATTTTCTATGCAAATTTCAATTTCTACTGAAATTTATGTGCTTTGTTTCACAATTTTCAGAAGTAGGAATCTTAAAAAATATATTATTTTAAAAATGAAAAGTGGAATTTATTTTTACTATACAAAGAATTCTTTTTGCAACTGCTGAAATTAATTTTATTGGAACTTCCTATTCGAAATTTCAAACTTTGATGAATTACAAAGTCAAATGCATCTGTCAAATGCATATATTTTTATATCTCGAATGTATGTTTGTACAAGAGAGACATTTTCATTCGAGAAGTAAATAATTCTGAAATACATCATTAATAATTAATAAAAATTCCGTTAGATGTCTATAAGATACGATAACGAACTTTAATCATACTTTATATTCTACTAGCGGTCCCGTCCGGCTTCGCCCGGGTGCTAAGAATGTAGATTAAACACCAGACCCTCCGCTATAATATACACGTACTTCCACCATGCACGGTAACTTAGCTGTCCCGACCGGCTTCGCCCGGGTGCTAAGAATTTAGATTAAACACCGGCCCCTCCGCCATAATATACACGTACTTCCACCATGCAGGGTAATCTAGCTGTCCCGTCCGGCTTCGCCCGGGTGCTAAGAATTTAGATTAAACACCGGCCCCTCCGCCATAATATACACGTACTTCCACCATGCACGGTAATCTAACGGTCTCGTCCAGCTTCGCCCGGGTGCTAAGAATTTAGATTAAACACCGGCCCCTCCGCCATAATATACACATACTTCCACCATGCACGGTAATCTAGCGGTCCCGCCTGGCTTTGCCCGGGTTCTAAGAATTTATGAACCTACAGAAGCCTTCGCGGGCGTGCGCACAACAACTCACCAAAGTTTTATCGCAATCGGATGAATGCTATAGGAACGCACACGGGACAAACAAACATCCATTTATATATATATTCATTTTGACAATTAAATCAATATGGCTGCTGTGTTAATATATTGCATCATAAATTATACCGTGTGAAAAGGTAAATGGGGAAAATAACATTGAGAAAATTTACAATGTGTAGTAGGCTATGTGCTATAAGATCTAATGTAAATATGTAGACCGCGTTGCTATAGAAAACTATTTACTGAAAGGTTGTTATTAACTTCCCTTTGGAAGTTATTGTCATGGGTCCGAAAATCGAAATCAAAATGTATAACAAATTTTTATGTTTCAAGGTCACTACACTATTTTTACACTATTTTTAGAAAGATGTCTGTGTGTGTGTGTGTGTGTGTGTGTACGTATGTACGTACGTATGTGTCCATTTCTTTCTAAGACGAAATCTCGAGAATGAAAAATGATATCGACTTCGTAAGGGTGGCAATCGAGGCGTGTTAACGTCATTTTGATCCGACATAAATTTTATAAAAATCGGTTTAGCCGTTTTTTTTGTTTTTTTTTAATTATTGTTAAAAATAAATAATAATTATGTTTTAATGATTAAAAATGATTACTTTTCTGTGTAATATCTAATTTAATTATTATTATTAAATATTTATCAAACTAGGAAGTTCGTCGTGTGGACCTCAAGGGTCGCACTTTAGTCCTAATAAACGACTCACCTCACGACTTGTTTTGTATGTTTTTACTTCTATTGTATAAAATTAAAACCAAATATTTGAAACATCTCGTATCGCGCACCACTAGACAGCCTGTATATTATGATAGCTGTATATTCCAGATGCATATATTATTGTATATACGTGTAGGTAAATGCGCATTCTTTCAGTTCAACTAATTGAATTCCATTTGCACAAGGCGAATAGCGAAAAGCTGCTAATGCGATGCATAAAAATGACTGTTTTTGCATCTCGAGTGGGATAAATGCATAAAACGGAAATACAAAAACTGTAAATTTAAGGCCAATACATATATACAGAGTCAGAACGGAAAAACGAAAAACATTAGTAAATGTTGATAAACTTTATATTAAATTTCAAATTGGAATCATGTTGGCAGATAAATAAGAACGGAAATAACTTTTTTCAAGTTTAACATCAGCGTTATTTTATATTAGATCTGTGGCAACAAGGCAAAATGGTGTGTATGTCATTTTTTTACCCGGCGTTGCCCGAGAGTGACAACCCCTTGTTACGATAGCATAATGAAAAACATTCCTACATATTTTGTCTCAGTTCAATCGGTTGAATATTTTCCGAGTTTATCGCGTTTACAAATGACAGATAGATTTTGCCTACTTGACTAGATATATTAGCCTTTTATCTGCGACTTTTCTCGCCTTACTATCGGTTTTTTTAATCAATCAATATTTTTTTCATAGTTGAATAAATAGTCCAAGCGACAGGTAATAAATGAAGGGGGTTACCTGGAAAGTATTCTGAACTTAATGATATTTGTTGTTTGTGGGTACTCTGTGGAGTAGAATCTGAGTTTTCGACCTCGAGGACCCTGTGCTAACGTGGGGGGAGCCGAAAAATCACGAAATTTTACCACCCTTTTTGCTTTTTTCGAAATCTCTCAGAAACGGTCGATTTAAGCAATTCTTTCATTATGTAATGTTTTAAAGAGGGTTACATTTCCTACAATTTTCATTCCCACAACTTTTCTGTGGTACTAATGGTAAGCGCGCTGCAGCTTCTTAAAAATCACCCGCTCGGCTTTTTGTAACCTTGGTAGCTAATGGTTAAAATGTAATGTTCTTTTCAATAGTTTTATTTATTTTGTTCTTCATCGAACTTTAAATTGAAAATACACATGTTACACATTGGTTACCAAGGTTACAAAAAGCGAAGCGAGTGATTTTCAAGAAGCTGCAGCGCGCTCACCACTAGTATCACAGAAAAGTTGTGCACAGTTAAAAATCGAGTCTGTATATGTTAAAAAAATCCTCTGTCAATTTTTTTATGTTAAACTTTACTGTTTTTTTTGAGTTAAAATAACATTTCATAGATATGTCAAGGTCCTCTTATGTGTTAAATAATAAATATAACATATTTGGTGCGAGATTTTACGTTTTATAAATGTTATTTTATATTAACACATAAAAAAACTTATTTTTATGTTGGTCACCTGCGTTAACACAAAATATATGTCTTTCTGATAGATTATTTTTGTTAAAATCAATTGAAATAATAAATATGTTCATATGACATCTAGTCATGAGTAATTCTAACAGGAAAGTAATGTTAACAGAAATTCAACTCAAGTAAGAAATCAAAATAAATGAAAATAAATGTTAGTACTCTATTGGAATCCCGCATTTACCACTTAACTCTTGTTTAATCTGGACGTGTAAATTTGCAAGGCAGACAGTGATAATTGTAAATCTTAATAACATAGGTATTTCTCTATAATCTGTATAAATTTCATCAAGTACTATTGAGCAATATTTGAGATACTGACAATAAAAAATGATCTAAAAAAATTGGTATAGTCTGTCACCGATTTGATGTTTTTAGGTATATTCAATAATAAAATTTTAATAGTGTTGTCTGATAGGCTTTTCTACGGTGATCAGCCAGAGCTTGGACTTATCCACTTGTGCTTTTTATTTTGTGTTTAATTTTGTTATTATTATGTACTGTTATTATGCATACTATTACTACAATAAAAATATATTATAATATACCTATGTCCTATATGTATACCTATATCAAGATATTTTATTTGGCACCATATCGAAACCTCAACAGAATAAAGGCGTAAAGTTCTTCACCGATTTTTTTTCACTTATAATGAATTAAAAAAAAATCGGTGAAGAACTTTACGCCTTTATTCTGTTGGGGTGGCGATATGGAGCAGTCCTCCAATTAACTAATTATTTATGTAGGTAATATTTGACATATAAGTCATATGTAAAATATGAAAATTTACATTTAAATTAAGTTAATAAAATATTGATTAAAAATGTCAATTTTAACATAAAATTGTATTAGGTTGACATGAAGACTTAGTTAAATTAACAGAAAAAAGAAGTTAAAACAACACAAAAATATGTCATATAAATGTTAAATATTTAACAGAACTTGTGTGTAAACGATTAACAGAAAGGTGTTATGTTAAAATAACATAAAAAAATTAGTGGATCGCTGAGGACATCTAAAATATGTTATATTTAACATAAAATTTTTAACTGTGTGGGAATGAAAATTGTAGGAAATGTAATCCTCTTTAAAACATTACATAATGAAAAAATTGCTTAAGTCGACTGTTTGTGAGAGATTTCGAAAAAAGCAAAAAAGGTGGTAAAATTATGTGGTTTTTCGGTTCCCCCCACGTTAACACAGGGTCCTCGAGGTCGAAAACTCAGATTCTACTCCACAGAGTACCCGCAAACAACACACCAAAATATCACTAACTTCGGAATATTTTCCAGGTAACCCCCTTCATTTATTACCTGCCGCTTGGACTAAAATTACTATAATGATATTCTTATTTGCTAAAGCCTACTTGTGACTAAACTTTCTTCTTATGGAAAAACAATGTTGAATATTTACACATAAATCGTATGTAAGTATACATCAAAAAACTTTTTAACAAAAAAAAAACCTCCTTCAAAAAACCACTAAAAAGAGGAAAATAATGAAATTTTGAAGTCTGTGCCAATTTAATAAAATATGAAGTCTGTTAAAAAGAAGATATTAATCACTATACTATACTTTTGAACCGACTTCATATTTTATTAAAAGGGCGCAGACCTCAAAATTTCATTATTTTCCTCTTTTTAGTGGTTTTTAAGGAGGTTTTTTTTGTTAAAAAGTTTTTTATTTTTGACTTTTTAGTGTCAAAAAGTGACATTTACCTTAAAAGAATCACACGCCGTTACTCACTTTTATTAAAATCAGCCGAACTACTGAACCGATTTTGATGACATTTTTATGGGACCAATCTGAAAGTATATCGCTTCAAATAAAAAAAAATTCCAAATTGGTTTATAAATGACGGAGTTTTGAGGTAACAAACATAAAAAAAATACAATTGAATTGAGAACCACCTCCTTTTTTTGAAGTCGAATAAAAATAGAACATCATGTACCTACATTAAAAATTTATGAAAAATAAATACGAACAAATATCCACATTTTCCTTTGACTTTTTTCAATGTAGACATTTTATTGAATCACATTTGTATTAAATTTGAATACGTAATATTGAAAATATTGCAAATTCCCAAATGAATCTAAATTGTAATAAACCAAGTGCCTAGTGGATGGGACATTTTTTTTACTGAAAATGAAAAATATAAAAACTATATTTATTGATATTGGCTCTCTTTTTGATTATTTGAATTTTTATATACCTACACAATACACATACATTGCAGTATATCTGACAGGATGATTCAGCTATCAAAAAAAAATTACTAAAATGCTAAAGTTGTCGAGTTTTTTCAGTACAGAAAAAAATAGACTAGTGGTGATTAAATACCCATTCGAGGATTAAAAAACTTTTAAAAATGTATGTAAAATTAAATATTTGACAGGTCGGTGTACGAGAATGTATCTTCCCCACACTACTTGGACTAGATATACAATCTTGGGACACTTGCTGTATTTTATTGCAGAAACCAACATGTTGGAGGGAGACTAGTTTCACGAATGACCTGGTTATTATGCACCGCTGTTTCTGTGGCGAAAAAACACCTCACATGTAAATTTCATATATAAAATTGAAAAATATTATGTATGCATATATATATAAGTCCTAGTGGATTGCAGTGTATAAATTAGACCGCATAGACCAACCGGCAGGCGGCAGCACTGTGTACGCCAGCAGTCGCACGCCGAAGAATTTATTATATTATATGTTTACAGTGTTGCCGTAAGCTGCCATAACCAAGCATTTCAAATATGAAGTAAAATATCTCTGCACTCTGCAGGTCACAAAACAAATTCTCTTATGTCACATTTTTCGCTTTTTGAAGTGAAACTTCTTAGCTCGCAGCATGGCCTGTGATAAGGATTAAAAGAGGTCTGCACTTCACCCATTTCAAAAGATGGCGCCACCAAATGTAATTTAACCCGATCTTTCTCACAACATAGCAGCTTTTATATTGAAAGTACAGTCAATTTGTGTGATCAGTAAGATTCTATAAATGATATTCTTGGTATTAAATATTTTTGGGTTCATGTATTGAAATTAATAAAAGTAGGAATTGAGATTGAATTTGAAATATTTTTTTAAACGAAGAGGCATTTTGAGGAATTTAATAGCTCAATTGGAAGACAACAAATGGATATACTTACGGAAGTTCAAGATGAAATTGTTAATAATATCAGCAGAATGTTAAATAATAAGTCACTCATGACAGATATTGTAACATTGTGGCTGCTATCAATCACTAAAAAGTGCAGTAGCTGTTGTCTAAGAGAGGGCGCTACTTTCGTTTTGTTTACATCGATATAAATGCCAGTTTTAAATTTCGTGTTCAGTTCGTGTTTTTCAAAGGTTTTGTGATTTGTGATGCTGTAAAGTCGATGCGGCAAAGTCGGTTTTCTCTGTTTTTAACGTTGTTAAGAGAGAGATAGAGCGATTGAGTCGCACCAACTTCAATTCGTATATAATATTCGAAAACGTCAAAATGACAGACATAACGCCACATAAATTTCACATGGATCTGACAGAACAAATATTTTTGCGGCTTTTTTGCGCGCCCAAATTGCAGGTACCTCAAATGGAATTGTCAATTGAGTTGTTGTGAAAAATGATATGCATTTACTCGGAACGAAACACAGTATTTGCAACGCTTGTGAATTGCTGCCCTTCCTAAACACCTTTCCAGTATTTCGAGTTATAATAAGTTTAATAAAGAATTAAAATCATGGCTGCTTTCTGTTGAAAATATTGAATAATTCTTTGATGTTTTGAAGTAATCAAGTTCAGTTCGTTAATTTTCTATTTTTTTATTTTTTATATTATACTAGCGGCCCGGCCCGGCTTCGCCCGAGTGCTATGAATTTATAATTTATTAATACATTACTCACTCGTTTCGCTCGTTCGCTCGAATTTTTAATTATTTAAAACATTTCTCACTCGCTTCGCTCGTTCGCTCAAATTTATAATTAATTAAAACATTTCTCACTCGCTTCGCTCGTTCGCTCGAATTTATAATTAATCAATAGTTTTCGCAGCGCACGCCAAATAATGACTTTTATAGACAAATTTTTGATACCTTGGGTTACATTATTGTAATTTTCGTAGGGATCTCTAATTTTTTTGAAAATAAAATACAGCTTATGTTACTCGCTGATAATGTAACTTTCTATAGATGAAAGAATTTTTAAAATCAGTTAAGCAGTTTTTGAGTTTATCCATTACAAACAAACAAACAAAAAATCAAATCTTTTCTCTTTATAATATTAGTTCAGATAAGTCTTTTATTTTCAACAGGGACGAATAAATATTGTTACGGATCACCCTGTATATAAACGACAGGCAAGAGTTCTGAGAAACGGGGTCTGCTTACTGAACAACTGGTACCTGCGCGAAAGTTCTAGAGAAAGCGAGAACACACTAGGCTTATGCTACGCAGCAGATATAAACAGCAGTGCGAGTGAGTGAAGGAATCAGTCAACGGTGAGTCACGCATTCAAGTCTATGGTGGATCAGTAATATAAATAGTGCCGTGATATAAATAACCAAATTGATAAAATAAATACTAGTGTAGTGGTAATAATTACGAATTATTGTATATAGTTGTTTTGTTTTGCTTTGTAATTACTGTTTAGTTATTGTTTACTTGTGTTGATTGTTAGAACTGACCTTTCGTTGTTGCGTACATTATTATTATGTTTTTAATTATTGTAAATACATATTTATTCCGCCAACTCAGAAAAGAGTTTTGTAACAATATTTATTGTGAAGGTCCATCTAGTACGGGGATTCCTTTAGATGTACCTATTATTTTTTCAGATATGCACACTGGAATGTTATACTGCTTGTATTTTTTATGAAAAAATAATTTAATTTCAATTTCAAAAAAAAAAATTCAAAAAATTGTTCTTCAAGCAGCAAACTTCACACTAATTGCAAACGCTGTGTTTCGTCCCTTGTAATGCAATATACAAATTCTGTTCTATTTACTCTATATTATGCAGTATTGCGTAATTGTGTTTATGTTCAGTGTTAACATAAAATATAAAATCCGTCACTAATCCTATTTTACTATACGAATTCGACTTAAGCGGTTTTGTTTTACGACTACAAATATGCATTGTGCAGAGTAAAACAAGGTTATGTTGAGCTAACATAAAATATGATTTAGATAAATGCATTAGGATGTCATAGGGATGTATAAAATGTGAAAAACTGTCGATATTCTTTGTTCAGCCCCTAGCCAGATTTGCAAAATACTATAGTGATCAAAAGTCTTAGAAAATGGATTTCTGCACGAAATAATTTTTATATTGAAAATTATTTTTTTTATAACTCCTGCTTCTAAAGTTCAATATTCGAGCACTGTGAGGCGGGCGTGAAGAGGCGTATTTTAGTAAGCGTGCGTAAAAGTACAGTCACCGTGCGTGAAAGTCCAAAGCGTGCGTAAAAGTACCGTCACCGTGCGTAAAAGTCCAAAGCGTGCGTAAAAGTACCGTCACCGTGCGTAAAAGTCCAAAGCGTGCGTAAAAGTACAATCTCTACATCTTATAAATTCGAAATGTCCGCACTTTGTACAATACAAGCACTATTTACTGGCTATCGATCGATGTGTTACTATATATAGTAACGCGCCTACAAAGTCCACATCATGAGAGAGTCATGTTTTTAATGATTTATACAGAAGTTAATAAATTTAATAAAAGTAAACTAAATCGTAACTTAGTCTGTAATTGTAAAGTTTCAAGGACTAGAAGAGCGAATTTTCCGTTTTCATATTTTTTTTTCTCTCTATTAAACTTTAGAAACAGTCGTTATAAAAAATTATGTTCGATACGTCCGGTTAAAGTGAGATATCTAGTAGGCTTAAATTGAGGCACTCGCTAAAGGGACTGACGCATACACAACGAGATCTCGTTGTGTATGCGTCAGTCCCTTAGCTCGTGCCTCAATTTAAGCCTACTAGAATATCTCACTTCACGCACACATATCGAAAATAACTATTATTTCTAGTGATGAGCAAAATAATTTGGTCTTGGCCTTGGTCTTGCAAAAAATTTCTTTGGTTGCTTGTTGGCACGTCAGGTTCGCCATCCCTGTTTTAGTTAATCTAAATTCTAATACAAACAGTTCGAGTTGAAATGTGACAATTTAAAGTACGAAGAGTTGAATATTATGTACACGTAACGATTCCGTGACAAATACGGGTTGTTGTGGATTATAGACGTTCGATAACTGAGGTCATTAACGTATAAAGGTTATTAGCCTCCGCTTTGATCGATTCTAAATTACCCAACGAAACCGAGTAATCATATTCTAATTCGGGTATTTAGTCACGTGTGTAGATACTAACACAAATATTATTCGAATAATTACAAGCTAATGTGTTATTCTAATTAAGATTAATATCCAAAACTTTACCTAAATAAATTAGTAGTACATATTTTAACAAGTTCTAGGATTAGGTAGTATGTATGTGTGTGTATGTTACCGTCAAAGTATAGAACAGATATTTCCAAACTTAATATCAGATTTCTGAAAAATAAAAAAACAAGCCGTGAGGTGGGTCGTTTATTAGAACTAAAGTGCGACCCTTGAGGTCCACACGACGAACTTCCCAGTTTGATAAATATTTAATAATAATAATTAAATTAGATATTACACAGAAAAGTAATCACTTTAATCATTAAAACATAATTATTATTTATTTTTAACAATAATTAAAAAAGAAAGAAAAAACGGCTGAACCGATTTTTATAAAATTTATGTCGGATCGAAATGACGTTAACATGCCTCGATTGACACCCTTACGAAGTCGATATAAGTTTTTATTCGCGAGAAATTGTGTAAAATCTACTTTTTTGGAGTCTATTTGGTTAAGAAAAAAGAACGGCTGAACGTTAATAGGCGTCGATTGGCACCCTAACGTAGTCGATATCATTTTTCATTCTCGAGATTTCGTCTTAGAAAGAAATGGACACATACGTACGACGTACGTACGTACATACGTACACACACACATACACACAGACATCTTTCTAAAAATAGTGTAAAAATTGTGTAGTGACCTTGAAACATAAAAATTTGTTATACATTTTGATTTCGATTTTCAGACCCATTACAATAACTTCCAATGGGAAGTTAAAAATGGCTCAAAATTTTATTATTTTCCACTTTTTTTAGTGGCTTTTTTGAAGGAGGTTCTATTTTTTTAAAACAGTTTTTTTCATTCAGACGACGACAGTTTTCACTACGCGGTGGTACACCCAATGTTTAGTGGATATACAACAAAATGGATAGCGAAGATGACGCAATTATTACAAGTGCTTCAGAGGTAATAATTTTTTGTGCCCAGCTCTTAATACATGTTTCATAATATATATTATTTATGAGTTTCATGAAGAATGTATTAAAAGATGTGCACAATGAATAATTATTACCGTTGAAGCACTTGCTGAATAATTGCGTCATCTTCGCTATCCATTTTGTATAATGTTGATGTATATTCGCAAACATTGGGTGTACTAAGCTTGTCCAACGTTGGCTAAATTGAATCCTGTCATGTGGTTACTGGACAATATTCAGATAATCACAAATGCCCAACATTGGTCGCCAATAGATTCGCCAACATTACCAAACGTTGGCCATGTTGTTCAAAGCCGCGGCTTTAGTTTTTGTTGGTAACATATGCAGAAAGTGTGTGTTTGGAAACCATATTATAATGTATTAGAGAATTATGTAACTTACTTTTGCGAGAGCAACAGCTGGAAATGTGTCCCAAGCTAGTTCGTGATCCTCGCCGCTCTTGCCCATTCGCTGGCCCCGCAAAACACGCGCCGCGGTGGCCGTCGCGACGCCCATTCCGTCACCAACGAACAGAATCACATTTCTCGCGCGAACACGTCTTTCAGTTTCACTGGCGTACTGAAGTCGCTTTCGCAAAGCTACTCGAGCCTGCTCGTACCAATATTCTTGATCTGAAACAAAAAGAAACAACGTATTTGACTAAACTCGACCGATAGTGATTATAATAATATGCCAGTAATTTTAATTTTTATATTAAGAAAGAATAAGCTTGTAATAGTTTTGGTTTTTTATATAGGTTCTTTAACATATAATTTAGAAAATAAATAACTTTATCGATTTATTCATTATTTTATTTTATTAATCTTATATACAATTTATTAACTATAATTTATTACTTCTACGGACATAGTAACGTCCTTCTCACATCTATCCTTCTGTCCCTCGTATGACCAAATGTCATTGTTATTTATATTAGTATATTTGATTAGCTTTGCGTTCTTAAGTCAGCACAGTTCTAAGTACCTTATTGTTCAATGCCCTCGCTGACTTTGCAGTATCAATGACCTCAGTAATATTCCTTAGTGTGCAAAATCTATATACATTAATTATTGTGCAATACTTACATACTACAAGCTTATCTTTATTTATTTGTTTACTAGCGGCCCGGTTCGGCTTCGCCTGGGTGCTAAAGTTTAAGATTTATTTATATATACATTACTCACTCGCTTCGCTCGTTCTCACTCCAGTTATTATAGCCTGTTTGTCTTAAAGTAAAGTAATACCTATCGAATAGTGAAAAAAAAATTAATTCGGTACAGTAATTTCTGAGATTAACTCCTGATTTTCAGTCGGGTGAAACCTGGCTGGCCAGTTATTGTATAGCCTATGTTATAAACTCTAAAGCAAAGTATAATTAGAATTTAAATTTTCTCTTTCCATTTGGAGTTGAAAAAGTGTTCTGAAGTCGTCTGAGCTACGTAGATCAAGGGAGCTGGCCAGCTAAAAGGATAAAAAAATGTTTTCATCAGTTAGGTATTGGATATCTAGGTATTATTTGAGCTTTTTCCTCAGTCGGAAATTTAAACTTTTTGCAGTCATAATTTTCATTATAACTGCATTCAAGTACAAAACACCATCCCATAACAAATTGCTTTAATTATTAACGACGACGTGTTTAAAAAAACGAGGTTATGTCAGTCTAATAATGAATGAAATTTGACAGTTGTGTCGTCAATGGGTGAACGTACGTTTAACGCAAATTAGAATCCTCTTAGAAGGCTCCATTAGCGACATAAAGAAGTAGGTACTACTATGTTGATAATAACTGAGCAGTTAGGTATATAGCTTCAGCGGTTTGGCCTGAGCGTTGATTATAGTCAAAAAATCTTACACCCCCATTTTACCCCCTTAAGGGTTGAATTTAAAAAAATGCTCGAACACGGGTTTGCTTATTTTTAAAGAAGAGTCAAAAACTCTAAACCCCTCTTGACCCCCTTATGGGTTGAATTTTGAAAAATCCCTTCTTAGCGGATGCCTACGTCCTATAAGGAACCTACCTGCCAAATTTCAAGTTTTTAGTTTCAGAGGTTTGACCTGGGCATTGATGAATCATCAGTCAGTCAGTCAGTAAATCAGTCAGTCAGTCAGTAAATCAGTCAGTCAGTCAGTCAGTCAATCAGTCAGTTAGTCAATCAGTCAGTCAATCAGTCAGTCAGTCAAGACAAGTATTTTTATATATATAGATAATTACAGTAATTTACATTACGTCAATGAAAATTCGAATACAACACGAGCACAACAGAAAGCAAGTAGATTTTAATGGATTTGCAATGCTTTCATTAAAATTCTGAAGCTTACGTCAATCGTGTCTTTGAATAAATATTATTAAAGCTGTTACTTGCTTGTTTGTGGGAATATTAATTCAATAACTAATATTTAAATATAAATTATATTTTCAATAGAATTATCGCTAGGCACTTGGCAGAGCATGATTGAATAAAATAAATACACGAACACTTGAAAAATTCTATACATTTATTAATTTCATCGATCGTTTCGGGTTTCTAGCCCATCATCAACCCGAAACGATCGTCGAGATTAATAAAATATATGTAGAATTTTTCAAGCGTCTTTTTATAAATTATGCCATCTTCATGTCATATAACATTTCCTTTAATAAAATTCAATATACAGTGTGTATTTGCGATTAAATTCAAAATGGCTGACCTCTATAGCCGGTAACTGAAATTAATTCTAAGCGGGATGAATTCGAAACAAATATGGCCGCTGCTAAATGTCTAGACCATAAGATATAGAAATGGGATCACAAAAATCTCTCCTCTCAGAAATAAAAACTACATTAATTTTTTAAACTTGATACCTGTCGTTTCTGAGAAACGTAATTTGGACACCGGTTCACAGATGGCAGAATATAACTGACGATTCATATCAAAGTTCTGGAACTGAAGAAGAATTTTTGGGGATATCTTTTATTTATTTATTGTAAATTATAGACTTAGGTCATAGCGTTTTGATTACATTAAATAATAATTAACTTAAAACTAAATGACATCACAAAACTTCCATGAGCGGAGGCGGTATTCGAACCCACGACAGTTTGATCCAGAGGCCGCGACGCTAACCACTGGACCACACTGTCCTCTTTGGGAAAATCGACTTACCCTGTATACTTTACAGTTTACAGCCTATATCTTTTTAAATTTCAATACAAAATCCTCCAGGTTTAAAACGTGAAAAAATGTTTATATTAACCAAATAGATGTGGATAAAAAATAAATTAAATAAAACGAGGCAATGATGATAAACTTGGGATCGCCTCAAGCAACCTGCGTAATGAATTGCTAAAGAAAATCTTACTTGAGAAATTGCAGCACAAGGCACTGGCATGCTATTTTTAAACTTTTTAAAACATTACTGAATTCAAAATTTAAACTAGACCGGCCAGCTTTGTGTGTTTTATTTATTTTTTAAACTACACAAATTTATAACGATTTTGCATAAAATAGCCCAGTAAAATTAGACAAAAATAAGACAAAACTTCGAAAAAATTCCGACAAAGGTGACTTTTTGTGGAAACCTTTATTTTGATCTCCTAAGCGTATGCTGAAAAGTATACCCTTAATTTGAACTGTGGGTTTTTAACGGAGTGAATTCTAGTTTTCCGCAAATATCTCGAAAATCATCATTATGCTATTAAAAAACCTTTTAAACAAAAAATGTTTGCCGTAATATTGTCCACATTTATTGAACCAAACATTTTTTAATAAAACTTACCGTTAAGCCAAGTAATATTGACGCGTTCTACACTATTTCAGTATTATAAAATAAAAATATATCTATCTATCCATTAAATTTCTTATAGTTGAAAATATCCACTTTTAAAATTACCTAACACTTTTTGAAATTTTGGATATGAACGCGGAGTACTCTAGTAAGAAAAGTATTCAAGAAATATTAAATTACCGTACAATGGTTATAGCCCTATTCATGGGCTATCGAACTGCACCGAACAATTTGGAAAATCTAATTGCGGTCAGCGTACAGACACAATTTTTCCAAGGTGGTATTTTTGACGCGAAGTGCTCTAGTAAAAAGTGTGTTCAAGAAATATTAAATTCCTCTACGGAGGTTATAGGCCTATTCATGGGCTACCTAACTGCGTCGAAAAATTTGGAAAATCTGATTGCGGCCAGCGTACAGACACAATTTTTCCAAGGTGGTATTTTTGACGCAAAGTGCTCTAGTAAAAAGTGTCTTCAAGAAATATTAAATTCTCCTACGAAGGTTATAGGCCTATTCATGGGCTACCTAACTGTGTCGAAAAATTTGGAAAATTTTAAAACAGCCACCCTACAGAAGAATGTTTATCGAGATAGAAAAGGATATAAGAATTAAAAAGTTGGTGCAGTACATTGCTTGTTCACAAATGAGAAATAATGTGCACTGTTCCAAAATTATCAAACTCCGGCATGTAGGACGAGCCCCATTGGACACTCGGTTAGTCTCGCACCGGATATACTAGAATGTCGAAAACAGAGAGTCGGAACTCTCGCGGGATTGAATATTATTTTAAGTAAATAAAAAAACGCTTACCTATATTAATAAAAAAAGCGGTGTTCAATCTGTACTTAAGTGATGGGCGATACGAGATGTTTTTACAATCGAAACAATTGTAATCGTTCATAATAACAATCGAGGTCACAATCGACTCGGAGTTTGACTTTACAATCGAAATGTTCAATTGTTCAAGTCGATTATTTGCCACATAGGTTATAGCAATAGCAGCGAATGAGAATACATATAATTGCGATTCAAGGTTATATGCTAGTCGACCGACGTTCATGCGACTCGTTAATTGTTCACTGTTTACACTGTTCAGTCGGTACTCACTACTCTGTGATCTCTTCACTATTGAATTCGTATTATGCGATTACTGCACAATCGACCATCGACTCGACCACAGTTGTTGAGTGATGAACGATTGTATATTATGTAGCTCTCAACAGTGTATGATTCAGTACTATACGGCTCGGTCTCGGTGAACTATGAAACAATAACAACCGAGTCAGAGTGACAACCATCGAGATGTTTGAACAATCGAGACAATCGACTAAAACATCTCGTATTCGCGCATCACTACTGTACTTCGTTGATAAAATAAAATTTTAATATTGCCTCGCACAAAATTCGTGTATTCTGTGCGAACATTGTAGTCCAGCTTATAAAAAAACAATTTTTTTTATTTCTGATATCCGATTACACAAGCGATATTGTTTAGTAAGCATTTTTATAATCCAGCTTTTAAACAGTACATGAACACTGCAGTATTATAATATTTACATTTAGTATCTATATAATATATGAAAATATATCTTTTGCCATACCCACTACAAAATAGCTACTTTCACGTCAGAAATAAAAAAAATATGTACAGTAATAGTCAGCGCTAGCGTACCAGTTGGCCTCCTTTATTTGAAAATAAATAAAATTTCCATTAGAGGCAAATTTTATTTACACTGTAAGAAATGGGAAGGCCGATTACATAGATTATCGAAGGTACATTTGTAGCCAGCGATTAATCTGGTAATAGGCACACAAAGCGACAATGGCCACATCGCGTAGATTCCATAAAAACACATTGCGCATGCGTTGTTACTAATTTTACATTAATTTGTTTTGTATTCATCCATTTAAAAATTATTTTACCTGTAAAGTTTGACCAACTTTACAGGTAAAATAATTTTTCCGTGTAGGTAAGTACAGGTACTTACTAAAGTTTGTTAAATTATACCTTTAGAACCAATTTAAAATTAAATTACTAATTAATCACAGCGCGGGATAACGCTATTAAATTCAATTAACTATTTTTAAAAACCGGTCGAACTTTACAAGTTAAATAATATTTCAGTGCAGGTACTAAGTCCTTTTTCAAAGTTTAAGTTCTCCGGTTGTTAAATTTTAATCTTTTCTAAGAACCAATTTAAAATTAAATTACTAATTAATCAAAGCGCAGGATAATGCTATTAAATATCAATGAACTTGCCATATCATGTGCAACATTGCACAATGTTCCAAAGGAACTTTGATTCTCGAACCATGACTTCGTGCAACTATGATAATATAATGTACAATAGACGTACTTATAGTGTGTGTCTTCAAGATCATGGAACATAGTCGTATTTGCATTTTTAACAGACTTCAAATAAATATTAGTAAAAAATCTTTTTACAGACAAGCTTTTATTTAAATGCACTAAAAAGGAAAAAATAATTTTTAATAATTTAGGTTCATAACTACAAAAGCGTAGGTCGTGAACTCTATAATAGTTTATTAGTCACGACCCAAGCTTTTATATAATTATGAACCTAAATTATTAAAAATTATTTTTTCCTTTTTAGTGCATTCAAATAAAAGCTTGTCTCTAAAAAGTTCTCTTTACTAATATTTATTTTGTTCATTTTATAGTCTTTCAAAATTTTACCCCAATTTGACACCCGTAGGGATTGAATTTCAAGAAATCCTTTCTTAGTGGATGCTTACGTCAGAAAAGGAACCAACTGTCCAAATTTAAAGTTTCTAACTTCAGCCATTTGGCCTGGTCGTTGATTAGTCAAAAAAACCCTACATCCCCGTTTGAACCCCTTAAGGGTTGAATTGATTTCTAAAAACGATTTATTCATGTATTGTCATCGGGAATACATATGTGTACAAAATTTCAAATCGTTCGGGTACATGGAAGTCGCTCAAAATTGACTTGCAAATTTTGACCTATAACGTGAAACTACGTATTCTAAAGCTACTAAAAAATAAAAAGAAACTTAAAAAAGCCTTCTTCACTAAAAGGAGGACAATAATAAAAATTTTGAGGTCGGTGCCAATTTAATAAAAACTCGGGTCGCAGTGCCAAAACCCTGCCGACAATATAGTGTATTTGCTAATACAGGCCTTGTGGCTTTAATACGTAAACTTAAGTTTGTTTTTGGACAAAATAAAAAATTTAACCCCTTAATACATCCCTTAAAATAATATTTTTTTTCTTAATTGCAATATTATTATCAATGCAACCTCTGTACCTACCAAATTAAATGCATCCTTCAGTAAGTAAATCACTATATCCGCAAACTAGTGTTTTCATAAAATTTGTAAGTCCGGTCCTGTCGAGCCGATTTTATTAAAATTTTAGCAGCACATTTTGAGCTTTATTAAAAGGTTAAATTTCAATTTTGAAACAATTCTGAGAATTTTTTCGGTATTTTTGGGCCCAAAAATATTTTTCAACCCCTAAAAACTACCCTTAAAATGGTCCGATTGGGCCCATTTTAAATAGGTTCCGTGCGGTGATGGATTTCAACGTGTGTACCAAATTTCATTCAAATCAATTAAGGCTTTCGAGAGTTATGCCGCGAACACATATATAAATATATATATATATATAAATATATATATATATACATATATATATACATATATATATATACATATATATATAAACATTTCCAAAAATGGTGCCAAAGTGTTCAGGAGGCTATGAAACGTCGAGAAATTTTGGTCCGACCCCTAGGTCCCGCCATCCGACCGACGCCAATAGTGTATGTGCCATATGGCAAATACACTAAAAAGTAGATATATAAACAGTTTTAGTAATTAAATTACATTTCAGGCCGTGGTTACAATGATATTTCTACCTGACGTTTCGTAAAAACCTTTAACGAATAACTTACTTGTCACTAGCGCCATCTGACGAATAAAAAATGTAAACATTTAACGAATTACTTGCCACTAACGCCATCTGACGTATAAAAAAATGGTAGCCCTTTGCATTAGTCCAGTCGTTTCCGAGTAATGCAGTTACAGACAGACTAAAAATTCTGAAAATGCACTTTCCTATTTTGATTATGTTCCATGATCCTAGTGACATATTAACAGATACCTGGTAGCATAGTACATTCCAGAAATTACTAATTAGTACAACCAGTTCTCTACGATGTATTCATAACTGCTGCATGTAGCATTAAACGTTCGCATCAATATGCATTCATACTTCAACCAGCTTTTATAAATCTGCCGTCATTTTGCTTTTTGAGTATATCATTACATCTGTGATCACAAGGAAATATTGTTTTATCCAGGTGTGCAAGCTTTCACGGCCGGCATTGTTCCAAGTTTTCATGATTTCCGGGCTTGTAGGCCGTGGTCCAGTGGTATTTCTACCTGACGTTTCGTCTACAACTGCGGTATAGACATTCTCAAAGGCGATGTGGCAGCGGTCGAAGTGTCCTCCTTGGCGGCTCACAGGTCACACTGACCTGTGAGGCGCCAAGGAGGACACACTGACCTGTGAGCCGCCAAGGAGGTCACTTCGACCGCTGCCACATCGCCTTTGAGAATGTCTACCGTAGTTGTAGACGAAACGTCAGGTAGAAATACCACCGGACCACGGCCTACAAGCCTGGAAACCATGAAGACTTGAAATATAGTTTATTACAGATTTTTGGCACGATAAATTTAAATACAATTTAAGATATTTTATTTTTTAATACGTTTTAAACCGTCATAACTTCTAATTTAAAAGAGATTATCTACTAGCGGTCCGGACCGGCTTCGCCCGGGTGCTAAGAGTTTATGATTTATTATCCCCCCACGAGAGAAATTCTCCCCCTGCAAAGCGTATTTACCCGGGAATATTAATAGCGCTAAAATACAAGAAAATTGCAGAGTTACCCTTTTGTTCCAGGATGCTATGAATTTATGATTTATTACCCCCCCTTTCTCGTCTCGATAATTAATAAATAAATAAATTTATTTCCGTAACAATAAAATAAGCAGATACATTGAATTTTTTTAGAAATATTTTTTTCCTCACTAAGGGCAAGACCCTGTACCGAGGAGAAACCATTTGATCTAAACGTGCCGAGCTTGTAAGCTGATTTTACAAGCTTTTATTTAACTTGGAATGTTTGTATGTTAGTTTGTTTGTTTAGGTCAAAACTTGCAAGTCAATTTTGAACCACTTCCACGTATCCGATCTATTTAAAATTTGGTACACATATGCATTCTCGATGACAAAACATGAATCAATCGTTTTTAGAATTAAATTCAATCTCTAAGGGGGTCAAAGGAGGGAGTAAGGTTTTTTGACTTTTCAACGCCTAGGCCAAACCGCTAAAGCTAGAAACTTGGAAATTGGACAGTAGGTTTCCTTTATGACGTTAGCATCCAGTATATGAAGGGATTATGGGGATTTTTCAAAAATACTCTGACAGATATCTTTAATATATCACTCAAGGATAAAAAGAAGACTAAAAAGTAAAACATAAATATTAGTAAAAATAAATTTTTAAAGACAAGCTTTTATTTAAATGCACTGAAAAGGAAAAAATATTTTTTAATAATTTAGGTTCATAATTATAAAACCGTTGGTCGTGACTAATAAACTATCATAGAGTTCACGACCCACGCTTTTATAATTATGGACCTAAATTATTTTTTCCTTTTTAGTGCATTTAAATAAAAGCTTGTCTCTAAAAAGTTTTTTACTAATATTTATTTTATAATAATATCCGATGTCTCTAGATGAAGGTACCGAAAATTATGGTTTTGCAGGCTGCAGCTCTGAGTTTCTGACGGTCAGAACTAACCAGGTAGGCAACTATAAAAATAAAACTATCTATAGATCTATATAACGTGCGGCCAGTCTATGTCGATGCAGAATCCTGGTTCAAATTGTACCTATATAAATCTATGGTAGTACGCACCTTAAGTTAAGGTACCTATATATAGCAGGTAAAATCTTGATTAGACATTATTGTTTATTGATTTTCAAATCTTATCAGTGACATTTTGGTGGAATTCAAATAATAATCAACTACACAAAATGGAACATAACACCCAAGAAGAAATTAAAAAACTAGAAGCATTACAAAAAGAACAAATATCTCAACTGGGTTTCGATATGAACATGGACGGTAAGTTTTTTGAAAATAATATGATTTTGAAAATAAACGTTAGAACATTTTTGTTGAGAAAATTATCATTTTTTTGTGTATATACGAGGATTTTGTTCGTAATTTGAGTTAAAATTATATTTAGTCCAAGCTCACCGCATGGCGCAAAAAGATATCCCTTCGAACAACTCAAATTTAAGAGGTGAAAAAATGGTAGGAAAACGTGTAAAAACATGTTACGCCCGCTAGACTAGTAATAATTTGTTAAATGCTATTTTTAATGAATTTTAGAAATTAGCTAAACAATTAATATTTACTTTTTAAAAGATCTTCTTGTAATTTGCACAATTTTGAAAAAAAATGTCTGGCTGACAATTTTTGTTATAAATGGTTTTTTTTCATGAAAGTATACCTTCTTGGTTTTTGTTTTAGAAAAAAGTTTTATAATCTTTCCTATCTTCTAAAACTTGTCTGGCTGTACATTTTTGTTAATTGTTAATTTGAAAGTGCAGCCTCAATGCACGAGTCTGTCATCGCTAAAAAGTCCGTTTAGTATATAAAAGAGATCTTAGACTTTTATTTAGAATTAGAAAAAAAAATATTTTTATAGTTGGAAACTGTCTGACAGTTTCAAAAAAGAAAAGATGGTGTTTCGACGCGGCGGCCGTAGAAACTTACTAAAAAACATTGGCTCGACGCTAAAAATAAACCTCTATGGTGGCCGCGTCAAACCACCATCTTATTTTTTTCTCTAAAATTTATACAGTGCAGAAAAAACTGGCTTCGTACCCTGGATTCCGGCGAGCCGAACACCTAATATAATATTATTATTTATAAATTTTACAGATGGCAGTGAAAGCCGATCCATTTACGTTGGAAATGTGGAATATGCCACGACACCCGTCGAACTTGAAGAGTTTTTTAAAGATTGCGGTTCTGTCATGAGAGTGACAATACCCGTGAATAAATTCAATCGTAGTCCAAAAGGCTACGCCTACGTTGAATTTGAGAACCAGGACGCGGTAGAAAAGGCCTTAGCCAAGAATGGAAGTGAAGTTAATGGTCGTCCCATTACTGTAAGTATAAATATCTATATTATATTTTTTTTTATTCTTGACGCTAAAAAGAGGGATGTTATGTTAAAAGTATGAAGACTGTCTGTCTGTATCATCATAGCTCCATAAGGAATGAACCGATTTCAATGCTTTTTTTTAAAGAGTATGATTGCAAGATGGCTCTTAGCTATACTTAGTTGAGTTTTAAAAAAGTCAACCCTAAATTAATCCTACTATGCAGCTGAAATCTTATAATTATATTTTGAAAATCGATGATTTTTTAAATTTCTTTTAAACGTGTTAATATTTTTTTAGGTTATGGCCAAAAGAAAAAACATTCCTGGACTATCAGCATCGTATAGGGCACCGCGGGGAATGTACAGAGGTCGAGGATCAAGAAGGGGTGTCGGTAGAATACCTTTTAAACCGACCAGAAAAACTAATTATTTGAAACTTTTTAAAATGGGCGTTTACAATAAAATTAACGTTGCTTTTTAATGCATATAAGTTTTTTAGATTGTAGGGTATAATTTTAATTATCTGTGACAAAGGATATTTAGTTTTTTATATAAGTACATCTCGTGCGCTATGATATGACACACTTGTCAGTAATATATCTCATTACGATACTAGAATTACAATCTGCTATTAAAATATGTACTTATTATTATATGACAATTCAATTATTTTTTTTTTTTTTATTAATCATTATTATCAGAGAATTGTTAACATGTTCAACTATCGATTAAATAATTAAAGCTATGTAAAATTATTTATGTCTCTATTTTATCTATCCCTATATTATTAAAAGAGCAAATCTTGTATATATATATATGCACCTACCTATGTACCTATATATAAATATTTTCTCGAAAACGGCTCTAACGATTTAGATGAAATTTACTGAAAAGGGGTTTTTGGGGGGCAAAATATCGATCTAGCTAGGTCTCATCCCTGGAAAAATTAGTTTTCTTATCGATTTTATCATTTTAAAAAACAGTTTTTTTACCGTTATAAAACAGTGTCGTATGGTGAGTAGGCTTGGGAAAAACAAACTATTTTCATTATTTATGTCAAATTACTCTGACAGTCAATCTTTAACTTATTAAAATAATCAGTAATTATTTGAAAAGTAAAAAAATAACAACAATAAAATCTAAACATAATTATACTTACATAATTATGTTTAGATTTTATTGTTGTTATTCTTTAACTAATATTTAAATAAATAGGTATATTACTTTAATATTACCTATATAAAATATGTAGGTACATACGTTATGTAGTATGACGTATAATAATATTATCTACTTTTTTTTTTCTTAAAAACGACTAACGATTTTGATGAAATGGGAACTTTAAGTACTATTTTTTTTTAACTCATCCGGGCAAAGCTCGGTCATCCAGATGTTAGTATATTAATACGTGAACATCGAAAGTTCTCGTCCTAAATTTCGCTATTTATAGATACTGCAGCGATTTAGACGATCGAGGTGTGATTTTAAAGGGCTCCAGGTACAGATGTGCAGAACTGTTTCAGAATTGTGATTTAAAAATCTAATTTGAAAGAATCGATTTTCAACCATACAAAACATTCAAAATATTTACGAAGAAAATTATTAATGTAATTAACAATATAAAATGTAAAAAAATAAGACATTTTTTCCAGCACCCGGGCGAAGCCGGACGGGACCGCTAGTATTCTTATATTCTGTTTAGTCTAAAGCAGGGGTGTCAAACTCGTTGGAAGTGGAGGGCCAAATTAGATATTTTACATGAAATTGCGGGCCGCAGTATAATAGTAGATATTAATAATAATAATACTTCAATAAGTATAGTCCTGCATAATGCGCGTCTAATGACATGCGCCCAGGCTGCGCTTGCGCTTTATTTAAACATGGCCCGCAACCTTGTATAAATTAATATTTTACCGAGGGCCGCAACTCAGCAGAGGCGGCGGGCCGCGTGTTTGACACCCCTGGTCTAGAGACTTGTTCAGTACTTTGAAATGACGATTGGGAATACAAGTTTGTTCTACGAATTTTTCAGACTGCACGAGATCAAAGTACATTCTCAATCTTCAAGTGAACTGAAAACTTCAATTTTCAGGAAAAAAATTTCATAATCATTATGTAATAAGCAAAATATAATTTCTTGATCAAAAAGCAAAACACTTGTGTCAAATTTGTAATAACTTTTTTTATTTATACAGGAAAAGATTTGGTACAGAAATACAAAAATCATAAAAAAAATGAGAGGAAAGAAAAAAATATAACGCGCATCGTCTGTAAAGCCATGAAAACTGGACACATAGGGTTGCCAACTTTCAAATATAAAATTAAAGGACACGCCAGCGCTGCAGCCTGCAGGCCATATAATATGGACATTCACCTAGGGTTACAATATTATTGTCAAAATTAAAAAGAGGGCGAGTTGCTACCCCTCAAGAAATCAGGGTTTTCCCCGGAAATTTTTTTCAAAAATAGGATCCACAAAACGCAAAATTGAAGCAAAATGAGACCAACGATCTTAGCTTTACTTTTAAAAAATAGCACTAAGATAAAAAAATTATTTAAAAGGACCACGGAACGGCAACAAAACGTGCAAGAAAGAAAGCTACAGCTTTTAATCATCTTTCTTTGTTCTAAACAAATAATAGTCAAGAAATCCGAAAGTACCCACCCACAAAAGGCGGGTACTTTCAGATTTCTCACCCATGATTTGTTTAGAACGAAGAAAGATGATTAAAAGCTGTAGCTTTCTTTGTTGCACGTTTCATTAGCGTTCTGGTCTTTTTTGATAAATCTCTACTATAGCAATTAGAGTGCCCGCGGTGAGAGATGAAGCCAGGCACGTCATCAATAATATGCTAGTGAACGCCTGCTTGCCAGCAGACAGTGCCGTGTACACAAAACTGCACATTGGGTTTTATAATTCCACTTCTAGAAAACACTCGACGCTCATGGATCTCCAAAACAGCCAATAGCCAGCTAGAAGGCGGGCGCAATGCATTCACGTTACTATGATGCGGTGGCTTCATCTTTCGCCGCGCGAGGTCTACTTTCACTTGCCGCCACGGATGTAAAATTGTAAATTGCGGTAAACGAATCGCTTTATAGCAAGAGATATTTATATCTAAGGAATTGGAACAAATTCTCAATAATTTAAAATATAAATTACATAAATACTTCAGTTAATAAATCCCTGGAACCAACTGTAAGTGCAAACTCATTCCTTCACAGATGACGTCACTCGATTTACGGCATTGTTTAAAATTGCTTAAATACCAATAAAAATATTTCATTGGTAAACGAACTCATAGGTATATATGTTACGGGCAAAGTTCGCAGTGTGTATAGAGTCGACATTGCCCGGGAAAGCATTACATTCAGGTAGATACATACAGGGCCTTCGCGCCCCTGAGTGCGATGTGTGCGATGCACGCGGGCGGCACATCCAAGGGGCGGCAAATTGCCTAGTTGAGTTATGTTTTTTGTACTGTATAGAAAAAATATACAACTGATATTATATCAATTTTATTTGCATAGCCTACGTGAAATCTCTTACGAGTAGTTATTTCTTTTTTGTACTTACAGTATTAAGTTATTTGGGATTTTTAACGTTTTTCAATTTGACATATCGTCTAGTGAGTTTATCCTCAATAAGAGGCGTCAATTATGAATCCGCACGCGGGCGGCGTGAGGCCTTACGAGGACCCTCGGACAATGTCGACCCTGTACAGTGTACACCCTGCGCACTTCGCCCGTAACATATACATGCTTATAAACATCTATAAATCCAGATTGAATAGAATATGAAAATGAAGAGAAAATTTAATCTTCTTTCATTTTAAATACAGTAACCGTAGTTCGTGAACATTGTATATTTACATCGGTATCTATTGTATATTGTATAGCTGCTGTATATCTACAGAACTGTAATTCAAATAAACAATTTAAAAAAATACAGGCAATAAATATCATTCCAATGTATTATCAAATCCAATATTTACTTTAGAAAATTTAAATTGAATTGCTTTTCTGGTTACTTATTCAGATGTGTTTTGTAAACGGTTTTTTTTAGCTTGACCCCGTATATTTGTTTGTTTGTTACTCTCTTTATTTCAAATCTTTCGACAGCTTTTTCAACTACTTCTACTTAACCGATTCTTATGAAAAAGCCACTGAAAAGAGGAAAATAATAAAATTTTGTGGTCGGTGCCAAGTAAATAAAATATGAAGTCGGTTAAAAAGTGCCAATTTAATTAATACCTATCTACTTTTTAACCGACTTCATATTTTATTAAATTGGCGCAGACCTCAAAATTTTATTATTTTACTTTTTTAGCGGCTTTTATAAAAGAAGTTTTCTTTTTGTTAAAAAGTTTATATTTTTTTCTTTTTAGTGTCTTTACAATACGTAGTTTGCATGTTATTAACCGAATTCTGTCTTGAAAACTGACGTTAACGGTGTTACAGTCTGTTACTCACTTTTTATTAAAATCAGTATAACTACTGAGCCGATTTAAATAAAATTTACATGGGACCACCCCGTAGGTATGGCCTATTAAATAAAACAATAATCATCAAAATCGGATTACAAATACAGAAGATATCTGTGAACATTCATACATAAAAAAACATAGGTGCCAAATGTAGGACCTCCTCTGGTAAGTGCGTCAGATAAGCAGCTATTGACTAGTACCTATACTTATTTACACCCTAAATTTAAGCTAATATTTTAATATTAACATTTTCAAAACTTTTGCTTTTTAACCGATTTCAAATAAAGGAGGTTTCTCAATTCGACCGTATATATTTTTTATGTTTTATGTATGTTCGCGGATAGCTTCGTCGCTTATGAACCGATTTTGAAAATTTTTTTTATTTGAAAGGATATACTTTCAGATTGGTCCCATAGAAATTTCATCAAAATCGGTTCAGTAGTTCGGCTGATTTTAATAAAAGTAAGTAACGGCGTGTGATTCTTTAAGGTAAATGTTACTTTTTGACACTAAAAAGTAAAAAATAAAAAACTTTTTAACAAAAAAAAAACCTCCTTCAAAAAGGCACTAAAAAGAGGAAAATAATGAAATGTTGAGATCTGTGCCAATTAAAATATGAAGTCGGTTAAAAAGTATAGTATAGTGATTAATATCTTCTTTTTAACCAACTTCATATTTTAATTGGCACAGACCTCAAAATTTCATTATTTTCCTCTTTTTAGTGCCTTTTTGAGGAAGGTTTTTTTTTTGTTAAAAAGTTTTTTATTTTCACAAGCTTTTAGTATAGATTAATAGAAGAAAACCACATTATTTTCATTCACTAAGCACTATGTATCATGTAATGCTATACTTCTACATCTACATATACATGCTGTGGTTGGCTCCTCAGTAGTTACAAAATAGGGAATAGGAAAGTTTAAATACATTAATTAGTGAGATCTTTAACATAGTGATGGGCGGTTACGAGATGTTTTTACAATCGAAACAATTAGGTATTTAAGTTTAAAAAAAATTATTAATTTTTTAATTTTTTCTAATAATTTAACATAAATAATATTGAAAATCGAATAGAAAATTTTTTTTAAAGCTATAGATAAATTACTAAAAATTAATTAAAATGTATAAAAATTTAAAAAATATCACGTGACTTCAAAACGCGCCAGGAATGTTTGTGACGTCGTTATGTTAAAATGTGTCTGCATTTGTTGGTATTTGTGTATATGTATTACACATACTATCAAAAATAATAAATTTTTAACTTGGTAACCATGGATACAAAGACCATAGATAACATAATGACGTCACACGCGTTCGGATTCTTTCGGCGCGTTATCGGAACTGAGTTTAAAAATTAATTTTTATTTAAATATAACTTTTTAATTAGTAAGCAAAAAAATTAAATAAAAACAGTTTTGCTATAAAACTTGTATGTGGTCCTTCCATTTAAGTAAAAAAAAATTCATTTAAAAACCCAATTGTAATAAGTTCATAATAACAATCGAGTCCACATCGACTCAGAGTTTGATTTTACAATCGAAATGTTCGATTGTTCAAGTCGATTATTTGCCACATAGGTTATAGCAATAGCAGCGAATGAGAATACATATAATCGCGATTCAAGGTTATATGCTAGTCGATTGACGTTCACGCGGCTCGTTGATTGTTCACTGTTCAGGCGGTACTCCCTACTCTGTGATCTCCTATTGAATTCGTATTTACGCGATTGCTGCACAATCGACTATCAACTCGACCACAGTTATCCAAGTGTGCAAGCTTTCACGGCCGGCATTGTTCCAAGTCTTCATGGTTTCCGGGCTTGTAGGACGTGGTCCGGTGGTATTTCTACCTGACGTTTCGTCTACAACTGCGGTAGACATTCTCAAAGGCGATGTGGCAGCGGTCGAAGTGTCCTCCTTGGCGGCTCACAGGTCAGTGTTGAGAATGTCTACCGCAGTTGTAGACGAAACGTCAGGTAGAAATACCACCGGACCACGGCCTACAAGCCCGGAAACCATGAAGACTTCGACCACAGTTGTTGAGTGATGATAGATTGTATATTATATGGCTCTCGACAGTATATGATTCAGTACTATGCGACTCTCTCAGTGAACTATGAAACAACAACAATCGAGTCCAAGTGACAACCATCGAGATTCATCGCGATGTTTGAACAATCGAGACAATCGACTAAAACATCTCGTAAACGCGCATCACTACAGTTAAATATTTAAAAGCAAGTTTCCTGATCTCAACCAAGTCGGACTCTCATGAAATTATGTCTTATTTGAATTCAGGATAGAATCTGTAATAAGTAAATGCAAATATTTAACTGCAAACTAAACCGTAGCACTAAAACCGCACTATATGTAAATAATGATTAACCAGATTTCAAATTACTTAAATTAGAAGTTCTAATGAGCTCCGTTGTCGAGCGTCTATAATCCACAATCTCTCAAACTACTTAAATGTTTGTGAACTGACGAAATGAAACTAATAAATATTAGAAAAAAATTGGGACAAGTGCGAGTTAAGCTCGCGCGCCGAGCGTTCCGTACAATCAACCATATTTTTAAGCGGTTTTATTTAGCTTCACCCCGTATATATGTTTATTTGTTTCAAATCTTGCGACCGATTTTTCACCCAGTTCCCGTTATCCGATTGAGTTGAAGTTTTGCACACATGTGTAGCCCCGGCGACAATACAATATTATGGTAACTAGCTGACCGGCCCGGCTTTCGTCCGGGTGTAAATCGTACTTTTGAATTTTCACCCACTTTCCGTGATCCGATTGAGTTGAAATTTTGCACACATGTGTATAGCTCCGGTGACAATACAATATTATGGTAATTATTTGACCGACCAGGCCCCATCCGGGTGCAAATCGCATTTTTTAATTTTCACACTCAAAAGGTCTTGCTCCGGTAACGTTTCAGTGGATCGGATAAATGTAATAAAATCAGACTAAGCAAATAAAGCACACTAAAAAATTAAAAATAAAAATAGGTAAAAATTTTTAAGTCAAACCGTTTTATAAATGTATTAAAAAGAAAAAAATAATATTTAATTTAGGTTCATAAGTATAAAAGCGTGGGTCGTGACTGTAATAAATTATCATAGAGTTTACGACCCACGCTTTTATACTTATAAACCCAAATTAAATATTATCTTTTTCTTTGTGGTACATTTATAAAACCGTTTGACTTAAAAGTTTTTTACCTTTTTTTATTTTGATGTGAATTAATAAAACCAGTTTTTTTCGAAATTTTAGCTGTATAGGTAGATACTAGTTTTGGAAATAGAGAGATGGGGATCTGTTTTCGAGATGCGTTTTTAGAAAAATCTCGAAAAATACGTAACAAAATTTTGGAAAAAAAATAGTTTTGAGATCCTTAAAAAAGTTCTTTTTAAATGATACCTTACATTACCAAATAAAACGATTTTTCTGTGTCAAACTTTGGCCCCTTCCCCAAAAACTACTGGAAAATATCGAGAAAATATTTTTTCTATAGGTTCTGACTTCTGTATCTACCTATATGCTTAATTAAACATTTGTAACCAAGTAAACACTAAACAGAAAGGGCGTGTCGATCGAGTTTCCCCATCAACGCATTCGTACCTACACTACCCGCCGACGGATGACGATTTTTTTGTTTTGAAGTTTTCAGCCCTGCCCCCTGGGTATTATTAATTCTACTATGCGAACAGAAATGGGCGTGTCGATCTGGTTTCCCCATCAACGCATTCTTACCTACACTACCTGCTGACGATTTTTTTGTTTTGAAGTTTTCAGCCCTGCCCCCTGGGTATTATTAATTCTACTATGCGAACAGAAATGGGCGTGTCGATCGAGCTTCCCCATCAACGCACTACCCGCCACCCAATCGGTTCCCCGCTAGCAGCAAATTTCCCGCACTCCTGACGGTATCGTTTTGCGTTACGCTGTTGAACAAAATTACTCTCATCGAGGCTAAAGTAGTTTCACTTCAAAATTACAAAAGCGATTTTGCCGTTTGGCCGCAGATATTCTGTGTAATAAGAGCGTAATAAATATTTATTGATATGTCATACGTTATAAATATCTTATTGATAAACGTGTAGGTATTGTATTATTGGAAAGACGTGATGCTCCTTAAATAGGTGCATATGACTACCTACTAACATTACGTGTCCAATAACTTTTCTATTTTTTCTATGAAAAAACTTTTTAACAAAAAAAAACCTCCTTTACCTTAAAGGAATCACACGCCGTTACTCACTTTTATAAAAATCTGCCGAACTACTGAACCGATATTTAGGAAATTTCTATGGGACCATTCTGAAAGTATACCCTTTCAAATAAAATAAATATAATTTAAAAAAACTAAAAAACACGCTTTAATGAACTAAAAAGTAAAAAATAATTAATTTTATTGTAAAAAAGCGTGGGGTAGTATGAAAATATGATACAAAGCACCCCACGCTTTTTTACAATAAAATTAATTATTTTTTACTTTTTAGTTCACTAAAGCGTGTTTTTTAGTTTTTTTAAATTATAATTTATTTTTGCTTTTTAGTCCTGGAGATCCTGGTCAGGATAATGGGACAAACTTATGGAATTATTGTATTGTAATCGGTCCTTGATAAGTGTGCAAAGTTTCAGTTCAATCTGAAGTTTTTTGCTTTTTTTTTTAGTCCTGGAGATCCTGGTCAGGATAATGGGACAAACTTATTGAATTATTGTATTGTCGTCGGTCCTTGATAAGTCGACAAAGTTTAAACTAAATCTGACCGTTCAAAGTTGGTCAAAATCAAGTTCAAAGAAGTCGGTTACAAACTGACAAACAAGCAAGCAAGCCCGCATACAGGTGAAGCTAATATAAGCGTGTTAAAAAGAATTTTCCAACTCGGTTTATAAATGACGGAGTTCTGAGGTAACAAACATAAAAAAAATTTAAAAAAAAATACAACCGATTTGAGAACCACCTCCTTTTTTGAAGTCGGTTAAAAAAATACAGTGTGAGAGATAGATCGTTAAATTTATTAAATTTATCATCTATAATTATATTGACTGTGTATATGTGCAATCGCGGACTTAATAAAGTTTACACTTGAGTTTTTCAGTTTAAATTCACAAAAAGTCAGTAGCTTAGCAACTTAAAAGAAATAATTGTCGTTTAAATGCCTCGAAATTATTAAAACGATGAACAAAAAAGAAGAATTATTGCAAGATTAGAGGAAGGAATTTGCTAGTATCAAATATTATCAAATCTTTTTATGTTTTAATTGAATAATATTGAGTAATTTGGATTGTATAATAAACAACTGAGGTGTTTTGATAATAATTTCTTATTGAATAATTTTTAGGATGTAACCTTAGTGATTGATACATTACTATCAAAAGCCAAATTACAATATGCAAAAATTAAAAAAACCGATAACTAGATGATACAGGTGTAAACTTTTTTAAGTCCGCGACTGTACATACCAACAATAAATAAAAAAGTCAGACTCACGCACGGAGGATTCCGTACAATAATAAAAAACTCGGGTCGCAGTGCCAAAACCCTGCCGACAATATAGTGTATTTGTGGCTTTATTATGCTTGTTTTTGGACAAAACAAAAAATTTAACCCCTTAATACATCCCTTAAAATAATATTTTTTTTCTTAATTTCAATATTTTTATCAATGCAACCTCGGTACCAATTTAAATACACCCTACAGTAAGTAAAGCATTATCCGCAAACTAGTGTTTTCATAAAATTTGTAAGTCCGGTCCTGTCGGGCCGATTTTATTAAAATTTTAGCAGTATATTTTAATCGTTACTAAAGGGTTAAATTGCAATTTTGAAACGATTCTGAGAATTTTTTCGGCTTTTTTGGGCCCAAAAACATTTTTTAACCCCTAAAAACTACCCTTAAAATGGTCCGATTGGGCCCATTTTAAATAGGCTTCGTGCGGTGATGGATTTCAATGTGCCTACCAAATTTCGTCAAAATCAATTAACTCTTTCGAAAGTTATAGCCCGCACACATATATATATATCCAAATATATAAATATATATATATTATATATATATACATATATAAACAGACATTTCCAAAAATGGTGCCAAACTGTTCAGGAGGCTATGAAACGTCGAGAAATTTTGGTCCGACCCCTAGGTCCCGCCATCCGACCGACGCCAATAGTGTATGTGCCATATGGCAAATACACTAAAAAAGAAGATAGGTAAGGGTAAAAAATTATTATTTATTTAAGCTTGTTTTAAAAAAGTTTTTTTTACTTATATTTTTTGTTCGTTTTAATGTTTAAAAATTTTTCCGCATCAAATTTAATTAAATTAATTTTTAAAGTAAAAAATACATTAACAGAATATTTGATGAATAAAAAAAACAAAAATATTGCAGCGATCCAAAACCCGTGATCGAACCAGAGATCTTTAGATATTCAGTCGAACGCTCAATTAACTGAGTCAGTCGACAGATGATGCTAGACGCTCTATAGTACAGTATAGAAGTACGGCTGGAGTCAGTTTTGTAATTTAAAAATAGAAAACATTAATTTGTTAAAATTACCTGATTATTTAATTCTAATTATTATTTGCCAGGATTCATGTCACAACAACATATAATCTGTTAAAATTTTAACTAGCTACCTCTTACCGTTTGTGACAGACGGACGGACAGACATAGTAGGCTCAGTGATAGGGTTCTGTTCGGAGGTACGAAAAATAAAAAAAACTTTTTACAGGGATATACGCCAGGATTATACGGGGATACGACCTAGTAATCAATAACTTCTAGGTAGGTGTGTGTGTTTTAAAGACCACCAACAGCTAAGGTTATTTGGGCCTAGCACCAATTCATATTTTCAATTCATTATTTTTTTTTAATAATAAATTGAAAATCCAATTGACACTTTTACCAGCTCTCGGGCTAGAATCCGGGAATTGGGGACTTGCAATAGAGGAACCATAGCAACGCCATGTAAACAACAGCTTTGCTACACTCTCGGCTATTCTCAAGCCCTTCTAGGTAGGTACTACTACAGATGACATATAATACAGATAAGTTGTGGCCGTGCTAACGAGCGAGCCACCTTTTGAAGGCCAGATTTGACCGTCGCATCTGTTAGCAGAATTCAAAAGCTTGAAATAAGTATGTGTGAGTTACAGTTGATTCAAAACATAAGAGTGGTTTTGATCCTACACACTTAAAACAATCACAATTCTATTAAAATGTATAAGTCGCTTTAATCGCGAGATAATAATTAGATAATAATGTATTCTTTTGCTGGCATTTATGAAACATTCCCCCTAAATTAAACTTCACTGAAATATACGAGAAAAAATTACCATGCCTATTATAATTACTTATATTAAAAAAATTTGTTGACGTATCATTTTATTAGTTACTATACGTGCCAGGAATGGATATTTACTATAAATACCAAAGGTTTAGTACTTTATTTTGTTTATGTTTTTAGTTCCATAAAATGACACAAATCATTCAATAAAGGCGCTCATAAGACGGTCGTTTTTTCCCGTAAGGCAAGCCGCAAGACCCCCATACTCACATTTTGAACGAAAAAAATGGTAAAGATCTTTTCGATTTGAAATTTTACAAAAAGTAGGTATATTACTTTTGAGACAACTCTTATAATATGTGTTATCGCAACAAAGGGAAATTGTAATGTCACTAAAATCAAATCAATCGTTCATATTGCCACTGGGCTTTGGATAAACGAACAAAGGACTATGAAAATTTCAACTTTTTTGTGATTAAGAGAGAAAAAAATATCAAAGCCGATTCAATCCGCTCGTATATTTTTCCTTACAATACTTTTACAGGGCTTTGTCGACCTACAATATTGAAATTGTTTCAATGTTTTTGTTTTTACTGGAAAACTTTGTTTGATGCATAAAATAATTTTTAACAAAACAGAAAATGTTTTTAACCTAGGTAAAATATTTATTTTGAAAATTTAATAATAGTTTCTAAACATTTTATAAATTTTATTCAAAGCATATTTTGTTGCACAATTTTGAAGTGAAAACTTCCTTAGGCGCGTTAGGCACTCTTTGCCTGGGTACTGAAAAAATGTGAAGCGTTCGCAACTCGTTCCGTAAGAATCCGCAACTCCTTCCGTAAGAATTCGCAACATACTTAATACTTATATCATAAAAACGGCCTTCTACACTCTTCCACTCATAATGCATAGGAACCTCGGCTCGAGACCTGATGGCAACGTAGAATTTTTGGCGTTTTTTTTCTAAATTCTACATGATATTTATTTATATATGTATTTTTTATTTTTGTTATATTCTTTCTTTGACATTAATTATAATTTTTTTGAAACCAAGGTGGAATTAAATTAAAAATACAATTTTAGTATTTTAGTATTATAAATTATTTTTAGTTCATAAATGCGCTATAATAGATGACACCAAAAATTAGAAAATCTGAAGTTTTCACTTCTGTCGTGTGGTCATAAGCACACACCCATTTTTTTTAAATTTATTTATTTATTTATTGTAGATTATAGACGCATCGACATCTCAGGTCTTTCAACTACATTAAATAACAACTTTCTGAAAACTATAAATAACATCACAAAACATCCATGAGCGCAGGTGGGATTCGAACCCACGACAGTCTAGTCTAGAGGCTGCGGAACCAAATACGCTATCCACTACGCTACGCTGCCTTCTCATTTTTTTAAATTCCAAAATAGAATCTAAACAAAGAATAGAGTAACAAGTCAAAAACTTCAGCTGATTTCGAACTATGAACCTCCAAAAAATTAAAATAAAAACTAAATAAAAACTCTTCATGGTTTCCGGGCTTGTAGGCCGTGGTCCGGTGGTATTTCTACCTGACGTTTCGTCTACAACTGCGGTAGACATTCTCAAAGGATATGTTTCAAGGTCCAACTTTCCTACTTTGAGGCTTGGCGGTGTGTGTGTGTGTGACGTACGTACGACACGTCGATGTGTACATTTCTTTGAGAATGTCTACCGCAGTTGTAGACGAAACGTCAGGTAGAAATACCACCGGACCACGGCCTACAAGCCCGGAAACCATGAAGAATTGGAACAATGCCGGCCGTGAAAGCTTGCACACTTGGATAAATAAAAACTCTTTCAAAAAAGTCTCAAAAAAGGGAAAAATAATAAAATTTTGAGGTCGGCGTCAATTTAATTGCTAAAACTTTTTATTAATCTACTTTTATTTTATTAAATTGGCACTGACCTCAAAATTTCATTATTTTTCTCTTTTTTTAGTTTTTTTAGTGGCTTTTTTGAAGGTTTTTTTTTTACTTTTTAGTGGCTTTATACAACACGTAGTTTGCACGTTATTAATCGACTTCTATATCTTGATATTTGATGACTATAAACTAAAACCACTGATCCGATTTTATTAAAATTTAATTGGAACCACCCTGAAGGTATGCTCTATTAAATAAAACAAGAATCTACATAAAAAATACATAATAAAAAAATCAGTCGAGCTACTGAACCGATTTAAGTAAAATTTATATTTGACCACCCTGAAGGTATTACTTTTTTAAATATTTTACACTCTTTTTTTAACACCCTGTATAGTCAGATGCATTGTGTGTTATCTAAGCATTGGTTTAATAATGGGTTCAAAAAGAGACACAGCCAACGTAAAATAAACCGATTAACTCTTACTTTTTGTGATTATTTAATTAACGAACAAGCAGAGATAATATCTGTCCAACGACCCCCATCGGGGGCGAAGCAAATTTCATAGCGTGTAATTGCGTCTCCTCAAACGCGTTAGTATAGTTGGCAGGCCTGCACTCAACAGTCAACACCGCTTAGTAAATGTTTTTTTCTTTTTAGTGTAAGTATTTGCCACATGGCACATACACTATTGTTTTTTGTATAGACTTATAGACCGAGAGTTAGTGACAATTTTTTGGTGTTATTTATTCAACGCCTTATTTTTGTGAAGATGTTGAGAGAGGCATATTAAAGTGCCCTGAGTAAGGGATTTGACTAGATAGCGGTATGGGAGGGATGCAGACCGCCCCCAACATGTAACAAAAAAAATAGTCACAATTATTATTGATTCAAGGCTGAAATTGTTTGTATAGCTTGTCGGTGACCCAATAATGCCATTATAATATTTGAAGATCGATTGGTCGGTATTAAAGGGGTGGCAGATCACCCTAAACGTGTCATGTACCCGACGAAATTTATATTATTAGTTCAAGGTTCAAATTTTAATATGTTGTTACGGCGACTGTTTTAAGCATATATTTTAATTTGCAGAACAAAATGTCGGTATTAATCCCCTTGCAGAACGATATAAACACCTATAGGCGACCAATCGATCTGCAGATATTATAATGGCATTATTGGGTCAGCGACAAGCTATACAAACAATTTCAGCCTTGAAGCAATAATAATTGTGACCATTTTTTTTTTGTTACATGTTGGGGGCGGTCTGCATCCCTCCCATACCGCTATCCAGCAAAATCCCTTACTCAGGGCACTTTAATATGCCTCACTTAATAACTTCGCAAAAATAAGGCCTTGAATAAATAACACCAAAAAACTGTCACTAGCTCTCGGTCTATTAGTTGTGTTATTTTAAAACGAACGCAAATTTAAAAAAAAAATAATACACATGTAGGTACTTACACAAAACTTTGGAAATTTTATTATACAATGGAATTCACAAACTCACAAATGTTCTACAGTTTTATTAAAAGTGCGGGGACGAAAACAGTAAGCACACCGTCTGCGTGCTTCTGCAGAATATCCACCAGCTTCACCGTATAATAAAACTATATCTGTTTTTTTCAATATTCGTAAAATGTGTCATTCTGTTTTATGAATATCACGGCAGAGCAATCGGTCATAACTGATTATAAAATTATGCATTTTATCCAAATTTTATAGCAGTTACATAATTAGTGAGAAAGGTTTGTATTTAGTCCGTCCACGAGTGTATATTATGAAATTTATTTCGCCAGTGGCGGGTACAATTTTTTTAATAAAATCTCCTCATTTTTTTTCTCAAAAATAAACTTGTCGATTTCTTTCATATTTGATTTGTTGAATTTTTTCTCGCCTCAATTTCTGAATCACCTGTATAAGCGGGATAGTTTTGATGTGGGCGTGTATGCTTTAAATTGTCCGCTCCATTAACATTGCCAGTAACTATGCAAGACTCACTCTCCATTATTTCTGAACCGTACTATAATTATATTATTTTAGGTATTGAATTATATTATTTAATTGATTACATCTGGTATCACGTTTAAATAAAAAATGGTTCAGACCTGTGGCTAAAGATTTTATCTATTGAAAAGTTTACTTAGCCATGCAAGCCCAGGCCTGTTCGCATTGCAAAACCAAGTTATGTGGAAAATGTTTCCGGGTTTTATTTAATTAAGGTAACGCAAAAAACACCACTCTGTGGAGTATATAAAAAAGCAATGGTGTGATAATATAGAGCGTATACATAGGTACATACCAAGAGCTTAGATCTCGAAACAGTTCTTTCCTTCCTTTCGACCAGAGATTCCCAAACTTATTTGGGCTAGTGCTACTGTTTTAACTGATTTAAAAAAAAGGAGGAGGTTCTCAGTTCGACTGTATATCCTCAGGATACTACAGCCCTCCTGGATGGCTCTAGCCCCCCCCCGCCTTCCTTGATTGCTCAAGCACCACTCAATTGCTTCTGAGGATACTACCGCGCCCGCTTGGATTAGTCCAGACTCCAGCGCCACTTAATTTTTCTCTGGGTAAACTACCGCCCTCCTTGATTATTCAAGCGCCCCTCTATATTGTTTCTGAGGATACTACCGCCCTTCTGGATCGCTCTATGGCCCCCACTTTCCCGGATTGCTCAAGCGCCCCTCAATTGCTTCGGAGGATACTTACTGCCGTCCTCTTGGATTAATCCAGCGTCACTTAATTGTTTCTGAATAAACTACCGCCCTCCTTGATTGCTCAAGCGACCGTCTATTGCTTCTGAGGATACTACCGCCCTCCTGGATCGTTCTAGCTCCCACCCCCGCCTTCCTGGATTGCTCAAGCGGCCCTCAATTGCTTCTGAGGATACTATCGCCCTTTTGGATTGCTCTAGCCCCCCTCGCCTTCTTGGATTGATCAAGCGCTCTTTAATTGCTTCTGAGGATACTGCCGCCCTCCTGGATTAATCCAGCTCCCCCCAATTGCTTCTGAGGATACTACCGCCCTCCTGGATATCTCCAGCGCCCACCACCAAAGAGACGGAATCGTCCATTTTGGGATACACTGCTTTAGATTGACTTTATGTGCGGCCGTGGTTTATCAAATTTATAATGTAAAACCGTATCTACACAGCCGTTTAGAAAAATATCCAGATGCAACCGTTTGTAAAAATAACCTTTATTTTACACGGAGGTTTTTATTCTGCGGTAACATTTAATATCGCCTACGTTTTTTTGTTAAATAATATTTATACTAGCTCTTTTTGTAACGGTGATCCAAGTTTTCATTGTATAACTTATGAATTCTGTAATTGTTTAACAATAGCAAATGAGCACTTTAATATATCTGTCGGTTAGCACCGCCACCATCAGGTGATGATTTAAATTAATCATCTCCTGATGATGCTAAAATGGTTAGCGAAACGAGCGTCGAGAAAAAAGTGTTAGTGTTTTGTGGTTATTATTTAATATTCAGAGTATTCTTTACTCGAAGTTACCTCCTTCACTCTTCATCCCAAATCCTTTCCTGTCGCTTAAAAACAGTCACATTTCTCCCGACGCTATTTTCAAAGCTAAAGTCGGGTAAACGCCAAATGAAGGACCAAGAATCAGACTACAGATCCTACAGGCATATTTAAAAAAAAAAAAAAAATTTGCTACGTGTGAAAGATTACTTAATTTTTAAAAAGTTGTAAGTTTTTCCACGAAAATATTTTTCAATTCTTCGCCCTAAGAATCTGTAATGTGATCCTTGGTCCTTCATTTGACGTTTGCCTGAATCCTTTAACTTCAAGAATATAGTGTCAGGAGAGCTGTAACCGTTTTTATAGGCAAGGTGAACAGATTTAAGATGAAGAGTGCAGGGGGTAACTTCCGCTATCGAATACTCTTAGAATCACAAAGTGGCGTAATCAGCCAATTGGCGGCAAAGCAACTAGTGTTGCCGTCTAGACAAGACAAGACTTTCAAAGTCTTGTCTTGTCTTGAAATATCAAGACTTCACTGAGTCTAAGTCTAGATTAAAAAACTCTCGTCTTGTCTAATATCAAGACTCTAGATCAGCATTTCCCAAACTATGGGTCGCCGGTCGCGAGCGAATATTGGGTGGGTCCTGAAAAATAATACGATATCGACCGACCGACAAAAACATCCTTCTCAATGAAATAACACTCATTGTATTTAATTAAGTATTAAAATTTTCGATTGTAACTGAATGTTCTTTTTCTTATTTGAACAGTCCTTCATTCATATAGTTATGCCCCTTTTTTCTTCATGAAAGCCAAGAGGTGAGTCCCGAATTTGGAAGTTATTGTTAGGTGGGTAACAGTCCAGTCAACTTTGGGAACCACTGCTCTAGATTATTTTCAATAGTCTAGATTAACCGAGTGGTTTACTTTACCAGCTGCTACTTAGTTTATCTAGACTCTTGAAAAGTGTCTAGAGTTTTGGCAAGAGTTCTTGATTTATATAAAGCAAATCTTGTCTTGAAAATCTAGACAAGCCAAGACAAGAGTCTAGAAAGTCTAGATCTAGACGCAATGCCGGATTTAGAGGTCTGGAGGCCCCGGGGCAACAAAGGAGTGGAGGCCCCCTGGCCCCAAATTATTGTGCAGTGGAAGTTAAAAAACATTTCCTCGTGATTGCTTATTAAAATTATTAACGCGATTTAGCAGATTTTCAACGACAAAATTTAATAACCGAGAATTCAGAGAATTTTTTTTCGGAAGTTTCTATTGTGGGGGCCCCTCTTTTGTGGAGGCCCCGGGGCTGTAGCCCCGGCTGCCCTCCCCTAAATCCGGCCCTGTCTAGACGGCAACACTAAAAGCAACCTCTAGCAACGGACTGTCTGCTTGACAACAGTTACTCTCTCTGCTGCTCTCTAATAGTTTTTACCATAGACGATCGCCATTGTCGAGTGATAACGTTTCGGTGTCATTCTTATAACATTGTGTCTCTAACTTCCGCGGTAGAGAATACTCTTCAGGGACTATAAGTATTGAATCATTCTACTGTTTTGCATATTCAAAGTTCAATACGGAATATGAAGTCATTAAAACTATTAAGTACACATTACATAATAATTGAAACAGAAATACAATGATTATAATCTTCCGTAGGATGTCAGAAAAACAGTCCATGTTATTGTATAAATTCGCTGCTAGAGCATTGTTCGTTAGTAAGTTGGCAATCTTTGGCTTATTACAAGTTGTTATTAATTATTTGAAAATGCGACGAAGCGTCTTAATGCACACGAACAAAGCCGAAACATGCATCGTCTTATCTTCGCCACTTATTTAATTATATATTATATCTGTGGCTGAAAGGCAAAACTGCTCATGTTCTTATCTACCAGTTTATTCGATGACCAAAAAAATGATAATCTAAAACGGTACCAAGTTTCATTCCAATTTCAAACTCGAAAATAGTATGTTGTGTTACTAGGGCAGAAAGTTGGCGTTTGCGACGAGATGTGACGTTTACCACACGGGCGAGTTAACGGGTTTAGATTGGCAAAGTTGAGGTTTTCTTTATTTGTCTTACGTGTAAAATTTCAAGTTTATAAATGCACGGAAAATACTCTATAGATTTTGATGAGTGTCATAAAAATTGCAATTTTATGGGGCCTGTATCTCGTAGACGGTTTGAGATAAAAGCTTGAAATTTTTACAGGACCTTAATGAAAAGGACTTTGAAAACACATACAATTTTCATATTCCTAGCTTAATAAGAATCAAAGTTATGAGGGTGGTAAATAGGTTGTAAGTTGGTTCGTGTAAATATACACATGGCATGCGCCACCGTTGCTGCAAGATCTTGGATTGACGCACTGTCTTGCGCCTAGATGCTTAATATGCATTTCGCTGAAAAATGGTGTTGTTTAATAAAACTCGAAGTTATTACTTATGAAGTTATGAGGGCGGTTAATAGGCTGTAAGTTGGTCCGTGTAAACTGTAAATATACACATGGCGTGCGCTACCGTTGCTGCAAGAACTTGAATTGACGCACTGCCTGTTATTAATCCGAAATAAGCGGTTTTGTCTTTTGGTCAGAGATTCTGTCCATATATAGTAGAGGATGGCTCCTTCTTCAGCTCTAATATAACAGATTCAGATTATTTATTACACCATTTGGCTCAAGTGTGCTCTTATTATACGAAATTATAGTATGAGAGGTAGAATTAGTTATATAATGTTTAAGATCAAATATGATGCATTAACGTATATTTTATAAACTCCACATTATACAAGGTGACGCGTATTAATTGCTACCAGAAAATACTTGAAACAATTACCGGTCAAGTGCGAGTCAGACTCGCACACCGAGTGTTCCGTTCAATAATGAAAATAAGGAGGTTGTCAGGAGTAAAAAAATGCAGATTTATGCTTGTTTTTAAAAAGTTTTTTTAACCTACATATACCTAAATTTTATTTTGTTCTTTTTAGTGTTTCAAAATTTTTCCGTATCAAATTTAATAAAATGAATTTTTAAAGTAAAAAAATATATTATAACAAAATATTTGATGAATAAAAAAAAACAGAAAATTGCAATCCGAAACCAGGGATCAAACCGGGTAACTTTAGAACTTTAGTCTAACACTCTACCACTAAGCTAGTCGGACGACGTTTAACACCGTCGATCAATCGATTGAGTTGGTATAGCTCTATAACTATTATAGTAGTGTATAGAAGGCGGTAAAATAAAATTATTAATTTATTAAAATTAATTCATAATTTAATTATAATAATTATTTGCCAGAGTTCATGCCGAAATAACACACAATCTGTGAAAATTTCAACTAGCTACCCTTGTGACCGCCCTTGAGTGAACAGCCGGTATATTATTTTGTATTACAGTCATTAATGTACATAGTAGGTACTATGTACGGTACGTATATGTATATTTAATATGAGGGAGCAATGTGTCTTTGTGCAATGAGTCTTCACCCACCTTCATTTCTAAATTGTAACTATGGATATATCTATACTACGAATTTCTGTGTATGACTCGAGATGAGTGTGGAATACTGAATATATGGTATTAATTAAATTTATTCCTGCTGTGGTGTGTGGCGAAAACCGCTCTTCATTTGGTCTCTTATAATAACACGCCGTTCCCGGATAAACTGGATAAGGGTTGAACTATCTACCTGTATATGTACAGTATATATTTTCCTTTTATTATAAACCTACTTATTCTTTTATTTACTTAATTCAATTAGCAAGACATTTCTCTAAAATTAAATTACATTAAAACGCGTATCAAAATTACATTAAAAACTAGCTTCCCCAATCGGTGTCACTCGCATGAACGTCAATTTTGCGCGAAAAAATACAGTAAAGATACAACAGGTAATATTAATATAGTAGATTGTATATATCTAGGGCAGGGGTCGGCAACCTTTTGGGAGCCAAAAGTTACAATTTACAAAATTTCCCAGTTTTTAAAGAGCCACTAACATTTTTATTTCAATATTATGGTATTTGATTAGGATTAGGTATATAAAAAAAGTTCTGACTGCGACCGTTGACGACACAGTGCATCAATAACTAAACAAACAGAACAGTGTTGCCGCATTTAAAAAATGTCAGCTGTCCGTATACTCTCCACTCCACCTATTCTCACTGTTCTCTGTTGAGTGTTTTTATCCTGTTTAAAGTCTTTTTTGCAGTATAATATTTTTTATGAGTTTTGAATATAAAATAATATAATTATTAATATTTACGCATGGAACTGGAGAGCCGCATCTTGACATCATAAGAGCCGCAGGTTGCCGACCCCTGATCTAGGGTGTAATAATAGTAATTTATGCAACTAGTGGCAAAAGTAACGGATTATATGTCCCACCCCCTATAAAGGGGGTGGGACAAATTTTTTTTTTATAAATTACAATTTTTTTTTACATAGTTCTAGAATCACTGTGTCCCACATGCTGCGCTCATGGTAATACGAAATATGGTCCTGACTCACTGCAATCTGGAATGAGATGACTTTAACAGTCTCCTAACATGTGTCAAAATTTAACCTGTCCTCTAAAGATTGTAGGCATTCAAACTTGAAGGAGGTATTGTATTAGGTATCTAAGCTCGATAACGTCTTATGGTAATCGTAATATTTTATGTTATCAAAACACCAGTCAGACCTTAGGGTAGGTTGTTGAGTGGGATTGCAATGGGACCAGCTATGCGAATCTGATCTTCGCTTGACTGATAACGCTGCGTTTACATAGCACTACAAAACGTAGCGCAATTTCAAGGCTTATATTTATTTCAATTAATTTAATATCATTCAAAAGACTACAAAGAGCCGAATTCGTCAGACAATATAATAGGATTTTGACCTTCATAAAATAATTTTCATTCATGAATATTTTGTGCCACCGTTGGAAAAGTCCAATTATTTAATTTATTACTTAAGGCTAGACATTGTGCGTCTCAGTCCTTATATTCTCTTAATAGATTCCAATATAAGCGATTTTTAACTTCCCATTGGAAGTTATTGTAATGAGCCCGAAAATCGAAATCAAAATGTATAACAAATTTTTATGTTTCAAGGTCGCTACACTATTTTTAGAAAGATTGTGAGTGTGTACGTACGTACGTATGTGTCCATTTCTTTCTAAGACGAAATCTCGAGAATGAAAAATGATATCGACTACGTTAGGGTGCCAATCGACGCGTATTAACTTAAATATGATCTGAAAGAAATTTTTCAAAATCGGTTCAGCCGTTCTTTTTTCTTAGCCAAATAGACTCCAAAAAAGTAGATTTTACACAATATCTCGCGAATAAAAAATTATATCGACTTCGTAAAGATGTCAATCGAGGCGTTTTAACGTCATTTTGATCCGACATAAATTTTATAAAAATCGATTCAGCCGTTTTTTTTTTTTAATTATTGTTAAAAATAAATAATAATTATGTTTTAATGATTAAAATGATTGCTTTTCTGTGTAATATCTAATTTAATTATTATTATTAAATATTTATCAAACTGGGAAGTTCGTCGTGTGGACCTCAAGGGTCGCACTTTAGTCCTAATAAACGACCTACCTCACGGCTTGTTTATATGTAATATTTTTGGGCTTGCTATATTTGAGTTGGAAAAGAAGAAGCAAGAAGAATCGACGAATGTGCAGAGTGCATTCAATTGTAAATGACCGCTCTTGGTCTATGGATACACATTGCAATTCTGGAATCATACACTTCCGCCTAGGTATATCATAAACAACACCCAAAAATCCAGACATACTCTGCAAGAAAATAAAATTTCAAACAAGCTAACCGATATACATGGTATTGTCGGTTAGTTCGCAGCTTTAAATCGTCTAGGTGCAGACCCCGTGACCAGTGGCGGCCGGTGGTCAAAAATTTTGGTAGTGCACCAAATACCTAACCAAAAAATATGATCTCTTTGTTGCGCTCATTAATTATCTACATCTCTTTTTTACTCTAATTAATTTTTTTTGTTCAGATTAGTCTTTCGGACAATCTGTATATACCTATAATATTATGTACATTTTGCAAATGAGTTTAAGATGAACTGTTTTTTACCATTTCAGATGCGTCGAATCATTAACGCCTTTTTGAGTTCAGTTAGCTTCACACGGAAAACAGACAAAAAACTAATAAGTGTATCACATCCACACAACCATGATGCACCATACAATTCTTTTTTAAAACAACGCGTGAATTAATTATTATTTTTATAAAATTAATTGTTGAAATTTCAAGTTTATTGTTGAAGAAAATCAAATATGAATTAAATCATAATCATTATATTATTACAGCTTGATTATTTTAATGCCGATAACCACAATTCACCACGAAACATTTTTTTATAAATTACAAAACAGAATTTAATTTAAAAAACCGGGAATTTTCAATGAAAAATGAAATATTGTACTGAGAGGCAAGTGTGAAATGGATAATAATATAAAAACTGTAACGAACTTAGCCGAAGTTGTTTCGGTGTCTTTTGGCTGTATTGGATCGGCGCGCGAAGTTCGTCTATATTAAACTACGTAAATATACCTGTCTCACGGTTTTACTATCCTTGTCTAATTTAACATTGGGACAATGCTAGCTGTTTCGTGCGCTAATAGAAACGCTTTGCCTTCAATGCCTTGGGTAAAATACAACAGCTCAGCAGATTTGTTCAATGAAACATGATTAACCGATTATAATATTTGATTCTGTGTAGGCGTATGACGTGTCATCGTTTATCAATAAGTAAATTCATAAATTTATTTATTTTTTAATTTTGCGTTGCGTTGCATTTCAACTGGCAGTGCAGTGCACGAGCGCACTTAAAGACGGGCCGCCACTGCCCGTGACTCGTCCGGTCACGGGGTTTGCACCTAGACGCTTATCAATAGACCGGACTTCTCGAAGTGTTTTGGTAAGCCCTGTGTATAATAATATGGTATTCGTGCCGCAACACTAGTATCCAGTAGACCGTAGCTATTATAGTCGGGTACAAAGCGATCTAATGTTGTGGTCCACTCAGTCGACCGAACGCGACATTCAGCAACTTTCTACCTCTCTCTACCCTTTCTTAGACGTGGTCGTTATTTCACGTCACTAGTTACAATAACTAGCTACGCGGTATGTAACCGAATCACTAGTTTCGAGTTACATTACAAGTAGTGATTTTTGCAAATGCGTTACTAAGCGAGAGCGGGTGACAGTGACACGAATAAATCCGAAGTAACCCGAACACGCACATGCCGTGATTTAAGTGTATAGCTACAAACACTTAGATAGTGATTTAATGTATTTTAGTTTCGTCTCGTTTCGTGTGTAACTGTATAGTTGGTAACTGGTGGAGGTATTTATGCAAGCAATCACAGTAGCTGAATAAAAATAACTAGTTACAAAAATCACTAGTTTTGAAACAGGTGATGCCGACCAAGTCACTGGTTTCGTTACGTTTCTTGAAAATAACGTAACGACCCACGTCTAGTTGTGGTCCACTCAGTCGACCGAACGCGACATTCAGCAACTTTCTACCTCTCTCTACCCTTTCTGCTGTCAGCTGTCGCGATGATACGTACAAATATAAACCGTATCTGAACACAAAATACACTGTATCTGACACTGTATTTGTTATTCCAGTCGTGAAATCGGGACAGATATTAATTGCTTCATAAAAACAATGTTACTCACGTATATACGCATTTGAATTAAAATTGCCCCACTACTGTCTTATGTAAATATTAAACAATCAATGTTTGGACTAATTTTAACTTGATTTTAATAAGCGTCGATACAAAATAATGTAATACATTAATTTATATTATATAAAGTACATTTAATATAAGAATAAATCTAACAAGCCGTGAGGTGGGTCGTTTACCGTTTAACTTAAAAGTTTTTTTATTATTTTTTTTATATTTATTTTTTAATAATTGTTCTACCGCGCAAATGTCTAATTTTAAAAAAACGACAATTATTTTACAAGCAATTATTTTGCACAGCATTATTTTAGAAGTGCTTTAGGCAAATATATTTTTAAGAAAACCTCCAACAAATACGAAATGAACACGGGCAACGCCGGGTTTAACTGTTACTCATAAATTTTGCTGAAGTCCTGTGTTATTGATATGGAAGAGTATGGCATATGACTAAAATATCCAAAAAGTTAACATACTTAAATTTTAATAATTTTGGAATATACCTAGGTATACTTAAATTTTTAATAATTTTGGAATGAAAAATCTAAACAGAATTTAATCATTGGTTAAGATACAAAAATATTTTTTTAGAGTTGCTATAAATAAACAGTAATCTCTTTCACTCAAATGCTTTTCACTTAAAAATCTTTTACACAACTAGAAATGCATGGATAATGTTTTCGTGGTATATAATATATCATAAAATGTATTTCATTTATTTTTTGCATGTGAGTAAAATACTATAAGCTTATTTTGTAGAAGCTGCTATTAAGTGTATTAGGGTTGTCAAATTTAAATATAAAACGCCACAAAAAACAATATTATATACACAACAAAATATTTTCATTTCATTGAAAATGTTGTTGGAAAGCAGCCAATTATATAACTGATTCAAATTATATCGGAAAAAATCATTACCAACCATAGTCACAGTCAGGATTCTAACCTGAACCTTTCCACTGTCGCGGCGGAATGAGCTTACAATTGCTCAACCGTGACATGATTACTAATCAAACATTCTCCATATATGCTTCGGAATCAATTAATTTTCAGTACATGCGAGTGTTAATTCATTATAGCTAGGTTGTAGATGTGAATCTTCGTACTAGCGAGAGCTCATCATGAAAGTGAAAATTAGTAATTTATCTTATTTTCATTTTATATATCACTAGCGGTTTGGTCCGGTTTCGCCCGGGTTCTACGAATTTATGATTTATTAATACATTACTCATTATTGTGCGAGACTACTACACTCAAGTAGTAGTCCAAGAGCTCGCGCGGTCAAAAATTGCAAGACTTTTGTAAAGACTAATAAGTATTTTGAGATTAGCTATACCTACTATCCACAGTCAGTAAGCACATAGCTGTCGGGACCTCATGGCGTCGGGACGCTTTAACTGACCCAGTCGGTAGAAGTTTGGAATTTTTACCACTGCTGATTATAGGCCGATTTTATCAAAAATCTTACTGTTTTTTTTTAAATTAAATTATATTCAATAAAAGAACCTTGCCTAGCTGTGCCGAATTTTAGCTCTTACAAAACACTATAGCTTTTTGCATCTGTTAAAGCGCCTCGAGATTTAAAAGGTGTAAAAAAACTAGTGCTTTAAAAATGAAATTTGGCACAGGGTTAATTTATTCAATTATCCCTATATTATTAAACGAGCAAATCTTGTACCTATATATGTACCTATGTATCTATATAAATATTTTCTCGAAAACGGCCCTAAAGATTTGAATGAAATTTAGTGAAAAGGGGTTTTGGGGGGCAAAAAATCGATCTTGCTAGATCTCATCCCTGGAAAAATTCGTTTTCTTATCGATTTTATCATTTTAAAAAACAGTTTTTTTAACGTTATAAAACAGTGTCGTATGGTGAGTAGGCTTTGGAAAAAACAAACTATTTTCATTATTTATGTCAAATTACTCTGACAGTCAATCTTTAACTTATTAAAATAATCAGTAATTTTTTGAAAAGTAAAAAAATAACAACAATAAAATTTTAACATATTTATACTTACATAATTATGTTTAGATTTTATTGTTGTTATTTTTTTAACTAATATTTAAATAAATAGGTATATTACTTTTATATTACCTATATAAAATATGTAGGTACATACGTTATGTAGTATGACGTATACTGACGTATACTAATATTGTCTACTTATAGGTATGTAATTTTTTTTCTTAAAAACGACTAACGATTTTGATGAAATGGGAACTTTAAGTACTATTTTTTTATTGAACTCATCCGAGCAAAGCTCGGTCATCCAGATATTTGAATATAATTTATAAATAAATTATAATTTAAAAAAACTAAAAAACACGCTTTAATGAACTAAAAAGTAAAAAATAATTAATTTTATTGTAACAAAGCGTGGGGTAGTATGAAAATATGATACAAAGCACCCCACGCTTTGTTACAATAAAATTAATTATTTTTTACTTTTTAGTTCATTAAAGCGTGTTTTTTAGTTTTTTTAAATTATAATTTATTTTTGCTTTTTAGTCCTGGAGATCCTGGTCAGGATAATGGGACAAACTTATGGAATTATTGTATTGTAATCGGTCCTTGATAAGTGTGCAAAGTTTCAGTTCAATCTGAAGTTTTTTGCTTTTTTTTAGTCCTGGAGATCCTGGTCAGGATAATGGGACAAACTTATGGAATTATTGTATTGTCATCGGTCCTTGATAAGTGTGCAAAGTTTCAGTTCAATCTGAAGTTTTTTGCTTTTTTTTTTTAGTCCTGGAGATCCTGGTCAGGATAATGGGACAAACTTATGGAATTATTGTATTGTCATCGGTCCTTGATAAGTGTGCAAAGTTTCAGTTCAATCTGAAGTTTTTTGCTTTTTTTTTTTTTAGTCCTGGAGATCCTGGTCAGGATAATGGGACAAACTTATTGAATTATTGTATTGTCGTCGGTCCTTGATAAGTGTGCAAAGTTTCAGTTCAATCTGAAGTTTTTTGCTTTTTTTTTTTTTAGTCCTGGAGATCCTGGTCAGGATAATGGGACAAACTTATTGAATTATTGTATTGTCGTCGGTCCTTGATAAGTGTGCAAAGTTTAAACTAAATCTGACCGTTTAAAGTTGGTCAAAATCAAGTTCAAAGAAGTCGGTTACAAACTGACAAACACACAAGCCCGCAAGCAAGCCCACAAACATACAGGTGAAGCTAATATAAGCGTGTTAAAAAAAAACAGTCAGAAGTTTGATAAAATCGACCTATAGTCAGCAGTCGATAAAATTTCCAAACTTCTACCAACCAGGTCCGTTAAACGGGGCGCTTTAACGGACCTAGTTGGTAGAAGTTTGGAAATTTTATCGACTGCTGACTATAGGTCGATTTTATCAAACATCTGACTGTTTTTTTTATAAATTATATTCAAATATCTGGATGACCGAGTTTTTCTCGGATGAGTTCAAAAAAAAATTGTACTTAAAGTTCCCATTTCCCTCCAGAGGTCCCGATCGCTGTACTTGCTGACTGTAGTATTATTAAATTATGACATGTGGGACGACCCTATTTAAAATCTAATGCATGAAATGAAACTAAATGCGTAATGACTAATGAGTCGTAATATCATTACGCACGAGATATATATGATATTTTTTGCCATACCCACTATAAAATAGCTGCTTTTCACTTCATTTTCATTTTTTTCAAAACATGTTGACAGTTCATTTCCGTCGCCAACTTTACTTTTTTAGTAGACCATGAGTAGCTGTTGCAGTGCGCCCGCGCATAGTAAATAAACATAAATCACTATGGAAATGGCTTTATTTTCCATACTAGTGTGTTTTGAAAACACTTTCAATACACCTGCCTGTTAACTGACCCATTCCATGCATACATATAATCATGCGTAGGTACAGTATATTTTATTTATTTATTGTAAATTATAGACGCGTCGACAACTTAGGTCATTACCGTATTGATTACATTAAATAACAGCACACTTAAAACTAAATGACATCACAAAACATCCATGAGCGGAGGCGGAATTCGACCCCACGACAGTCTGATCTAAAGGCCGCAACGCTAACCACTGGACCACACTGTCCTCATGTACCGTATAGCTATTTTATAGTGGGTATGGCAAAAACAAAATAACGTAACACACTTAAAACTAAATGACATCACAAAACATCCATGAGCGAAGGCGGGATTCGAACCCACGACAGTCTGATCTAGTGGCCGCGACGCTAACCACTGGACCAGACTGTCCTCATGTACAGTATAGATATTTTATAGTGGGTATGGCAAAAACAAAATAACGGACTTAATAATTTAATGTACTGTGGTTTAATGCGGTTGACTTTCGAGTAGCAAAACTTTTTGACAATCCAGAAAAGCTTTTAAGTTAGCTTTAACTGAATTAAATTAAGTTAAATGAATTAAATGTAAGTGTTGATCACCAACGACAATAATGACATTAATTATTATCGTCACTCAATTTAAATAGGAAAATGGCAATCCCTTCAGACACACCATCGAACCGAGGGTTCCATTCCATTAGAGCAAAAGCTCGCACGGAATGGAAAAAAGTATCTTTTACTTTCATCTGCGTTGCACGAGAAAGGGAAAGAGGTTGGTACGTGGGGTTGAAGCAGCGGCACGTTACCGGTGTCTATCCCCTCCCCCCCGCCTACAATGCGGGCCATTAAGGAACACAAAGCCTTCAGCACTTTACTCTGTCTGAGTGTCTGCAGTCACGAAATGTGTATACTTACCTAAGTACAGGCGACTTCCAATTATCCGACAAATTGACACAGGACCCGCGACGTTGGCTTTATAATATTTATAACAAGGCCGCCTCACAGTGAGCGCACCGTTACTATCAATCAACTATTAGACCGAGAGCTAGTGACAATTTTTTGGTGTTATTTATTCAAGGCCTTATTTTTGTGAAGATGTTGAGGGAGGCGTATTAAAGTGCCCTGAGTAAGGGATTTTGCTAGGTAGCGATATGGGAGGGATGCAGACCGCCCCCAGCATGTAACAAAAAAAAATGGTCACAATTATTATTGATTCAAGTCTGAAATTGTTTGTATAGCTTGTCGGTGACCCAATAATGCCATTATAATATTTGCAGATCAGTATTAAAGGGGTAGCAAATCACTCTAAACGTGTCATGTACCGGACGAAATTTATATTATTAGTTCAACGTTCAAATTTTAATATGTTGTTACGGCGACTGTTTTAAGCATATATTTCAATTTGCAGAAGAAAATTTCGGTATTAACCGCCTTGCAGAACGATATAAACCCCTAGGCGAGCAAGTTTCCCTCTAAGAGAGGGGGTTAATATCGGCATTTTGTTCTGCAAATTGAAATATATGTTTAAAACAGTCGCCGTAACAACGTATTAAAATTTGAACTTTGAACTAATAATATAAATTTCGTCGGGTACACGACACGTTTAGGGTGATCTGCCACCCCTTTAATACTGACCAATCGATCTGCAAATATTATAATGGCATTATTGGGTCACCGACAAGCTATACAAACAATTTCAGCCTTGAATCAATAATAATTGTGAGCATTTTTTTGTTACATGTTGGGGGCGGTCTGCATTCCTCCCATACCGCTATCTAGCAAAATCCCTTACTAGAGCACTTTAATATGCGTTCATCTGCATGAATCCAACTCACTCTACCGTGCGTAAAGAAGTTAGTGGGTGATCGGATAAACCAAAATATCAGATAATCGGGGCTCTGCTGTATACTGTTAAACATACACTATAATAGTATAATATATATTACTTGTATGATATTATGTGTTATACAACGCCGTAACGTATGTTACTAGCCTGCTGTACCAAAGTGGAGGACTGTACCAAAGCGGAGGACTGTACCAGAGCAGGGGACTGTCCCATTTCATGCAAAGTTTAGTCGCTGCGTATTAAATCTAGACTTCAAGGATCTTAGTCAATATGTTTCCCCAAGAGATGTCAATACGGTCAACTTAAATCCTATGCTTATGTTTACTTCACAGTGGTATATTAAATTGCATTAAACTTTATAAGATCCACCAGATATAATGGTTTTTCTTTACATCAACTTACAAAATACGTTTAAAATCTATATACGAGTATTATAATATGTTTCTTTGTTTGTTTGTCCCGTATGAGTTCCTATATACTAGCGGTTCCCAACCTATGGAGCGCGGCCCACATGTGGGCCGCAGGTACCGTGGTACTGGGCCGTGGACGCTGGTCGAGAGTCTAAGCCAAGATAAATATTATCGGAGCTTCGGGGGTCGATTATAGACGCGTCAACAACTCAGGTCATTAGCGTCTTCAACACAATAATTAATAATTCATTTGTGTATTAGAATATGCCAGCCGCGGCATACACAAACCAACTGGTACAAGCTCGGGGTCCTTGGAACGCCAATTCCCAAAGAACATTGGAATGCAATTGCGAGAATGTTCCCCCTGGGGGATTCAGTGGTCGAGATGGGAACAATCGAATGTATGTGTTTATAGTTTTTACTTGTATATTTAGTTAGTGGACCTCAAATTTTTTTTACAAAATTAGTGGTCCGCACAACAAAAAAGGTTGAGAACCGCTGCTAGATACCATTCATCCGATTGCGATGAAACTTTGGTGAGTTGTTGTGCGCTCGCCTGCGAAGGTTTTTGAATTATAATAATTGGTTGGTCCGGCTTCGCCCGAGTGAAAAAAAGTAATCTCAGAACCTACTTTAAAAAAAAAATTCGCTGGTCGATAGGCAATATTTAGCTTTAGGACATAGGCTATAATAATAATTGGTCGGCAAAATTCGAGCAATCGAACGAAGCGAGTTAGTAATGTATTAATAAAATTCGAGCGAACGAGCGAAGCGAGTGAGTAATATATTAATAAAATTCAAGCGAACGAGAAAAGCGAGTGAGTAATATATTAATAATATTAGAGTGAACGAGCGAAGCCGAGTGGGTAATGTATTAATAAAATTCGAGCGAACGAGCAAAGCGACACAAAACACTAACACCCTATATCCTTCCTCTCGATAAAGAGCTTTCTCTAGTGAGAAGGGAGTATCCTTTTTGTATATTTTTTGTATGTAGGTAATATTGTGCAATGCATTGAGTGCCATGTAACTTTCGACGACTTGACGTGTCGCGATCTCATAATAATAATAATAATGCGTTTAATGTCCGTTTCTCGACATTATGTCATACCATACGCCATTCGCACCATTACTATTTTTGCATTTTTACCACTTTCCCGTTGTTTTCTACTATTTTTTTAAACTTCACCTTTTTTTTATTATTAATAGCAATGTCCGAATGGAGGAATTATAGGACATTAGGATAAGGTAGGCAACTTTGGGAGCACATGAGTTTGACAGGTAATCGGCCATGGCCTTGAACAAGGAACCATCTCGATATTCATCTGGAATTATTGAAGGAAACCATAGAAAATCACAAACAGGATGACTGGTACAGGAATTACCGTTTCTCGGCGTGAAGCAGTAGGAAAAAGTTCTAGCCGCATCGGCCCCCGCCGGGATTCGAACCCAGTACCTTCCCAATGCGAGTCTAGTGCTGTACCACTAAGCTACATCGCTGGGTAATATATGTTATTTGAATGATAGTCAAATTTTTTCGACAGCATCTAACATATTTTTAATTATTTCGACTGTGTACCTCACTCAATGGCTTACCGACAATATTCCGTCGCGTTCCACCTATGGCACACGTACCATAGGCTCATAAGGTTTCTGTCTAAAAATCGATTTCAACGCGCGCGAGCTTGCGAGTAAAAAGCGGTATTCAATATAATACGTATTATAATTCGGTTAGTGTAATATATCTGTGCCTATATTATAGTGCCAGAGTCAGGCGTGTTTCGGCTGTGTTCAGTGACTATGAAAAAAGGACGAACCTAAAAATATAAGGTTTGAGGAAAATAAAACACAAACTTTAAAATATACTGTGTGTATAAAAATTCGAGAACCCTTCGCCATTGTTATTTTTATCTTTTGTAAATGTTTAGCTTTCTGACAATTTATGTGGGACAACCTTGTATGTATAAAAACTATTTGGTATCAAGGGGGACATAATATGTTGATAAAACAGATTTTCTTTTCAATTGATATGCTGAGGTCGGGTCAAGGTCACCTCCATTTTTGTAATTAGACCATGTAGATTTTTTCACGGAATCTTGTAGCCGTTATTGAGACAAATCCAACGACCTATGATGAGGTTATTTAAGGTCACTTGAAGGTCATAAATAAAGCAGTTGTGTAATATGAAAATAGGTCATTGTTAATTGAAAACCTTACTATCAGCTAGCCTTGTTTCGCAATTGATTCGATTGTTTACATTTAACATTTTTACATTTATACTAACTTATAGTTACGTTTTAATTTATTATTAGTTATTTTCATATTACACAACTTCTTTATTTATGACCTTAAAGTGACTTTGAATAACCTCATGTATTAGGTCGTTGAATTCGTCTCAATAACGGTTACAGGATTCCGTGAAAAAATCCACATAGTCTGATTAAAAAAAATGGAGGTGACCTTGACCCAACCTCAGCATACCAATCGAGAAGAAAATCTATTTTACCAACATACGTGCCCCTTGATACCAAACAGTTTTTATGCGAAACTTTATTTACTACAACCAACACTTTCTGAGATATTAGCTTGTAATACTTTATGTGCCTCATCCTGTATATGACATATGATACACGATATATAGTAGACGTTGATATGTCTGTTCCTTTACAGACAGACTAAAAAATCTATAGATGCGTTTTCTTGTCTAGGTTGTAGAATGTAGTTGTCATAAAATTAAAAAGAAAAATGGGTGAGTGCTTAATTATGACCACACGACAGAAGTGAAAACTTCAGATTTTCTAATTTTTGGTGTCATCTATTAATACGCATTTATGAACTAAAAATAATTTATTACTAAAAAAATACTAAAATTGTATTTTCAATTAATTCCAACTTGGTTTCAAAAAAATTATAATTATTGTCAAAGAAAGAATATAACAAAAATAAAAAAATATCATGTTGATTTTTGAAAAAAAAAACGCCAAAAATTCTACGCTGCCATCAGGTCTCGAACCCAGGTTCCTATGCATAGAACGCAAACACGTTACCAACTGCGCTATAAATGCAACAGTACGTTTTTATGATATAGCTATGTCAGCCGCGTCACATTTTTGCGAACGCTTCCCTTTTTTTAACTACCCAGGAAAAGAGTGCCTAACGCGCCTAAGGAAGTTTTCACTTCAAAAAATCGATAAGTCCTCAAGAAAACTAAATTGGAAACAAGGCCTCATTAAAAGAAAATTTACCGAAGACACTATTGTTCTATAGAATTAGCGTAGTGATAAACATCCAGTAGTAGAGTAAATGGCGTTATTTATAAGCTTTGTTGATAAAGAAGCTATATAGAGGCATTGTTGGTTGGCTGCATTCAGGGGGCGGGGTAAGGCATTAGCCACAAGACGAAGCCTGCTCGAAACGCGAATATTCAGACACCGAGAATTTTATGTGTATTCTCTAAAGATATATGGGGCGGATCGCTAAAAAAACACGCACCTACGTCCTACACCTCTTGTACTAAACGGATTTTGTTCTAGTCTATTTTTTTTCGGATGTCTCACGCCAAATTGTGCAACTGAGGCACAGCTTATAGAAATGCCAACACATTCACTCTACTTTTGACGCTTTGATGTTTGTCAAATTCTAAGACCTTGAACGCCACCCGCTCCTAATATTAATAATCTCCAGTAATTTTAGACATTAAAACGACCCATCTGCAGAATAATTCCCAGTTAGCTGATTTTTTTTATCTACCTTCGTTATGGTGTTTTAAAAAACGTGTAAAAAGTCCCCATCGATATCGTGCCGGCGTTGCCAGATATTCGAGGTTCAAGTTCACGATAGTCGGTTTTTTGCGAATTTCTCGGTTCCGTTCCATTTTTTGTACAAAATGGTTATTATCAATATTATAGAGGACGAAATTATCTACAACTTTTGTTGAAACATTTTTTGTCTACGATTTATAGTTTTTCTTAGTTAAGTACCCGCGGCTTCCTCCCCCTCGATTTTACATAACGAGCAGGGATGTTACGAATATTCGCATCCGCATCCGTAAATGCGCAATATTCGCATTAATTCAGACATCTGCATCCGCATTCACATCCGCCTCAATCAAGGCGGAGTTTTTACGGATGCAGATTCACATCAACAAGTAACTACATGTAAAGAAAGTAGGCGGAGCCAGAGTGGCACGTGCTAAAAATATGATTAAATAAATAAAAAGTTAAAATTAAATTGATTTTCAGTTATTTATGCACTAAAAAATAAATTTGTTGCTAAGCTACTGACTTTTTGTGAACTTACACTGAAAAACTCAAGTGTAAACTTTATTAAGTCCGCGACTGTACATTTCTAATATGTGTTACAAAAAACAATGTACACATCTCATAAAATTAAGTATTTAGTGTGTTGGCACTCTCGCCTGCGGATCGAGTGCCAAACTCATACCTCGCATCACAAATAGATGTGTGACGTTACGCGATTTCTATACGAAATATATATAAAAATGTAAATACAGATATATAACAAACGACCATTGCTCTAGACAAGCGATATTTTTTATATAAAAAATTCTATGCTTATCATTCTATATACTAACGTTCAACGGAAAATATTTTAATACCCTACAGAGAATATTAATATAAAAAAAGCTTAAGTCAAATCCATCTGATGTATTAAATAATCATGTCTGTTACTGAAGAAATGTGGGATTACATAAAAGAAGATGGAAAGGATTTATTTACATATTATTTTGATTGACGCGTCAGAAGACGTCAAATTTCAATAGACGTCTAATCTTCTTACTCCTTAGAAAATGGCGTCTTATAAAATGCGTAGATACGAATATCTAAGTACCTTATAAAATATTAAATATGATACAAAATGGAAAATTTAAATGAAGTTTTGTAAATAAATAACAATAATGCATTGAAAAAGAAAACGTACATTGCTTGCTTGAATCGATTGCTAGAAGCCTTTAAGTTATTATTTATTGTTTATTATTTTTTATTCTTATTTAAGTTATTATATTACAGAAATCAAATAGTATAATAGCTTGTTTTCTTAAATATTACCGTTATTTATTATAAGACACCCTGTTTACAATGAAATCTCTAATAGTAGACAGGTTTAAATAATGGATTCATTTTGCCCAGTTCCAGCAAATATACAGATAAAAATATTAGTAAAAAAATTCGACTGATGACCAGTCCCATACTTCCCACCTAGTAAATATTTGCAAAATATAAACACTCTTTTTTTATTCTTTAAAAAAAAGCATGGCCCTCTTTTTTGTTTAATGATCTACTGATAAGCTTAATATAGCAAAAATCATAGTTACCTTGATTTACGTACAATTTTTATTTTTTTTAGTAAAATATTTTGTATATAATGTTTCTCGAAAACTGTACATTTTAGAGAAAAAAAATATTCACGTTTTTTTCATATTATAACATCTAGAATTCATTTATATTTTTTTTACCTATGTTAATACGTGACATTGAGAACGTTTTTTTGAATATCTCAGGATCCACTGAACCGATTTGACTCAAAATCTAATCAGATCTAAGTTAAAGGCTGATAAACACAATAGAACAATCGGTATGGTATGGCCGTATGTTGTTCCGTTTTTAAGATATTGAAGGAGAAAATTGACCACATACACACACACACATACAGACATCAGTCAGAAAATGATCTTAAACGATTGCTAGGGTCTCAAAACGTGAAAATCTGTTAAAATCTCGAAATATTTTTTTCGGATTAAATCCATTACTTCCCTACCATAGTAGAGGTGGGAAGTAAAAAAACTTTTTAGAGACAAGCTTTTATTGAAATGTACTAAAAAGAAAAAAATAATATTTAATAATTTAGGTTCATAATTATTATAAAAGCGTGGGTTGTAAACTCTATGATAGTTTATTAGTCGCAACCCCCGCTTTTATAATAATTATTATGAACCTAAATTATTAAACATCATTTTTTCCTTTTTAGTAAATTTCAATAAAAGTTTGTCTCTAAAAAGTTTTTTTACTAATATTTATTTTGTTCATTTTAGTCTTTCAAAATTTTACCCCCCTTTGACACCCGACTTCAGAAAAGAAACCAACTGTCTAAATTTCAAGTTTCTAGCTTCAGCGATTTGGCCTGGGCGTTGATTAGTCAAAAAAAACCTACATCTCCGTTTGAACCCCTTAGAGGTTGAATTTATTTCTAAAAACGATTTATTCATGTATTGTCATTGGGAATACATATGTGTACAAAATTTCAAATCAATCGGATACGTGGAAGTCGTTCAAAATTGACTTGCAAATTTTGACCTAAACAAACAAACTAACATACAAACATTGCAAGTTAGAAAATAAAAGCTTGTAAAAAATAGTGATAATTTAAAAACATTTTTCTTGGATTGGCTTTTCTTAACAAACACCTTGTTTGAATTTTAATTCCTTTGGGAGTATGGGATACATTGGGATTTATCTTTACCTGTTAGTATGTTAGTATGTTTAGGTCAAATTTTGCAAGTCAACTTTGAACGACTTCTACATATCCGATCGATTTGAAATTTTGTACACATATGTATTTTCGATGACAATACATGAATCAATCGTTTTTAGAAATAAATAATCGATTAACTTTAATAAATTAATGTTTTAATAGTACGCGGGGTACTAGTGACATCTAACGAAATTTTTGCAAAACGTAAAGCATAATTTGAACATGTTAATTTCGCGAGATACTAGTGTCATATCTAACGGAATTTTTAATTTTTATTTTATTGTAGATTATAGACGCATCGACAACTTGGGTCATTAGCGTCTTAAATACATTAAATAACAATTCTCTTAAAACTAAATAACATCACACAACATCAATCAGCGAAGGGGGGATTCGAACCCACGACAGTATGATCCAAAGGCCGCTACGCTAACCTTTACACCACACTGTTCTCTTCTAACGGAGTTTTTGTAAATAATAATGCATTATCAGAAATGTATGTGAGAGTTAAATTGAATTCTGCTTCCGATAGTAAACAAGCCTGGATTCGCGCCATACATGATATTTACGGACGTCTCCCATGTTCCACGTAACAGAACAGTTACCGCAACAAAAGAGAATGTTTCCGGTTTCGCGGTTGCGGTTGCATCTACCTATCTATATATACATACCTAAACAGATTGATTCTCAAAACGATTTCTTTTTTTATTTCCTAATACAATTTTACATTTTTGTGGATTGGAAAATCGTAATGCAATTTCTTTTATTTAAGTAGGATCCACAATGCATTACTTTCTTGCGATGCAGAGAAAGTAATGAATATTATTAGTGTATTTGCCACAAGGGACTAGGCCCTGCAGTCAGGGTCCATTCTGATTGGTCGAATACCCTATCTTGATGTCGTTTGACACACACGTAGACACACCTACACGAACGTAATAACTAACTAGTGAACTCTGTATACTAATATGGATAGTGATTAAAAATGGGTTTTGTATGTGGAGAATGTTCAAAATACATATTCTTCAAGACAGGCATTAATATTCACAAAATTAGAATGAAAACTTCAGGTAAGGCTTGTATTGAATTCTTTCTATAAAAATCGATCCTGACATTTCAAATTAAAACTTTATTAAAATGTGTGTGTAACAATCAGAATGGACCCTGACTGCAGGGCCTAGTCGCTTGTGTATTTGCCATATGGCACATACGCTATTGACGTCGGTCAGATGACGGGACCTATAGGGGTCGAACCAAAATTTCTTGACATTTCATACTCTCCTGAACAAATTGGCGCAATTTTTTTATAATTTATTATTTGAATTTTTAAAACTTTCTTCATTAAATAAAAACAATCCTTTTTTTGCAAATGCATACACTTTTTAAAAGGATTGTATATTCATAAAAATACAGGCTGTCTCAAAATTGACGCCCGTGCTTTTGAGGTTTGTTTCAGGGAGCTAACACAAATCGAAAATTAAGAGTAGAAAATGTCGACAAAATAGCATCTACCGTCCAAGATATAATTTTTTCGCAATATTATACGCGGGCAATGTTTTTCCCGGGACAGATGGAATTGCTTGATATAGCTTTTTTATGAAAATCGGTCAAGCTGTTTGGCTCGTAGACGGGTTCAAACGAACTTATATGCATACTTAGACTGATAAACACATTACCCATCCTTGACGTGCCGAAGGTTAAAAGGACACGTTCATATAGCCGACTGATTTCATGTAAAAAAGTGGAGTCAATGAAGAAAAAATCATGAAAACATCTCATTCATGGTAGTCAGTAATGTGGTTAACCCGTACCGAGAGCACGCTAATGACCTCAGTTGTCGGGCGTCTATAATTTACAATTCGTACCGAGAGCAGCCCTGCTAGAAAACATAGACTCGTCCGGCCAGAAACTCGTTTGTTCACAGAAATGATAATACTAACTTCTCTAAACGATACTAATCCACCTCTTAATTAAAAGTTTATTATCATTATTTAATTATATTAACATCAATTTATTCAATAAAAAGCTGAATTTATTTTTACAGAATTTTCATTCCACCAGAAAATACATTAAAAACTAAATATATGTAAATTTATACAGAACACAGAAATATGTTTTTTGTCACAGATCTTCTTTAAAATAATTTTTCGCAAAATTCTCCTTCTATTAACCGGGAATTTATTCACTGAGTATAAAAATTTACTTTTACGAAATTTTGTATCTACCAGGAAAGATTTTAAAAATTAATATATATGCTAATCACTGAAATTGTATTGTCTTTTGTAAAGAAATTAAGTTTTTTTTCCAAAAATATATTTTACAGTAATTGTAAAATTCTTTTATATTCTAAAATGGTGTCTGAGTAACTCAAATTATAGTTTATATTGCAAGTATAAAAAATAAGCACTTCACAGAAGACCCGTTACGTCCACCACATTCGACCCGGTACCGTCACCAAATATTTTTCATTAGCACATTTTTTACAGATTATAGTATTTATAGGTACACTAGCAGCCCGGCCCGACTTTGTCCGAGAGAAAAAATTAATATATAGATATATATAGCTTTTGCCAACGATATATAATTTTTTTGGGTATAATATATTTTATAACACTTCGACATAAACTTAATTTCTATCCAACTTGGATTCAATCCGACTTGCACCCGGGCAAAGCCGGGTTGGGTAGCTAAGTATAGATCTAAACCTTCCTTTAAAAATAAGATATCGAATGGTAAAAACCGCATAGACGATTCTAAAGGCGGTCGTCCCATTTATAGAGGTTAATAAACAATGCACTTATCTCATTTAAAGGACCTCTTTAAATGAGATAAGTGCATTGTCTATTACAGAGGTGATTATTCCCAAGAAAAAATATATAAATAAAAAATATAGGTACCTAATATAAAAAAATAAAAAAAATAAAAATTTTAAAAGTATCTACTTTTTATCTAAAAATCAGTTTCAGTTAAAGAAGTCTTTTGGTGTAAAAATGCCGGAACTCACAATTTGTCACAGTATTTCCCACTTATCCAGGTTCCACTGTAGGTACCTACATAGAAAGAAAATTGATGTTGAACATTTTCATTCGAAACTAGATTCCATTTGCTTTTTCATTTCAGACTTTAATTTCATTAAACAATGTCAATGAAATACCGAATTTAAGTTTCAAAAAATAGAATAGCTTTCAACGTCTTTACGGATTTTAAAAGTTTTATTTCGAGATTACATCAGACGTAATTTTTAACCTATATTAAAAAAAGTGAACTGTTCATTCTAAACTTTGAATTTTTTTAAAGGTTTTGGTTTAATTCTTAAGACTCAATGGTAACATTTTTAAAGTTCGACGAACAAAACTGTTAAAAAAAAGATAACGAATGAAGTGGAAAAAGGTCGAGGGAATACTTGTATCTGTACCAAGGATGAGAAAATACTAATTCCGTTTAAAACTCAACTTTAGTCCATCCTGAAATAGTGTAAAGTAATAATAAACAAGCCGTGAGGTGTGTCGTTTATTAGGACTAAAGTGAGACCCTTGAGGTCCACACGACAAACTCCCCAGTTTGATAAATATTTAATAATAATAATAAAATTAGATATTACACAGAAAAATAATCATTTTAATCATTAAAACATAATTATTTTTTATTTTTAACAATAATTAAAAAAAAAAAACGGCTGAACCGATTTTTATAAAATTTACGTCGGATCAAAATGACGTTAACACGCCTCGATTGACACCCTTACGAAGTCAATATAATTTTTTATTCGCGAGAGATTTTGTAAAATCTACTTTTTTAGAGTCTATTTGGTAAAGAAAAAAGAACGGCTGAACCGATTTTGAAAAAATTTATTTCAGATCACCCTAACGTAGTCGATATCATTTTTCATTCTCGAGATTTCGTCTTAGAAAGAAATGGACACATACATACGTACGTACAAACGTACACGCACACACACATCTTTCTAAAAATAGCGTAAAAATAGTGTAGTGACCTTGCAACACAAAAATTTGTTATACATTTTGCTTTCGATTTTCGGACCCATTACAATAACTTCCAATGGGAAGTTAATAATGCCTACAGTTAAAATATGTTCACACGATCAATGAATGAATTGTGGATTATAGACGCTCGAGAACAGAGGTCATTAGCGTCACACGATCAAAGTATTCGCAACTTATTAAATACAAATTTATAATAAATAATTTTGGTTTGATGTTTTTGACAAATTCCACTGGTACCATAGAGTAGGTACTTAGCCTTCTTTTAAATCATTTCCAAATTCAGGTAAAAACTTTATAACCAATAAATTTTAAGACCATTTTGAACGTTGTCTATAACAATGGCTGGTTTATCGTATTTTTTAATCACGGTGTTTTTTAATCACACTGTTAAATTTTTATTGCTACGTGTTCATTGGTTTCTGCATTTAACAGTGTGATAAAAAACACCGTGATTAAAATGTACGATAAAGTACCGGCCATAAATATATTTAGAACAGCCCCAAAGTTTATTGTTTATTAAGTCTTTACCTGCATTTGGGAATAATTTAAAAGAAGGGTAAGTACCTACTATATTGTATCACTGGAATCTGTCAAAAACTTCAAAGCAAAATATTTTGTTACTCTATACTATTTCAGGATGGACTATAATTTTTGTTAATTTTATTAACTAATAATCCTGCTCTATGCACTGGTCTTCTTAAGTTGGACAGAAATGCTTTATTAATTATTAATGATATATTTGTACTACTATAATAAGGAATAAATTTAATTTAATTTTGTTAATAATTAATTTGCTAATGACTCAGTTGTTGAGCGTCTATATATTACTGTAATTAATTTGTATTATTATAGCGCCAGAAAAGCCGTGTACCCTTTGGAAATTTTAATGTTATGAAAGTGAGTACGAGCTTTTTTTATCTCGATTTTTTATGTGTCCGAAGGGAAAATTTTCCACCGCGATCCATGGATTAAATTGATATCAACAATATTCATCTAAATATAGAAATAAAATATTAGTAAAAAAAAACTTTTTAGAGACAAGCTTTTATTGAAATGTACGAAAAAGGAAAAAATAATATTTAATAATTTTGGTTCATAATTATTATAAAAGCGGGGGTTGCGACTAATAAACTATCATAGAGATTACAACCCCCGCTTTTATGATAATTATGAATCAAACTTATTAAATATTATTTTTTCCTTTTTCGTACATTTCAATAAAAGCTTGTCTCTAAAAAGTTTTTTTTTACTAATATTTAATTTCTATATTTAGATGAATATTGTTCATTTTAGTCTTTCAAAATTTCACCCCCCTTTGACACCCTGATAGGGGTTGAATTTCGAGAAATTCTTTCTAAGTAGATGCTTACGTCAGAAAATAAACCAACTGTCCAAATTTCAAGTTTCTAGCGTCAGCGATTTGACCTGGACGTTTAGAATTTTTAAGACAACCCCTAAGAAGGGGTGCAACGGGTTGATGAAGTTTGTATGGGAAGGCATAAAAAAAATCTAAATATCTATACGTGAGCGAAGTCATGGGTAACTGCTATAATTTATAAAATTGTTGATGAATTTCTACTTTTATCAAAAAAACATTACCTTGAAAGTTTCATGCTTTACCTGCTATACTCGTACGGTTATTACGTGCATACGGCAGGACCCCGTAGTCAAACACAATAAGCATTGTATTTCGTGTATGCATTGTATGCTAAACTTAAATGATATTCGTGACCTGAATTAATTAAACTGAGGCTTCAATTTCTGTTAACTAAATCACATAGAATTTCATTTCAATCCACAAATCATCTAACAATAGGTAGATGACTGACTCTAGAGTAAAACACATCATGCTTCCGAACGAGGGTCAGATTTTAAAACTAAGGTGTCGGAGGGTAATAAGGCCTACCTTATTTCAGATCGCTTTATATCAATTTTTACTTAAAAGTAATCATCTAATGACGTCGGCAAGTGTTGCTTCTTATAAATTTAAACATATACCTATTTATAAATGAATGATATGTTTTCATCATTCATGCGCCGTAATTTTTACTATAATATAAACTAAATAATGGTATTAGGTAGCCTAATAAGGCCTCTGGGTCGTTTATTTTTTTTTTTTTTTTATTTAACACAACAACATGTGCATCGGCATAGGCCACTAGCACTACAAATTATAGTAACATATTATAGTTATGGTATACAAAGATAACTTAGATTTATACATTTGTAAATTAAGGTAAGTATGTTAGAAGGTATTGGTAAGTATATATTCTATATTATATTATATGGTTTGTTTATTTATTTTTTCCCGTTAATTATTTTCAATTATTTGTTTATTAATTTGTTGATTTTTTTTTTAGATGGTGGCTTTCAAATTTGATATGGTAATAAATTTTATAAGTTTTTGTATATTCTCGAGATCGTTACTTAATATTTCTTTTTTTGTTTTAGCAAGCCCGACTGCTGATCTTTGCGCCTTATGTTTTTCGCAGTTTAAAAGAATGTGTTCTACGGTGGTTCTAACGTTACATACATCGCATTGTGGCGGGGGTTCTTTTTGGAAAAGGTAAGAATGCGTTAATCTTGTATGACCTATTCTCAGTCTAGTTATTATTATTTCTTCTTTCCTTGTTAGCTTGAAGGGGCTATCCCATCTTTTTACGTCCTGTTTTACTTCCCTTAGTTTGTTGTCTCTTACATTAGTCCATCGGTTCTGCCATTCGTTGGTAATTTTCTTCTTTATTAGCTGTTTTAAGTCTTGGGTAGTGACTGTTTTTGGTAGTTGTTCTTGATTTGAGCAGGCTGCTTCTTTGGCGCTTTTGTCGGCGATTATTAATGCCTACAAATGTTTTTCATCTTTTCGGAAAACCATGAAACTATTATAAATAATAGGGTATTTGCCAGTGATCAAAATAAAATATAAAACTTTCTTATAATGAAAGTTTATGCTCTAAAATAGTTATTAGAACTTTTATTTTTATTAATTAAGTTTCGTAAACACATTTAAATTAATAAAATCATGATTTTTAATCTATGTAACACGTGACTTCAAATGCCGTGTGAGAACGTGTGACGTCAACTTTAAGTAAAAAATGAATGTATCCATAGCAACGGAGCTTAGATTGTTTACATCATGTTCACATAGGTACAAAACGGTATTTTTCAACACTCTGTTTCTAATATAATTAGCATCGAGTTAGTAGATATAAACGTACATTCATAAAAAATATGATGCCATAGGTTCGTAGAGCAAAAACGATTATTAGCGGGCGGGGCCAACATAAATATTTCAAAAATTATTTTTGAGCTAATTTGAAATCAGAATGAAGTGATTTAGGTGTCATTTTGTTCAGAATTTACTGCTCTATTAATATTACACAAAAAAAAATGTGAGCCGTCGCGGGACGCCTGGCAGATGTGAAACATTTTTATAGCTTGAATCTTTTATTTATTGAACTTGACAAATTTATCAAAATAAAATCTAGCTTATATCACATAGGGATAGTGTTATAGATTTCTATTAGTAAAAGAATTTTTTAAATGGGTTCAGTAGTTCCAGATATAATTTATGATTTATTACAACGCCGCGATACATTCTCCCCCTGCGAAGATAATAAGTGAAAGAATTTTTAGAATCGGTTCGGTAGTTCGAGAGATAAGAATTTACAATTTAACACAATTTACCCTAGTTTTCCCTCGTTTACCCAAATTTACCCTAGTATACCCTAATTTCTTGAATTTACCCTAGTTTTCCCTAAATATCCTAATTTACTCTTATTTAGCCTCCTTTGCCTTAAGTTATCCCAATTTACCCTAATTTACTCTAATTGGCCCTAATTTACTCTAATTTACCCTAAATATCCTAATTTACCCAAATTTTCGTTTTTTCAAAAAAAAAAACAAAAAAATTAATTTTTGGTGTTATGAAATTTCAAAAAATTATAATTATTGTCAAAGAAAAAATATAACAAAAATAAAAGATTTTATAAATAAATATCATGTAGAATTTAGAAAAAAAACGTCAAAAATTGTACGATGCCATGAGTTTCCGAACCTAAGTTCCCATGCATAGAAGGCTAAAGTCGTACCACTACTCTACGGATAAACTTGTCTAGACAGCCGTTGTTACTGATATATGTATAACTTAATATACCCGGACAATTAATTTATATATTATTTATCCAGTACAATAAAAGTGCCGCAGTGGTGGGGAGAACAGCAGCGAAGGAGAACATTTCGTTGCATATTTCCCCTCACGCGGCTGTTCACAGCCCGACATAAGATGTTTCACATCAAAAATTTTAGTCAAATACCCTATTGTGCGATTCAGTCGTTTGTAGATCGTCAGAGCGGAGCCGCGGATAACCGCTAGTATTATACAGAAATATTACACTAATATAATGAGTGAAGTTAATCTAGCGATCCGCTCATCCATGTTCAAAACTGTACAGATACAAATGGTTCTGTGTACGTAGACAGATGGCGGTGGTGTTCAAGGCGAACAGCGCGGCGCGGCGGTGGCGAGATAAACAGATTCATTCTCAATGTAGACAGAATATGCGAATCACGGTTAGAAGGGGTGTTCGACCGCAGCTCTCTTTATTCAGCAGACCTTTTATTGCACTATTTTCAACTCTCGACTGTGCCGTGTAAACATTTCATAGTAAAAAGAACAGCTCGTAACCAACTCTAATGAGATATCTAAATTAATTGGGAGTTTAATTACGTTTTAATCCAATTCATTCACAAATTAGTATGTTAATTCCATATTAAAATGATTAATTTTACACTAAGTACGTATCTAATTAAAATTATTCAAAAGAGAAATGTAAATTTTATATAAAAATCAGTTCAAAAATCTAATGAAATTGTAGTCACCGATTGTAGATTATAGACGCTCGCTAACTGAGGTCATTTGTGTTTTACGGCACTAAGGGCAGGGTAGGTGTACTGTAAAAAAATGGATGTAAAAATACTTTGAAAGTTAAGGTAGAATTCGCTCGATTTTCTGAGTGATTTTACATTATTATTTATTTTTACACAGAAAATTTCATAAAAACTTGGACTTTTACTGTAAAGCTAAACAAATTTGTGATTTTTACATAAAGTAAATTAAAATTACATAATTTGTGTAATATACCAATAAAGTGTGTAAAAATTACAAAATAAAATGTATAGTTACATATATAAAATGGATGAATACAAAACAAATTAATGTAAAATTAGTAACCACGCAAGCGCAATGTGTTTTTGTGGAATCTACGCGATGCGGCGATACCGGTTTGCGACGCCATTGTCTCTTTGCGTGTCTATTACCAGATTAATCGCTGGCTACAAATGTACCATCGATAATCTATGTAATCGGCCTTCTCATTTCTTACAGTGTGGAGCCGTTACAATAGTCGTTCGATAGTAAGTATTTAATATTATGTTATAATTTATTCTATTATAATATTCAGGATATAAATCCAGGATATTTTGATTGGTTCCTGATTTATTACGAAAAAACTAAAAACTGGTTTCAAAAAAAAATTATTATCTTCCCTACAATTGACGCTATTTAAATCAAGCTTAGTAACTATCTGTTTTTGACCACTGTTCAAAATTATCAAATTTTGATACGCGGGACGACCCTATTTGTTTTAATGTATCTATTTAATTTTATTTATTTTATTGTAGATTATAGACGCATCGACATCTTAGGTTATTAGCGTCTTTCAACTGCTCTAAATAACAACTTCCTTAAAACTAAATGACATCACAAAACATCCATGAGCGCAGGTGGGATTCGAACCCCCGACCGTCTGATCTAGAGGCCTACGCGCTAACCACTAAACCACACGGTCCCCTTTAATGTATCAATCTTGATTAACTACTATAGCAATCGACTTTATTACAAAGAAAATAACTTTTATTTCTACTATTTTCTTTTAAAGAAATACAAGCTAGCTTGGAAACAGATCATTGATTGAATACAAAGGCATTTTATTTTAGCACAATAAAAGTAAATGAAATTTGTTTCTCTTCTGTTAAAGTTATCAAGATGTACATATACAGGATGTCCCAGGCATGAAACCCAGGCCTGTATCTCATCAAAAAGTATTGGGAACTGACGAATTGAGACATGACATCTGGTGGCAAAAAATTAAACTATTATAACATTGCAACTGTCTAGTTAGTATATGGTGTTAACATTGATATTTAAATTTAATTAATTAATTATAAAATAAAAAAGTTAAAATGGAAGTTGAACATTTTCCAGAACGTAAAAAATCGAAAGCTAGAGTTTGTTGTGTAGTAAACGGTTGTCAAAGTAAATCTGTTAAATATTTAAATGTTATTTTTTGAAAAAAAATATTACGATATTTACAGTAGCTATAGTTTTCGAAATTTAACAATTAATATGGTTGATGGTACGGAACTCTCGGCGCACGAGTCTACCTAGTCTTGAAAATTTTTTCGTTGGAGAGCAGCAAATTATATATAATTGTTTCGAAACATATTGGAAAAAATCATTTTACCAACCAGTGGTCACAGTCAGGATTCTAACCTGAACCTTTCCACTTTCGCGGCGGAATTAGCTTACAATACTCAACCGTGACAAGATTGCTAAAATGATTTTTTCCAATGTTTCGAAACAATTATATATAATTGGCTGCTCTCCAACGAAAAAATTTTCAATTGCATTTCAGCCGTATAAAACTATTATTATCTACCTAGTCTTGTCTTTTTTCTTAAAATAATTGATTTTGAGTTATTTTTTCCTATTTAATAATAATAATAATAATAATAATAATAATAATAATGCGTTTAACGTCCGTTTCTCGACATTATGTCATAACAGACGCCATTCGCACCATTACTATTTTCCATTTTTACCACTTCCCGTTTTATACATTTTTATTATACTCAACTTATTTTAATAGCAATGTGCGAATGGAGGAATTATAGGACATTATAGGATAAGGTAGGCAATTTTGGGAACGTAGGAGTTTGACAGGTAATCGGCCATGGCCTTGAATAAGGAACCATCTCGAAATTCAACTGGAATTATTGAGGGAAACCATGGAAAACCTCAAACAAGATGGCCGGTACAGGAATTACCGTTTCTCGGCGTGAGGCAGTAGGAAAAAGTCCTAGCCACATCTGCCCCCGTCGGGATTCGAACCCAGTACCTCCCCAATGCGAGTCTAGTGCTGTACCACTAAGCTACATCGCTGGGTATTTTTTCCTATTTATAATACCTTTCTGTTTCCCGTTGAAGTATCACTTCCTCGATTGTATTCGTGGATAAATTTTAAGTCACGATGTAATTTCAGTTTGACCTATATTAAGCTTTAACAAGAAAGTTTCGTGAGATGGTAGCAGGTGGTTAAATCCGAGAATGTAAACACAATAAATTCTGAGGTAAACTATTCAATCTTACAGTTCGCGAATTTCTATTAATTATTCTGATGGCGTAGAATTTATTTGAACTAAGTTTACACCTAATATACTTACAACACAAACGATTTATAGCTTCTAATAGCGTTAATAATGTTCTATTTTTTAATTATTAAATTATATTATTGAATCAATGTTTAAATAATTTCGTCACCATGGTACCTATCATTTTGTTTGTTATAAGTATTTTTTATTATTAGAAATAGTGGATTTTCAATAATTTTTTTCGAAGTGTTCGCATCAACATTTTGGTCTGGCATTTTAGAATTACAATATACAGGGTGCTGAAGTGCTTTGCGGGTATTAGAGATTTAACCCGTAAAATCAAACTTTTGCGATTTCCTGCTTCCCTAATTATTTTAGAAAAAATATCTTCGAATAAAAGTTTTAGAACATAAAATTCTGCATCTAAATCATTAAACAAAATTAATTTTGGATGCTTTGTAACGACAGAAATTTGATATGAAAATGTCAAAATTACCTCAAAGACAGATAACGATAGCCATGGAACTTGAACAAAATGATGACGTTTTAGCTGTCAGAATAATTTCTAATCATTTTGTTCAAGTTCTATGGCTATTGCGTATTGCTATCTGTTTTTGAGGTAATTTTGACATTTTCATATCAAACTCTTGTCTTGTCTAATATCAAGACTCTAGATTATTTTCAAGAGTCTAGATTAACCGAGTGGTTTACTTTACCTACTACTACTTAGTTTATCTAGACTCTTGAAAATTGTCTAGAGTTTTGTCAAGAGTCTTGATCTAGATAAAGCAAGTATTGTCTTGTCTTGAAAATTTCTAGACAAGACTTTTGCAAGTCTTGTCTTGAAAATCTAGACAAGACAAGACAAGAGTCTAGAAAGTCTAGATCTAGACGGCAACACTAGGTAGAATAGTTAGTAATTGATATTACAATGTATTAAATACATTTCGCAGTCGTCTATTGAATTATCTAAAGCTTCGATAATAAATTCAACAATACAAGAAGCTTGTGTTTGCTTTAATTATAAACCAGGTATACTTACTCTGTAGAGACATACCTGCTTCAAGGAGTTACCGAGTTGTTAATTTGCAAGGCTTCTCTCAAGTAACTGATTATATTGCATCTTGTGCACATAAAACTAATTATATTATATACTTAATGAAGTTATGCATTCTTTGTAGAAAGCTTCATGGTGCATGCATAACTCTAGCAAGCGCGGCAAATCTCTTTCAAATGAAAAATGCGATCTACAGCATATTTCGTTTTTCAGATACTTTTTTAATTATTTATTTATTGCAGATTATAGACGTGTCGACAACTTAGGTCATTAGCATCTTAAATTACATTAAATAACAACATGAGCGCAGGTGGGATTCGAACCCACGACAGTCTAGTCTAGAAGCTGGTACCAAGTACGCTATCCACTAGGCTACACTGCCCTCCGGTGAATCCCCTTGCAGAACGATTTAAACACCTAGGCGATCAAGTTTCCCTCTAAGTGAGGGGGTTAATACCGACATTTTGTTCTGCAAATTGAAATATATGCTTAAAACAGTCACCGTAACAACATATTAAAATTTGAACTTTGAACTAATAATATAAATTTCTTCGGGCACATGATACGTTTAGGGTGATCTGCCACTCCTTTAATACTGACCAATCAATCTGCAAATATTATAATGGCATTATTGGGTCACCGTCAAGCTATACAAACAATTTCAGCCTTGAGGCAATAATAATTGTGACTATTTTTTTTGTTACTTTTTGGGGGCGGTCTGCATCCCTCCCATATCGTTATCTAACAAAATCCTTTACTCAGGGCACTTTAATATGCCTCCTTCAACATCTTCACAAAAATAAGTCCTTGAATAAATAATATCTAAAAATTGTCATTAGCTCTCGGTCTATTATCTTGACATGATCTAAGTTAGATAAAAAGTAGTCTAAACTTTATGTTTGGGTACTAAATCATTTATAAAATATGTGTAAGTTCTTTGCGTTAGAACATAGGGAAATACGTGTTTATATTTCTGTAGTAATTTTATATTTTTGTTACCTTTACACTTTATTATAATTAAGTTTTAATTAGGAGTAGATGGCTAATAGCTTTAATATAACCTACTAATGGCACGTAATTGTGTTAAGATTCCTTTTATGAACATAATATTACACTGCTACGTTGTAAGGAATATTATTATAATAATATTCGGGATATCCGGGAGAAACCTTGCTATTTGATACTTAAAACGGATCTTCAATCAAGTTTAAAACGAGAATAATTTTTATATCATACTACACTATAATTTACATTTCCTTAATTCTATTAAAATGTGATCTGAACATATTTTTAAAACATGGTAGGTACTTCCTAAAATGTCGAAGGGTTATTCCTTAGTTCGATTTATTTATTGTAAATTATAGACGCGTCGACAACTTAGGTCAGGGGTCGGCAACCTTTTGAGACGGAAGAGCCAAAAGTTACAATTTACAAAATTTCCCAGTTTTTAAAGAGCCACTAACATTTTTATTTCGATATTATGGTATTTGATTAGGTATATAAAAAAAAAGTTCTGACTGCGACCGTTGACGACACAGTGCACCAATAACTAAACAAACAGAACAGTGTTGCCACATTTAAAAAATGTCAGCTGTCCGTATACTCTCTACTCCACCTATTCTCACTGTTCTCTGTTGAGTGTTTTTATCCTGTTTAATGTTTTTTTTTGCAGTATAATATTTTTTATGAGTTTTGAAAATAAAATTTTCTAATATTTGCGCATGGAATTGGAGAGCCGCATCTTGACATCATAAGAGCCCCTGACTTAGGTCATTAACGTCTTGATTACATTAAATAACAGCTCACTTAAAACTAAATGACATCACAAAACATAAATGAGCAGAGGCGGGATTCGAACCCACGACAGTCTGATCCAGAGGCCACGACGCTAACCACTGAACCACACTGTCCTCTCCTTAGTTCGATTTCAGACAAAAAAAGTTCATATAAACAATGTCCTCAAACGCACTTTTTAAAAACTTCAAAAAATGAGGAGGTTCTCAAGTCGCCTATATAATTTTTTTTATGCGCATGCTCATATCTCCTGCATTTGTGAACCGATTTTTGTTGGTTCTTTTTCTATTCAATAGGACATATCTTCAGGGTGGTCCCACATACATTTTGCTTAAATTGCCTCAATAATTTTTTTCTAGTTTAGTAATTAAATATCAAAAAAGAAGTCGGTTAATAAAAGAAATAAAAAATAAAACTTTATAAAAAAATTCAACCTCCTTCAAAAAAGCCACTAAAAAGTGGAAAATAATAAAATTTTGAGGTCGATGCCAATTTAATTAAAGTAGATACCTATATAAAAAATCTTAGTAGATAATCAAAATTTTATTACTTTCCTCTTTTTAGTGTCTTTTTTTTTGAAGGAGGTTCATTTTTTTTTTAAAAGTTTCCCTGAAATATATCTAAGTGTGTTGAAATTCATTTCCATTCTGACTACCATAGTTACAAAACACACAGCCAGGCACAGTTCACTGTTTCTCCCTCGTTCGGCTAAACTCGACGGCTCCCCCGAGTTCACCCGAATGTATACTCATTCGAGTAAATTTCACTAACCACTTCGAAGGCTATTCTGACTACCATAGTTACAAAACACACAGCCGGGCACAGTTGACTGTTTCGCTCGGCTAAAGATCGGCTCCCCCGAGTTTATACGAGTGAGTGTTTCACCTCGGAGCCTGACGGATCAGACATATTCACTGCCCAGGTGCGCCTAAAGAAGTTTTCAATTAAAAAATACTCACGTCTACAGCGTGTCACGTAAAATATCACGCATGATTTACACCTCCGCATCGTGCCAACAAAGGATATCACGATGTCATGTATATCACATTAGATTGGCACTTTACTGGAACACTGTTATTTTAATTCCAAAAAATATCAAAGAGATGAGTACGACATGTGAAATATTGCGTATATCTGCTTGTTATAGCACATATATGTGTATTACCTACGTGTTAGCGAATACATTTACACACGCTATATACAGCGTGTCCCACCTTATTTGAGACATAGGAATTTAACATAGGATTTTGATATTTTGTTAATATTTGCTCCCCATTAAATGTTTTTGTTATTTTTATTTTACGAACTGGTTCTAAATATCCTCAGGAATGATTCTGTAATTTATTTTTTTCTTAATTCTCGTTAAAAATTCAAAAAAATCACATTTTTGAGAAATAAAATACGAAGCTTAGTTTGTATACCAGTTTTATGAGCGCCGCCATCGTTTCGTTCATAGCCAAGTTGACAGCGCGCAAGGGCAATAATTATACATTCCACCAAGCTTGAGTTCGAATCCCGGGTCCTCAAATATTTTTTTTTCTTTTTTTTATGAAAATACATTAGAAAATTATTTTAGATAAAAAAAATTTAATTGAAAAGTTATTTAAAAATAAATAAATTTAATGTTGAGCGTCTATAATTTACAATTTTAATTTTTTTCGACTATTAGTCATCATAAAAATAAAACAATAGTTTAGACTCTTCTTACCACAATAATTTTATTCGTGAATGTACATTTCAAGAGCTAAGCTCTCATCTTCAGCACATACTAAACTAAAAGTTTAGTATGTGCTGAAGATGAATAGTCGAAAAAAATTAAAATTGTAAATTATAGACGCTCAACATTAAATTTATTTATTTTTAAATAACTTTTCAATTAAATTTTTTTTATCTAAAATAATTTTCCAATGTATTTTCATAAAAAAAAGAAAAAAAAATATTTGAGGACTCGGGATATCAAAATCCTATGTTAAATTCCTATGTCTCAAATAAGGTGGGACACACTGTATATGTGTATTACCTACGTGTTAGCGAATACATTTACACACGCTATATATACAGCATGTCTCGCAAAACATGTCCTCAGAAAATGATGCATAAAAATGCGTGTTCGTATTATTAATATACTTGAAAAATTGTTAAATTGTATATTAGAAATTGTGTCCATCGTGATTATAATAAAATTAAGAAAAATCGCAGGATAGTGGACAAAATATTTAGACTTTTTCCAAATGAAAAAGTCTAAACTATAGACGAAACGTCGTACAATTAATTTAATAAATCAAATATTGTTCACTATCCTGCGATTTTTCTTAATTTTATTGTTAAATTGTGTTTCAAAGACCATCAACAGCTAAGGTTATTTGGGCCTAGTACCAATACATATTTTCAATTCATTATTTTTTTAATAATAAATTGAAAATCCAATTTACACTTTTACCAGCTCTCGGGCTAGAACCCGGGAATTGGGGACTTGTAATAGAGGGACCATAGCAACGCCATGTAAACAACAGCACTGCCACACGCTCGGCCATTCTCAAGCCCACAGGTAATATACTTGAAAGTTATAACTATAATATACAGAGTGGTTCCTAAGTACGTCGACAAAATTCAGGGTGTAATTCCATGGACCATTCTAAGAATAAAAGTTTATGTAAACGAGTGATCAAAAACGGCTAGTTTTTGAGGTACAGGCGGATCCTCAACTTCTTATTTTTTTTAACAATTTTACTACAATTTTTAAAATGTATTAAGATTTTGTGTTAACATTTGTAATACGTAGATACTATTGGAAGAAGTAATTTTTTATTTCATTTAAAAGTTTTTAGAAATACCAGTGTCGTACTAGGGGTCTTCATATCCTACCCCAAGTATGCTCCTGGTATTTCTAAAAACTTTAAAATGAAATCAAAAATTACTTCTTTCATAAGTCTACGTATGCCAAATTTCAATACAAAATGTTAATGCGTTTTTGAAATTTTAGTAAAGTTGTTTAAAAAAAAAATAAGGCATATTTGTGACAATTAGCCCAGTTATTTTAGACATAAGAACGAGCAATCTGGGAAATAATTCCCAGTTAGCTCAATTTTTGTATACACCTTCGTTATTGTGTTTTAAAAAACGTGTAAAAAGGCCCCACCGATATCGTGTCGGCGTTGCTAGATATTCAAGATTCCGGTTCACGAAAAACGGTTTTTTGCGAATTTCTTGGTTCCGTTCTGTTTAAGAAAAAAAACGGTTGGTATCAATTTTGTAGAGAACAAAATTCTCTACAACTTTTGTATAATCATTTTTTGTCTACGGTTCATAGTTTTACTTATTTAAGTACCCACGGCTTCCTTCCCCTCGATTTTATATAACGGGATTATGCTGCTTCCCGATGGCCTAACATAATGATTAATTGTACCTTTAGGGCTTGAGGATAGCCGAGAGTGTAGCAATGCTGTTGTTTACTTGACGTTGCTATGGTCCCTCTATTACAAGTCCCCAGTTCGCGGGTTCTAGCCCGAGAGCTGGTAAAAGTGTCAATGGGATTTTCAATTTATTATGTAAAAAAAAAGAATTAAAATATGAATTGGTGCTAGGCCCAAATAACCTTAGCTGTTGCTGGTCTTTAAAACACAATTTAATTTTTTAATTGTACCTACCTTTAATTTGAAATTGAACTTTTTAAGCTATCAATTAATAATAATTTTATCGAAATTAATGCGGTGGTTCTCTATAGTTATAAGCAACCAAACATTACAAACCGACAGCAGTCAAACAAACTGACAAACAGACAATATTTTTTCGAAAATACGATGTTTCCACTTAACATAAATTATAAAAACTATTCGTAAAGAAATTTTGTAAAAAAAATATACAGGGGTTGAGAGAGTGTGAAAAAAGTACGACTATGCATTCATAACTTATTTTTCTATTTTCTTCGCGCTCTCTCAGCCCCTGTAATTTTTTTTTTACAAAATGAGCCATTTTCCTGAGAGTAGATCCTTCAATTATTCACGAGGCAGCACTTGTGGTAGGTTAATTATTATAAAGAGTATTCGTAAAGAAATTTTGTAAAAAAATGTTTTATTTATTTGTTAAACACTTTGTAGGTATTACAGGGTAAAAATATAAACATATCGAATGTGTTTGATAAATCGGAACTAAAAACTGGACTTTTAAATTACATTACCACTAATAACTGTTCAGTGTTCACAAACACAACATCACCCTATTTATCGTTATTCGTTATTGACATGAAGGTTGAAAAAAGCCTTCGATAAAAAACTGAAAACAGTTAAAAAAATAAACAATACTTTACGACGATTTTATTTGCAAACAAAATTTGTTTTGTTTGTGAATAATGTATTATTAAATTATAAATTCGAACGAACGAGCGAAGCGAGTGAGTAATGTATTATTAAATCACAAATTCAAGTAAACGAGCGAAGTGAGTGGGTAATGTATTTTTTGCAAGACTTGCATTAAAAGTACAATTTTAGATGGCTGTGTACCGTTTGAAAAGTGATTCTTTATGGAAGCTTCGACTGTATTCGAACGGTATAGTGTTTAAAGTAAATTTTAACGTACTCCGTTCTATAAAGTATTACTGTTTTGTTTTACTTTATAACACACGTGCGTAATAAAGTAGGTACTTTATAGATTACTTTGCTATATAAAGTCACTAATAAAATATTTATCCAAATTGTGTTTTATTTGCTTAAAATTGAACTTTTGAAGCGGTTGTTGCAAAAAAAATATTGTATGTAACGCGTGTCTAAAAAACGAATCTGACAGTCGCGATTTTACAATAGTCTCTTAAGATTATGTTGTATTTTTACCAGAACTAGTGTGATTACTGCACTCGCTTTCAGCTCGCATGGTAAACACACTCGTTCTGGTATTAATGCAACAGGAAGAATTGACTTGCGCCAGTAAGAATCGACTGGCGCAAGTGAGAATTGACTGTCGCCAGTAAGAATAGACTGGCGCCAATAAGAATCGACTGGCGCCAGTAAGAATCGACTTGCGCCAGTAAGAATCGACTGGCGCTAGTCGTATCGCAAAATCGCGACTGTCATATAATCCGTCACTTAAGCAACTAGTTACATAAGTTACTGTTATATTACTGGGCATAAAAAAATCGAAATACATGTGAGCGGATCCACGGGTAACGGCTAAAAATGTTCTATAACTGGTTTATATGTTTTTCTATGAAGATTTTGAGAAAAATTTTCACTCAATCATTCCAAAATAAATATCTTAGAGCATATCGTAAATTTATGTCAACGTCTAAAAAGCTGACAAACTCTGTTGTTGACTTCTAAAATATTGCACAGAAAATAGAAACAATCATCTGCATTCAAGTTGTGCTTTTCTAGCGTAAAAGGAAACTTCCGAATATCTTGAACTTTATATCGAAGAACTTAAGATTAAGTTATATGTTGAAAATGTAAAATACAAGACATATATCAGTAAGCAATACCATGTGCAAAAACTTATACTATGTCATTGCTTTATGTTGGCAATAGTTTTATAAAACCAGGTGATAATATGCTACGGTATTGCAGGATAAAGTTCGAACTAGATCGCGAATGTTCATATTGGAAGAGGTTAGAATTTTTGATGTGAAACATCTTATGTCGCGCAGTGAACAGCTGCGTGAGGGAAAATATGCAACGAAATTTATGGTCCGCTCCTTCGCTGCTGTTCTCCCCACCACTGCGGCTCACTATCTCTCTCTCGGCTTCCGCGCGCTCGGGCACGGGAAGAGAGAGAGAGAGAGTATACATACGAACGTACTGTAAAGCAAAAGTATATGTATACACGTTTAGGTATGTAATATAGATACTTCGCTGTGTATTTAGTTGCGTTTCTGGCTCAGGCGTGCTCAAACGCTGCAACCGCGTGTGTTACAGTGAAGTATATAGGATTACGTCAGCATAAGAGTTAGTTGCTGCTTTTGAAAAAATATATACTACTACATAGAGAATACCATCGAGTTCAATAACGTTTTCTTTGATGTTTCACATCTGTCGGGGGTCCCGAGACCCACAGGAAACGTGTTTAAAAAAACGATTAAGATTTTTTAATCGTAATATTGTAAGAACAAATTTATGTTCTTACTTAACAAATGTGCCACACTACTTGTCACTTAAATTGTAGAATTAATTCTGAGTTACCTTAAGAAATTTACGAATGAATCTTTATTTAAAAAAAAAGCCAAGTGTGTGTCGGACCACGCACAGTGAAGGGTTTCATAGTCGACCGAAAATATCCCATATCTCATAAACTACACAACATAATAACTATTCGAACCAAATTTTCATTGAAAGTATTTTATAAGTTCTACTTTCTTAAATTTTTTCAGAATTTTCCACCCCATCGTTGAAAAGTTAGAGAGGGGAGACACACTTTTTACGACTTTAGAAGCGCATATCTCACTGCAACTATTGACTTAAATAAAAAAGTCATTTTAAAAGACGAATAAGCGGTAACGGCATTTTTTTGATAACTGTTATTTTAGTAACAGATCTTTTCCAGTAACAGTTACAAAATAACTATGACTGTTATTTCGTCGCATCACTACCCGCACACTCACTAACAGTAAACAAGTAACAGTTACTAAATAACCAATAATAGAATTATTTTGATAACTGTTATTTTAGTAACAGATATTTTCCAGTAACAGTTACAAAATAACTATGACTGTTATTTCGTCGCATCACTACCCGCACACTCACTAACATTAAACAAGTAACAGTTACCAAATAACCATATAATAGAATTATTTTGATAACTGTTATTTTGGAAAACAGTTATTTTCTAATAACAGTTACTGAATATCTGTTACTTCATATCCCATCTTAGCTGTTCGAAGTGCAGTTTTTATCCGCTGTTTTAAAATCTAAACATTTAATATCATTAATGACCACTATTACCATCCTAGACGTGCAGCACCTACGAGTATGTCCTAGGTACAGCATCTATACCTCCTATCCCAGAGTTTACTTGTCTAGTTACTCGACAAAATTTACTACCAGAACGTGTTGGTTTGTTAAATATATACTACCCTACATGCAGTGCCGGGACTAGGGTAGGGGACGAGTGGAATACTTGCCCCAAATGCAGAAAATAAACGATCAAGTGCTTGTCGATCCACGCAAAGAGTAAGGTTCCGTACTATTTAAGTTATGCTTAACGTACAATTTTAATAAAATAAATAAAATAAAAACAATTTCATAATCTACTCAAAAGGCCCTTTTCAACGATACCCCACCAGAATAAGTACACAAAAAAAATTTTTTTTGCTCTCCACCCCCGTTTCTTTTTTTCTGTTTTTAGTATCTCATTATAAGAGGTCCGTTTCTTAGAATTTTGTTACGGAACCCCAAAAACTAGAAAAAACACAATAATGTTCAGCCCTGGGTATTATTTCTACTTTGCGAACAGAAAAGGGCGTATCTATCGAGTTTCTTCCTCAACGCACTACCCGTCAGCCAATCCCGATCGATTCCCCGCTAGCAATTCCTCCACACCTGACGGTGACGTTTTTGATTTTTTCGTTACGCTGTTAAACGAAATTAGCCTCATCGTAATAAAAAATAGTTTCACTAAAAATATTGCAGCGTTAGAGTGCATACCCTTAGAGAAAACTTAACGGCATCATGCACGGACTGGTCTATTCTATGTTTGAAGGGGTGGGCCAGTTATGTGAACGCCTACTTTTCAATCAGTGAACTATTTTACTTGTCATTCAGTATTCATACTGCTTAAGTAATTTTACTGACGTGTTGTTCTAATTTAATATTTGCGATTAATAGAAATATGAAATAGAAACCCTTTGAATGATTTAAAATTAATTAATTACATTTAATAAATTAAAGAAAAAATCGGAATTAATTAAGTTTCGAGCACCTACGTCTGTGCGTCAGAATATGTTTTGCGTACACCACTGACTGCTTCTCCCACCAGTTTTTGTGTGCAGGTTTCTGTTACGATTTTGGTTTTCTCTATATGTATGCACTCTACACGCCACTGGCTGTTTTAAAGCTCTGTTTTTTAGTATACACTTATAGCTCCAGAGACCGAAGAGGATTATGGGAACAAAACTGTTTATTACTTTGTTGCAAGTTCTAAATGAACTGAACAGAACTCGGAACATTATATAATTTAAAATTTAGTTTGTAAATGGCCGACTGACAAAAAAATGAAATAAGTTAAGAGCTGATGTTATAAAAAAACCGGCCAAGTTTGAGTCAGACTCGCACATCGAGGGTTCCGTACAATACTAAAAATAAGGAGTAAAAAATTATTTTATTTAGGCTTATTTTTAAAAAGTTTTTTTTTACTTATATTTTATTTTGTTCTGTTTATTGTTTCGTAATTTTTCCGTTTCAAATTTAAATAAATTAATTTTTAAGGTAAAATATATATATATATATTAACAGAATATTTGATAATAAAAAATGGTGGAACCTTTGGTGTAAAGATACGAAATGTTATAATTACCACAAAACACCAAACCATAACAAACACTCTCGACGTACGTTTCGCCAACCAAGTTGACATCATCAGGAGATGATTAAAACTAAAATTAAACACAAATTACCTAATTTTAATTACCTGAAAACTAAACTATTTTACTAAATCAAAAAGCAGGCTACCTGGAATTGGGCCTTTGTCACTGTTCATAATGTTATTTTTACACTAATGATTTTTTGGTCCCGCCTTCCGACCAACGCCGATAATATTATACCTTCTAGTATGCATAGGCAAATGCAGTACTAATAACATTACCCAGTCAGATCAAATCTAATATTCAGTACGCTTTGATGTTAATAAACCAATGTTAATTTAACGTAATGCACATAATATATACCTTCTACTGTATAATATATTGCAAACATTGCAGAACATTATTAAACTTACGTATAATTATGTTTGTAATAATAATTATAATAACATATACACAGGGCCGCAGTAAGGGTAGGGCGGAGGGGGCGACGGCCCCGGGCACATTAAGCAAGGGGCGCCGAAGACGCTGTATTTTTTGACATGAAAAACGACAATGATTATTGCCAGGCTAATTACAATTCGACAAATATAAAATATACAATAAATAATAATACTTTTACAAATAGGACTAAAGAAAGAAATATATAACACTTATTATTAATTTGTATTTCACATTACGTCTTTAATATTACAAAAGTAGCAAGCGCAAAGCAAATGCTTGAATCATTAAATGAAAATATTAATAAAATGTCACATTTAGAGTACCTACTACAAACAATTCATGATTTGGGTTTAGTGGACGCTAATGACCTCTGATGTCGAGCGTCTATAATTCACAATTCATTCATTCTGGGTTTAGTGGAAAGCTATTCAAACATGGGAATAGCATATAGAATTTTTTTAACAATTCCCGTAACCACTACTTCATGTGAGAGATAGTTCAGTAAACCGAAGCTCATAAAAAATTATTTACGATCTTCAATGAGTCAGAAACGGCTAACGAATTTGGCGATAATTTCTATAGAAATATATTATATAACTAAAAGTGCGAGTTGTTGGAGTCGATTCAGCGCTATTTTTTCTATAAATTGACTTAATATCAAACGAATCAGGTCGAATTTATTTTTCAAAAATTTCGCAAATTTGTACAGAGGGGGTCTTCTTACTTTTGGCATTTTTAAGAAAACTCAAAAATCTCTCAGATGCTGTTTATATATCTTTGAAACTAAAAGTGCGAGTTGTTGGAGTCGATTCAGCGATATTTTTTCTATAAATTGACTTAATATCAAACGAATCGGGTCGAATTTATTTTTCAAAAATTTCGCAAATTTACTTTTGGCATTTTTAAGAAAACCCAAAAATCTCTCAGATACTGTTTATATCTTTGAAACTAAAAGTGCGGGATGTTGGAGTCGATTCAGCGTTATTTTTTCTATAAATAGACTTAATATCAAACGAATCGGGTCGAATTTATTTTTCAAAAATTTCGCAAATTTGTACAAAGAGGGTTCTTCTTACTTTTGGCATTTTTAAAAAAAACTCAAAAATCTCTCAGATGCTGTTTATATATCTTTAAAACTAAAAGTGCGAGTTGTTGGAGTCGATTAGTGAACATTTTTTATGTTTTTCAGTTGGTTGTGTTGGAATATCTTATAAAAATCTTGTATCATGCATTTTTTGATTTTTATTGGGGGGGGGGGGCGCAAATTGAAATGTTGGCCCCAGGCGTAAGATTTCCTTGCTGCGGCCCTGCATATACATATTGTATTTAAATTAAATTATGTGAGGTTAGGATTCTGACCTTCATAAAATAATTTTCATTCATGAATATTTTGTGCCACTGTTGGAAAAGTCCAATTATTTAATTCATTACTTAAGGCTAGACATTGTGCCGTGTGCGTCTCAGTCCTTATATTCTCTTAATAGATTTCAATATAAGCGATTTTTAACTTTCCATTGGAAGTTATTGTAATGGGTCCGAAAATCGAAATCAAAATGTATAACAAATTTTTATGTTTCAAGGTCACTACACTATTTTTACACTATTTTTAGAAAGATGTCTCTCTCTCTGTGTGTGTACGTACGTACGTATGTGTCCATTTCTTTCTAAGACGAAATCTCGAGAATGAAAAATGATATCGACTACGTTAGGGTGCCAATCGACGCGTATTAACGTAAGTATGATCTGAAAGAATTTTTTTCAAAATCAGTTCAGCCGTTCTTTTTTGTATCTATATTAATTGATGACTTCACACTGTATTTAATACTTTTGTGTGTAAATATATCTATTCTATTCTATTCTATATTTGAATCTTTTGAGGTATCCGATTCTACACGAAAATTCGATTCTACTGAGAATCTGATTCTATTGAGATATCCGATTCTAACCCGATATCTGAATCAATTTAGGAAAACTCGATATAGGTATTTGATTCTATTGAGGTATCCGATTCTACATGAAAATTCGATTCTACTGAGGATCTGATTCTATTGCGGTATCCGATTCTACACGGAAATCAATTATGATACGGTATCTGATTCTACACTGCAGGTATCCGATTCTATACTGCAGGTATCCGATTCTATTCGAATATTTGATTCTACTCTGATTTCACATTTTACTCCAGTATCCGATTCTCGTAGGATAACTATCGTCAACTATAGAATAAAAATCTTTAAATGCCAAGTTCATGTCAGTGCGAAGTTCCCCTGCGGTTTTTGGCCTATAATCATGTAGCAATGAATGGTTTTTTTTGTAGAGTATGTGTTGTATGTTCATCCAATCACACGGTGACATGTTGAAGTGTCAGATAGCGCTCTTTTCAACAGCCTACAGTCGACTGATGAAAGCTGTGTCATTCGCACACACGGAATAAACCGAGACACCCCATAATAATTCCAGGGGTCACAAGGCAAGACTGCTTATGTAGAATTTGTGATCTCGATTAGATCACCCAATTCATTAAAATACCAAATTTTTTGTTTTTCGTCGAGGTTGTGATCGGCAGTGCTTTCTTATGTTGTTGCAGCTTTATTTTTAATCAACTTCAAAAAAAGGAGGTGATTCTCAATTCGGTTGTATTTTTTTTTATGTTTGTTACCTCAGAACTCCGTTATTTATAAACCGATTTGGAAAATTCTTTTTTTATTTGAAAGGATATTATACTTTCAAATTGATCCCATAGAAATTTCATCAAAATCGGTTCAGTAGTTCGGCTTATTTTAATAAAAGTGAGTAACGGCGTGTGGTTCCTTAAGGTAAATGTCACTTTTTGACACATCAGACAACGTAAGAAAGTCGGTTTAATAAAAGTGAATAGCGGCGTGTGATTCCTTTAAGGTAAATGTCACTTTGACACTAAAAACTAAAAAATAAAAAACTTTAACAAAAAAAACCTCTTTCAAAAAGCCACTAAAAAGAGGAAAATAATGAAATTTCTGCAGCGCCAATTTAATAAAATATGAAGTCGGTTGACAAGTATAGTAGCTATAGTGAAATAGATATATATATAATAAGAAGTATTAAAAATACCTTGTATTTTGGTGTCCGTCTTGTGACTTCATGTGTTGTTAACACGACGCGTTTTAGCAACGAGTTGCCATCTTCAGGTGTGGTTATTTTTTTATACTTATAAAACACACCTTGAGTATTCGTATAACACGTTATAATATTATGATGCTAAGCGCATGTCTATTATGTTGTGGATTGTGAAGTACTGATTTAAATTTCGAGATTTTATGATTTATATAGTGACTTGGAGACCTAACACTCTAAAAATGTGTCGTGATTAATATCTTCTTATTAACCGACTTCATATTTTACTAAATTGGCGCAGACCTCAAAATTTCATTATTAACTTCCCATTGGAAGTTATTGTAATGGGTCCGAAAATCGAAATCAAAATGTATAACAAATTTTTATGTTTCAAGGTCACTACACTATTTTTATACTATTTTTAGAAAGATGTCTGTGTGTGTATGTGTGTGTGTGTGTATGTATATATGTGTCCATTTCTTTCTAAGACGAAATCTCGAGAATGAAAAATGATATCGACTACGTTAGGGTGCCAATCGACACGTATTAACGTAAATATGATCTGAAAGAAATTTTTTCAAAATCGGTTCAGCCGTTCTTTTTCCTTAACCAAATAGACTCCAAAAAAGTACATTTTACACAATATCTCGCGAATAAAAAATTATATCGACTTCGTAAGGATGTCAATCGAGGCGTGTTAACGTCATTTTGATCCGACATAAATTTTATAAAAATCGGTTCAGCCGTCTTTTTGTTTTTTAATTATTGTTAAAAATAAATAATAATTATGTTTTAATGATTACTTTTCTGTGTAATTACTAATTTAATTATTATTATTAAATATTTATCAAACTGGGAAGTTCGTCGTGTGGACCTCAAGGGTCGCACTTTAGTCCTAATAAACGACCCACCTCACGGCTTGTTTTCCTCTTTTTATTGGCTTTTTGAAGGAGGTTTTTTTTTTTTGTTAAAAAGTTTTGATATTAGCCAAGCCATGGGGAGCAACGGCATAACGGCCAGTTATACGTAGACAGACAGCGTTTTATTCGTTCTGGTGTTATAATAATATTGTAACGATAGCCTCCAGCATCGTCACTAGTGTGGACGGTGTTAAGTGAACGCGGTACTACTGTGTGTTAATCTATATATATAAAACAGTTCCGTTACTGACTGATTGACTGACAGACAACGCCCAGGTCAAACCGCTGAAGATATAAACTTGAAATTTGGACAGTAGGCTCCTTTTGTGACGTAGGCACCCACTAAGAAAGGATTTTTTGAAATTCAACCCCTAAGGGTGTTAAATAGGGGATGAAAGTTTGTATGGAAATTCGTTATTTTTGAAGTTAGAAGCATGAAATTTTGCACAAAAGTTTCTTATATAACGCAGGTGAGCACTAAGAATTTTTTTTCTGAAAATTCATCCCCTAAGGGGGCTAAAAAGGGGATGAAAATTTGCATGGAAGTTCGTCATTTTTGAAGTTAGAAGCATGACATTTTGCATAGGAGTTCCTTATATTACGTAGGTGAGCAATAAGAAAGGATTTTTGAAAATTCATCCCTTAGGGCGGCTAAATAGGGGATGAAAGTTTGTATGGAAATTCGTCATTTTTGAAGTTAGAAGCATGAAATTTTGCACAGAAGTTTCTTATATAACGTAGATGTGCACTAAGAATTTTTTTTTTGAAAATTCGTTCCCTAAGGGGGCTAAAAAGGGGATGAAAGTTGGAATGGAAGTTCGTCATTTTTGAAGTTAGAAGCATGACATTTTGCACAGGAGTTCCTTATATTACGTAGGTGAGCAATAAGAAAGGATTTTTCGAAATTCAACCCCCGAGGGGGTTAAATAGGGGATGAACGTTTGTATGGAAATTCGTAATTTTTTAAGTTAGAAGCATGAAATTTTGCACAAAAGTTTCTTATATAACGTAGGTGAGCATTAAGAAATTTTTTTTTGAAAATTCATCCTCTAAGGGGGCTAAAAAGGGGATGAAAGTTTGCATGGAAGTTCGTCATTTTTGAAGTTAGAAGCATGACATTGTGCATAGGAGTTCCTTATATTACGTAGGTGAGCAATAAGAAAGGATTTTTGAAAATTCATCCCCTATGGGGGCTAAATAGGGGATGAAAGTTCGTATGGAAATTCGTCATTTTTGAACGGATCTGGATGAAATTTGGCACAGAGATAGATTATAGTCTGTAATAGCACATAGGCTACTTTTTATCCCGGAAAAATGTACGGTTCCCGTGGGATAGTTTTGTTTTTGTTTTTCACAGAGCAAGGGATCGACATGATTTTTTGCATAGTGGTAGTTTAGGGGTCAGAGAATGTTATAGGCTACTTTTTATCCCGGAAAAATGTACGGTTCCCGTGGGATAGTTTTGTTTTTGTTTTTCACAGAGCAAGGGATCGACATGATTTTTTGCATAGTGGTAGTTTAGGGGTCAGATAATGTTATAGGCTACTTTTTATCCCGGAAAAATGTACTGTTCCCGTGGGATAGATTTGTTTTTGTTTTATCTTTAGAACTACTAAACCGATTTTAAAAATTCTTTCACTAATAGAAAGCTACGCAGGGGGGCAGATTCTCGCGGGGGGATAACGAATTAGGGGGAAGATTCACGCGGGGGATAACAAATTAGGGGGGAAGATTCTAGTGGGGGGATAACAAATTCGGGGGAAGATTCGCGCGGGGGGTAACAAATTTAGGGGGGAGATTCTCGCGGGGGGATAACAAATGTAATGTATTATTAATATTCGAGCGAACGAGCGAAGCGAGTGAGTAATGTATTAATAAAGTTCGAGCGAACGAGCGAAGCGAGTAAGTATTGTATTATTAATATTCAAACGAACGAGCGAAGCAAGTGAGTCATGTATTAATAAAATTCGAGCGAACGAGCGAAGCGAGTGAGTTATGTATTAATAATAATCGAGCGAACGAGCGAAGAAGTAATTAATAATATTCAAACGAACGAGCGAAGCAAGTGTCAAATGTATTAATAAAATCCGAGCGAACGAGCGAAGCGAATGAGTTATGTATTATAAAATTCGAGCGAATAAACACGACCAACTCGGCTTCGCTTCGCAGGAGGGGAATTTTTCGCGGGGGGGATAATAAATTGTAATCGTAAAATACGTGGGCGAAGCCACGGGTAACGGCTAGTAGTGTATAACCAGTCATGAAATAAACCGTTCTGTTTTAAATTCGTGAAAAGACGCGATTTAATATAATGTGCTACGCACACCGATAATAAAATGTGTTTTGTGAACAGTTTTAATTTAGCTCTCGCTAGAGCAATGATACTGTAAATATTGACCTGTGTTGAATACCAGTGACTGATTTGAGAAACGCCTCACGTTCTCCATAGATAGTATTATAGCCTTCAGCTTGTGTTGTAGTGATAACACCACCTCTCCGACCCGCTTACCTAGTCCTTATCTAAACCGCGTTTCCCCCGCCGGTATTGGGAGCCGATTGACTCCCGGTTCGTTGCGAACTACTGGAACCTCTCCTATAGTCAGCCGGTGTTGGGGGTTGATTAATCCCCGGCCTGTTGCAGGTCACCGGTTGAGTCCGTCACAGCCTGACTACCCGTTCCCCTATAACCCGTACCCCCTGGCGATCGTTGTGGCACCAGTGCGTTGTGCTATCGCCAGATGTCCTACCGCTTTTTCCCCCACCGTTTCAGGTAAGGGGTACGCCCCTCCGGTATAATACCGTTGTATATATTTTCCTGTTGATAAACAGTTTTGAGTTTGTATCGAGTCATTACCGTTGCTCCGTAAAGTAGGGATTTAGTTTATATAGAGTCGTTTGGATACTACGGTATCATTTGAAATATATGTACATATTATTCTGTCTTACTTTTTGTAAAGGGTACTTTTTATTTTTATCTTTGTTTCTAAATAAATATTATTATAGAAAATACGCTGGTTATTCATTTCTTATACAGTATTCCGTTTCCACTGGCTTCGTACCCTGGATTCCGGCGAGCTATCCGCCCGACGCAAACCAGTGGACCGTTGCGACACATGTGCGCGAACACCTAAAAAGCCACGACGTTGCAATATATTGTATCGTGAATATAAAAAAAAATCTGTATAGGTATTGAAAATATGTTAAATCGAATCCCAAGTTGCGAGACCGAAATAATAATATCATTTTGTGGCGCGTAAAATATAACGTGAAAACTGGAGACGGCCGTACTTTCTTTGCAAAAATGTCACAATTCGTATGCGAGTCGGTCATTTGTGAACATAATATATACGTGGTGTTTGGCACTTGTCTAAACACATGAACGCTACTTCAATGGAGGCGTACAACTGCAATAAACTTGCGCGGGTTTAAAATACTTTTGTTGGGTTATTTTTGGGTTTCCGATGCAAAATTATTGTCAATAGATATAAACAAAATAGCTGTAATTTTCGAATGTTCAACGTTTAAATATTTTTTTGCCATACCCACTACAAAATAGTTATGTTTGCCTATGTAATATGCAATAACAAATCCCCTTTTCTGTCCTCTGACATAACTAACGAAAAAAATCAAGAAGTAGGAACTATAGATCGAGAGCTAGTGACAATTTGTTAATGTTATTTATTCAAGGCCTTATTTTTGTGAAGATGTTGAGGGAGGCATATTAAAGTGCCCTGAGTAAGGGATTTTGCTAGATAGCGGTATGGGAGGGATGCAGACCGCCCCCAACATGTAACAAAAAAATTGTCACAATTATTATTGCCTCAAGGCTGAAATTGTTTGTATAGCTTGTCGGTGACCCAATAATACCATTATAATATTTGCAGATCGATTGGTCAGTATTAAAGGGGGGAAGATCACCCTAAACGTGTCATATACCCGACGAAATTTATACTATTAGTTCAAGGTTCAAATTTTAATATGTTGTTACGGCGACTGTTTTAAGCATATATTTCAATTTGCAGAACTAAATGTCGGTATAAACTGATCGACGGTTGACAGTAGCGGCTACTAAATTCGCGGCTAGCAACCAGCCTAGTTGTGCCTATGGTTCCCTTACTCTATCTTATAGTGATGCGCGATTACGAGATGTTTTTGTCGATTGTCTCGATTGTTCAAACATCTCGATTACTCTGTCACTTGGACTCCTTGTTTCATAGTTCACCGAGATCGAGTCGCATAGCACACTATCGAGAGCTACATAAAATACAATCGTTCATCACTCAACAACTGTGGTCGAGTCGAAGGTCAATTGTGCAGTAATCGTGTAATACGAATTCAATAGTGAAGAGATCACAGAGTAGTGAGTACCGACTGAACAATGTGAACAGTGAACAATCAACGAGTCGCGCGAACGTCAGTCGACTAGCATATAACCTTGAATCGTGATTATATGTATTCTCATTCGCTGCTATTGCTATAACCTATGTGGCAAATAATCGACTTGAACGATCGAACATTTCGATTGTAAAATCAAACTCCAAGTCGATTGTGGACTCGATTGTTATTATGAACGATGTAGAAATTGTCGGAAGTGAACACTTCCGTGGCACGTAGGATCAATAAAAAGCAATACTGATTAATTCAAAATTTGCATTTAATACTAACGTTTCGGTATTCTTCATACCATCTTCAGAGTCTACAAGAAAATTATAATGTTGATACAATGGTTGTATGTAAACGTGGGTGAGAATATTCATATGGTGAAGAACAATTATTTTGTGGAAATAAAGTTAAAATTAACAAAAATTGAAAAATGTTTTTATCTTACCAAAATGCTGTCAATTTCTTTCAGTATTTTGTTTGATCCATTAATGAACATGGTGTTAACATTGTTGGTTTTTTTAAGTAAAAACTCATAAAAATTGTTAAAAGTAAAATGTAGTTTCACTGATAAAATTGGAAATAAAATCTATGTTCCCCTCTAATTAATATCCGTTATACTGAAAGTTGAGAGTAGTGAAAACGAAAAAACAGCAATTTGATAGGATTTAACAGAGACAATTATGTAAAAGGTTATACTAAATCGATTAAATTGCTATATATATGGAACAAATTCTCAATATGTCCGACAATTTCTACACTGTTTACAAGGATCAAATCGCTCTATTTAATTATAGCAACTTCGAATTCATTATGAACGATTACAATTGTTTCGATTGTAAAAATATCTCGTAATCGCCCATCACTACTCTCTATCTATGATATCTCTATGTTAAAAACACGTTGTGACTCACGACTATTGGCAACCCTGTTGAGCTGAGTAAAACAACGTAAGTTGTCTCTAGAAAAGAACTTCAACGACACGACAGGCTCGTTCAATACACAGCCAAAAGTGATCGTTTATGCAAATAAACATAGGAATCGAGTTTTGTGAACATTACTTTTATTGTCATGGTTTAAATGGAACGTCGTAGGTACGTTTGAAGTTTGAAACTAAAATGTGTTCGTCGCCGTTTGAAAAAACGCACCGTAAAAGCTTTTGATAAAAAAAACGCGAGATCCGTTTGCCATTTATATCCTGTATACATAGGTGGATATAATGGAAGTTTATACACTTTTAGTACAAATGGTTTAAATAAAAAACAACTGCCTGTTCTAAAGTACCTGTTAAAATAGTTGTGTATTTTGTATCTCGTGCGGAAATTCTAATCATGTTTTGTTTTCTTTTTTGTTGAAACTAGGATGTCAAAGACAATCGGACAAACGCGCAACTGCGGACAATGTGATTAAGTGAAACGCAGAACGTTTGGTATTTTCATATAGGGTAAATGCGGGAGAGATGCCGCGGTAGGAGAGACGCCGCGTGGCTATTAACTTACCTGTTTACCATTAATGGATGGTGCTACAAGTACGTATGTTCGTTCATCTTATCTTGTCAAGATAAGATGAACGAACATACGTACTTGTAGCACAATCCATTAATGGTAAATAGGTAAGTTAATAGCCATGCGGCGTCTCTCCTACCGCGGCATCTCTCCCGCATTTACCCTACCTATAAAATATATACCAAGCTTTGTCCATTTACTCAATGTGCGGTGAGTGAAGCCAACAAAGAGAGCAAAAATATACCTGCGTCTCTTTTGACGAAGTAATTACGCATTAATGTCATTGGTCGATGTACGGGCGTTCCATCTGAACAAATTGTTGAAATTAAAGCCCTGAATACACACTTTTACATAGTGCATAGCGCATAAAGTTCTCAACCAATAACAGGCCTTCATTTCAATCCCACTCCTTGCTGTCGGTTCTTGCACAAGCATAGTACACACAAGGCTTCGAAAAATCCACAAGATCGAATTTTATATGCTATGCACCACTATGCACGCTACGGTGGACGTCTGTTCGAAGTTTGTGTAATGCTTTCTAACCTCAAATAAACGTCGTATCATAATATGAAGTCGTGTGTGTTGAAGTGTACTTTCTTATGATTTATGTATTATGCGCTATGCAAACGTTTGTGCTCAGCGATACCTATCTCTATATTTTATTTGGACAAAATGTCTTTATCTATGACAGTAGCCAATCAGAAACCAGCCAGCTGAGCCGGAATAAAAAAGGCAGAAATATATACCTGCACCTATGTTGGCTTCACGATTTTTGATCTACAACGTGTCCCAAAAAGAATGGGACATAAAGTAACAGCTGATTCCTTACAAAAAAATATTGCGATAGACCCCAACTTGTCTATTCCGAAAGTTGATATTAAAAGAGATACAGGGTGTCAAAGTTTAATTTTTGTTTTTGATTTTCTTAAATAACTTTTAAAATAATTTAGGCATTTTAATGAAATTTGGTATATGGGGATTTTTTGACATGAGAAATTCAAATCTGACCTTGGTATGGCTCTTACTTGTAGGGGGCGCCACTTACACACCTTTTCACTCATTCAAATAGTCATAACTTTTTTGTACGCACTCGTACTGTTTTTTTAAATTAAAAAATTGATTTTTCCGTCATTTTTACGTAAAAAAGGTATACTTTGTAAAAGTGGCTAAGAGTAACCTTTTTCAAGATATTTGCACTTAAAATAATCGATGCAATGTGGTTTTAAATGGCAAATTTTGAAATTGAAAATAGGTGGCTTTGAAAAATGTGTTGAAGTTCATGGTTGTCATTTTGAAAATCTTTTACAATAAAATAAATGTTTTTTATTCGCTATTTAAATTAAAATATTAATTAAAATAAGAAGTATTATTTAACTAAAATTTGCCATTTAAAACCACATTGCATCGATTACTTTAAGTGCAAATATCTTGAAAAGAGTTACACCTAGCCACTTTTGAAAAGTGCTTCCATCATATTATCTGTCAACTGCACTAATAAAATTTTAATAGTATTGTCCAGTAGACTTTTGTACGGTGGGAGTTTGGACTAAAAATTTCTCTTCAAAACCGACATAATAATAAAAGCGAAGCCGTTGGCTAAAGCTAGTTATACTAAAAATAATTGTTTTGTTTATTTAACAAATTGCTCACAACTTTTGTTACCTACTGCTAGAAAAACAGTTCTACTATTACCTACGGCAAAAATTGTTAGGTAAATCGTATTATTTGTATAAAAGACCATATATAACATTATATAGTCTATTCATTTTCAAAGTAAAATTGTTATACGAATAAAATGTAGTGGCGCTTCAGTCAGGTTGACGACTACTGTACTACCGATTAAGGTTCACTGGCGTAGAACTGTTGACTTTGCAACAAGGGGTATGTACTACTCTAGCGGCAGGAGCTGTGCTCTGGCGGCGATAGCTAGAACTATACATGGAACGGCGAACGCTGATTGGTGAGATTGCTCTAGAGGTAGAAGGCGGGCTTGTCTCGAACCCGTCGTGTGACTCAGCCTTCTGGCAGGTTCCACGGCGTTAGGGAGGTAAGGGGGAATGACGGGCGCAATGGCGCGGCGTGTGACGTTTGTTTGGTGTGAATTGAATGTGCAGAAGTTAACATAGGTATATTGATAATAATAGTGTGAATAGAAATAATAACGATAACAAAATAAAATATGTGCGTGATCAGCACGACGTCGACATGTCCCTTTGTTTCTTGAGGTGTCATTGGTCGGTCGGGAGAATTTCAAATTTTGCAAATGTGGACCGTATTTATTTATTTTATTGTAAACTGATACTGTTGGAAAGATAGCAATTTAAAAGTTCTAGTTCAGGGCCGTCTTAGGCCATACAGGGGCCCTTGAGCACACAGAGTTTGAGGCCCTTTTAGAAAACAAAAAAAAATGTGAATGAATCATCAGAATGTACTTTTGTTTTAGTGACTATTGAATATTTATAACTAAAGGTACGTGCAGTACGCAGCTGGGATTCTAGATGGTAGCATGTATTACAGATGGTCGCTGAAATTATAAGCGCTTATAGGTTGCACAACGAAGCTTTGATACTACATTGATACAAGCTTAAATCGCGTTTGAAATGTCAGATAGCTAAGACGAATATTTGTGTTCTTCTGCTATGAAGTGGTATATTTTAAATACAAATTTGGGTAGGAGCTATCATGTCCACCCTATTAATAGAAAACGATCTAAACATGGCGACTTTCATCATTTATACCAAGAATTAAAATTTTACCCAAACCGGTTTTTTGAATATTTACGTATGGAACCTAACACTTTTAAATACGTCTTAGAAAATACTCAAAACAAATTAAATAAAAACTGGCAAAATTTCATTTATTAAACTAGTCACATCCATTGCGAAACTTGTAACGGCCATTTGACAGTTGTCACACGTTGATTGTAGTAGTCAGCGCGCTGAAAGAATGGTGAGATACATTCTTGTATCTAGCAGCTCTTGTAACAGCGCTTATACCTGCTACACTCACTGCTTCGTTGTGTACGCTCGCATATATAACAATGCATTCATTTAAGCAAGCCCTGCTATGATCTACGCTACCATCTAGAATCCCAGCTCCATACTGCACGTACCTTAAAAAACCAATGTGCCAATGTGTTTTTTATATTGATTAATTGGATAAAAAATGCATCGATACTGGGTTTCGGCATTTCGGGGCCCCCATTAGGCCCTCATGGTAAAGACGGAACAGAGATCTACGTTTTCACAGCAAAGCATCATTAAGGTAGTACCTACTTCAATAATCCCACTTGACGTTAAAAATTCATGATATTTATATAGGAGTGGTTCTAAAAGACGCTATGCAAACACCTGCAAAATTTGGAATTTTTTCACTGAGTGGAAAAAAGATATTAATTAAATAATAATATATGAGTTAGGTAATTGTGGACAACAATATAATAATTATTAATTAATTCAACAATGAATTTTTAATCCACAAGGCATCCACTTAGGTAGTGAATAGTATTTCTTAACATATCAGTCAGCATATTATGCCATCATGATTGTTAAACGTCAAACGATTGTTATAAGATATATAAGGAAAAAATCAGAAGCCACTGTCACTACCTGGTGGATGCCTTGTGGATTAAAAATTCATTGTTGAATTAATTAATAATTATTATAAAGATATTAATTGTTAAAGTTACCTCCTTTTACATTGAAAGGCCTACATCAAGGGTGAATTCGAGTATTAATTCGGATATAGCTTTTGTACCGCGCTGTCAGCGAAAAAATTAGAGAGAACATTGATGCCAACCCTGCGCAGTAATCAGGTGCTCTCCGCATGTGTTTGTTTACATTTACTTTATCTTGGAAATGAATAGACTATAGACAAACGTTTGTTATTGGGACAAAATGTATACATATATGTTTTTGCGAATAAACAAAAAAAAGACAAGTAAATAACAAGTATCTCACATTGAAAAATCAAAAATGTTTATCCTTAGGGCAATTCTGTTATACTGCAGATATAATATTTTATTCATTCACAGATAAAAGCCAACAGAAAAAACAGGAAATATTGAAAGTTCAAATTTAGTGCTTTATTTACTCTAACAATTATGTTATTTGTACAGCAGTCTTCGAGTTGATAAAAGCAAAGAGAAAAAGGCTAACAAATAAAATACCATCCATGTGGAATTACTGTTTGTACGTCAATGCTATCTGAACCAATGCTATAAGAAACTGCGCGCACGCGAGGGCGGGACATTTTATTCATTTTGGCATTTCTAAAACGCTTCAAAGAATTGTGAATTATAGACGCTCGACAACAGAGGTCATTAGCGTAAAACGCTTCAAATAACTGCATATAGTATAACGAGGAATAAAATTAAATAATAGTAGATTGTATGTCTAGATACGTAATGGGTCATATTACGGCGATTGATGACAGTATGTAAAAACGAGCGATATCGAGTTTTTACAGTCACACGAGCCGTAATACTGTTGTATCTTTTTGAGTCAACATTAATACTCTACGTAGTCGACCACAACATTGTTTTGTTTTGAAGTTTCTATAAGCTAGGCTTTTGAAACAAACAAGTAATTAAAAATTGTAATTTCGTTGTGATCAGACGTGTATTTTAGACTCGTCTTGATTAAATCAAATTTTGTTGTGTTTTATTTATTTATTATTAATTTTATATAAAGATCTACGATAATATTAAATCACGTCAAAAATATCTTTATAATACCATTACGTACAAAACATACTTATATGGTATTTTTTGCCATACTCACTACAAAATACCTACTTTTCACGTCATTTTCAAAAAATTCTGAGTTCATATGCGTCGCCATCTTTCCTTCCATTGTGCCGCCGTGCAAGTAAATAATGACAGCCGCACGCAGAGGGTAGTGTAGCCTAGTGGATAGAGTATACTTGGTACCAGCCTCTAGACTAGACTGTCGTGGTTTCGAATCCCACCTGCGCTCATGGTTGTTTTGTGATGTTATTTAGTTTTAAGTTAATTGTTATTTAATGCAATTTAAGACGCTAATGACCTAAGTTGTCGACGCGTCTATAATCTACAATAAATAAATAAAGACAGGCGCACGCAAGCGTACGCAGACGTACATAGAGTGAATAAACAGAAGATGCTATGGCAACCGTTATTTTCTGCGCTAGTGCAGAAAGTAAACCATTTTCCGCACACCTGCCTGTTAAATATTATAATGGTATTATTGGGTCACCGACAAGCTATACAAACAATTTCAGCCTTGAAGCAATATAATAATTGTGACAATTTTTTTTGTTACATGTTGGGACCTGTCTGCATCTCTCCCATACCGCTATCTGGCAAAATTCCTTACTCAGGGCACTTTAATATGCCTCCCTCAACATCTTCACAAAAATAAGACCTTGAATAAATAACACCAAAGAATTGGCACTAACTCTCGGTCTATAGAGGTTCCAGTACGGAAAAGCGAACTAAAAATCTATGATATCTCTATGGGAATGAGTCCAATTATACAATAATTGCGGCGGGGTATTAAATAAACGCATTTTTATTCAAATCTGTGGACTGGGCTAAAAATGACAGTTCATTAATTTAATTAGCTATCATAATATAATTGCTTTAGCCACGGCAAAGTTTAGAAATGCATAATGGAAATTAAAGAATTCTTTGCACGAAACAAAAAGCGGAAGTAAATAACTCGTCTTTTTAGTGTAGAGCCTGGAATTTGCGAAGATGTGTGCGTGTGCGCGCGATTGTGCGTGAACGTGTGTGTGAATGTGTGTGTGTGTGTGCGTGTGTAAGCGAACGATATAAGTGCACAAAGTGAGCAAAGATGAGGTTAATGGAGTATGTGATCACAGAAATGTGTACTGTGAAGGTACAGAGAGCTCCTGGCTCAATCTCTTTGCCTTGCTACACGCTGTGCTCTCTTATATGCTGCGGTGTTGACAAACTGGAGATTTTTCCTTCAGATCTGAAATTTTTCAGGGAATAATTATTTTCACAACGCCGCTATTGAAAATTCGATTTTCGGTATCAGTTTAGCGGGTTGAAATTGAGCGTTTTTTTTTTTGGGCTTGAGAATAGCCGAGCGTGTAGCAATGCTGTTGTTTACATGGCGTTGCTATGGTTCCTCAATTACAAGTCCCCAGTTCCCGGGTTCTAGCCCGAGAGCTGGTAAAAGTGTCAATTGGATTTTCAATTTATTATTAAAAAAAAAATTAATAAATTGAAAATGTGAATTGGTACTAGGCTCAAATAACCTTAGCTGTTGGTGGGCTTTAAAACACAATTCGCAATAACTGAGCGTTTTCATCCCTAGGGATGAAAATTTTCAGGTCGGTTCTCTCTGTTTTTTAACGTTGTTAAGAGGGAGACAGAGCGATTGGATCCGCATATAATTTTCGAAAACGTCAAATTAAGAAGGAGATACAACGATATTGAATCCGCATAATATATAATATAGAAATTTCGAAATATTCTGTTGGCAACGCTGTTGCGCCATGTTATAGCGACTGGGGCGGCGCGCACAGCCAAGTCTGATTGCGGCCGTCGCCGGCTACCGCCTCCCAAACACTAACTTATATGGACACAGTATATCACAAATCTCCTAAATTGAGACAAAATATTGCTATTTTCGCGTGTAATTTCAAACAGTGGAAGAATCGTTCTTATTGTTGACTGATTTTTATTTGAAATCGTTTTGGTGTTCATTTTCTGTGCTACGAAAGATGGTGCAAGGCGTAATTGTGTGAAAAATTGAGGTTATTATTTAAATTGTACGTAATAATGTAGTATGTCTGTTCTCGCAGATTTGTGATCCTTAAATTTATTACAATTATCCTGGGTTTATCGTACAATTTTAACAGACTGTTTTTTTATCTTGCTGTTAAATTTTGATTGTTACATGTTCATTGGTTGCTGCGTTTTCATTTTGGCAAATTGTTAATCGTTACCATAGCAACCGTCATTTAATAGTGTGATTAAAAATAAAATTGTACGATAAACGGCAGCGTTAGTAAAAGAAATTCTTCGCACTGTAGGATCAAAATAAAGCAATATAGTCCAGTCACGAGAGGAAGTCCACCTTGCGTTTTGTGCAGCAATTGATTTTATTTTTTTGTGTCCTCAAGCATGTTTAGGAGATGTAAAACCCAAATTTGCGACCTCTAAAACAAGGCGGGGGAGTTGTGGTGGGCTAAAAACCACGATTTTTTTGCATTTTTGTCGGTTTTTTGCTTATAACATGGAAACGGCCGGTCCTATCGAAAAAATAGTCCTATTCAAAATTAAAGGGCACGAAATGTACTTCAAAATGCACTAGTCAAATATGTTTCTGTTACCATTTTACCGGCTCTGCAGAACTTAGAAAATCGTCAAAATTTACCAAAATGAAAAAAAAGCATTTTTTCAAGCTTCTAACTATTGAAAAACTCGAATAGCCTATAACCTTCCTTAATAAACAGACTATCTAACAAAACATTTTTTTTTTAAATCGGACTGGTAGTTCCTGAGATTAGCGCGTTCAAACAAAAAAAAATAAACTCTTTTTTTGTTTGAACGCGCTAATCTCAGGAACTACCAGTCCGATTTGAAAAAAATATTTTTTGTTAATAGCCCGTTTATTAAGGAAGGTTATAGGCCATTCGATTTTTTTTTTTTAATTTAATCCCAAAGGGGGTAAAACGTGGATGTAGGATTTTTTGTCATTACAATAAATCCTAAACTCCCGTTTTCACCCTTTGATAGGATTGAATTTTTAAAAAACTCGTATAGGGTCTCATTGATTACTACTTTGCTTCTTTTACAGACTGGTAGTTTCTGAGATTAGCGTCTTCAAACAAAAAAAGGGTTTATTTTTTATTTTGTTTTTCTAAGTTCTGTAGAGTCAGTAAAAATCGGAATAAAAACATATTTGACTAGTGCGTTTTGAAGTAAATTTTATGCCCTTTAATTTTAGATAGGACCATTTTTTCGATAGGACCAGCCGTTTTTATGTTATAAGCAAAAACCGAAAAAGTGCAAAAAAATCGTGGTTTTGAGCCCACCAAAACTCCACCGCCCTGTTTTAGAGGTCGCAAACTTGGATTTGACATCTCCTAAATATGCCTGAGTACACAAAAAAATAAAATCATTTGCTGCACAAAACGCAAGGTGGACCCCCAGTTTTAATCTCTCGTGACTGGACTAATAGTGATTGTTAAAATTGCATATTTTTTGTACTGACTTTTCGATAGGTTATCTTTTTTGTAATCTTCGGACGCTCAATAACTGAGGTCATCAGCGTCCATTTTAAGTTCTAAATTAAATTAAATTACGTGAAAACATACAGATTTTCTCTTGTAATCGTAAGCATGGCGAATAAATTGAATATACAGGGTATCCAAGACTTGCGTTGTCGGCCGATATATTGATTTTGGGTGAAGATAGACAACAAGTTTAAATAAAAAAGTTATATAAATTTTAATGGCGTATAACCTAAAAATATTTTCAATTATACAGCCTGTCCCATTTAAGCGTGGCAGACTAAAGTTATGTTTTTTTTAACCTAGTACCCTATATTTTTTTTTTTTCAATTCTGCACCTAAATGTGAATAGAAATTGTAAAAGAAGCCATGCTCGAAAATTCAGTAATTTTTGACATAATCAAGTTTTTTAGAAATTTTTGACACGTGCAGACCTTTACCTAAAATTCGACATAGCCAAAACAGAAACTTTTATCAAACTGAAATTTTGAGGATCACTAGATAATAAACGGACTAATCAATGTCTGTCCTAAAAAAATGAATTTATTATACAGGCTGTTCAAAATAATGTACTTCTTTTACCTAATTTCAAACACGTGTAACTTTTGATTGTTAAATACAACGAGGTTAATTTCTTGCTGGAATTGTATTCTTTAGGATATTTACTACCACTTTTTATTAAGGGTTCTCCATACCTAAACATAATATTTTCGTATTTATTGCAACTTGAATGTAATTTTCACAAATTTTCTTGGATACTCTGTATGAGGGCATTCAACAGCACTGCACTTTACTCAGTACCTAGCAGTTGTCAAGGATATTTTGAAGTGTTCCCCTGTGATAAGCACTTATTTATTTAGCGTCTATAATAGAATTAGAACGCTACCATCGTCGTTATTTTATAGTAGCTTTGCGTTCTTTGTTAGTTCAGTTACTATCGGACGAACGTTATTATTTAACGTATGTCGACTAGGTATACGAATTAAGTGTATTATCTTAATAATAATAATAATAATAAGAATAATAAGGGGAGCTAGCAACCAAAATCAATACTAATCATCAATAGATATTATAAAAACAAAGTCCTCCGCCGCGTTAGTCTGTCTGTGTCCGATTTTTTCTGGAACTACTGAACGGATTTTGTTCCGGTTTTCACGATTAAATAGATTAATTCACGAGGAAGCTTTTGATGTAAAATTGAAACTGGCCGGCCCTGATTCCCCGGGTGAAAATCGGGAGTAACAGAATAGAATAGAATACTTTATTTGTTAAAAACCACAATGTGGATAACTTCGTCATAACACAACTTCCTCAATTATTACATAGTAAAATACAGTATTTAGCTTATCTTGACATCCGCAGTCGAAAATTCCTCAACAGAGTAAAAGACCTCATTTGTCAGATCTTTCTTTGCCACGCTTTTGAACTTTTTTGTATTTAGGTTGCGAACTGAGCAAGGTAGCTTATTGAATAGTTTTATGCATAGCCAGTTAGGACCGTATGTACTTTTTTTCTCAGAAGACCGATTTCAAAATTTTTTTCAGTGTTCGATAGGTGATACTTTGCTTAAGGACATAATAATCATAAATTCATATCACCCGGGAGCGAACGTATTAATAAATTATAAGTTCATACATCTAGAAACTTCGAGTCTGAGCTCAAGTAGCCATTTTTTGATTAAATATTTTTAAAAGTATGAAAAAAAACTTTAAAACTTTTGGATAAATATCTAATTCGCAAATTTTCTCGAGGACCGCTGAAACATTAGCATTTTAGTCATTTTACAGTGGTCTCCGATGAATTTATCCTGCAAGTGAAGAAATAGTCGGGTTAGATAATAGATATATAGGTAGTAGAAATTAATTATTTCTTACTTTTTAACTTTTAAAGGTTTTCTCTATCGCGTTTATATAAAAACTAACCTTGATACCAAATTATTAATAATCGTAAGAATGTAAAAATGTTTTTGCCTTGTTTAGACAATCGAGGGTTCATTCTGATTGGTCAAATACCCCATCTGGATGTCGTTTCACACACAAACACACACCTAAACGAATGTAACAACTAATTAGTGAACTCTGTATACTAATATGGATAGTTGATAGCGATTAAAAATGGGTTTTATATTATGTGGACAATGTTCAAATACATATTCTTCAAGACAGGCATTAATGTTCACAAAATTAGAATGAAAACTTCAGGTAAGGCTTGTAATCTAACTATTTCTATAAAAGTCGATCAATTTTCTGACATTTCAAAAAAAAATTTAAATAAAATTTATTTTTGTATTCCAATTTCTCAAGAACACTGTTATTGTATAAATTTTGGACATCCTAATATCTCAAATAATAATATTAAATTAGGTTTTATTTTGAAATGTCAAAAAATTGATCGACTTTTATAAAAAGAATTAGATTACAAACCTTACCTGAAGTTTTCATTCTAATTTTCAAAACATTAATGCCTGTCTTGAAGAATATGTGTTTGAACATTCTTCACATACAAAACCCATTTTTTAATCGCTATCAACTATCCATATATTAGTATACATAGTTCACTAGTTAGTTGTACGTTCGTTAGATGTGTGTGTGTGTCAAACGACATCAAAATGAGGGCTTGAGAATAGCCGAGAGTGTAGCAATGCTGTTGTTTGCATGGCGTTGCTATGGTGCCTCTATTACAAGTCCCCAGTTCCTGGGTTCTAGCCCGAGAGCTGGTAAAAGTGTCAATTGGATTTTCAATTTATTATTAAAAAAAAAATAATGAATTGAAAATATGAATTGGTGCTAGACCCAAATAACCTTAGCTGTTGGTGGTCTTTAAAAACACACACACACAATGACATCAAAATGGGGTATTCGACCAAACAGAATGGACCCTGACTGAAGGGCCTAGTCGCTTGTCTTGTTTAGGGTAGCAGCAACACTAAAGTTTGGAGACAGGGCTGGGATCGCATGTTTACTGAAAATTGTAATCTTTAAATTTGATCTTCCTTATCAATTATATGCAGAAATCTGAACAGTGAAATTAACTTGTCCAATTTTCACCTTTAAGCAATTAGTACAAAGTTTAAGATGCATAACGCAGATATAGGTACTTGCATCTGTATTGTATGTGGGTGTGTGTGTTCTACTTCCAGTAGACTAGCTTTTAGAGATAACTGAGTTAGTTTCGCCTGTATATCTGATCTAAGAGCAGATAACTAATTGCCAGGTGTTTGCTCGCAATTAATCCAATTAATAACTGATTGAGTTTACAGCCATGCATTCCAATTTAGTATGCACACACTCGAGGAGGAGTCTTTCTGTAAGAACTAGGTCAAATATTCATATAAAGATATTAAGTCATATGTTACCAGATTCTAAATACAGGGGGTTCAATTTTAGTATTTTATATTTTACTAGCGGCCCGGTCCGGCTTCGCCCCGGTGCAAAAAAAACCCGTGTGCTAGGAATTTCCCGAGTGCTAAGAATATATTAATACATTTCTCACTCGCTACGCTCGTTCGCTCGAATTTTATTAATGCACTCGCTCGTTCGCTTGAATATTATAATTAAATTACTCACTCGTTTCGCTCGTTCGCTACATTTCGGATCAAATTGTGAATCTAAACCATTCTCGAATCAACTTATTCACACACACAAAATTTCATCAAAATCAAACCAGCCGTTAAGGAGGAGTTCAGTCACATATAACACACGGGCAGAAGAATCTATCTATATATTATATAAAAGAAAATTGTGTTAGTAGTTACACCATTTATAACTCGAGAACGGCTGGACCGATTTTCATAATCTTAGATTTTTTGCCCTGGTTAACAGAATAACTATTAAAACATCGGAAAAATTCACCCGGGGGCGAACGAGCGAAGCGAGTGAGTAATGTAATTATAATATTCAAACGAATGAGCGTAGCGAGTGAGTAGTGTATTGCAGTCCGCTGTTCTACATTGTCATCACAACATAATTTTGATTTAGATTCTAAAAGATACCACGCTGTGAAATAATCACCTTTTACATATCACATTTTATTTTTTTATTGTAAATTATAGACGCGTCGACAACTTAGGTCATTAGCGGTTTTATTACATTAAATAACAACTCACTTAAAACTAAATTACATCACAAAACATCCATGAGCGGAGGCGGGATTCAAACCCACGACAGTCTGATCCAGAGGTCGCAACGCTAACCACTGGACCACACTGTCCTCTCACATTTTAATAAACTGCTATAATTTTGTGTTTAATGAAAATCTTAAAAAATCTGACGAAAATACTTTTTTCACCGTTTTTAGAAAATTTAGTGGGGCAGTCAATTTTTTAGTGTATTTGCCATAATATGGCACATACACTATTGGCGTCGGTCGGATGGCGGGACCTAGGGGTCGGACCAAAATTTCTCGACGTTTCATAGCCTCCTGAACAGTTTGCCACCATTTTTAAAAATGTTTATGTATATATGTATGTATATATATATATATATATATATATTTATATATATATTTATATATATATATGTGTGTACACGATAACTCTCGACAGACTTAATCGATTTAAACGAAATTTGGTACACACATTGGAACCCATTACCGCACGAAGCCTATTTAAAATGGGCCCGATCGAACCATTTTAAGGGTTGTATTTAGGGGTTGAAAAAAGTTTTTGGGCCCAAAAATACCGAAAAAATTCTCAGAATCGTTTCAAAATTGAAATTTAACCCTTTAGTAAAGATTAAAATGTGCTGTTAAAATTTTAATAAAATCGGCCCGACAGGACCGGACTTTCAAATTTTATGAAAACACTAGTTTGTTGATACGGATTTACTTATGGAAGGGTGTATTTAATGTGGTGCAGAGGTTGCATTGATAATAATATTGAAATTAAGAAAAAAATATTATTTTAAGGGATGTATTAAGGGGTTAAATTTTTTATTTTGTCCAAAAACAAACTTAAGTTCACGTATTAAAGCCACATGGCCTGTATTAGCAAATACACTATATTGTCGGCAGGGTTTGGCACTGCGACCCGAGTTTTTTAAATTTGTGGTAATTTACAAGATATGACAATAAATAATGTAAATGTTATGAAATAACAATTTTGAGGGATTGAGCTACTTAAGACTATCAAATAAATTAAACTTACGAATCTGTCTTGGAAAATACCGACTGTTTGGCGTCTCCTTTTTTGAAATAGTCACTTTTTGTACCGAAGAGGAAGTACTGAACGTTAATTACCTGCAACAAAGAAAAACGCCGTTAATAAAAATAACAAATACATATAGATAGTATAGATTATAGACGCTCGACAGCTGAAAATTCAGTTCATTAGCGTGTGTATAAATAAGTAAAGTAGATGATCTACATTCTATAATAAAAAAGGTTATATTTGCATATTAATGGGACAGATGTGGGATGGGCCTTGAGTCGGGCTGGACTGAATAATGTTAAAAGCATTTTCATGTATTAGTTGAAATATACTTATATCATCTTATCGGGAACGCAACGGATGTGGCGTATGGTCCATGTCGATGTCAAAGAATAAAAAAGAGGCTTGGTGTGTGGGTAAAACCACACTGCTAATGGATGCCCTTAGAGATTAGAGGTCAATCTACCGTAGTGAAACTATTTGCAATAAACATTTTACAACAATTTTACAGTAGTTTTTTTGTTATCAAAAAAACCGCTAAATCAAATTTTTTGCAAACCTTATCAGGTGTTTATTATGTAATTGAATGAAATATTGGTCCGGAGTTGGTAGTTTAGTTTAGTTAGTTTAGTTTATTAATTCTCCAGAGACAATACAAACATTGTATGGATTTGTCAGATATAAAATTACAATAAATCTAAAATTATAATACATTTGAAAATTACAATAAAACTTATGCTAAAAATTCATTGATATCATAATAGCACCATTTATTAAAAACTTTTTTAAATCTTTTTCTAGACACACAGCAGAGTGTCAGCCAAGTTCGGCAAACACTGACTGTGTGTAAATTTACACGAACCATTTCGAGCTACTTTCGACCCCCCCATAGCTCAAAAAAGATTAGACCTACGCACTTGTAATTTTGCATGTCTAATAAGGCCCTCTTGAACACCTAGAATCCCAAATTTCATGAATAAACCTATTATAGTTCTTGAGTTATTAAGGTCTGAAAAGTGTCATTTTTATCACTCACTCATCAAAAACCTAAACCAATTTTAGGTGACTTACAAACTTGAAATTTGGCATCAAGGTATCTACAAAGGAAACAATCCAAAAACTACAAATTATTTAATTAACAAGCTAAAAACACGAAAATAAAACATGTGGTGGAAGTAACGATTTGATTGGTGGGAAAGCGGGTTTCCAGTAGTTTATGTATAATATGTGATTAAACATTTGTAAATAACTATATGTGTATATAAGATTTAAGTAGAATGCAATAACCTTACAAAAAGTATTGATATCCCACCAAAAACATAAAATATGTGAAAAAGGGGCCAAGTTCGGTACAAAGTACAGAAATTTGGCATCAAGGTACCTAGATCATTAGACGCATACAAAGGGAAAAATCTGAAGACTACAAATTATTTAATTAACAAGCTAAAAACACAAACGTAAAAAATGTGGTGGAAGTGACGGTTTGATTGGTGGAAAAGCGGATTTCCAGTAGTTTGTGACTAAAAATTTGTAAATAACCATGTATCTAGATAATATTTAAGTAGAATGTAATAACTTTACAAAAAGTATTGATATCTCACCAAAAACATAAATGTTAAAATGGGGCCAAGTTCGGTACAAAATACAGTTTCGCTGAAAAAAGAATTGAGTTCTAAGTGCGTGCTAACGCAACATCATGTTTGTACAAACAAGTCGTACAAACAAATCGCTATACGTGTAGTTGTAATATTTGTATTACAAACATGTCAGCACAAATAAAACATACAAACATTCCGCTGCGTGAAGGGGGCGCTTTATACAGAAATAAATTATCTAACGTTATTTCATCTACTGCCATAAAAACACCCATCCTTAACTTACAAGGATCAAATTCTGAGGAGGAAAAAACAGCAATTGTTATTTTTCTATAGTCTCGACTTGAACCAGTTCTTGTTCGTCAACTTGTGAACTTTGGTATCGTAAATTGTAGAAAATATGTTAAACATTGCATGCGGAACTTTTATTAAATAAAACTTTTGTTATATTATGTAAAAATCAAAACAGTTTATCATTACAAAACAAATATGTATTGTAAAATGAAATACGCGAGTACTGCTTATCTATTTCCGTATATCAAATACAAACATATAGGTTATATAACTGTATGTGCAGAGTACAAACTCGTATACCGGTGAACAAGTTTCATATTGGCATATAAAAGATCAAAAACTTTGTGATATTTGTTTTCTATATCAATTCGAAATGTAAGTATACCCACGTTCATGTGTGCATAATATACAGGGTGTAATTTTTTTTCATCTTATCTACCTACTATATAAATCATAAAATTACGAAATTTAAATCAGTACTCCACAATCCACTACATAATACGCATGTGCTTAATATTATAACGTGTTACGGATACTCAATGACTCAATGTGTAATTTTTAAAAAAAAATTTAACCACACCTGAAGATAGCAACTCGTTGCTGAAACGCGTCGTGTTAAAACACAGGAAGTCACAAGACGGACATCAAAAAATAAAAGATATTTCTAATACTTCATAATATACAGGTGCAGTAGATTGTATTTATTTTATTTATTGTAAATTATAGACGCGTCGACAACTTAGGTCATTAGCGTCTTGATTACATTAAATAACAACTCACTTAAAACTAAATGACATCACAAAACATCCATGAGCGGAGGCGGGATTCGAACCCACGACAATCTGATCCAGAGACCGCGACACTAACCACTGGACTACACTGTCCTCGTGTAGATTGTACCTAGGCCTCTCACTATTCCTCTATTACAAGCCCCCAGTTTCCGTTCTAATCCAAGAACTGGTAAAAGTATCAATTGGATTTTCAATTTATTATTTGTTTAACTGATGTTAGATCCAAATAACCCTAGCTGTTGGTGGCTCTAAACAAATAAATAAAACGATTTTTCGATAGTCCACCTATAGCTAGAGTTTTTTAGGCCTAGTACACATTTTTTATTTTTGAAGTTATACTTCTTTTGGCGCGTTGAGAGTAACATTTTAGCAGCTGACGGAAGCAGTTGGCATGCATGACGAAAAATCGACAGGGTCCTAAACAAACAAATAAAACGATTTTTCGATGATTCACCTATAGCTAGAGTTATTTAGGCCTAGTACACATTTTTAATTTTTGAAGTTATACTTCTTTTGGCGGGTTTAGTGTAAAATTTTAGCAGCTAACGGAAACAGTTGACAGGCAACGGAAATGACGAAAAATCGACAGTATGAAGTTGGCCTCGAAAAATCGATAGTATGAAGTTGGCCTCATAATTATAGGCAAGTATATAAATGTCGTGTTTTGTTTCACATGTCAACCAATTCCGACTATTTCCGTTTCATCTAATATTTCTAAAATGCCACCCCAGTATGAAACATCAAAAGTTTTTCATGTCAAAAATTGCGGAAACGAACCATTTTTCTTAAAAGGGTTCTGATCCCTGCTTACATTTATTTTATAGACGTGTCTACATCTAAGGTCATTAGCATCTTAATTACCTACATTAAATAACAACTCACTTAAAACTAAATAACATCACAAAACATCCATGACCGCAGGGTGGATTCGAACCCACGACAGTCTAGTCTAGAGGCTGTGATACCAAATACGCTATCCACTAGACTACCCTGTCCGCTCCCTGCTTACAAGCGTTGCACACTGTATAGCACGTATTTCGTGAACAAATACACACACAGAATAAAATGAAAGTGTATTTCCTTGTTGCTTCCTTTTTCTTGTTATATAACAGGGATGACGAACCTTTTCATATCTACGTGCCAATTTTTTTCAAAAAATGTTTAATGTAGCGATGACGTGCCAAGAAGCACTTCAAGGAATTTAGTGGACAAAAAAAATTATCCAAACGTACACTGTAAAAAATGGATGTAAAAATAGTTTGAAAGTTAAGGTAGAATTCGCTCGATTTTCTAAGTGATTTTACATTATTATTTATTTTTACATAGAAAACTTCATAAAAACTTGGACTTTTACTGTAAAATTAAACAAATTTGTGATTTTTACATAAAGTAAATTAAAATTACATAATTTGTGTAATATTACAATAAAAATGTAAAAATTACAAAATAAAATGTATAGTTACATATATAAAATGGATGAATAAAAAACAAATTAATGAAAAATTAGTAACCACGCATGCGCAATGTGTTTTTATGGAATCTACGCGATGTGGCGATACCTGTTTGCGACGCCATTGTCTCTTTGTGTGCCTATTACCAGATTAATCGCTGGCTACAAATGGACCATCGATAATCTATATAATCGGCCTTCTCATTTCTTACAGTGTACAGAATTATTTCGATAGTGCATTGAGTTCTACGAAGCTTTCGTCGACTTGTCGTGTCGATCTTATAATAAGTATTTGTTATTTGAATGATAGTCAAATTTTTTCGACTGCACTTAACATATTTTTAATTACCTACTTCGATTGTAAACCAATCAATGCCGTGCCGACAATATTCTGTCCCGTGCCACCTATGACACACGTGCCAATGGTTCGCCATCCCTGTTATATCGAAATAAATGTAAAGAAGGTCGAATACGCATTCATAGTGATCAGATCAACGGACCTGCAAGGTCAGCGGTTTACGAAATCGAAATGTTACAATACAATGAAAAAAATAATTTAGTATTCAGAATTATAATAATATTAATTTATCTTTTTTTCCAGTTTCAAATTTGTAGTTGCTATGAATATTGTATTGTCACCGAAACTACACATGTGTGCAAAATTTCAACTCAATCGGATCACGGGAAGTGGGTGAAAATTCAAAAGTACGATTTACACTCGGACGAAAGCCGGGCCGGTCAGCTAGTTACCATAATATTGTATTGTCACCGGAGCTACACATGTGTGCAAAATTTCAATTCAATCGGATAACGGGAACTGGGTGAAAAATCGGTCGCTAGATTTGAAACAAATAAATAAACAAATATACAGGGTCAAGCTAAATAAAACCGTTAAACAAACTCAACTGTCAAGTCTTTGATGACGTAATATTCACTATTACATAGTAAATTTATAGCATCAAAGGGTTGTCAATTAGGTTATGTTTTTTTTACATTTTTATTGTTGATATTACATATTATGTACAGAATATAATACATATATAGGTTTCTACTATGATTTTTTTCTCTTGTAATTTTTCTACACCGTTCATCAAAGGAGATTTCTCGATTCATATTTTAAACATATATCATCATACGAGAGGTACTGAAAATGCTTTTGTTAAGAAAACTAGAAAAATGATTTTATAACGTACCCACTATAAAAATGATATGTAGTTTCTTTACATGCATGTACCCCCTAGGGGGGACATTGAAATGTGGTTGTTATCGCAAATTGCATTTCAATGTTCTTTGGGAATTAGCGCTCCCAAAATTTATTATTTTCAATAATAAATAAAGAAAAAATCAAATATTTCACATTCTCCAAATACAATACTATTACGTACTACTGCACTTACGCTTATGATCTCTGTTGTCGAGCGTCAATAATTTACCACTGCACTGACTTGAGCAACCTTGCACTAGGTATTATAGTTTAAAAACACATTAATTTATGTTATGTCGAGCAAACATTGCATGTTTTGATTTAATAATATTATGTTTATAAATAAACGACCAAAAAACAGCTCAAATAAAATGTTTTATTAGTCTTTTTTGCATATATGTATTCACAAAAACATTTTCTCATTCCATTTTAAAAAGAAAATAAAACTTTCCTAACTTATATTGAAACTTATTTCTTTGATGTTATATTTTAGTTGATTTGGATTTTTGTAAAAGAGCTTAAAGATTTTCAATTGCAAAATTCTTGCCAATAGAAGACGCCGCACCGCCTCCAACAATGTTTTCAAAAGAAGCCTTGATAACTCCGATAGTGATAAGACATGTAGGTATAACAACTTCATTCTTTTTTCAGAAGTTGAAGTTCATATTATACAATGAGGCACACAGGAAAAGTACATCTTACCTGTCCTGAATATCATATTATTTTCAGGGGACGCGCTACTATAATTCATACAGACGATTATTTCAAAACAGAACAATTAAAAAAAGTGGGTGTGTGTTTATGACCACACGACAGAAATGAAAACTTCAGATTTTCTAATTTTAAAATATATATACCTACCTGTACAATTTTTTTATCACACAGTTTAATCATAAATATATTAAAATCGGCCTATACAATTAAATTTAATGAATATAATACCTTAACGATAATATTAAGTTTTAGTGTCATCTGTTAGCACACTTGTGAACTACAAAATATATGTTTTAGTGTCATCTGTTAGCGTACTTGTGAACTACAAATGACATTTTACTCGTATTAAGTTTTTAGTGTCATCTATTAGCACACTTATGAACTACACACTGTTACCAGCATACTGCAAAAGTTTGAGCCGAGTAGCCCCGATTGTCACCGTCGTTGCGTTTCACGTCACTGTTGTTAACAGCCCAGGCATAAGCGCGCCTAAGGAAGTTTTCACTTCAAAAAAGTATCTGTCTAAGCGCACGGTCGAAGTTATACTTCATACATTACATGTTTCCTTTTCCGCTCTTAGCATTTTTAAAATTAATAAATAATAATATAAATGAAAAACTCGGGTCGCAGTGCCAAAACCCTGCCGACAATATAGTGTATTTGCTAATTGGCATTGTGGCTTTATTATGTGAACTTAAGTTTGTTTTTGGACAAAATAAAAAATTTAACCCCTTAATACATCCCTTAAAATAATATTTTTTTTCTTAATTTCAAAATTTTTATCAATGCAACCTCGGTACCAAATTAAATACACCCTTCAGTAAGTAAAGCACTATCCGTAAACTAGTGTTTTCATAAAATTTGTAACTCCGGTCCTGTCGGGCCGATTTTATTAAAATTTTAGCAGAACATTTTAATCGTTACTAAAGGGTTAAATTTCAATTTTGAAACGATTCTGAGAATTTTTTCGGCATTTTTGGGCCCAAAAACATTTTTCAACCCCTAAAAACCACCCTTAAAATAGTCCGATTTGGCCCATTTTAAATAGGCTTCGTGCGGTGATGGATTTTAACGTGCCTACCAAATTTCGTCAAAATCAATTAACTCTTTCGAAAGTTATAGCCCGCACACATATATATATATATAAATATATAAATATATAAATATATAAATATATATATACATATATAAACAGACATTTCCAAAAATGGTGCCAAAGTGTTCAGGAGGCTATGAAACGTCGAGAAATTTTGGTCCGACCCCTAGGTCCCGCCATCCGACCGACGCCAATAGTGTATGTGCCATATGGCAAATACACTAATAAAATCCATGGATATCATAATATCTATACATAAGATCCAAAGCCTGCTTACAATCTATTTTAAAACGTCAAAAAATTGAATTCTAATAGTAGATTGTATATCTAGATGTGTAATGGACTATATTACGACGAGTGATGACAGTATGTAAAAACGAGCGATAGCGAGTTTTTACAGTCACATGAGTCATAATACCATTACGCAAGCGATATATATATGGTATTTTTTGCCATACCCACTGCAAAATTCCTACTTTTCACTTAATTTAAAAAAAAATTGACAGTTCATTTGCGTCGCCATCTACACTTTCACAGTATGCCGTGATGGTCGCTATCGCTCGTTTTTACAGTCACATGAGTCATAATACCATTACGCAAGCGATATATATATGGTATTTTTTGCCATACCCACTGCAAAATACCTACTTTTCACTTAATTTAAAAAAAAATTGACAGTTCATTTGCGTCGCCATCTATACTTTCACAGTATGCCGTGATGGTCGTGAGTAAGTAATGACATACAATTGGATATACCTACCTTAAAATAAAATGTGAGCTATCGTGGGACGCCTGGCAAATGTGAAACAATTTCATAGCTTAAAACAATGGTTACTGTCGCACAAGAATTATCCCCCCCGCGAGAAATTTATCAAAATAAAATAAAGCCTATATTACTCAGGGATAGTGTAGCTCTCTATTAATAAAGAGTTTAGTCACGTCTAACCACAATAATTTTATTAATGAACAGGGCCGCAGTAAGGGTAGGGCGCATCAAGTTATGGGGCGCCAAAGGCGCGCCAGTATTTTATGTGCCAGGCTGATTACTACTAGACAAAACATAAAATATACAATAAATAAAAATATTGCAAAATAAAATTAATAAAGATAGAAATTATGAAATATTTGGCGATAATTTCTATAGAAATACCTATCAATAGCAAAAGACTTGAATTATGAACGTTTAATAAACCAATTTGCTCAATTGAAGGCCAGAAAAGTGAAGTTTTGATTTGTCGTAGACCAGTTAGGTAATTTTTTTTATAACGTTTATTTTGCAGTTATTAGTGAACATTTTTTATGTTTTTTAATTATTTATGTTGAAATCTCTTATAAAAATCTCGTATCATGCATTTTTTGTTTTTTTGAGGGAGGGGGCGCAAATTAAAATTTTGGCCCCAGGCGCAAGATTTCCTTACTGCGGCTCTGTTAATGAATGTACATTTCAAGAGCTATGCTCCCATCTTCAGCAAATACTAAACAGTTTAGTATTTGCTGAAGATGGGTTCCAATCCACAGATAATCAAGAATATAGTGCCGACACACTAACACGCACGTAAAATAGCGAGTATGTAGTTGGAAAGCGCGTTGGAAAGAGCCGACTAGACGCGAGGCTGGCCGAAAGGCACGACGCGGCGTGCCATCAGAACGTTCTCACTCCCATCGTGCCATTAGATGTTTCACATCAGAGAAAAACAAACAAACAAAAGATATCAAAGGAGAACACGCATGTTATTTGAAAAAATCTACCTGTACTACATCTACAACCGTACTCGATCTGGAGAAGGCATATCAAGTTAAGATGAAACTACACATGTGGGACCTTTACTCGTACCATCATTGTTTCCTTTTCTACCGATGTATCCATGGATGTATGTATAGATGGCTTATGGTATGATTTTTTTTTTCATTTTGTACGTGTTCATATAAATTATAGCCTGGAGAATTTGCTCGGTCGACTGAGTTGCACACCGCGTACAGGTAATTGCCTTCTGTACTGGAAAATTGCGAATTGTGGAAAAGTATGTGTGGCATATAAACATCTACATATCTGCGAGTTATGTATGTGGAGTTTTCCACACCCTTGAATACAGTAGCGGGTGGTGACTTTTTTAAAAGGAGCCTCCACTTCACCTTTTTCAAAAGATTTAATTTAAGTCAATCTTTCTTACAACATAGCAGCTATACAATCAATTTGTGTGACCAATAACATTCTATAGATGATATTCTTGATATTAAACATTTTTGGGTTCGTGTATTAAAATTAATAAAAGTAGAAATTAAGACTGAATTTGAAATATTTTTTTCGATGAAGAGGTATTTTGAGGCATTTATTACCTAAATTAGGAGACAATAAATGGATATGTTGAAGTTCAAGACGAAATTGTAAATAATAACAGCAGAATGTTGAATAATAAGTCACTCATGACAGATACTGTAACATTGTGGCTGCTATCAGTCACTAAAAAGTGTTGTCTAAGAGAGGGCGCTACTTTCGTTTTGTTTACATCGATATAAATGTCAGTTTTGAATTTCGTGTTCAGTTCGTGTTTTTCAAAGGTTTTGTGATTGATTGTGTTTCAAGTATCGATGCTGTAAAGTCGATGCGGTAAAGTATAAGCGTGGGGTGACGTCAGACGTGCATTGACTTATTGTTCGTTCAGAGTCATCTATATGCTAGTAGTCGAACTACTTAAAATATTTCAAAAAATTAAACTGTTAAAAATAATATTAGATTTATAACGACGACAGTGCCTCTGAAGGTTTTTAACGGCAACTTGAAGTGCAGGCCCCTCTTAAAGCGGAACGACATATTCAGGTATATTGTAATACTAGTATAGACACAATACTGAATGAACACCGAGACGTCATCACTCATCCGCCTGAACCATTAGAGAGCAGGAGAGAGGGTAACGCTTGTCAAGCAGACATTCCGTTGCTAGAGGTTGCTGTGAGGGCGGTGCTTTGCCGCCAATAGGCTGATGACGTCACCGTGTCATTCTAAGAGTAATCAGGCTATAAATTGTGTATATCTAGAGCGTAATGAAGTATATTTTCGACGAGGTGTGACGTTTTGTTACACGAGCGTTAGCGAGTGTAACAGCCACACGGGTTAAAATCGCATTGCGCTCTTGATACACAGTGTATTTTTGTCCTACATTTTCAGCACTCATTTTTTTATTTTTCACGACTCTGACATTTTACTTGTGTAGCAAACTTAACTTCAATGAATCGTAGGTCGATTACTCTTAGAATGACAGAGTGACGTCATCAACTTATTGACAACAGACTCCGCTTGACAACGGTTACCCTCTCTGCTGTTCTCTAATGATTTTTACCATAGTCGGCGTGTATTTTCTATTGTTGGAGCAGTTGCGTTATAACCGGAACAATAGTCATTGTCGAGTGATAACATATCTGCAGTGTCATTCTTATAGTACTGTGTCTCTACCTGTGCGTGGCACAGCTGACTAAGGAGTCTCGCTTTGTTATACTTCTCCCAGCTTCGTAGGTTCAATCACAGCTTTTATTTATAAATAAAACACACAAAACTGGCTATAGCTGTCCAACTTTATTTTTAATACTACGTTTCGATCTCTTATAAGTGACCCTTTTCTAGCACTACTGACTATACACTGTTCATCAAACTTATGAATAACACGAATTCTTAATTTAAAATAAGTAATTAGTATAAACCTAAAATCCGTTATAAAAGAACAATATCTTATACTAATTGCGAGAAACATTTAAAAACAATGCAACTAAAGTGAAAGGGATCCTTGTGGAAATTGTTAAATTTAAATTGTGAACTTAGAAAAAAAACGAAAAAACGAAAACAGCTATAGCCAGTTTTGTGTGTTTTATTAATTATTAAAGTATTCTTTTTCGCTGTCGGTAGAAGCTAATAAGTGAGCTTTTATTTATGTTCAGTGGAGCCTCTTTAATTTTGGGATTTGAAGGTTAAGTTTCACCAATTTCTATAATACGGATCCGCCGCTGTTTGCGTATGTTTAGTTTGCGAACGGTAATTCAATGTAAATTAACTTCTGAAAAAATGTATACATTTTAAAACGTCTTCTCGTATTATACTTCATAATTTACATATCAAACGTACCTTCCATAGAACCTTAATTTTATAAAAGGTTACAAAAAGTAAATACTTCAAATTAGAAATGTTTTTTTAATATTCAATGAAAGTTTTACTAAATGTATTTTTAAAATGTGCTGATTCTAAATTCATATGGGACTGCCAAACTTGACCGCTAGAGGCGCCACCTCCGTCTATGGACATTTCATAGTAGTGTATAGTACAGAATATGTTTAATTACCTAAAATAATAAATTATTAACAATACCGATGTGCTGTGTTTACCAATGTTCAAATCATAGAGGTTTTGTATTTCCAAAGGATCCGGAACTGAATAGAAGGTAAAAAATTGATTTCTCGCGCGTTTTTCTATGAAAACCAATGATAACTTAGGTGGCTATATACCTGTCGCCACCTATATTACGTTTTTCATGTGCCTATCTCCATTGATCTAATGGCAAAATTTAACGGCAATGTGATAAAAATAATAAATTTTTACATTACTTTAAATGCCTTACGTAACCAAACAAAATAAATGAGGCTAATAAAGTCTCACTTTAAAAATTATCCTTGGCGTTGCTATGGTTCCTCTATTACAAGTCCCCAGTTCTCGGGTTCTAGCCCGAGAGCTGGTAAAAGTGTCAATTGGATTTTCAATTTATTATTAAAAAAAAAACAAATGAATTGAAAATATGAATTGGTGCTAGGCCCAAATAACCTTAGCCGTTGGTGGTCTTTAAAACACAAAAAAATATCCTATAATTATGTATACGATGCACCGTGACTTCTCGACCACTCTATATACGTATAAACTATACAGTTCCCAAAGTTTGTATGCACTATGCACACTGCACAATGTTGAATGGACAATTGTTAATAAATTACGCTTTCATATAACAAACATAGTTCTGATCAGTTAAATAATACACTAATGTGGTTATAGAGACCACGTTAATACAAAGTTTCTATTGTTCTATTGTGTACTAGTTTTATTTATTGTTTGTATTTTATTTTGAATAAGCAGTCTGATAAAACCCCAAGCTCCCCTTTATCTATAAAACAACAAATCCGTCGTTTTTTTATCTAATAACTTCAACAAGTCTACCTAGCTACTAGACAACATCGATTTTATTTATTTAATAGACGCGTCGACAACTTAGGTCATTATCGTATTGATTACATTAAATAACAACTCACTTAAAACTAAATTACATCACAAAACATCCATGAGAGGAGGCGGGATTCAAACCCACGACAGTCTGATCCAGAGTTCACGACGCTAACCACTGGACCACATATTGAACATTTATCCATTTGGGGAGAGGTCTGCCAGGTATGCAAAATAAATTTGCAAGGCAGACGATGGTAATTGTAAATAATTGATACGTCTCTATAATCTGCATAAATTTCATCAAGTAGTGTTGAGCCGCGTTCGAGATATTGACAATAAAAATGATAAAATCTGTTGAATGCGATAATAATTTTAGTAGTGTTGTTCAGTATACTTTTATACGGTGGGAGTTTGGACTAGTACCTACACTGTCTGAAAATGAAATGGATACGTACACATATATCTATTTTCACCGAGTGGATCGTCAGAAATTGAAATGTCAGAACTTCAAATGTCAATTTTCACCACATGTCACGTATATTTGCTTGGTCATCTTTTTCGTTGTCCGCCGGCGGCAAATTTCTACAAGAATAATATTTCTATACGGATAAAATGTGTCGGAGTGTACCTAACTGAATTATATTGCTTGCTGATGCGTTGCGAAAATTTTGTAATTATATAAATAACAAGCCGTGAGGTGGGTCGTTTATTAGGACTAAGGTGCAACTCTTGAGGTCCACACGACGAACTTCCCAGTTTGATAAATATTTAATAATAATAAGTAAATTAGATATTACACAGAAAAGTAATCATTTTAATCATTAAAACATAATTATTATTTATTTTTAACAATAATTAAAAAAAAAAACGGCTGAACCGATTTTTATAAAATTTATGTCGGATCAAAATGACGTTAACACGCCTCGATTGACACCCTTACGAAGTCGATATAATTTTTTATTCGCGAGATATTGTGTAAAATCTACTATTTGGTTAAGAAAAAATAACGGCTGAACCGATTTTGAAAAAATTTCTTTCAGATCATATTTACGTTAATACGCGTCGAATGGCACCCTAACGTAGTCGATATCATTTTTCATTCTTGAGATTTTAAATAAATAATCTGACTAATAGGGTACTTTCATGGAATTTTTTTTTGGTACTTTCATGGAATTTTTTTTGTTACATTAATCGAAATAAATGCAATCTCCATTTAATTGAAAACAAATGACATTCTTAAATGTATATTTAAAAATTGTGTTTTTTAAAGACCATCAACAGCTAAGGTTATTTGGGCCTAGCACCAATTCATATCTTCAATTCATAATTTTTTTTTTAATAATAAATTGAAAATCTAGTTGACACTTTTGCCAGCTCTCGGGCTAGAACCCGGGAACTGGGGACTTGTAATAGAGGAAACATAGCAACGCCATATAAAATATATAAATATAATGAAATGTGGAAAAATTGTATTTATGAATTATGAATTAAAATAAATAAAATAAAAAAAAAAAAAAAAAAAAACAATAGCATTGCTACACGCTCGGCTATTCTCAAGCCCCAAATGTAGATTTAAAACTGAAAGTCGTATAAGAAACCAAGCACTTGAGCACATCTATTGTGGAAATATTTTTTATTTAAAAAAAAGTAATAACACTCTGAAGAAATGTGTCCCACGTCAAATCCAGTGTTTCGACGTCATGTACTTATCTCTGACCAACCTCTGAAACTAAATGACCTGCAGATAGTTTTATAAACTTCTAAAAAGGTCAATAAGTAAGAACGACCGTCAGAAACTAACTTTTTCATAAACTTCTCTGAACTTATCTTTAACAGAGCAGATATTTTCTTAAATAAAATAGCAACATTCATTTTTGTACAAAACTTGAGACGCCCGCTCGATTCGCTCATCAAACAACACAAATAAAAACTTACTAACCATATAAACATAACGCTATTGCATTATTTTATTTATTACTAACTGTACCCGCGACTTCACGCGGCGTTTTAGAATTTGATGGCACGTGCAATCACTCTGAAATTTTAACAACTGTTCGATAATAATAATAATAATAAATGTCTTTATTGTACGTATTTAAAAATACAGAATTGCGTCAAATATATACTTTACAGATACTCTGTTAATTTATAAAAATTATGTTCTAAGAGAAACCTTCATATATATTTATACCTACTGTTTTCTGTAAGATATTTGATTAAATTCGTAAGAAAAGTATTTCATGGGTGAACTACAACGTTAGTGCGTTATGAAATACTCGTGGAGACATCTATTGGTGAGTAGCAGAAAAATTATTGTTTGCATTCCATAACAGAAACATGAAAGTTTTATTTTATTCCATGAGCCATAACTTCTTTTTTTGCCGGGAAAAAAAGTATCCTATATCTTGACCCAGGACATAAGCTACCAACACGCAAAGTTTCATTTAAATCCGTTCAGCAGTTTCGGCGCGATGCGTGCACAGACAGACAGGCAAAAATTGTTTCCTGCTCTTAGAGGCCAATCGAGCATTCCGATTGGGTAGTCCGGCTCTGGGTAATTCACTGTATCAGCGACGAAAGAAATAATGTACCTAAGTCATATTTTGTACAAATTGGCAACACTGTATTTTCCTTATTTTTATATAAAATGCAACTAGATACATTTTGTCAAGTAGATAATATTATAAGCTTTATGGTCACTTGAGCAAATGCATCTCTGAAAACTTAAATAAAAAGGTATTCCTCCAAGTTTCACTTGAATTTATATTTTATGAGGTTCATTCAACTTGAATAATATTTATAGCAAATTGCATTTTCCCTTTCATTCAATATTTCGATGTCAAGATTTTACGGTCCGCATTGGCGGCGTTAGGATTTTTTGTTAGAGTGGGCTAGTGTTGGGCATCATGGTGATCTGAAGGTGGGCCAATAACATCTCCAAAATTTCAGTGCTCGGTAAAATTTAGACCCAAGTTACTTGCTATAGAATTTATAGGAAAAATTGCAGAAATTTCAGGGGTTAAAAACGTATTTAAACAAGCCGTGAGGTGGGTCGTTTATTAGGACTAAAGTGCGACCCTTGAGGTCCACACGACGAACTTCCCAGTTTGATAAATATTTAATAACAATAATTAAATTAGATATTACACAGAAAAGTAATCATTTTAATCATTAAAACATCAATAATTAAAAAAAAAAAAAAAAAAACGGCTGAACCGATTTTTATAAAATTTATGTCGGATCAAAATGACGTTAACACGCCTCGATTGACACCCCTACGAAGTCGATATAATTTTTTTTTCGCGAGATATTGTGTAAAATCTACTTTTTTGGAGGTTATTTGGTTAAGAAAAAAGAACGGCTGAACCGATTTTGAAAAAATTTCTTTCAGATCATATTTACGTTAATACGCGTCGATTGGCATCCTAACGTAGTCGATATCATTTTTCATTCTCGAGATTTCGTCTTAGAAAGAAATGGACACATACATACGTACGTACATACGTACGTACACACACACACACACACAGAGACATCTTTCTAAAAGTAGTGTAAAAATAGTGTAGTGACCTTGAAACATAAAAATTTTTTTTTTCCTTTTTGATTTCGATTTTCGGACCCATTACAATAACTTCCAGTGGGAAGTTAAAAATTAGACATAATATAATTATGCACATAAAGACATGTATATGTTTAAATAAACCTTTAATGTTCAAATGTGTTATTAATCAGTTTAGAATTCGTGAGTTGACTGATGAATGATGGTTTATATATGTTTCAATTATTTAATTTTTAAAATAATTTTAACCTACTTAGATTGGGGATAATGCGATGGGCCAAGACAGTTTAAGGTGGGCCATGGCCCACCCTCTGGCGCCGCCACTGACAGTGCTCCTAGGTCCCGCCATCCGACCAACACTATAATAGTGTATGTGCAGCCATATAGTGCGTAAATTTTGTATGTAATAATCCATATAAAAAAATTCCAAATCATCTGCGATCAAAATTCTCGGACACGCCAGTCTTATTTTTTAACGCGAATCTTTTTTAGAGAGAGAGAGAGGGAGAAAGAGGGGGAGAGAGGGGGGAGAAATAGGGAGAGAGAGAGGGAGAGGGAAAGAGAGAGGGAGAGGGAAAGAGAGAGGGAGAGGGAAAGAGAGAGGGAGAGGGAAAGAGAGAGGGGGAGAGAGAGAGCAATAGCGTTGCGGATCAATTACGGCCACTACAATGGAGTAATCACAGTCAAACCACGTGCATTTAATTTTGGCCGTTGATTATTAGATAGGAACTGAGTAAGTACATATTATATAAACAGTAGAATTTCAAATGATCGGAATCACTCACCTAACTGGGATTCGCCTACTTCTCCCCACCCGTTATTCAATTGTTAACTGCTGGAAATTCCGCAGCTATATCGAATTTTTATTCACTTTTAACTATTTTAGGTTGTTACAAAATAATTGTTAGTTTCCAGTTAAAAGACATTTTCACTGGACAATTTCCCAGATATTTCTCGGACTATCCAGTGCAAATGTCAAATAATGGCATATTTCTGAAATCAAAATTTGATAATCTATCCAAATCTGCAAAAAAATGCGGCGAATGCTATAAAAAAATGGCAATGACGTCATACCGGAAAAGAGTAGGGCTAAAAAGACTAAAAAAAATTCAACTGATGACCAGTCCTATACTTCCCACCGAGCTTCCCACCTAGTAAATATTTGCAAAAAATAAACACTCTTTTTTTTTTATTCTTTGACTAGGCCCAAATAACCTTAGCTGTTGGTGGTCTTTAAAACACAATTTAATTTTCATTCTTTGAAAAAAGCATGGCCCTCTTTTTTGTTTGGTGATCTACTGATGGCTAACTTAATATAGCAAAAATCATGGTTATCTTGATTTACGTACAATTTTTATTTTTTTTAGTAAAATATTTTTTTTCTCGAAAACTATACATTTTAGAGAAAAAAAATATTTACATTTTTTTCATATATTATAACATCTAGAATTCATTTATATTTTTTTTTACCTATGTTAATACGTGACATAGAGAACGTTTTTTTGAATATCTTAGGATCCACTGAACCGATTTGACTCAAAATCTAATCAGATCTAAGTTAAAGGTTGATAAACACAATAGAACAATCGGCATGCCCGTATGTTGTTCCGTTCTTAAGATATCGAAGGCGAAAAATTGACCACACACACATACACACACACACATACACACACACACACAAACACACACACACATATGATCTTAAATATGATCTTAAACGATTGCTAGGGTCTCAAAACGTGAAATCTGTTAAAATCTCGAAATATTTTTTTCGGACTGAATCCATTACTTCCCTACCATAGTAGAGGTGGGAAGTAAAAATCGGACCTATAATACAACAACTTCAAATGGGAAGTTAAAAAGACGCGCGTTAATAAAATAAGGTTAATGTGTCCTAGGGTCACATAATCTGGGATTTTGTTATACGGATTATTCCAGACTATTACGCACTGGCAAATACACTAAAAACACGAATACTTCTATTGATAAATTTGAGTGACATTTTGTTCTTTTGAAAACGTTTTATCAGCTCAGAGACAAGTAAAGTAATAAATTTTGTACTTGACACAAAGCTATATCACAAGAGAAGAGTGGAGTGGTAAGTAGACATAGAATATAACCTATGCTATACAAAAATATGTTATCCAAATGAAAAACGATTATAAAGAGTTGAAGCTTTATGTGTCACCTGTTCAAACGAAAACATTATTCGATATAGTGTACTACGTGATTTATAGCATACGCATCAGTGAGATCGGTTGCTTAAACTTAACCATACAGTACTAGCGGTTACCCGTGGCTCTACTCACGTATATTTAGATTTTTTAACTTCCCATTGGAAGTTATTGTAATGGACCTGAAAATCGTAATCAAAATGTATAACAAATTTTTATGTTTCAAGGTCACTACACTATTTTTAGAAAGATGTCTGTGCGTGTGTATGTGTGTGGGTGTACGTATGTACGTACGTATGTATCCATCTCTTTCTAAGACGAAATCTCGAGAATGAAAAATGATATCGACTACGTTAGAATGCCAATCGACGCGTATTAACGTAAATATGATCTGAAAGAAATTTTTTCAAAATCGGTTCAGCCGTTCTTTTTTCTTAACCAAATAGACTCCAAAAAAGTAGACTTTACATAATATCTCGCGAATAAAAAATTACATCGACTTCGTAAGGGTGTCAATCGAGGCGTATTAACGTCATTTTGATCCGACGTAAATTTTATAAAAATCGGTTCAGCCGGTTTTTTTTTTAATTATTGTTAAAAATAAATAATAATTATGTTTTAATGATTAAAATGATTACTTTTCTGTGTAATATCTAATTTAATTATTATTATTAAATATTTATCAAACTGGGAAGTTCGTCGTGTGGACCTCAAGGGTCGCACTTTAGTTAAAGGCTGATAAACACAATAGAACAATGTTGTTCCGTTCTTAAGATATCGAAGACAATTGACCACACACACACACACACACACACACACACACACACACACACACACACACACACAGACACACACACAGACATCAGTCAGAAAATGACCTTAAACGATTGCTAGGGTCTCAAAACGTGAAATCTGTTAATATCTCGAAATATTTTTTCGGACTAAATCCATTACTTCCCTACCATAGTAGAGGTGGGAAGTAAAAATATAAATGAATTCTAGATGTTATAATATGAAAAAAATATTTTACTTAAAAAAGAAAATTGTACATAGTAAATCACGGTAACCATGATTTTTGCTCTAATATTACTAGCCATCAGTAGATCACCAAACAAAAAAAGAGGGCCATGCTTTTTTTCAAAGAATAAAAAAAGAGTGTTTATTTTTTGCAAATATTTACTAGGTGGGAAGTATAGGACTGGTCATCAGTCGAATTTTTATAAACACAACTAGCCCGACAATTCGCTTCGCAGGACCCGGGCGAAGCCGGACGGGACCGCTAGTTAGTTAATACAGCCTGTATTTATTTTTTTGGTAAATGGTAATAATCTGAAGTTTCAAAGAGACATCAACGCAATGCAATCACAACTTAGTTTTTAAGTTAACGACATTCTCTACGTTAAAATAAATTACAAAAAACCATTATGCTAAATAAAAAGCTTGAATGTAATTACTTTTTCATTCAAGTAGGAAACGCGCTCGAGACACAGACTGTCTTCAACAAGCCAATGACGTATAAAACGCGGCTGAACAGTCAAAGTAAAATAACTCGCTCTGTTCCTGCCAAATTCACACGCAGCAATTACATAATTTCATAGAATCGTGAATTACACGCTTTTTAACGTGCTTTTTCTCCTTATTTTCGCCACAGGATATAAGCGGAAATTGATTTTTAATGTGATTCACACATTGAGTTATCAAGTAGATTAAAGACACCCGGTTCACACCTACGTGTAGTAGTAGACCACTTTCATATTTATAAATTATAGCTAAGAAAGAAATAGGTACCTATCTTAAATTTTGTGTCGGCCGCCATATTGAATTTAGAATGACGTTACACATCTTATTGTATTTTAATTCCCAGTTTGATAAATATTTATTAATAATAATTAAATTAGAAATTACACAGAAAAGTAATCATTTTAATCATTAAAACATAATTATAATTTATTTTTAACAATAATTTAAAAAAAAACCGCTGAACTGATTTTTCTAAAATTTATGTCGGATCAAAATGACGTTAACACGCCTCGATTGACATCCTTACGAAGTCGATATAATTTTTTATTCGCGAGATATTGTGTAAAATCTACTTTTTTGGAGTCTATTCGGTTAAGAAAAAAGAACAGCTGAACCGATTTTGAAAAAATTTCTTTCAGATCATATTTACGTTAATACGCGTCGATTGGCACCCTAACGTAGTCGATATCATTTTTCATTCTCGAGATTTCGTCTTAGAAAGAAATGGACACATACGTACGTACGTACGTACACACACACACAGAGAGAGAGAGAGAGAGAGAGAGAGAGAGAGAGAGAGAGCATCTCTCTAAAAATAGTGTAAAAATAGTGTAGTGACCTTGAAACATAAAAATTTGTTTAACATTTTGATTTCGATTTTCGGACCCATTACAATAACTTCCAATGGGAAGTTAATAAAAGCATGTAAAAACCGAAAACACTCGACAAAACCGAAACCGAAATCCGAACGTAATTTTGGTTCGGTTACAATTCATGTTAAAAACAACGTAGTTTTAGAAACAATAAACAATCGATAAGATCTTGCATAATACATACGTATATGCCTAAAGAATAAAATAAATTCCGTCTATTTACCAAATCGTGTTTATCTTGCATTAGATTTAGAACGATGTCAGGGGTAATACAATATACATTAATGTTGCCACTCTGTGTTGCATCGCATCAAAACAAGACGGAAGCCGGGAATTATTTAAGTCTGAGACTCGGGCGGCGCAACTTAGTGATGTGCGAATACGAGATGTTTTAGTCGATTGTCTCAAACATCTCGATGACTTCTCGATGGTTGACACTTGGACTTGATTGTTGCTGTTTCATACTTCACCGAGACCGATTCGCATAGTACTGAATCGTACACTGTCGAGAGCCACATAATATACAATCGTTCATCGCACTCAACAACTGCGTGGTCGAATCGATGGTCGATTGTGCAGTAATCGCGTAATACGATTTCAATAGTAAAATGATTACCGATTGAACAGTATGAACAGTGAACAATCAATGAGTCGCGTGAACGTCAGTCGACTAGCATATAACCTTGAATCGCGATTATATGTATTCTCATTGGCTGCTATTGCTATAACCTATGTAACAAATAATCGACTTGAACAATCGAACATTTCGATTGAAAAATCAAACTCCGAGTCGATTGTAAACTCGATTGTTATTTCAAACGATTACAATTGTTTCGATTGTTAAAACATCTCGATGACTCTCGATGGTTGTTACTTGGCCTCGATTGTTGTTGTTTCATAGTTCACCGAGACCGAGTCGCATAGTACTGAATCGTACACTGTCGAGAACCACATAATATATACTCGATCATCACTCAACAACTGCGTGGTCGAGTCGATGGTCGATTGTGCAGTAATCGCGTAATACGAATTTAATATTGAAGAGATCACAGAGTAGTGAGTACCGATTGAACAGTGAACAATCAACAAATCGCGTGAACGTCAGTCGACTAGCATATAACCTAGAATCGCGATAATATGTATTCTCATTCGCGGCTATTCCTATAACCTATGTAGCAAATAATCGACTTGAACAATCGAACATTTCGATTGTAAAATCAAACTCCTAGTCGATTGTGGACTCGATTATTATTATAAACGATTACAATTGTTTCAATTGTAAAAACATCTCGTAAACGCCCATCACTAGGCCGCAACTTCCACCAAACCAACAAGCTCCAGCTTTTAGCTATACTCGTTTCTAACAGAATCGGACTTAACAGTGGTAAACAACCTACTTCCTTTTTATTACTGCCATTTCTTCTACTCTATTCCTATGTATTTCTACATAAATAATACACGAACATATTGTAAATAGATGTTTACTTTCAAAGCTTTATGACAACAAAATTTTATTAGACAAATAGATCATCGTAATGAATTGAAAAAACCGGTTAAGTGCATGTCAGACTCGCGCACCCAGGGTTCCGTACAATAATAAAAATAAGGAGTTAGGTAGGGGTAAAAAATTAACAGATTTATTTATTTAATGTTGTTTTTTAAGTTTTTTTTTTACTTATATTTTGTTTGGTTCTTTTTAGTGTTTTAAAATTTTTTCGTATCAAATTTAAAAAAATTAATTTTTAAAGTACAAAAAATATATTAACAGAATAATTTGATGGATAAAAAAACAAAAATATTGCGTTCCGAAACCCCTACATGTTAAACATCCTACCAAAATTTGGTTTTGATCAGCTCAGCCGTTTGACCTGTACCGTGCGCATAAACAGACTTTTACCAAAAATATGTTTTTGGATTCGGGGAATCTCAAAACGAAAAAATATTGTAAAATTTTCAAAAGTGACTTTTGACTTAATTATTAGCATCTAGTATCTACCATTCCCCACTTGTGGTGTTGAACTGGTAAAAGTCGGTCAAGTGCGAGTAAAACTCGCGCCCTGAGGATTTCGTACCGTTATACTATAACAATTTAATAAAAATTTAAGTTCGTCGCGTAATAATTCCACATAGAATTAGAAATTAATGATTTTCGGACTTCCTCCTTTACTAATGCACTCCCCTTGAAGAGTGATGGGTGGGAAGATACAAAATATTAAAAAATAAAAAACTTTTTAACAAAAAAATCCTTCAAAAAAGCTGCTAAAAAGAGATATCTACCTAAATAATAAAATTTTGAGGTGGTGCCAATTTATTAAAATATGAAGACGGTTAAAAAGTACCAATTTAATTAAAAGTATTTATAAGTACTTACTTTTTAACCGACTTCATAAATTAGCGCCACCTCAAAATTTTATTATTTAGGTACCTCTTTTTAGTAGCTTTTTTGAAGGAGGTTTTTTTTTGTTAAAAAGTTTTTTTTTTACTTTTTAGTAGCTTTATAATACGTATAGTTTGTACGTTATAAACCGACTTCTGTCTTGATATTTGACATTTACCTTCACGGTGTCAACCCCCATTACTCATTTTATTAAAATCAGTCGAACTACTGAACCGATTTAAGTAAAATTTATATGGGGCCAATCCGGAGATATGGCCTATCGAATAAAACAATAATCATCAAAATCGGTTCACAAATGCAGGAGAAATCGCGTAACGTATACTTACACAAAAAAAATACAGTCGAACTGAGAACCTCCTCCTTTTTTTAGGTCGGTTAAAAATAGTCACAAAACACCAAAACGTTTAACAATTCTAGACGTATGTTTCGCCAACTATGTTGGCATCATCAGCACTGTTCAAACTGATCAAATTTTGATACGTGAGACGACCATATTATTTTTCAGGTATTAACTTTTAATAAAATTGTTAAGTTCGATTCAACTCAACTATTTCAACATTTTTCCGACAATCCGGGTCTGGAGAAGACAGTCAAATGATTATACGTTTACGGTTATCTCTTGCGTGAACGCAAAAGCCATTATTTTAAATCTTAAAACATTTCCATAGGACCCAAGGAGATTATTTTTAAGTCTCTAAACGTCTTCTAAATCTGGATTGCTGCAGCCTTATAAAATATCTCGCGAATTCGTATAGAATTTTCTTATTAAAAATGTTTAGTTTTAAGACTATTCTCCACCGTAAGTTACCTCCTCCATTCTTCATCTTAAATATTTTCCTCTCGCCTAAAACTGTTCTGGCTCTCCCGACGCTATCTTTAAGCGTCAAATGAAGAACCAAGAATCAGACTATAAACAAAAATATTAGTGAAAAAAAATTTTTAAAGACACGCTTTTATTTAAATGTACTAAAAAGAAAAAATATAAGTTTTAATAATTTAGTTTCATAATTATAAAAGCGTGGGTTGTTAACTCTATGATATTTTATTAGACACGACCCACGCTTTTATAATTATGAAACTAAATTATTAAAACTTATTTTTTTTTCTTTTTACTACATTTAAATAAAAGCGTGTCTTTAAAAAGTTTTTTTTACTAATATTTTATTTTGTTCTTTTCAGTCGTTCAAAAGTTTATCCCCTTTTGACTCCTTAGGGATTGAATTTCGAAAAATCCCTTCATATTACGTCACAAAAGAAATCTACTGTCCAAATTCCAAGTTTCTGGTATTAGCGGTTTGGCCTAGGCGTTGAATAGTCAAAAAACCCTACTCCCTCGTTTGACCCCCTTAGGGGTTGAATTTAATTCTAAAAACGATTGATTCATGTATTGTAATCGAGAATGCATATGTGTACCAAATTTTAAATCGATCGGATACGTGGAAGTCGTTCAAAATTGGCTTGCAAGATTTGACCGAAACAAACAAACTAACATACAAACATTGCAAGTTAAATAAAAGCTTGTAAAAAAGTTGTGGCTATGTGTGAAAGATTCCGCAATCTGTAGAATTTGAATTTACATAAATTTAATATTGCTCTATATCTATCTCTATCCCTCGCCCGAGCAGGGATAGAGATAGATATAGAGAGCAATGTTAAATCTATGTAAATTCAAACTCTACAGATCGATCTGAGCGCAATAAACCGAACTTACCCGCTGCCTGATGTGTCAAAAAGTTACATTTACCTTAAAGGAATCACACGCCGTTACTCACTTTTACTAAAATCAGCCGAACTACTGAACCGATTTTGATGAAATTTCTATGGGACCAATCTGAAAGTATATCCTTTCAAATAAAAAAAGAATTTTCCAAATCGGTTTATAAATGACGGAGTTCTGAGGTAACAAACATAAAAAAAATACAACCGAATTGAGAACCACCTTCTTTTTTTGAAGTCGGTTAAAAAGCAGCTATTTTATAGAGGGTAGCACAAAAATTACATATTATAAGACAAATACATATTGCCAACTGTACAGTGTAGTCATAAGTAGATAGTAGATACGTTATGCTTAAATTTTTAACAACGTTCTTGTTTGGTATTGCAGGCAATAATTCATGCTTTAAAGCTGAACAGGAGCGTTTTTTGCTCCCTGATGCACTCATGTTTTTTTTATTAATTCATGACTTTCTGTATCTATCTAAGACCATAAGGCAAATCTGCGTATGTGATATTTTAGATTTTTGCTTTATACCTACTTTTTTTTACACCTTCAGATTGTATCGTACGCAGCCCCGGATCTAGGGGGGGGGCAAGCGGGGGTCTATGCTCCGGGCGGCAAGTTCAGAGGGCGGCCAAATTCAAATTCACACTTTACAGACGAATGGACAACTCATCATTTACTTAACTTTGAACACAGAAATAATAATAGTTAGTGCAAGTACAGAAATTTCACTCTTGTTTTGTGTAAAATCTACTTTTTTGGAGGTTATTTGGTAAAGAAAAAAGAACGGCTGAACCGATTTTGAAAAAATGTCTTTCAGATCATATTTACGTTAATACGCGTCGATTGGCACCCTAACGTAGTCGATATCATTTTTCATTCTCGAGATTTCGTCTTAAAAAAAAATGGACACATACGTACGTACATACGTACACACACACACACAGACATCTTTCTAAAAATAGTGTGGTGACCTTGAAACAAAAATTTGTTATACCTACATTTTGATTTCGATTTTCGGACCCATTACAATAACTTCCAATGGGCGGGGGCGGCATTTTTCAGTTTTTGCCCCGCCTAAAAAAAATTGAAGATCCGGGGCTGATCGTACGGGGTTAGCGTCGCGACCTCTGGATCAGACTAGTGATGAGCAAAATTAGTCTTGGTCTTGCAGTCTTGGTCTTGGTCTTGCGAAAAAGCAAGACCAAGACTATCATTAGACTAGCAAGACCAAGACCAAGACCGAATGAACAAGAACAAGACCAATACCAAGACCGAATATGCAAGACCAAATACACAAGACTAAACTAATACTTCAGAAATAATGAGCAAAATGAGCAAGACCAAGACTTGATACGCAAGACCGAAAGACTAAATAAGCAAGACCAAGACCAAGACTATCATTAGACTAGCAAGACCAAGACCAAATACACAAGACTAAACTAAAAATTCTTACTTCAGAAATAATGAGCAAAATGAGCAAGACCAAGACTTGATACGCAAGACCAAGACCAAGACTAAACAAGCAAGACCAAGACCAAGACAAGACATATTTGAGCAAGACCAAGACCAAGTACAAGACTGTCCAAGTCTTGGTCTTGTTTTACTCATCACTAGATCAGACTGTCGTGGGTTCGATATAAAAGTGTTAACGATTTTGAGTCCGCAACTGTACATCCGAGCATTATGGTCAGTTTATCGTACATTTTAATCACGATATTTTTTTAATCACACTGTGAGATGACGGGTTGCTATGGTAACGAAACGCAGCAACCAATGAAAACGCGTAACTGTCAAAATTTAACAGTGTGATTAAAATAACATCGTGATTAAAACGTACGATAAATCGCCTACTACTGTCGCTATCTTTAATTTATATGGGCCGAATATAAATTACGACACTAGTGGCGGAGGACAGTGTGGTGTATCGGTTAGCGTAGCGGCCTTTGGATCACATTGTCGTGGATTCGAATCCCACCTTCGCTCATGAATGTATTGTGATGTCATTTAGCTTTAAGAGAATTGTTATTTAATGTATTTAAGACGCTAATGACGCTAATCGACGCGTCTATAATCTACAATAAATAAATAATTAAGACACTAGTGGCTATAGACAGAGAGCTAGTGAAAATTTTTTTGGTGTTATTTATTCAAGGCCTTATTTTTGTGAAGATGTTGAGGGAGGCATTTAAAGTGCCCTGAGTAAGGGATTTTGCTAGATAGCGGTATGGGAGGGATGCAGACCGCCCCCAACATGTAACAAAAAAAATGGTCACAGTTATTATTGCTTCAAGGCTGAAATTGTTTGTATAGCTAAATTTTAATATGTTAATTACGGCGACTGTTTTAAGCATATATTTCAATGTGCAGAACAAAATGTCGGTATTAACCCCCTTGCAGAATGATATAAACACCTAGGCGAGCAAGTTTCCCTCTAGAAGAGGCGGTTAATATCGACAGTTTGTTCTGCAAATTGAAATATATGCTTAAAACAGTCGCCGTAACAACATATTAAAATTTGAACCTTGAGCTAATAATATAAATTTCATCGGGTACATGACACGTTTAGGGTGATCTGCCACCCCTTTAATACTGACCAATCGATCTGCAAATATTATAACGGCATTATTGGGTCACCGACAAGCTATACAAACAATTTCAGTCTTGAAGCAATAATAATTGTGACCATTTTTCTTGTTACATGTTGGGGGTGGTCTGCATCCTTCCCATACCGCTATCTAGCAAAATCAGGGCACTTTAATATGCCTCCCTCAACATCTTCACAAATATAAGGCCTTGAATAAATAACACCAACAAATGTTCAATAGCTCTCGGTCTATTAAGTAGCGATGGGGATTCATAATCCGCTAATAATCTGATGTAAGCCACTTTGCTTTTGCGACTACAAATATGTGCAGTGAATATGCAGAAGGAGTATGTTCATTTGTGAGAAAACACATAAATGCATAACGTAGGTACCTATACTATATACGACAGGAATGGAGAAACTGGAAAACTCGACTTTTGCTACAGTCTAGTTCCTTTTTGTACACTGGAAGACTTAACTACGTGATGGCAGCACTGTGCACAGTTCTGTCATACTCGCTGAAATATGTGCAGTCTAGGGATTATGTATAAATTTTAAAATGAACACCAACACGTTTATCCGCTGCTGCTGCTGCTGCTGCACCAGAATGTGATTTTAGAATATTAATTTTTGAGCATTAAAAAATATAATAAATTTATGTCAAGCGTACGTCTTTTTACAAGCTTTTATTAGTGTATTTGCCATAATATGGCACATACACTATTGGCGTCGGTCGGATGGCGGGACCTAGGGGTCGGACCAAAATTTCTCGACGTTTCATACCCTCCTGAACACTTTGGCACCATTTTTGAAAATGTTTATATATATATATGTATGTATATATATATTTATATATATATTTATATATATATATTTTATATATATATTTATATATATATATGTGTGTACACGATAACTCTCGACAGACTTAATCGATTGAAACGAAATTTGGTACACACATTGGAACCCATCACCGCAAGAAGCCTATTTAAAATGGGCCCGATCGGACCATTTTCAGGGTTGTATTTAGGGGTTCCAAAAAGTTTTTGGGCCCAAAAATACCGAAAAATTTGTCAGAATCGTTTCAAAATTGAAATTTAGCTCTTTAGTAAAGATTAAAATGTGCTGCTAAAATTTTAATAAAATCGGCCCGACAGGACCGGACTTTCAAATTTTATGAAAACACTAGTTTGTTGATACGGATTTACTTAGATATGGAAGGGTGTATTTAATTGGGTGTACTGATAAAATCCATGTCTAATATTGAAATTTAGAAAAATTTAATTATTTTAAGGGCTGTATTAAGGGGTTAAATTTTTTATTTTGTCAAAAAACAAACTTAAGTTTACTTAATAATGCCACAATGCCTGTATTAGCAAATACACTATATTGTCGGCAGGGTTTGGCACTGCGACCCGAGTTTTTTTTTAACTTGCAATGTATGTTAGTTAGTTTGTGTGTTTGTTGGTTTGTGTGTTTGTTTTAGAATATTAATTTTTGAGCATTAAAAAATATAATAAATTTTTGTCAAACGTACGTCTTTATACAAGCTTTTATTTAACTTGCAAATTGCAATGTATGTTAGTTAGTTTGTCTGTTTATTGGTTTGTGTGTTTGTTGGTTTGTAAGTTTGTTTAGGTCAAATCTTGCAAGTCAATTTTGAATTACGACGTCCACTTATCCGATCGATTTGAAATTTTGTACACATATGCATTTCCGATGACAATACATGACTAAATCGTTTTTAGAAATAAATTTAACCCCTAAGAGGTTCAAACGGGGATGTAGGTTTTTTTTGACTAATCAACATCCAGGCCAAATTGCTGAAGCTAGAAACTTGAAATTTGGACAGTGGGTTCCTTTTCTGACGTAAGCATCCACTAAGAAAGGATTTTTCGAATTTCAACCCCTACGGGTGTCAAAGGGGGGTAAAATTTTGAAAGACTAAAATGAACAAAATAAATATTAGTAGAAAAAACGTTTTAGGGACAAGCTTTTATTTAAATGCACTAAAAAGGAAAAAATTATTTTTAATAAATTAGGTTCATAATTATAAAAGCGTGAGTCGTGGAACTCTATGATAGTTTATTAGTCACGACCCACGCTTTTATAATTATGAACCTAATTTATTAAAAATAATTTTTTCCTTTTATAATTATGAACCTATAATGACGAGGGGAAAGGATTTAAGATGAAGAGTGCAGGGGGTAACTTCTGGTAGAAAATACTTTTAAATATACTTATAGAAAAAGTCGCTCTGAATCGATTCCAACTAAATTATAGGTATGTAGAACAAGCTAGTTTGCAGCTGATGAGTTCGCGCGGAATAAAAGCAAGCCGACGACAAGGTCGACGGTATAGGGTAGGTTACTTTACGACGTCACGACGGTTAAACGAACAGCCGATTTATGATTGCAGTGATTCCAATATATAGGAAGCGGTGTGTGGAGCGATTCGTATTTAATGGAATTGCGCCATTGATCACAAACGGCTGTGTTCCATCTCCATAAATATTTCGCACTTCTGATGGTTCACAGAGGCGTACGTTGATGGTTCATACCTCAGAACAGAGATAGCTATCACAGCTTGATAGAAAAGTTTGGTTTTTTTAATTTTCAACCGGACAAAACATTAATAAATATTAGTAAAAAAAAACTTTTTAGAGACAAGCTTTTATTTAAATGCACTAAAAAGGAAAAATTAATTTTTAATAATTTAGGTTCATAATTATAAAAGCGTGGGTCGTGATTAATAAACTATCATAGAGTTCACGACCCACGCTTTTATAATTATGAACCTAAATTATTAAAAATTATTTTTTCCTTTTTAGTGCATTTAAATAAAAGCTTGTCTCTAAAACGTTTTTTTTACTAATATTTATTTTGTTCATTTTAGTCTTTCAAAATTCTACCCCCCTTTAACACCCGTAGGGGTTGAATTTCGAAAAATTCTTTCTTAGTGGATGCTTACGTCAGAAAAGGAACCAACTGTCCAAATTTCAAGTTTCTAGCTTCAGCGATTTGGCCTGGGTGTTGATTAGTCAAAAAAACCCTACATTCCCGTTTGAACCCCTTAGAGGTAGAATTTATTTCTAAAAACAATTTATTGTCATCGGGAAAACATATCTGTACAAAATTTCAAATCGATCGGATACGTGGAAGTCGTTCAAAATTGACTTGCAGGATTTGACCTAAACAAACAAACTAACATACATTGCAAGTTAAATAAAAGCTTGTAAAAAACCGAATTGTCAGGGTGAACACCGAATAATTGGTAACCCTGCTTGTCAGTAATATACCTCACTACGACACTAGAAATACAATCTATACTATTCACAGATTAGTGCAACTGTAATTTTAAATATTTTCAGATTGGCACCCACTTCCGCTATTATTTCGATCAAACATATTTTGATTTTTACCCCTTGCACTATAGAGGCCATGAAGCATTCAGTATTTAATGAGTGTTTTGTTAATGAAAACAAAACAAAAAACGCTGCATTTCATGCATAGCTTTCCTCTCCATTACACAATATTAATATTAATCGCATGGCCATTTATACTTTGATTATGTAATCATCGAATAAAAACATTCATTAACGCATAAAATTAAAAATCTGCAAAGCGTAACAAAAAACGTTTTTTTTAAAATGTTTGTAAAATAATTATTGAAGCTGTGATTTTGAATATACCTACAATAAACTCGCGTTAATAAAAAAAATATAAATAAATATCAAGTGAAATATGGAACAGTTAAAAAAAGAAACTGAAACGAATGGTGCCGTCCGGATTCGAACCAGCGATCTATTGCGCATAAATAATAATAATAATAAATTCCTGTTCTGCCTTTGTTCCCGGCGATATTGAGTCCGTTGTCGAGAATGAATCATGTAAGATTTTCTGAAATTATTCATTCAGTACTACCAGGCAACTTTCAGCTACAAAGCCTGATATAGTTCTCCTTGATAAGACTACGCGACTTATGTATGTAATCGAGTTCTCAGCTCCTGCTGAAACGAACATAGCCGCGAAGGAGACTGAGAAGCGGACAAAATATCAAGATCTTCTCTTTGAGCTTAGGAAGCAGTACCCAGACTATTCTGTTAAATTAATTGTCCTTATAATTGGTGTTCTTGGTGGAGCCAAACCTTCACTGTTGGCAAATATAAAAGCTATCCCGGCATGTCAGCTTAATGCTGAGTCACTACTCACTAGTCTGCCGCATGCAAAAGGCTGTGCTTATTGGGTCGCTCCGTGTACTTCGTGCGCACGACCCAAACTCACTGTAATCGCCCATTTCATGGTTTGAGACGCGGTTATAGTTGCACCTTGCTCCGCAAGTATCCCTTGTGTGACGGTGACGAACCTGAAGTTTAGGGTGCTTGTGGATGCAAAATTCTTAAGGAATTCTTCCTTCTCCATAATAATAATAGATTTATTCTCAACAGGTAATACCCGAAATGTTACAATTACCACAAAACGCCAAACCATAACAAACACTCTCGACGTACGTTTCGCCAACCAAGTTGGCATCATCAGGAGATGATTAAATCATGATTTAATCATCTCCTGATGATGCCAACTTGGTTGGCGAAACGTACGTCGAGAGTGTTTGTTATGGTTTGGTGTTTTGTGGTAATTGTAACATTTCGTATCTTTACACCAAAGGTTCCACCATTTTTTTTTTTATAGGTAATACCCATTTACAGAGAAATTACAAAATATAAAGAAAGTATATATACAGGTATATAGTTAACTAACATGATTAGGAAAAAGAAAGAAATACTTATATCAGTTATAATAGAGGTATTATGCTTATGACGTATTACTGTGCACGTTTTAAAAACAAAATATAAATAAACTATATTCTATATCCATATGTATCCAAAACAATTTTAGTATGTGAGTAATAGTGAACATAATAATTATTACACACAATGGGAAATAAATAAAATTATTTAATTATTACCTGCGTAATGTTTAGAAACTATTAGGAGAAAATTGCTAATTGTATCATTAAAAAAGTCTATTGAAGGATATTTAGCGGTTATGTAGTTTACAAGGATTGCCATGCGTATTAATGGTGAATTTTCATGTTGACAACTATTGATTCTGAAGTACGTAAATATTTCATGTGTTGGTCTGGTTGCTGAATACGAAATTTTAGGCTGGAACTGCGATACTATAAAATTATCATTTATGACAATTTGAAACAAAACATGATGGAGCTACAACTCCTTCGTTCTTCTAACGAAGTAACATTATTACTAGTGATGTGCCGGATCGTTAAAAATGTATATCCGCGGATACGGATCTGAATACGGATATTTGGTCTCAAGATCCGCGAATACGGATACGGATCTTAACTTTCTTAGAGTACGCGGCGAGACTATCTGTTATGGGAAAAAGTTATTGACCACGATATTAAAAAATAAAAAATAATCTGAATGGAATTTAACTGTTTTTCATTATTACCTAATCACCTATATATATAAAATTTTATCTATGAATTGAAAATTAATAAGGTAAAATATCCGTCAAAAAACTAACGGATACGGATACGGATCTTTCTTTTCCCTCGGATATCCGCGGATACGGATACGGATATCCGGCACATCACTAATTATTACATTAAAAAGAGTAAGCAAATCACGGTATGGCATAAAAGTGGGATACGTATGAAATAATTTATAAAAGACAAATCGCAAAAACTTGCTTTGTAATTTTTCAATGTTTCGTATATGGACCTGGTACACACGATACCCCTACGTCAAGTTGTCTGTTCGGGAAGACGCAGTGTTCTGCGAAACCTGATATACTTATACGGACTAATCTAAGTTCCCGCTATTTTATACATCCTATTCAATCGATCACGGACGATACCAACGTTAATTTATACGGATTCTTCGATTGGACGTGACACGTGACCTCGACATGCGTATCCGAACGAGAAAAAAAACGATGCTAAAAAATTTTCATCCGCGACAAAATATCCTCGCCAAAATATTCGTAGCGACAAAATATCCGACAACTAAAATATCCGCTGCAAGAATTTCTAAAAGGGGCGAAAAGGGGGATGATTCAGCTGTGGAAATTCACCAAAAAATGTACGCGGGCGTTTTCTTTGCGCGATGAAAATGGGGGTGGTACAGGATGGGAGTTCCCCAAAAAACGTTTTTTATATGGTTTATAATATCTTTTAGTAATTATCGTTTATTATTATTATCGGATTCTTTATCCCCGGATTTTTTGACCTGCGGATGTTTCATCTTGCGGATGTTTTAGTTGCGCATATTTTGTCGCGGATATTATGTCCATTGATGAAAAATCGGGGGTACAAAAAATCAAACTGTACCTACATAATAAATTTTATAAAGGCCTGGTATGTAGGTAAAACCATACTGCTAATTTCCCACTGGATACCCTTAGAGATTAGAGACCAGTCTATATTTGCAATAAACATTTTACAACAATTTTACAGTAAGATAAACAATTAATATAATTAATACCCTAGACCGTAACTAAATACATAAGAATATCAGACGACATTATCGCCATGATATTTATATAGAAGGCTGTATAGGAAAAATGTAAATGCACCGCCGGGATTCGAACCCAGAACTCCCGATTTCGTGTCGGGAAAGTTTCCATTTACTACACAGTGCCCGACAGTGAACATTTAATCTTCCCTATATATAGCACGATGTACCGCAAATCCACTAACTGCGAGAGCTATTAATTTTATAACAACATAACAATAATGCTGCTTTCTCAAATGGCTGGGAGTGCCTTATAATCAAACACAAGTGAGAAATCGGGAGTTCTGGATTCGAATTCCGGCGGTGCATTTACATTTTTCCTATACAGCCTTCTATATAATATCATGGCGATAATGTCGTCTGATATTCTTATGTATTTAGTTACGGTCTAGGGAATTAATCATATAGATTGTTTATCTCATTGTTAATAGGTATACCGTATTTGAAATTTCTCACTTGTGTGTTTAATTTTACAGTAGTTTAAAAAAAACGTCAATTCAATTTTTTTGCAAACCTATATCTGGTGTTCATTATGTAATTATGTGTCCAATAAAATTGGTCGAGAGTTATATCATTACCTATTTGTTCTTGAGATATGCGAACGGACCAACGTACGAATGGACAAACGAACGTACGTACGTACACCGCCCCCCCCCACACATACACATGCACGCACGCACACACACACATCTCTAAAACAGTAGATTTGGACTCTAGGGGCCTTAAAACGTGCGGATATGTCCAAATTTTTCATTCACAAAATCGGACCCATTATACAATAACCTCCAATGGGATGTTCATAAACAAGTATTCGAAAATTAAAGTAATTATTTCTCCAATTTATTATTAGATAAGTAAAACTGGAATTCTTAATTTTTTTCAGTTGTCTTCAAAATTTTGCTTTTCGTTATAATTTTCATAGCGTTGAATACAATACAAGTTAAAACACTAATCCAGCCAACAAAGATTAACTCGGAAATTTTCAAAAGTAATGGGATTAAAATAAATAACACAACAAAGACAATAAACCAGATACCTACTAAAATTTATAAAATTTCGCTTAGTTAATACTATTCTCAAATGAAACAGTTTTAATATATTTATACAGAATTTACGTCGTCTTACCAGGATTATTTGTGTAACTGTACAGTGTGTTCATGAAAGGTGCATTTATTTAAACAATTTTACAGTAGTTTTTTTTATTATACATATATACGTATAACAAACCGCCAAGTCAATTTTTTGCAAACTTTATCAGGTGTTCATTATGTAATATGCGTCAAATGAAATTGGTCCGGACTCCGGAGACGATATCATTCTTTGTTCTTGAGATAATATGCGAACCGAAAAAAAGTTCACCAACGCACGAACGAACGTACCTACGTACACACACACAGACATCTCTTTAAAAATAGTAGATTTGGAATCTAGGGACCTCTAAACGTGCAGATATGTCCAAATTTTTCATTCGCAAAATCGGACCCATTACAATATAACTACCAATGAGAAGTTAAAAATACGACCCCATTGTCTATGTTCAGAATAGCTTTCGGATAATCTGTATAGACTATAGAGCAGAGAAAAAAAATGTTCTTATAAAGCAATAACCCTATACATACGAAAGGTTATACCTATAAATAATAAATACTATATATTTTATGAAGTATGTACACAATAACCATACAAGCACATAATTACATTAGCTCACTGTTTATTTAAAAGGAATTACACAACAACGTAACAATGGACGGATTAAGGTTTGCGTCGCTTAGTCGGTAAATATAATAATATAAATGTACAAAATACAATATAAATTTTTCAGGTGATTCATAATATGGCTTTAGTTGTGAATGCTGTGATATATAATATTAAAGAATTGAGCTGTATTTTTTTAAAACCTTTTGAATTGTTTATTTTATAAAATAATAAAATAAAACCGGTGAGGCTAACCGGAAAACAGTCTCGATTATTATTCTCATTTCGTGATAAAAATTAGGAATTAGTAGTGATGCGCGATACGAGATGTTTTAGTCGATTGTCTCGATTGTTCAAACATCTCGATGACTCTCGATGATTGTCATTTAGATTCGATTGTTGTTGTTTCATAGTTCACCGAGACCGAGTCGCATAGTACTGATTCGTACATTGTCGAGAGCCACATATAATATACAATCGATCATCACTCAACCACTGTGGTCGAGTCGATGGTCGAATGTACAGTAATCCCGTAATACGAATTCAATAGTGAAGAGATCACAGAGTAGTGAGTACCGACTGAGCAGTGTGAACAGTGAACAATCAACGAGTCGCGTGAACGTCAGTCGACTAGCATATAACCTTGAATCGCGATTATATGTATTCTCATTCGCTGCTATTTCTATAACCTATGTGACAAATAATCGACTTGAACAATCGAACATTTCGATTGTAAAATCAAACTCCAAGTCGATTGTGGACTCGCTTGTTATTATGAACGATTACAATTGTTTCAATTGTAAAAGTATCTCGTAATCGCCCATCACTAGAATAGAGTTGAATTTTTTTAAAACCTTTTGAATTGTTTCTTTTATAAAATAATAAAATAAAACGGGTGAGGCTAACCGGAAAAGTCTCGATTGTTATTCTCATTTTATGATAAAAATTAGGAATTTGCTTAAAAAATAAAAAATAATCTGAATGGAATTTAACTGTTTTTCATTATTACCTAATCACCTATATATATATTGAAAATTGATATGGTAAAAGATCCGCCAAAAAACTAACGGATACGGATATTTCTTTTCCCTCGGATATCCGCGGATACGGATACGGATATCCGGCACATCACTAATAACTATATATACAAGGATTATTTATTCGTAATTATTTATGTCAGATTTATTTATATCAGACGCACTATCCGTCGCACAGTACTTGACTTCGTATTCAACACGACACTGATTGACTTGATTGCACGCCTCACCATGGACTGCGTATTCGACACTACACTGACTGACTTGATTGCACGCCTCACCATGGACTGCGTATTCGACACTACACTGACTGACTTGCTTGCACGCCTCACCATGGACTGCGTATTCGACACTACACTGACTGACACCGTCGACTGATCCCGCGACTCCTGTTCATTGATTTATATAGGCTGCGTGGCTCAAACCTAACGCGTGCTCGTATTCTCTAGAACTTTCCAGAAGGTACGAGTTGTTCGGTAAGCAGACACCGCTTCTCGATTTCTCTACCTGACGTTTGTATACAGGGTGATCCGTAACAATACGTACATTATCCGTCATGGCTCATTCTGATCAATTTATTTTTTCCTAATGTTAAAAATCTATGACGTATACCTCGCCGTGAGACATACCGTATATAACAGTTTTTGTGCATTACAAACATTGGCTTTACAAACATCCAGCTGTATTTTATTTCAAAGTTTATTTGCGATGAAATGAAAGTGCATTCCGGAAATAATATTCTTCCTTCAGAAAGTACTACAACAATTGTGTAGATTATAAAACGAAACACACCTGTGCTTGCTCAGAAGGCACGTGCAAAGGAGACATTAATGGAAATAATAAGTGTAATGTTACACTTACACAGTTCATTCAAATGTAATAATGTATAGTGACCGACGCGCTTGTGTTCAAGGGCTAGGTAAACAGTGTACTTTAAATCAGGATTTAAAATTCCAAGAGGTCGATGTGCGACTTTATCTGCGCAGGAACGAAGAAAATGGTCGTTTAAACAAGCGTTATATTAGCTAGTCCAAGGCTGATTTCACACCAAATCTATACACACGGCAATGTGTCAGCCAAATTCGGCAAACACTGACTGTGTATATTTATATACGAACTACTTTCGACTCCTCCCCCTAACTATTGGCGGCCAATGTTGGGCATGTGTGATCATTTGAATATGTCCAGAATCCACACGACAGGATTCTGTTTGGTCAGCGTTGATCAAGCTTGGTACACCAAATGTTTAGCGAATATACACCAATATTAAACAAAATGGATGGCGAAGATGATGCAATTATTGCAAGTGCTTCAGAGGTAATAATTTCTCGTGCCCAGCTCTTAATACATGTTTCCTGCAACTTATAAATCACAATAATGTACACACACTGACAAACACCGCGTGGTGAAAACTGTCCAGTCGTCTGGATGTAAACAAAGTCATATTTGCAAGTCGAGACCAGCGTTGGCCAATCTCTTTGATGTGTGTTCAAAAAACCGTCCTCAAAGCAAATGTTCTTCAATGCCAACGTTGGTGACTGTTAGATATTGGGTACAAGAAAACCATCAACACGGCATGGCAATTGCCCGAATGAAAAGAGACACATTTGCAAGTCGAGACCAGCGTTGGCCAATCCCTTTGATGTGTGTTCAAAAAACCGTCCTCAAAGCAAATGTTCTCCAATGCTAACGTTGGTGACTGTTAGATATTGGGCACAGGAAAACCATCCACACGGCACGGCAATTGCCCGAATGTCAACATTGGTCGACATTTGCCATGTCGTCTGGAGTCGGCTTAAGTAGCTGCGAAAAACTTAAAGAGATGATTTCCTGGCGAAAATTAAGGGGATTCTTTCAGAGAGGAGGAGGTGAATATTTGATTTTACTTTTTTTTTTCAAGTTCTGGAAAAGTTCATGAAATTTGGTCAACGTTTTCCACTAATAAGAGGGGTATTTATGAATATTTTTTAATCCTTTCGTATCGTAATAAAGGAATGAAACTAGAAACCCATATTCAATTTTCATTTGAACTTTTTAACGAGTCATCTGGATGAAAACAAAGTCATATTTGCAAGTTAAGACCAGCGTTGGCCAATATCTTTGATGTGTGTTCAAAAAAACCGCCCTCAAAGCGAATGTCTTCCAATGCAAACGTTGGTGATTGGTTTGTTAAAAATTGGCCATATGAAAATCATTCACACGGCATGCCCAAATGTCAACATTGGTCGACATTTGCCGGCTTAAAACCACTGACGAAGTAAGCAATTCGATTTTAAATAGTGTTGCCTAGACAAGACAAGACAAGACTTTCAAAGTATTGTCTTGTCTTGAAATATCAAGACAAGACTTCATTTAATTCTTGTCTTGAAATATCAAGACAAGAATTCATTTAAGCCTTGTCTTGAAATATCAAGACTTCACTAAGTCTAAGTCTAGATTAAAAAAACTCTTGTCTTGTCTAATATCAAGATTATTTTCAAGAGTCTAGATTAACCGAGTGGTTTACTTTACCTATAATTACTTAGTTTATCTAGACTCTTGACAATTGTCTAGAGTTTTGGCAAGAGTCTTGATCTAGATAAAGCAAGTCTTGTCTTGTCTTGAAAATTTCTTTTGCAAGTCTTGTCTTGAAAATCTAGTCAAAACAAGACAAAAGTCTAGAAAGTCTAGATCTAGACGGCAACACTAATTTTGAATGTATATTGGAACTGGAAGAATAATGATAAATGAAGCCTTTAGAAAATTAAACCGTGAAATCGACGCTTACTTTTTCTATATACAGCGTCGATAAATCAGTTCAAAATTTACTTCCTTTAGATATCTGTAGTCGCGCACTTAGTAAATTATTGTTACTAACAAGAAGTAAATTTATCACAATAAGTGCCATTAATGAATTAAAACACAATATGTAAAACATTGTTTCCAAGTACAAAGAACAAGCCACAATCTATAGAAAAGTTAAGTTCTCCCATGTACACAGTACGTGGTCATGTGGCTTCTTGTGACTAACTGCGAGAGTATGGAGTGTAAAGAGAAGGGCCCCTACACTTAACGCCTGGGACGCCTTCCATTTTAATTACTTTGTAAAATATTACTTGCTGCACAGCAGCATTGCCGATGTGAAACTGTTAGATAAATACATATACTGAAATAATGGAAATACAGGCTGTTTACAAAATTGGATAAAACATCATTGGGATCTCGGAATGGTTATTCTTGAAAAAAAAAATCCAGCCAATTAGACGACGCGACTGAACCATTCCAAATACTGACATTTGATATCCTAACTATATTGTTACACGAATAAAATGTAGTGGCGCTTCGGTCAGGGTGACGTTTATTGTACTACCGATGAAGGTTGACTGGCGTAGAACCATTGACATGTCAATATTTACTCTCCTAGCGGCATCGGCGAGAACTAATTGTGTCGGCGCTGCACTCGGTGTACGGTCTGCTGGCGGAAGCAGGGGTTTGGTTTGGGGCATTCGGTGAACGGCGTGCGTGCGTTCTAGACGTGTAACTAATTGTGTCGGTGCTGCACTCGGTGTACGATCTGCTGGCGGAAGCAGGGGTTTGGTTTGGGGCATTCGGCGAACGGCGTGCGTGCGTTCTAGACGTATAACTAATTGTGTCGGCGCTGCACTCGGTGTACGGTCTGCTGGCGGAAGCAAGGGTTTGGTTTGGGGCATTCGACGAACGGCGTGCGTGCGTCGGTGTACAGTCTGCTGGCGGAAGCAGGGGTTTGGTTTGGGGCATTCGGCAAACGGCGTGTGTGCGTTCTAGACGTATAACTAATTGTGTCGGTGCTGCACTCGGTGTACGGTCTGCTGGCGGAAGCAGAGGTTTGGTTTGGGGCATTCGGCGAACGGCGTGCGTGCGTTCTAGACGTATAACTAATTGTGTCGGCGCTGCACTCGGTGTACGGTTTGCTGGCGGAAGCAGAGGTTTGGTTTGGGGCACCCGGCGAACGGCGTGCATGCGTTCTAGACGTATAACTAATTGTGTCGGCGCTGCACTCGGTGTACAGTCTGCTGGCGGAAGTAGGGGTTTGGTTTGGGGCACCCGGCGAACGGCGTGCATGCGTTCTAGACGTATAACTAATTGTGTCGGCGCTGCACTCGGTGTACGGTTTGCTGGCGGAAGCAGTGGTTTGGTTTGGGGCATCCGGCGAACGGCGTGCGAGCGTTCTAAACGTATGTAGCTACGTAGCAAGAAGAAAGTCCACTTTCTGGCCAGAATAAAAGGTCTAATTAATTTAACAATATAATATCATAAATGAAAAAGTGAGTTTATTTGTTCCGCTTTCACGCCTCAGCTACTCAAAAAATCTCTGTGAAATTTTGCACATGGGTAGCTTCAGCAATGGAGTTGAACATAGGCTATAATAACGAGGCGGCCTGGCTTCGCCCGGGTAAAAATCGTTGGTAATCTCAGAAGACTGATTTGGCAACAAAAATAATAATTGACAATTTTTAAAATAAGCTAAGACTAAAAAAGTAAAAAATAAAATTTTAAAAAAATTCATAAGAAAAATTTTTATTTAAAAATTGTATCTACTAAACAGTAAAAAATAATTTTCATACATCTGGAAAATAAAAGCTTTGGAGTGATCAATTGATATATGCAGTAGTGTTATAAAACAGTCCCAAAGCATTTATTTTCCAGATGTATGAAAATTATTTTTTACTTTTTAGTATCTACCATTTTTAAGTAAAAGTTTTTCTTATACTTACATTTTTTCTAAAACAATAAATGTGTTAAGCCTTATATTCCTGATTATTAATCATTGATCAAGGCGTCATTTTACAAATTTCAATGTTTTTGAAACTTTTATGGGAAATGGAAAAATACTAAAATTACGCTGTATCGCGATAATATAATATTTTGTTTGTACAGCCAGTTTGTAGTATGTGTTGGCAAAACGAACAAAGCTCGTAATGGTGATATGTCTAATTTGCAACACACTCTGCATAAATATGTAGCTGGGAACACACACACTTCTATACCTACATGCACAGTCGTTGGTAAAAAGCTCTCAACTGTACGATTATGTACAAAAGTTTGGAACTGTAAAGGAATACAACGCGCAAAACTTAAAACGCAGCTGTCTCACGCTGAATACATATTATTAACGAAAATGTATCTACTAATAACTACCATGTTATTATCTAGTGGTGTATTAGCAGACCCAGTGGGGGAGTTTAGGGGGTTCAATAGGGTGGGTCAAAAAAATCAATTATTTTTTTTTGCAAGTGACACGGAAAAATGGGTTGCTAGACACCTTAAAAAAATTCTCACCAAATATGAACTCTTAATTTTAATAGGAAGATCCTCCGCATCACAGTTTTTTATTTTTTCCTCAGTCCATTAGAAAAAAATTCATACCTAATCATTAATTGATTGTACAGAAAAATGTTTTAAGAGAATTTTGTAGGAAATTTAATGCTCTACAAAAAAGGTATATATGTTTTTTCCGCAAACCTCACCATTTGAAAGATATTGAAGATTTATAATAGTCATTTATTGTCGAGTTATAAAATTCATAAACAAAAATGAAATTTGTCTTTAAATAATCAAACTTAAATCTTCAATATCTTTCAAATGGTGAGGTTTGCGGAAAAAATATAAGATACCTTTTTTGTAGAGCATTAAATTTCCTATAAAATTCTTTTAAAACATTTTTCTGTAGAATCAATTAATGATGAGGTATGAATTTTTTTCTATTGGACTGAGAAAAAAATAAAAAACTGTGATGCGGAGGATCTTCCTATTAAAATTAAGAGCTCATATTTGGTGAGAATTTTTTTAAGGTGTCTAGCAACTTATTTTTCCGTGTCACTTGTAAAAAAAATTGATTTTTTTGACCCACCCTAGGATTCAACCTCCCCGAAATATTTTTCTGAATCCGCCCCTGAGCAGACCTGAAGATAGAACAGAAGGGAATAGAATAGAATCTTTATTTTGGTCAATGCCCCACCTAAAAAGTAGCCAACATACTGTTACAAAACTGTTTTCTGAGTTGGCGAAATAAATATTTATTTACAATAATTAAAAACACAATAATAATGAGTTCAACAACGAAAAGTCAGTTCTAACAATCAACACAAGTAAACAATAACTAAACAGTAATTACAAAGCAAAACAAAACAACTATATACAATAATTCGTAATTATTACCACTACACTAGTATTTATTTTATCAAATCGGTCATTTATATCACGGCACTATTTATATTACTGATCCACCGTAAACTTGAATGCGTGACTCACCGTTAACTGATTTCCTCACTCACTCGTACTGCTGTTTATATAGGCTTTCTCTAGAACTTTCGTGCCGGTACCAGTTGTTACAGTAAGTGGACCCCGTTTCTCAGAACTCTTGCCTGTCGTTTATATACAGGGTGATCCGTAACAATACAGTAAAATCCCGTCTTTTGAAAATGTGTGCCCTACTTCAAATTTCTGACGCCCTACTTAAAATATGGTTTTAACTACAGCCCTGCATGGAAACCACATCGATTAAAGAGACATTTAAAACGATTTTTTTTTTTTGTTTTAGATAATGATGTTTATATTTCGTATACACGATGGAATAATTACAATGGAGATCCTGAAAACGTCAAAAGGTACACGCAACACAATTTAACAGCTTATTTTATTGTAATTAAAAAGTTTCGAATGATCGATTGCTACCAATTATGTTAAAGTAGATAGCATGTTTTATTTTTGTAACAATTAATTTCATCACAACACGATGGATAGAATAAGACGCAATTCTTTTTTGAGTAATCTTTAAATTGTGTTTTAAAGACCACCAACAGCTAAGGTTATTTGGGCCTAGCACCAATTCATATTTTTCATTCATTATTTTTTTTAAATAATAAATTAAAAATCCAATTGACACTTTTACCAGCTCTCGGGCTAGAGCCCGGGAACTGGGGACTTGTAATAGAGGAACCATTACAACGCCATGTAAACAACAGATTTTCTTAAGTTTATTATTATTATTGTAGATTATAGACGCGTCGACAACTCAGGTCATTATCGTCTTTAACACAATAATTAATAATCCATTTGTGTATTAGAATCTGCTAGCCGGCATACACAAACCGACTGGTACGAGCTCGGCCTTCTGGGAACGCCAATTCCCAAAGAACATTGGAATGCAATTGCGAGAACAACTACAATTCAATGTTCCTCCTGGGGGATTCTTAAGTTTAATTTTTACTTCCCACCTCTACTAATGGTAGGGAAGTAATGGATTTAGTCCGAAAAAAATATTTCGAGATTTTAACAGATCTTCACGTTTTGAGACCCTAGCAATCGTTTAAGATCATTTTCTGACTGATGTCTGTATGTGTGTGTGTAACATGCCGTTTTTTCTATTGTGTTTATCAGCCTTTAACTTAGATCTGATTAGATTTTGAGTCAAATCGGTTCAGTGGATCCTGAGATATTAAAAAAAACGTTCTCAGTCACGTATTAACATAGGTAAAAAAAATGTAAATGAATTCTAGATGTTATAATATGAAAAAAATGTAAATATTTTTTTTCTCTAAAATGTACAGTTTTCGAAAAAAAAATATTTTACTAAAAAAAATAAAAATTGTACGTAAATCAAGGTAACCATTATTTTTGCTATATTAAGCTAGCCATCAGTAGATCACTAAACAAAAAAATGGCCATGCTTTTTTTCAAAGAATAAAAAAGAGGGTTTATTTTTTGCAAATATTTACTAGGTGGGAAGCTCGGTGGGAAGTATAGGACTGGTCATCAGTCGAATTTTTTTTTTGTATCTAAGGAGTATTTGTCTGGACTTTGAGTCTGTTTGGCACCCAAATGAAATAAATAAATAAATAAAAAAACTTTTAGCTTTGGTAGTATGTAGGTACCTTAATAAAATAACGATTAACGAAGACAATTAAATTGAGTAGACAGTTTATCTATAGTACTTACTAATATTATAAAGCTGAAGAGTTTGTGTGTTTGTACGCGCTAATCTCAGGAAGTTACAGTCCGATTTGAAAATTTTTTTTGTTCGATAGCCTGTTTATTGAGGAAGGTTATAGGCTATTTGAGTTTTTTTTATATTCAACCCCAAAGGGGGTAAAATGAGGGTGTAGGATTATATCTACTAATATGCTATGTGTACTAATATTACTGTTGGCAAGTGCGCGAAATTACAACAACGACAGGCGACTTTGCTTCGCAGGGAGAACATTTCTCGCAAGGGGGGCATAAATCATAAATTCTTATCTCTAGAACTACTGAACCGATTCTAAAAATTCTTTCACTAATAGAAAGCTGCACTATGCCTGAGTGATATATTTTGATAAATATCTCGCGCGGGGGGGGGGGTAATTCCTGTAGGATAGTAACAAAACGTAACTCTAAAATTCTTTTACATTTTAGCGTACAGGTATAGGCGGAATCCTTCTAATTTACCTACCAGCCCGACTTCACTTCGCAAGGGGAGAATTTCTCGCGGGGGGGGGGGATAATAAATCATAAATTCTTAGCACCCGGGTGAAGCCGGACGGAGACCACTAGTGTACATATAAAACAATTAATGTTGATGTTGAAGACGCAAATATTTTAATTAAAAGTAAAAGTTATCCACGGAAGCGCGAATTATAACGATGAAATGTTTTTAATTAGATATTTTCCCAAATTAATTATCTGACATAAAACTGCTAGCATTATATAATATAAACAACACTACATAAATATATTTTTGTAATACATACCTATATGAAATGGTGTGTGTGTTTTAAAGATCACAAACAGCTAAGGTTATTTGGGCCTAGCACCAATTCATATTTTCAATTCATTATTATTATTTTTTTTAATAATAAATTGAAAATCCAATTGACACTTTTACCAGCTCTCGGGCTAGAACCCGGGAACTGGGGACTTGTAATAAAGGAACCATAGCAAGGCCATGTAAACAACCTATATGAAATTTACATTTCGTGTCTCTAGCCGGCTGCTTAAAATAATAGATAGATATATATAGCACGTGTAAACGAATACATATTTTTATGTGATACGACAGCATAGCTAGGCGTGCGTAAAGTATAGACTGTGACGTCAGCGTACAATAATATATATTTTATGCCATACGAGAAATATAGTTGATATGGTAACGAAGTAAATAAATATTGGATCAAGGCCAATAATTGTTTTTTTCATCTACGTTTGATTAATTTTTTTGTACACTAAATGTCTTATGATTCTTGTTGGCACGTCATGACCACATTAGCGGTTAGCGTAGCCGACCTTTGGATCACACTGTCGTGGGTTCGAATCAGCTACCTCCGCTCATGGATGTTTTGTGGTGTCATTTAGTTTTAAGTGAGTTGTTATTTAATGTAATTAAGACGCTAATGACCTACGTTGTCGACGCGTCTATAATCTACAATAAATAAATATAACCACATTAAACATTTTTTGAAAAAAAATTAGCACGTAGATGTGGAAAGGTTCGCCATGCCTGCTCTAGGATATTTTAATAATTTTGGTGCAATAGAAAATGTTGTATTTATGACAAAATCTCTCGATTCCCATTCTGAATGTTTACTTTGGGCAACACTTGGACTAAAATCTAATGATGCGCGATACGAGATGTTTTAGTCCATTGTCTCGATTGTTCAAACATCTCGATGGTTGTGACTTGGACTCGATTGTTGTTGTTTCATAGTTCGCCGAGACCAAGTCGCATAGTACTGAATCGTACACTGTCAAGAGTCACATAATATATACAATCGTTCATCACTCAACAACTGTGGTCGAATCGATTGTCGATCAATCGCGTAAATACGAATTCAATAGTGAAAAGATCACAGAGTAGTGAGTACCGACTGAACAGTGAACAAATAGCGAGTCGCGTGAACGTCAGTCGACTAGCATATAACTTTGAATCGCGATTATATGTATTCTCATTCGCTGACTTGAACAATCGAACATTTCGATTGTAAAATCAAACTTCGAGTCGATTGTGGACTCGATTGTTATTATTAACGATTATAACTGTTTCGATTGTAAAAATATCTCGTATCGCCCATCACTACTAAAATCATACAATGTCCTTTAACAATCGAATTCCCAAACTTTTTTATAGGAATATATATTAATATTTATACGCCTTTGTGTAATATTACATGAACTTGTGAATTTATTGTTACCGACTCATTTTATCTTATTTTATGGTGTAGGATTACATATAAACTGAAATACAATATACATGCATTATATTTGAATAATTTACATGTTTTTGTTACGTGAAAGGAATCACGATTAATAATTATTATTGTAAATAATTTTAAATTATTTCAGGACATCCTTACGACATCAAAATAAAGGTCTCCACAAAAATCTAGCTTGGTCGGAATGTTTTTGTTTTCGAAGTTTTGTCCTTTTTAGGGTTCCGTACTTCAGAATGAAAAAACGGAACCCTTATTGGATCACTTGGTTGTCCGTCTGTCTGTCAAGACCCTTTTTAACCGACTTAAAAGAGGAGGAAGTTCTATATTTGGCACCTATGTATTTTTTATGTATGTATATTCAATAAAAATATAATAAATTTTAACTGAGTGAGTTCAGTTTTGCGCTCAGATCGTTCTGAGTGCTCTCATGTCTTCGAATTTAACATTTAATTGCTCTAAAAGATCTCTACCTTGCGTTCAGTTTTAACATCTGGAGAAGATCGAGTACGCTCTATATTCTAAGAAAATTCAACCACAAATAAAAAGAAACAATTGATCTAACAATTTAACATTCTAATGTTTTATTTGATTCATTTTGTTATGCGCGTGTGTCGTACATGTTTTTCCACTCTATGGCGTGTTGGTTCTTTTGACAGTTTTGTAATACGTATAACAATGTGTTGACACGCTCTCTCCGCATTACATGTTAATGAGGTTCAAGTTTAAAGCCGACGGTGTCAAAACATGATCAATAAGCCCCACCGGACTGGCCACACGCTGTGAATAACTTTAATGAAAGGTTTTAGAGGCTGATTACTCTTAGACATGTACACTTCATGTGATGCTGGGACCTCCAAAGGCTCCAAGATATCGTAATTTCCATTTGTGGGCCAGCGCACATATGCTACTTTTTATATCGCGATTAATTCGCTTGTAGGTCGTCAGATGCAGTCACCAATAGCGTAAAGCCTGTTTCGCCGCTACAGCAATTTACACTGGACAAGGTGCAAACGACAACCACTATGCATAGAACTGAAATATGACACTTCACATTGTAAATATTCAGGGTGTGGCGCAGTGCTGCACAAGAAACAGTCTTGAAGCTACAGCAATTCACAAGGCCATTGGGCAAAGTGCAAACGACAACCACTAAGCATAGAACTGAAATAGGACATTTCACATTGTAAATATCCAGGATGTGGCGCAGCGCTGTACAAGAAAGAGTTTTGAAGCTACAGCAATTCACAAGGCCATTGGCAAGCGCTGTACAAGAAACAGTTTTGATGCTACAGCAATTCACAAGGCCATTGGTACGGTGCAAACGACAACCACTATGCATAGAACTGAAATATGCCACTTCACATTGTAAATATCCAGGATGTGGCGCAACGCTGTACAAGAAACAGTCTTGAAGCTACAGCAATTCACAAGGCTATTGGTAAAGTGCAAACGACAACCACAATCCATCAAGTAGTTTGGTAGCCTCATGCTGCAGGGTTATCGTACAATTTTATTTTTTAATCGCGATGTTAAATGACGGTTGCTTTGGTAACGATCAACAATTTGCCAAAATGAAAACGCAGCAATCAACATTTGACAGTGTGATTAAAAGAAACAGCCTGTCATAATTGTACGATAAACCCAGCATTACCCGAATATACAGGCAGACGAGGCAGGATGACTTACAGGTAATATTTATTTAAGATACAAACAACGTAATCAACAACTATATCTAGGCATAAGAAATCACTAGGTATATTAAAAAAAAAATTTATTGACGTACGTAGAGAAAAATAATTATAAATGGAAATAACTAACAAATACAATTACCTAAATTAATTCAAATTTATATAACACAAATAGTAAATCCTAGATTAAGGCACTATTGGCCGCTATTTGAAACTTTTGAGTCATCGAGTTTATCATCTTCATCACAATATATTACTACAGGCTGGCTTCGAAGATAATTTTCTTCATATACTTCTATAATTGTGTACAGTGCACGATTATTCTCCACTGAAGTATGTTTTTTTCCATAAATTTTCCGGATTCTTTCCCCGAAATCACCTTTTAATTGATGGTTCCCTTCAATTATTTCAATAATTGTGAAGAGTTGACGGTTATTCTTTACTGAATTATAATTTCTTTTATAAATACTCCTGATATTCTCATCAATTTCGCACTGTTCACTTAAATATTTATTTTCCATGTTTGATAGTTATTTCGTTTTTAAAATACAACAGAAAATCACTATAAGATATAGAGTTAATATCACTACTTCACAAATTTTCTTGACGCTTTATCATTTGCTTCCTTAATTTTTTTTTTTTAATTTTGACCTGATTTAATATGTCATTGGCCACTAGCCATATGCTTCCGTACTTCGTATGAAAATGTAGACCTCAACTCTTATAGTCAATTACCTGACTTCGAAAAGTAAACCACCATGAAGGTTATAAAATTTTAAGGAGCACGGCCTAATCCCATAGATTTATAAAATACAGAAGAAGAAGAATTGTAAATTATAGACGCTCGACAACTGAGGTCATTAGCGTCTATTATAAAATACAATTTTCACATTTCTTATACCTGAACTATAGAGAACAAAATTGACGCTTGTAAGATTTTTTATAAAGTGTAAACTAATATTTTTTTAAGTTTTATTGTCATCAAAAAAAAGCACAACTTATATTATACCTAAAAAAAATATATATATGAGCACTCTGGTTGGAATAAAAACAAAATAAAATATATAAAATTTTTGTCTTGGTCTTTCAGGTATTTGATACCGGTTTCTATATCAGCGATAATGTTAATTAGGTGACATTTTTCAGGGACCGCATGTTTTAACCCATTTTAAACTGTTGACGTAAGAAGTAACTATATTTTATTTTGTTTTTATATTATACCTATTTAACTGTCACAAATAATGGACATATTATATCGACGTTAACGCAGCCTAATAGCTGCGCATATTCTTAAATAGAAAAAAATAGTGCAGCTTTTAAACATGGCGGTTCCAGTTCGTGAGCTTTAACGCGCTTTTTTTTTGACAATAATAGAGCGAGAGCTAGTGACAATTTTTGGGAAGAGGCCTTATTTTTGTGAAGATGTTGAAGGAAGCATATTAAAGTACCCTGAGTAAGGGATTTTGATAGATAGCGGTATGGGAGGGATGCAGACTGCCTCCAACATGTAACAAAAAATTGGTCACAATTATTATTGCTTCAAGGCTGAAATTGTTTGTATAGCTTGTCGGTGACCCAATAATGCCATTATAATATTTGCAGATCGATTGGTCAGTATTAAAGGGATGGCAGATCACCCTAAACGTGTCATGTACCCGACGAAATTTATATTATTAATTCAAGGTTCAAATTATAATATGTTGTTACGGCATATATTTCAGTTTGCAGAACAAAATGTCGGTATTTTTTTTGTTACATTTTGGGGGCGGTCTGCATCCCTCTCATACCGCTATCTAGCAAAATCCCTTACTCAGGGCACTTTAATATGCCTTCCTCAACATCTTCACAAAAATAAGGCCTTGAATAAATAACACCAAAAAATTGTCACTAGCTCTCGGCCTATAAATGGGTGGTAACAAAATTAAAATTTTTAAGAAAATACTAAACATGATGCTATTTATACTTTGTGGTAAACCAAATAAAGATTTTTATTATTATTATTAAAAAAACATCCAAACGTGTTCAAAGAGCAGAAATTCAAGATTTTCCCTTTGAGACACAAATTAATTCTAACCGACCAAAAAATATTTCTTAGAATTTTTGATTTTTCGAGAACCTCACACGCAATATTAAGCTTATTATCTTTATCTTTATTTTAAAATCAGAAAGGAATCAAACTTACTCAAGTATAAAAAAAATCAAAAAGAAATGTTCGACATATTTTAAAAAAACTCATACAAGAACTTGAACTTTAAAAGTTTATTTACAACACGTCGTTTCAAAGCTTCTTGAAAGCTCTTGTTAGTATTTTGCCATAAGTAATTTATAAAATCATATTTGATTTTTTAAAATATCGGATGCAAGAAAATGAAGACAAGAAGTATTGAATAAAGCCTCTATACAGATACTAGTTTGATGACTTTAAAGTTGAGAACAGTGTGGTCCAGTAGTTAGCGTCGCGGCCTCTGGATCAGACTGTCGTGGGTTTGAATCCCGCCTCCGCTCATGGATGTTTTGTGATGTCATTTAGTTTTAAATTAATTGTTATTTAATGTAATCAAGACGCTAATGACCTAAGCTGTCAACGCGTCCATAATAATTTTACAATATATAAAAAATAAAGACTTTAAACTTAGGCTAGAGTAAAATAGTTAGCAAAACCAAAAGTGCACATTCCGCTAAGTTTTCCACTGTATGATAAAAATAGCCAAATCTAGTGTTACGGAAATTATTTATACCGTTTTATTATGTCCGTAAAAATACACTTTTATTAGCTACGTAGTTATACACGTGTGGAACGCGCGTCGCCGTTCGCCGAAATGCCCCAATCCAATCCCCTCCATTTCCGCCTGGAGACCATTCACCGTGTGCCGTGTTAGCACAATTAGTTCTCGCCAGTGCCGATAGGCTAATACATACGCCTTGTTGTTATTGTCTATGGTTGTGGTAATTGTCTACGGTTATACGCCAGTGAACCTAAATCGGTAGTACTATAGTCATCAGCCGAACTGAAGCGCCACTGCTTTAATGCGTGTAATACTAGTATAAGTTACTTATTTTCACTTTCGCATAATGCTTATGCGATCCACCGAGCCACGAACCATTGAGCGACCTACGTCACACGACGCGTGCTCGTATTGGCTTGTGATGGCTCGTGGCTCGTCTTGGCGCGGCTCGTGGTGGTAGAGCCAATATTGTGATATTATCATTTTATTCATAGTATGTGCCATCTTAGAACCTTTTGATTCGTGTTTATTTACCGCCTTCGAGGCGATTCACCGAGTTACAAGCCTCCATGTCACATGACGCGTGCTCGTGGTGGCTTGTGATGGCTCGACGAACTATCACGACCGTGTGACCCGGCCTTTAGTTTTATGACCACAATGAAATAAATGAATATCGACTATGGCTAAACTTTTTATTTATTATCAAAAAAAGCCTACCTGAGAAGTCAACAAGTAATAAAAATTCATATAAATTCGAGATAACATTTAAGTTTTTTCTCAGTCAACAAGAACTCAAGAAGAATTTCTGGTAAGTAGGTAACTATAAAACTGACAAGAAAAATATCTGGCAGTATTTTTGGTTTTATCTCCGCATTTTGGCATTTATAAATATAAATACACAGTGGAACAAAAATAAAAAACTTTTAAAAAAAACGTAGGAAATCGATTCTCGGGAACAATAGACTTTGTAATGCAGTATATTTGTTTAATACATTTTATTTACCAACGTTTCGACTTAAATCAAGTCTTTATCAAGGCTCTGTAACAATTAATAAATTTGTTTTTCACCTAAAATAATCTAAAAATCATATAATTATACATACCTAAAATATTTTTTATACACAGTAGTCAATTTTGTACTCATAAAATATATTCGACATACAATAATTTTCATAAAGTTAATATTTACTTTGCTACACACCATTTTGACACGAAACATGAATTTCAATTTGATAACACCATTATCTTGGACACTGAAAAAGGACAGTATAAAAGGAATGTTGGAGAAATGATATATATTTCTATGTTAGACACTAGAAATTATCGAACGGATACAAATAGATTAAGTAACGCATATCAAAATCTACTTAATGAATATAAGAAGACACAAAATCTGTAAATAGTAAATAAAATAACAAATTTAAATAAATCTGCAAAAAAGACATTACGATACCTGACACTGACACCTAACGAGTAATAGTTCAGTTATAGAAATAATAAAATAATTAGCTTTTAACAATAGGGACACCTGACGTACGACATAAATTGAACGAACGAACGAACGAAACTTGATAAGATAAAAAGTGGCATGTGCTTAATTAGTGTATTTGCCATAATATGGCACATACACTATTGGCGTCGGTCGGATGGCGGGACCTAGGGGTCGGATCAAAATTTCTCGACGTTTCATAGCCTCCTGAACAATTTGGCACCATTTTTGAAAATGTTTATATATATATGTATGTATATATTTATATATATATATATTTATTTATTTATTTATATATATATTTATATATATATATATGTGTGTACACGATAACTCTCGACAGACTTAATCGATTGAAACGAAATTTGGTACACATATTGGGACCCATCACCGCAAGAAGCCTATTTAAAATGGGCCCGATCGGACCATTTTCAGGGTTGTATTTAGGGGTTCCAAAAAGTTTTTGGGCCCAAAAATACCGAAAAATTTGTCAGAATCGTTTCAAAATTGAAATTTAACTCTTTAGTAAAGATTAAAACGTGCTGCTAAAATTTTAATAAAATCGGCCCGACAGGACCGGACTTTCAAATTTTATGAAAACACTAGTTTGTTGATACGGATTTACTTATGGAAGGGTGTATTTAATGTGGTACAGAGGTTGCATTGATAATAATATTGAAATTAAGAAAAAAATATTATTTTAAGGGATGTATTAAGGGGTTAAATTTTTTATTTTGTCCAAAAACAAACTTAAGTTCACGTATTAAAGCCACAAGGCCTGTATTAGCAAATACACTATATTGTCGGCAGGGTTTGGCACTGCGACCCGAGTTTTTTAATAATTAAAAAGTAAAAATATCTTAGTGGCCAAAGTAAATATTAACTTTATGAAAATTATTGTATGTCGAATATATTTTATGAGTAGGTACAAAATTGACTACTGTGTATAAAAAATATTTTAGGTATGTATAATTATATGATTTTTAGATTATTTTAGGTTAAAAAACAAATTTATTAATTGTTACAGAGCCTTGATAAAGACTTGATTTAAGCCGAAACATTGGTAAATAAAATGTATTAAACAAATACACTGCATTACAAAGTCTATTGTTCCAGAGAATCGATTTCCTACATTTGAAATTTATAGACAGATCACTCAAGCATTTAAAAAAAACCTCTTTCAAAAAAGCCACTAAAAAGGAAGAAAATAATAGCATTTTGATGTCGGCGCGAATTTAATTACTAAAACTTTTTAAATATTTATTTTAATTTTATTAAATTGACGCCGACCTCAAAATTTTATTATTTTCTACCTTTTTAGTGACTTTTTTGAAGGAGATACAGAAGTGCGCGTGTTCCTATTGGAATCAGCGTGTCTTTTTCTATAAGCACGATGAGTTTGATAAATTTTGCTATTGTTCCTTCGGCTTACAATCGTGTGACAGATAATAGAACGAGAGCTAGTGACAATTTTTTATGTTATTTATTCAAGGCCTTATTTTTGTGAAGATGTTGAGGGAGGCATATCAAAGTGCCCTGAGTAAGGACTTTTGCTAGATAGCGGTATGCAGACCGCCCCCAACATGAAACAAAAAAAATTGTCACAATTATTATTGCTTCAAGGCTGAAATTGTTTGTATAGCTTGTCGATGAAATTTATATTATTAGTTCAAAGTTCAAATTTTAATATGTTGTTACGGCCACTATTTTAAGCATATATTTCAATTTGCAGAACAAAATGTCGGTATTAACCCCCTTGCAGAACTATATAAACACCTAGACGAGCAAGTTTCCCTCTAAGAAAGGGGGTTAATACCGACATTTTATTCTGCAAATTGAAATATATGCTTAAAAAGTCGCGTAACAACATATTAAAATTTGAACCTTGAACTAATAATATAAAATTCGTCGGGTACATGACACGTTTAGGGTGACCTGCCACCCCTTTAATACTGACCAATCGATCTGCAAATATTATAATAGCGTTATTGGGTCACCGACAAGCTATACAAACAATTTCAGCCTTGAAGCAATAATAATCGTGACCATATTTTTTGTTACATGTTGGGGGCGGTCTGCATCCCTCCCATACCGCTATCTAGCAAAATCCCTTACTCAGGGCACTTTAATATGCCTCCCTCAACATCTTCACAAAAATAAGACCTTGAATAAATAACACCAAAAAATGTCACTAGCTCTCGGTCTATAATTCATACCGACGTCCACGAAGAAACAACAAAATGTATCTAAGTAACACATCGTGAGAGTTTGATAAAGTTTCGCAAGATTTCGAATTTTAGCATTTTTTCTAAAATCAATTTTTAAATGAAAGCATCGGAAGTCGAAACTGCTTTAACAATACCGAAATTTAACTACGTAGGTTTTAGGTTAATTAATTTGCTACATACCCGTCAGTAATGGGAAATTTTGATGAATTACCTGAAACAGAAAAAGACTTTATTATTATTATTATTATTTTAAGGACAATCATTTTCCCTTTCATTAGACACATTTTGCTATTTAAAAAAATGCAAAACGTATATTTTATCAAAATTTGTTTTTTGTAAAAAAATTGTGTTTTTAAAGACCACCAATAGCTAAGGTTATTTGGGCCTAACAATTCATTATAATAAATTGAAAATCCAATTGACACTTTTACCAGCTCTCGGGCTATAGAACCCGGGAACTGGTGACCTGTAATAGAGAAACCATAGCAACGCCATGTAAACAACAGTATTGCTACACGCTCGGCTATTCTCAAGCCCTTGTTTTTTGTAACACGTGCATTGAATGCATCGCTACACACTTGTTTTCGGGGACGAAAGTTGGCTTCTGCATGCCAATGACGTAAAATAAGTCGCGCATGCGCAAATATACAACGGCATTTTTTAAGCTAGACGGGGCTTTTTCTGATGACATAATAAAAAACTCGGGTCGCAGTGCCAAAACCCTGCCGACAATATAGTGTATTTGCTTGTGGCTTTAATACGTGAACTTAAGTTTGTTTTTGGACAAAATAAAAAATTTAACCCCTTAATACATCCCTTAAAATAATATTTTTTTTCTTAATTTCAATAATATTATCAATGCAACCTTTGTACCAAATTAAATATACCCTTCAGTAAGTAAATCACTATCCGCAAACCAGTGTTTCCATAAAATTTGTAAGTCCGGTCCTGTCGGGCCGATTTTATTAAAATTTTAGCAGCACATTTTAATCTTCACTAAAGGGTTAAATTTCAATTTTGAAACGATTCTGAGAATTTTTTCGGTATTTTTGGGCCCAAAAACTTTTTTCAACCCCTAAAAACCACCCTTAAATTAGTCCGATTGGGCCCATTTTAAATAGGTTTCGTGCGGTGATGGATTCCAACGTGTGTACCAAATTTCGTTCAAATCAATTAAGTCTTTCGAGAGTTATGCTGCGACACACACACACACACACACACACACATATATACACACATATATATACATATATATATACACATTTTTAAAAATGGTGCCAAATTGTTCAGGAGGCTATGAAACGTAGAGAAATTTTGGTCCGACCCCTAGGTCCCGCCATCCGACCGACGCCAATAGTGTATGTGCCATATGGCAAATACACTAAAAAATGACGTACACAGGCAACGTACTATTGAAAGCTCGGTACATACAAAACTGAATGAATATTATTTCATATGGATTTTCACTACCCAAACAATTTTTAATCGGTTTGGTTGAATAACCAAATTAAATGATTATGCTTGAGGCCAAAATCACCCATTCAACGATTTACCCATTAGTTTTAATGTAATTCCGCTGTTTGAATATAATAGGTTGGTTAATTTTTATTTTAAAACAAAACGATTAAATGATAAGCGCTAAATGCTATTTGCTTTGTTTAGGTTAAAATTAACAGTACCTAGCTATACATATTATTTAAAAAAATATTGAAAAACAAAAAATCCCCGTATTATGGCTAAAATAAACTTCATAAATTTAAGAGTGAATAATGATGAATTTGATGATCCAAATTATTGTTGATCCAATAGATTAGGAAAGTAAAGTCAAGGAAGGCGTGGCGGTGTCGCAACTGTCTCCTTCTAACTAGAAGCGGAAGTTACCCCCTGCACCCTTCATCTCAAATCGTTTCCCCTCGTCTATAAAACGGTTCCTGCTCTCCCGACGCTATTTTTAAAGCTAATGGGTTCAGGTAAACGCCAAATAAAGGACCAAAAAAGTTTTGGATATACGTGTGAAAGATTACGTAATTTTTTAAAAAGTTGTAAGTTTTTTCAGGAATTTTTTTTCAATTTTTCACCTGCAGGAACTTTAGTGTGATTCTTGGTCCTTCATTTGGCGTTTACCCGAACCCTTTAATTTAAAAAATAGCGTCGGGAGAGCGGGGACTTTTATATAAACGAGGAAAAAGGATTTGCAAGATGAAGAGTGCAGGGGATAACTTTCGCTATCGAATACTCTTAAACGCACGTTATGAATTGAATCAGTCTTTTCCTTTCCCTTCGCCCATTGACACGACACAACTGTCAAGTTTCATTCATTTTACTGACATAACCTCGTTTTTTTTTTAAACGAGTTATCGTCGTTAATAATTAAAGCAATTTGTTATGGGGTGGTATTTTGTACCTGACTGCAGTCATAATGAAAAATAATTCGCCGATTTTGGGTTAGCCAAATTTTTAAAAATTTAAAAATTTGATCGTCCGTTTAGCCCATTTTGAAAATAATTATTTTACAAACCAACATCACTATGTGCACTATAGGTTCACTTACAAAGTGACAACTGAGCGATAGATTAAACAAATAATTTTATTTTCAGTATCTCATCGGGTCAAACAATAAAAACATGAAAAACCCCGTCCAATAGTACGTCATAAATCTCTTTGATGTACCGCTCTTACAGCGATCACAAAATACGTATGTGTGCGCTGTGTGTACTATTTATAAATACAGTCGAACTTCGATAACTCGAACCATGATTTTCCACCAAAAAAAATCGAGTTATCAAATAATATTAATTTTCACTCTTGACACTATTGTCAACCAATTATAGATAAATAATAGTTTTATACGGCTGAAATGCAATTGAAAAATGTTTCTTCGTTGGAGAGCAGCCAATTATATAATTGTTTCGAAACATATTGGAAAAAATCATTTTACCAACCAGTGGTCACAGTCAGGATTCTAACCTGAACCTTTCCACTTTCGCGGCGGAATGAGCTTACAATACTCAACCGTGACAAGATTGCTAAATTGGTAAAATGATTTTTTCCAATATGTTTCGAAACAATTATATAATTGGCTGCTCTCCAACGAAAAAACATTTTTCAACAAATTATGTTCGAGTTATAAAAAAAATCGAGTAATCGAAGTTCGACTGTACGTTCTGCACACTATTTCTCGTGTATGTAATATATTTGCGTATGTTGCGTGGAATGTTTGCATACTATATGTCCGCGATTTTATAGATACTCGACATTTTGTTCGGCACCCAGTAAACAGCATGGTTTGATGTGTGTGCCGGTGTAGATATAATGTAGTACATTGCACATTCCTTGTTCGTCATCGGTCGCACGCCGGGCGGTGAACTCACGATATGCGGGAATTAGTTTACAGTGTCATCATTCACATCCGTAATTCCACCGCACCACTAGCCACCCCTTGTTAGGTACCCACTTTCACTTCACCTATCATCCGCAACCGACACACAGGCTCTCTCTATGTCAGTCACATACATGTATGTAGGTACAGGTTACACCTATATTAACATATTATATAGGTACAAAGAGTAGTAAAGTTCTCTGTAAGAGGCGGCGCATCGGTTGGTCTCTTTTTGTCGAGGAATTTTTATTGGGATTTTACTTTGACCGCCATCTACTCAACATTTCAGTGAACTATCCTATGCGAAGCGTCTCAATGATAAAGCATTGCAAGCTTCGTATTTTTACAAGCTTTTATTTAACTTGCAAGTTTGTTTGTGTGTTTGTTTGTTTAGGTCAAATCTTGCAAGTCAATTTTGAACGACTTCCACGTATCCGATCGATTTAAAATTTTGTACACATATGTATTCCCGATGACAATACATGAATAAATCGTTTTTGGAAATAAATTCAACCCTTAAGGGGTTCTGACGGGGATGTAGAGTTTTTTTGACTAATCAACGCCTAGGCCAAACCGCTGAAGCTAGAAACTTGAAATTTGGATAGTTGGTTCCTTTTCTGACGTATAAGCATCCACTAAGAAAGGATTTTTCGAAATTCAACCCCTACGGGTGTCAAAGGAGGGTAAAAGTTTGAAAGACTAAAATGAACAAAATAAATATTTGTAAAAAAACAAGCTTTTATTTAAATGCACTAAAAAGGAAAAAATAATTTTTAATAATTTAGGTTCTTAATAATAAAAGTGTGGATCGTGACTAATAAACTATCAGAGTTCCCGACCCACGCTTTTATAATAAATTATGAACCTAAATTATTAAAAATTATTTTTTCCTTTTTAGTGCATTTAAATAAAAGCTCTCTAAAAAGTTTTCTTTTTACTAATATTTTATTGTAAAATATATTTATTGTTTACAATTATGGAAGTTGAAAACGTCATTGAAAAATCGAAGACGAAACATAATATGCGTTGTGCAGTACCTTATTGTGTTAGTAGATCAATTATTAGTAACGTTTGATGCTTACCCGTACCTTTAAGCTTTAAAAATAGCGTCGGGAAAGCCATAACCGTTTTTGGGCGAGCGGAAAGAATTTGAGATGAAGAGTGCAAGAACCACTGGCATAATATATAGTGACAGTAATGGAAAATCACATCAACACGGACCCTTTGTTAATGATAAATTAAAATATGTCTATAGTCATGTTCCAAAATTTAAGATAGTGAGTCATGCACTTATACTTTACTATTTATATAATCGGCACAGTTTTTATGCATTAACCTTGTTACGAAGTATGCATGTCTCACTATCTTAAATTTTGAAACTTGACTATAGAAAAAATGAAACTGAAGAAATAGGAGACATTAGGCGACAAATTCAATTTTATTTATTTAATTATTGTAGATTATAGATGCGTTGACAACTTAGGTCATTAGCGTCTTAATTACATTAAATAACAACTTCCTTAAAACTAAATGACATCACAAAACATCCATGAGCGGAGGTGGGATTCAAACCCACGACAGTGTGATCTAAAAGACACATTCAAGACTGCATAGTGACGTATATAGGAGGCTAGCGGCGGGGCTGGGCTGAATGTCACGTCTCGCGTCTTATAGAAATACCCCAGTCTTTGATATGTATAGCTAGAACAGACTCACTAGTTCTAGAGCAATGCATGTATGTTGCTACTAGCTAGTAACTAGTTTCCTTGGTGTATCACCCTTATCTCTTATTTCCTCTCTGCTTCTCATCTGATTCCCTGTTTCTACTCATTCCCCGCGATCTGGGCCGGATTTAGGGCGTTTTCTCAAAACTCTAGTCTTAGAATTTTTGAAATTTTTTTAAAAAACAGCTAGGTACATATTTTAACCAACTTCAAAAAAGAGGAGGTTCTTAATTTGATCATTTAAATGTATGTCCACCGGATTACTCAGGAATGGTTGCACCGATTTTAAAAATGTTGACCTCATTGTGTTCAGGGAGATGTTCCATTGGTTTCATATATTTTTTTCTTAAATCGGTTCGGCAGTTTTTATTTATTTCTGGCAAGTATGTACCTCATATCTCCTACATTTGTGAACCGATTTTGATAATTCTTGTTTAATTTAATAGGACATACCTTCAGTGTAGTCTCACATAAATTCTACTTAAATCGGTTGAGTCGTTTTTTAAAGATTATAGTACCTAATGAAATATCAAGAAAGAAATCGGTTAACAACGTGCAAACTACGTATTGCAAAACCACCAAAAAGTAAAAAATGAAAAACTTTTTATTAAAAAAAAAATCCTTCCGAAAAAGCCTCCCTTAGGGATTAAATTTCGAAAAATCCCTTCTTATAGTGGGTGCTTACGTCACAAATGAAACCTACTGTCCAAATTCCAAGTTTCTAGCTTTAGCGGTTTGGCCTAGGCATTGAATAGTCAATAAATCCTATACTCCCTCGTTTAATCCCCTTAGGGATTGAATTTAATTCTAAAAACGATTGATTCATGTATTGTCATTGGGAATGCATATGTGTACCAAATTTTAAATCAATCGGATACGTGGAAGTCGTTCAAAATTGACTTGCTAGATTTGACCTAAACAAACAAACTAACATACAAACATTGCAAGTTAAATAAAAGCTTGTAAAAAATGGAAGTGCATGGAGAGTTTTATATAACGTCACTGCAGTTCAAGAGAGTTTTTGCTGACACACACGTATTTTAATAAAAAAATTCAACATTGTGTTTTTTTCGTCATGTCCGTCCGTCCGTCCGTATGTCACAGTCTTGTAATCCTTTCCTTCCAATTTTTCATCATAATAATATTCAAATTTAACTTTACACGCATGTATTAGAATATCAAAATTCCATTGAAGAGGATGAACCCATTGGGACATAGATTTAAAATTCAATCAAACTTTATAGGCTGAGAGCTAGTTACATATTTGTTACCTGACACGGTACAAGGCTAAATTTACCTGAAAAAGGTTCGATTGTTACCGACTAAAGTCCAACTGTCGAAGCCTGTCTGGAGGTCCGATGGGCGGGCGATCAAACATGTAAATTCCAAAGTGGAAAAAACTGTTAAGGTACAAAGCTGAAAATTTACAGACTTATTGAAGAAGTTTTAGAAAGTACGGAAACAATTGTCAGAAAAGTAGGTGGAGGCTAAAGGCTTGTCAGAAGGTACTGAGGACGCATAAAATTTCGGAATGCGCACTTATTGTTCACTGCAAAATTTACATGTTTGTCCGCTCGTCCACGAACTGGATCTCCAGATCAGCTTCTTACGGTCGAGCTTTAGCTTAATCGTTAACAGTCTAACCTCTTAACGAATTTAGTACGCTGCTGTCCACTTAGCTTTCAAAAATTATTTTACTTACTGACCATCTAATATTTACGTATTAGCTATGTGTGAATAAAATTTCAAGAATTTGGTGAAAATTAATTTAAAAATTTGTACTTATTAAACTGACGTTTTCATGTACACTTCGTGTATTTTCAAAATAAATAATATTCTATTCTATTCTCAAAAAAATATATATATATATATGAGCACTGTGGTTGGAATAAAAACAAAATAAAATATAGTTACTTCTTACCACAACAGTTTTATTGATGGATGTACATTTCGAAAGCTAAGCTTTCATCTTCAGCGAACACTACATATTCTACATATTCTATTCTTATTCAGGTAAAATTAGCCTTGTACCTAGACAGGTAACAAATACATAGCCAGCTCTTGGACTATTATTTCATTTCATTCATTTCGATGCAGACCCTGTACTAACCGTATATAGGACGTGAAATCCGAGCGTACCATTTTGATAAATGATTTTATTGCTGTTTTATATCTAGTCACAGAGTACGTGACTGTAGGACCATAGCACTTGCGAACAATCCCACTTCTGCGTTCCACCCAACACATTTCGTGTTCTCCATTTGAGATTTAGGTAAGTATAGTATCGAAGTGCGTATAGAGTACACACCTACCGCGTCCTATCAACCGCCACTGCCACCCTTCCCCTCTTCCCCTTCCCCAAACCGCACAGTACACACACATATCCGCACGTATAGCCCACCAGAGACGACTTCTCATAAGTAGGTGATGTATCATCAGAAAGTATTTTTTTACAGATGAATGCTTTTTGTCCGGAAAGTATTATTGTCATGCATATGTACAGATTTGGTTGGTAAACTACCCAGATATAGTAAGGGTTGCCACCTTTATAATGAAGCTGTAAAAATAAAAAAAATGGGTGTGTGCTTATGACCACACGACAGAAGTGAAAACTTCCGATTTTCTAATTGTTGGTGTCATCTATTATAGCGCATTTGTGAACTAAAAATAATTTATTACTAAAATTGTATTTTTAATTAATTCCACCTTGGTTTCAAAAAAATTATAATTATTGTCAAAGAAAGAATATGACAAAAATAAAAAAATATATAAATAAATATCATGTAGAATTTAGAAAAAAAATACGTCAAAAATTCTACAATGCCATCAGGTTTCTAACCGAGGTCCCTATGCATACAACGCAAAGACGTTGCCAACTGAGCTATTGATACAAGTGTCTAGCCTGCCGTTTTTATGATATAAGTATGTTAGCCGGGCACAGTTGTAAGAGAGCGGCATACTCATGGAGGCTAGACAAGGAGTACAATCTCATATAGGAAAGTTTGACAAAATTTGTCAACAAATCGTCCAAATTAACGTTTACATTTTGTACCACCAGAGCGTCGCTGGATTCCTTCCCGTACTGACGTGAATTTAGTATCATAAATATTTCCATCTGACAGCTGTAAAGTGTAAATAAACAAGCTTCTGATTACATGGAGTTAATATTCCTTGTGTAGATTCCATGGGCATATTGCTAATACGTGTTAGTCGAGTAACCCCGATTCAGCGAATTCTTCCCGTCGGGTTGCGAATTCTTACCGTCGGGTTGCGAACGCTTCACTTTATTTCAGTACCCAGGCAAAGAGTGCCTAACGCGTCTAAGGAAGTTTTCACTTCAAAAAACTAGGGTGCAGTTTTATGAAATCACGATACAAGTGAAACTTTTTGCAATAACTAAACGCTTTTATACCGAAATCGTGGAATGTAGGTATATAATTTTGTTTACTTGGTTTAAACTCTGCAAAGCTGTTTGACACTGTATGATAGTAAAATATTAAAATAAAAAATAAGATAGAAAAAAATATCAAGAGGAAAATCGAATAGTTAAAAAAAGAAACTAAAATTAATGGTGCTTCCCGGGTTCGAACCAGCTGCGATACCCCTACTACACGCATTCCATTATGTGTATACTATATTTATGATATAACATGTTGTCTGTTTGGAATGACGCAGTGTTCCGCAATAGTGTTGCGGAGTACATCTACGTGATTCTTCGATAATTGGACGTGATTTTTTTCTATTGTCTTTATTTATTAAACAATCAAACTTAGCGGGGTGTGCACTTTTGGCTTTGCCAATGATTGTTATATTTTTTCGCAGGGGCAGGGTTTCTCGCGAGTGGGAGGGGGGTTAATAAATCGTAAACTCATAGCATCCGGACGACGCTGGACCGGGCCGCTAGTGTCAAAATAAATTAGGCCTTAAAAAAATGCCGAAGGATTTGCCTTATATCCTTCTAAAATAAAATTGTGAGTACAGAGCGTACAATATTTTTTTTATATCGGTATAAAAACTTAATAAACGTCAAGTTACCTATTAGGATTTCAGTCAGTCGTAAATTTACCCTTTCTGACCATCGTATTTCGGTCCTTTTCACAAGTAAAAGCTTAATAAAGCTGCTATAATATCAGAATCAGAAAACCCGACGCCCGACGGTATAGACTTACAATAATTTCTGTTTGTTTAAGAGAATTGGAACGCTTATGAAAATGTAATTAACGTTTATATTCAGAACATAACGATTTCACACGGAGAGGTAGCTCTTATCTGCTGGCGACATTTGCTGAAAAAAGTTCAAGGAATGCTTTCGGAGCGTTTATGTAAAAAGTTAGTCTCTAAGACTAAGGCAATAATATATTCTGAACAGTTATACCCTGCAGCGATGTAGCTTAGTGGTACAGCACTAGACTCGCATTGGAAAGGTACTAGGTTCGAATCCCGGCGGGGGCAGATGTGGCTAGGACTTTTTCCTACTGCCTCACGCCGAGAAACGATTCCTGTACCGGCCATCTTGTTTGTGGTTTTCCATGATTTCCCTCAATAATTCCAGATGAATATCAAGATGGTTCCTTATTCAAGGCCATGGCCAAATTATCAAATACCTGTCAAACTCATATGCTCTCAAAATTGCCTACCTTTTCCTAATTTCCTATAATTCGTCCATTCGCACGTTGCTATTAATAATAAAAAAAAGGTGAAGTTTAGAAAATGTAGAAAACAACGGGAAAGTGGCAAAAATGGAAAATCGTAATGGTGCGAATGGCGTTTGTTATGACATAATGTCGAGAAACGGACGTTAAATGCATTATTATTATTATATTCTGAACGGTTATAACAGACGGCTTTTAATAACAATTTTGCAGTTTTTAAAAAATCGGTATAAAAAACCATACACAACGTTCATGATCAAAAAAAAATTAGTTTACTTTTTTTTTAAAGTTGCAGAATTCTGTATGAAAGTGTTTTGAGGAATCATTTTTCACCTGGTGGAAGCAAAGGGTAGATTAAAACTTATAGTAGATTGTATATCTAATGGCATACTGAGGTATATTACTGACGAGTAGTGACTATTTGTTAAAACGAGCGATAGCGAGTTTTAAGTCACACGAGTCGAAATATCATTACGTACAAGAAATATATTCTACTTTTTGCCAGAACAACTATAAAATAGCTACTTTTCACTTCATTTTCAAAAAAATTTTGACAGTTCATTTGCGTCGCCAACTTCACATGTATAGCAGGCCATGAGTAAGTTATAGCGGGCGGATCAGAAACTGTTTATTTATCACACTAGTGTGTCTAACGACTTTTCTTTATACAGGTTGTTTCAGAATAAGATACCGATACTTGAGAATCTTAATCCTTGGAGAATTTTAAGAAAAAAAGTTTATATAAAGATAAAATATGGTCTATAACCGCATTATTTCTGAGATACAGGGTGTTGAAATGAAAAAAAAGGGTCTTCCCCAATATTTTTGAAACCACAACAGATTTTTTTTAAGTTATGGGTAGGTAGTAAGTACGTATTGAAACACATTTCTTTCAACAAAAATATTTGGCAAAAATCGATTTTTTTTTCTAAATTTCAACACCCTGTATCTCAGAAACAATGCGGTAACCGAGCATAGTTTGTCTTTATATGAAGTTTTTTTCTAAATCATCGGGGCTTGAGAATGGCCGAGCGTGTAGCAATTCTGTTATTTACATGGCGTTGCTATGGTTCCTCTATTACAAGTCCCCAGTTCCCGGGTTCTAGCCCGAGAGCTGGTAAAAGTGTCAATTAGATTTTCAATTTATTATTAAAAAAAAAATTAATTGAAAATATTAATGGGTGCTAGGCCCAAATAATCTTAGCTGTTGGTGGTCTTTAAAACACAATTTAACTTAAAATCATCCGAGGAATAAGATCTTCAAGTATCGGAACCTTATTGTGAAACACCCTGTATACTGCTACTAATTCGTGAGCAGTTATGTGAATGAGAAAAATCTTAAAATATTAGTTAAGCATTCATGATATTTCAGGTTATGAGTTTGCTGTACGCTTTGCCGCCATTTGCTTACAGCACTTGCTGTAGACGTGGCTGTTAATTCTTTATTCACAAGTCACAACTACACATGTTCGACTATTACCCCACTTTTAAGTGCACTCCATTAAATAAAAGCATCAAACAAGTGCGCAAGTTTGGTCTTTATATTGCATGTTAAATATGTAACTGCCTACCTGGCTATAACATAAGCTCATAGACGAGGAGCGGTATATATTTTTTTCCGACTTAAAAAAGGAGAGGGTTCTATATTCGGCACCTATGTTTTTTGAAGCTATGCTTCTATAGGCGCGTTAGACGATTTCTAACAGGGGGTAAACTTTTAGATTCGCATCACGGTAAAATCGTCACGGTCATCACGGTAAAACCGTCACGCTCATATTATTAAAAGATATCTATAGCTATGACCAGCGGTGAAAGTAATATACTGGCGCACGCGCAGTGGCCTATGTAAAATTAATATCTGAGAGTTTTATAGGACACACAAAAATAAAATGGCATCAGATTTCAAAATGGCGGCCATATGTACTTTTGTAAAAATTCTCTGATCTTTTTGAAAATTGATATTTAAGAGTTTTATAGGACACAAACAAATAAAATGGCGTCAGATTTCAAAATGGCGGCCATAATATGTATACTTTTGTAAAAATTATCCGATCTTTTTGAAAATTGATATTTAAGAGTTTTATAGGACACAAAAAAATAAAATGGCGTCAGATTTCAAAATGGCGGCCATATGTACTTTTGTAAAAATTTTCCGATCTTTTTGAAAGTTGATATTTATTTAAGAGATAGGACACAAAAAAATAAAATGGCGTCAGATTTCAAAATGGCGGCCATATGTACTTTTGTAAAAATTATCCGATCTTTTTGAAAATTGATACTTAAGAGTTTTATAGGACACAAAAAAATAAAATGGCGTCAGATTTCAAAATGGCGGCCATATGTACTTTTGTAAAAATTTTCCGATCTTTCTGAAAATTGATATTTAAGAGTTTTATAGGACACAAAAAAATAAAATTGCATCAGATTTCAAAATGGCGGTCAAATAATAACTTTTCAATTGTATTGTCTCTAAGCTTTGATAAATTCGGTTTTATATACAATGCGTCAAAAGCATAGCTTCTGTCGGGTGTCCCATGACACCTCTTGACTTTTTTTATGCATGAATGTTCGCCGATTTCTCCTGTATTTGTGAACCGATTTTAATGATTATTGTTTTATTTATAATAGGGCAAACCTTCGGGATGATCCCAAATAAATTTTACTTAAATCGGTTCAATAGTTCGACTAATTTTAATAAAAAGTGAGTAACGGAGTGTACTTAATACAGTTAAGGTAAATGTCAGTTTTATAGTTATTTAGTAGTCAAATATCAAGACAGAAGTCGGTTAATAATAAAAAGTAAAAAATAAAAAAAAAATTAACAAAAATAATAAAATTTTGAGGTCAGTGCCAATTTAATAAAATAAAAGTAGATAATAATATATAAAAAGTTTTAATAATTAAATTGGCGCCGACCTCAAAATTTTATTATTTTTCTCTTTTTTAGTGGCGTTAATCACTTAAGTTGTCGACGCGTCTATAATATATACAATAAATAAATAAATAAATAAATAAAAGAAAGTCCTATTGCGCATACCATATGCCAGGATCGTTAGTTACGTACCGGTGGCTATTATACGCATTAACAAGAAGATCTTATTGCGCATGTCATATGCCAGGATCATTAGTTACGTACCGGGGGATATAATACGCATTGACAAGAAGATCGAGGACAGTGTGGTGTAACGGTTATCGTAGCGGTCTTTGGATCACACCGTCGTGGGTTCGAATCTCACCTCCGCTCATGGATGTTTTGTGATGTGATTTAGTTTTAAGAGAATTGTAATTTAATGTATTTAAGAGGCTAATGACTTAAGTTGTTGACGCGTCTATAATCTACAATAAATAAAATAAATGGACAAAAAGATCCTATTGCGCATGTCATATGTCAGGATCGTTAGTTACGTACCGGGGGCTATTATACGCATTGACAAGAAGATCCTATTGCGCATGTCATATGTCAGTATCGTTAGTTACGTACCGGGGGCTAGACGGAAATATATTATTATGGCACACAAAGCATTTTGGTGTGCCCTAGTAGCACATAACCGTAATAAATATTGCACGAAACAAAGAAGCAAGCCGGCGGTTAATTTGCATTCACGCCGCATTCAATGTTGTTAACAGTAACCGCTATTAGCCATGTCACATTCTACTTGATTTCTAGTTTTGGCTATGTTACCCGCCGTCAATTGTTTATGTATGTAAACTTACAGGTCCTGTAACGTAGCTTGATTCGTTGTCTTGGTCCTTGTATCCTGATGGTTCATCCGTCTTGTGTCCCCGTTTTATAAGTGTATGTAAAATTTGAACGTCTGTTATTTGAGTTCGAAAAGCAACTATATAAAATCAATATAACCTAGCATTCTGACCTGTCAATTAATTCATTTTTTCCTAAAATTTTTAAATTACAGCAAGACAGCCAACGTTTTAATGTTGCTACATTATTATCCTTGACATTTGGAAATTTTAATTTTGCCCCTAGCTCGTCGTCTTCTGTCAAAAATATTTTTTTTTGATACTGTTTTTACATGTTTGACAGTACGTAAATAGACATTCATATAGTGAACAGTACCCACCGTACCACTAGCGCTGCTAGTGAGAATATTTTCGTACTTCATGAAAAAGGGTCATTAATTACTGATTTGCCACTGCGATCGCTGGCAGTCCAATTCTAGTAAGCTCCGCCTTCCTGCTCGTAGTCTAAAAACGTGCATTATGAGTCATGCCTCATTCTGATCCAATCATTTTTCCACAATGCTAAATATCCTATGTTATAGCACCTTTAACATTACCGGTTTACATACTGTATATTATGTATGTCTAATATTGTATGTAGATGTGGTGTTGCGTCAGTTGCGAGGTTGTCGAGAAAGAATGAATTGGGTACGGTTTTAGGTGGTGGAAGGTACTTTTTGTATTTTTCCTTTTATCCTGTTTTATGACAACTTTCCTGTTTGGTAAATCCTTATGTATTATCCTGCTTTATGTGTGGTATACATGCACTTAAGATTTTAAATGGGTTTTGGTGAAATGTTTATTAAAATGAATGTTTTATGTTTCCATTAAAAAATAAATATTTAAAAATGTGAAATGTAATGTTTCATTTGAAATTCTTACATTCTTCATTTTTAATGAAAGTATCTTTTCATTTAACAAAAAAGATTTTAATATAAAAGTTGATTCAAAGAGTTCATACGCCGGGAAAGGTATAGGTACAAGGTAGGTATATTATGTGAACAATTTACTTATAATAGGGTTTCGTCTCGCGAATCAAAATTTGAATTTTAAACAGTGTATGTTATTTCTCATACATAAGGTAAACCAACTTTTTTGTTCCTATATCCTTTCTTTTAATTGCAAACAAGAATTAAAAAAATGTGCTTATTTCAAACGGCTGAGCTTAGCCGCCATATTATGATGACGTCAAAGCCAGACCAGAGTACTAACCTTGAGCCAGACACACTTCCACACATAGATAAAGAAAGATATGTCTATGGAAAGATAATTAAATACCTATGGTTTGTTTTCACTTTATGAGAGATCAGTGTACTATCTCTCTTTATCTATGGATCAATGGGCGTGAGCGTACATTAACTACAGCCAACCAATCGGAGAAGGCTGACTGTGATTAACGTAATTTTCGTAGCGATATAATTCTATGTTTAAAATGACATACTTTAGAGAACTTTTTTCTTGCAGAAAAAGCTTCCGAGAAAATCTCAAACAATTGTTTCATTATCTATTTGTAACGTAGATTCCAACTCTAAAAAATGTGGGACGACCCTACTACCGATACACAATTACCAGACCCCTACCGATACACAATTACCAGACCCTCTGTTATCCGAAATTTTGGTTTTTTCAAAGTTGCACATGATCCGCCACCAAGAAGCCAGAGACAGAGCCTCGCCTCGTGTCATATTTATACGCACTCCCAAAAGCAGCAACTAATTGTTATGCTGACGTAATCCTATATACTGCACTGTAACACCGCGTGTGCTATACTGCACTGTAACACCGCGTGTGCTACTGTGCATACCTGAGCCAGTGCCGCAGTAGTGGGGAGAACAGCAGCGAAGGAACGGACCAAACATTTCGTTGCATATTTCCCCTCACGCGGCTGTTCACAGCCCGACATAAGATGTTTCACATCAAAAATGTTGCCGATCCCTGGTTTAGAGGAAAACATAATGTATACCTAGAAAGTTACAAAATGCAGCAATATAATTTAGTGCTTCTGCCATCTTAACAAGATAAAATGTTCCATAAAAACAACGAGCGAAAATTATTAACTTTTATAGAATTAATTAAACCATTATGCAGAAACGAGAGTCATAATATCTTTATTTACTACAGCATCTGCACATTATTAAGACCGTAGCACACTACTAGTCAAAAATAGGTATACCTACGTTAATACGGTGAGACTAAATAGCTGTAACCACAGATGACATAATATAATACAGATAAGTTGTGGCTGTGCTAACGAGCGACCTACTTTTTGAAGGCCAGATTTGACCGTCGCATCTGTTAGCAGAATTCAAAAGCTTGAAATAAGTATGTGTGAGTTATAGTTGATTCAAAACATAAGAATGGTTCTGATCCTACACAGTTAAAGCAATCTCAATTCTATTAAAATGTATATGTCGCTTTAGTCGCGGGGTAATATTTAGATAATAATATGTTCTTTTGCTGGCATTTATGAAACATTCACCCTAATTTAAACTTCACTGAATTATAGAACGAGAAAGACATACACTACCCGTAAGAATTTTAGATATTAGTGTAGATGAAACGTTTTTGTATAATGTTATATTATTATAACACAGCGTTATAGTAGAATATTATCTAGATGAGTAATGGGGTATATTACTGACAAGTAGTGACAATATGTAAAAACGAACGATAGCGAGTTTTTACAGTCACACGAGTCATAATACCATTACGCACTATATATACATGATATTTTTTACCATAACCATACCCACTACAAAATTCCTACTTTTCACATCATTTTCAAAAAAATTTGAGAGTTCATTTGCGTCGCCATCTTACATCAGGGCGTGAGTATGTAATAAGAGGCGGATAGAGCGAATAAACATAAGTTACTATTAAAAATTTTTATTGGAAGAGCTGCAGCCAATTACATAATTGATTCCTGCAAATATCGGAAAAAATCATTTTGACAGCCATAATCACAGGCAGGACTCTAACCTGAACCTTTCCACTATCGTGGCGGAATGAGCTTACAATACTCAACCGTGACATGATTACCAATCTAACATCCTCCATATATGCAAAGAACTCAATAGATTATCCACTACATGCGAGTGTTATTAATTATAGCTAGGTTGTAGATGTGAATCATCGTAGTAGCGAGAGCTATTCATGTAGGTGAAATTATTTCAAACAATTTGCAGGAATCAATTATGAAATTGGCTGCTCTTCCAATTGCAAAACTGCCGTATAAATCTATTTAATATAAGTTACTATGGCAAGCGTTACCGCACTAGTTATGTTATGAAAACACTTTCGGCACTGTTAAATGACCCAATACAGGTCGGTTTAGGTACATGCGTGGAAATTAGCAATTTTGTAGTGGGTATGGCAAAAAAATCTATATATGCATATGACAAATTCTCGACATAAGCGGTTTAGTCATTCGGCCTCAAATACTATGCGACAACAGCTGCAAATAATTATGTGTTGTTTCATATAAGCGCATACGTTATGTAAAGCAGTACTGCTGCACTGAACTACATTGTTCACTTAATAGAGTGACATTCTGTCAACCGTAAGCTCATTTCACTAATTCCACTGTAATGCGTCTGACTTTTATTATACCTACCTGCTAAACGCCGCCATTTTATATTTAAATTATAATTTTAAAAGTTAATTTTCGTTTCAGACAGTGCCGGAACTAAGACTTCGTAAAAATTGTGCATCGGGTGTGTATTTAACTTCAGAGTACCTACCTAGAGGGCAGTGTAGCCTAGTGGATAGCGTACTTGGTACCAGTCTCTAGACCAGACTGTCGTAGATTCGAATCCCACCTCTGCTCATGGATGTTTTGTGATGTCATTTAGTTTTAAGTGAGTTTTTAACTTCCCATTGGAAGTTATTGTAATGGGTCCGAAAATCGAAATCGAAATGTATAACAAATCACCACACTATTTTCACACTATTTTTAGAAAGATGTCTGTGTGTGTGTACGTATATAGGTACGTTATAACGTACGTACGTATGTGATCATTTCTTTCTAAGACGAAATATCGAGAATGAAAAATGATATCGACTACGTTAAGGTGCAAATCGACGCGTATTAACGTAAATATGATCTGAAAGAATTTTTTTCAAAATCGGTTCAGCCGTTCTTTTTTTAACGAAATAGACTCCAAAAAAGTAATTTTACACAATATCTCGCGAATAAAAAATTATATCGACTTCGTAAGGATGTCAATCGAGGCGTGTTAACGTCATTTTGATCCAATATAAATTTTATAAAAATCGGTCCAGCCGTTTTTTTTTTTTTAATTATTGTTAAAAATAAATAATAATTAATTTAATGATTAAAATGGTTACTTTTCTGTGTAATTTCTAATTTAATTATTATTATTAAATATTTATCAAACTGGGAAGTTCGTCGTGTGGACCTCAAGGGTCGCACTTTAGTCCTAATAAACGACCCACCTCACGGCTAGTTATTTAATGTAATCAAGACGCTAATGATTCAAGTTGTCGACGCGTCTATAATCTACAATAAATAAATAAAAGTGACTAGCGATAATTCTACTGAAATTATAAAACAAATATGTTCGAAGTACCTAAACAGACAAGTTGTCAACAATTTTTCAAATGTTAAATAGATCGATGTTAGCTTATATAAAATACCAACAATTTTCAGCACGAACTTTTCACTTAATTGATACAATTTTGTAACAACGAAACACGAAAACGAATTGCAGGAACACAACAATATATTTTACCATTAATCCAACGAATAAATGAGCTTAAAACAGCTTTTATCGTTAAACCTTTTTAAAAAAATGTTGTGTGCAGCATCTCTAAAACATTAGTTGACTATGCCATACGATATTTATATCCACTGTGAATAAGCAGGGTTACCACTATAGACTTGTCAACCAAAATAAATTATAATTTAAAAAAACTAAAAAACACGCTTAATGAACTAAAAAGTAAAAAATAATAAATTTTATTGTAAAAAAGCGTGGGGTGCTTTGTATCATATTTTCATACTACCCCACGCTTTTTTACAATAAAATTAATTATTTTTTACTTTTAAGTTCATTAAAGCGTGTTTTTTAGTTTTTTTAAATTATAATTTATTTTTGCTTTTTAGTCCTGGAGATCCTGGTCAGGATAATGGGACAAACTTATGGAATTATTGTATTGTAATCGGTCCTTGATAAGTGTGCAAAGTTTCAGTTCAATCTGAAGTTTTTTGCTTTTTTTTTAGTCCTGGAGATCCTGGTCAGGATAATGGGACAAACTTATGGAATTATTGTATTGTCGTCGGTCCTTGATAAGTGTGCAAAGTTTAAACTAAATCTGACCGTTCAAAGTTGGTCAAAATCAAGTTCAAAGAAGTCGGTTACAAACTGACAAACAAGCAAGCAAGCACACAAGCAAGCAAGCCCACAAGCCCGCAAGCAAGCATACAGGTGAAGCTAATATAAGCGTGTTAATTAAAAACCGTTTAAAAAAGAATCTTGATGTGTGGGTAAAACCAGACTATTAATTTCCCATTGGGTGCCCTTAGAGATTAGAGACCAGTCTACCGTAGAGAAAACTATTTGCAATACAGGTTAACATTTTACAACCATTTTACAGTAGTTTTTTTGTTATAAAAAAACCACCAATTCAATTTTTTTGCAAACATTATCAGGTGTTTATTATGCAATTATGCGGCGAATGAAATTGGTCCGGAGTCGATATCGCTATTAATTCGGGTTTTTAACATTGGAAATGTTTATGTTCGTATATGGGGGCAGAGTTACGAGTTTTCGTTCAAGACCAAAAGACAACGGTGTCGCGATCAAGTGAGGAGCAATCATGCAAAATTGAACAAGTGCAATTTTATCGAAATGTGTTTTATATCATGTCTAGTTAATTGAGAGGTATTTGCGACGATCTGCGGTGTTATTTTTGAGCAAATGTTAATAAATACTGTAGAAAAATCTATTTAAAAGTTAAGTAATCAAGCAAAAGTGAACGCGTATATAACAGAAGAATAATAGGGTTATTCCTGACAAAACTAAACAGTGCATTGATAAATATTGTGTGTATAATAAACAGTTAATTATGTTTCATATATGCTGTTATCATTTCCAATGTCCTCTATGGTTGCAAGGATTGCGAAATCTGTGAATTTTTTTTTGCAATTGAAAAAGGTCGCAACCCTGTGTAGTGAGTATATAAAATTAATCTAGGTCCGTTTTACAAAGATACTTTCACATAGTCTTGTTCAAGTCTATTATGCATAAATCTTTTAAACAATTTGCACACAAAACGATGCCACAGCATATAGAAATACCAGTACATTCACTCGACTGTCGACACTGATGTTTGTCAGTCAATTTTTAAGACCTTCATGAATACAGCTGTGTTAAGCGCGTGCTAACCCCGCTCCTAATTTTGCTACATGACTGGCCGGACAGTTTGATTCAGAAGTGACAATAAGGTCGTCCCACATTTTTGTTTTTTACAAATCCTTACTGATATTATAAATGCGAAAGTAACTCTGTCTGTCTGTCTGTGTCTCTGTTACCTTTTCACGCCTAAACCGCTGAACCGATTTCGATAAAATTTGGTAAGGAGATAGATTACATCCTGAGGAAGGACATAGGCTACCTTTTGTCTCGAAAAAAAAACCGGCTTCGCCCGAGTGAAAAAAATGGTCTCAGTGAACCGATTTCCAAATATTTTTCACTGGCCGATAGGTGATTCTTTGCTTTAAGACAATGGCTATAATAATAATTGATCGATCCGGCTTCGCCCGAGTGAATACAGTAATCTCAGAAACTACTGAACCGATTCTAAAAATTCTTTCACTAATAGAAAGCTACAGTATCCCTAAGTGATATACGCAATATGTTATTTTGATTCTCGCGGAGGGGGGGTTATAAATCATAAATTCTTATCTCTGGAACTATACTAAACCGATTCTAAAAATTCTTTCACTAATAGAAAGCTACGCAGAGGGGGAAATTCTTGCGGAGGATAACAAATTAGGGGGGGATATTCGGGGGGGGGGGGGGGTAACAAATTAACAATATACTAAATATACGTGAGCGGAGCAATGGGTGACCGCTATTAAATCATAATTTCATACCACCCGGGCGAAGAAGTTTCCTACAAGAAAAAAATTCCCAAAAGTGCGTGTTTTCCAATGTAATTTTAAACATAGAATTATACCGCCACGGAATACGTCATTCACAGCCAGCCTTTTAAACGTATATACGTACACACACACATACACACACACAGACATCTTTCTAAAATAGTGTAAAAATAGTGTAGTAACCTTGAAACATAAAAATTTGTTATACATTTTGACTTCGATTTTCGGACCCATTACAATAACTTCCAATGGGAAGTTAAAAATACGTCAAAAATTTTACGGTGCCATCAGGTTTCTAACCGAGGTTCCTATGCATACAACGCAAAGACGCTACCTACTACACTATGGGTGCAACTGTACTGCGTGCCGTTTTTATGACATAAGTATGTCAGCCGCATCACCTTTGGATATGCGAACGCGAACGGTTCACTTTATTTCACTACCCAGGCAAAGAGTGCCTAACGCGCCTAAGGAAGTTTTCAGTTCAAAAATTTGGATTATTGTTAATATTATTTCACCGAAGATTTTGACTTGCGAGATTTTGCAATGTGGTCACAGATATTTAACATCAACTTTCCCCATTTATTCTTAATATCAAATGTATGGAAACTACATAGACAAATATTCAAACACGCAAATTCAAACAATAGTATTACTTGTAATTATGATTTAGTGCTTTACCCTTATAGCCCTTGGGATATAATCTCATGATTTATGCTTAAAGGATTGTAGTTATTAAATACATCGGATGTAATCTATTTATCTGTTAATTCGTATGGCAAACTTGAACTAAATATACGAAGAAAGGAAAGTGGCAGCGGTATATCGGTTCACCAACAGTAACATCCTAAGCTAATAAATTATGTAAAATATTAATAAATTGTGTTTATACTAGAAAAGGCGGATGTGTATTGTCCTATAGTACAACTAGTGATGTAAAAATATTAAACTTTTTTGTGTATTAAACCCATGGTATAACCGTATTTTTTCAGTATAAAACGGTTTTTTACTTTTTCACACTACGGTTACGGTGCATTTATCAGTATTGTCAACTGCACAATAGGAAAAGTTCCTGTTCTCATTTTGGTATTAAACCGTTTTAAACGGTATTAAACTGTTCTAAACGGTATTAAAACGTTTTTAATCGGTATTAAACCGTTTTAAACGGTATTAAACCATTTTAAACGGTGTGAAACCGTTTTAAACGGTATTAAACGTTTTATACGTGCTGTATAAAATAATAAAATAGGCACTATTCATACCTAGTATAAAACTGGGGTACCTATATTATTTTTTTTACATACCGTATAATACCGTTTTATACAAACGTTTTATACCAGAGTATTATACGCATTTACATCACTAATTACAACCACGTTGAATTGAATAGAGTAATAGCGTTATTTTATTTTTTCTAAGGGAAAACATTATATTTAATTAAAACTTGCAATGATTAATAATATTTTAAGATCGTATCAAGTTTATTTAAATACGGAGCCATGCAACAGAATTTCATGCCGTGTCCTGCAGAAGGTCAGACCAGAAGTTCGTTAAGTACACACATAGACCTTTCAGCAGCACCTTCGTCATAACATGAAACAGCTTTTGAAGCAAACAACAAATATACCTTCCCCTAGTTTACCTTGGTTTTCATCAAGGAGTTACATGTAAACATTCTGACGCCCTGTTATTGATCTACTATTAAGAAACTTAAGTCTCTAAAACCACGACTCACTGTAATATTATGCACACATGCTATGTACATATTATAATGTTATTAAAATATATGAGAGACCAAAAAAATAAATAACAAGCCGTGAGGTGGGTCGTTTATTAGGACTAAAGTGCGACCCTTGAGGTCCACACGACGAACTTCCCAGTTTGATAAATATTTAATAATAATAATTAAATTAGATATTACACAGAAAAGTAATCATTTTAATCATTAAAACATCAATAATTAAAAAAAAAAAAAAAAAAACGGCTGAACCGATTTTTATAAAATTTATGTCGGATCAAAATGACGTTAACACGCCTCGATTGACACCCTTACGAAGTCGATATAATTTTTTATTCGCGAGATATTGTGTAAAATCTTCTTTTTTGGAGGTTATTTGGTTAAGAAAAAAGAACGGCTGAACCGATTTTAAAAAAATTCCTTTCAGATCATATTTACGTTAATACGCGTCGATTGGCACCCCAACGTAGTCGATATCATTTTTCGTTCTCGAGATTTCGTCTTAGAAAGAAATGGACACATACATACGTACGTACGTACATACGTACACACACACACACACACACACACAGAGACACCTTTCTAAAAGTAGTGTAAAAATAGTGTAGTGACCTTGAAACATAAAAATTTTTTTTCCTTTTTGATTTCGATTTTCGGACCCATTACAATAACTTCCAGTGGGAAGTTAAAAAGAGGCTTAGTGTATGGGTAAAACCACACTGCTAACTTCCCATTGGATGCACTTAGTTTTTTTTTAAATTTGCAAATCGAACCGGGTTTTCTGTATGTAATTATGTGTCGAATAAAATTAGTTCAGAGTCGATATCATTATTTGTTCTCGAGATATGCAAGACGAAAAAAAGTTCACCACCGTACGAACTTACGTAATTAACTAGCTGCAGTTTGCAAAATGTTTTTATTTTGTTTCGAAAAATTTAGATCCGATAAAAAAATGTTACGAAAAGTTGTTTATTTCTTCATGCATGCGGTCTTATTTTTGTGAAGATGTTGAGGGAGGCATAGTAAGGGATTTTGCTAGATAGCGGTATGGGAGGGATGCAGACAACCCCCAACATGTAACAAAAAAAATGGTCACAATTATTATTGCTTCAAGGCTGAAATTGTTTGTATAGCTCGTCGGTGACCCAATAATGCCATTATAATATTTGCAGATCGATTATTCAGTATTAAAGGGGTAGCAGATGACCCTAAACGTGTCATGTACCCGACGAAATTTATAATATTAGGTAGTTCAAGGTTCAAATTTTAATATGTTGTTACGGCGACTGTTTTAAGCATATATTTCAATTTTCAGAACAAAATGTCGGTATTAACCCCCTCTCTTAGAAGGAAACTTGCTCGCCTAGGTGTTTATATCGTTCTGCAAGGGGGTTAATACCGACATTTTGTTCTGCAAATTGAAATATATGCTTAAAACAGTCGCCGTAACAACATATTAAAATTTGAACCTTGAACTAATAATATAAATTTAGTCGGGTACATGACACGTTTAGGGTGATCTGCTATCCCTTTAATACTGAACAATCGATCTGCAAATATTATAATGGCATTATTGGGTCACCGACGAGCAACACAAACAATTTCAGCTTTGAAGCAATAATAATTGTGACCATTTTTTTTGTTACATATTGGGGGCGGTCTGCATCCCTCCCATACCGCTATCTAGCAAAATCCCTTACACAGGGCACTTTAATATGCCTCGCTCAACATCTTCACAAAAATAAGGCCTTGAATAAATAACACCAAAAAATTGTCACTAGCTCTCGATCTATAATGGGTGGTAACACAATTAAAGTTTTTAAGAAAAAACAAAACATAATGCTATTTATACTTTGTGGTAAACCAAATAAAGATTTTTATTATTATTATTAAAAAAAACATCCAAACGTGTTCAAAGAGCAGAAATTCAAGATTTACCCTTTGAGACACAAATTAATACTAAGTGATTTTACCTTGTACACACAGATACATAAAATCAAACAAAACCGTGCGTGGGATATTCGATATTTGTGATAACTAATATTTACTCGATATTAAAATTAAGTCGTGCTCAAATATCCATTTACCCTTTCCTTGTTTAAAGCTGACCTATACCAGCTGATCACAAAATATGTTGGTATAAAGTTCTGTTTATACATGTTATAGTCAAAGTCTGAAGTGTGGAACGAATCATTTTTTTAAAACCACTGTTTTGGGTTCAGCAAAGAAACGTGTGTAAATTCACCAAAAATCGATCGGAAGACTATCCTATTATTCACTAAATTAAAAAGTATGTAATTAGGTATTTAAATTTAAAAAAAATTATTAATTTTTTCTAATAATTTAACACTCGATTTGACATAAATAATATTCTGTATAGCTGTACTATGCTTTGCAGTTTATTTGAATAATCGACTCTCGCATGTAGTGTGTTTTCAACCTGAAATTGCTATATATAAGAAAGGATCGGTTTCCACTCTCGGGCACTGTGGAGAAATCGGTAACTCGCCTAGCCGGAAACTGGGAGTTTCGGGTTCAAGTCCCAACAGTGGTCATTTGATTTTTTCTTAGATATAGCTCAAAAATCATGGCAGCCTAGCTGTCTGAGATATTTATTATTTTCACCTCTAATTGTTATGTGAATAATATGGTGTGGATATAAGGGGTTTTAAATCGATTGATTTTATCATATACCAATAAATAACATTGAAAAACGAAAAGAAAATTTTTTTTAAAGTCATAGATAAATTACTAAAAATTAATAAAAATGTATAAAAATTTAAAAATATCACGTGACTTCAAAACGCGCCAGGAATGTTTGTGACGTCGTTATGTTAAAATTTGTGTGCATTTGTTGGTATTTGTGTATATGTATACACATTACACATACTATCAAAAATAATAAATTTTTAACTAGGTAACCATGGATATAAAGACCGTAGATAACATAATGACGTCACACGCGTTCGGATTTTTTCGCGCGTCATCGGAACTGAGTTTAAAAATTAATTTTTATTTAAATATAACTTTTTAATTAGTAAACAAAAAAATTAAATAAAAACAGTTTTGCTATAAAACTTGTATGACGTGATCTTTCCATTTAAGTAAAAAAAAATCATTCAAAAACCCAATTATAAAATCAATATAACCTAGCATTCTGACCTGTCATTTAATTCATTTTTTTCCTGAAATTTTTAAATTACAGCAAGATAGCCAACGTTTTAATGTTGCTACATTATTATCCTTGAATTTTGGAAATTTTAATTTTGCCCTAGCTCGTCGTCTTCTGTCAAAAACATTTTTTTTGATACTGTTTTTACATGTATGACAGTACGTAAATGGACATTCATACAGAGAACAGTACCCACCGTACCACTAGCGCTGCTAGTGAGAAAATTTTCGTACTTCATGAAAAAGGGTCATTGAGCGAATTATAAGCAAAAAACTTGTTCGTCCCGCATTTTCATCAAGTTTTTTTCGTCAGATAACATTTACCCCCCTATATACCGTCGGGAAAGACGTATAGTTCTACGTGTATAATAGGCTGGTCAATCTAGGCAGGTTTATACAGGTGAGGTAGAAAAAATTAGTAACAAAATGATTTCTGCGGTAATGAGTAGTCAATGGGGTCTTTATTAATCCCTCAAAAATCGCACTTTGTCGCATTGGTGAATTTTTTCGAATTTATTAAATATTTCGTAAAGTAAGCATTATATCCAAAAAACTCAAGAGACTTTTTTTATGGAGAATCAAAAGTTACCTGTAATGAAAAAATTTCAAGTCCATTGATCAAAAAACAAAAAAGTTATTGAAATTTATATGATTTGGCAATATGGGTTTTTTATTAAATACTAGTGTACCCGTGCAAAACTTTTTTGCGACGACTTAACACTGTCTTCAAAGAACAGTGGTTTAGTAAAGGCTATCGCCAAAAAAAAATGTTTGCCAACACAAACCTTTTTTATATGTAATATGAATCACTTTATTAAGAAAACAATAAGAAATATATATTTCAAGCTTTCTCAATATCATTGTGTATACGAACGCGTGAGTAAAACACATAACCTAGCTTTTAACGATATGTTTTTAATATAATTTTTGATAAATATTTTTGATTCAAACATAACTTTAAAGTGTACGTAAAATAGTAGTTTTTTAGAAGCTATAGAACGTATCTATCAGTGTAATACTTACGTACGAATGATCTTCAGAAAAAAATCGATGAGTTTGTCGGTATTTGAGAAACTAAGTACTATATTTAAAAGAGAAAAAAAATTTGCACGTACATATACATCTTTATTGTTTAATTTTAAATACTTTTGGAAATTTTGTCAATATAACCCTATTAAAATCTGGGCTCTAAAAATTAAAATGTACAACTGTCAAGATGTTTCATTGTTTATTGTTTGCATAGCCTATCCACGACATGCGTACATATTTGCATTTCTCTCACACTCATGTATCGTGAACGCCGATGGATTTTCTCTGTTTACGTTTCTCTTCACCCCACTGCCCCCTCGTCATTTTTACTATTATAGCTTGAAATCACCCCTTTTAAAGAAATTTCACCAAAAAAAAATTGCGATAACATATCTGTGGACTAAAGGCCTCAGTTTAAAAAAAAAAATTATGTCAATCGGTTGAGCAGGGGTTGCTGGCGGATTGTCTAGAGAAATAGGGCTTGTGTTTTAAATATTTAGATGGGTTTTTTTATAAAGAAAGGGTAAAGATTCATATATGGAAAAGTAAAAACGGCTACTTGAAAATACCAAAGCACAGCTGAAAATCACTTATTAAAGACGAGTACATTGTAAACATTCAACAGAGTAAAGAGTTGCTTTGATGATAATAAGAGCAGTTAGTTTGTAAAGTTTATGTCACTTCTAAGCCTACGTAGGACCTTTCAAAAGCAAACAGTTTGCTAGTAATATGTGAATCACTTTTGTATACAAGTCTTTTGGAGTCTAGTTTTAGAGGAAAGCAAACAATTAATATAGGTACATCAGTTACATACACCTACGTAAATTATGTACAGCATGATCCCAAATTATCCGCCTCTTGGATATCCGATTAACTGGTCATCTGTGTTACAAGATTTCACCCTATTGGGATCCGTCAGATAGGTGGAGTTTAAAAAACATGGCGCAGAGGGGGGGAAATTTCATATACGGGGTATACTTTTGCGTGTAATTTTATGATTTTCAAAGTGATAAGAAGTGATAAATATAAGTGCAATTTGTGATTGGGCCGGTACGAATCCTAAACAAAGGAATTTTGTTGAAAAAGAACGAATTCTCAAAGCCAGGCATATTATCAAATATCGGAAATATAACGAGAAAAATGCATGCAAAATGAACTGTCAAAAGTAGTAATCTTTACGGCATATTGCTTAAAAACATTAAAATTAAAAGAAAATCTCCACGAAATTAATCATCCGCGTTCAATGCGCTTTTAAGGCTGGGTTAGGTGAATAATGTAAACACATAACTGCAACATAATAAGTTATATTGTAATAAGTAGGTAAGTTACTAACCTCAAAATATTTGTATACGAAGTTAAACCTATAAATTTGTTAATCATCAGGGATTCAACTATTTTAGTGCAGTATGATAACAAGTACATCTTATTATTACTATAAAATATTTTTTTAATTCATAAATACAGTTTTTCCACATTTCATTAGAAAATAATTCTCTGTAAAGTAAGTTTTACAAGGCAATAACTGATTGTGTTTATTGCCATGATATTAGAAAACGTCGCGATTTCCATTTTCGATAAACTTTTTGTTTATTTTATTTGTTTTATTTTTGTAATAAACAATTTCATGATTAATTTGCACTGTTAGCATGTAAAATTTTCCCTCGTTTGAGTACAATTTTCTGCTACCAGATGTCAGATGCTCATTTGACGGACCTCAATACCTACTTACAAACAAGTGAAACTAAATAAAAGTTTATAATAAATTTTGTATAAATTATTTAGCTAAATACTCAGCAATAAAAAAGTGAATCTTTATGTTTTTTTTCTCGTTCCGTTAAGCATGTCGAGGTCATGTCACGTCACGTCCAATCGAAGAATCGCGTATATATCCCAACACTGTTGCAGAACATTGCGTCATCCCAAACAGACAACTTGGTAGTGATGCGCGATACGAGATGTTTTAGTCGATTGTCTCGATTGTGCAAACATCTCGATGACTCTCGATGGTTGTTACTTGGACTCGTTTGTTGTTGTTTCAAGGTCAATCAACGAGTCGCGTGAACGTCAGTCGACTAGCATATAACCTTGAATCACGATTATATTATGTATTCTCATTCGCTGCTATTGCTATAACCTATGTGATAAATAATCGACTTGAACAATCGAACATTTCGATTGTAAAATCAAACTCCGAGTTGATTGTGGATTCGATTGTTATTATGAACGATTGCAATTGTTTCGATTGTAAAAACATCTCGCATCGTCCATCACTGAACCTGGTATATCTATACTAACATTATAAAGAGGTAAAATTTGTTTGTATGTTTGTTTGTAATGGATAAACTCAAAAACTAATTAACGGATTTTAAAAATGCTTTCACCTATAGAATGCTACATTATCAGCGAGTAACATGGGCTGTATTTTATTTTCAAAAAAATTTGAGGGGGGGGGGTAATAATATCAAGACAGCTTGCTCCAAAGTTTGGCACGCTGACCATTACACCAAGCCGTCCTCTACAATTTTTCGATCCTATTTATGTCGGGACTCTACTGTGCCTATATATAGGTATTGTTCTTAATTAAGGTAACTTTTGAAAAGCCTAAAGCTATTTAATATGCTCTCTAGTTTACAATTTGTAGAATTAATAGATACACTTAATACAATGTATGTAAAACATAATAGTTCTAGAAACTGATTCATTTATGCCCCTTTAATAATATTGTAGCAAACCCCAAGATGTTACGCCACTGCCTGCAATAGAAGCGTCGAGAAGGGAAGGTCACAGTGGTGAGGCGTGGAATGGTATCGAAGATACGAGTACCTGCTAGACGTTATGGAAAGTACTAGAACGCGCTGTGTTTAAGCCACGTAGCTCTATATAAGCAGGGAGCCAGTGTCGAGTTGAACTGCGAACATAAATACCGTATATAAATAGTTGTTCAGTGTTATTTAAGTGCTTCACTTTGTTTAAGAATTACTATTGTGTTGATTGTTAGAATTGACATATAGTTGTTGCGTTTATTGTTATTGAATTGTTAATTATATTAAATAAATATTTATTCCGCCCACGCAGAAAACAGTTTTGTTACAATAGATAATTTCTATTATCCTAAGTGATTTTTTCAAAATCTGAATATTTACTAAAAATTCGCTATAAGCGTTCTTGTCTGTCAGCCACAGATCTCTAAGCACATCCACTCAAATCCCTGTATCTTTCCTTGTATCATCAGTCAGGTTCCAGCAGAACAACAATGCGCATTAGTATGAGAGAACATAATGTACCGTAAGATACATGTATCACATGTAGTAAGATAGTGCTACCGCACAAAGGTAACCTTTATGTAAATTAATGACTTCCCTACATCCGGCAAACAACCAACACTTAGAGCGATGACACACACAGCGTTGTCAACGCGGCCGTGAAATACTGAAAACCTATATTATAATTGCAAGAAGTATATAATTGCCCATAAAAAAAACTTTTTAACAAAAAAAAAACCTTCAAAAAAGCCACTAAAAAGAGGAAAATAATAAAATTTTGAGGTCGGCACCAATTTAATAAAACTCGGGTCGCAGTGCCAAAACCCTGCCGACAATATAGTGTATTTGCTAATACTGGCATTGTGGCTTTATTATGTGAACTTAAGTTTGTTTTTTGACAAAATAAAAAATTTAACCCCTTAATACATCCCTTAAAATAATTAAATTTTTCTAAATTTCAATATTAGACATGGATTTTATCAGTACACCCAATTAAATACACCCTTCCATAAGTAAATCCGTATCAACAAACTAGTGTTTTCATAAAATTTGAAAGTCCGGTCCTGTCGGGCCGATTTTATTAAAATTTTAACAGCACATTTTAATCTTTACTAAAGAGTTAAATTTCAATTTTGAAACGATTCTGACAAATTTTTCGGTATTTTTGAGCCCAAAAACTTTTTAGAACCCCTAAATACAACCCTGAAAATGGTCCGATCGGGCCCATTTTAAATAGGCTTCTTGCGGTGATGGGTTCCAATGTGTGTACCAAATTTCGTTTCAATCGATTAAGTCTGTCGAGAGTTATCGTGTACTACACACATATATATATAAATATATATATATATATATATATATATAAACAGACATTTCCAAAAATGGTGCCAAATTGTTCAGGAGGCTATGAAACGTCGAGAAATTTTGGTCCGACCCCTAGGTCCCGCCATCCGACCGACGCCAATAGTGTATGTGCCATATTATGGCAAATACACTAAAAATACCTACCTATGGAGTCGGTTAAAAAGTATATGATATCTATTAATTAATTTGGCACTTTTCAACTTCATATTTTATTAAATTGGCGCCGACCTCAAAATTTTAGTATTTTTTTATTTTTAGTGGCTTTTTTGAAGGTTTTTTTTTGTTAAAAAGTTTTGTATTTTTTACTTTTTAGTGGCTTTACAATACGTAGTTTGCACGTTATTAACCGACTTCTGTCTTGATATTTGACAGTTACCTTAACGGTGTCAATTTCCGTTACTCACTTTTCTATAAAGCAGTCGAACTACTGAACCGATTTAAGTAAAATTTATACGGGACCAATGCAAAGGTATGTCCTATAAAACAAAACAATAATCATCAAAATCGGTTCACAAATGCAGGAGAAATCGCGTAACATACACACACACAAAAAATACAGTCGAACTGAGAACCTCCTACATTTTTTGGAATCGGTTAAAAAACCGATGTAGTGGCAGCGCTTATACAAAACAATGTAAACAAGCGCCGCTAGAGCGATAAAACCGCGCGCGGTTCTTGTGGAGAGATGACGTGTCGAGGCGGCGCTGATAAAACAGCTTGCGGTTCTTGTGGAGAGATAATGTGTCGAGGCGGCGCTCAAGCGACAGGCGTTTATCGCCGCTGTGTGTGTTTTGCACCATTGAAAAACACTAATATACGTGCGGCTCCGGAAGCCGCCCCAGGCGTCGAGTCGACGCAAACCGCTGTGAAACCGCTGTGTGTGTCATCGCCCTTAGAGTGCAGACATCGTTCTCCTCATCTCCTCAAACAACTTTCACGTATTTTCATATTATAGTAGTAAGTAGACTGCCGCTAAAGTACCTGTACGCGACAACGGAGCTGTGTATAGTCATAGGGTTACCAGAAAGAAAAAATAGATTCCCGGAAAAAAATCCTGATATCTCACAAAATTTGCAGACATTTCCTCTTTTATCGATCGGACAATATACAGTGTGTAACGGTAGTATCGACCATAGGGAAAATACAACGGGATTTTTTTTGTGTATTTTTTTTTATTGTAAATTATAGACGCGTCGACAACTTAGGTCATTAGCGTCTTGTTTACATCAAATAACAACTCACTTAAAAACTAAATGACATCACAAAATATCCATGAGCGGAGGCGGGATTCGAACCCACGACAGTGTGATCCAAAGGCCGCTACGCTAACCGTTACACCACTCTGTCCTCGGGATTTTTTTTTATGGATCAATAAGACCGGTGAGGTTAAAAATCAAGTTTTTTCCTGTTCTGTGTCGCGTTGCCTAGGTAACCGTACAAAATGTTTGTTTTCGCTTAAAGCTAGATAAATCCAAATTTATTTTTTTCCATACCATATATAAAAAAAAAACCTTTTTTTTATATATAAAAAAAAAGGGTTTTTTTATAATTCATAACAAAGTATTTATGTTTGTGCTTCATTGTTGTAGAGCCCTGAGGAAGTTGCAATTTTGCAATGAAACGTTGGCAAATAATAAAAAATTTATACATTTAACTGGTCCTTATTACCCAATACTATATTATTATATTATAAAATTAACATTGACTCAGGTGAAACCTCGAGTGAAACCATGCGAGTAAGGACTAGTTGAGAATATGTATGTAATATTAAAGAAGTGTTTCAGCTGAAACTGAATAGAATATTGACTGTAGAGTTACAATCAAATTCTTGACTTGACGTAATGCGTCGCGACGCCTCTACACATACTGATATCGACGCTCTGTTATTGAATTAGATTTATGTATTGGAGCGTTCTATTGAATTTGTATTCATCAAAAAATACACACAGCTATAGATATTTGAAAAAAAGATTGAAAAATGTAGAAGGTGTAATAAATTTTATTATACAACTTTTCGTTGTGCAAGAATCATACATATATAGGTATAGAGATTCTTGATTTGTATCATTTTACTGTATTCTGCATTATATTATGTTTACATATTAAACACTACTTACTGAATTCTTTGAAATAGTGATGGACGGTTACGAGATGTTTTTATAATCGAAACAATTCTAATCGTTCATAATAACAATCGAGTCCACAATCGACTCGGAGTTGATTTTACAATCGAAATGTTCGATTGTTCAAGTCGATTATTTGCCACATAGGTTATAGCAATAGCAGCGAATGAGAATACAATATATAATCGCGATTCAAGGTTATATGCTAGTCGACTGACGTTCACGCGACTCGTTGATTGTTCACTATTCTCACTGTTCAGTCGGTACTCACTACTCCGTGATCTCTTCACTATTGAATTCGTATTATTCGATTACTGCACAATCGACCATCGACTCGACCACAGTTGTTGAACAGACGCTAATAACCTCTGATGTCGAGCGTCTATAATTCACAATTTATTCATTCACAGTTGTTGAGTGATGAACGATTGTATATTACTCTCGACAGTGTACGATTCAGTACTATGCGACTCGGTCTCGGTGAAGTACGAAACAACAACAATCGAGTCCAAATGAATAAAGAATCACTTTTTAAACGGTATACAGCTATCTAAAATTGTACTTTTGATGCAAGTGTTGCAAAAAATGTATTTATTATTATTATTATTGTAGGTTATAGACGCGTCGACAACTCAGTTCATTAGCGTCTTCAACACAACAATTAATAATCCATTTGTGTATTAGAATCTGCCAGCCGGCATACACGTACAAACCGACTGGTACGAGCTCGGGCTCCTGGGAACGCCAATTCCCAAAGAACATTGGAATGCAATTGCGAGAACAACTACATTCCAATGTTCCCCCTGGGAGAAAATGTATTTATGTAATTGTATTTTAACAGATGATAATAATAATAAAGTCATTTGAGAAAATATTCATCAAGAAAAGCGTTTGAATACTTTAAGAATTTCTGACAGAAAATAAAATAAAGAATTATTAAAATCACTCTACCAGATGTTGTTCAAAGAGAATTATATTACAAAAATATTTTTAGTAGACAACATAATTTCACTTTGGTGAGTCGACGCGTTAAGTGGAACAATGCAGTTAAACTTTAGCCGCCATATTTTAGCATTCTGTTTATGTAACAGCACCGTGTCTATGAGACAACAGAAGCCTTAACATGGTGTCCTTGATGAGAGCGGAACGTGCGTTAAGGAGGATAACCCATCGAGTCATCATAGGTTTGTTCCTGCAAAAATAAACGGTCTGTGGACCAGTGTTGCCACATGCAAAACTATAAATTTCCTTAATAAAATCTTGATCCCCAGATTTTCCCTACAGTTCATAATTTCAAAATTACTTAGAATTTCCCTAAAAAATAACAATATCCTAGAATTTCCTTAAAAATATTTCATTTTAGATTTGAGGTTATGTTTTAGTTCTACTATTTAAGTAAGTATTATCCCAATTTCTTATAGTTATTTTCAATTCTCTATAGTTTAGCCATGTAAGAAAAATTAATGATGCGCGATACGAGATGTTTTAGTTGATTGTCTCGATTGCTCAAACATCTCGATGACTCGATGATTGTCACTTGAACTCAATTTTCGTTGTTTCATAGTTCAACGAGACCGAGTCGCATAGTACTGAAGCGTACACTGTCGAGAGCCACATAATATACAATCGTTCATCACTCAACAACTGTGGTCGAGTCGATGGTCGATTGTGCATCATTCGCGTAATATGAATTCAATAGTGAAGAGATCACAGAGTAATGAGTACCGACTGAACAGTGTGAACTATCAACGAGTCGCGTTAACGTCAGTCGATTAGCATATAACCTTGAGTCGCGATTATATGTAATGTAGCATGTGCTATTCCTCAACCTGACCCGAATTTAATCGGCTGCACGGCTAGCTACAGCAGGCGCGGGGTCATGGGTCTGAGAACAAAATTACTATTTTGTTAAATAATCTCACTTGTTTTTTTTTGGGGACGCAGCCTCAAAATTCAAACACAAGAAAAGCCCTTAATGGGCAATAAAAAACCCAACCACCTACCACTCGACACTTAAAACAACACAAAATGTGAATGCACACAATGACTCGTGCCCCATAATAATTTAATTTAATTTGAATTCACCTCTACACTCAGGATCACCTAACTATAGCCGAACACTCGATTGATAATAATTTAGTGGGCCAGATACCGACCGAAAGATCGAAGGGCGCCAGAACTTATAGGGCCACACTGTGTAAGTCTCAGATCGTTCAAACTGAGACAGAGAGAGTGGCCACAGTTAGGGATAATTCGTAGACGATAACCACGTTGGCCGATAGAGGTCCGAAAAATATTCACAGTTATATTAATTCCAGGCCCAACGCTGTTACCTCCCTAGCAACACAAACAGAATAAAATCCTAGGCGATTTCAAAGGCCAATACCACACGACAACTCAACCCAAAAGGCCAAAAACATCAGATTACGAACACAAAATCGGGACACTCAGCATTCGAGATACAAAAAATAAAAGCGGCCCTGCCATCACAGGCCCCCCGAAACTTCCAACAATCGAGACAAAAATCCCGATTCAACAGGCCTCGAAGCCTCACAACAACCTACTCATTCCATCGCAAAACGCTCAGCGGAATTCTCAACGCAAAATCTTCATAATTCTCACCTCAAAATCTTCCTAACTCTCAACACAAAATCTTCACAACTCTCAACACAAAATCTTCACAACTCTCAACACATCCTCACAACTCTCAACACATCCATTTCACACTTAATCCGTGCCTGTACGGAAATTCCTGTGCCTGAAAAAATACATTGCATAGGATTCGGGACATAAATATTTTAAAATCGGCGAAACTGGCGACGGGGAATCTAAACTTAATTCATAATAAGATTCAAAATATTCCGGAAAATTCCCAATGTAGTGCAAGAAATCCTACAGGAATATAATCGACGCAACATTAATCCTTTTAATTCTGACGTAAATATCTAAATTAACCCAGTACTATGCAGCGTGGTCGACATTCAGAAATGTAAAATGTTCATAAAATATTAGATTTTATCCCTTAATATTTTCAGGATACTGTAGTACAATATCTATCCCATTTTAAGTCGTCACTTATGATAGCGAATGTTAAAATTTCGGGACAATTGCAAAATCTTCAAAATTTCTGGAATAAATTAAATTATTCCCGTATTCCAGAATCAACACAACCACACGGAAATCCAAAAGCAGCAACCTATAATCCCTAAACGTGGAGAAGCGCTTGACTTCTTTATGGTTTATTGTTTGCACGGTAAGCTAACTAAATCGAATCAATAATCCAACAATGGAAATACGGAAAATAAATCAATTTTCGGGAATTAGGAAAACTAGGAAGGTCGACCAATACAGGAATCGAAGCAGGAACTAACGCCGAATCCCAAAATCCAAGACTAAAAAAAATACAGCTCCAAAACGAAAAGCACCAATCAAAATCCAAAATCCCAAAAAAAGTATTTTATTTGCCAGCTATTCAATCATTTCATTTTGATTCTTACACCGCACGATGTGTATGACACGGTCCCCGTACCTAGTCTGTCGACGTACAAAAGTGTACCAAATAATCAGAATCTTTCTTCGCAGCACCATTTGCGTTCTCTCTTTTATACATCATAAAAATACACTCTCATCTCACGCACTTATAGAGATCATATCCACAGAGTCTTGTTAATTTCTGTTCAAGTTTGTAAGACTCGTGTCCTCAGTTGCTGGTCAGTATGCCTTGACGTCATCTATCGTCGCAAAGGTCCACATGTTAAAATCCTATAAATGAAATAATACTCCATAGGCTCGAAATAATTTTATTTTTAGGGGCTCGCAATAGCAAATTGCTACAGTAAATATTCTCATTCGCTGCAATTGTTATAACCTATGTGGCAAATAATCGACTTGAACAATTAAACATTTAAACATTTAAACTCCGAGTCGATTGCGGATTTGATTGTTATTATGAACGATTACAATTGTTTCGATTGTAAAAACATCTCGTATTCGCCCATCACTAAGAAAAATGGCATGAAATGAATCTGTAGGTACACTAAACTCACTGAAACACGCACTCGGTTTTTTTTCCAGGTGTTAAATATAACTTGTTCATAAGATTTTATCCCATTACTAGATAGTAAATACATGCTTATGCAGGACACCATGTAGACACTTTTCGTTGTCGTTGTCCCATCTACAAAATGCTACTTATATTTTATAACAAGCTTCCGTCATTCTAAGCTGCCTTCATTTCATAATATATTAAGATAAAAATTTCTCTCTCAATTTACTCATCAAAATTTCATTTAACAAGTGCAGCTTAAAAGAATATTCTTGCTTTATCTGTGAGATTTTTTTTAATATTATCGCTCTGTATATTTAAGATATTTTTGAAGTTGTACTGCTTTTGGCGCGTTTAGAGTAAAATTTTAGCAGCTAACGGAAGCAGTTGGCAGGCAACGGAAATGACGAAAAATTGACAGTATGAAGTTGGTCTCGAAAAATCGACAGTATGAAGTTGGCCACATAATTATAGTCGTCGTTAGCATTAGTGACTACTAAGCTGTCTGCAACAAGGTGGGCAGTAGTCGTGCGTTAAAAGGCGTCAAGCTATATGAACTCTACAAGGTATCAGGGTTCGAGCCCACAGTTAGGAGAATATAAAATATTTGATTTTTTCTTTTTTTAAGGCCACCAGCAGCTAAGGTTATTTGGGCCTAGCACCAATTCATATTTTCAATTTAATAGTTTTTAATAGATTTATGTTACATGGCGTTGCTATGGTACCTCTATTACAAATCCCCAGTTCCCGGGTTTTAGCCCGAGAGCTGGTAAAAGTGTCAATTGGATTTTCAATTTATTATTAAAAAAAATAATAATAATATGAATTGGTGTTAGGCTCAAATAACCTTAGCTCTTGGTGATCTTTAAAACACACACACCATTTCATATACCTAGGTATGTATTACAAAAATATATTTATGTAGTGTTGTTTATATAATATTATTATGCTAGCAGTTCCTCTATTACAAGTCCCCAGTTCCCCGGGTTCTAGCCCGAGAGCTGGTAAAAGTGTCAATTGGATTTTCAATTTATTAAAAAAAATATAATGAATTGAAAACATGAATTGGTGCTAGGCCCAAATAACCTTAGCTGTTGGTGGTCTTTAAAACACACAATAGATTTATGTATCTCATTTAGTTTGGGGGATAGAGGCGTTTATGTATTTTTTTCTTGAAAAAATTTAAAACGCCATAACTTCTGAACTAGGTAGGGACTCTAAAATTGTGAAATGTGAATTTTGATTTAAATTAGTACCTTCCCTTCACTTGTGGAGTTGGAAAGGTAAACGATGCAACCTTTAAACTGAAGCAAATAATTGGGTTTATGTATTTATTCGAATATAAAGAAATAAATCATAATTATGCTAAGTTGTATTTTGTGGGAAGAAGCAATACGACAAAAGGTAATATCACAAATCATTTATTCAACAGAGCTCTGTCACCGCCATCCAACCATTATCTTCAACAAAAACCAATTTAATCAGAAATTTACATTTTTCGTAACGGGGACAGATAGTATCCAACGAAACAGGGAAAAGGTGTAACTCGGCATTCTGCACGTTTGAGTGGATACCTAGGTAGTATACTTATTCGTAGTAGGGCTGAAGGTATGTACTTACTTAGTAGTTAGCATTTTCAAACTACCTACCATTTTATATCTAGAACTTCACCATTGTAAAAAGTATTACCAAATTAAAAATTATTTTTGAAGTGAAAACTTCCTTAGGCGCACTTTGCGTTCTTTCTGAATAGTGAACGAAAGTCACGCTTCGGGCCCGTGACGCTGAATCGGGTTTACTCGGCTCACACTCGACATCAAACACGAAAAGGTATTTGTAGTATGCTGGTAATAAGTTATTTGTAGCTCACAAGTGCGCTAATAGATAACACTAAAACTTAATTGAAAAGGTTTTTGTGGTGTGTTGGTATTAAGTTATTTGTAGTTCATAGGTTCATAGTTCAGATACAGTAAGCCACCACGGCTTACTGTATCTGAGACCATTATTTATACATAGTAATACATGCTGTGTTTTTTTTCACATGTCAACCACTTCAAACTATTTCCGTTACATCTAATATTCTATCCAATAATATAGATGTCAGTGCCAACCAATCTATTGTCATGTCACTACTTCGTTTCATCGCCACACGAACTTACCCTCCCTTCAAAATTAGCCGTAACCGATTCTGTCTTGTGACCAGAAATACATTATTATTATTATTATTACGCCTACTTTTTATAAGTATTACGTTTAAAGTTGTTTTTATACAGCGAAAAAAACGTATGAAAAAACAACAACGTTTGAAAAGTTATAAAACGTATTAGGATATTATCAAGACAAATAAATTATAATTTAAAAAAACTAAAAAACACGCTTTAATGAACTAAAAAGTAAAAAATAATTAATTTTATTGTAAAAAAGCGTGGGGTAGTATGAAAATATGATACAAAGCACCCCACGCTTTTTTACAATAAAATTAATTATTTTTTACTTTTTAGTTCATTAAAGCGTGTTTTTTAGTTTTTTTTAAATTATAATTTATTTTTGCTTTTTAGTCCTGGAGATCCTGGTCAGGATAATGGGACAAACTTATGGAATTATTGTATTGTAATCGGTCCTTGATAAGTGTGCAAAGTTTCAGTTCAATCTGAAGTTTTTTGCTTTTTTTTTTTTTAGTCCTGGAGATCCTGGTCAGGATAATGGGACAAACTTATGGAATTATTGTATTGTAATCGGTCCTTGATAAGTGTGCAAAGTTTCAGTTCAATCTGAAGTTTTTTGCTTTTTTTTTTTAGTCCTGGAGATCCTGGTCAGGATAATGGAACAAACTTATGGAATTATTGTATTGTAATCGGTCCTTGATAAGTGTGCAAAGTTTCAGTTCAATCAGAAGTTTTTTGCTTTTTTTTTTTTAGTCCTGGAGATCCTGGTCAGGATAATGGGACAAACTTATTGAATTATTGTATTGTCGTCGGTCCTTGATAAGTGTGCAAAGTTTAAACTAAATCTGACCGTTCAAAGTTGGTCAAAATCAAGTTCAAAGAAGTCGGTTACAAACTGACAAACACACAAGCCCGCAAGCAAGCAAGCATACAGGTGAAGCTAATATAAGCGTGTTAAAAAACGGCCAAGCGCGTGCTGAGCCACGCAAAGAGTAGAGTACCGTACTATGTAAGTTATGCTAAACCTACAATTTTCATAAAATAAGTTAAATAAAAACACATTCATAATATATTCAAAAGGCTCTTTTCAACGATACCCCACAAAATAGACACAAAAAAATGTTTGCCCCCCATTTGCATGTATATGGACGTTTCTTTATTTCTGTTTTTAGTATTTGTTGATTAACTAGAGCATACGAGTAACACTTGTTGTGAATTACAGCTTTATAGGTAATTGCGTTGTTAAGATAGACCTGGTAACAAAATAAGTCTAAAAGTTGCAACTTTAATGACGGTCTCTAAAACCTACAATTTTGATAAAATAAATAAAAATAAATACACATTCATAATCTACTCAAAAGGCCCTTTTCAACGATACCCCATAAGAATAGGTACAAAAAAAAATTTTTTTTACCCCCGTTGGGCCGTTTGTATGTATGGATGCCACCCTTAAATATACCTTTTTAATCTGATATTCTCTCCGTCTTTGGGTCGTGGTAATACATTAAAAGTTGTAACTTTAATGACGGTCTCTAAAACCTACAATTTTGATAAAATAAATAAAAATAAATACACATTCATAATCTACTCAAAAGGCCCTTTTCAACAATACCCCACAAGAATAGGTACAAAAAATATTTTTTGACCCCCGTTTGTATGTATGGGCGCCCCCTTAAATAAATCGTTTTAATATTCTGATATTTTCTCCGTCTTTGGGCCGTGGTAATACATTAAAAATTGCAACTTTAATGACGGTCTCTAAAACCCACAATTTTGATAAAATAAATAAAAATAAATACACATTCATAATCTTCTCAAAAGGCCCTTTTCAACGATACCCCACAAGAATAGGTACAAAAAATATTTTTTTACCCCCGTTTGTATGTATGGGCGCCCCCTTAAATAAATCGTTTTAATCTTCTGATATTCTCTCCGTCTTTGGGCCGTGGTAATACATATTATGTGTGAATTTCAAGTCCCTATCTCATTTCGTAACAGACAGACAGATATCGTTGGCACAACAGCAGGATTCCTTTCTGGTACGGAACCCTAAAAATGGCGGCATATCCGGAATACAGCTTCAACGTATGGAAATCTTGAACTAAAACATTATACGATGAACCGAGTTGATTTTCTTATCGCTGTGTACGGAGTGCTTAGCAAAGTACCGGTACACAGCACAGCATGATGTGTATATAATATACAGTTAAAATAACGGCTAAACTTATCAGGGTTGGACGAGCTAATACTATGTAAACAAACCACAATATTGGAATTTGACACAAAACGATGCGATATCTGGTGGCAGAAATAATAACCATTATGACATAACATTTTTCTAAACCGGACTGTCACCTGTGTCACGTTGCAACTTCTTTTTTTATTTATTTATTGTAAATTATAGACGCGTCGACAACTTAGGTCATTAGCGTCTTGACTACATTAAATAACAACTCACTTAAAACTAAATGACATCACAAAACATCCATGAGCGGAGGCGGGATTCGAACCCACGACAGTCTGATCCAGAGGCCGCGACGCTAACCACTGGACCACACTGTCCTCTTGCAACTTCTTATGTTAATATTTAATGCATTATAGAGTCTGCAAGATTTACACCTCGTGCCAAATCAAAATGTAGATCAGTTTGTTCCGTGAAAGACTGTGCAAGTTATGGTTGAAGTACTTCTTTATCACTTGTGTATAACGAATTAAATCAATTGTATATCAAAGAAATCCGCACAAGATAAAATTTAGTGTATTTATTAAATTAAGAAAGGCGACATGTTTCGAAACCCTGTGCCTGGGTGCACAAGCGACTAGGCCCTGCAGTCAGGGTCCATTCTGATTGGTCGAGTACCCCATCTTGATGTCGTTTGACACACACACACACACCTAAACGAACGTAACAACTAACTAGTGAACTCTGTATACTAATATGGATAGTTGATAGCGATTAAAAAATGGGTTTTGTATGTGGAGAATGTTCAAACACATATTCTTCAAGACAGGCATTAATGTCCATAAAATTAGAATGAAAACTTCAGGTAAGGCTTGTAATCTAATTCTTTCTATAAAAGTCGATCAATTTTTTGACATTTCAAAATAAAACCTAATTTAATATTATTATTTGAGATATTATAGGATGTCCAAAATTTATGCAGTAACAGTGTTCTTGAGAATTTGGAATGGAAAAATAAATTTTAATTTTAAGTTTTATTTTGAAATGTCAGAAAATTGATCGACTTTTATCGAAAGAATTAGATTACAAACCTTACAAGCCTTACCTGAAATTTTCATTCTAATTTTGTGAACATTATTACATGTCTTGAAGAATATGTGTTTGAACATTCTCCACATACAAAACCCATTTTTTAATCGCTATCAACTATCCATATTAGTATACAAGATCACTAGTTAGTTGTTACGTTCGTTTAGTTGTGTGCGCGTGTGTCAAACGACATTAAGATGGGGTATTCGATCAATCAGAATGGACCCTGACTGCAGGAGCTAGTCGATTGTCCTGGGTATCAAGCCAAATTGTATAACAAATAATATATCTTACAGAAGAAAAGAAGAAAGGATCTCAAGTAGGCATGTTATAAAAGCTTCATATTGTTAAAGTTATAAGATAGATAAATTATCATATTTTTGTTAGAAATTGAATTCACAGTCAAAACGATAAAATTATATGAAATGTTATACAATTTGGCCTAATGATGGCACAGGATGTCGAATTTTAAAATACACTACATTTTATCTTGTGTATAATTGTGTATAATTGATTTAATTGTGCAAGTATTTTGAAGATTACAAATTACAAATACCCCCTGCACTCTTAATCCCAAATCCTTTTCCTTCGCCCAAAAATGGTTATGGCTCTCCCGACTCTATTTTTAAAGCTAAAGGGTTCGGGTAAACGCCAAATGAAGGACCAAGAATCACACTACAGATCTTCCAGGCAAAAGATTAAAAAACATTCCTCGACAAACAACTTAAAAAATATATAAATTACGTAATCTTTCACACGTAGCCAAAAATGTTTAATGCTCGATAAGAATATGTTTTCTCAACCAACAAATTTCATAACTCTTAAGCGTTTGTTAAAACAATATTTATTTATTTATTGTGGATTATAGACGCGTCGACAACTTAGGTCATTAGCGTCTTAAATACAACAAATATCATATATGTTAAAACAATTATTCCAAGAAAAATATCACTTCATGGAAACTGCGACTAAAGTAAAATTTTCTTTTAAAGCAAAATTGTCTTTCAAAATAAAATATTAGCTCGGTTAGTATAAATCTGAATGAATACTTTTCAGTACAACACTAATTTTCCTTTTGAATTTTCTTCTTTTAATATAAGTCTCGAAAATGAAGGTAATTGTTTCCGTTGTAATACAGTAAAAATAATGTTAGACGTAACACACCGCCTTCTGTACCTACTTTAGTACGTCTTCTGAGCTCTGAAGCACACACCGTTTCGTAATATTAAAAAGCCAACTGTTTCATCTCTTTATATTTTTTACTAGCTTTGTCACTTAAAATTTAAATAACATGTTAAGCACCTATTCAACACACAATATTATATTGCCTTGTTATAAAATACGTTATAATAACTCAATTTCAATCTCCAAATATTAGTGGTAACACATCTGTAGACAAAGTTTCAATAAAAAAAATAATTTGTAAATCGGCTGGCTAGGGCTGACGGACTGTTGAAATAAAACGACTTGTGTTTTAAATATATTTAAAAATATAATATATTTAAAAGTAAAACACAAGCCGTCTCTAAATATAAATAAAGAGAGCAAAAATCTTTACAAATTAACACTTGTTTTCAGTTAATGAATTTTATTTAATTAATTAATTAATGCATTACTTTTATACTGACGAATCCTGCTCACTGCTGTATTTAGCAATAAATTTATTCTGTTCGATTCTATTCATGCTTTTCCAGTTTTTTTGAAACATTATTTCTAAAAGGTTGAATAATTTAATCGGCCCTTTATTTCTGTATTGTTTTGTCATTTCATTATTTTTATTTATTTATCAATAATATATCTCTATAAAGTGTTTTTGTAACATAACCCCTACTACCACTTGCCCCTTCAATGGCCGAGATTATCCGGGCTATGTGCCGTTTTATATTTTCAGTTTATTATTAATTTTAATACTATAGACCTAAATTATATATTTTTTATAACACGAACTTGTAAAATGTTGTTTTTGCATGCAGGTACGGACCGTGAATAAACAGTCGCATTATGAGCCGTGTGAAAAAGCCCTTTTTACACACAGGTTATTCTTTTATTTCACTTTTTACACACGACTGTCACTTTTTACGCACATTCGTTTACATGTTCTCGTTATAAAAAGTATCGTGTTTGACAAGTGTGGAAAGGTGCCTATACTTTTTAAAACTCGTGTTATGTTTTTAAAACTCGTTTCAGCCGCACTCGCCTCCAACTCGTTTCGTTTAATAAGCGAGTTATAAATAAAAAAACGAAAATGGAAAAATCTAGTTTTTCAACTATCTGTCGCAAGCTGAGCAAAATATGGAAAGTTCGACTGTGCAGGATAGTAGTACCTGCTGGAGATTCTGCAAATTTTCTCTCATTTAACCAAATCTCTATCACTTACCGATCTTGGACACCATGTATATAGTAGATACTGATTTATACAGGATGCCTCACGAGGATAGAGGAATATTTCAGGAGGTGGCAGTAATACCACTCTAAGCTAGTAAGCTCCTCGAATTTGGAATAAGAATGGAAGAGGGGCATCGATTAAGTGGGCGATAACGTTGTCCACAGCCCCACGTTGGGCGCCAATTGAGAGAAGTGGGTTGTAGGCTGCTCTGTACCTCGTTACAGCGACCATGGGGCTGTAGACAACGTTATTGCCGACTTTATCGGTGCCCCTCTTTAAACTCTTCCACATTCTCATTCCAATGATCAAAGTTGGCGTCCAACGTGGGGCCAATTGTAATATCCTTCTGGTGGGGAAATGAGGGGTAGGCTGATCTGTTCCGCGTCACAGCGACTATGGGACTGTAGACAACGTTAGGTATTGCCGACTTAATCGATGCTCTGCTTTAAACCCTTTTCCATTCTCATTCCAATGTTCCAATTGGCGCCCAACGTGGGGCCAATTGTAATAATCTTCTGGTGAGAAAGTCGGCTGTAGGCTGATCTGTACCGTGTTACATCGCGTATTAAAAGAGAGTCTACTGTATAGGTAAGGTACTTAACGACAGATGGCAGTGTAAGCGCTTATCAATTTTTAAAACTTACAAACTAAATCCGAGAATATACGGCGGGATCTGGGAGGGCGGAAACACTAAAGTCATACATTATTTATCTGGAGCTCTGTATGAACAGCGGCATTTATACAGAAAGCATCCCGCCATTCTATTTGATAAATCTGCCAGCTTTAAAGAATTGCCTTTTATATACACATATCTATGGCCGAGAGGAAAAACCGCTTATGTTGAATTTGTGGCAAAGACGATTTCATTTCAATTTCCATTTAATTTTAATAGATAGTTTCAACAATTTTTTACGTAATTCTTACGTATTTCTAATGTTGTAATGAGATTTATTACTGATGAGTTGTGACAGTATGTAAAACGAGCGATAGCGAGTTTTTACAGTCACACGAGTCATTATACCATTACCATGATATTTTTTGCAACACCCACTACAAAATACCTACTTTTCACTTCATTTTCAGTATTTAAAAAAAAAATTGACAGTTCATTTGCGTCGCCATCTTTACATTTACAGCAGGCCGTGACTATGTAATAGCAGACTTATAGAGCGAATAAACATAAGTTACTATATGGCAACCGTTTACTTACCGCACTAGTTATGTTATGAAAACACTTTCGGCACGCCTGCCTTTTAAATGACCCAATACAGGCCGGTATACATGCATGGAAAGTAGTTATTTTGTAGTGAGTATGACAAAAAAATAATTTTGAAGTATTATTCTACAGGTAATAAGCCGCTTTAAAAGAATTTTTGTAGAAATGAAAGGTATTATGTAATGCTAGACAGGATTAAAAAAATGTTTAAGGTTTCGAAAAAAAAAGAAAAAAAACTTTTTATAAAAATAAACCTTCAAACAAAGCCTCTAAAAAGACGAAAATAATTAAATAATTCAATTTAAAAAAAACTAAACCGATTTAATAAAAAATTATATGAGACTTCGATACTGGTACAGCAGACAGAACTCCCCGTGCCCTGCGTCTACCTCTCATGAAAGTAGTGGGACGCGCTCGTCATTGTTTAACGCTTTGCGAAAACCGCAAACGCGTCCGGAGTCACATAAGAAGTATTCACTTCAAAAATTATTCAAATCAGAGCAGCTGCGCTGGCCCTAAGTAACATTGCTTTTTGGCCACAGATACATAATATATATGTTATATTATGTGAATAGATATATACAGTGTGTCCCACCGTAACTGAGACATAGCATTTTAACATGGTGTTACGATAATTTGTTAATATTTGCTCCCCGTTAACTGTTTTTTTTATTTTTATTTTACGATCTGGTTCTAAATGTCCCCAGTAATGATGTTGTAGACTTATTTTTATTTAAATGTCTTTAAAAATTAATAAAATCACATTTTTAAAAAATAAATCACAATCTTTGCTTTGTATACCAGTTTAATGGTCAACTGCTCAATGACGCTGATAGCTTAGTTGGCTAGTGCGTTGACTAATATCATTAACCTTCACACCAAGCCTGGGTTCGAATCCCGACGAGAGCTCATAATTAATATTTTTTGTTTTTAATAATGAAAATACATTGGAGAACAATTAATAAATAAAAGTTTAGCGATTTTATTAATTATTTCCATTAAAACAGAATTGTACGTGTTAGTTTTAATGAAAATAATTAATAAAATCGCTAAACTTTTATTTGTAAATAATAAGCATTATTAATTGTTCTCCAATGTATTTTCATTATTAAAAAAAAAAAAATTAATTATGAGCTCTCGTCGGGACTCGAACCCGGGCTTGGCGTGAAGATTAATGATATTAGTCAACGCACTAGCCAACTAAGTTATCAGCGGCATTGAGCAATTAACCAATTAAACTGGTATACAAAGCAAAGATTGTGATTTATTTTTTAACTTCCCATTGGAAGTTATTGTAATGGGTCCGAAAATCGAAATCAAAAAGGAAAAAAAATTTTTATGTTTCAAGGTCACTACACTATTTTTACACTACTTTTAGAAAGATGTCTGTGTGTGTGTGTGTGTGTGTGTACGTACGTACGTAGTATGTGTCCATTTCTTTCTAAGACGAAATCTCGAGAACGAAAAATGATATCGACTACGTTGGGGTGCCAATCAACGCGTATTAACGTAAATATGATCTGAAAGGAATTTTTTTAAAATCGGTTCAGCCGTTCTTTTTTCTTAACCAAATAACCTCCAAAAAAGTAGATTTTACACAATATCTCGCGAATAAAAAATTATATCGACTTCGTAAGGGTGTCAATCGAGGTGTGTTAACGTCATTTTGATCCGACATAAATTTTATAAAAATCGGTTCAGCCGTTTTTTTTTTTTTTTTTTTTTTTTTTAATTATTGATGTTTTAATGATTAAAATGATTACTTTTCTGTGTAATATCTAATTTAATTATTATTATTAAATATTTATCAAACTGGGAAGTTCGTCGTGTGGACCTCAAGGGTCGCACTTTAGTCCTAATAAACGACCCACCTCACGGCTTGTTAAAAATGTGATTTTATTAATTTTTAAAGACATTTAAATAAAAATAAGTCTACAACATCATTACTGGGGACATTTAGAACCAGATCGTAAAATAAAAATAACAAAAACAGTTAACGGGGAGCAAATATTAACAAATTATCGTAACACCATGTTAAAATGCTATGTCTCAGTTACGGTGGGACACACTGTATATATAAGTAAAACGCATTACCCGACCGTACAGCTGCAGCATGTGCGGCATTGTGTTCTATCCTGTTACAAAAGATCAATGTCCAGGCTTACCTTCGTGTATCCCAACTCGTGATGGCGTGCGTTTGTTAGCTGAAAGATCACATTTTTCTGTTTAGGTTGTCTCCGTCCCATCTGTGAAAACATGTAGATACAGGGCACATTCGAAGTCTACATTTTTACTTCCCACCTCTACTATGGTAGGGAAGTAATGGATTTAGTCCGAAAAAAATATTTCAAGATTTTAACAGATCTTCACGTTTTGAGACCCTAGCAATCGTTTAAGATCATTTTCTGACTGATGTCTCTCTCTGTGTGTGTGTATGTGGTCCATTTTTCGCCTTCGATATCGTAAAAACGGAACAACATACGGGCAAGCCGATTGTTCTATTGTGTTTATCAGCCTTTAACTTAGATCTGATTAGATTTCGAGTCAAATCGGTTCAGTGGATCCTGAGATATTAAAAAAAACGTTCTCAATGTCACGTATTAACATAGGTAAAAAAAAATATAAATGAATTCTAGATGTTATAATATGAAAAAAATGTAAATATTTTTTTCTCTATTAAAAAAATAAAATTGTACGTAAATCAAGATAACCATGATTTTTGCTATATTACTAGCCATCAGTAGATCACCAAACAAAAAAGAGGGCCATACTTTTTTTCAAAGAATAAAAAAAGAGTGTTTATTTTTTGCAAATATTTACTAGGTGGCAAGTAAAGGACTGGTCATCAGTCGAATTTTTTATTATTGAAGCCGTTGCGTTAACCGGAACAATAGACGTTGTCGAGTGATGACGTCTCGGTGTCATTTTTATAGTATTGTGTCAATAGGCACTGGTTTAGTCGATTGTTTCGATTAGACGTAGACGTGACGCTCAACATGCGTAACCGAACGGAAAAAAACGAGACTAATAAACTTTCACATCAAAAGAATAATCAGCAATTATGATGCGATAAAGTTTAAAAATCACTTTTTTATTCATACAATATAATATTTTTCTGTACAAGCGGAAAAAGCTTAATACATGCTGTGATAAATTGTTGCGTAGATTTGTGATAATATATTGCCACGATGTCCAATCTTTTGTTGTAAAAATGAAACGCCGTGTCGTTTGTTACATTCAGCACAGCTGTCCGAGTTTAGTAGAAATGAAATTCAGCCGTCGCCGTTGCTATTGTATAGCTTAATTAACTGATTGCCTTCTGTTAGCTTTTTCAATACATTAATTACCAAACGGACTTATTATTCCATATACAATATATGTTTATATATAATTATTTTTATTTTTCGGAACACAACTAATTAAAATTTATTATACAGTGCTTTTGATTTCAACCAACATATTGATTCTATAGAATTATCGCTAGGCAGGTAGAACAAGATTGAATAAAAATTAGTAAACAAACACTTGAAAAATTCTACACATTTATTCATCTCAACGATCGTTGAGATGAATAAATGTGTAGAATTTTTCAAGTGTTTGTTTACTAATTTTTATTCAACATATTGATTTTATATGTTAAATGTCTTCTAGTGATGCGCGATACGAGATGTTTTAGTCGATTGTCTCGATTGTTCAAACTCTTGATGGTTGTCACTTGGACTCGATTGTTGTTGTTTCATAGTTCACCGAGACTGAGTCGCATAGTACTGAATCACGAGATTTGACTGAAGTGAAAAGCAGCTATTTTATAGTGAGTATGGCAAAAAATACCATATATACAGGGTGTCCCAAAAAGAATGGGACATAAAGTAAGAGCTGATTCCTTACAAAAAAATATTGCGATAGACCCCAACTTGTCTATTCCGAAATAACTTTTAAAATAATTTAGGCATTTTAACGAAATTTGGTATAGGTATGAGGATTTTTTGATATTTCAAATCTGACCTTGGTATGGCTCTTACTTGTAGGGGGGCGCCACTTACACACATTTTCACTCATTCAAATAGTCATAACTTTTTTGTACGCATTCGTACTATTTTTTTGAATTAAAAAATTAATTTTTCCGTCATTTTTCCGTAAAAAAGGTATACTTTGTAAAAGTGGCTAGGAGTAACCTTTTTCAAGATATTTGCACTTAAAGTAATCACTCGAATTTATAATTAATTAAAACATTTCTCACTCGCTTCGCTCGTTCGTTCAAATTTATAATTAATCAATAGTTTTCGCAGCGCACGCCAAATAATGACTTTTATAGGCAAATTTTTGATACCTTGGGTTACATTATTGTAATTTTCGTAGGGATCTCAAATTTTTTTGAAAATAAAATATAGCCCATGTTACTCGCCGATAATGTAGCTTTCTATAGGTAAAAGAATTTTTAAAATCAGTTCAGTAGTTTTTGAGTTTATCCATTACAAACAAACAAACATACAAAAAATCAAATCTTTTCTCTTTATAATATTAAGTATGATAAGTAACTTGTAAATCAAATGGAGATATTTAACATGTAACACTAAAATCGAACATAATATACAACACAATAATTAACAACACACAAACACCCAATACTTAGTAATCGTCTACATACATACACACACACACTCACATTTCCATTTCGTCTACCTACTATATAAATCATAAAATCTCGAAATTTAAATCAGTACTTTACAATCCACGACATAATACACAGTGCTTAGCATCATAATATTATATAGTGTTATGAATATACTCAATGTGTGTTTTTAAAAAAAATAATTAACCACACCTGAAGATGGCAACTCGTTGCTGAAACGCGTAGTGTAAATTCACAAGAAGTCACAAGACGGACAAAATACAAGGTATTTCCAATACTTCATAATATTCATATAGTGACTTGGAGACCCAACACTCTAAAAATATAACAGCATGTCCGTTGAAATCAAATGCACTGTATACAGATTGTATCAAATTAAACCTGTGCATAGGGCATTCTGTGTGTAAGACAGAGATTGATACATAAAGCAATAAGTAAGATAAATGATCGCTAATAGGATGTTACGTGGTTACTGTAAATAAATAATATTTATACAACCTAATAGCGTCATCTTTGTTTTTTCGCTCCTTCTATGCTATTTTCAAAGGCAGCTACAAATAATTTTATTATGTCGGCGGTTAAATTACCACCATAAAACCGTTTAATTATTTGAATTTTTTCCCGAACAGTATAAATTGCCATTTTATCAATAATTTCAGTAATGACTATTTTTACTGTAGAAAACAACGATGACAGTTGTTCGGTATTACATATTTATTTACAGTAACCACGTAACATCCTATTAGCGATAATTTATCTCATTCTTACTTATTGCTTTATGTATCAATCTCTGTCTTACACACAGAATGCCCTATGCACAGGTTTAATTTGATACAATCTGTATATACTTAGTAGGTACATTAAAGTGAAACTTATGTATAAATTATTATTTCATTATGTATAACAATGTTTTCGAGTGAACTTTAAGACGGAAAGAACTGTGTCAAAAAGATGATGGAAATATATAAGGTATATTGAAACAAAAGACTTGCATTTTCATTAAAGCTCGGAACAAGAGATTAACAAAGAATGGGATGAACGTCAGTGCACTCAACTTAAAAGGAAAACATTTATATTCATTAAGAAACTGAAAAGTAATAAAGTCCATAGTTGCCAGTCTTAAACTGTAACGGAAGTTTCGGGAACAAGTTATCACCTTCGTCGTTTGATGCAAAACTCTCTTTTTGCCACCCTTTGGAGACTGGCTGTTCTATGTTCGCTAAATTAAACACATATTATAACGTTTCAGAAAGGTGTTTTGAACGGTTAGTTTTAGCTTACGTTACTGTTTCAACGACATGTTTACAGCCATTATACATCCAGCTTTACTTAAGCCCATTAACAATCGAACTTGTATTTTGTTTTTATCCAAACTAAAATTATTATAAATGCGAAAGTGAGTTTGTTTGCTTGCCTATTCCGCTTTTATGCCTTAACTACTGAATCAATCTCTGTGTAAACTAGCTGGCCCGGTTTCGCCCGAGTGTAAATCGGGGGTAATCTCAGAAGACCGATTTCAAAAAAAATTTCAATATTCGATAGGTGATACTTTGCTTTAGGACATAGGCTATAATAACTGGCCGGTCCGGATTCGTCCGGGTGAAAATCGGGGGTAATCTCAGAAGACCGATTTCAAAAAATTTTTCAATATTCGAAATAAGGTGATACTTTGCTTTAGGACATAGGCTATAATAACTGGCCGATCCGGATTTGTCCGGGTGAAAATCAAGGGTAATCTCAGAAGACCGATTTCAAAAAAAATTTCAATGTTCGATAGGTGATACTTTGATTTAGGACATAGGCTATAATAACTGGCCGGTCCGGATTCGTCCGGGTGAAAATCGGGGGTAATCTCAGAAGACCGATTTCAAAAAAAATTTCAATGTTCGATAGGTGATACTTTGATTTAGGACATAGGCTATAATAACTGGCCGGTCCGGCTTCGTCCGGGTGAAAATCGGGGGTAATCACAGAAATTACTGAACCGATTTCAATTTTTTTTTTCACTGTTCGATAGGTGATACTTTGCTTTAGGCTACAATAACTGGAACGAACGAGTGACGCGAGTGAGTAATGTTTTAATAAATCGTACATTCAGAGTACCCAGACGAAGCCGGCCCGGGCCGCTAGTTATATAATAAATTTAGTGCAAATGTCAAATCATACGTTTGGCTGAAATCTGAATTTGATAATTTATATACAAATCTGCAAAAAATAGGGGGGTTCCATTAAAAATAAAAGCGGGGACGTTATACCGGAAAGGGGTGGGACTAAAAAAGACGACTATCAAAAAAGATGCGCCTTAAAAAAATAAGGTTGACATGTTCGAGGATTTCGACCGTAGATGATCTGGCGATTTTTTTATATGTATTATTCCAAAAAAAAAAAAACTCGGGTCGCAGTGCCAAAACCCTGCCGACAATATAGTGTATTTGCTAATACAGACATTGTGGCATTATTATGTAAACTTAAGTTTGTTTTTTGACAAAATAAAAAATTTAACCGCTTAATACAGCCCTTAAAATAATTAAATTTTTCTAAATTTCAATATTAGACATGGATTTCATCAATACACCCAATTAAATACACCCTTCCATATCTAAGTAAATCCGTATCAACAAACTAGTGTTTTCATAAAATTTGAAAGTCCGGTCCTGTCGGGCCGATTTTATTAAAATTTTAGCAGCACATTTTAATCTTTACTAAAGAGTTAAATTTCAATTTTGAAACGATTCTGACAAATTTTTCGGTATTTTTGGGCCCAAAAACTTTTTGGAACCCCTAAATACAACCCTGAAAATGGTCCGATCGGGCCCATTTTAAATAGGCTTCTTGCGGTGATGGGTTCCAATGTGTGTACCAAATTTCGTTTCAATCGATTAAGTCTGTCGAGAGTTATCGTGTACACACACATATATATATAAATATATATATAAATATATAAATATATATATATATATATATATATATATATATATAAATATATATATATATATATATATACATACATATATATATAAACATTTTTAAAAATGGTGCCAAAGTGTTCAGGAGGCTATGAAACGTCGAGAAATTTTGGTCCGACCCCTAGGTCCCACCATCCGACCGACGCCAATAGTGTATGTGCCATATGGCAAATACACTAAAAAGAGTGTGTGTGTACTTACTATGCACGCACGTCAGAAGTTATACTTCTTTTACGTTACGACAAAGCAGTGCTATATAATAGGATATTATAATCGAGAAAAATAATACTGTGAAATCAGTACGGTTTGGAGTACGAACTCATATTTAATGAAAGCGGCACACTCGAGCATTTGTATGGCAAAAGCTTTTATTAATGTTATTCAAAACCGAAAACGCTGTTGTCACATTAAGACTGGTGTAACGACTAGTTCTTACTAACGACTAACTTCATGGTGATAAATTTTCGTGACATTTTCGTGACGCGATGCGCGCGCATCCTAAAAATTCACTCTCATCATTTTTTCCATAACGCGCCAAAAGAAGTATAACTTCAAAAACGGCATTGCAACACGCTCGGATATTATCATGCCAAATAGTTAATCTAAATGAAGATGACAAAAGAATAGAAAAAGCAAACAAAAAATAAAACACAATACCAATATTGCAGGCAAAACATTATCTGTACAATGACTACAAAAACAGGAAACAATACAAACACTAAGCGTCTGTATTATCAGTGCTTTATTGTATGAAATGGCAATAGTAATGCATACAACTAGCCCACAGTGTGCCAAGGATGTAACAATGCATCCTGAAAAAAAAACGGGTATCGCGAGTACAGACAAATGACGTGAATACCGTTAAACACAAATAATTTATTGTATTCAATTGTCATGGAAAGAAATACATCCAATTTTACTAATCTTAAAAAAACAAAGGTTCGCAAAATATAATAAATAAAATAATTGTAATTTTATTTTTTTTTATATTTTAAATTGTATTCTAATAAATACCTTAGAGGGCAGTGTAGCCTAGTGGTTAGCGTACTTGGTACCGCTGCCTCTAGACTAGACTGTCGTGGGTTCGAATCCCAACTGCGCTCATGGATGTTTTGTGATGTTATTTAGTTTTAAGAAAGTTGTTATTTAGTATAGTTGAAAGACGCAATGACTTAAAATGTCGACGTGTCTATAATCTACAATAAAAAAATACCTAATATATTTTCATTATTGAAAAAAAAAAATTAAAAGCCTTCGGGATTTGAACCTGCGGGCTTGTCGTTTGTACTTGTCGGTAGACTCGTACTTTTCCCCACGGTCACCTGGCTTACTGTATCTGAGACCTTAACACAGATATACATGCTGTGTTTTGTTTCGCATGTCAATTACTTTCGATTATTTCCGTAATATCTAATATTACTCAAATGCCACCCCAGTATGAGACATTAGACGTTATTCACGTCAAAAAAATGTGGGGTGACCCAGTCATCCCTATTACAAGGTTTGAACATTGTTTATGATAGGCGAATAGCCCCACTATACCATGATCCAATCGCATTGTCTGTACAGCACATACAATCTACTATAGTGCATAATATTAATTATAAAATGACTGCCAAATGGGCATTCAGTACACAGTTATTATTCACTTACAGTCATTCAACGGTTATCAAAATTTTAATATTTTGTTACACGAATAAAAAACAATGGCGTTTCAGTCAGGTTGACGACTACTGTACTCTCGGTTTATAAGGTTCACTGATATAATTTCTAGTGACATTTAGCATCAAAAGTTGTACTCTAGTGGCGATGGCTAGAACTAATGTAGGTATATGCCATAGAGATAGAGAAAGGTATAGAGGGAGCGTAAACTGATGTTCTAGGCAGCAGAATTGAAGCCATGAGACGGAAGGGGGGAACGTGTGGCGGCCATCTTGAGATGAACCACATATAACAATGTTAGATGTAGTTTCATAAGTTTATTTAATTTTATTATAGTAACAAAATGTCATTTAATGCATAATACTTACAATGTACGCAAAAAGTAGTATTTTAGAACAAAATAAATTATGACTTATTATAATTAACCTTTCAAAAATAAGCAGCAATAAGAATTTTCAACAATTTATTCTATATTTTAAATTGTAAAAATGTTACACAGAGAACAGTGAAAAATACTTATATAGGAAATTTAAAATGTAGTGATGGCACTAAATTTTGTAGAATAGACGAACTGGATTTACAAAGTTGGAATCAAAAATCAATTTAAACAAATGAACATTATCCAAACAAAAACAGTAGCGCTTTACAGTTTACAGCGCTTTACAGTTTATTCTGAAAAATACGTAATAATATACTTCTTTATATTATCGTCTCTTAAATAAATTAAAATTATTTCAAGGTTTTTAATAACCCTGAAATAATATCAATTTATTATACTGCTGTCTTTTACTTTTTGATTGATCAGTTATATTTTTGACAATATAATTAAGTCGTATTATGATGTATTTTTCAGATATAGCTCTTATTAAATTTATAATATGATTTTCAAACGGGCTTTGATCATTTATGTGTGAATGTAAGCCTTTAAAAATTAGGGATGAGCATCGATGGTCGATGTTTTCAAAACATCGATGTTTCCATGTCGATGTTCGATGTTTTTGACATCGATGGTAAGGGAACGATGTTTTTCGTGCATCGATGTTAACCAGCGATGTTTTCGTACATCGATGTTTTATAAACGCGGAATTGCTAATTTTATTTTCAACACTTAAAGTTTTTAAGAACACTCTTAACTCTTTGTCTAAATAAATCTAGAGTAGCCTGTACACCGGCGGGCAAGACCAGTCGGTTAGGAGTGTTCTATAATCTATAGGATGTGTACGCAACTGTACCCGGTACAGTCGCGTACACATCCTACAATTATCTTTTTAAAATGTTTTTTTCCTAAAACATCGATGTTTTGCACCGAAATACATCGATGTTTAGAGACCGATGTTTTCCACACATCGATGTTATGGTTCGATGTTAACATCGATGTTTTCTCATCGATGCTCATCCCTATTAAAAATATTGCAATCCATGTACTGTTTAAGCACGGACGATACTAAATATAATACCGAATTTTTTTTCTTTAAGTACGGACCATCGCTCTCATGTAGCGCTTGTTTAATAATCTTTTCTGTAGTTTTACAGACATCGATTACATCTGGTGATGGGTAAATTAGACCTCCCATATCTTTAGAGCTAATAATTTGTAAATCGCTACTATTTTTGTTTGGGTATTGTTCTAGTACATTTAGACACTCTTCACAAAAAATTTGCTTTTTTAAATATCGCACAACAAAACCACAAATATAATATAATAATAATACTACATTTTTGCTATATTCTGTTAATTCTTGCGGGCTTGTAATATACACATGATCAGACTCTTGAATTGCTGGTATATTTTCATCAAGAATTCTATATTTGTTTGTAGACCGCTTTTTCGCGATGTCCGATTACTACAACCAAACGCACAACACAAGGGCATCGTAGAAATTATTTTTTTGGCGTCACAAACGTTAATAAAAAGTACAATAGTCTTTTATATACTATAAAAGTTTCATAACACAAAAAAGAAACAGAATATTTTCAATATCCATCAACTGGTAGACTTGAAACAGCACTGTTTAGGTTCGGCCAAAGATGGCTTCCAAATCTGACGTTTATTCCCCTCGTGGCTTCAAGTTATTAGACATACCCTCCCTCCATCCTATTCTATACCTCTATGGTATATGCAATGGTATGATTGGTGGATGGATCGCATGGCGATAGCGGGAAGGTCGGGGGCAGGCGGGTGACTATATAGCGCAGCGTGTGACATTTAGCATCAGAAGTTGTACTCTAGTGGCAATGGCTAGAACTAATGTAGGTATATGCAATGGTATGATTGGTGAATGGATCGCATGACGATAGCGGGAAAGTCGGGGGCAAAATAAAATATAGCCTATATTTACTCAGGGATAGTGTAACTTTCTATTAGTGAAAGAATTTTTAGAATCGATTCAGTAGTTCCAGAGACTACCTCCTACATATTTTACCTCTTTATAATATCCCCCTTGCGAGAAATTTATCAAAATAAAATATAGCCAGTTAGCACTCAGAAATAGTGTAGCTTTCTATTAGTGAAAGAATTTTTAGAATCAGTTCAGTAGTTCCATATATTACCTCCTACATATAAACATGCAAACAAACTCACAAACAAACTTCTCCTCTTTATGATATTAGTATAGATTTAATTGATTGGCACAGATAAACGCAGCTAGTCTTAAATAAAAAAATTTTGGAGCATACAAGTAATTCAAGAATTACAAGGCGCGATATTCAAGTAGGTACTGTGTGTAAACGGTTTTATTGAACATAGGGAAATTAACACTGAGAATATTTATAATTTTGTAGTAGGCTATGAGCCATAAGACCTAATATAAATATGTATTGGATTACATAGAAAAAATAGTACAGTGAATTTTTTAAACAATTTTCCATAGCAACGGTTGACTATTAAGCGTTACTCGGAACCGGCTAAATAAAAAAGTCATGATGTGTCGTAAGACACCCGACAGAAGCTATGCTTTTTACGCATTGTATATAAAACCGAATTTATCAAAGATATAAATAATACAATTAAAAAGTTATTATTTGATCGCCATTTTAAAATCTGACGCCATTTTATTTTTTTGTGTCTTATTAAATTCTCAAATATCAATTTTCAAAAGGATCGGATAATTTTTACAAAGAAATATATACCTATGACCGCCATTTTAAAATATGACATCATTTTATTCTTTTGTGTCCTATAAAACTCGCAAATATTAATTTTCAAAAAGATCAGATCATTTTTGCAAAAAAGTACATATGGCCGCCATTTTGAAATCTGACGTCATTTTATTTTTTTGTGTTCTATGAAACTCTCAAATATCAATTTTCAAAAGGATCGGATAATTTTTACAAAAAAGTACATACGGCCGCCATTTTTAAATCTGACATCATTTTATTTTTTTGTGTCCTATGAAACTTTCAAATACCGATTTTCAAAAGGATCGGATAATTTTTACAAAAAAGTATATATGGCCGCCATTTTGAAATCTGACGTCATTTTATTTTTTGTGACCTATGAAACTTTCAAATATCAATTTTCAAAAGGATCGGATAATTTTTACAAAAAAGTACTTACGGCCGCCATTTTGAAATCTGACATCATTTTATTTTTTTGTGTCCTATGAAACTTTCAAATACTAATTTTCAAAAGGATCGGATAATTTTTACAAAAAAGTATATATGGCCGCCATTTTGAAATCTGACATCATTTTATTTTTTTGTGACCTATGAAACTCTCAAATATCAATTTTCAAAAGGATCGGATAATTTTTACAAAAATGTCCATACGGCCGACATTTTTAAATCTGACGTCATTTTATTTTTTTGTGTCTTATGAAACTCTCAAATATCAATTTTCAAAAGGATCGGATAATTTTTACAAAGGAGTACTACATATTTCCGCCATTTTGAAATATGACGTCATTTTATTTTTTTGTGTCCTATAAAACTCGCATATATCAATTTTCAAAGAGATCGGATAATTTTTACAAAAAAGTACATATTATGGCCGCCATTTTGAAATCTGACGCCATTTTATTTTTTTGTGTCCTATGAAACTTTCAAATACCGATTTTCAAAAGGATCGGATAATTTTTACAAAAAAGTATATATGGCCGCCATTTTGAAATCTGACGTCATTTTATTTTTTTGTGTTCTATGAAACTCTCAAATATCAATTTTCAAAATGATCGGATAATTTTTACAAAAAAGTACATACGGCCGCCATTTTGAAATCTGACGTCATTTTATTTTTTTGTGTCCTATGAAGCTCTCAAATATCAATTTTCAAAAGGATCGTATAATTTTTAGAAAGGAGTTCTACATATTTCCGCCATTTTGAAATCTGACATCATTTTATTTTTTTGTGTCCTATAAAACTCGCAAATATCAATTTTCAAAAGGATCGGATAATTTTTACAAAAAAGTATATATGGCCGCCATTTTGAAATCTGACGTCATTTTATTTTTTTGTGTTCTATGAAACTCTCAAATATCAATTTTCAAAAGGATCTGATAATTCTTACAAAAAAGTACATATGGCCGCCATTTTGAAATCTGACATCATTTAATTTTTTTGTGTGCTATAAAACTCTCAAATATTAATTTTCAAAAGAATCGGATAATGTTTACAAAAAAGTACATATGGCCGCCATTTTGAAATCTGACGCCATTTTATTTTTTTGTGTCCTATAAAACTCTCAAATATTAATTTTCAAAAGGATCTAATAATTTTTAGTGTGCTTTATTTCCTTAGTCTGATTTTATTACATTTATCCGAAACGTTACCGGAGAAAGACCTTTTGCCTGTGAAAATTCAAAAGTACGATTTGCACCTGGACGAACTCGGGCTGGTTACCATAATATTGTATTGTCACCGGAGCTACACATGTATGCAAAATTTCAACTCAATCGAATCATGGGAAGTGGGTAAAAATTCAAAAGTACGATTTACACCCGGACGAAAGCCGGGCCGGTCAGCTAGTTACCATAATATTGTATTGTCACCGGAGCTACACATGTGTGCAAAATTTCAACTCAATCGGATCATAGGAAGTGGGTGAAAATTCAAAAGTATGATTTACACCCGGACGAAAGCCGGGCCGGTCAGCTAGTTACCATAATATTGTATTGTCACCGGAGCTACACATGTGTGCAAAATTTCAACTCAATCGATCGCAAGATTTGTAACAAATATACGGGATCAAGCTAAATAAAACCACCGTTTAAAAAACAAAGCATCTACAACCTACTTATTTTTGCGTGATGCCAGAACATAGTTTTTATTTGAGAATCAGTTCGGTTGCTTTTGCGTGATGCCAGAATATTTTAAAACTCGCAGTCGCATAAGAGGTTATTTACTTGAAAAAAATCATGTAAATCGGATCAGTGGTTCTCGAGTTATAAGCGTACAAAGGGACATAGAGACAGAGAAAATCAAATTGTTCGGGAAGGTATGATGAACGTCGAGAAATTTTGGTCCGATCCGATCGACGTCAATAATTAGTTACACGTCATTTTAACTCAGTAGGCCAGGGTTTTTAAACTTAAATTCAAACATCAGCAGTCAAAAAATTGAATAACTATATTTAAATAATGCAATATAAGATAGAGCATACGCTATCTTCCAATATCCATATCACACTGTGCAACAGACAAGGACAACCGAAACAAGTTCGCGATTTATTAGATAAAGTCGCATTTATTTAGTTCAATAATCATAAAAATCTGTATAAAAAAACTGTTTTGACACAATATTATACATGAAATCTATCTAAAATTTTCTGCTCTTTCGTTTAAGACAGGTTTCGAATCGATCTGACTTAAATTGAGCAAACTATAAGCAAAAAACACCGTTTTTTCTAATTTGCTCCCCTCTGGGGCCAAAATTCAAAAATCGGGCGACGTTAGGATCAAATAGACCCTGAGAGGAATCGAACAAAAAAAAGTTTTTTAAAATCGGTTAACCCGTTTGGGCTGTACGACTGATACAAAAAATCCGTTACAGACTCACAGATTCACAGATTCACAGATTCACAGATTCACAGACAAAGCGAGTGTATATAGGCGCTTCTAGCTTCGCTAAGATCGCGCCTAAAAAGTGGGTGTGTGCTTATGACCACACGACAGAAGTGAAAACTTGATTATATGCACAAATATATAATATTATTTTATTATTATAATACGTAATAATAAAAACGTAATTCTTGAAACGATGCACTCCTTGTTAGACAGTGGTCACCGACCCGAGCGCGCTTGATGTCAAGTGGAGCCGAGTAAACCCGATTCAGCGTCACCGACCCGAGCGTGACGGTTCACTTTCGTTCACTATTCAGAAAGAACGCAAAGTGCGCCTAAAGAAGTTTTCACTTCAGTCTTCAATAATAAATTTGAAAAATACTTACAGTATTTACTGCAATATCTTACCTGAAACAGGAAAAATAAATTTATTATTAACACTGAATTAAAAGGTTAGAAAAAATCAATTCATTTTCACACAAGCTTGCAACTGTAACTGTTTTAACAAAAATCAAGGCAGTTGAGCTTTGATGTAAGTTAAAGTAAGGTATTTGATTCAACAAAAGCTCAATCAAAGAAACCATAAATGCCGACTCAGTATATCCACAAATTGAATGTCAATCATCCGACCATACAAGCTCTAAGAGGTGAATGACTCACGCCTTTTCAGCAAACGTCAATACTAACGAACTACATTACATCAATATCTCAAACCTACGGTCAAAAGTCAAAACTGTTTATTTCTTTTTTTTATTTTTATACCTAAAGCACAGATAAGTTGTGGTTGTGCTAACGAGCGACCCACCTTTTGAAGGCCAGATTTGACCGTCGCATCTGTTAGCAGAATTCAAAAGCTTGAAATAAGTATGTGTGAGTTATAGTTGATTCAAAACATAAGAGTGGTTCTGACCCTACACACTTAAAACAATCCCAATTCTATTAAAATTTATATGTCGCTTTAGTCGCGGGATAATTAATGTATTCTTTTGTTGGCATTTATGAAACATTCCCCCTAATTTAAACTTCACTGAATTATAGAACGAGAAAAAATTACCATGCCTATTATGATTACTTATATTAAAACATTTTGTTGACGCATCATTTTATTAGTTACCATTTTTGCCACTAGGTACCAGGAATGGATATTTGTTATTTTTATGTATGTACTTGAAAAAGTCTAAATCTATAGACGAAACGTTGTACATTTAATAAATCAAATATTTTGTCGACTATCCTGCAATTTTTCTTAATTTTATTATAATCACGATGGACACGATTTCTAATATAAATTATCTATAAATAGCAAAGGTTTAGTAGTTTATTTTGTTTATGTGTTTAGTTCCATAAAATGACACAAATCATTCAATAAAAGTATTATCAGAACTCTCATTTTTGAACTAATATAAAGTGAATTTATTTGCGGTAAGGAATCTAATCATTTATTGATTATTGAGAGATATCTATTGTAAATTATAGACGCTCAACAATAAGCCTCTGAATATATTGATTAATTATTAATAATAATTTTCATTGTTAGTATAATAATACCGTAATTTCTCACAGATAATCTGTATTTTGAGGTATTTTTATTTTCTTATATTTTTTTTCTTCTATACTTAGGAATTTTAATCTTTTATACCACACAATATAAAAAAATTTACGAGACGTTAAATTAAGATCAAAATACGAGAGCTATATTTATATGTAGATCAGAGCTAGTTCCATAAATGTGACAGCTCTTCACGTCTTGTTTGACGCCTAAGTCCTGACATCACGTTCACCCTTTCCTCTCGCTCTATTTACTTTCTTTTGTTTTTATGTAAACACAAAATGGCGTTAGCTCACGCCTCGACTTCATCGAACGGGTGAAATAATGGAATTACTGAGAGATAGAAAAATCACAAACATGCCAGAAATGAAATTGCCAATTGGATTTTCGGTATATTACAAGAACAAAAAAAAAAGCGACCAAGTGCGTGTCGGACCACGCACAGTGAAGGGTTCCGTAGACGGGACGAACGTTCACGGTTAAAATTCAAAGTTAATAATACATTTAATAATAATTTATATAGTAGTGATGCGCGATACGAGATGTTTTAGTCGATTGTTCAAACATCTCGATGACTCTCGATGGTTGTCACTTGGACTCGATTGTTGTTGTTTCATACTTCACCGAGACCGAGTCGCATAGTACTGAATCGTACACTGTCGAGAACCACGTAATATACAATCGTTCATCACTGAACAACTGTGGTCGAGTCGATGGTCGATTATGCAGTAATAAGCGTAATACGAATTCAATAGTGAAGAGATCACAGAGTAGTGAGTACCGACTGAACAACGTGAACAGTGAACAATAAACGAGTCGCGTGAACGTCAGTCGACTAGCATATAACCTTGAATCGCGATTATATGTATTCTCATTCGCTGCTATTGCTATAACCTATGTGGCAAATTATCGGCTTGAACAATCGAACATTTCGATTGTAAAATTAAACTCCGAGTCGATTGTGGACTCGATTGTTATTTATATGAACGATTACAATTGTTTCAATTGTAAAACATCTCATAATCGCCCATGATCAGAACTATGTCTTTCCCGGCGGTTTATAGATGGTAAAATGTGTGAAAAATGTATTACAAAAAAGTCCAGAGGTGTCATGGGACACCCGACAGAAGCTATGCTTTTTACGCATTGTATATAAAACCGAATTTATCAAAGCTATAGACAATACAATTGAAAAGTTATTATTTGACCGCCATTTTGAAATCTGATGCAATTTTATTTTTTTGTGTCCTATAAAACTCTTAAATATCAATTTTCAAAAAGATCGGACAATTTTTACAAAAGTACATATAGCCGCCATTTTGAAATCTGACGCCATTTTATTTTTTTGTGTCCTATTAAACTCTCAGATATTAATTTTCAAAAGGATCGGATAATTTTTACAAAAGTACATGTGGCCGCCATTTTGAAATCTGACGCCATTTTATTTTTTGTATAGATACACTCAGTACTAATGTTGTACAACACGTTATCTTTGTGTTGGTGCATGTACGTGTACATAGGCGACTGCGCGTGCGCCAGTATATTTCACCGCTGGCCATAGCTATAGATATACTTTTAATAACATGAGCGTGACGGTGACGTGAATTCATAAGTTTTTCCCCTCCCAGAAATCGTCTAACGCGCCTATAGAAGCATAGCTTCAAAAAATTTGTGACGCGAATTACATAGTTACGCCATAGTTTGTGTTTTTAAAAAAAATGAGATATGTTTTAGTATATTTTGACTATAACCTTACCTTGACGCATTCGTATTAGATTTTTTGCTCTCTCGATCCTATGTATGAACGTGTTTGAAGTCACGTCCTATACATAGCAGAGAGATCTTCCCCCGATTTTCAATTAAACACCCCATTAATCAATCTCGATTCACTAGTTTAGGAGGAGTTCAATTGACAGACAACTCACAGACTAACAGACAATAAATTTATACGGTGGAAGAATGTGACTGGCATACATCAATAACAGCCGCCGGCTCAGTGTTTTGCATATGTAGAGAAAATGCCGAAAATCTGTACACAGTAGGTACTTATGTTAGATCGTATAAAACTGGAATTGAAATAAAAATAGGTAAAAAAACTTTTATGTTAAACGATTTTATTTTGAATCTTCAACTGTACACAAAACTAGAAAATAATTAGGACACAAACCGAGGGGCACTTTGTGTCGCTGCGTCAGCGGAATAAGTAATAAAAACGTGGGGCGCATTTGAAATATTTCTGTTGGTGGGCTTGGAAACACTTTTTTCTAGACAAGCCGTTCTTATTTAATAATTATACAGTCGTTATATAGATTTTCATGCGCTGCACGTTTTTATTACTTATTCCGCTGACGCAGCGACACAAAGTGCCCCTTGGTTTGTGTCCTAATTATTTTCTAGGTTTTGGTACATCTGATGATTTAAAATACAACCGTTTAACTTAAAAGTTTTTTTACCTATTTTTATTTTCTAGTTTTTAGTTTGATTTCTGGCCCGTATCATTATGCAAACTCCTCATCCTTTCAACTGTCCACCTCCTGATTCCATCATCAGATTCTCGTTAGCAAGTTGAAATTATCATAATATTGTATTGTCACGGGAACTCAATGTGTCTGCAAAGTTTCATAAGAATCGGTTAAGTAGAAGTAGTTGAAAAAGCTGTCGCAAGATTTGAAACAAAGATAGTAACAAACAAATATACGGGGTCAGGCTAAATAAAACCGTTTAAAAAACCGGTCAAGTGCGAGTAGAACTCGCGCCACGAGGGTTCCGTACCGTTACAACAATTTATTTAGTGTAAAATGTGTCTATGTTAAAAAGCACAATCTAAAAACGGTTGACAGTTATAAATAATATAGTTTATAAACATTGCGTACGATGACGCCATTAGTTATAAGGTTTGATTTCAATGACGCCACTTCCACTTGTCAGTATAAAAAACATTAATTGATTAAAATTAAATGATTATTTAACTTTACTTATTATTTGCCAGGATTGATGCCATAACAACACATAATCTGCGAAAATTTCATCTACCTCTTACAGCTTCTTAGCTACTATATAAAATCGAATTTATTTACATAGAAAATCTATATATAGAAACTACAGCAATAATACGCGATGCCTAGCCAATGAGGTGCGTTGCATCGCCGCGTCCCAAGGGCACGTTCGTTACGTTTCACTTTTTGTGATTAAGTCTGAGGCTACACTAGATCCGTGTCAGACCAGATCCGATCAGATCAGACCAGACCAGACCAGACCAAATCAGACACTTCAGACGAAGTGGCTACATAGGGAGTGGATAATATCCGACGGACAGTTTTTCTTTGTTGAACAATAATAATTTTTGATGTGCAAATTTTGAATATTTGGATATTTAAATATTTGTCATAGACTGTAGTTAGCTTCTTTCCGGATTCAAATGAAAATCAAAATGCACTGTTTTTATTATTTTTTATCGTTGTTCAACAATAACATTTATTATACATTTATACAACTGTTCTTTGTTTTTGGCGTCCCTGAGTCCTGACCCCTGTCATGAGTATCGGCTGTCGCCAATTATTACTCATTGCTGTGTTTACGTTTTGATTTCAATATGCGATTTATGATTTAGATTAGCGATAGAGATAACATTTTTTTCAGAAATATAATGTAATTTTTTTAATCATTTAACAGTTATGCTATCTGTTATGACTGCCCAGTATTGTTAGATTTAAATTTTATTGTTGGGAAACTTGTGAGGGCCGTGACTTGACAGACTTCAGGATCTTTGTCAAAAATCCAAAAAACAGCTAAATTTTAATTAATTTTAACTATTCGAATAGAAGTTTAAATGAATATTCGAATACTTTAATTTGAAAAATACCGAGCCCTATTATAAACAACAAACAAAACAAACAAACTTCAACAATGCGTTGAAACCGATCAGAGTTAATTTACTTTCATTTTATGGACTACTCATAGATTAATTAATAAATAAATTATATTTTCAAATCATACCTGAAAGATTCATTTTTTCGCCAATATCTCTCCACAAAAGACCTTTCACGTCCCTGTTGTGGTATCTTTTGTCTCTTTGGTCCCAGGCTTTTCACGTACAAGATCAATTAAAAGTGATTTGTCCATACTCACAATTGATATTCAAACACGTTTTTAAATAATAATACAATACAATAAGACAATCTGGTAATAATAGCTAGCATACACAACACTGTTTGTTAAAAACTGTCAAATGTACGGCCGTAGTCTGACGAAAATTTCAAACATGTTTGATTTCGTCCGACGGTCGGAACGTGTCTGTTGCAATCTGACATCTTCTGGCGCGGTCTGGAGTGATAAGTGTAGCCACTTCAACAAGGTTACTGGTGTTTGTTCACATCCGACATTACGGATCTGATCTGGTCTGATCTGATCTGATCGGAAACGGCGCCAATGTAGCCTCAGCCTTAGGTCCCCATTCCAATCGTACGTTAAGAAGCATAGCATAGCATAGCTTCAAAAATAATGCATCTACTACATATTTACATTAGACTTTATAGCCCATAGCCTACTACTAAATGTTCGCAATGTTATTTGCCCTACGGTAAAACCTTTTACACTCTATGTATCATTGTTAGTTGACACTATAGGTACATTCACAAAATATAATTAGATTTTGGTTTACATCGCACATAGAGGTTATAGATTTTCTTTTTATATTATAGAAAAATTCCATTCTTTTGGTTGACTACACTTCAAAAAGGATCGTAGACACCTAATGAAATTTTCTTTCCAAAATAAAATTCGTATCTCGTGTCATACAAGGAGCGCATGCATAGGTTGAAGGTGTAATTTGAAGACACGCTTTCAGTGTTGTAGTCATAAAAATTTCAGTCATGAAATAGTATGTGATTCATTATAATAATTACAGTAGATATCCCATAAGCGCAGAACTGCGGGGCTGTAAGTTATTGACCAAAATTGATTTTTTATATGCCTTCTACAACCTCTATAAGTTTGGCACTATGTTTATGAAACACCCCGTACCTATAAAATCAAACTTAGCTGACTGACATGTTAACGCCCAGTTTTAACCACTGGCTCTAGAAACATGAAATTTTGAAGATACATTCTTTTTACAGCTAGTGTTGCCGTCTAGATCTAAATTTTCTAGACTCTTGTCTTGTCTAGATTTTCAAGACAAGACTTGCAAAAGTCTTGTCTAGAAATTTTCAAGACAAGACAAGAGTTTTTTAATCTAGACTTAGACTTAGTGAAGTCTTGATATTTCAAGACAAGACAAGACAATATTTTGAAAGTCTTGTCTTGTCTTGTCTAGACGGCAACACTATTTACAACGTAGCCAACCACTAATGACAGATACTGTAACATTGTGGCTGCTATCAATAACCGAAAAGTGTAGCTATTATCTAAGAGAGGGCGCTACTTTCGTTTTGTTTACATCGGTATGTCAGTTTTGAATTTCGTACTCAGTTCGTGTTTTTTAAAGGTTTTATGATTGATTGTGTTTCAAGCATCGATGCTGTAAAGTCGATGCGGTAAAGTGTAAGCATGAGGTGACGTCAGACGTGCATTGGCTTATTGTTCGTTCAGAGTCCTCTATATGCTAGTAGTCAAACTACTCAAAATTTTTAAAAAAATTAAATATTTTACATTTATAACAACAGCGCCTCTAAAGGTTTTTAACGGCAACTTGAAGTGCAGACTCCTTTTAAGTATAACGTCATAGTTTTCAGAGTCCTCTATATGCTAGTAGTCGAACTACTCAAAAAATTAAACATGTTACATTTATGATAAATAATAGTTTTATACGGCTGAAATGCAATTGAAAATTTTTTTTCGTTGGAGAGCTGCCAATTATATAATTGTTTCGAAACATATTGGAAAAAATCATTTTACCAACCAGTGGTCACAGTCAGGATTCTAACCTGAACCTTTCCACTTTCGCGGCGGAATGAGCTTACAATACTCAACCGTGACATGATTGCTAAATTAATATTCTCCTTATATGCTTCAGAACGAAAAAAATTTTTCACAAGAAGTCACAAGACGGACATAATACAAGGTATTTCTAATACTTCATAATATAAAGTCACAAGTTTCAGAGTTCTCTATATGCTAGTAATCGAACTACTCAAAAAATTAAACAAATTACATTTATAACGACGACCGCGCCTCTAAAAGGTTTTAACGGCAATTTAAAGGGCAGGTTCCTTTTAAGTATAAATTCGTCCTTGACTGCAACACTGAACGTTCTTATCTAATTTAAAAAATGAAACGCAATTTTCCTTACATAAAGGAGGAAGGACACGCATTTCATTATTCATACGTGCCGTAAATACGTTCTGACATGTGTTTTTGAAACTTTTTTCGCGCTCCAACGCGACGCGAGATTGATGTTGTACTTATCTACTGTATTAAACACAACCGTGTTTACCAGGCCGCCATTGCTTAGTGAATCGTTAACAATGATTAATGCGCCGTTCATTTTTGTTCATTTATTTTCCATGTCCCGTTTAATTACACCGTTATTTTTTTCATTTTAATTTTGTTTATGTAGGGTAAATGCACTGCTTCTCGACCATCCACCTGCAGCAGTGGTCGACTATACTTCTGACGTAGGACTACGCAAGTCGCAGGTATAAAGCCATTCACTTCGACTTAAGGTACGTGCAGTACGCAGCTGGGATTCTAGATGGTAGCGTAGATCATAGCAGGGCTTGCTTAAATTACTGCATTGTTATATATGCGAGCGTACACAACGAAGCAGTGAGTGTAGCAGGTATAAGCGCTGTTACAAGAGCTGCTAGATTCAAGAATGTATCTCATCATTCTTTCAGTGCGCTGACTACTACAATCAACGTGCGACAACTGTCAAATGGCCGTTACAAGTTTCGCAATGGATGTAACTAGTTTAATAAGTGAAATTTTGCCAGTTTTTATTTAATTTGTTTTGAGTTTTTTCTAAGACGTATTTAAAAGTGTTAGGTTCCATACGTAAATATTCAAAAAACCGGTTTGGGTAAAATTTTAATTCTTGGTATAAATGATGAAATTCGCCATGTTTAGATCGTTTTCTATTAATAGGGTGGACATGATAGCTCCTACCCAAATTTGTATTTAAAATATATCACTTTGTAGCAGGAGAACACAAAAATTCGTCTTCGCTACCTGACATTTCAAACGCGGCTTAAGCTTGTATCAATGCTACATCAAAGCTTCGTTGTGCAAACCTATAAGCGCTTATAATTTCAGCCACCATCTACCATACATGCTACCATCTAGAATCCCAGCTGCGTACTGCACGTACCTTTACTCGTGTAAAGCGTTTTATGAAATAGGTAGATACGCTATTACTTTGTAAAAAAAACTTTTTAACAAAGAAAACCTCTTCAAAAAAGCCACTAAAAAAATACAGTCGAACTGAGAACCCCCTCCTTTTTTTGAAGTCGGTTAAAAAGAAGTAAATAATAAAATTTTGATGTCGGCGTCAATTTAATAAAATATGAAGTCGGTTAAAAAGTAGATATAAATTAAATTGGCACTTTTTAACCGACTTCATATTTTATTAAATTGGTGTCGACTTCAAAATTTTATTATTTTCCTCTTTTAATTAGTGGCTTTTTTAAAGGAGGTTTTTATTTATAATACGTAGTTTGCACGTTATTAATCGACTTCTGTCTTGATAACTTACGTTGTGTCAAAACTGACATTTACCTTGGCGGTATTACAGTCCGTTACTCACTTTTTGTTAAAATCAGTCGAGCTACTGAACCGATTTAGGTAAAATGTATATGACATCACCCCGGAGGTATGCCCTATTAAATAAAATAATAATCATCAAAATCGGTTCACAAATACAGGATAAATCGGTGAACCATTCATTCATACATCGCACTAATAGATATTATCGATAAAATACGAACATAATACATAACAATACATAACATAATAATTTTCTTTAGGTAAATAACAAAATATTAATCTATTTTATCAACTGAAAATTTAAAGTGGTCGACCATAGGTGGGTGGTCGAGAACTGATGCCTTTACCCTATGTTACAAACAAAGCACTAAATCAAGCAGTCATGTTTGACAACATTTTTACTGAACAATACACACTGTGTCTTAACTCTAAATATCATTTTATTAATGAAGTACCTATGCATATGGGCGTTCGCGAAGGGCACGCAGTTCACAGAATGGGTAATTACCCCTCCGTTAAGTATAGGTAGGTAGGTATGTCAAAAAAATTGAAATTATAATTTTTTTTGTTTATTTCAAACATTCTTTTCTGGTTAATACATCCACCCTTCTACCCTCCGGCCCCTGTTAAAAATTTCTATGGGTCTATTATGTCCAAAAATAATTTAGTAGGTTTCTACATGACTATGCGACATTGGTTTTCATTAAAGTTGCTTTCCAAAATTTTCGGTGAACTAACTTTTCGGTTGGCGAGTTTGCCACGTGGATGTGGTTTGTATCAAAATACGCTACGAAGTTTTGCAAAGGTAGACTGTTCGATGATGTCATTTCGTTGGAATCAAAGGCATTCAGGGGTAAACTTTAGAGTATATAATTTATTTTATGTGCTTTTATGTTAATGAATAAAAAAACCGGCCAAATATGCGAGTCAGATTCTTGCACCGAGGGTTAGGTACAATAAGAAAAATAAGGAGTTAGGTAGGGGTAAAAAAGTAACAGATTTATTTATTAACTTCCCATTGGAAGTTATTGTAATGGGTCCGAAAATCGAAATCAAAATGTATTACAAATTTTTATGTTTCAAGGTCACCACACTATTTTTACACTATTTTTAGAAAGTTGTCTGTGTGTGTATGTGTATGTGTGTGTGTGTACGTATGTACGTACGTATGTGTCCATTTCTTTCTAAGACGAAACCTCGAGAATGAAAAATAATATCGACTACGTTAGGGTGCCAATCGACGCGTATTAACGTAGATATGATCTGAAAGAAATTTTTTCAAAATCGGTTTAGCCGTTCTTTTTTCTTAACCAAATAACCTCCAAAAAAGTAGATTTTACACAATATCTCGCGAATAAAAAATTATATCGACTTCGTAAGGGTGTCAATCGAGGCGTGTTAACGTCATTTTGATCCGACATAAATTTTATAAAAATCGGTTCAGCCGTTCTTTTTTTTTTTTTAATTATTGTTAAAAATAAATAATAATTATGTTTTAATGATTACTTTTCTGTGTAATATCTAATTTAATTATTATTATTAAATATTTATCAATCTGGGAAGTTCGTCGTGTGGACCTCAAGGGTCGCACTTTAGTTCTAATAAAGGATCACCTCACGGCTTGTTTGTTTTGTATTCATCCATTTTATATATGTAACTATACATTTTATTTTGTAATTTTTACACACTATTGGAATATTACACAAATTATCTAATTTTAATTTACTTTATGTAAAAATCACAAATTTGTTTAACTTTACAGTAAAAGTCCAAATTTTTATGAAGTTTTCTGTGTAAAAATAAATAATAATGTAAAATCACTTAGAAAATCGAGCGAATTCTACCTTAACTTTCAAAGTATTTTCACACCCATTTTTTACAGTGTATAGAAGTACGACTGGAGTTAGTTTATTTATTGTAAATTATAGACGCGTCGACAACTTAGGTCATTAGAGTCTTGATTACATTAAATAACAATTAATAAATGACATCACAAAACATGCATGAGCGGAGGTCTGAGATTAGAACCCACGTGCCGCGACGCTAACCACTGGACCACACTGTCCTCATTGGACTAAGGTTAGTGTTGTAGTAAAATAAAAAACATTAATCTATTAAAATTAAACAATATTTAATAATTATTATTATTTGTCAGGATTCATGTCACAACACACAATCTGTGAAAATTACCTCTTAGATACCGTTTGTGAGATAGAGCCTTGTGACATACGGGCATCGTAGGGTCAGTAACAGGGTTCCGTTCAAAGGTACGGAACCCTAAAAATGAATATGAATATCGCAAACTGGGGTTTACTGTTCTAGAAGATGAACTTTTAATATAGAAAGTGAAGTAAAAACCCGCTTTTGTATGCGAAAAATATGTAAAATTACAAAAATATACAAATAATCGTCATTATCCTCCATAGCTTTCAAATAATCAACCAATATTAATAATCACTCATACTATACAGTGAATTTCACTTAAGACGCAACATAGGCCGAGTTTTGTTTATCTGGTAGTTATGGAAAACATTATAGACCGAGAGCCAGTGACAATTTTTTGATGTTATTTATTCAAGGCCTTATTTTTGTGAAGATGTTGAGGAAGGCATATTAAAGTGCCCTGAGTAAGGGATTTTGCTAGGTAGCGGTATGGGAGGGATGCTGACCGTCCCCAACATGTAACAAAAAAAATTGTCACAATTATTATTGCTTCAAGGCTGAAATTGTTTGCATAGCTTGTCGGTGACCCAATAACGCCATTATAATATTTGCAGATCGATTGGTCAGTATTAAAGGGGTGGCAGATCACCCTAAACGAGTCATGTACGCGACAAAATTTATATTATTAGTTCAAGGTTCAAATTTTAACATGTTGTTACGGCGACTGTTTTAAGAATATATTTCAATTTGCAGAACAAAATGTTGGTTCTAACCCCCTTGCAGAACTATACAGGGTGTCCAAGTTGACGTTGGCTAACATGGGTAACTTTGTTATTAGTGGAGATAGAAAGTCGGTTAAATGAGCAAAGTAGTGCAGAATTATGTGCTCATTAACGTCCCGTCGAAAAAACAATTGAATTTTCACACACTATGGATTTATTTAGAAAATAGTGAAAATTGCCGTTTTTGAAAACTGGCCATAACTTTTTTATTTATGAAGATATCTGAAAATTTTTTTAACCATTTTTTGAAAACTTTTTATGATCTTTTCAGTGGCGTAGGTTTAATTTTTTTATATCTACTACATAATGAGATATTGACATGAACTTTGGTTTTTCTTATGGACGCCATTTTGGATTTTTAGATATTCGAATTCTGCTTATTTTTCTGATTAATTTGGTGTATCACATGCCACATTTAAAAAAATGCAATTAACGTCCCATATTAGAGGCACTATAAGAACAACTGACAGTCAAATTATATTTCAGTTCTGCCAAACTACGATTTATTATTAATTTTACACTTAAAATGTTCGCACTACTTAATTATAACTTGATTGTCAGTTGTTTTTAATGTCTCTTATATGGGACGTTCATTGCAAATTTTTTAAATGTGGCATGTAATACACCAAATTAATCAGAAAAATAAGCAGAATTCGAATATCTAAAAATCTAAAATGGCGTCCATAAGAAAAACCAAAGTTCATGTCAATATCTCATTATGTAGTGGATATAAAAAAATTAAACCTACGCCACTGAAAAGATCATAAAAAGTTATCAAAAAATGGTTATGGTTTCCATTTAAGTTTTTTTTCAATTATGTTGCTTATCATTCAAAATGTATGTTTAAAATAATATTAAAGTTCAAATCCAAACAGATTTAAAGGAAACAAAAAAGTTTATAAAACAGCAGCTTAATATACCTATAGTCCAGTCACGAGAGGAAGTCCACCTTGCGTTTTGTGCAGCAAATGATTTTATTTTTTTGTGTCCTCAAGCATGTCTAGGAGATGTCAAATACAAGTTTGCGACCTCTAAAACAGGGCGGGGGAGTTTTGGTGGGGTATAAACTACGATTGTTTTGCACTTTTTTCGGTTTCTTGCTTATAAAATGGAAACGGCTGTACCTATCGAAAAAATGGTCCTATTCAAAATTAAAGGGCACAAAATTTACTTCAAAATGCACTAGTCAAATATGTTTCTGTTTCCATTTTTACTGGCTTTACAGAACTTAGAAAATCGCCAAAATTTACCAAAATGAAAAAAAAGCATTTTTTCAAGCTTCTAACTATTGAAAAACTCGAATAGCCTATAACCTTCCTTAATAAACGGGCTATCTAACAAAAAAAAAATTTCAAATCGGACAGGTAGTTCCTGTGATTAGCGCGTTCAAACAAAAAAAAATAATCTCTTTTTTTGTTTGAACGCGTTAATGTCAGGAACTACAAGTCCGATTAAAAAATTTTTTTTTTTGTTAGATAGCCCGTTTATTAAGGAAGGTTTTAGGCTATTCGATTATTTTTTTTAATTCAATCCCACAGGGAGTAAAACGTGAATGTAGGATTTTTTGTTATTACAATAAATCCTACACTCCCGTTTTCACTCTTTGGGATTGAATTTTTAAAAAACTCGTATAGGGTCTCATTAATTAGTACTTTGCTTCTTTTACAGACTGGTAGTTCCTGAGATTAGCGCCTTCAAACAAAAAAAAGAGTTTATTTTTTTTTTGTTTTTTTAAGTTCTGTAGAATCGGTAAAAATCGGAACAAAAACATATTTGACTAGTGCATTTTGAAGTAAACTTTATGTCCTTTAATTTTGAATAGGACCATTTTTTCGATAGGACAAGCCGTTTTTATGTTATAAGCTAAAAACCGAAAAAAGTGCAAAAAAGTCATGGTTTTTAGCCCACCAAAACTCCCCCGCCCTGTTTTAGAGGTCGCAAACTTGGATTTGACATCTCCTAAACATGCTTGAGGACACAAAAAAATAAAATCATTTGCTGCGCAAAACGCAAGGTGGACCAGGGACCTACCTTTTTAAGCTCTCGTGACTGGACTACTACCAATTTTTGAAAAAAAAAAGCTTTAAAATAAGTTGATGTTTGCAAATAATTTATTAGCACAATTTTAAATTAAAATTTATTTCCAACATAATTAAAATCTGTCTGGTGTTATTTTTGCCTTGTTGAGTGTTTTTTCAACACTTTAAAATTAATCATAGTCATCATCAGCATATTTAATTAATCGTGTAAAAAAAGAAGGTTGTGGAAACAGAATTTTAACAGCAACTGTGATACCGCAACAGAGGTGTTGATTTATATAATATTTTTAATGTTTTTCCCCTATACACAGTATAATGACATATACACTATTGACATCGGCGGAGATTGTAGATTATAGACGCTCGACGATTGAGGTCTGTAGCGCCAAGCATTGGTTGGATGGATGAGCCTAGGGATTGTACCATAAAATGCCAACGCTTCACACAATTTTGAATAACTCCGAAAAAAATAGGCAATATTATTTTAAAACTGAAATTTAAACCAATTTTTATAAATTAATAGATTTTTTATACGGCTGAATTGCAATTGAAAATTATATAATTGATTCCAAACATATCGGAAAAAATCATTTTACCAACCATAGTCACAGTCAGGATTCTAACCTGAACCTTTTCACTTTCGCGGCGAAATGAGCTTACAATTACTCAACCGTGACATGATTACTAATCTAACATTCTCCTTATATGCTTCAGAATCAATAGATTTTCGCTACATGCGAGTGTTAATTCAATATAGCTAGATTGTAGGTGTGAATCTTCGTAGTAGCGAGAGCTAATCATGATGATCATGATGAGCTCTCGCTAGTACGAAGATTCACTTTTACAACCTAGCTATATTGAATTAATACTCGCATGTAGTGAAAATCAATTGATTTCGAAGCATATAAGGAGAATGTTAGATTAGTAATCATGTCACAGTTTAGTAATTGTAAGCTCATTCCGCCGCGAAAGTGGAAAGGTTCAGGTTAGAATCCTGACTGTGACTATGGCTGGTAAAATGATTTTTTCCGATATGTTTGGAATCAATTATATAATTGGCTGCTTTCCAACAAAATTTTCAAACCAAGTTTTAGTCGACCGACTGTATAGTTGCATAAGCTCTTGTGAATATGCGCTCACCTGAAATTGTTAAGTCGGCCGATTAATTAGTTTGTGAATCATTTAGTTGAGTCTGTGAGCGTTGACTGTCGATCGGTCGACGGAATAATTGCGCAAAAAAAATTGCCTGCCCGCGCCAAACCTAACCCTTTAGTAAACATTTAAATGTGCTCTTAAAATTTTAACAAAAACGGTCAGACAGAACCGAAATTACAAAATTTATGAAAACACTAGTTTGCCGATTGTTAATAAGCCATTTTCCTGAGAGTAGTTCTTTCAATTATCCACGAGAGGCAGCACTTGTGGTAGGAACAAACATTATTTATTCCCCATTTGTGTCGTGTAATTTTAGTGGTATAACTTAATTATTTAATTAATTAAGTTATACCACTAGCATGACATGACACGAATGGGGAATAAATAATGTTTGCCGCTACCACAAGTGTCGCCTCTCGTGGATAATTGAAAGAACTACTCTCAGGAAAATGGCTCATTTTTACCTACTTACTGAATTATTGTTTGATTTTTAACGTAGATTGAAAATTTGATTTTGAATTTTAATTTATTTATTTAAAAATTCACAAAGTAAAAATTTACAATGTGATACCTAATTTACATATAACTTTAACAAAATAACTATAATATTTTATTTCTTTGCGGAGTCTTGATCTAATAAAAATTTATTTTATTTTATAACTTCAAAATGTATAGATAGAACAAATGTGACATAACTATGTCAAACAAAAATTATGCAATCAGAACAATACAATAAATGATTGATTAAATTATTACAATGTGTTAATTGGTTGCTTAATTACAGGCAGCCCCGGATCTTCAATTTTTTTTAGGCGGGGCAAAAACTGAAAAATGTCGCCTCCGCCAACTTATATTTATTTTTACCTTTATCATCTTTATAATTTCAGCTATCAGATGTTCACTAATTGATTGACATTTGGACATAGGCCTTCCGGAAATAATGCATCCTGGGTATCGGTCGAGTTGATATGGCCACAGTAAAACAAGAGTGAAATTTCTGTACTTGTATACTATTATTTATTCTGTGGTCAAAGTTAAGTAAATGATGAGTTGTCCATTCGTCTGTAAAGTGTGAATTTAAATTTGGCCGCCCTCTGAACTTGCCGCCCGGGGCATAGGCCCCGGCTTGCCCCCCCCTAGATCCGGGGCTGATTACAGGCAATTAAATTTAATACAATATATAAAATTGAACATGAAAACTGAAATTATTATCTATAAGTTGCATTACACATTGTTAGAAAGTCATAAGAACATTTTTGTGCATTTTTTTTATTTATTGTAGATTATAGACGCGTCGACAACTTAGGTCATTAGCGTCTTAAATTATATACATTAAATAACAACTAACTTAAAACTAATTAATAACATCACAAAACATCCATGAGCGGAGGCGGGATTCGAACTCACGACAGTCTAGTCTAGAGGCTGGTACCAAGTACACTATCCACTAGGCTACACTGCCCTTCATTTTAGTGCAGATGTTGAATGGAAAGCATGCTGAATACTATGGAATTATAAAAAAATTATTTATTTTAAGGGATGTATAAAGGGGTTAAATTTTTTGCCAAAAACTATTTTATGTTCACATAATGATACACTTAAATACCTCAATGCATGTATTAGTAAATGCACTATTTTCATCAACAGGGTTTTGCACTGCGACCAGTGTTTTTCTGTTGTTATGAGCTAGTAACAAAAAATTTTTGTATAATCTCTCTAATTAATATTACCAACAATATTTTCCATAAATTACAAACATTTTTACTTGGAATTTTTCATAAACACTACATGCTTCTTAAGCGATGTAGGTATACTTTTAATATACGAGACTCCCAGTCCCGCAGAACATATTTTTAGGACATAATATAAGCTCGTTCACTGCATTGGTTTTTAATTATTGTAGATTATAGACGCTTGACAACTAAAGTCATTAGTGTCTTAATTGCTGGCTTCAGTTGCACATACCTACAAGCTGTGATCACACGGCAGTGTGTCAGCCAAGTTCGGAAAAGAAGACGACGAACCATTCCGAGCTACTTTCGACCCCCTCAAGACTCAAAAAATATTGACCTACACACTTGCAATTTTGCATGTTTAATAAGACCCTCTTGAACACCTAGAATCCCTAATTTCATGAGTAAACCTATTATAGTTATTAAGGTTTGAGAAGTGCTATTTTTATCATTCAATGACTGACTGACTGACTCACTCACTCACTCATCAAAAACCTAGACCACTTCTAGGTGACGTAGAAACTTGAAATTTGGCATCAATTAGGTAGATCATTAGGCGTACACAAATTAAAAAATCTGAAAACCGCAAATTATCAAATTTAAGCACTAAGTATCGGCTGTGTCTAGATCAGCATACATATATGAAGTATGATGAATAACAGTCTATAATATTGTTTCACGCATCAAGAGCAGTGGCACTTCAGTTCGGCAGATGACTATTGTACTACCGATTTAGGTTCACTGGCGTATAACCATAGACAATTACCACAACCATAGACAATAACAACAAGGCGTATGTATTAGCCTAGCGGCACTGGAAAGAACTAATTGTGCCAACACGGCACACGGTGAATGGTCTCCCGGCGGAAATGGAGGGGTTGGATAGGGGCACCCGGCGTCCGGCGCGCGAACGAAACACGTTTATAGCTACGTAGCTAATAAAAGTGTATTTTACGGCCATAATAAAACGGTATAAATAATTTCCGTAACAATATATTAACGCAATATTTTGAGTTAATTGTGGACAACAATATAGTAATTTTTAAATGAAACAATGATTCCTTTCCACAATACATTCACGTAGCCCATAGATAGTGAATAATTTTATTACTTCCCACCTCTACTATGGTAGGGAAGTAATGGATTTAGTCCGAAAAAAATTTATCGAGATTTTAACAGATCTTCACGTTTTGAGACCCTAGCAATCGTTTAAGATCATTTTCTGACTGATGTCTGTATGTGTGTGTGTGTGTGTGTGTGTGTGTGTGTGTGTGTGTGTGTGTATGTGGTCAATTTTTCGCCTTCGATATCGTAAAAACGGAACAACATACGGGCACGCAGATTGTTCTATTGTGTTTATCAGCCTTTAACTTAGATCTGATTAGATTTTGAGTCAAATCGGTTCAGTAAATCCTGAGATATTCAAAAAAACGTCCTCAATGTCACGTATTAACATAGGTTAAAAAAATATAAATGAATTCTAGATGTTATAATATGAAAAAAATGTAAATATTTTTTTTCTCTAAAATGTATAGTTTTCGAGAAAAAAATATTTTACTAAAAAAAGAAAATTGTACGTAAATCAAGGTAACCATGATTTTTGCTATATTAAGCTAGCCACCAGTAGATCACCAAACAAAAAAGAGGGCCATGCTTTTTCAAAGAATAAAAATTAAATTGTGTTTTAAAGACCACCAACAGCTAAGGTTATTTGGGCCTAGTCAAAGAATAAAAAAAAAGTGTTTATTTTTTGCAAATATTTACTAGGTGGGAAGTATAGAACTGGGTCATCAGTCGAATTTTTCACATTTATGTTTTTGATGGGATATGCTCCTTCTATAGCTGTCTCTGTTCTGAGAAATTAACTACAACAATTTAACTGAAACACAAAGAATGGGCTATTTATAGTTTTCCAGTCTATTTTAAAACATTTTCCTTTTTTGTGTAATTTATTATAAATTTGGGACTCGGAGACGTATTTGTAATTGAACAGAATTAATTAAAACTTTTGCTTCAATATGTGTACATATTATTATAAATGTGTCAGTAATTACAAGTATTAAATTTTATTTGTACAATACAAAACGTGCTGTGCTTACATATTAAAACGTGAAATATGAGAGAATATGCATCCACACGAATACACTGATGATACAGCGTATATCTACGGTCACAAGAAAGAGTAGGTTATGTCTGGTTTTTAGGGTTCCGTAACCACTAGAAACCTATTAGATTAAATACACACAGTGATTAAATCAATTGTCATTATTATTTATTGTCTTACTGGTCTGAAACAATATAATTTAAAAAAGCACAATCTCAACAATTTACTGTGTGTCTTTTAATCTAATAGGTTCTGGGCCCATAACCCATTTGATTAAAAGACAGAGAATTAAAAAATCTTTTTTCTTACTGTCTGAAACATTGTAATTGTAATTGTATTTTAAAGACCACCAACAGCTAAGGTTATTTGGGCCTAGCACCAATTCATATTTTCAATTCATTATTATTTTTTTTTTTTTTTTTAATAATAAATTGAAAATCCAATTGACACTTTTACCAGCTCTCGGGCTAGAACTCGGGAACTGGGGACTTGTAATAGAGGAACCATAGCAACGCCATGTAAACAACAGCGCCGCTACACTCTCGGCTATTCTCAAGCCCTGTCTGAAACATTATAATTAAAAAAAGTACATATTAATTCTTAACTACTTAATCACTGTGTGTCTTTTCAATAGAACCTTATAATTTCGTCATATCCATCTATCTGTCTGTCACAACCCCATAGCTCCTAAAATTTACAACCGATTTGATGAAATTTTAAAGGAAGATGTTTTTTTTATATTCACGATACTAAAATCAGCCTTTCAATACTTTTCAGCCTTCAACATTTGACAATCATTGCAATTGGTGGCGAGACCAGACTACTCGCCCAAAATCAACCTTGGAACGTATTGGGCCAGACTGGATACGAGTGTAGCCTCGGCTTAATGGGAAGAGCAGTTACGAGAATGGTAATTAAGTCTTAAGTTGGTTCATTGTTTGAGCCAGCGGTGCTGCAAGAACTTGGGCTGGATCTCAACATGTTGTCAAAATATTCAAGAAAAATATGAAATAACTTTAAGCGAAGTAGATGAGGATGGACTCAATCCACAGGATAATCTAGTGGCCAATCTTCTGGACCTTATAAGAAGATCCAGACTATATTTGCTGACTAGAGCCAGTAAAAACGGAAAACACAAAAAAATGGGTGTGTGCTTATGACCAGACGACAGAAGTGAAAACTTCAGATTTTCTAATTTTTGCTGTCATCTATTATAGCGCATTTATGAACTGAAAATAATTTATTACTAAAATATTAAAATTGTATTTTTAATTAATTCCACCTTGGTTTCAAAAAAGTTATAATTATTGTCAAAGAAATAATATAACAAAAATAAAAAAATATATAAAAAATAAATATCATGTAGAATTTAGAAAAAAACGCCGAAAAATCTACGCTGCCATCAGGTCTCGAACCTAGGTTCCTATGCATAGAACGCAAAGACGTAACTAACTGCGCTATGGGTGGAAGTGTGTAGACGGCCGTTTTTATGATATAAGTATGTTGCGAATTCTTACGGAAGTAGTTGCGAACGTTTCACATTTTTTCAGTACACAGGCAAAGAGTGCCTAACGTGCACTTCAAAAATCCATAGATGCGGTGCATTTTTTGGGCCGATCTAGGACCATCCTTATTTATTTTAATCTTTTAGTCGCCCGTAAGGTTACAACTCGAACTACCCTACTATAGCTCCTTAATTATAGGGGTTTTTTGGAAAAATTTTTGCAGCCAATTTATTTATTTGAACAAGTTATATTTATATTAAACGTTTCGCCTTTTTAGGCATCATCAGTAATATTCTGAAATGTTATAAATATATACATTAAAATGAACAAGTTATAATACAGTATTTAAAAATAAAGATAAATGAATGAATTAGATTCAAAATACTTACATTTTATAGTGAAATTATGATTTATGAACATTATTAGAGCGAAGTTGTTATTAGCGAGGATTTTACACAACTGTTTCTATTTTCAAAATGAAGGAAAGTTATGGAAGCTATTGTAAATGTATTGTTGTATTTGTATGCAAGTGTGTATACTTGTATTCAGGCTACCAATTGTATAGATAAAGGAATAACTTAGGAGGTGTAAAGTACTATTGTTTTAGAGGTACTATTGTATAGATGGAGTATTTTTACTCCTTAATTATGATGATATGAATAAAATACCAAAAAGTCGATTTAAGCCACTTTGTCATATGGCTACAGATATATACTATGTACGAATACACAAATGTGTGTGTGTGTGTGTATAATACACGCAGATCTCTCTGTTCTAACATTCATGGAAACAGAGCTTTCCCCGCACAGAGTAATTCAGCAATGAAAAACCGACCGTTTCCCGGCCATTCATAACGCTTCATTGGGTTTCAAAACTTCTATATACGGCAGTTACCAGTAAACGTAAACTGTAATTGTAATAGTGCATAGGGTAAATGCGGGAGAGATGCCGCGGTAGGAGAGACGCCGCATGGCTATTAACTTACCTATTTAACAATGGATCGTGCTACAAGTACGTATGTTCGTTCATCTTATCTTGACACATATGTCGCATGTGTTGAATATGATTTTGTGCGTATTTAAGGTAAAGTTTTTCGAAGGTATTTCTAAATTTTTGTGATGAAATTTTGTTAGTGGTTTTATTATAGTAGATTGTATATCTAGTGGCGTAATGAGGTATATATTACTGACGAGTAATATGCAGATGTGGTGCAAAGTAAGGTCGATTTATATTATCCGGTCAGACACGAAACGGAAACTTAACATTTTTACATGCATTTCAAATACGAATATTTATACTTAGCGTTATCCGGTCCGTTCAGACACGTTGCGTATCATTCCGCAGAGCATATTTTAAACTATTTTCTCTGGGTGGCACTAGAGTTCGAGAATTAGGTTCACTAAAAAAATATTGCAAATCGTCAATGATAAATAAAAAATTCGACTGATGACCAGTCCTATACTTCCCACCTAGTAAATATTTGTATATGTGTATTGTTTGCTCCAACTTGAGAGATAAGTTTTTATTCTTTGAAAAAAAGCATGGCTCTCTTTTTTGTTTGGTGATCTACTGATGGCTAGTAATATAGCAAAAATCATGGTTACCTTGATTGGCAATTTTCTTTTTTTAGTAATATATTTTTACTTCCCACCTCTACTATGGTAGGGAAGTAATGGATTTAGTCCGAAAAAAATATTTCGAGATTTTAACAGATTTTCACGTTTTGAGACCCTAGCAATCGTTTAAGATCATTTTCTGACTGATGTCTGTATGTGTGTGTGTGTGTGTGTGTGTGTGTGTGTGTATGTGGTCAATTTTTCGCCTTCGATATCTTAAGAACGGAACAACATACGGGCATGCCGATTGTTCTATTGTGTTTATCAGCCTTTAACTTAGATCTGATTAGATTTTGAGTCAAATCGGTTCAGTGGATCCTGAGATATTCAAAAAAACGTCCTCAATGCCACGTATTAACATAGGTAAAAAAAAAATATAAATGAATTCTAGATGTTATAATATGAAAAAAATGTAAATATTTTTTTTCTCTAAAATGTATAGTTTTCGAGAAAAAAAATATTTTACTAAAAAAAATAAAAATTGTACGTAAATCAAGGTAACCATGATTTTTGCTATATTAAGCTAGCCATCAGTAAATCACTAAACAAAAAAGAGGGCCATGCTTTTTTCAAAGAATAAAAATTAAATTGTGTTTTAAAGACCACCAACAGCTGAGGTTATTTGGGCCTAGTCAAAGAATAAAAAAAAAGAGTGTTTATTTTTTGCAAATATTTGCTAGGTGGGAAGTAGTAAAAATATTTACATTTTTTTCATATTATAACATCTAGAATTCATTTATATTTTTTTTACCTATGTTAAAACGTGACATTGAGAACGTTTTTTTTAATATCTCAGGATCAACTGAACCGATTTGTCACAAAATCTTATCAGGTCTAAGTTAAAGGCTGATACACACAATAGAACAATCGGCATGGCCGTATGTTGTTCCGTTTTTACGATATCGAAGGCGAAAAATTGACCACATACACACACACAGAGAGAGAGAGAGAAACATCAGTCAGAAAATGATCTTAAACGATTGCTAGGGTCTCAAAACGTGAAGATCTATTAAAATCTCGAAATATTTTATTCGGACTAAATTCATTACTTCCCTACCATAGTAGAGGTGGGAAGTAAAAATACGCAATTTTAAAGCATAGTACCTACATTTTATTATAGGTATTTAATGATTGAAAAACTAATAATTATAGTTTGGAATCTTTTATATCTTAATCTGCCTACCCCTCATACTGTAGTGTGCAAACTGCAGATACAACATAATATTATGCACAACCGACTGTCACTAGGCGACACAAACTCGTCACTAGGCGGCACTAGTATGTTATTTTATGCTCTGAACTACCGTATTCACAAAAATAACAATATCTTCATTTCTTTGGGTATACCGTTATGTAATTATGTTTAATCCAAAGTTGACCCGATTTTCTAGCTCTGTCATCTATAATCATACAGCAAGCCAGAAAGAAGCAATTAAAATTTTGATATTGTACATAAAATAAAAATGTTCGGGAATCACTGTTATAAAAGATATAATATCATAGCTCATTCGCGACAAACTCATAATGTTTTCAACCCCCAACGAATCAATGACGCCTAAATGCGTTTTAACAACGTCAAAGTCCGCAGTGACGGCAAACTTTAGATTGCCTATGGCAAAGCCAACGCACACAATATGTCCGAAAAATCATGCAATTTCATGAAAACGGGTGTGACAAACGCGCTTTAAGCGCATAGAGATATCATAGATACCTAAAGTGACCAAATCCTGAATATCAAAAAGCGGGACAAGGTCTGTAAAAACCCTGCGCAGGCAACCGTTAGGTTCCACGCCCAAAAAAGCCATAAACGCGCTAGAAACCCCCAAAAACTCACTAGAAACCCCCAAAAACACGCTAGAAACCCCCAAAAACTTGCTATAAACCCCCAAAAACTCGCTAGAAATCCCCAAAAACTCGCTATAAATCCTCAAAAACTCGCTAGAAACCCCCAAAAACTCGCTAGAAACCCCCAAAAACTCGCTAGAAACCCCCATATACTCGCTAGAAACCCCCAAAAAATCGCTAAAAACCCCCAAAAACTCGCTAGAAATCCCCAAAAACTCGCTAGAACTCCCCAAAAACTAGCCTGAAACCCCCAAAAACTCGCTAGAAACCCCCAAAAAATCGCTAAAAACCCCCAAAAACTCGCTAGAAATCCCCAAAAACTCGCTAGAACTCCCCAAAAACTAGCCTGAAACCCCCAAAAAATCGCTAGAAACCCCCAAAAACTCGCTAGAAACCCCCATATACTCGCCAGAAACCCCCAAAAAATCGCTAAAAAGCCCCAAAAACTCGCTAGAAATCCCCAAAAACTCGCTAGAACTCCCCAAAAACTAGCCTGAAACCCTCAAAAAATCGCTAGAAACCCCCAAAAACTCGCTAGAAACCCCCATATACTCGCTAGAAACCCCCAAAAAATCGCTAAAAACCCCCAAAAACTCGCTAGAAATCCCCAAAAATTCGCTAGAACTCCCCAAAAACTAGCCTGAAACCCCCAAAAAATCGCTAGAAACCCCCAAAAATTCTCTAGAAACCCCCAAAAGCTCACTAAAAACCCCCAAAATAAATAAAATAATTTGAGTGGGTAAAAATCTCTAATGACAAAAAATAAACATTCTTAATGCACGTGATTTAATGAAAACGGGACAAAAGCGGGACGCTTGTTGAATCGGGACTCGTGACTCAAAATCGGGACTGTCCCGTCTAAATCGGGACGGATGGTCACTTTATAGATACCTACCTAGAGTAGTAGCCTGAGAGCTAGTAACAATTTTTTGGTATTATTTATTCAAGGCCTTATTTTTGTAAAGATGTTGAAGGAGGCATATTAAAGTGCTCTGTGTAAGAGATTTTGCTAGATAACTGTATGGGAGGGATGCAGACCACCCCCAACATGTAACAAAAAAAAAATGGTCACAATTATTATTGCTTCAAGGCTGAAATTGTTTGTATAGCTTGTCGGTGACCCAATAATGCCATTATAATATTTACAGATCGATTGGTCAGTATTAAAGTGGTGTCATGTACCCGACGAAATTTATATTATTAGTTCAAGTTTCAAATTTTAATATATTGTTACGGCGACTGTTTTAAGCATATATTTCAATTTGCAGAACAAAATGTCGGTATTAAAATTTGAACCTTGAACTAATAATATAAATTTCGATAATCGATTTATTGTTCGTTCAGAGTCTATATGCTATAGTAGCCGAACTACTCAAAAAATTACATTATTAAGTATAACGACGACAGCGCCTCTAAAGGTTTTTAACGGCAACTTGAAGTCCAGGCACCTTTTAGTATCTCATTAACGGTACGTCGAAAAAAAAAATATCTATACGGACTTTTCTACTCAGAATTATTTTCATATTTTCTCCATTTCAATGCAAGCGATCGATGTGGGACACGCTGTATATAATTAATTATTCCTGCATGGTAAGTTATATCTCAGCAATGAAACATAATTAATCAGCTAAAACGATTCACACAAAGTTTTGTGTTTTCCATACATTTACATTACTATTTAAACACAACTGGAGAAAGTTTTGAACTTGGAAACTAATTTAGCATATGTATGTAATTCAGTAGAAGGTTCATTGGCTTTGATTATCTTATAAATAGTTTATGCATAAATATATTGTATCACTCACACGATTGCTTTAGCATATTTCTGTCCAGTTGAGCAAGTCAATTTTTCAGTACGAAAACATTCGATAATCACTGTCAACAAAGTTTACAAAAAAAGGATTTCATTCATTTTTAACCTAGGATTAATTAATTAATTGTAGATTATAGACGCGTCGACAACTCAGGTCATTAGCGTTCTTCAACACAACAAATAATCTATTTGTGTATTAGAATCCGCCAGGCGGCATATACAAACCGACTGGTACGAGCTCGGGTTCCTGGGAGCGCTAATTCCCAAAGAACATTAGAATGCAATTTTCGATAAAAACCATATTCCAATGTCCCCTCTGGAGGGTTTATACCCAAGGAGGTTATCGTAAAATTGTTATTTGGGCCTAGCACCCATTCATATTTTCATTTCATTATTTTTTTTTAATAATAAATTGAAAATCCAATTGACACTTTTACCAGCTCTCGGGCTAGAACCCGGGAACTGGGGACTTGTAATAGAGGAGGTTATCAATTCGACGCGTATATTTAAAATTTTTACCCGGCTGCGCGAAAGCATAAGAGGTTATGTTTTTCATGTGTATGTTTGTATGTATGTGGCTGAGATTCTTTATTTTCAGGTAAAATCTAAATAGACCAGAGTCGATAATTTTTTAAACCAAAAAAAATTATAGTAGGATGAAACCCATTGGAAAAGGAAGAGAATAGAACAAAAATGAAAGGAAAAATAATTTACGGGCGATCTGAGGTCGGGAAGTGGTAGGGGGTGGGTTTTTAAGGGTAAAAAACGGTTTATCTCGATTTCCGGCAAAACTACAAGTCCTATGGAAAAAAGTTTAATTGCAAAGTTGTAGGTAATAAAAAGATCTACAACTTTTTTATCACACTTTTTTCACATAACCTCAAAATTTATGTAAAAAATTCAAATAACCAAGTTTTTGGTTTTTTATTTTTATCTTTTACAAAAAACATTTTTTTTTCACGAAATTTGGTGAAAACTTACCTTTTTATGTCCCAAACACACTGTAATTTTTTTGATTTAAAATATTTATTTTCTCACCTTATTTTGACTTAATATCGAAAAAGCACCCTAATTTTCAATCGAAAATTCTCACGTCAAAATATCTGCTTTTTTAAAAAAGTCGGTGGGCTTTTTGTTCGTTGAAATATCTACTTTATGATGGTGTAAAAAAAAATATACATTACTACGGTAAATGTTCTCAGAAAATGCAAAGAAACGAGTAATTAAAGTGTAAATTTTAATAAATACATCAAAATTGTACATACTGATTAAAAAAAAAATTTCGGATACGAGTTTTTTTCTCGTTTCTTTGCATTTTCTGAGAACATTTACCGTAGTAATGTATATTTTTTTTTACACCACCATAAAGTAGATATTTCAACGAACAAAAAGCCCACCGACTTTTTTAAAAAAGCAGATATTTTGACGTGAGAATTTTCGATTGAAAATTAGGGTGCTTTTTCGATATTAAGTCAAAATAAGGTGAAAAAATAAATATTTTAAATCAAAAAAATTACAATGTGTTTGGGACATAAAAAGGTAAGTTTTCACCAAATTTCGTGAAAAAAAAATGTTTTTTGTAAAAGATAAAAATAAAAAACCAAAAACTTGGTTATTTAAATTTTTTACATAAATTTTGAGTTTATGTGAAAAAAGTGTGATACAAAAGTTGTAGATCTTTTTATTACCTACAACTTTGCGATTAAACTTTTTCCATAGGACTTGTAGTTTTGCCGGAAATCGAGATAAACCGTTTTTTACCCTTAAAAACCCACCCCCTACCACTTCTCGGCCTCAGATCGCCCGTAAATTATTTTTCCTTTCATTTTTATTCTATTCTCTTAATTTTCCAATGGGTTTCATCCTACTATAATTTTTTTTCACTTTTTACCATTTTCAAAGGCTTCAGCTCTAGTCTAAAACGGCTTGACGGATTTTGATAAATGATGTGTCGATGATTCGTCATAATCTCACGAGTTATATGAAGTCAAGTAAAATGCAATATGGCGGGCGCTAGACGCCATATTATCAGAATACAAAAGATAAAAGTCAGCAACAGCTCGATGGATTTTGACGAAAAAGTTGTCGATTGATTCGTCATAATCTCAAGAGTGACACTAAGTATAATATGATGTCACGTAAAATCCAATATGGTGACACTGGACGGTCTTTTTTTTAGTAGGTGTTTATTCTCTCCGCCTTTATAATGAATTTTTTAGGGGTTCCTATCTTTACGCGAGCGGGGCCGAGGGTAAAAATTGGAATATGTTGTTTGTTCAAATTTCAGATCAACATTATTGGAATAATAAATTAGCAAAAAGGTCAGTGCGGATTCGCAGTGCCAAGCTTTCACCAACCCGCCCTTATGGTATGAACGAAAATGGTATGCTAGTTTGAGTGACATGTTAGTGTAAAATATTGTATAACATAAAATCATAGAGGAAGTGACGTTTGCTGGTTAAAGGCTAAAGCGCTTTTAATCGATGAAGTTTAAAAATCTCGGAGGACCATCCCTTAGCCTGCTGTCATGCTAACACGGTTAGGGACTGGTGTCGATATTTGCGCAGGAATTAATATATAGCTCTGATATAAAATGTTAATTTTCATTATTGTCAGTGCAAATTACATAGCACTGCTAGTGATGATAATACATTTTATATTGAATTCTTAATTAAGTATATTAAAACTACGTGTTTACTCTTTATTACAAGTATACACAATCACACAATGGGGCAGAATACGACGAAACGTGGTCAAAATCGGTAACTTTCAAGTTCCAGATCACGGAAAAAAATAATCATAATAATATCAATTGGTATAATATGATAAAATCAATCGATTTAAACACACCATATTATTCACATAATCACATAACAATTAGAGGTGAAAATAATAAATATCTCAGACAGCTAGGCTGCCATGATTTTTGAGCTATATCTAAGAAAAAATTAAATGACCACTGTCGGGACTTGAACCCGAAACTCCCAGTTTCTGGCTAGGTGAGTTACCGATTTCTCCACAGTGCCCGAGAGTGGAAACCGATCTTTTCTTATATATAGCAATTTCAAGTTGAAAACACACTACATGCGAGAGTCGACTATTCAAATAAACTGCAAAGCATAGTACAGCTATTAAACAGTCGAATCATTATACATGCGAGAGTTAAAATTTTTATAAGTTTTATCAACTTAATAAACTCGTTAGGCTGGGATGCCTTAGGTTTTACCTATAGATAAACAACGTTTTGAGTTCCTGTGGACAGTAATTAATTGGTAAATGATAAAATCAATATCAATCAATACATCTTAATATAATATAAAAATCCCGTGTCACGATGTTCGTTCACGCCAATCTCCGAAACCGCTCATCCGATTTTAATGAAATTTTGTAAATGTGTATTGTTTGGTCCAACTTGAGAGATAGGACAGTTTTTATCCCGATAAGCGGACGGGGGGTAATAAATCATAAATTCTTATCTCTGGAACCACTAAACCGATTCTAAAAATTCTTTCACTAGTAGAAAGCTACACATGTGTACAAAATTTCAAATCGATCGGATACGTGGAAGTCGTTCAAAATTGACTTGCAAGATTTGACCTAAACAATATAAAATACAAACATTGCAAGTTAAATAAAAACTTGTAAAAATTTAGCTGCTAGCACCACTGTGGATGTTATTCATATTTTTGTGTATCTACACCAGGACGTCATTGATAAATGAGAGTTGGAAAATATTCTCATGGCCTTTTAGTACCGCTAAATGGAGAAGAACTTTGCTTTCAGAAACTCCTACCAATTTGAAAAGAAAAAAGTTAAAGTTACATATATAAACATTTTTCCACTAGGTAAATATTGTTATTTCCGACTTCTGTCAGTTTTTTTAGTTACTACTTAATTTTCATAAAAATTATTAGGTACTGTACTGTGGAATCAGTGTAAAAGGATGTTATTTATATGATAGGCCTATGTTTACAATCTACCATTAATTAAAAAAATTCGACTGATGACCAGTCCTATACTTCCCACCTAGTAAATATTTGCAAAAAATAAACACTCTTTTTTTTTATTCTTTGACTAGGCCCAAATAACCTTAGCTGTTGGTGGTCTTTAAAACACAATTTAATTTTTATTCTTTGAAAAAAGCATGGCCCTCTTTTTTGTTTGGTGATCTATTGATGGCTAGCTTAATATAGCAAAAATCATGGTTACCTTGATTTACGTACAATTTTTATTTTTTTTAGTAAAATATTTTTTTTCTCGAAAACTATACATTTTAGAGAAAAAAAATATTTACATTTTTTTCATATTATAACATCTAGAATTCATTTATATTTTTTTTTACCTATGTTAATACGTGACATTGAGGACGTTTTTTTGAATATCTCAGGATCCACTGAACCGATTTGACTCAAAATCTAATCAGATCTAAGTTAAAGGCTGATAAACACAATAGAACAATCGGCATGCCCGTATGTTGTTCCGTTCTTAAGATATCGAAGGCGAAAAATTGACCACATACACACACACACACATACACACATACACACATACACACAGACATCAGTCAGAAAATGATCTTAAACGATTGCTAGGGTCTCAAAACGTGAAAATCTGTTAAAATCTCGAAATATTGTTTTCGGACTGAATCCATTACTTCCCTACCATAGTAGAGGTGGGAAGTAAAAATCACCGTCTCTTAATGTTCATTTATGTAGTGTAAATATTCAAAACTTTTAATTGAGATTATTTATAAGGATAGGTACAGGCATGGACTGGTTATATTTTTTTATACTAACATTTATAGGGGCCCGAGAGAGAGACTTACGGCCGTATTCATAGTTAACCCTTAAGTAGTAAGGGACACTTACTCATACCCTCAAATCGAATATGCGTTTCATAGTCAAAATTGACGTCTGTAAGGGCCCCTTACATCACCCTCACCTTAAGGGTGGATAGTATGTCCCATAAGTGTCGAAAAAGTAAAAACAGTAAAACACGCATTTATATCGAAAATGACAACTAAACACAATCGGTCTGCAGTATGACCAACTGTTCTAAAGGAAAAAATCATGGAGGTTTACTATAATTCTTTCCTCACTAAAGGAAATGACTATGAAACGCTCCTTTGAATAAGATGTCCTCAGCACTTAAGTGACCCTCATCGAAGGGACCCTTATCACTTACCTTAAGGGTTAACTATGAATATGGGCATTAGTGTTGTAGTAAAATAAAAAACATTAATCTATTAAAATTATTATAAAAATTAATTTGTTAATTGTTAGGATTGGAAAATGGGAGGGCCTAGGCCTTCTCCAATTCCGGGGGCCCGAGATGCTCAAGCGCCCAGCACCCTTGGTCAGTCCACGCCTGGATAGGCACCTATATAATAAATTATTTGATGATATCGTAGGGAAGTGGACACGTACAAAAATCAATTAACACTTCATTAGGCCTTGCACAACGTTTCAGGTACTGAAAAAATCTATATATTAATACGTGAACACCGAAATTGTGGTACATTTTTATATTTACTACTATTTATTACAAAAGGAGGGGAATTAAATTTATAGCATTCGAAAGATACTGTGTCATAGATGTGCACAAAAAAATTATGTGTGCGTATGCGCTTAGTGCCAAAAAAAGTCGTAGATTTAATGTTATATACTGGGAAAATTTTTTTAATTCTTCCTTCAATCATCATCAATATTGTAACAAAACTGTATGGCAATTTCAGTACCTAAAGATCTTTATTTTATTCAAATCCAGGACAACGAACTAACACAACCCTTCACAATTATTGTTTATCAATTTGTCCATTTATCACTGTTATAAATAACTGTTATTGGTCACTGTTATTTGTCACATTTATTTATCACTGTTATTTATTTATCACTGTCATTTATTTATCAGTTTGCCCGAACCACTTCTACCTACGTTCCAAAGACCACTTATTTATTTATCTCACTGTTATTTATTTATCACTGTTTGCTGATCCACTCTCTCTAACGGTCCGGAGAATAATGACTTCAATAATCGTATCACCTATATTTATAGACTTCTTATTTACAGATTTCTTCTATGTGAATTTCAACTGGCGCGCTTCGATCCGGTGCAATATTATTTACTCTACATCAACTGGAGTCAACCAATTAACCGTTAAAGTTTAGTTGAAAATC